>CM075102.1:40860890-42313233 GCA_037576195.1 Phytoseiulus persimilis
GAAATGATGATTTAGGAACAGGATGACGCTCATTCCTGGGATCCAGAGCGCGGATCACGCGTATGGCTAGTCTTATAGCTACCTCAGTAGAACCCGAGAGTTTTTCCTCCTATTGCCCGAGCGCTCGTTAGCCCGAACACCCTCACCACGAGATGTGTCGATCGACGGTTCAAAACGATTATTGCGTGAACTCCCAGACAAAACTCATGATTTAGATCTGTCATCTCCGTTTTTGGTCCCCGGGACTCTAATCCTGGCCGTTTCATAAGGACGTTCCGTGCTCCAATGGCGGGGACAGGATCATTATTCATGTCTTGTCGGACGTATCGGGTTCGCGAGTTTCCTCACCACACGCGACGTTAGTCTAACGGAACACTAATTGTGATTTTTCCCGGAGAACACGCGGCTCGGATTCAAATCCAGGTCATATCGAGGAGTTCTCACTCTCCTCTGCTGCTATTTTGCAAATCAGAAGACGAATGCTGAGAACGTTGATTCTCGAAACATGATTTTGCTATGGGCACTCATGTTCCGGGAGAGGAACATCAGATGGGTCCGTCCCGAGTCTTGCCGATCGGAGTCTCGAGGGAGCGGACGAAACGTCGCGGACGGAATGAAGGTCTTCTTTGTGGGAGACTTGCGAGTGTCACGGAATGCGGACACTCCGAAACTGTTCTTCCAATGGGTCCTCCCTTATACACCGGCTCAGATGTTCAGTCACCAGATGAAAATTGGCAGGAATCAGTCAGGGAAGTTTCGAGGAAATGTATTGAGCCGTCCCGATTCGGAGAAGGTTCCCGAGCCAAACGCGAGGATCCAAAAAAGGCCGGAGGCTATGCCGCAGGTCTCTGCCACCACGCTCCCCTAGGATTCAGCGACGCGCTCCGATAGGCTAACGCGTGCAAGGTGTTTAATGGACACAAAGCGAATATTAATTGCTATGCAGACGCCTGGCTACCTCGGACGCAGGCTGACCAACGAGCCTGAGGGGGTCTACTCACAACACGAGCTACATGATCTTTAATCAAACAAATTGCACTGAAATACTGAACCGAGTCAGCAGAACAAGGAGCGACGCAATGTCGGTTTTTGCCTGTGCGTCGCAAGAGCCCTGAAAAACTCACCACAATGACGATGATGACAACGTCGGCGGCGGCCTCAAGGGCACAGACTGCATGCCACAAAAGGAATGGAACTCCAAGCTGAGGACACAAACAAACCGGGCATAAAAACGCCGGAGCTCGAAAATTGATCTCAGCTGAACTTAGTCCGACTGGAATGATTGGACGTTCGCAGCAGAGCTCGCGGACACATTTTTCTGCAGGCGAAGACGCCGGCGCGCCCTGGTCTGAGAGGGCTGACGCGCTCTCGCGCAAATGAAACAGGAACCAGCTTGGCAAGTTTCCCAAGGAGTCGCGGAACTTGCACAGCGTTGATGCTCCGAAAGCTCAAAAAAAAGGTCATAGATAACCTTCATGTAGACCCGAGTGACGGCTGAGTGGTTTGCGCGCTCTGCGAAACGCGTGCAGGTTTCTGCTGACAGCGCATCGACGCTGTCCCGAGCGAAGGCAGCAAACTGAATCAAATGCGCGGTGAAGAGCAAACATGTCAGGCAACTGAAAGTTCGAAGGCGGGCGTGTCGAGTTCCGTCTGACGCTTTGTTCGATTGGGATTCGTTGAGCCCAATGAGCGATTCCTTGTCCTCAGCAAGGGGAAACCGACATTAAACAAGATCCCTGTCTCAAGGGAATCGTCGATCTATTCTCCCTCTCACAGTGATCGTGGCAAGCCGAGAGAAGGAGCTAACTCCATAAGATCGCTGTGTTGTGCCAATGAGGACTGTGGACGCGAACATTACTGCGACCGCGGCCGTTGCCGGATCGGATTGACTTACGAAACTTCTAAGTTGAACCATGGTCGCCGAGTCGGAAGTTCACGCCGAGAACGTGATCCGTTGTTGCTTCGAGCGCCGCGCCGGTCTTGGGGATATCCGGGTGCGTGGTAGCTAAGATTAGCATCGCGTTCATCGCTGTCGCCACTCATTTTCTCTGTCGTTCTTTCTTTCTCTCCAGTCCTCCCCTCCTCGCTCGCGAACGCCGCGCCGCTCGCTATCTAGCTTCATTATCATTCCGGCGAATGCGTTACCATTTCCACCATCAACAAACCACGTCCACCACAAACAACAGCGGCGGCAGCTTTTGCCAAACTTGTCGCGCGGACCAGAAAATGAGATGCAATTCAACTCCAACCATGCATGGACCATGGACGCGTAACAAAATGCTGTCGAAAAACAGAACTCCCAGTCGCTCCCCCACGCCACCAACCACCCAAGGGGGAGCTGTCCCATCAAACTGGAGCGCCACAGCCAGGCATCGGAACCAACGGCCAGACCACCAGAGATGAGGCGGGATTCGGATTCGACGATCCGAGCCTCTATGCGGATTCCGGATGTATCTTCCGTTGAATTTAGTCTTGACTGCGTCGCTTCACGAGTTCTGACTCGACTCCACTCGGTGAGGCCAGATCAGAATCCGAAATCGGTTCGGATTCATATCCGGATCTGAGAGCATAATCGGATTCGCGCCAAGTCTGTGGATCCGTCCAATCAAGGACTCGAACAACATTGCTCTCAGAGGGATTTCATTCCATTCAGACCTCAGCTGGTAATCGGCGAGGGTCCCGAACATACGAGGCCCAAAAGCCGTCGCCCGCCTGTGGGGCCAGCCGTCACCCCTTGAGCCTGCCGGCGCATGCGCATTCAGATCCGGATTCGATTCTGGATAAGAATTCGAATCCGAATTCGAATCCGGTGTTTGAGATCGAGCAGAACGCACCGGACTCCCAAATATGGCCGAGTTCCCGCGCCAAGAAGCAGACGTGGTGCAGTCCGATCGAGAGTCGTCTGGTATCGAATCATTGATGACGCCGGAGGTTTTCCTCGTGAAACCGCTGTCGGTCACCCTCGCGGGTCCTCGATAGCCGCGGATGTCATTCCATACTGAACCAAATCCTTTCCAGCGATCCCAATAGTACTAGAACTCTTACGCACTCAAATCTTCGCCTTGCTACAGATGCCAACGCTCGGCGCTCTGGATTCGATTCGGAGTGTCACCTTGCGCATCCTTTGCATCGCGTTGTCACCACTCGTGATCGTGATCACAGGAAGTTATTTTCTAGCACGATTAAACAATTTAGGGATTTTATAGAGGATGTTGAGTACTTTTGTTCGGTCGTTGGTATTCCGAGCCGCGGTGGATCGAAAACCGAGCTCGGGCTCGCCGGAAGGTATTTGTTATCCGCCTAGGGGCATATCAGGCAGGGAAAATCTTTGAAACCGAATGTACCCTGCAGTCGACAGGTGGCTCCGGAATCCTTTCAGTTCGCGTTAGCTGAAGAACTTGTAGGGGTTTCGGTGGAGAGCGAGAGTCCTTGGTCCGGAGGTCGAGTCGGCTCCAGACCCGGCGCCCAGACTATTTGAGTCGGGGAAGAGAGGCATGGGGGCGTCCGGGAGGTTGAACCGAAAAGACTGCGACACTCAGTTGGGAGGTAACGTCGTTCGCCTGAATTGGGAGTCATCTCTGAATTGATCCGAAAATTGGGACTCTATTCCTAAATCAGCGCGGAAAAACTTAGATCCGAGTACGCTTCTACGGTCGAGGGAAGACTCCCACGGAAACCTCAATTTCCTCCATTTGAGCTTTCGCGATCCCCACTTCTGGTTCCATTATCGTGCGGAGCCTCTGAGGAAAACCCTCTTCGTGGTCGGAGCTATGGTGGAGCGACGCGGGCAATCCGAAATTAATTTTGACGACGGCATCGAGTGCGGAATCGTTTCTCTGGAGCTCTCACGTTTGTATACAATACAGGAAACGCTCCCGCCGCTTACGGAAACTGTTGCTCTGTGCGCCGGAAGGCTTTGCTGCCTTTGTTCAAGTGTCTTTCTTTCCGGGAGGGAAGGTGCTCTCGAATACATTGTTGAGAGTATTAATTAAACTCTGATGACTCGGAGTGGCCGGTTCTCTGAGAGAGTGGTCGCGGCCCGCCGGTCAGGCGAATCAGGCACCCGGCAGGCGGAAAAGCGTTCGTCGCCCAGTTCTTCCCGATGTGTTCTCGAATTTCCATTTAGATTGAACTTTAAGCCGGACGCTTTCCGCTATGCACGAGATGGTGGATAGATTCCGGCAGAGAGCATCCCGGCCCCTTCATCCTCATTTCATCTCAGGAACGAACGGAACACGCGGCCCCGCAGGCCAGCCAAGGGCTCCATCACGGAACCTGGGGCATTTTCAGACGCCAGAGCAATTGTTTGGAAAATTTGCTCGTCTGAAATTTCACCCCGCCCAACCCCATAGAGAAGGGGGGGGGGAGGGGAGTCGTAGAGCATCACAGACGCTCACGTTGAACAATCGGGATAACACGAGCCCGGGAGGAGGACGTCGCACGACGATCCGATCCCTATGGGCGCAATTATTTATATCGACATCCTCTTAGAAAAAGTTTATGCCTTGGGCCGACCGATAGTCGCGAAGAATAAACGCCGGTCGTTGCGACGGCGCCGTCGCGACGTCAACAATGTCGCCGACAGAGTGAGAGAGCTCTCCCCGGTTCCGAGAGCGCGGCGCCGAGTTGAAAACTTTCCCGCCGACATCTCCGAAAAAGATTGTTCTCCACTAAACGATGTCCATATCAGCCCAAGGTTCTATTCCTGTTCGTTCCAACAATAGAACCGGCTCGAGGTAGCCGTTCGAGGGGCTCAGCGCTACAACAACCACGACCAGGACCATTTTGACCGGGACAACCACGGCCGCTTTGACTTGCTCCACCGCACATTCGCACGGGCCGTCACGTCCCACCTCGAGCAGAGCGGATCGAGTGTGAAATCCATGGCGGACTCGGGGGAACGAGTCGTCGTTGACTGGTCCTTAGCCGGAGTCCGAACCCGTGATCGCGATCATCCTTCTCGTCGACTGTCTGCGGAATCGCCGGTGTCGAGCAGAGGATCTGCGTTGAAACCGAGTATGAGGGCCCCTCCGGGAAACCTGTGGAACAGAGCGTTCTAACGTTGAGAGCATGAATAAATGACGCCCTGTAAATGAAACCCGTCAAACAAAACGTTGTCCTCATTCGTGTTAATACCGGACAACGCCGAGAGCTCTGTATAGCCTCCGTAATCAACGTGAAGTGGGAGAGAAACTTTGTTTGCTTCAGACGCCTAGCTGGCTCGCAGGCAGACATCGGAACAGCCGATAAACGAAAGTGAGAGTCGAGGTTTTCGGAGAGCGCGGTCAAGCGAGCTCGACCGAAAATGTCTCCCTGGATCGATCGACTCCCTGGGCGGCGATCAAATCTGACAGACTTCTTTTGTTATTACAGAATGCGAGTGCGTGACCTTCGACTCGACGTTCGGGAAGGAGCATGGCGTGTTCACGTCTCCAGACTGGCCGACACCGTACGACGAGAACATCGAGTGTGTTCTGTACCGTTTTATCAGTGCGGACCACCAGATCGTCAAGGTCTACTTCGAGGAGTTCGACCTCCAGAAAACGAACATGGATTGCATATTCGGTGATTACGTCAAATTGTTCCTACATCTCGGTGACGAAGCCGCCGTCAACGAGTTGACACCGTTCAACTCTGTGCTATGCGGCAAACTCAGTGAGTACTCTTTCGCTCGATCGGCTCTCTTCTCTCAATACTTTCTCTCAGACAATTTCGCGACGAAACAAATCGTTCTCCTGCGACGCGTTCAAGGCAGAGTGCCATTGGTACTTCACCCCGGGGGACATCCATGTCTAACTGACCATGTTTTCGCGGTGGTTAGCGGTACATGGGAGCCGGCTGAAGCGACGCCGACGCCGACGCGTCATACACGCCGTTGTATGTCCGCGCGCAGGAGCATCGTAAGTTCTGGTGTACTCGGAGCGCGGTTAATTTTGTAGCAAAGCGCGAGTATGCTATGCAGACGAGTCCGCTGTTTCCAGCATCGCTGTTGCCACCCGTGTGAGGCTCCTCTCGGATCTCTTGGTAAATAACAGACAGGAGAACAGAACAAACTTCGCCCGAGCCCTCGCGACAACATATTGAGCTGATTGTCAACATGATTCTTCAAAGAGCCAAGTTGCAACCGGCTCCCCATGATTGTTGGGGAACTCGATCTCCGGGGACGCGGCCTTAGCTCGGGACTCCGTGCGCTCCTCCTCGAAATTCTCGGAGTTATCGTGAGGAACACCGCGCGGAGCACCACAACTAACCGTTCGGAAACAAAATGGCGACGTCCGGAAAATGGAGAGGAATCTCAAACCAACGATCAAGAAAAACCGCCTGTCACAATGCTATTCGTGAGAACCGCTCTGGATATGGAGGTCCCTCAACTTACCCATGATTGCCTGTTCCCCTTCGACGCGTCATTAACCAGGACCTGTGCCGTGCACTGAATAGAGCACGCACGAATGACGCGGAAATTTCGAACAGGCTTGCATCTGAGTCATACAAGGACGCTCCCGCGGCGGCAGGAGATTAAATTCCGATCAATAGCTCCCCCGTTCCAGCGAAAACGGCACTCCGAGTCCTACGAGCGTGCAATGAGTGTACGAGCACCGGATGAGCGGCAGCGCGCGTGGAAGCGTGTACAACGCTCCGTCACTCTCTCGGACGTACGGAGCGAGTGTTCACTCCGAGTCGGTCGCGGAGTCGGAAAATGTTTCCGGTTCTCTCGTCTACGATGCATTCATGTCGTGTGCAATGAGCGCCGAGACTGGAAGATCCCTAGCGGCTTTTTTAGCACTCGGCTGCCGTGGAGACCGAACGCGGAAAGTGAACAGAGAAAGGAGAAAACACGAAAAAAGATGGGAGGCAGGAGGCTTTTTAGAGGGAAACTCTCTTCTGGGAGCTGCATAGTGACAACACTGTTTGTTAGTTGTGACGGCCGCCGTTGTCGCTGTCCTCCTGACGACTTGAACAAACCAGTCCGAGTCTGGCGAATCCTTCAAACAGACTCCCGACGCTCTTGCAAGCATCGGAATGAACGGAAATAGAGCGTCGTCTGTCTGTTTTGGGAGGCACGGCGACGGGGAACAGGAACGGAATTCGACGTTCACGTATACCAATCTGCCCACTCCGTTGACCTCGCTGATTAATGATTATTACGAGTGTGGAGATCGGACAAAGCCTGGGAACGAGACCCTGACTGATTAAACAGGAGCAGCTCAGACTGTGCGCACGAGCGCAGATTGAGCGCTTGTTTAGGATGTCACTCGAAGTTATTGCGAGCGAGCGGAGAGGAATACCAGCTTTGAAGAACTTCTGCAATTGTTTCCTGCACGAAAATCAGGGATTCCAGGAGCACGAGCCCCTTCTCTCCGAGGTTTGAGCTATTGCGGGCAGCGCTTTGACTCGATTCTCTCCGTGCTGGAATCGAACACCTTCCGGGAGGAAAACTTTCGAAAGATGACAATAAACATGTAAATCACTTTCGAGAACGCTCCGCGACTCTCTATATTTGCGCAGTCGCTCGAAGCGGAAAAGGCTCGAACAACGACATCTTTTCGCAACTGCAGCGGACAAGAATGGAAATCAAAGATGACGTTTCTCTTCTTCCCTTTCGCAGGCGACGTTGAGCAAACCCACTACTCGTCGGGGCGCGCACTCATCTTCGAATTCCACTCAGACTTCCGACGGAGCAACAGCACCGGCTTCAGAGGAAGCTTCCAGTTCCTGAATAAGGATCAATTCATGGTAAGCCCGACACGTCAGCTGCTCGGCCGCCGACTCGAGCGGCTGCCGGCGGAGCTAGTTGGGAACAAACGAGCGAGCGAAATGTGGGGATTAGGAACAACGATGCGTTTCCATTGCGACGGCTCAAGCGGCCTCAGAGTTCGATTCACTCACTCAATGCGTTAATATCGCGGACTTCGCCGCTGCGGCGCAGCGCTGACGGGATGTTTCGGAGCGCTCCCCAACGAGCAACGAGGGTTTGCCGGCCGCTCCGAGGGAAACAACGGAGACGAACAACTTCGGTCGGCACCATTCGGGTCATGCATCAAAATTTATTCCCTTCGAGGAGTCGACGTCTCCATCTTCGAGACCGATGTCCTGGGAGAATCGCTGTTGTGGGAGCTCCACAACGCGGCCGGTCTTCAATGGAGAAAAAACTCGCGTCGTTTTGCTCCGTCTTCTCGGCTCTGTTCTACTCTTCGTTTCGCCACCCCCGTCTCGTTCGCCTGCCGTCGAGCGAAACAGGCACAACTTGTTGATGCTCCACGGCAGCGCAGGTTTCCAGATCGGGAGCGATCGCACAACTCGACACAAGTGATTCGCTCAAGGGCCCTTTCCCGGGTAATTTCAGTAAATGACGTCATTGCCGTACATTTGCTGAGACCGGTGAGTTTATTTTGGCACAAACTCTTCCAATTTCACTAAAAGCGTTTGCGGCGGGAACTCGACCCCGACTGGCGAGCAAGCAAACTGCATGCCCAAGCAGGCGGGAAAGCCGACAACTGTCCATGTCTCTGCTGGGCTGTTCCCGAGCAGCGGGCGGGGCTTGTTCCAGCGGTGAATCTCGAGCTACGTTGTAAGTTTAGATTCCACGCAGACTCATCTCGGTGTTCCTTGCGAAGAGCATTCCCAGAGATGAAGTCGCGTCCAGAAGGTATTCGACACGCCCATTTGCGCTCTGAAGTCTAACATCGAGTTCAGGGCTGCGATCTGGAGTCCGAGTATCCGGGAAAACTCTTGGCGGACCTTGGGTGGCGAATTCCTGAAACCACCCTGGGGTGATTAGTTTCTTCGCGTGTTCCTGCTAACGGTGCTTCACTCAAGTTGGTTGAGGTAGAGTATTAAAAACATAAACAAGATTGAGGGATCTCTCTGCGTTGGCGGCAGCATCGTTAACGGACTCCGGCCCGGGTCCTCTTTTCGCCGGGTCGGAGCCTCATCGGAACAATGGATCATCCCGCCCCCCCCCCCCCCCTCCCTCCCCCATTTAGAGGGAAGGATACCGTAACCTGTTCATCATCGCTCTGGAGTAACGATTGAAGTGAGAGCAACACGCTGAATGAGAAGGTCGGTGGATTCGGGTGCCGCTCTTCTGGCTCGCTGCGTTGCTCTTTCCTCCATCAGTGTCAGATGGACGCAACGATAACGATGCCCTTTGAAGCTCACTGCAGCCAGCCAGTTAATGGTTCCGGCGGCGTAATGAAAGCACGTCGTTGTCATCATCATAGTCGCCGTCATCGTCGCCGCCTTCTGCGAAATTAGAGAAAACCTGGAGGTCTCGCGGGTTAAACTCACGGGGATACTGTGTAAAATATGAAAACCACGCTCACGTGCAGCGGCTCTAACGCACGAATCCCCACGAGCGCTCAACACATACAGGATATGCCTGAATTCAACAGGGAGAAAAATCACTCCGCCGGTTACGATTCGCTTCACGCCAGCTCCACGCGCCGCGCCGCTGCATCGTTTCGCTCAGCTGTCTTGTATTCCCTTTCACCACACGGCTGACTGAGGCGCTGTCGTTGTAGTCCTTGGTGTACTTTTCGCTCGTCCTCCTAGTTCTCCGTGTGGATCTACCGATGTCCCGGCGGCCGAACAGCAACAGCAGCAACGGAAGCGTGTCCGTTGAGGCAAATCCGATGTCGCTCTCAAACAAGTGTTTTTTTTCTCTATTGCAGACGGAAGGTATGCTCATTGAGGATACGCACTGCGATTTCGTGATGGACTCCGTGAATCGGACGGAGGGCCGCTTCTTCTCCCCGCAGTATCCTTCGAATTATCCCCGCGAGAGCAGATGCTCGTATCAGTTCCTCGGAAGGGATACAGAGCGCGTCAAAGTCGTCTTCGGTCAGATCCGACTACAGAAAGGCGACTACAGCTGCTACAATGCTCCAGACAAAATAAGTGAGTACGCCCCACTGCAGGGTGAGATCGGGACAATTTCGGTTCTCGACAACGAAACTCGACGCGTGCGAACTTGGAAACACGATTCACAGCAGCGAACGACATCACGTCGGCCGGGTTCTAGCGAAGCGAAGTTGCCAAGCTCGTATATTCTTCTTCCTTGATATAATTCAGGGTTGAGTCGGAGCCATCATTTGCGGAGCGCGCGCTGTGGGCACCTGTCCGCTCGCTGCTCCTGATTAGCATTTGTTTGTTGTTCAGGGCGAGCTAAGGCGGCCACCTAGAAATGTTTCTGAAGTATTCACATACGCAAACGAGTTGCACTACACGAGCTACGGTGTTGGATGTTAGCTGGACTCTACCTCCGGTTGCTTCTACCTCTGAGAGCTCCTCCTTCCGACTGTTCGTTCGCTCTCGAGCTGAAAACACCCGTCGACTGGAGCTGGAGCATCCGATCTGGGCCTGCTTTCCGATTTGCAGATCTTATGTCGTTCCTCCGTCTCACTCCCTATAAAATACTCCTGAATGGTGTGTCAGAATCCGACGTCGTCGTGCAAGGAACACGCGGAAGTGCCATCCTTGCAAATGAGGAGAACGGTGATGCTGCCGAGCTCTCTGGGCGGAAGTTTTTCCAAACGTGTTTCACGCAGGTGCTCTGCCTCTCGAGGATGTCCCGGCTCCCTTGATTCGTTGATTAACAAATCGCCGTCGTGGCCGTCGAAGCCTTCAGAATAACTGGCCAGGCAGCCTTCCAAATGTACTGGCGAACTCGCTGCAGACTCAGAAAGCCATTCACTTTTGTCAAATATTAACAGAGCTATCGTGATTCCCCTCTGCGAGAGGGGAGTGCGCGGCCGAAGAGCTAAATTGCGACTCTTCCTCCATTTCGAACCATCAAGTCGCTCTTTGCCGACTCTGAGCCGGCAGCTCATCACCGACCGCCGGTTTTCGGCCGACCGAGGTTGGTACCGAAGCCAGTCAGACCAACCAGGCGGCCGGCAAGTCAGCCAAGTAGCGGTTTGAGCACTCCACAGAGGAGTGCCGTGCACGAACAAAAGTGCTTTCAAGTCGCTCAGTCTTCCAGTGTCTGCTACCCCATGAAGCAGCTCTTTGAGGCTTTCGTTTCTTTCGAGAAACGGAATCAGGGACATTGCTCCGTTTTTGGCTCGGCTACGACATCGCCATCGACGCCACTGGAAACACTCAGATCCTGCCGGGAACGGTGGCGATGATTCTGCTGGAGGCGCTCTTCAGTTTGTTAGTTGTCGCAACAGGAAAACGATTCAACGTATAGTTCCGCTCCTCGAGTGGAATTCACGTCTCGCTTTGGCTCCCAGGAAGGATAACTCGGATGAGACGATTCGCGGAAGTCTCACCGAGGCAGATAACATGCATGTCGATACTAAGGAAACTGCGTTATCAAAGCCAATAATGGTGAGCGACGTGATGACCGACGACCTGAGAGCAAGCGGGGTAGTCCGCGGAGCACTCGGTGCGTCAGTTGGCCTGGTGGCTACCGGCTTAATGAGACAGCAAATTGGGGGAAGGAGCTCACTCCTTTCCGTTCGCTATTCTTCTGGCTCTTGTGCAACAATCGTCTTTCTGCCGATTACTCCACGGGCTGCTTCCTCGTTGCCCTTCTCGAAGTTTTAGGAATGCACCGAATTGATAGTACTGGAGTCGCTGAAGCTCTTATCGTCCTGGTTACCATCAAGTTAATTGCATAGTTGGAAACACGATCAGCCGACGATTCCCCGTTAGAGTTCCTTTTGCTGGGGTTGAGAGTTTTCATGCGGGGTTGTCAAACCTGTCACGGTTGAGTTGAGCTGCACCCTGCAAAAGGAGTATCAAGTAAGCAGGAGAGTTGGGCCGGAATAACTCCTATTGGAACTCCGCTCGATGTGGGTTCCACCCGGGTTTCTCCCTTGGAACGCGGTGCTGCCGAGAACCTGCATTAGAGCACGTTCTCGCAGCCCTTGAGTAGAAGCTGGGGGCAAGTTTTTTTATCCCGTCTATGAGTCTGAATGAAGCGTCTCCGATACGGGGTCCGAGACAGCGGGGGCTCGAACTAATATGATCCCCTTGGGAGTTTCCGCTCCGATTCTGGAAAAATTGTTCTGATCATTCTATACATACAGTACGCACATTGGACACTTTGTACATTGAGTGATTATTCTGTACATCACCTCTGAAATCCTGTGAATTATTTTTAGCATTCCGTACTTTATTTTGGACATTCAGCAGATTTTTTCTTGTCATTTCGCTCATTATTTTCGACATTCTACACATTTCTCGGCATTCTGCACATTTTCGGCATTCTGTACACCTTTTTGACGTTCTGCACATTTTTGAACATCTTTGGACGTTTGACTTTGACCTGCAGCACACGATGGAGAAGGATTCACTCCGATCGGACTCCCGTCGTTTGAGTCTCTAACGGACACACTGACAGACGTACACATGTTTGACCCTTATTTCTTTAGACAGAGACTCTTTCAGGACTGAATAACGATTTTTCTCAGAGATTGCGAGGGCTGGACATTTCTCTACGTCAGATTCCGCGAAGCGTGGATCGGGAAATGATAGCATGCACCCCCGAAATGAGTGTGACTGGAGAAGCTTACTGTGTTTGGCTATAACGTTGTCAGTATCCGGCAACGCTGACGCGTCCGATCCCGGGAAACGCTTCTCGATGTCAGTTCGTCCACGTGCTCAAAGGAGACTAAGGTGGACAGTTGACGTCGCTGAAGAGTCGCGTGTTTTGAACGACTCCGTCCTAATACTGGGAGAGCAACAAACACGATCGCACGAAAGGAGAACGGTCAGAGCTCTGCTTGTTGAAGAGAAAGAAGTCAGACCGCGTCACGAATGTATTCCCGAAGAGGCGGAACATTCCCCACTCGAAAATCTCGTTGTCATCTGTTCCTACCGGATAAAATATTGACGACTCGTTCGTTGTTCGAGTCCAATAAATGAGCGCATGATTTAGAAGCTGGGCTCGTGGCGGGATCTCCGCGAATCGCGATCTCTGAGGATTTGTTGCGTCGTTCTTGGAGGCAAAACGGTGGTTGTCGCCGGTGGCTTCCCCCTCGTCTTGGATTTTCGATCGCATTCAACGAGTACGAATCAGTTTTTTGTGAAGCAGGGGCGCGTTTTGCTTGGATCGATCCTGAGCTTCTCGTTTTCCCTCGTTTCACACCACCTGGGTGCGGCCGCTCATCGATTCGGGTTTCGGGAACAATTATGTTCGTCGACGACACGAGGCCTTGGCACTGTTTGCCTCCGATCGAGCTCAGTCCTGACCACCCTCCGACTCAGTCCCTGTTTCCGATGCAAGTTGTATCTTCTTCAACGAGAACGATGCTTCCCTCAACCGCAACGAGAATGCTATTAGCTAATTATGTTGGGCATCATGAGATGACCGCTCCGGCTAGAAAACATTTAATGGTTATCCCTATCGCAAGAGTTTGGAAATCGTTTCTATTTGCGGACCTCCGCTCTCGGTCGATTGGATATGGGTCCAAACCACCGAATGGGAGGCCAGGGGTCAAATACAACTCCAGAGGTTTGCCCAAGGGGCTGACAAACCCACCCGGGAACGCATTCCCAACTCATCGGCATTGTAGGCGATGTTCAACGACTCACATGTTTCACTGCATTGGGGATTGTCTCAAACTGCAATCTAGAAGAGCGATGGGTGTTCTCCGACGGTATTTCGCAGTACCTAATTGTGGCTTTTCGAGAGGCAGCGAGACTTTCGACTTCCGTTGTCGGAACAAGTTCCTGAAACCAGCATAGCTCAGCAGCTGGGAGACCTTCAGACTTTGTCTCCAATGAAGGGAACCCGTCCGTTCAGACATGGATATTCCAGCCTGGAAATTGCTCGAAATCCTCGAGGCCGCGCGATCGGCGAGCCCCGCCGCAGTGTTCCAATTCCGCGCCAGCCCTACAGGAGCGACGTCTGTGAGGCGTACCGCGAACGAAAACCGACTGCCTACCATTTTTTTTTTGGCAGAACGAACCGTCTCGGGGCTTGCAGCGCAGGAATTTCATTTTTATCAAGGGCTCTTTATTGAAAAGCCAATCTCGGCCGGATATTGAGTCTATTTGGGCTGAGGACCCCGTCGTTGTTGGAGACCTTGTTCCGGACTACGAAAATACCTCAGAAGCGACTGTGTGCCGAACGGATGAGTTGACGGACTTGATGTGCTTCTGTTTCCTTATTTCTTGACTCGCAGCCGGCGCGAGACGGAGTGTTCGCTGTGGCGCTCGCTTGAGAACGATTAGGGACGAGTTGCGCCCGATCGAATAGTTGAAACTTCTCGATCATCGAATGGTCCTCCGGGGGAGCACACGCTCGCTGAACGGATGCAGAGAGCGCGCGAACTCCGAGAAGTTCCCATCTGACTCGGGTACACCTACATGATTCAAAGATTGCAACGATCGTCAGTGCGTGCAGTCGGTACCTGAGAAGCATGCATTCCGCGCCGGGTAAGCGACTCGCCCAATGTATCTGGAGGAGGGACGTGTCGGACGCTTTCACGATAAATTAATAACTTTTATGAGCCTAACATTTGCTCTCTAGCCGGCTATCAGGGTCGTCGGCTCTTTTTCCTTTCCTATCGGCCGTGCGCGCCGCGCCCAAGTTTGAGAGAGTTTTTCTGCAGGGTTCGATCCGAAAATAGGGAGCAATTGAGGAAATGCAAATATCGGGGAGTCTCGGGAAGGGTGGAAATAACTTGTTGTTGATCATATTTGGACGAAGACGACGACGACTGCAGGGAGCGGAAAAAGCCGGCAGCGTTGAACGAGAACGAGGAGACCTTGGGTTCGAAGAAATTTTTATATCGACTGGGCCCGCCGCTGCCCGTGGTACGCGTGGCAAACCTCGTGCGTTCTCTTCCACGTCCGCTCGGATGAAACGGCAAGAAGGGAGAGAAAACCCTACAACCGAGCCGACTCGTTCCGCTTTCAGTCACCTCCCCTTCCCCCGAACGACCCGGGAACCCCCGGCATCCTGGGATTCCGACCGAACGATGGCGTTCCTTCCTTCTTCGGTTTCCGCTGCGGCCTTCCGCAGATCCGAATGGCATTTTGTCTTTATATCATATCGTTCAGACCCGCGAATCTCCGAATTCTGAAATGCGTTTTCATACTCCGTCTGACAACGCTCATGCTCGCTGAACCGCAGAGGTCGTCAGATATTCTGAGCATTCTGTTGGATCGCCGCTATTCCTCGATTCCGAACTTTTTTTCTTCTGTTATAGAGTCGGAGTTGAATCCCTTCGAATACCGGACTCGGCCTGTGAGGGCCTTTACTTCGGTCATGGGGTGATTCCTCTAAAAAACTCCCATCTCTGCCGCTAGACGACCCAGGGACTCGGCCCAGGTGGACTGTTTTTTTTTTTGAGTCACCCAGGCTTCGTTCGGCTGCGTCCCTGATCAGGTTGAGGACGCTCGACTGACGAGCAAGTGGCCAACACTCCCGTGTCCGTTGCCATGTATTTAGTCAGATGCCGCTGACGGATCGGAGCCCTTCTCCGGCTGATCCGAGCGTTCACGTTCCCCTGACCAGCCTTCCTCAAGCTGCGAGCATTATGAGCGGCAACTCTGCCTCGATCCAACGCGACAGGAAGATCTTCCTCAGACGTAGCTCGACTAGGCGCTGGGGGAATCTCTCGATTCTCGAACTCACAGCCAGACTCGGGGTTCGCAACACAAGCTGGAAGGCTTTCGATCAATATGATAACAGCTTCAGCTATTTTCATCATGATCAGGGAGCATTGAATAAGATCTGATCATCGGATAGCGACTTGACTCTCTTTGACCTTCCTTCGCTCTCGTGGTTACGTGGGTATCATGTTTCATCCGTGCTTTATTTATGAGACTCGGTCAAGTAACGTTCTATAGATTGGGGGTGCTCTTATGGTAGTTGGATCAGAAACGTATTAAAGCCTCTTGGTGGAGCTCGTGAGCCTGTTCCTTGGGAACCTTGAAGAAGAAAATGACGGTGCGTGGTCTCGGCGCACCCCGTTCTTCAAGGGATCGACTGTGTGCCGTATTTTTTTCGGTTGAAGGGCATGCCCGCCGAGTGTCCGATTCCCCGAAAGGTGGCCTCCATTGGCGAGTCGACTTTCAATCTCAGGTTCCAATGGTAGATCTTATACGGCGGAAATCACTGCCAGGCTAAATGACACGCTGGTTTTTCGGCTCATCCAATGACTGGAGCCTTTGTGAGACTCGTTCGGGAGAGCTTTCCCTATGCGAAAAGTCCCACCATCCACACTACGAACAGAGTTTCCGAAGATGCCCCTCTCTGTTCGAAGTGCTTCAAGTGTTCGTACACCGATGATCGGCATAACTTGACAGTCCGAAGTAACGCGCATCATCAGAAAACCCTCATCGGTTTCCTCCTTTTCGTTTCCAGCCATCCACGATGGGAGAGATCTCAGCGCGCCCGTCATCGGAACGCTCTGCAATCGCAACATGTGGGTAGAGCTGGTCTCGACGGGCCCCGATCTCCTCGTTACATTCACCACGTCATCGCACTTCCCCGGTCGAGGTTTTTTTGGGAACTACACGTTTGTCGAGATGCTCCCTCCACCGCCGATCTCTGCCAGCATCGACCAGAACATGTATCCATCATCACACCGTGAGTAAATCTACAGAGCCCCACCATAACATTGTTTGATTTGATGAGTTTAATCAGGGGACGTGCTCTGGCTCGGGCCAGAACGTTCACCCGCAGCAGCCTCACATGGAACCCCGCCTCGGCACGTATTCCGCGCTTGATTTGGGTTTTAGTGCTGTTGTCCTCGTTACTGGTTACGCCCCGTATTGTTTACAACCGGCTACGCAGAGTCTCGTCGGAGAATCGCGCTCGCGACGATTCGATTGCTACGCGGGGATCGATTCCCTCGATCATCTCGGCTGCATCCCTCTCTTCGAGGAGGGATTGACCCCGGTTCTCGCCGATATCGGGATTAATATTCCAATTAGTGGAGGGAATCCCGGATTGTATGGGCAAGATTAGACAGAAGACATCGGACGGCGTAATCATCTCCGAGTGTTATACGCGCGCGCCGAACCCTCTGGCGGCGCAAGCAGGAATGAACTCGTCGGCAGAAAGTATTGCTGCCCTTCCGAGGTGCCCGTCCAACGCGAATTAAATATGCGAAAGAACCTTCGGAACCGGTCTGCGAGCCGATTCCGGCGACGCGTTGCGCGGCCGAAGTTGCAGGGGGCCGAATCATGGGACTAGGGAAACAAATCAGGCCGAAACTGAATCTCAACTCCCTGCGGGACCAAAAAGCTGGCCTCATCGCTCCCGCCAGCGCACGACCGACGATGTCATCGAGCGGAAACTTTCCGACATCCATCGCGCACGTTCAACGGACGGCGGGCCACCGCACTCCGAATATCTCGGCGGATTCTCGGCCGTGTACCAAAGCTCTGAACTCTTTCTCAGGGTCCATTTCCGGAACAATTAGAGAACTCGCTTGACGTAGCGCTGTTCTCATCCAGTGCTCCAGCTACAATGGGTTCCACGCCATTTAGGGCAAAAATGTCCGTTTAGCTCCGCCACGGAGGATTCGCTCGCTCTGAATGACGACGGAAGTTTCACGTGACTTTCCCGTCACGCACCGACACGGCTCCCATTCAGGGGGACTCCGAGCGCACTCAATTCTGAAATTTTCGTGGTCGCCCGGCTGCTGTCCAACTCAAGTTGTCGTTAGTCCAACAATGTGCAGACCCCGATCAAAGGGCTTTCCGGGGACCGGTTCGTCTCGAGTACAGCTTGGGTTGAGATACTGTCTCTGACAGTTGTGCGCCTGAGGGTCGGGTTGCGGGGCGTGTGGGATCGTTGCGGATGGATCCCCGGGAGGATCGAGAGGAGAGTATAATCATTTCTGTCGGAACGTTCGTATCCCGGGAATTCTGTTATCTTCTCTTTTCTGTTGCAGCTATCCGAGTCTAATGCCCGAAGAAATTCGGGCCAATCGAATGACGGGGGATTTGGAATCTCCAGGGGGTTTGCAGAAGTGCAGAAAATTTAGTGCTGAACATCTGGCTGTGAGCTCCTGTGGGACTCGCGCTAGGCAGAAGCTGAAGTTTTCGGAGTACATTATGTTCGCACTCGGAAATTTTTCGAGAAAAAAATCCCCTTCTCTCATGGACCTTTCCGTTCGCTTCGCCGCTGGGAGTTTGGAGAAATCCGGTGGAACTCTCCAGGAATCGGAGGGTTCCAGCTGGGGGTTGACCGCAAGCGGATCGAACGCGACCTCAAACGACGCTCCAAGTTTATGTACGTTCTGTTACTCGAAGTGAGCTTTCCTCCAATGCTCTGACTGGCTCATAGCGCCCAGTCGAGTACGCGTAAGAGCACTCTGGGTCGATTCGAATTCAAAACAAGTCTCGAGTTGATCGAATCCCAGGTGAAACGTGTATCGGAGAGACTTAAGGGTATGTGTTGAAATCACGTCGAAATCTCGAGATCGAACCCGATCGCATTCAGTTTGTGAGTGCATTCAATCAGAGTCGATTCTGCTCACAAACTTGCTTGAACAGAACCACGGCTCGTCCTCCTCGGGACGGTGCTGCTCAAGTTTGATGGATGACCCAGACAACGCGAGCTGTGTCGAGACAGCCGAGAATCTTGTGCAGATCAAGGAATCGAGGGATAAACTTGCTCCCGGCTCTTGTCTGGATGCGAATGACTCCCATTGTGATCAACTCTTACCTTCCGAGTCCCTTGTAGTTCTTGATTGTCCACTAACGATTTCTCTCTTCCGTCGTCATTTCAGATCCAGATAAAGTGTCTTGGGATCTGTTCGCCTCGTTCCCCCAGCACGGTGCCACCCACGGTGAGTAGTCCTGCGCCAGAGCTAGCTCGCCGACAGCGGAAACGAGCGACATTCAGTCCAGCAAGAGTTTCAGCGGAGGCAAATAAATATGAATTACCTCTGGGGAGAGGTGTTGACAGTTCGGGGATCCCACGCTTCCAGCGCGGGCGCAGCGAACACTTGATTCCATCGGGCCTGCCTTTGGGTGGGTGCTGGAGAGCTCGAATGAATCCCAATTTGACAGCGATCTTTCGGGCGTACCTTCCAGTAACGCAGGGAATGAATCCTCGCGTACTGTTCTCCATTCTGACCTTTCGTCGGAAAACGAGGGAGCTGCGCTTGCCAGATTGAGACATTTCTTTTCGGACTTACAGTTTGAGTTCTCACCATGTGCCACGCAGATAATTTTGTTTGGACGGAAGAGGGACGCGCACTCGAAAGGGCTCGACGACGCGTATCCGGTTGCCTGCTCCACGACGACAGGTCATAAGACCGAGGAGAGCTGTTTTGCCCGCTGTTTGAATCTGTGCGCAATTTTATTGCCCGGGCTTAGAGGCTGCCCTCACCATGTTCTTCCCCTTCGATGGCGTCGAGTTTTCCTCCCAACGCCGTCGGTCGTTGGCGTTGTCTCCTCGACGAAGGAATCGATGGGAAACTCCCGGAAACTCCGCTCCGCCCCGCAAGAACAAATGCGGGGATAGTCGCACGAACGGTCCGACGCGAACATTTCCATGAAGCGATCTCGGCACACCGTAGAGTCAAATATTTCGCGGATACTGAGAATGACGGAGAATGTGTGCATGACAAGCGAACGAGTAGGTCTACAGGCTCTCAACTAGGGAGCATGGAGTTGTCAGTCGCTGATTGAGCAATCATTTCTTCTAGTCATGCATAACTTAGGGTCCCGCTCGGTTGGAGACGACGACAAGATCTTTATTAATGACTTTGGTCACATCGGTGGAGTCGGACGCAACACTCCGGAAAGAAAAAATCCTCCCGGAGATGTATTAAGCCCTCGATAAAAAAAGCTCGATACGAGAAGGAACTCGGCCGCCATAAGCGAACAGTTGGGGAGAACGTTCAGTTCCTCTCTTCTTTACTGTATTGCTCACGTTCCCCGTCCTCCCCCTCTCGGTCCTCTCCCTCCGCTCGGTCCCAATCGCGTACCGCCGCCCATAGCGTACGCCAACGACGGTGGGCGAGTCGAAAGCGTTGCCGTAGATAGATGTGCTCGTTACGAAGCTAGTTGGTGGCCAGCCGGCCGGCGGGCAGTTTTGCGCCCGCACGGGCTCCAGCCAAGCCGGCCGTGGATCGACATCTAGGCAGGAGAGTTGGGATTCGGCGGGCGGAAGACGGGAGTCGGATCGCTTTGAGGGCAGCCGGCCGACTTGAGCCTCACCGAATGTGATTCCCAGGTAGTAGGTATCTGTCGAAAGTCGTTCCCAGAAGACTCTCTTCCCGCCTTTGTCCAGACCGTCGGCCCTGGAAACGTCGTAATCAGATCACGTATGGACAGCTCCAACTCGCAGAGGATGATCTTATCTTTTAATTCACAGCAGCTGTCTGTAGTCGGAAAAAAACGAAACGATCTTGACAGTAACGTCGTTCTGGCTCACTGGGGTTTCAGTCGGGCATCACATGAGGTGGCGGCGTCGTGTCATCAAGAAGTAAGGCAACAAGCGGCTCGTCATTCCGCTGCCGAAGCTCCGCCAAGCTTCCTCTCCTCTGGCCTTCATCGTCAGCGAGTGTTTCATGCTGTGGAAGTGTCCGCCTTTCCTTTGATGCCGCATCGGCTCGACGGGCTTCAGCCGTTATCGGATCCGGCGGCGTCTCCGTCGGAGCGGCAAACTTCCGCATTAGACTCCTCTCACGACGAGATTTCATCCGAGCTCGCTCTAGACTAGACTTCAATTCCCGTAATACGGAGTACGGAAATTCTTAGCCTCGGAAGCATTGACGATAGAGCACAAAGACCTTGAGTGAAATTGTTCACCGCAATGAGCTTTAAAACATCGCTTCGTCGTTTTCACTTTTTCCTCCAACTCCCTCACGGTGCTAGATAGATGAAAATGATGAAGAGCTTTTTTGTCTGCCTCACTTTTCTGAACGATTTCGGTCATGACAATTTTCCGTCTATTCCCAACGATTCTGCCGGAAACTCGAAAAAACGTGGGCTCCACAACTGGGCTCATAAGACTAAGTGCGATAATCGGACTTGGAATTTTTGAGAACTCTCGCGAGAGTTTCCCTCATTTGTATAGGAACGAGTTGAGATAGACGGAAAAGTCTCATGACCGAAATTGTTCAGCACGAAGAGGTGGACAAAGAAGCTCTTCATCATTTTTCCCTATCTAGCATCGTAAGGGATGGAGAGGAAAAAGTGAAAACAACGAAGCAATGTTTTAAAGCTCATTGCGGTGAACAATTTCACTCAAAGACTTTTTCGTCTATATTCAATGCTTCTAAGGCTAAGAATTTCCGTACTCCGTAATACGGAAATTGATGTCTGCTCTAGACCTCCGTTCTTGGCTGGGTCAGCATGTGGCCGGCTCAAGGCGACTGTGAATGCGTGGCTCACAGGTGATATGTGTGGGATTGCCCGGTGGACAGACAGGCATTCGGCCTCCCCTAAGGGTCTCAACACAATAACTTTGCACTTCCGCCAAATCCTGGCCGCCTTTGTGGCTTCGTGGTCCCCGCCCGGCTTCGCGAGCGGCCGGAGGGATGCGACCAAACGACTGCTTGTCCAAGCGACCGGCCCTCCGACACAGCACAATGGCAACGCGGGCGGGAACATGCACTGAGAGTCTTCCCCGCTCCGTCTGCTCTTTTCAAGCCGTTCGGACAGAATGGATGTCCCGAGGCCTGGCCAGAAAGAGGACGGTAGCAAAACCTTCCTCCCGCTGTCGTCTCCGAAGAAGGATCGCCCAGCCGACCACCTGGCCGGTGGACCTGTGACCTGGAACGTGGGCTCCGTCAACATCGATCGCTCCCTCCCTCCTTGGAGGCCTCGTGAACAATGTCAAGTCACTCCTCCGGATGAACGATGGGCCAACCGATGATCGCTCGCGCGGTCGTGTGCGAAGCTGGTCGGGCGTTCGTTTTCCTCCTGAAATGGAGAGTTTCGAGAAGGTCGAGTCGACGAGGCAGGTGCAGTCCGTGAGCTTATCCCGATCACTATCAAAATCCATTCTGGTTGGTGTTACCTCATTGCGAGCCGGCTTCAACGATGACTCGGAGGAAAAACCGACCTGCAAGGCTCGACTTCATTTCGAGCCGGTCTCGCTCACGCGAGTTCGACTCGCACCTGTCATGATTGGTTCGGAGGAGGATAGTCTGATGATTTCTATCCTGCCCCCGCAGGAGGACGGTCCGTCCTGAACACGTGGCAGAAAAAGCGAGAGGTTTCGAAAGAATCAAGGAGTCTGATTGCCATCCTCGATGACCTTTACGGCGACGTACTCTGTCCCCTGGGCGTATTCGGAACTTCCTTTCCTCTGAGAGCCCGAGTTTTTCCAGATGATCCCGACTCCGAAAACTCAAAGTTTGAGTTTGATAAAGGATCCAGTACGACTCGGTTCGGGATTCTTTGTGAGCTCTTGGCCGACGAAGGAAATCTTCGCGACAACACCTGCCCCACCGAGTTACGCTTGTGTGCCGACTACCCGAGCCTTCTGCTGTTTTCCTTTTCAATTAATGCTCAATCCAAACACGTGCTGATCAAGCCTTCGGGAACAGAATCCGATGTGTGCCGCCTGTTTGCTGATGAAGTAATGATCTCAGCTGTCGCAGGGTTAGCTTTAAGGCTTGCTCGAGGATTCTGGGGAGCGAGTGCGGACGAAAGTTTGCCGAGGAGCATCAGAGAGTCGGGGGGAAAACCGTCGACTACGGTTGCAGCTCTTGCGCCGGAACGGGTTCCAGTACGATGTGGCTCCACGAAGCTACTCGTGGCGTTGTTCGTTAGGCGCTTCTGTTCGACTCCTCCACTGGGCATTCCACGCAGATGGCAGGGAATACCTGCATGGTATTAATATGAGGCGCAGAATGGGTGATAAGTAGAGCCTGGAAGTTCAGGTGATTTTTCGAAATTATTCCATGGATCGCCCAGGTTTATCCATTGGGATGAGGGAATACTCTCGAAAAATCACCTAAACTTCATGAACTATAAATGTGGTCGGTATCATATCCCGATTCGTGACCAAAGTCTGTGCTCCAATGTATTCTATCCGCAAAGATTTGCACAGGCCACGAAAGATGAGACCCATTGTCTTGAAATGATTCTGAAAGGAGTCCTTTGTGACCATGCAGGTCTCTTTGTGGTCTTGTTAGAGTATGAAGCCTTCCTTGATTGTCAGACGGTTCCTCATGAAGAATATTTCGAGCTTTTCGATGATCACAAAGCCGTGATCGAGAAACCGGCGTATTGAAAGTAACTGTCTCCGGCTGGAAACGGGTCGGGGATCGGAACCGCTAAGCAGAGCCTGCGTGTGACGGCTGCAGGTGCTGGAAGGCCGCGTCATCCATCAAGAACTTCGGTCTCAGAATCTTGGGGCATACGAAGGAGGTTCGCTAATCTGTCCACTGATCCGTTTCAACGACACACACCGCTCAGTGGAAACGTGAACAGGATAATTATTGCACAAGTTCGAAAAAGAGGCGGATGCAACTCTGGATCCAGAGCTTGATTCATGTCCCCGAAATGGCTTCTCTATATGTGTCTGATCATGATGTCCACTTGTCCACCCTGAGAGGAGAAATCGCTTCCATGTGCGAAGAGGAAGCTCCGGGCATGGCGAAAGGGCTCAAAGAGTAAGTCAGCATCGTCTGCTCCCGAGTTTCACGTTTCTGAAGTCCACTGATCTCTCAGGAGTAACGGTGCTCCCCAAAAAGACGTCGCCACAAAAGTCCCTATATTGGAAAGACTATTCTATGTCCGAACCATATCATTTCGACGTTCTCTTGATTCTCATCCCGAGGGAACAACCGAAAGGGAAGCAGCTGTCTACCCGTCATCGAAAACCATATCAATCCAGCCATGAGTCATCAACTCAGAGAAGCGCTTGCCGTCCCGCCATACCGTTTCCAGCTGAGGCGAGGTGAACAAACGCGGAAGTAGAACTCCGGAAGCTAGTAAACATCTCTTCAGAAGGAATACATTCACTCTCTAGATCGCGAGAACGAGTTCAAAGGTCGTGTAAACTCCGTTTCGAGAGAATGTGTGCCCCATTTCTTGAACGGTTCTGTTTCGAAAGCTCCGACTACACAGCTTCCCGAGAGTCTCGCCAGGGAATCCGAGTTTCTGCTCGCTGTTTCGAAAAGGAAGAATTGAAAAGAATATCTTGCGAATCGGAGGGAGGCTTCCCTGAAGTTGGCTCATTCGCAGCACGCAGGTGCTTCTACTATAATACTGCGATACTCTAATGAGCGAAGGATTCGGTACGAGTTGATTCTCGTCACCCTTCCACCGTCTTCGTCATTTCGGAGCGTTATGTGGGGCAAGCAGCTGAGCCACTTCTGCCAATTATGCTAATTGGAAACAACGTGTTTTCCTGAGCGATCTGAGCGGTTAGTTCGAGCAGGGGTGGAGGTGAAAGCTTCGCCGAGCTCAACGATGAGCGGACATCAATGCCTGGAGCCAAGTGAGGGCCGCAATCGTCGAGGCTTCGTGGGAACCGATGTTCCCCAGACCTCAATATTCTTGTTTGGCCAAACTCGACGTGCTGACCCGCCTCGGGCGATTTTCAGGTCTGGATTCCCCCTGTCTGTAAGGGTCGTTTCTTATTCATCGAATCATGGGTATCTACTGTCTCTCGGATGGATCGCAAATGATTTGCACGACTCGCAACACGGCCGAAGATGCGGATCTCGCTGCCATTGGCGGCTCAAAACCCTTGAGGACACCCGAGTTTCTGATTATACTGTGGATTGGAGGAGGTCAGTGGGATGCCACGATTCTCGGAGCTCGAGAAATCTCTCCTCCCCCTGAATCAATCTCGCCATGGAGACTGGAGAGAAAGTTTTACTCCTTCATCCAGGTAGAGAGACCAGCCGCAACTGATCCGAATAGCATTATGGCACTGCGAGTCCTCGTCGAGTTCGGTTCCGACTCTGGGAAATCGTTCTCGGCGAAAACTTTCTAGCAGCGCCCACTCCGCTTTCTCGGACGGCGGCGACGGTGGAGGCGGAGCGAGAACAAGTAATCCCGAGCGGTTCACAATTAGATTTCTCCCGCGGCAGCGAAAGCACCGGCCACCCCGCTCCTCTTTGTCCCTCAAAAAACGTTGACAGCGGGCCTGAGATGACCAAGTAGTCCTTTCACCTCTGGGAAGAGTTGGATTCCTTCGATTTCTTGGAGAGCAGCGGTTCCTGGACGCACGTGACTTCATCGTATGCGATCCCGCACCCGTGGCGCCCTCTAGCTCCAATTCTGGGCAACGAGTCCGATAAGTTGCGCTGTCGAGGCACAGAGGGCGACACAGCTCTCTCGGAAGAATTATTCCCCGATCCGATGGTGGCGCCACGTGTACTTCGTTGCGATGTTTCCTCGACTCCGTGGACAGGACCCAGGGAGCGGGTGCGCTGTCTTTGCCGACGCAAACAGGTGGTCGTGTCCGTTTTCGCACAGGACGCAGCGCATAGTAGACCATGTCGAACCGTAATATCGTGTGCTTTGATAGAGAGAGAGCGAGGACCGACTTTTCTGTCCAGCACCCGGTTCTGAGCCATGGGCGGGCGGGCGATGCTAATGGCGCGAACACCACTTTCACGGCGTAACGCAGACATTTTCGTTAATCGTTAACGTGCCGCTCGCGTAACTTGTCGGGGATACTGTTCTTCAAAAAGATACTCCGCAACAGCCCTCACGTCTCTCAACAGGTGCTCCTGATCGCGCGCATAGAAGGGCGTGAAGCGAGCTTCGTCGAGGCATCGTTCAGGGAAACTCTGTTGAACGCTGTCAAAATGTGTTGAAACGATCCACCGAGAAATCCTGTAATCTCTCACTTGGTCGCTCAGCGCCCCGCATCCTCTGGTTCGTTGAGCTTTGAAAGTAGCTTTGGACGTGGTAGATCTATTATGACATCAGTTTTCATCTCGTTCGCTGCCTCAGCGCACCCGCCGGCCCCGCTCGTCCGCTCCCGCGCCCGTCTCTGTCAAACGAACGCGAACAGGCTCCGAAGAGGGTTGGGAGGAGAAGGGGAAAACCCCCGATCACTCAGGTGGCTTTCGATATCTTGATAAATGAAGAGCTCACCACTCCTTGGTCGCCGTCGCCGTTGTTCTCGTCGTACGCAAGACTACGTTGGACGTGTTCTCTGAGACGAACTCTACAGCTTTACGACGCGTTCTTGTTCCACGACACGCTCAATCTGTTTAAGCCTTTCTCGCAAAGCTCAGCGAGCGAATATGGAACAGGACAGGCAGAAATCAACGTTCACGGGCGGCGCTTCGAGGCGATTCCATAGAGCTCGCACAAGACAGCCGACCCACTCCGAACAGCTTCGATCCCTAGTGTCCGGGGAGAACGAATCCGACCAGGGCCGAAGAAAGGTGCAAACAGAGCGAATTACGGCAAAAGCTCTCTTTCGACAGCTGGAGCGGGAGAAAATCCGCGCACATGAGTTCCGCGGCGCCCTATTCGCCGGGATATGAGCCGAAGTGACGGGTTCGGCGCTGCCCGGATTGACTGGCCATTGAGTCGAATTGTGCCGCACCGCAGGCTGGAATTCCCGAGGGTTTCGGTCCTAAACCTTTCCGAAAGTTCGCAAGCCCCAGCCGTGAGGGACGTTTCTGTCCATCGGATCCCACAGTGGCTTCCGGTGGCCCGTAACTGATTATTAATGTTAGGCCTTGACGGAAGACTCGCAATCCCCGTTTCACAAAAGTTTATTTCACAAGTGACGACTCACACTGGCCACAGGCTCGATGGTGCCGCGAATCCAAGACTTTGTCTTATCAAGAGCGCCTGTCGGTTCGCATGACGCCTGGAGGTAGGCGTTAGGTAAGCGTTGTAGCGGTGGGGACTACCCAGCATTGCTGACACCCTACAGCTGGCCTTTCCGGGAATCATGCTCAGTGAAACACGAAGCTCCCCCAAACCCCCACGCAGATATCCTCGAGGAAATCATAGGGCTTGCCAAGGATATCGAGCGAACATACAGGCTTCGGGACTCCTCCAAGATCGTCGTCGAAGAACATGACGTTGTAGCACAGAGTTGAACGCCATGAAAACGGCCATCAATCTGATTTCGAGGGAAATGCGAAATCGCAAAGCAACAAAGTCCCGCAGACCAGCGAGTATGAGTTTCCGACGCGGAGTATTCTTCCGCGTGAACAGAACGATCATTCTGCCCTGGGCCATTTATCCGTCGGTTGAGAAAAGGAAGAGAAACGCGATCGGCCACGAATGTATTCGCCATTTTATGGTCCGTTCGATTCTCTCCGAAGCGGACGTGCTCTCGTACGAAGAAGGGAGTGGCGATCAACCGCGGTTCAGACATCTCGTGAGATGGTGTTCGACCATAGAAGCGGGGGAGATTCATGACGGATGAGAGGAAGCAGGAATTCCGAACCGTCAGACGACGGAGGAACATGGAAGTGAAACAAACACAAGAGAAAGAACGCAAACGAGGGAGCGGGGATTCTGCGAGGGCGAGCGTTGTGATGCGTTGAATGAGAGCCGCACGTTTCCGAAGTTCGTCGGGCTCGCGGAACGAGCACACTCCGGCGGAGCTGATTTTTACTCCATACCGGAACAGTTATGGTGTTGTCTGCGACGGGCGGAGAAGTTCCGCTCCCCGACACAGATACGACGTGCGGATCGAGTCTACGAAGAGGAACGGTGCCGCGATTGTGGAGGCGTCGCTATTCGAGATGAATTCCAATGACGTGGTCCGCACCGGCCACTATCCCGTCGCTGGCACCGGCGCGGCTCGAGCCGTTTTTTTTGTCTAAACTCGCTCCTGCTTTTATTTCCACCGAGCTCTTGCCTCACGGCTGCGCTCACGTCGGATTGTTCGAATTCGTTCTTCAGCAAGACGTCCGGGGCTTCTTCCGTGAGCAGGATACATGCCTGAACATATTTCGGTCCTCATATCCGGGCTTGATTTTGTGTGTTAGAGACCGTCAGAGGCGATATCTTCGATTGCGTCGACGATCCTCTCAGAAGTTGCTCTGACCCTTCGCAAAGTTAACCTAATCTAACTGCGAACTCTCCTGCGGAATGAGTGATGATGACGCGGCGTCGTAACGGCCGACTGGGGTCGAGGAAGATCTGTTCTGAAGTGACAGACGATGCTGCCGTGCCTATACCAAACGAGCGGGCCAATCGAGAGTGGGGGACGAGAGACAGCGAAGAAGAAACGACGCGTTTCAAAGCACCTTTTCAAGAGCAGAGCCGGAGTTAATTAGGCTGACGGATCGCTCCCTCGCTTCCTTGCGTGTTTCCTACCGCCCCCGCACACTCCCTGGCGTAGAAGAGTGCCTTTGAATATCTTAAAGAAATACGTGACACCGGCACGGGCACGCGCAAGTCAGCCGGCGAACTAGCTGATGGCTCCTTCCCCTCCTGAGCTTGTTGGAAAAGTGGGAGTACCAGTGCGTTCCCCGATCCGTAGACCTTTGGTGACGAAAGTTAGGTCTTGTTCCGTCGCGTGACGGAGTGCTCTCTCCGAACCTGCCGCTTTCGTTTGCGGAGTTTACTCCCTTTGTATACTTCATTGGCTGAATGAAATCCACGGGCTCGTTCATCGGCTCTTACATCGCGTCCAGTCTGTGACAACTGATCGAGTACCATGATCAAGAGTATTCACGAGCCAAATTCGAGCCCTTGAGGCGCCTTCCGAGGCTCAAGGTCGTCGACGCCGACCCAGAAGCTCCGCGATTCGTCTCGCTGTCGGATCTTCACCCGTTACGATTGTTCCTCTGACTCCTCTCTCCATTTCGAGGAGAAGCGACATTTGAATATTGGAACCACCCAACGGAGACGCAACGTGGCAATGAACGCGGGTGTCCTGGAGCATTGTGTTCGTGCGCTTGTGCGTTCGACCACTGGTCCGTTTGTTGCTCCAGAAACTCCTTGGAGCGACCCTGCAGCGAACGAATGGATTGAGGAAGGGAGGACACGATTCGCGAAACAACGACTCCGAGAGAACAACTGGCGTCATAGTTGTCGGCGCCGTTGCCGCTTCTTTAAAATGTGGCGGGCTCGTCGAGGAAAATGTGTGTCCATCAATTACTTCTCGCCTCTCGCTATTGCGTTAGTCCGTGCGCTCGTACGTACGTCCGACCGTTCGTTTGTTCCCCGGTTCGGTCGCTGCTCAGCACTGGCGAAGCCCATCCGAGCCCAGTGGCTTCCTGAAGACAATGGGGCGCCTGTTATGGCCGATGACACTCTGTCGCGGCGCTTCGCGATGCGATGAGACGCTCATTTCGTCATACGCGCAATACAAAGGAAGTTCTTCTTGCACAGCGAGCCAGAGACGAAGCATCCCGCGAGCTCCGCCGAGGGGAAAACAACGACTCTCGGAACCTACTTTGACAGGCGCATGACATTCTCTGCATCCGCGTCGACAATGCACTTACGCGCCCCGACAAAACGGACGCGGCATTTCATTTCTGAGGACCGAACTTTTGCCGTGTCCGTCGCCTGCTCGCCTTCCCCTGAGGCTGCGGATGAAACAACGGCGGCGCCAAAATTTGAATCCAGCCGCGAGGGGAACGGCGCTGCGTCTGACCAGAAGCCCCGTCGAAGCTTTAATCGCGCTGACACGGGAGTCGCGCTCGTCGGGTGACGCGCCGAATCCGCGATCGCAGTTGCCAGACCTCACGCACGACGTTCACAGCGTTGGTATGACAATCGGAAGCGATTCGGTCCCGGCTCGGCGCAATTGGATCCTCCTGCGTTGCGGAAAGGAATGGATCCGTCGCGGCATTACTTCAGCTTGGCTTCCTCTTCGGGATTCCGTCGACGAGTGGTTATTTGTGGCAAAGTGTTTGGAATGAGCGGGGAGGACGATGAAACCGACCGCGGAATTCAGCCGCTTCAGCAACATCGCAAAGTGGCGACGGATCGATCGCGACGCGAGTCGTTTACACGGCACGCTGGCTCGGCCAGAAGGGTTGCTCCCTCGGCGCTGAAAGTTTCCCCGAGCTGCGAATCGGATACTGCCTAATGTATCTCTCGCGAGTCCTCCGATGTCCGGTCCGACAACGATCCCTACGCGCTCTCCCTCGACGGTCACGGCGAGCGGAGACGACTTCCAAAGGCCAACTATGCAAATGTATGTCAAAGTAAAGCCCCCGTGTGCCGTGCAGCTGGACGGAAAATACATTCTTCGAAAGCAGCTTCCACGGTTCCCTGGGGCTTGCTGTGTCCGACTGAACGATAGGTGAGTGCAGCGGACATGGATACTCAACGAGAAAAGCAGGGAAAAAATGTATTCAGATTTTGTTATGCCCCTCCGGAGAATCAGCGAGAGCCGTGGACGTGGGCACGTGGGCGGCTTCGGCTGCCAGGTTACGCGGGAGGAAGCCGGACCAGAAAGAGGGGAAGGCTGCCAGGAAAATGACTTATTCGGCCATGGCCGAACCCGATTGAGGAGGATCGGCTCGAAACGCTCCGATATTCTGCTGATACCTATGCGCTCGACCTTCTCTGGGGCATCATCTAGAGAGGAAACCTCGTCGGATTGAAACAACGCTGGTCCGAGGGCGTTATGGCATCCTGGGAGCGCTCCGCGCGAAATCTTTTCCATGAGATCTGTCAAGGCGCTGTCAGCCCTTACCTCCCAATTGACAACAGGTCGTCCCACGCTGTGCCAGATTATCCTTGTCTCTATTTGCACGGCCGCCCACCGAGGATGACAGGCCTTGCCGTCACGTCAGCAGCTGTATTCATTCAGGCAGGCGTTGTTGGCACAGTGGCAGCTTGTTCTGTTGCTGTTCATGATTTCCGGTGACAACGGGGTGCTCTACTGCCGGAATGCTCGCCGGCCTTGTCGCTATTTTCTCATCCTGTTCGAGCATCTGCATGTGGCTCTCTGCCAATGATGTTCAGACACGTCGACGTCAAAGGGTTGCCTCCACCGCCCAAGCCGGTGGCGTTAACGCCGCTGCCGCCGCTCCACATGTCGATGACGCCGTCGATAGTCTTATGGGCACCGCCGCAGCTGTTGATTAGGCTGGATTCGCGCTGCGTGCTCGGCATCGTCAATGACTCCTCAGAGTAGCAGCGGCAGCAGCAGCAAGAACCACTGGTTGAGCCTAGCAGGCCCGATAGGCACAGCTGAGCCGGTCGCCTGGGCCGGTAGAGTGAGCTACCATTAACGGCAACGATACTGCTTTATTAAATTTCCGCTTCCTGCCTGTGAAGGTCCCGGCTCCCCATCCTCCTCGTGCCCTTATGCCGCCGCCGTCTTCTTTTTTCTTAGTCGGATGATATCAGTTCGTCCGTTGGACGCTTTCCCTTATCATTCCGGCCTGCCGACTAGCCAGCCCGAGCAAGCGACCGACCGACCGACCGCCACCGCTTGATCCTCCACTCCGCCTCCTTCGATGAGTGGACTCGTTGGCCGGGCCCCCTGGAGGACCCGGCCTGAGGAAGAGGAGAAAGTGGAGCGGCACTCTCGGGGAAGCCATTGCACGGCTCGATTAAATCTCTAAATGAAACGACTTGCTGGCGTTCCTCGTCGTCGTCCCGGCCTTCTCCGACGGCAATGCTCCGCCGCAACCGCTACCGGCCATCTCGTACAATAAGGAAGGCAGGAGAACTGGCTGATACGATGCTACGGCACAGCTGCTCTCCATGGCGACGTGAAGATTGCTGAAATGTAGACAGTTTTCGTCCGAAGTTCCGCCCGACACTGCATCGTATAATCAAGCGAAGTGGCTGAGGAGGCCGTTGGGAAAGCTCCTATCGGGGAGCCGACCTAACGATGGCACTCGTCGGCAATCCGAGCAACGACACGAGCAACCTCGCGAAGAAACCGATTTCTCAAACTGGACACCGAATGTGCTCTCCTCGCTGGGGCAGTCGGGCGGCTCTCTGAATCACGGAGAGCTATTACGAATGCGTCTTCGCTTGTTTGACCCCTGGTCTCGACTCGCCGGCAGACTTTCAAGATGATTGGTCGCTGGCTGCAAGCTCCTCAGACTCTTGGGGCGACCGTCGAAGCTACGGTCCGAGTTGAATCCGGGAGTTCCGGCTGGCTTCGACCCAGGAGCCCCACAACGAGCTGTGGCCGGTGGGAGTTTGCATTTCGATGGAGTGTCCAACGAACTTCTCGCGTGTGTGGAAGCCGAGGGCGGACCGCGCGAGGTTGAATTCAACGAACGATCAGCTTCAGAGCTCGCAACGCGGGATTCAAGCGCGCGGGTAATGTTTCCGAACTCGATTGATTTCCTTTCTATTCTCCGGAGGGATAGAATCTCAGGAGATTTGTGCTCGCAGCCTCGTGGACGGAACGCGCTGTCGGCGGAACTCATTGAAACCGAGGCGCTGGCATGCGTAGTGAAGGTTCCGTTTTTCCGTGACACTGCTGCCACGGCGACGAGGATCATTCATGCGCAACACCCGCCAGAAGACAACACTCTCCTCTGCATGGCTCCCGATGTTCGCTCCCAAGAGCGAATTTGTCAGACGCGTAATTCAATTGACAGCTTCTCAGACCACGGCGCGCCGTTAATCCTCATTCCCTCCTCGCTTGTCTGTGCGACCCGCAAATATTTCCGACGATCCCCCCCCCCGGTCGAATTAATTGGATTGCTTGCTCGGTGCTCCGAAGTCGATCGGATTCATCTACGAAACAAACGGCCTGCGCAGAATGTTTCTGAGAAGCAGACTCGAAACGGTACGAATGAGTGAAACAGAAGAGATCTCTTCTCAGTTCTAGCGGCCGCATGAATATTCGATACGAAAATGAAAGCCTCTTCTTGCTCCTTCCACTCTCAGCACTCTCAGGGAAAATTCGGCGCCATTACGCGGCTCCCGGCGGACCGGGTCTCTCTCGCGCATAACAAAACGTATATCCGCGAGGGCTTGCACTTCAAAAAAATCTGCTTGCATGAGAGGGCGGCGGGCGCGACGCGCCGCAAGCAGGCCACCCACCTACCTGGAGCCTCGCCTGGTCGAACAGAGTCGTTCGTTCCGTTCGAGATACGTTTCTGCGATTCCCCCAAGAAGGTTCCGCGCGACGACGGTTCGATGATATGTCAAGAGTTTACTCGTGGAAACCCTTAGATGGTCCGAATATTCGCTGCCTCTCATCTTCTCATGAGTGGGACCGTCCTCCGCATGAGTGGTTCCCAGTGGTTCATTCGCTTGTTTGAGTATGTTCACGATGTAAATGCACGTCCCTCTGAGCCAACCGGACATCGTAGGCGAGTTAATAGAGTCTGCTCGTTCGTTGCCATCAGCGGCTCAAACATCTGTTTTCTGAAAGGATTTCTCGACTTGCGTTGTTTCAACTAAGCATCGATGAGCGTATCGGGTGAACCAATCATCGCTCATCCGTCATGCACAGGATTATTTCGAGGACGATGAACAATTTCTGACCTTCTGCTCGTTACAAATTTTGAGACTGAGAGTGTCAACACATGGGGACGGGTTCCACGAAGGGACAGGAGACGAAAAATATGCAAACACACCTTCCGCCAACTTTCGGTGCTCTGGAACAGACCCGGGGAAAAAGAGAGATGGATCCTGCACGCAGGTCTCCTCAACGCATGGACGGTTCAAGCCGGTCCATCATTGCACGTGGGACGAGAGAGCCAAATGTACGGCCACGCACATATCTCAGTGATTTGGACTGTTCAAGATGGAATCTCGTGCGAGCAATGTGCTCTTTCTCGCGCCGTCGATCATCATCATAGCTTTACGGGCCGCAAAGTCATTGCGCGTGACGGCAAGGATAGCTACTCTGATCATAGCATCGTATGTAGAGTCGAACTCCAGTCGAAGCAGCTTATTGAAAGGCCGGAGAGTGACTTCACATGCGGGCCGGGAATAGCTGCCTAATTTAGAGGCCCTGCCGTTGCCGACGTCGTCATCGTTGTTGTTGTTGCTGTTGTACGTAGTGAAATTGTTCGGGGATCGGCTTCCGGTTCTCCTCCTGCTTCCGTGCGTAACGGTACGAAACGGAAGAGCCGGAGGGTCCGTTTGCGCCCTTCGCGTTCCGGACCTTTTCCTGAAACAGCTGCGGCAGCTTCAGAGTTCTTGCTGCGACTGCCGTTGCTGTTGTTATTGCTGCTGCTGACGCTGGCTCGTGCTACTGGTTCAACTCGCGATTGTGATGTTAGTATGCAGATTAGGCGCGCAATGACTCGGAGAACGCCTTTCTTAAGGAGCGGGCCCGCCTTCCGGAGCCTGCCGACTGCCCCCCGAACCCCTTGTCCGCCCGACTGTCAGTATGGTTGGATGCCCGACTGGATGTTGAAGAGGCAAATGAGTTCGTTAAAGGCGCACTGTGTCTCGCTTCTCCCAAAGGGCAGACACTGTCTTCCCACACCAAGACGGCGTTGCCGAGCGGCTAAATCGGGAACGAAAAGTTGGGAGGCAAGCGAGAACGCGAGCACGGAGTTTTTCACAAACATGATGCACCATTCGGAAACATTCTTTTTCACGCTCGGCGTCTTTTCACAGCGGAACTTTTGTGAGATCACTCCTCGTCTGAGCGGGGGCACGGGGCCGACCGAGAATGGGTGGGGGCTGCCCCAAGATTGCCGCCAGACGCACGCGCGCTGCTCGTTCGAGGAAACAATGGATGGTTCGCCGACCCAGTCCACAGTGCCTACTTCTAGATTTTTGGCCGACAAGGCTGTTTTCGTTGTTGACGTGATCGTGTTGGGAGTACCGACAGAGAAAGTGTTGCGAGCCAGGGACAGGCAAAAGAACGAAGCCACCTACCCACCACCACTCACTCTCGATAACCCTCTGGTTTACAACAAAGGCGCCTGTGGCTCGAGAGCAGACGGGCATTGAAAGAAGGACGGAGGAGGATGAGGTGCCAAAGAGCCTGCTGACGCATAAAAACGCGATGGAAAAAGTCCAGAAAAGGCTCTTTCGTCGGCGCCTTCCAACGTTCTCGCTCGCGCCCGCCATGCGGTAGCATGCATCAACGGACAGTGCTCCCGATGTAGAACTCCCGTGATTGCTTCCGCACTTCGGATAGCGATGAGAGCTTCCCACAGGCGAGAATCAGGGGAATGGGGCGGACCAGAGCTGAAGCCCTATCCATATCGGTGTCCTCAATAGGAATTCAAGTCGTGATGGGAGGAACGCCCCCCCCCCCCAGATGGTTGAGGGATGGCGGCGCGAAATCAGAATCAGAGTTCTATCTCCCCTTGAGGCTGTGAATAAACTCGTCTCGGCAAGGAAATCGCGTCAAGGCGAGGCGCGGACAGAGGTTCCCAGACACAACCTACATAACGGGATCGTGTGACGGGAGTGAGTGACGAAGGCAGGCGATTTCCTTGAGTCGTTTCTCAAGGAGTCATCGAACCAAACGAGATATGTCACGTGAGAACACCGGCTTCTGAATGATGCCACAATGCTGCTCCTGGAAGAAATTATGCTCGGGAACGGTGCGATTTTCGAATCTCAGCTTCGCGGTTAGTTCGTCAGGCGTTCACGAACAATACGTGTAGAGAGTGGGAGAAGGGTGATAAAAACGCGGCGTCGACGTCTCACACTTCATCGATGGGGCCAACTCTCGACTTGAATTTTTTTCCACAGTGTACACTTGTTGAGCGACGAGAAACGAGAACGATACCCCGGCTCTGACTGAGGCCTTCAACCTGGTCATGCCGTAAAAAAGGCTGGAAGCTATAGGGTCATTTGAAAATTTCGAGCTGCTCCATTCTTCTTCGACATTCTTCGTTTGGAACTAAGGTGACTCCACGTCGGCTGCTGCGACGGCCTCTGGGGGCGAGCGGAGAGGGAGTCACTCGCCCCGGCTAGCAGACGATACAGAGATGAGCCGCCCGGCTCGAACGTCTCGGATCGAGTTCCACGTGAGACGAAACCATGATGTTAACAACACTTCAGCAACATGGGTAATGTGAATCCAGACTCCGGGGTAGAGCATTACCTTTCAACGACGAAATCCTTGTAGCACTTCTATTGTCATCCCTTTGTTCGTGAGAGCTGCTCCCGCAACGAACAATTCGTTGATATTTTTGTCAATATCTGAGAGTTACGAGGAGATTCAATGAGACGCGATGGCGTTGGATGAGCCTGCGTTCGGTTATTCTGCGCTCGGCCGTGCCCGATGCTCCACTCTTCATGGTCATGATAGGCTGAGGATTACCGTGGCGAGATTATTGCGCGAGGAGCTAGCTTCTCGTGAGACAGCCCGCTGACGGCTGGCTCCATCATAAAGGCTCATTTGATAATCTTATCATCAAGAGTAAGTGCCTTCTCATTTCCTCCCAAGATCCACGCTTTTATCCCAACGTCGCGTTGTAAGTGCATAACTTATACTCGCTGCCGCCCAGCTTTACTCGAGTCGGGTACAGGCGTGCTTCGGCTCAGGACGTTCTGTGAGGAATTCTTCGCCATCGGTAGGCCTGCCGCCCGTTCAGGGGCTGGTCGACGTCGGCTTCATTGAAGGGAGAGAGCGAGGCAGGTAGTCGTGAGGGGGGAAGCGGGGGAGGTTCAAGAAATCCCCCGAGGGCGAGGGAGGCAGATGGTCGGGGCTTCTGAAGAGGCCCCTGGAGAGGAAGGGGTAAGTGTATTGGAACAGGAAAATTCCAAAGCGGACCGAGGGTTTTCCAGGGGCTCACAGCAGCTGGCGGGTTCGTTGGCTCCTATATTCGGCCTTGCTATATTGACGCTGTATGTTTCTTCTCCCAGTCTGGCCGCAGCCCGTTTAACTAGCCGCCGGCTCGGTGTCCGCTCCAAAGTGACCGATATGACTCGCCTTCGACGGCTTGTTAGGTGCTACTCCGGCCTTGGTACCGGCCACCCCTGTCAATGGCAGCGCGGGCAACAACGGTAGGGGCCATCTGTTGTTTTTCTTGCTGCACTCACTCAGGAGTGTTTCCATCCTTGGGATGTTCTGCCGCCGCCGCCGCCGTATTCAGAAGAGGAGGCTGAGTCATTTTAAGCCAGCGACACACATTAGCCACAGCTGCTTTGTGGCGCTCGTCGTCCTATCCCGCCGCTCGAGCGGAGCTCGCTCCAACCACGACATTTTCCAGCCGTTCTCGACGGAAACGTTTCGAGTGCGTGAACCCGCAGCAAGTTTCGGGAAGGAGACGCCCCCCGCGGAAGGAAACACATGCGTTCCTAGTTGTACGTATTTGTCCGGAGGGGAGAGTGCCTTCGATGCTCGGCACAGGTCTTATTTCCGAAAACTTGTCCCTCGGACGACGAGTCGAAAGAACTAGCTGTGTCTCATTCAAGGCCATTCGACAATATTCGGCGGAAGCGAATTTCTCCGAGGAGCCAATCGTGCACCTGTTGCTCGATATTTGCTCATGGCTGGCACATCTCACGGAAGATCTCTGCCAGGAGGAGCCAGGAGTACAGTTTCAAACTCAAAGGAGATGATGCTCTGGAGAGGCACTACAACTAAGGGTCCGAGAGAGCATGGGGTTGCGCATCCGGTCGAGTGGTAGATGAAGGTATCTGTTGCTGCTGAGTTCTTTTTGCTCTCGGATCTCTCAAAGGCTTCAGTCCCCTCCCTCGGAGTGTCACCGTCACTTTCGTAGCAGCGGTGGTTCTCTTCGGGTGCGCTGCTTGCTCTTCATTCACTTTCACAATGGAGCGATTTCTTCCGAATCGTAGAGTGTAACTCAGAAGGAGGCTTCATCGGCCAAGAGTGTGGATCCGCCACCGTTTTCTGTTGACAAGGCCTCGTCCACGATGAGTTCTGCCCAGACTCCACTAAGGTCAGAAGGAACGGGACCGGAACGACTCGGACGCCCGCAAAAGGAGTTTCCGGTCGTTCTTTGTCACTCGGAGCTGAAGTCGCGGCCCTTTTTCGCTCCTCCAGATCGCTCGCTAAGATCGCAGGATTCCAGTTTACAATCCGGCGAAAAGAGCTGTGGTTGTCCTCAGCTCGAGCTAACTCTACTCCGGCGTCATGCTGCTCGTGTTCGCCGTCGCGTGGTCTCATTTCGGCGTCAAAGAGGTCAGCCGCAGATCAAACAAGCTTTGAGATTCCCTGGCGACGGGCGAACGAAAATCTCGGGAGTGTGTTGACTTCGTTATACGCTCGAGAATACGGGGACGGGTCTTTTTAGTTACTAACGAGGCACATTGAATGGATCTCCCTCTGTGTGCCGACTACCGCAAGGATCTACGAGGACACATCAGAGGAAGAGGCCCGTGAGTTGACGGTTCGTCCACCTGGTTGCGCGAGTTTCGAGACGCTCGGGATGACGGAGGTTCTTCCCGAATCAACAGGCTCCGCACGACGCTGAGCTCCTCCGTTTTCCTGGAATCGACTCTCCTCCTCTCCCCTCCGCGAGGAAACGTGTTGAAGATACGACTAATTGATTTCACAGGAGCTGAGACGGTCGTCCGGCGAGCCTGCAATCTCCTGGCACGGCTTGGTTATCTCCGACGTTCGCCACCGGCGTCGACGGAGGGAGACACTGCTTTTTCTTAACGAAAGCGTACCGACTCCAGGGAAGAGCTTCGCTTCATCCGGCGAAGAAGAGGCGGGAAGGCGACTCCGATAAACAGTTGGCGCCTAATCCGTGATCGAGATGTTCTTTCCCGTCGGTACAGATTCGGTAGCAGCTCTTCCCCGAAGAGCGTCCAGCCTCCTCGAGGAATCTCGCGCAGAGGTGAATGCGAAGCAGAAGCTGAACGATCGCTTCGATTCTGCGGTGTAAGTTTAGAAGCCGGGCGCTGTAACTTGGAGATGTTCACTTTGGATAGGAACTGTGGACTCCCAGTACTCCTGAATAGCCTTCAGAGTTGCTTCCGGAGCGTTTTGTTCGGAGATAAACTTCCGTGGAGACGGTCGGTGAACATCCATCCAAACAGGAGAACAGGCGTCGTTCAGGAAATCTCTCCACAATCGCTCTCTCACTCTCGCGAGAGGATACAGTCACTCCAGGGTGAAACCGGCGTTGGTCGGTGCCGGCGAGCGATGTAGAGGAAGCGGTCCGAGCGAAGGCGAGATAATTCGTTGATTTCATGATGCTTGTTTCGCAAGTTTCGCTGAAGTTCGTTTTTCCAGGGAGATGAGCGAACGTTTCGAGCGCAGCAGACGACGATGTCGGCGGCAGAACTCTCCTTGTCGTATGCACTAATGGCCTACCTCGACGTAATGGTAGGGGCCGCTACAGTCTGCCGGCCCGGTCAGACGGTCGGTCTCTGTAGAACGGCTCTTTCCATGCGGAAATATGCTGAGCTCCAGGAACGGGAAGAGGGACCGGAGGACTTTTGGTGCTCGGTCTAAAAGCGAGGTCTTAAACATTTTTTGAATTCAGCAGCTTTACGGATCTCCCGCTCCGCTCGTGACCTTCGGCGCTCACCGCGATTATGCATATGGCTGGGAGAGTTCTTTCCTTCGGACATAGGTGCACCTCGAGGGCGATGCTCCGACATTCTCGAGATCATTGGGCTCCTGTCTGTTTGGAAATATTACGTGGACAGCGGTCCAGAAATACTGATTCGAGGAACAGTTCGAGGGAATCGGACTCTGCGTCCTGATCGGGTGGTCTTGAGAGCCTAGATCAGTGATCAGAACCCGCCCGCTGACACTCCGGTGATCACCTGAGTCTATCCAGTGTGATATCGTGTCGACTGGCCCTCCGTGCTCCCGCAGCACGGAGGCGAGATCGGGTCGCGCAACAGTTGGAATGGACCTCAGCCACTTGTGAATATGAATGCGCTTGGCCGAGCGAGGATCGTTGACTGGAACGATGTGTTCAACTGTGGGCCCAGGGGGTTCCACGAGGAATCTGGGGCAGACGAGTCAGTGCCCACACAAGGCCAGGCTAGACGGGGTTCGGTATCGTATTTATCCAGTCTCAAGGGGGTGTTCGACTCCTTTCATCAGCTTATCACCCGACTGCACCCTTCCTACTATTCAACCGCTTCATTGTGCGTCGCCGTCTTCCACCAGGGTCTCGTTCGTCGGACCCATAGACTTCGTTGTCGTCGTCTCCAGTATCACTGACTTCACTCGTTGATAACCAAGTTTCGATTCATCAGAATACGATCTTTTGTTTCTCGAGTTCAAGTCTTGAATCTCAATAGCCTCGATAATCCGTCTAAAAGGGTGCTGGAACGACTGGGTCTCGCGGAGGCATGGCGCACTCCAGCAGGAGCCATCAAGTCCCGTTCCGGGACTCGAACGGGCGGGGATACGACTCTCGGTTTCACTGGTGAAGCGGAGGGTTTGTGGAGAGGTTATCCGACTTCGAGGATGCATGCAGTTGCAGATGGCGAGGGGCGGGGGCTCCATGGCCGTAAGTTTCTGCCGCGGAATCGGAAGATTTGGTCAGTCGGCTTCCTTCCCTTTGCCGATGCGAGTTCCGGGATCAACGCAAGCAAACTCGGTAAACTCATTGGGGATGGGGGATAAGGGGGGCGGGCGGGCGGGCGAATGAGTGAGCACCGGAGGAAGCGGGGTGAGGCAAAAGCGAAAGTGTCCGAGCACAGCTTTCGCTGAGGGAAAAGTCGACGTGCGGCCTTGCTTCCAGAGCTTCTGCTGCGGCGGCGGCCGTCGAAGCTCGAGGAAGTAGCGCTTACCAGTAACCGGAGGAAACAGGCGGTTGTGCAGTGAGGCGGGCGGGCGGGCGGGAAAGTAGGCAACCGACGAACGGACCAAGCTCGAGCGACCAGGCAGACAAACGGGCGGACGGCTAGTCAGCTGGCCGAGTTGAGGGAACCTGGCCACGAAAAGAGGAAGGAAGCGGCCGACCACTCCTGGCTGTCAGGCAGGATCGGCGCGTCGTAACAAATGAGCGCACATTATCGCCTCGAGCGGAGAGATCCAAAGCAAGATAAATGGCATTCATAATAATGTAGAGCAAACGTCCCTTCGTGCGTCTGCGCGTCCTGCACGTCCGTCGGAGGCATCGTGTGTCGAAATCCCCGCAGCTCGATTCCGCGTCATTTTGCGCCGGAGACGTATCGATCGGAACTACGACGCGAGCAGCCATCATCGAATCGATCCACTGCAGCAGACAGAGCAGGAATCTTTCGTCAGTTCGCACTGCTCCATCAGAGCCGGCTGCAGTCTCACAAGAACAATCGTGGCAACGGGTGCGCTGACTTGGCACACTCCTGAGTGACCAGAGAAGTGATTCCCCCTCTGACTATTCGACCGACTCGCAGAGCAACGCACGAACTATCCGACTGACTCATCATAACCCTGGGTCGGGATAATGAAAATGCCGCTCTCAATCAGACTCTCCCGATAGCAATTATTAGTAGGCGACGAGGGTGGATACTCGAGCAACAGCGCCTTCCGCGTCCTTCCGTTTGTTTGCGTTTACTTCCACTCCTGCTTGTGGCCCATGAGTTTGCCATCGCGCCACGCGCCCGTTTTGGCTAACGGGAACCCAGATCGCAACCCCAAGTCCTCGGCTTCGAGCTCGCGGAGCAATGTCTTTTCGCATCCGAACCTCGGATGTTTGATCCTGTGCGTTTGAAGACTCTCGGAAACGGAGCTCAGCCATAAGGAATGGTGGAAACCATCAATCCGAGCCCAGTCGATATACGTTCAAGCGTGAAACGGCGACCAGTTCGTGGAAAAAGTCAAATGTTATGTTAGTTCAACGGGGAGGCATTCCCTTGGAACTTCGGAAAAAGGCTCCGCTCCAGATTCACCCTGCGTGTGGCATCGAGGAAGCCTTCGGAGTAATCATAACTCCGCACTTCTAGGGTCGGAATTCTCGCTGTTGCTGCACAGCGCTACACGGGATTCCTTCCCTAATTTCAGTCATCGGTTGACTGTGGAGAATTTTCCGGCTTTACCAGCAACAACAATGGCGCCTCGAGCGGCTTTGTTTTGATCATCATCTTTCATAGAGCATCCTGCAATTTAGGCGATGCGGCGGCCCTCTAAAGCCGCATAGCAGCGGCCGCGCCGCCCGCTTGATCGCCGCTGTCGTTGTTGTGTGGCGCAAAGCTCGTTGGTCGCTTTTGTTCTCGGAGCAGGTTAGCTAACTCTTTTTGAAGTGATCAAACTCGGAGCTTCATCAAACAAAGTCCTCTCACGCTGTCAGCGGCACCGCCACCAACCAGCACGGCTTGACAAAAGAATATACCGCTTCATTATTATCGAGGGAATTAATTAATGAACGGAAAAACGGGGATACCGAATCGAGTCGATTCACGCCAGGGAGTCGGGGATAGACTGAGGAATCCACAGAATTGCGAGCAGCGTTCAGCTCCAAAAAACTTCCGAGTTGAAATTCGAGCCACGTCATCAGCGAAGAACAATGTTAAAGGTCGGAATGATCGGAATCCGACGTCAAAATGCGCTCCAGCGTCCTCTGACTGCCCTCGACGGTTTGACGGTCAGACGCCGCGCTTCCAACCTCAGAGTGGCACGGATTCAAAACTCTCCACGTTGTTCGCCATGAACCTCATCGGCGCCGCTTCTGTTGGCTGCTGGATGGGAGAAACAGAAATGAGAGCGGCGCGGTTTGAATTCTAGGAATTCGAAACCCGCCTCCCTGAATGTTCGTCAATCAGGTTCGGTGAGTGATATTCCCCGTCGCCTCCACGAAAGATTTTAAAAGTAGAGAACGCGCTCAGCGCATGCTCTGCAACCAAGTCGCGTGTTTTGACTGGACGATTTCGCGTGTGAATTCGGACGCTCGCGCAAGGACGACACGGCAAGCATTTGTGGACGGAGCTCGCAGCTTGGTTTCGGAGCGGGTAAGGAGGATGTTCCCCTCCTGCTGCGTCGTGGGGTCACGTTTAGCCGTGAGTGGCTCGCTCACATTATCAAGGAGAGAACCTGTAGAGGATAGGCTCTGTCCGCTCTGTCTTCTCGCTCCCGTCGGACGTCATTCTCCTGCGTGATCGCCCTCTCCAAACGTGCGCCCCCGACCAGCCGTCTGTCTGGTGGGTTGCTTCCTTACCTTCTCAGAAGCTGCATTTTCTGATTGCCTGTGGGGAGAATTTCTGATTAGTCTGTCGACCCGTATTGGCTTGTAGCTCAGTAAGCAACGCTTATTTCGCAACGGCAACACCAACTGGACGGACGCACGGACGAACGGACTCTTCCGACAGCTCACCTCGTCGGGATGCTGTGGGCCAATATGTCTCGCCTTCAGTGGACTCATTCACTCTACCAGCTAGGCGGTCGGCTGCTTCTCGGCCAATATCGACACGGAACCGTTCGATGTAGTTATACTGCCGCGTTTGTTGCTCCAATGGAAAGCCGTGTTTGAGTTTGAGTGGAAAGTTCGTCTCCCACCTTCAATCAACAACGTTCGGTAATGAGATCAGAGAATGGATTGCGGACGGCTGTGGGTTGCCGCGAGGCAGCACGTTTGATGGCTCTTTTCAAAAGACTGTTGGCATTGAGATTTTGCGCCGTTCTATTGATGAGGCGGCCCGGCCGAGCCCAAACCCCGACCACACTGAAACCCAGCTCATTTACGTGGCCGCGGGCGGTGCCAGACAGTTTGTTCGCCAACCGGATCGCCTGCTCTATGGGGCTCACGGCCTCGACGACAACGGAGTTTTTCCCAACGATGATCCTCTTCCTGCCTCTGTTCTCACTCATCGTTCTCAGAACTTCGATGAAACAGAACGAATAAAGCAAAACTTCGGATCCCTGCAGCTGGAAGCGCTGTGAGGAGCCTCGACGGGCCCACAGATATTTAGGTCAGCGATTGGAGGACTGGACAGACCAGGCACGGCACAATGATTTGCGCGTTTATGTAAATCGTGAATCATAACGGAGGGAAGCTGGGCGACGGACGGACGACCGACGACCACCGCCGCTCAACAGGTCGGTGATCCATCTGTGAGGAGAAAACGAATGAAAGAGAGGTGCCCAACGTCGGAGCACGAGGAGGATGGGGAGAATCTTTTGATCATTATAAGCTCGTCCGTCAAACGCATTTCATATTCCGTGCGCGTTTACCAACGTTTTTTACGCTGTTCTGATCTCAAGCCATGGCGGTACCCCGAACGGCTGCTCGACGCACGGCGTCCTAGGGAGCGCCTCGAATTCGTCACCAGCGGCCGATGTTGAGGAAGTCGATCGCGCTCGAAAGAGATTCCTATGCCGAACGCTCGGCAGGATAGCGGCACCCGGCAACGAGCACAGAGATACGTTTTGATGCTAATTTGTCCGCGTTCTCACAAAGGGCTGACTCTGTGGCTGTTGGTTGATCTCGAGGGAAATGTCGACGCCGTTAAGTAAGAGCCGAAATAGAATCGGGACGTTCGGCCGATCGAGCAACCGCCGTACGAAGGCCCCGTGAAGCAGCTACTGCATTCCGCACAGAGCCGGAACGATAACTCCAGCAGTTGGAATTTTCCCAATCATAGGTGGGAATCAGACTTGGGGAAATCGGGGCGACTCTTGGAGCGCTCAGGTCCGCTGGGCGAGCGATCGACGAAAAATCGAACCGGGTTTGGTCGCATTCTGTTCCAAAGTTGCCAAGATATCGCCTCGACATACTCTTAGTCGGAGTCGTGAGAGATACGCGTGAGAGTTGGTCGAAGCAACAAGCGGATCGAGCACTTTCCCCTCAAGCGCTCCGTAGCTCGGAGCTGTCTGACTTTCAAGGATGCTCTGCAGGAGCATGTGGCATCTGAAGCCGCTGTTGATCCCTCGGCTGACGGCGGCAGCGGAGCCGGCGACGGCAACCGAGCGCATGAGCCGGAGTTCAAAGCGCTTGGAGCTTATTTTTTTCGGAGAAAACACAACGCAAGATATCATGGCAGAACTTCCACTCCACTCCCACTGTCTCTTCGTTTGGCAGAGGCTACGAACGAGTGGAAGAGACAGCAGCTCATGCCCGCGGCTGTCGTCCAGTAGCGTGAGCGCCACCGAATTGCTATTTGTATCATCTGCCAGCCGAGAAATATCCGCTGGATGGTGCAATAGGTGCAAGACCTAAGCGGACTGCGTTGTCCAGACTCTGCTTGCTATCAATTACCTCGATTTTCGTGAATGAGAACTCAGACCTATCAGGCGTTGCGGATTCTACCCGCAACTCGGGTTTGAAAGGCATCCCCCACGTTTCCGTTCGATACATAGAGCTTCATGACGAGTATCGTCATTCTCGTCTTTCTCCCCCACTCCATCCCGGGAGATGACTCCAGATTCTCCTTGCCCCGGCCGCCAAATGGAGGCCTTCGTGACAGTGAATGCAATTTCGAGTCATCCGGACTCTACGCTGGTCTCGAGAAACTCATCGGCTCGTCTTCGGACGCCGGTGCGTCGAATCACCACCGAAGTATTTCAACTTGCCCGATCGGGAAGATCCTGCAGGCCAGATGCTCCAATCGTGAGTGGCCAGGCCAGATTCAGGCGAGGTTTCCTGCGGGTCTTACCCCCGCTTTCTGTTCGATGCTCTGAGTTACTCGGATCGCGTAGTTGTCCCCTTCGTGCTCAACATGCGCGGTGGGCCGTGCGGTGCACACTTGACTTGTTCGGCGTGCAGGCGATCACCGCGACAGACCGACGGGCGGACGGACGGACAGACCGGCACGTCACCGGCGTCGTCCCTATTGAGCACGTTGAAGGCGTTCGCGGTGGATCCGTGCGCCGCCGCCGCTTGTTTCTTAGGCCAGGTGAGCTGCGCATGCGCAGAGGGCCCTCTCCGTCGGGCCCCTGACTCTTCTCCTCTCGGGCCTCCGTGGAAATCCTTCCTTCCTCAGTGAGTGGGAACAGCAAGCCCAAACCGCCTCCTGGAGCGTGCTAGCTCGGAACGGAGAGCTCATGTCACACAGACACTTTGCTGTGACTCCAGCAGAGGGGACGTGCGTCAAGTCGATCACCACGTACGTCGTCATCTTTTGTGTCTGAGTGTAATCCTGCCGAAGTCTCAGAACAGTGACAACGACGAAAGCAGCTGGAACAACGACAGTGGTGGCGGCGGTTGCGACGACAACCTTGAAACAGAACGCCGTGCGGAACGTGCAACGCCGAACACTGTCTCTTTGGCGAGCAATAGAGCGGGCGACCGGGAAGCGCTGTACATAGCTTGCCTCGCTTTGTTGTCAGTGATGGTGGAAACCGCTTGCGACTGACTTGTTTCGCAGACCTGTTATCGTTCATCCGTCAGTCGGTCTCGATTGACTCCCGGTTGTTCGATTGTTCGTTAGGATTTGGTGCTCCTGAACCTCTTGTGATGGCGCAGTCGGTGCTGATAACGACTCTGCCGGCGATGCTGGGGTTGGTACTCGCGGTACTCTCAGCTGTTGCTCTACCAGGTAAGAACCAATGGACGACTGTCTGTTTGGATGTCAGGGATCCTCGTCGTCTGCCAGAACGGATGTCGGTCATCATTTGGCATTTCTGCATGCGAACCACCGCGCCGTCGTCTGAAGTGTCCACGACAGCTCGGCCAGAGTACTCCTCGTGTACGTGCTACGTGCATGCGTCCACAGTCCCGTCCGTCCGTTTGTTCGTCCAAGACAACCTTGTATGCAGGAAATCGGCCATGGTGAACTGACAGATCGTCTGAGTTCTCCTCGTTTCGATGTGGATGGGGGAGGAAGCACTGGGGGCGGGTGCTGCCAACTCCGAGACTCCCGCAGGAAGAGGCTTCGACCTCGAGCGGTGTTCCGTTGAATGTAGGGAAGGCGGAAACACGACTCGGACCAACTGGCGAGCGAAGCCGCTCACTCAGCGGCAAACTCACGCACACAAGCGGTGGTATCAATAATTGATACAGCGATTTAATGATAACAAAGAAGGACAACTTTTTTAATGGAGCCGGACGTGACCGGAGTTCCGGCCTTGACCAAGTGGGTGAGTTAGCGAGCCGTCTTATGAACGGACAGCCCTTCCGACGACGTCGCCCCTGCTGTTGCCGCCACAGCTGTACAGCCTCGATCAGCACCGCGGCTCACGTTGAAACAGTCGAGTCGAGTCCATCCTTTTGCGATGTCGCGGTTCCTTGGGCCTGTCCGACAAGTCATCCTATCTCTCTCTCCCCTCGTCTGCGCTACCACCTTCGCTATTCCGAGGCCCCACGTCCGAATTCTCGCAGAAGCGATGCTTAGAGCTGCCGATTCGTCCAAACCTCGAAGACACGTTGATAAAACTCGCGAACCCTGTTGGCACGGGAGCCAGGTGACAGTTCTCCTGTTGCCTCCTCTGTCAAGAAGCGAATTGAGCCCGAATCGTTCCAGACACTGTTCTGTTGAAGGCTCCCTCGGAGGCTCACAAGACGTCAAGAACCTCTGGAATTCGTTCGAGTAAATCGGGAAGCAGCGCTGAACAAGCGTTGCGATTCGGTGAAGTGAACCAGGGCAGGCACACCCGCACACCACATAGTTGAATTCCGAGAGGCAGAGCTCTCGTTGTTCAATGAAGTGTGCTCAAGGTTCGGAGCTTCGTGGGTCCCAGAGCACTACAAGGTTTATTTGGATCCATTGCTAGCTGTCGGGACGGCAGGATCCAAGAGGAAAACGTCTCGAGCTCCCTCGAGCGAAACGGATTACCTCACCGATCGGATGAGGCACCGTTTGTTCCGTACCAAACGGATTAGGGGAGGGAAATTCATTTTTTCCGCCGCTGCGTTCCCGCTCCACGTTCCTTGCGCTGATGAACTTTTCACCAACCTCAAGGCTCCGTGTAACAGCCGCCAGCCAGAGTCACGAACGTTTACGCGAATTTAGTGGCTACGCTCGTTCAAATCCCTGAGGCAAAGTCCTCCGTTTTCTGATTTGCAACGAAACCTCTGGAGCGCCCGGTTTAAGCGAATGGGCCGCTCCGTGTCTACGGTGTTTAAATACGGCGTTCCCAATGCTTCAATCAGGGCTTGAAGCGAGGGCAAACACCGACTCGTGCGGCTCTCGAATGATCATTATGAGCCCACGACTCGGATGGCTCTAATTGCTGCTCAAATAACGCGGTCTCCGGTGCTAAGAACCGTTTGAGAGCTGCGCAACGGCAGGAAGGAATGATCTGCGTACAGGGTTGACCTTACCTTCGATACTCATTCGACAGTTCTTAAATGACTCGCTCTGTTCGCATAATTTCAATGCTACGCTAGCACTCATTCTACATCCTTCATACATCATTGTGCCAATCAAACGCACTGCAACTAACCCTGAATGAACGAAGTTGCGGAGTGAATTGCGTGGAGAACAGTTTTGAAATAAATCGAGAATTCAATATTGGCAGCGACTCGGAATTCAATGATCGGGAATGATACACGGCATGAAGACATAAATGGAGGTCTGCACTATTCAGTTGGACGGCTCCGTTGGGTCTCAAATGAATGTTTCATATCGATTCCTCGGTGACGATATCGGCGCGGAGAGCCCAGGCAACTTAAGAAAGGCCACGCCGGCGCGGCAACTTGAACCGTGGGCGATCTAATCAGAATGGCAGAATCTGGGTTTTCACTCTTCTGTCTTCTCCCATTCCACTGCACTTTCGTCTCCTTGCGATTTGTCGATTCTCGAGAACGGTGGAAACGCTTAGTTCACGCTGCGAGAGTCCGCCTCCCTTCCTCATACGAATCCATTACCAGAGCATCGAGTTTCCGATGTCTCGCGGCAGGGGACCGAGGAACAGTTTTTTCGTTCAGAAAGTGACGGAACCGTCGAAAACTTGCCTGGTCTACACTCTCGTTTCGGGAGCCAGCAATTCCTCCTGCCGGAATGGGGGCCGCGGCATCGAATATTTTCGTTCTTTAGTGCGCCAGCGTGAGGCTTAATTATTTCCTCATTTAACTGGAGCAAGGATCGCCGAAACTGTTGAGAGTCTATTCTTGGCTCCACTTGACTTGAACTTCTGAGCTCGAGCGACCTCACGGAGGAATTTGAAGCGAAAGGAAAAAATGTGAGGCGAAAGACGAAAGATCTGAGAAAAGCCCCTACTATCCCTTTCCGTGATGACCACAATTGTGAGTGGGTCCGACGAATTCAACCGCCGTCGTCGTGGCCGAAATATTCGGAATGTGAGCTTCCTCGCTCAGCCGGGGTTTAGGTCTTCTGTAAAAATGCAGATTGTTGTTGTTTTTGTTTTGTTTCCCTTTCCCTCTTCCTATCTCCTGACGTCAGGTGATTCTCACGTTCAGCTCTCGCTCGGGTGACTCCCCGATTTCTCTCTCATTCCTCCATCGAACTCCGCCTGGTACTGCGGCTGGTGGGCTTTCTTCGGATCCTCTCCTCGGCTGCACTGTTCCAGTTATTATCCTGTTTCTCAAACTACTCCGATTGAACGCGGATCTCCGAGAGCGAAGTCGATTATCGTGTCGAGGAAGTCTGCTCCGCAGGCACCGCCTCGGCCTGGCTGGGTCGGCGGGCGTATTTTCATCACTCTGATTTGAATTCCAAGGTTAGCGGGTTAGCTGGAGCGTGTTCAGGGACAGAGAGCCCGAACGAATGAATGAATAGAAGAACGAATCGAGCGAGCGTCACCGACTGAGCGGATGCGAGCTCGGACAAGAATGAACGAACACAGCGGCGATTCTTCATCGGCTCCGTGATTGATATTGTCGGGTCGAAAAGCGACATCTGAAGACGAATCATGGGCGGCCCGAGGATTCAGCTGCGAGACCACGGACGGCGGCGTCGTCGGTGGCAACAAAGACATCGACCGAATCCCTCGAACAACGAATCTGCCAACACGAGCATTCTGCGGAACTGAAAGAGAAACAAGCGAATAGAGTACGGGGTGAAGTACTTGTGGAACTTCGTCCTCCCCCCTCCCGCGTACTCCTCACGCTCCTGTGATTCGGAATCTCCTTGAGCCCTGAGAAAGATCACAAAGCTCCTTTGTTCTTCGCTCACAAAGTTGTTCAGAAAAGAACATCCAGAGAGAACAACCTTGTGCCGACTGCCAGCTGCTGATTGGCGAGCGGCTGGATTCGCTTGCGTGCTCGCTGGCTTTGAACGAGATGGAAACCCCGTTCAGAAACCAACCTCCGCAGTCGCTGCCGACGCCATCTGAAGCAAACTCATTCACGGAGCTGAGCAGCGGGTCTGGGGCCCGAGCTCGCCAGCCAGCTTTAATTTGAGATATAATTCTCCTAATACGATTATCTCTTCCTCGGCCGCCGCCTCCTCCTCGGTCCCGTTCCCTGCCTGTTTGCGCCCTCGATGTCACTAAGTGTTCTCGTTCCATCTGCTCTCAGTTCTCTCGTTTCTTCTGTCGCTCCCGGTGTACTGATACATCATCCAATTATTAGATTGCGAGCTCCAAATCGTTCCCGATGAAAGGAGCTGTTTCCGCTAAATATGCTTCTAAGAGAGTTGTTTATTCCTCATACTAGCACCTCGTCACTGGGTGTTCGAACCTCTGAGTATACTGACTATCGTTTTGCGAGAACGGGGGAACGTTACGGGGGAAACGCGTTCCTCTGTGAAGAGGTATTGTCGCGCCGAGAGTCTTCCAACATCGTTGGAGGATTGTCCCTCCGGGGAGCTGGCTCAACGGACGAGCGAAGCCGGCACTCCGCAGTTCGTTGTAACGAGATCCGACTCCCAACGGAACAAACACCGCGAGGCCTCTGGCTGCACCGCAGTCTTGCTACACTCAACTGGTAAAAGCCCCGGGGTGACTCTGAGGATTGATTACAAGGTGCTCGTTTACCACCAACGTGTTGACTGTTTTTTTATCGCTCATTGATCTCAGATAGCCAACAGGACGGACGTCAGTGGACCTTGGCCACGTCGTTGGCATCACCACCTGTTACTCCCAAGATGTGACGACACTCTTGATTATTCCCGTTAGCTGGTTGACCACTCGAGCGAGCGGGCGATCGCACGTCTGAGCGACTCTCCGATCTCCACAACCTGATGCTCTTTGCGATACGCTTTGAACGCTGAGCATCGGAGCGACCCATACAACTGCTCGCGCGTCGCGATCCATCCTTGTCTGCGACTCGAGCGATCTTACACAAGAAGCTAGAGGGAGTCAGGGAAGGAGGAGTTCTCTTGCGACGCCGACGGCAGAGAACGGGTCTTATAGTTGTTTTTAGCAACAGGGAGGAGAGGTTAAGACAAGGAATTGGGTAGTGCTCACAGAAACTTCGTCCGTGTTGTTTCCGGTCCGCAGTCCATGCTCCGAGCGGAGAGGTCTCGAGTCTGCTAAGCCTTTTGTCGAGTCCAGTCGCCTACGGGCCGCTGTTACCAGCCCTGCTGCGCCGTAGCAATCGGGCGCTCCGATGCGGAGTAAGGCACTCCTCTCGTTGTTCGGCTGCGATGTTCGTGCGCTATTAGCGTATTACAGATGTCGACAGCTGCAATTGAGGCAGCCAACGGGAAAGAGATCAGGCGGGAGCACTGCGGCCTGCTGGAAAGGCGGCTCGGCCTTGTTCTATTTCCATGGTCGTTTTTTCATTTCACTTGCATTAGGAGACTAGAGATTGGCGTTTGATGACGAGTCGATCCGGCAGCTGTTCGAATAGCACTCCGTCCCGAGCAGCACACGTACGCTAATTTGTGTCCACCACCGCCGCACGTCCATTTCGTTCCCCGAAGACACGCCGTTCCATCGGGTTCTCTTGAAGACTCTATTGACTTCCTTCAGTTGATGCGAAAATACTACCTGAATGTTGTTACCCCTCGCCCCCCCCCCCCTCTCCGTCTTCAGCCAAACTCACGGTCTTCATCGATGTCGATTTGACTACCCGGCGGCAGCAGCATCCGGGGGGAGAGTCCAGGCAGAGGGAACGGCTTGAGCAACCGACTGAGCTCTGAACCGTCGGTGGAACGGTGCCGGATGGGATTTGGAGTCTTTCAGGGCGTCCCACATGCGGCTCTCTCCCAATAAGGCTAATACGTCCAGATGAAGGTTGCTGTTGCAGCCCCGAGAGCTGCCACCATCGTCGCTAAAGGGAACCGAACATAATTTTCAAAACTTGTAATGAAAAAGTCGATACACGCATTTAGCCATCGTTCCTCTCTCATCCCGAAGGCCCAGAGGCTGCTCCAGCGAATTCGATAGGACGCGGCCTCGGACGACGCTCCGCCAAAGGAAGGAAGGAGGGAGCGCAGAAGCGGACGAAACCGTACGAATTTTCTCGCAGAACGCAGCGGCGATGAAAGCCCATCGATGATGACGACGCTGCCGCCGCGATCGCTGTCGACAAAGACGAGACTACCGGGATGATGACGCAGCTTTTGTGTATGTATTCGGTCAGAGCCGACTGAGAGGAGCACACGAGCGAAAGTTCGCACTAATTGTGTATGCTTTAGCCCGGAGCTTCTCCCACCGCCGATCACTGTTCCTTTTTCGACGCTCTCCGCGCTCGCTCTCCCTGTTTCAAGTCTCCCCATGAGCGCTGTCGTACTTCATCGTGGCGCTGAATCGTGGCCAGCCCACCGCCCTGGAAATCAGGGAGACTCCCCGAAACAACAGAGCACAATCGAATTTCACCGATGGAAGCCGTTCGACTTGGTGCTAGAACCATGGCCCCACTCCCTCTCGTCCTCGCAATTATGGCGGAACCTTGACCGTGGCCAGTATGCCGCCGCTGTTGACCGGCTCCTGGCCCTCGGCGAGGTAGCTCCGAACCAATGTGTCAACAGAGACCGGGAGGATCCCGATCGGGAACTGAGAACAATCCTGTCGGATCGCCTCAGAAGGGGCAGGACCTCGCCCGAGTCGCGACTTGATGCTGCTTTGAACGCTTCGAAGCCTTTCCACAGATGTCGGAGTCGGAGAATCGATCGCGTGCCTTCCGACAGCTCGATTGCAGCTTTGATCGAAACGAAGCACACAATTCTCTAGCAGTTGCGTCCGTTTCGACCCGTCCCTGGGTTCATGTGCGCCACTGTCTTCTGACTATATGATTCTCTCTCCGATGTTCATTCGGTTGAACGAGTTTCGGTGGTTGGCTCTCGATTCCGTTGTCGGTTTGGTTAGTCTCTTGGGTCCTTTCTCGCCCAGCACTGACGACGGAGAGGGTGGGACACGATATAAAGAGAGCGAGCAACGATTGGGGGAGGCCCTGAGCCCCGAGAAAAGGGGGGTGCAGAGATGGCCGGGCTGTCGGAGCTGAGAAGAGGGCATCAGAGTAGGAGTCGCATTAGACGTCACGATCCAACCCAACGAATCGGGACCGCGGGTACGCGAGCGACGGCGGTGGTGGTGGCGGCGGGTTATTTCAGCCAGAGATTTCCAACCACGAGCAGACGAGATCTGACTGAAACAATCATTCGTCTCGGCGATCTGTCTCCGGTTTCCTGTCTGCATTTATATTCGTTTCCTAGCGATCTGTGTTTCCCCCTCGCCCCCGGAATGAACGACATGGCCGCTCCTGTGGACTTGTATTCAAAGAAGAGAAACCAACGTTCTTCCGTTCACCGAGTCAATCTGTCAGTCAGCAGAGAGTCGGGAGTTGGCTCACTGTTCGCGTCGGCTCTCGACGCCCTCACTCGGGATGCTCCATATGAGAGCTACGCAACGAACCCACGGTGGGGGAGCGGCGTCGATGGGCCAAGTGCTGAGGAGGACGGAGTGGATGTAACTGCCAAGTAGCGGTCGCGCAAAGGTGAGATGGGCAGTGGGCGGCGGTTTCGTAAGGGCCCTCAACGCGAGACGCGGGGGCGAGCGGAGTCCGGACCGAGTCGAAGGGGGACGCGGGTAACGGAGGGACGCAGTTAATTCTGGCTGCTCGGTCCCAAGTGAGCGCCTAGTTCACAGTCGCCCGCCCGCCCGCTTGCCCTGCCGTGTCCTGCAGCGCTCGGTTTGCTGCTCTCGCCGCGCTTGCCAAGCCCAGATATCAGCTTGAACAGACGCACAAACGTAGCCGCCGCCACCACCACCGTCGGTCTGATGATGGTAGCGGTGCTGCTGGTAACGGCGGGTCGGCGGACGGGGGTGTTAGCCGGCGACGCTGCCCCTAAGCCTTGTTCGTTCTTTCCTCTCAAGCCATAAATTTCAAATATAGTTTTCCCGCCTGGCTCTCTGCCTGCCGGATGGAAAACTCGCTGCCTCTTGCAACAGCCGTCGACATCTCGATAGCATTTAGAAGTGCGCTCGAGAGAGGTCTCATGAGGGAAAATGAAGCAACGTAAATCGGGCCACAAGAGAACGGTCGCCGTCGCGTCGCTCCTCGACCCCATCCTTTCCCTAGGCTTCGCATCGAGACGCGTTGCAGCCAGCCCGGCTCGCTGGCCGGTGGAGGGACCGGGAGGGTCGGGTTGGTCGAATTCTTGAGCGGCTGTCTTATTCTGTGTCACCCAGTGGGGTTGGGTCTCCGTGTTCAGTTTCGGAACAACCGTGAAGATTCTGCGGTTCAGTTCCAAGGTCGGAGCTCGACGGCGGAGTCCTTCGTCCATGTTGCTCCCGTTCGACGCCCACCGACACAGTCGAGGAAATCACAGAGGAGAGCGCGGGTTTTCTGGCCCAGTTCGCGGAGTATCTACCTCCCGAATATCAGTGTCTAACCGTTCCGCTCCGTCCACCGTTCTCCCCTGCTGGGTTGTTGTGTGGATTGTACTCGGAGCAATGCAGTTCGCCCGAGAGTTTCTGGGAATCGCGAGGATCGCCGACGGAAACCGCCGCGAACGATCTCGAGCGAGAGGCGAAAATGTTGCCAATTTGAGCGCTTCATTAGGTCCAACATTGAAAAAACAATTTAGTTCGCTCGCCTCCTTTCTCCCTTCCGTGTATCGTTTCCTCCCGTCGGCCACTGCCGCCAGGAAGTTTGATGGGATGATCCCAAAGTCCCAGAGCACTTCCTTCAACGCCAAGGGGAGGATGGATGAATGAATGGATGACGCGGGCGGTCCGACGGACATTCTCTGCTCCTCATTCTTCGTCTTCAGAATGTGCGGTATCACAACGTCGATGGAGGGTTTCTAAGACACGCAGAAAAGACTTCTTCGCTCCTCCGAAGCAATAGGAGGGTTGGCTCAAGGGTGACCGGGTGGATACGCAAACGCCTTTTACCATCGGATAGAGGGAAAACCCGGCGGACGAACGAAGTGACTGCGATGCGTTTTAGAGCGTTTCTCCGATAAGCGGCTTCCCCCAAGTCAGGAGCTCGTTCGCCCGCCCTCGAGTCGGGCGGTCGACGAGTCAGCAGGATCACGCGGGTTTGTCACCGCTCACAGTACAATGGGGGAAGAGGGGACGGGGAAAATGAGGGAACAATCCGAGAAGATGCTCAAGCAAACGTTCATGTCGAGATATCCAGCTCCATGCTGGTTTGAAGGGTCAAGTGGTTGTGCTATAAGGAAAAGTCCCAAGTCAGTGATCTACCCGAGATCAGCCGGATTGTGTCATTAACCAACGTTTCTCAGATACACGGTGCATCTTGGGAGACCCGCTGAAACTTCCGCATAGTGCATCAGGAATGTCGTGTATTGGAACCCCTTTTTGTTTGATCACCCTTTATACACAGTGGAGAGAGGTATGATAGTGGAATAACAACAACGACCACCACCACTGCAGCGGACGTAATGACAGCTGCTACACAGGGGACCTGCTGCACATTGAGCGTTCGACCAATGAAAGGGGACGACGGTATCCAAAGGCGCCGGGAGCGACAGTATGTTCCCTCTTAACATCGCCGGCAGCCACAGGCACACTTGGTCCGTCGGCTGCTCTATAGGAGCGAGTGAGCGAGCGGATGGAATAGGAGGGCGAGCATGCAGGCGGACGGACGGACGGGCGGATCGCATCGACGAACGATGGCGGGCGACACTTACACCCCCAGGAATGGTGGTGGGTAATGCTGTTATACAAGGGCTCCCTCTCTTCATCGATGTAATTAGTGGGGCGTAGTCCGGACCGACCGAAGAACATAGTGAGCTCCGGCGGTCGGAGCGGGAGACGGATAGACCTTCGACCCACCGAGAGAGGAAGAGTGTGATTGAGATCCGTGAGACCTCACCTACCCACCATCTTGCCTACTCGGCGGGCACGGATCCCGCGGCGTGCGAGAACAAGCGCACGCCAACGAACAAGTCGACAGAGCTGACAGAAAGAAGTATGCAAGTGAGTTTCGCACATCCAATATTGATTATCTCATAGTCGCTCGGCTGGCCGCCCTCCTGCCTTTCACCCGTCACCGCCGTGGGAGAAGCACGTAGACCCTGTTTGTAAAAACTTTCCTGTCGCCGATGCACCACGAGTAATCAAGGGTCGTGTTTGGCAGACGAGGGGGACGCGTCGACATACCAACCACTCGACCGGGAGTACGGGCGACTCTGAACGCCAGTCTTCAGCTCAGTCTCTGCTCTCGAGGAAGAGCACTTGGAGTTCACTCGGTTGAGATTCTACGCGGTCGGTCTCGTAGTTCCCTGGCCCGACCGACACCCACCTATCTGGCGGCGTTTCGAGCTCGAGCTGCCTGCGGATCCGGGCGCTGAGTGCTTCCAGGTCGGAACTTTGAGAGAAAGTATCTCAGTACGTCTGATCGAAAAACTGGCAGCTGTATCTATCCTGGAGCATCGAGCGGGCGGGAGTCTTTCGACCGCTTCCAAAGACAGCCGGAGAAACCCACATTGTTGGAGGCCATCGGGAACTAATCGTAGAGGTACCGATTGATTATGTTCCCGCTCGTTTTTCCGTCCCTTCCTCCCTGGCTGCTAGATTCCCTGTCCGTCGCTCTGGAGTCGGAAGCGTTTGTCCGGAATCCGAGTTTGAGGCGACGCGATACAATCGGTGTTCGTCCCTCGACAGAGATCTGTCTCTGTCCGTTGCGGCAGCTGGCGACAGCTGCGTTACAACCATCAATGCCAGCAGCAGTAGCAGCTGCAGCATCGGTGCCACCTACACTTCGGCTTGTTTTGCCAATCTAAACTTTTTATGCACCATCTCCGGCACTCGACCGCCAGCAACTGTCGATGTGGCCGCGTGGCGGTCTGGCCGTTTTCTTCGGTTTCCTTCTCCATGTCTTTTTTGTGATCGTTTCCACAACAGTTTCGGCGAAGAGAACAAAACTCGATTGGAGAAACTGACCACGCGGATATCAGCCATCGCACAACCGAGGGTCTCTCTTCCTATTCCTTATCGTCGACAACCCACCTGACCGCCGGCTCTGGTGCACATTCTTGCGTTCACTGGCCCCTCCCTATCTTGCCCCGAGAGGCAAGGTCTTCCTTTCGGCACTGTTCCGCTCCTTTTCTCGGTCCTCCTACCGAATCGACTACTGCCAGACGTTCTGCTCCCACACCTATCTGACTCTCCCAGAGTTGTCCGCAGACGCTCCTTCCTCGATCGGTGGCAGAGTGAAACGGTTCTGTGGCGGTTCTCGACTCGAGAATCAGATTCGATGACATGGTTCAACTTCAAATCTGGTTTCGGGTCTCCTGGTCCTGGTGGAGGAAGAATAACAAGACCTCCGTTGGACGCTTCCGAAAGAAAGTCTCCGGAACAGGAGAAATACTCTAACAATGATTTTCTCCTCTGTTTCCAGGTAAGTCGCATCGCAAACCTGTAGATCGTTCCGCGTCTGGCTTTCGTCAATCGGCGCCCGGCGTTCAACGGCGAGGCAATCGAAACGCAAGGAGCCCGTGCGCCATCCTTCAACGATTCCGCGACGCTTTGCATTTTGCGTCCGAGTGCGCAGACGATGGTCTACGCTCCACTTCTCCCGAACGTCTCTCCTATTTCTTCCACCGCTCTGTCCCACAGTCGTCTTACACAGCATGCTTGCCCGGAGCCAGTCGCGGCCGGGCAGGAGCACAGAACGGAGGGAAAAGAGTCGTAGTGATCCCTGTGCGAACAAAGTCTCCGGCCGATTCTACAAGACGAATTGCCCCCCCCCCCCCGCTCCCTGTGGTTCTGCTTCTTGACACAAAAGTTTGAGGGGACTTGCGGGCAGAGGCGGCGTAACCCCCGACCTCCGAGAAGACATCGTATGTTGACCGCTGTGTGACTTTTGCGAAGAACTCCTCGGTTCCAGGATCCGGAACGGCTTCATCGAATCTGTCTGATTCGGAAACTCGGAACAGATTTTCCGAGACTAGGACCAGGATTTGTGGTTCGATGGTTCCGAGCCGCCCCTCTCTCCCTTTTCTCGCCGTCCTGCAGAGTTCATTCTCTTGGAGCTTGTTCGCAGGATGGACTCGCGGTCGCCGGGAATGACTCAGAAGGCGAGTCGGAGTCTGTGGGAACCGAAGAGCGAGATTGCTTTTCGATGGTTTCAGGAACTAATGCGCCGGGAATGAGTTGGTATGACAAAGACCTGTATGGGAGCTCCTTGAGGATCCCGAGCGTCGGTCGGTCCGGTTGGCGGTTCGGCCGGTCCGTCTGTCGAGTCGGGTAGGTTCTTTTAATGGAGATTGATCGAGATCCCACTCTTATTGAGAGTATCATCAAGCAAGTTCGCCCTGCTGAGGGAGGCTTTCGCCCAGTAAGACAGAGGATGAGAGGAGGGCCGCTTCCTTCCGTAAGGACCCAGTCGGATCTGAACGGTGTCCTACCGGAGCCAGGCCGAAGAGGCGGTTGAGGTCCCAAGTGGAGTCGACCTGGGCTCGTCGGCGACGCTGCATCTGCATCGTGTGTGGTGCGAACTCTCTGCTTCCTCCTCCCTGTCTTGTGGACTGAAGGCTCCCCTCATTTTCTCTAGCCCTCTTCAGCTCCGGCTTCTCTGCTCCGTGCGCTAATTGAATCAGAGATATAGGAGGACATTCGGCCGGACGGACAGGCCGACTCACACACGAACGAAGAGTAAGGGAGGAGGAAAACCGTACGGAGACCTCTAAATGAGTGTCCGAGCTCCGCCACTCAGGCTGCTTGGTGCAACATCCAATAGTCTGGGTGACCGCCTGCGGAAGCTCGCGCAGTGCAGATGTCATCATCCATCCTGAGCTTGAGAACGAACTTGACGATTAGGCTTCTCTCGGTGCGAGCGAATGGGGTCAGCCATTGGCTGCATCCAATCCGAGATGACGGGCCCGTACGGGATTTTATCTGTTGAGATGACTCGATCGGCTCGGTCTCAACAGGTCTGACTGATTGAGAATCACGCGCCAATTGTTCGCGAAATCAGCTGATCTCTTGCAGCCGATTTGAGCGCGGGAGTTGCGCTAACTCCCGGAGCGGCGGGAGGCTGCGTCTCCGTAGGGCTGGATGCCCTTCGGCCTCAACGCCTCGGATAAGCCTCAATCTTACGATCCCGCCTCCGAATCCCCATCACTCAGAGTCATAAACTGGGAGGACGCGGCGAAGGAGCGGCTGGGGCCCCAGTGAAGAACGAGGTTGCGACCGAATCAGTTGGTACGAAAACGGTGCAATCCCTCTACAGAGAGCGACTCGCTCCTCTCGTCCATGATGGAGATCTTGTCAGTCGGCGGACCGACCTTCGGACATTATTAAGGATAATATCATGAGGGAAAAGGAAAAAGGGAGAACGACTGACGCTAACAATCCAAGATATTGTGGCCTCTGTTGTTGGTGCTCGAGCTGCCGTATTGCAGTGTATAGGCGCCCGGAACGGGCGATGCAATTATTGAGGAAAGCCTCCGAGCGAGAGGAAGAGAGAAGGGGAGGGGGGAGGAGAAAGAGAGAGAGAGAGAGAGAGAGAGAGAAAACCCACTCGCGAGCTGACAGTTGAGATAGTGTTGCGAGTAACAAGACTCGCCTCGCCCATCACCCGACTCGAGCAATTCAACGGCTGATTGTGTCTTGCTGGTGTGTACACGTTGCACTCGACAAACTGAGTGGTTTGTTTCGCGCTCCCAGTAGCGATCTTGATCAATAGTCTTGAGCGATGAAGAGACCGAAAGAGGAAGCACCGCTGTGGGGATTCCATAACCTTCGACCCTTCAATGGCCACTTCTCGGGCTCAGGGAAGACGCTCAGAATCACGCGTTGCCTGGACGAGCGGTATAGTCATCCACGGAGAAGGGCTCGGAGTGCACTGCGTTCACCACCGATGGAATTCCGCCGTCAAACTTATTGTCCGCATGTCTGTCTGGGGCATGTTCAGTTATCGCTTTGAGGGTGGGAGAGTGGATCGAACGGGCGGGAACTGCGATGCTTGCACTGGTTGCGGTCGGGGCGCAATCGAAACTGAACTGCGGGCTGGCTGGCTGGGACACGAAGAGTCGAAGACTATCATTTATTCGTCGGTCTGTACAGGGAGCGGTCGGGCAGGCGGGCGGTTGGTCGATCCGTCCATCGGTCCGTCTGTCCTGCCCGTATGTCTATCGGACCGCGGGTCTGTCGTTGGGTAAGAGGCGATTTCATCCGACGGCGAATGGCTCCGACGAAATAAATCGACCGAATGATTGGCCGAAGCAATCATTATAATGAAATACCGAGAGATTCAATGCCTCTTACAGCCTTGGCCGACATCGTTGGAGAGCTTTTCCCGGCTTTGGATGTTCCGGTCCGAGGAGAGCAGTTCTCTTCCAGGGATGGAAATCGGCGAGCATTGTGCTGGGGACTCGTTCCCGACCAACTTATGTCATCAGAACCGGCAGAATCTCCCGCGGTGCCGGAGAGGTTCCGTCGTGGGGATGGTTCTGATGACTTGTTTCTGAGCGAGAGACAAACCTGTTTGCCGCAACAAGGCCCCTCTCGGCAAATTTAGCTTGACGGCAAAGACGGAATTTGCATTTCGTGACGTTGTCACTGTCTCATGTGAGTTGTGAGACGTTGAGCACGTGAGGCGGCTCCGTGAATTCTCCTCTACTGCCAGCTTCAGGGTCTGCGCGATTCGCCGCACGTCAGCGCCGCGCGTCAGCGCCGCGAGGTTCCGAGGAGAGCTCGAGAATATTCCCAAACGTCGCGATCGCTGTTCGCGGAAGCCGCGGACAACAGCTCACCTAGATCACTTTCGCTTACGAAACAGGAGAATGAGCGACACGCGATCATCAATGATTCCCGGCGCCATGGATCGATGCTCCACAATCATGGAATCGCTCGGATCGGTTAAGCGCTTGGGAAAGTGAATGCATTCACTTGTCAGAAGCATGCTGATAGAATCGCCATCAAATCATCGGAAACTGACTCTGTGTGGATCCAGAGGCTAAGGTTGGCTAGCGATATTCGACGGAAAACTCCGCTGAACCAATGACGGCTTTGAGGTTGATTTCGGATCCCAACGGACCCTGACAATGGACCAGGAATCACAAGCGACGAGACCGCCGAGGAGATGCTTTATCCATGACTTTGCTAGATGGATCGGCAAGGCAGACAGCGAGCGAGCGCGGTCGGTCGGTCGTTCGTTCGGTCAGTCGGGCAGACATTCAGGGAAACTGATAGTCACAGAGGCAAGCTGAAAAGGATAGCAGAAAACAAAAAGAAGGAGTCCAGGTCATTTATTGTGAGACAGACTGTGGTTTATTGAGCGGAAAACGGCCGGCCGAGCATCCGATTGAATCAGGAGAGCCTGAGGCAAGGCTCACCAGCCTGTGTCGCACTTTATTAGAGGACCAAAGTGACACAGCCTCACCGCCGGTCGTCCCGCCCAAGCCCCCCCTCTCCCCCTTACCTTTCCCCATGGAATCGTATAATTGGCTTTCACGATAGAGCCTTTCATCACAAGTCACCTAGTGTACGTTAGGCACAGCGAGTCGTATCAAAATGATTATGATGCTATGTTAGCCTTCTGAATGCACGCTCCGGATGCCCACGGACAAGGACTTCAAATACTGCTCAGCGTCGTGAACTTTCGCCGAGATCACGTATCGGGGACAGGGGCTAACACAATAAGCCGCCTTCTCCGGGCCAGCGCGACGAAATCACGCAGCCATCGTTCACGCCCAAACGTGTTCACTTCGTCGACGATTATGGAAATGTTGTTTCGTGCAGTCGGGCGACTACGCCGAACACGGCGACGACAGGCTCGTAGACGTGATCCTGAATACTTCGAGACATACAGCCGGACAATTCTGTTAGCGAAACGACGTTGACCTCCGAGAATATCTCTCTGTAGTCCCAGCAGCAGCTTCACGACCGTCCCAACGAGCTTTTGTGCCATTCTGAACACGGTCATGCTCCCGCGGACTGCGAGTCAGCTCGGATCCTTCGCGCCGAAATGTAGGCGCTGCTTTCCATATTGCTCGCGTAGGCTCCGATGAGGTTGTAGCTGGCAAAAGCCAAATTATGCCTCTCGTTACGGGCTTCTAGCCGGGACACGAAAGCCGAGCCGCGGCCGCCTTTTGTTGTGGCTTTTCGACGTCGGAATCCTCATGATTCTCGCGGACCGTGGCGGGATTCCCGGGTTCGAAGGATCAGTCTCCCAACTCAAGAACGCAGAGCTGGAGCTGTTCATCGAGGAAAGGACGGTCGGGAGGTAGTTTTCGCGTCGAGCCCGTCGAAGTCGTACCGGGCACTTCTGATCCACTTCATGGTGAACGAGAGATGACGTCATTTCGGTAGTGCTCGGGTGAAAATCATAATCGCAGAGGTGCATCCGATTCCTGACCAGCGATACAACGACGGAAGAGAAGGTCTAATAGGAAACGGGGCTGCGTACGACCAGTTTCACTCGCAGCCGCGAGATTCGAGATCTCCTCCGACCGCCTGAACTCAGCCACAGGTATCAAACTTTGGGCTCGGGATGCCGACGCCTCGCCTCTACGGTTTTGAACTCGAGCTCAGCCGGGGGAATCAGAGTGAACCCTTCCCGAGCTCCATTGGATCTCCCGTAGAAACGCCTTCCTCGGGTCTCGCGACATCTTGCGTCTCGTCTTTCCGCCCGACCGATTCTGTGTGAAATCGAGACCTAGCTCGCTCCTCGGAGTGTCGCTTGCTTTCTTTGTTTTCTCCCGTGGTCAATGAACAACATTCGCTCGGTGCCCACAGACCCTGGTGATAAGCGGAGCCGATTTCACAACACTTGTTGCGGCAGTTGGAGGTCGTTGTCGTTGTTACCGCGGTCGTAGTTTTCGCAACTGTTGGGGTCCACGTTGAGACAGGGGAGCGGACAAAGATTGATAAAGTGCAAGGCGACTGGGACAGCAAAAGTCAGAAGAGATTTCGGTGTGGCAAACAAAGAGCCAAAGAGTCAACGATGGCGACGCCGACGGCGAGGTCAACCTTCCGCCCTGATCCCGGCCTGGGTCGACTTGCCTCAAGCTCCATACCGTCGAACGCCGCTTTCTCTCCTCGGGAAGAGCATCTCATGTTCGATTGCCTTTCATATTTTCTGCGACATCTCCTACAGAACTTTGGAAGCCAAAGACATGGCCTCTCATCAGAGGAACACGGTTCTCTCATGTTCGCCTCTCGTTGAAAGCCTAGTTACAGAGTCGGAGTCTCAAAAGTGAGTTCGGGGTCTTGAATCCAATGCGGCTAACTTCCATCAATGCTCTCATACGATTGTGAGATGCGCTCTACCTCCCTCCCGTGGTGGGGTTGGAAGCGGGAGATTCCCGGAGCTCTGCTGAGAGGGAACTCAGTCGGACTCTGCCAGATGTTCCATTTCGTTGGATAACAGGACTGAGGACGAGAGATCCCGGCGAAGGAGGACCACGAACAAAAATAGAGAGAGCTGTCGCAAACTTCTTTCATTTGGAGGCTTCCAACTGACGGAATGTCATCACACGAGATGAGGCCAGTCAACATGTCAGTCCGTACTCACTCTGTATCCCCTTCAGCTTGTATTTCCCTCTCCGTATCCGTCTGTTGGTCGCAGCCCGGGGCGTTCGCATTACCGGCAAGTAGTGGAACGAACTCTTCTATGAGAGGACCACAGCCGAAGTGAAAAGACAAAGACCCGGTTGAAACTGCGAAAGATGGCCGACAGCGATACGAGCGGACGACCCCCGATCGCTGATGAATGGAACTCCGAGTGAGAGACCCGATCGGAGACGGAGTCTCTCAGACTACTTCGCAGAGCGTCCCTAATTCCAGAGAGCATCGCTCGTGGGTGTGGGCGAGAATTATTTCTCCATCCGTGTTCGGTGACGACTCCTCCAATAAGGATGACGATGGGAGAGCCGGGGACCCGGACCGTAGGGCACTCGATAACGAGAATTTCAGGGAGCAAAAAATGAAATAAAACGAGCCAGGATTCTCTGCGTCTGACGTCCATTCAGGCAATGGTGAGAGAATTCTCAACAACGCGAGAGAAAAGAAGAAAAATACACGTTGCCCAAAAAATGGACGCTCTATTGTCTCAACTCAATCCGTCTATTTGAATGACGACGACTCAAACCTCGGACGCTGGAACAACAACGAGGAAATCGCGTGAGCTCCCTATCGTCCGAGGAGGGGCTCCCCGCTCCCCATTTATCTTCCAGGCCATGGTTTTCCTCTCCAGGTATTCTCGTTCGTTCGCTTTCATTCTCTTCGCTGCTTCCCTCCTCCCCCTCGGAGCTGGAACCCAGGCATTACATTGGGGAAACAGGGGAATGCGAGAAGAAAGACGAGTTCTTTTGTATGAAGAATGAATCGAAGATGGTTTTCCTAGCGCCGTCTATTCGTCATCATCTGCGTCTCAATCCGTAAGGAGAACCTTCTGTTTCGCGTCAGATCCGGCAGTGGGAGAGGAGGTTGCCAGCGGTTGGACAAACTTTTCAGTTTTGTTTCGCCTCTGCCCTCCCACAAACAACCGCGGCATTACTCGAGGCCAGGACCCGCGTTCGCCGCGCGCGAGGTCCGTTCGGAATTCGAGTCGATAGCCCGGCCGGCTCCGCACAGCAGCTCGCGATTCCTCGGAAGCCTCTGAAATTCCGAAGGGTTCCGGTTTGAAGACGGAAACTCAATCCTTCAGCCTCCTGTCTTCGTCGGGTGGCAGGAGGCAACGACAACAGAAAATCAGCCGATTCGGGATCGAGATGCTGAATTATGAATCGGTTCGCCTAGCTCTCTCAGGAGCTCCTGAGTGGTATGCGCTGCTTTCGCTCGACTCTGCAATCTAGCCAGATATCGCGAACAGCTTTTGTCTCCGGAGGAATTATTTCATCCCGATTATCCTGCGAGGACGCAAAAAGCGGTGAAGAAGTCCCAGATGAGTCGGGTAAATCGATTAGTGGATGTCCTGGGAGTCGTTGCGAATACATCTGGCTACTTTGTCCCCGCCCTCGATTTCATCTCCTGATCCTCGTCTCTTGAGATTTCAGCGCTGCAATCCTCGTTGAAACGAATCCTCCCGTGCCGTTTGCACCCTTTGGTGAAACCAGAGGAATCGAAGTCGCGATGCATCTCCAGTCCTGAGGAATTCTGAGCGAGTTCGCCAGATTGCGACGACAGGACGCGTGAACAGGAAGCAGACAACTCTCTGGCCCCAGCTGCGTCCGAGAATGATTCTTCTGCTTACCTAGAGAATTGTGTTCGAAATGAAGTTGATGCTCACGTGTATGTATACGATACAACAGAGGCGAATTAGAGCGCCATACTGAAGGGCATTAGAGCAACCAGTTGCTCAGAATGCTCGAGGGAGAGAGATACCACGCGAGAATATGGCACGCGACCGTGAAAACGTGAGATAGGTCGATTGCACTCCTTCTCCGCCGTCTCGCTCTGCAATCGCCATTCGTGAGGAAGTCAAGAGCTTCAGGATTGGCGCGTCTGATCACCCTGTGAGGAGCTCGTGAAGAATCCACGTGATCCGAAAAGATATCGACAACCGAGAACGAGGATCCTGGATCACAACCGTTCGAACTACAGGGCGCTCCTCCACCCACGACTAATTGAATAATACACGAACCCTCTCCGTATCTTCGTGTTCGAAAGGTTTCCGTCGTGAAAGCTTACACCGAGATGAGGAATCCTGATACGAGGTTCGAATGCACTCCTCATCATGAGTGGCAAGCCGATGTTTCCGCGTGGGTGTGATAACCAACTGTGGCAACTGATAAAACAATCGTTGCTCTTCAGGCGCGGCCTCGCACGAAGAAACGAAATTTTGATGAAAGAAAAATGAGTTGGAACTCGGATTGTCAACTAGAACCCCAGCTACGTAGGGCGAAAATGGGGGAGACACCCAGGATTAAGGGAGTACTGCGAACGAGAAACAGACGTGTAGGGTGTGAGCGAGAGCACTTTGTGTCCAACAGGATCGGAAGTAACGGAAGTAAGAGACAGCAGCCTAGATCCAAGAGCGGGGGTCGGACTCGACGTTCGTCTCCATGCGCCTATCTATCCCTCGGGGCTCTATTGATTTTGGCAAATTCTCCAAAAGGGATTATCTTTTCCTTCCGCTTTCTCGCCCCGCGCCATACTTTGCTCCTTTTTCGCCCCCCTCCCATTGTAATCCTCCTCTCCTGCCGTTAAGCTCCTTTTCTCCTCTCGTTTTGCGCACACATGCTCAGGACAGGGGGAAAGATTGGAGATTATGAGCTCCGATAGTCACGGAACGGATGTCGATCACTGTCGATAGTCTTTTGAGAGTGAGCATTGTTGTAACCACTTGTTCTACGAACGCTCTCCCCGACGCTCATCGGAATAGTTACGGAAGCAATCGTAGCGAGCGGCCGTTGGCTCACCTTTGTTCCTGTCCATCGCGCCTCCTCCCTCCCGGCTCCTTACCTCTTGAATCCAATCTGCGAACAATGAAACTACTCTCTATCGGGGGATAGCCCCGCGCCGTATTCTACGCCGGTCGGCCGACGGTTCCGCTGGCCGCTCGGTTGGATAACTTCCTTAGTAGGAAGAAAACAAAAAGCCTTATCCCCGCTTCCAGGCCTGTTGCCGCGGCTGTTGTGTCTGCTGTTCGGAGTGAGCTGCTCGCTGTCAATATTATCAGCGACGAGCGGAGAAAACTGAGAAAGGAACGTTCGCGGTCCGGGCTGGACTTCCGTTCCAGAACTCGATTCGGGAGAGCAGTTTTCGCTCCTGGGATCCTCGTTGAAGCACGTCGCTGCTAGTGCCCAAGTCGAGTTGTGTGGAGAACTCACCGAAGAAATGACAGAGTCGTTAGGGTGACCAAGGAACACTGTGCCGTGGAACGTTAACGATAACTTCACAAGTCTGTGACGGACCTCGGCCCCGTAATGATCGACGGACTCGACTCGGAGCGGCCTCGCCAGATACGTCGACCTGGTCGCAAGAACCGAGAAAGCTCAAATGCAAAGCGTCATGGCTTCGATTCGAGGATCTCTGTCTGGAAGCGAGGGCTTGTTTCACCTCTCCTGACTCTGCTCTTGAGTGATCGTTTGTCGCCACGGGTTCTCGAGGGTGACTGAGACGGAAGAAAGAAGAGGCAGATAGAGTGTGTGCGGGAATGTCAGAAAGAAAGAGATCCCAGAAGAGCGGGCCGAAGCAAAAGATGAGAACGGGATCGACGGTGGCAGGAAGTTGTGGATGAGCGGGAAGATGACCTCCACAATTCACTTAGCCTCGAGGCAAGCAATGAACCAACCTACCAACGAGAACCAAAGAACGGTCTTGAATGGCCGAAAGAAAGCGAGACAAGCAGAGAAAAGGAAGAGGGGGTGGAAGAACGAGAGAGTGAAGCAGAGAAAACTTCGGTCCGTTTTTGTGCCGGGAACCCCCCGGCTATCTGTGAGAAAGCGGCGAAGCCATCGTGATCAGCCGCTGGGCCCTGAGCTGGCGAGATCCTCTAATAAATTCCCAGACAAAACCCTGCGCGAATATCGAGAGGCTGGGGGAGGGGTGACCAGCGTTCACGCGGAGAGGCATTGTCAGAAGTCACAGCCCTTATTGCTGCGGAGCTTGAGCATCCGGCCTCTCGGAGCTTGAGGAGTTCAGGAGCTTTTCGCTGGGATTGGCGGGTGCAGTGCCTCACCCCTGCAATGTTTGGCGAGACGGGAAATGTATCCCGTCATCGTCCGGACCGATATTGTTCATGAGTTTGCCGACCTTCCTTTCGGAACCAATGGTGACGTCGCTCCGAGTGTCGGAGCTTACTTGAGCATCCAATCGCGGTTCTGAAATGTCTCTGCTTCAGGAATGAATTCGCAATATGCGAATATGCACGGTTTGGTCCAGAGGGGAATGAATAGGCATGGAGAGCCGTCATGGAGGCGCTACATCTCGGTTTGGAATGCCCGGACTCGATGAGGCTCTCTCGTGTCAGAACCGCGCCGACAACGTGAACGGAGCGGCCGAGAGGAATCGAGGCGCAACTCTTTCAAGGTTACGATCGAGCTCCGGATGAATTGAGCTTCGAGGTGCTAGGTGTTTGCGAGGCCGCCAGGAGCCGAGGAAAAGTTTCAAATAAAGATTTTCCTCGCCGGGCGATCATATCTCTGAGTCCGGAGCGAGAATTCTCCTCAACTTATTATCGGACGAGATGTCGTGAAGTGGGCCAGCTCGGTTTTGACGAGAAATTCCGAAACACGATGGAACTGGGGCAGATCTGAACTCCCCAGACATGATAGGATTTTTCGATGGAGACGGAACGATCCAAAGAAGTTTTCACAGTCTCTTGAATCTCCGTCGGATAAACCCATTCTGCCATGATGGAAGAAAGGGGGAGGGGGCTCGAAGGGGAAAACGAAACCGGAGCGGAGAAGAAAGAGAGCGGACAAAACGAGAAGGAGCGAGTGTGCGGACGGAAACTTCGAACTCCACGCTCTGCAGAAAAAGTTTCTCTCTTTCCCTCGTCCGTTAACGATTAGAGCAAACTTTCGAAGAGAGACGCTTGCGGGTTTTCGCTCCCGTCCGGTTTGTCTCCGGCAGCGTTGTCTTCCCACCCCCCCCCCATCTCCTCTTGGCCGCGGATTCTCATTTTCACTTTCTCCTGTCGTTTCCTAATTCTCACTCCCGTCTCATCACCTTCTCCTCACTCAGGGGGAGGGGGGGGGGGGTTATCACATCTTGACTACCTACTCGCGATCTGACGGAACAACTCAGACGAGAAATTGTCGAGGACAGGGAAGCGTGAAATCGAAGTGAACGATGACGATATTCGAGCGGCGAACAGGAAGTTCAGACTTCTGATTCCAAAGCCAGGGAGCGGACCGATGCCCAGAATAAGTTTGTAGAGGGGAAGAGAGAGCCGGAGAACATTCAAACGCCACTGATGAGATTCTTGTTAGGCTTTTCTTTGGTCCTCGGTCTTTCTTCCGTCCCCGCTCGCTTTGCATAAAATCGTCGTAATCATCCGAACGAAACGAAACGGGGTAGAACTCCCTCTGCGCTAAAAGTAGCAGGACGCACTCCCCGATACTGGAGACGAGGGAAGCAAGCAGAGACGTCTGAGGAATCCCTGGATAGAGGAGAATTCTAGCCTTCTCGTAGAGAAAACCTTGGACAGGATCTCGCGGGAAGGGGGGGGGGGGGGGGGGGAAAGTTGGAATCTCTTCTTTTTCCCCACTCATGTCTTCTGGAGCTGTTGCCGTCGGTTCTGCGGCCCTGGTACTCCGGATAAGTGAAGGCTTGACAAGAAAATTAAACTCGAAGACAGTCTTGCGTTGAAAATTCGCTGTCAGCTCAGCGTGAATCGGTGCGCTTCACTCGCTTCGTAGAAATTCGTCAGCTGGATTCCCACAATCAGTTCGATGGGGTACCATGGTGAGAATCCTGTGAATCGGTGGTAAGGTCCCCGGCATCGAGGTCCGATCGAAATTCCGCTCGATCCCGACTGAGCCCCGTTCCCCGACAAGTCGCTTGAGACCTCGCTCGCTCTCGAGACGAAATCACTTGAGAACCGACGGTGAACTCCTTTAAGAAACATGACTCCCGTTCTTCCCTCTCAACGGATTCCCTCTCCGGTCGGTGTCGTGCCCCTCCGTGCATCCGTCTCGTTTTCCCCCCCTTCTCCGGCTCGTTTGTTGGGTTCGCCGCCTTTGACGGACGCCGCTGATGGCGGGTGGAAGCCGGATGGCAGCTCAGCATGCGAGTGTCTGTCTGGCATTGTCACAACTTGGATGGATTTGTTTCAAAGTTTAAGAGATTTTTTGCCTTTCTCCGTTGCCTCGAGCCGCGCGACCCGACTCACTCAGCTCAAGTCAACCGACGCCCGCGACAGCAACTCTTATTCATGCCTTATTATGCAGCCGCCGCGAGTTGAGGGCGAGTTTTGAAGTTTTCCGCGAACAATCCCGTGGCGGATGGCGGCACGCTCTCTCAGCGAGACAAACGGGACGAGGGGGACCGGCCGAATGGGAAACAACGGCGAGAACCGAGCAAAGACCGCATCAGCAGCAACAAGACGCCGCGAACGAGAGATACGTTCCGCGGTTTCCGTCTCTCAGCCAGTCACTTCGTCAATCAGTCGCTCGGCAGGCAAACAGGGAGTTCGTCTTTCCGTCCAGTCTGATAGATACGAGGGTGGATGTGAGAGCGACCGGACGAGGAGAGGTCGGACTAGACAGCGAAAGGCCGAGAGAGGAACCGTAAGACAGGACATGGGAGCGACGAGGCGCGCCGAGACGAGAGGACAACTCGGTCAGCGGTTGAGGAAGACAGGCACTGCGACGAGGAAATAAAGAGCACACGACCCTCCTTCTTCCCTCCCTCCACGGAGTCCATTAAGGCTCTTAGTCCATCGAACGTGTGGACATCTCACGTTTCTTCGGTTCTGCTCGTTCATTCGTTTCCCTACGACACACCACATCCTGCTCGGAACAAATTCACGGGGTCGGCGCGACGATGAAACAGCCCACCAGATGCACCTGACAATCACCGAAAGAGCTCTGTTTCGTGCCATACCCGCACAACGGGCCAATATCGCCGTAATCCACTCACGGCATTATACTATGCTTCGGTCGAAATGGTGTTTTGCCCTGATGCCTCACGAGCCAAGTGTCGAGTCTGAGGCTCTGAATGAGCTATTCTCCACATCATGAGTAGTTTCGCCAGTGGCATAGGTCATCGAACTTTCAAGTGCTTGCTGCAACAGAGCTTTCAGAATCGAACGGTTCTGAATCTACGACGTTCGCAGGCGTCTCAGTCGAATTTATTCCCAGTCGGGTTGACCTCATCGACGAGTCTCCGAGCTTTGGCCCACAAAGTTGAGCCTGAGGTCGGGAATCCCGAAGTTCTCCCACTGCATCACCTTCACACTTCTCAGATTCGGAAACGCTTTCGTCGCTGCAGGAAGCCTTAAGGTGTAACGGCCTCCAACGCCGGTCAGCGACCCCCGCCTGAACTACGCCATCGACCAAACGCTTTTCATTGTTGCCGACGATGTCGTCGTGAGCGGAGCTTGAAGATTTGTTCCGGTCGGAGTTCAGAACCCTCCGAGGGTTCGGCCGATTCTGTGGCTCACCAGCCGGCTCCTGACCTTGCCCAGCAACGGCGCCGGGCTCGGCCTTTGGATGTCTTGCAGCTTGGAGCCTGAAACGTAGAGTACGTGGTTACGGATGTGGCTCCGAGAGCAACGTGCATTGTTTTCCTTACTTCGTATTCGCTCCGCTCGGTTGCTCGTTTGTTGGCGTGGTTGCAGGAAGTTACTTGTGTCTGCAATGCGCTGCTTAACCCGCTCGGTCAGAACTCCTTGTCGGAGCCGCGAAGTTGGAGAGACAAACAGACGGACAAACGAACACTCGGTCGGTTCGTAAATTGCCATTCCCACATTCCTAAGAAAGCATGGCAGCTCGGAGGTTGGGAGATGAGTGCTCCCGATCCACCCCATAAACTGCAGAGTGCATGCGACCGTTCTGTCTCTGCTGAAGGCACGGGAAAGTATCATTGAGCATCATCCTCCTCTCCGAGTTCTCCTCCTCCTGTTCGATCAGCTGGATAGGGCTCTTGTAAGAGCAGTCTCTTCTCTGCTCGAGTTCTCCTCGATTTCCTTCCAGCTGGTTCGATCTACTTTTCTGTGTTTGTTTCCATGATGAAAGGGCAGTATATCATTCGGACGGCACGGCTTCGCTTGATCCATGATGTCGAATCGAATATTGATTGAGATATGTTCCGTCCGGTCTCTTCCTCCGCACGATGCGTCACGAATTTGTATCTCTCAGCCGCATAGAAAAAGAAATCACAGCTGAAACGAGTAACGAGGTGAGCCTGACAGCTCACGACCGGAATACGGGTATCCAACTTCTAACGAGGTTCAAATGAACCGTCGTTTCCTTCCCTTCCATTTTCCGACAATGACGTCTCTGTTCCCATTCCCTGAGCGCTGATTCGTCCTTTTGAGCTTTGAAAAACTGGAATTAAAAAAGACAAAGAAGCGAGAGAACCCGGGTGAGTGAGCGAGCGGAGTCGCAAGGTCACGGATGAACGGAAGGAATCGAGGGCTATGAGCTTCTCGGGACGGGCTTCCTTGAGGATTCTATTCTATATCGTTATTTCTTCGAACGTGCCAAATTACCGACCGAATCGACGGTCCCTCCGTCTCGAGCTTTTCAGGGACTTCCTTCGCTCGCTTTGCTCGTCTGCGGAGTAATTTATCGTTCCCGAGGAAGCCGCGGAATCACAAACAGGCTCTCGCAAAGGCAAAGACCCCGACTCGTTCCGAGATAAGCGAGCCGAAGACCGACAACGGTGAAGCCAGAGCTCCCGCCACAAACACCGCTGAGCAACCATCAGCAAGCGGACATCAACTCGGGGCTCACAGAACCCTGACTGGGAATTTGGGAAGGAATTCGCCTATTTAAGTTTCTTCCGAACGAGCCGTGATTCTACATCTGGTGTCGGCTTCTGGACCGTTGCCACTTTTGTATACATTGTCCAGCGGCACCATAAGTCTTTCCGGTCGTTTTCTCTACCTCGCGTCACGATTTGACCCCTCGCTCGTCGCTGGGTTCGATTGCTTCGAGTTGCGTGATTTGCCAGACGAAGCCGCGCCAACTACCCCGCTGATCCCTCAATCTTGTTGGCTAATTTAGGGCTTCCATCGGTTGTACCGCTAGCTCGCTCTCTCACTCTACGGCTCTGAAGACCGCCGGGCTGATAATGCGCTTGTCGCTCGTTAACTATTAGGTAAGTCAAAAAGTTCGTAGCGTTTTTGATCCGACATTTTTGAAATTCCCGCGCTCCGCACAAGAGCCGCCTACTACAGTGGTTGTTCGTTTACGTTCTTAGGCGGGCTCTAGAGTTCCTACCGGTGTATCGTTTCAGACTTTATCGTCGAGTTCGTAAAATCAGGAAGAATTTGCGATGGAGGACCAAAAGCAGCATTTTCGACACATAATGTTGTTCTGCTACCGCGAAGGCTTGAATGCAGCGAAGACCACTCGAAGAATATCTGCAGTTTACGGGGAGAATGCTCTTCAAAGTTCTACGGTTAGAAAGTGGTTTACCCGTTTCAAGGCTGAAAACTTTAATCTTGAAGATGAGCCCAGATCAGGACGACCACAAGTTGTGGAACCCGATGAAATCATTAGCCTGGTAACTTCAAACCCCGGCCTGACCATCAAAGAAATTGAAGACTCGACGGGAGTTTCTCATGGAACCGTTTGGAATCGCCTCCATCAAGCTGGCTTCTCAAACAAGAGGAATATCTGGCTGCCTCATGACCTCACCGATCGCCAGCTCGAAAGACGTGTGGATACAAGCCACACTCTTCTCCGGAAGAATGCCAATGAACCATTTCTGAAGAGACTGATAACCGGCGATGAAAAGTGGATACTCTACAGGAACGCTACGCAAAGAAAAAGCTGGGTCCCCAAAGGTTCACGGGCCGCAGCCGTCCCCAAACCCGAAATTCATCAAAAAAAAGTGATGCTGAGCTGTTGGTGGGACTGCAAGGGCGTTGTGTTTTTCGAGCTGCTCCCGCCGGGTCAGACCATCACCACCGAAGTCTACTGCAGGCAGCTTGAGGATTTGAAGACCGCAGTAGCAACAAAGCGCCCAGAATTGGCGAACAGATGGGGCGTCGTTTTTCAACATGATAATGCGAGACCCCACGTAAGTTTGCGCTCTCGGCAGAAATTGGCGGAGTTTGACTGGGATGTGCTGCCACACCCAGCTTATAGTCCCGACCTTGCACCGTCAGACTATCACTTGTTCCGGTCTCTTCAAAACTCTCTTGATGGAGAAATATTCGAATCTTTGGAGGGTATAAAAAATCACCTCAATCAGTTTTTTGGAAAGAAGGAAACCAAGTTCTGGGAGAAGGGAATCTTCGATTTACCTGACCGATGGGCGAAGGTCATAGAACAAAACGGCCAATATATCATTCAATAAAAAGACTCTTGTGTACAGGAATTCGGCTCTTGAAAAATAGGTAAAAAACGCTACGAACTTTTTGACTTACCTAATACAACTCTCACGGCGTCCTCCTTGCAAGCTGTCGCTGCTTCTGTTCGATTCCCCGAAACTCGGCGATACACGAAGAACATCCGCCCGGGAGCTGAAGCATAACCAGACGAAAGTCGCCGACTCCGGAGATAAGGTGGAGATCTGAGGATATCGCAGAGCAGTATTCTCATTGCGGGAAAGCTGATCTCGCGCAGCGACATTGAGGAAACGACGACGCTGACTCGGCGAGCGCCGCCTGAGCTATCCTAACCAAACTCGGATGCATCAGAATAAATTAAGCCAACGAATATCTACCCCACACCGACTGTGCGTTCACGAGAGCGGCTGATCGGGAGCAGGAATATGGGGGATTTCGCCGGAGAGCAACGGGATCAAGGTGCCTGGAAGCCCCACTGGCTTCTGAGTGGGGGTCGCAGACTCAGACTCGTAGGAGTCGCGAGTCAAAGTCCGGACTCTTTGGACGATCACGATTGAGAGCGACTCGAGGGACCGAGTTCACAAGATGGTGGAATAGGAATGGTGGAATCACTAGATTGGAATCCGGATTCTCACAGCTTTGTGAGCCAAAACAAGTCAGGGCAGAATGAGCCCGGGAAAGTCTATGACAAAGCGGGACTGAAGCACCTGCTTCTGGAGGAGCATGGGTATCGATCGACCCCAATCGCGGTCAGCCTCCAAGTCTGGTCATCACTAGCTCAGGATCAGAGATTCCGGGATCCGAGCCCGTGTCCGATATTCTGCAGCCTCACCTGGACTCGGGAGTCCGGCGTACAAGAAATACGGACTCGGCTTCGTGGATTCACGCATCCCCCCCCCCCCTCTGAGGCTAGACCTTGTGCACAGTCGGCCAGGGGCTACACGAAAACTCGGCTCACAAACCCTGGTTTCCCCGACCCCGTTTTGAGGGCAAAGGGAGTCCTTAATAGCGGGGACTCGAATTGGAATCCGGTTGAAGCTCAGTGCTTTGCTTCTGCTCGTCATAAGGTTGTTACCCTGTCCTCTGTTCTGTTTTGGTTCGATCCGCGGACATCGCAGACGGAAAGCAGCTGTTTTCGGGACGAGGTGCCTCCCATCTCCTCGAGAGTCGATCCCTCGTCAGTCCTTACGTCGCCCTCGATTATTTCCCATGGGCGCCAACGCGAATTGAGCCCGAAGATGTGACCATGCTCAGCGATTTCCTTTGTCAACAGTTTGATAGCGTTGGGCGGCTGGCACCGAGGGAAATGAGAACCGTTTTCCTTCTACTCAACTCCTGGCTGTGAAGGGTTGGAATGCCAATCACCTAAGCGGCCAGATGTCCGACGAGAAGACAGGAATAGGAACCAGCTGTAGGAGCTCCTCTTTCCGTGCGTGCGTCAATCTTCCCGCCCATCGCGATGGTTTGAGCGTTCACGTTGTCGACGAGCGACTCATTGTATTCGCTGCGAGCGATGGCGCCACTCTCCTGAGGGACTCACCTCTCTTTCGAATGATTGAAAATCTCATGGATCCAGTCTCCCTGTTCCCCTCTCGCCCGTTCCTCTGCTTGCCACGCACGCCCACTGAACGCCCAGTTGCATCTATGGAAGTTCCTGTGAGTCACAAAAGCTTACGGAACGATCGGAGAGAGAGGAAAAAAGAGGATGTCCGCAGGAGCTCTTCTCTTTGGGGTGGACGAAAGCGAATCCCTTCTTCCGTCTCCTCTTTCTTCCTTATCGATGTTGACAACGTCCAGCGAAGATGAGTCTATTTTTCGGAGTTAATCGTGCGGCTGCGCTCAATGACGACTCTCTCGGTGCCCGCTACTCGGTCTAATGTGCCGCATTCGGCTCTCGGGGAGATACATGGCACGATGTATGACGTCCCTCCTCCACCTACGTCAAGATTCGCTTGAACGTACCCTAAAAGGCCTGAGCGTTTGATGCTCTTGAGATACGAGGTTTGTTGGAGCTCGCCGAGGGCTCATCCCGACGAACCTTCCCGGAGCCGAACCTTCCCGGACGAAGAGGAAGGAATAGACATCGGGAAAAGAGGCCCAGATAGGAAGAGTCGAACCTGGAGAACTTGCCTTGGACGACGTGGCATCCGGTCTTGATTCCGCGTTTTTCCCTTTTCGTAGTGTCTGAACTCCTCCCCCCACATTATGGCCGGCGGAACCCTTCTACAGAAGAGAGTCTGGGCAACGAGCGAACGGTCCTACGAGCGCCGAATAACCGCCGGGCAAAACAGCCGACCAGAGCGACCTGAGTGGCTCGAACTTAAATGGCTGCTTGTGGACGGAAGTCCGGGACAAATGAAGCGCCTCGGGTGATCTCCCGTTTCCCCGGGTAGGGTTAGCTGCTCTTCCGTTCCTTCGTTGGCCATTATTTTTTGTTCTTCTCTGTTCCATTCGAACTGGCTTTCTTACTGCTCTGTTCCACCGCTTGGCTCTCTTCTCACTCAGGGCGCACCTCTCTGGGAAGCTGCCTCGACAACTGCGAACCAGCGAGGGTGATATCAGGAACACTATCGTCATCACCATTTTTTCCTCCTCTTTCCCTCCGATCTCCCTTCTTCGGGTTTAGTTTAGTCACGGGAGGTGACTCGACCTGAACTCCTCTCCGCGATAGTCTGAGAGCAGGATTACAGCGAACGGAGCAGCACGTTGAGCGAAGGCAGGCGAACGGAAAAGTGAGGGATGCTGCTGCGGCCGCGTCGGTAGAAAGGGATATAACAGGCTTCCTCTGTCGTCAACAACAGCGTTGGAAGCAGCGCAACAAAAATTGCTGATTTGATCAAACGCAGGCATCATCGCGAGGGCTGGATGAGCGACAAGCCACCAGCTGTAGTTTCACCACCGACGACGAGGCCCAATCAGCTGCTGGTGTGGCTGTTGAAAGCTGTCACGAACCCTTGCGAAAGGCGAAAATTTTCCCCAGGTCGATGTCGGCAATTCACCATGTTACGAATCGCAGTCTGATATGAACCGAAGAGTAATGGGGGGCTCCGACTCATCGAAATCGGAGCCGTGAACCCAGTCTATTTGACTCGGCCTCGCAACCTCTCGGTCTCCGGCTCGTTTGTCTTGCGTGGACTCTCAATTGTCGTCTCGTTCCACGCTTGCGCCGTCGAGAAGAGCGTGAACAGTGAGCTCCCGAATGCTTAGCCCGCGGAATCGGGTTTCGAATGTACGGATACCGAACGTTCGGTTGACTAGCAAGAGGAAAATAGAGCTCCGTGCCCTTTTCTTTCCACCTTTTTGTTATTTGTTTTTCGTCTGTGAGACCGGATCCGAGCAACGCCGGCATCCGTCGACATCGCCGTCGAGACGGTTAAGCCGTCGAAACTGAACAGCCGGAAAAGAAAACAACGACTCTAACAACGGCTCGTTTCGAATTTCAGCAAACGGCAGCTGCGACATGGTGATATCGTCGAACCACTCGAAGAACGGCACCATAACATCGCCCAACTACCCGAACACATATCCGGGCGGCATAAAGTGCACCTACCACTTCCAAGGCGAGGGCAAAGAACGCGTCCAGATCAAGTTCACAGATTTCGATCTCTACAAGTCTAGTGAAGACTCCCGAGAGTGAGTATCGCTCGATATATTGGCGGTGGTGTTTCTTCTTCCAGTCGGGTCGTGACTCCCAGAGGCTTCTCGCAGAAAAGCCGCGATAATGCCCCCACCTGAAGCTCGGCACTATATGATCTCCATGTTTGAAGCGGAGAGGCTGTTGGTGAAGACGCTCCTGGGAGTCTGGGAAACTTCAAGATTTTGTTCTCGGTAACGGTCGACTCTTGGATTTTACTATAGCCACCATCAGGAAGAGCTCAAGATGAACGCGAAGGAGTTCCGATGCTCGTAAAGAGTTCACTTTTTCTTCCGAGGTGCTATGTCCAAAAATTCCAGAGGCCAACCAAGTGCGCCGCAGGGAGCTCTGCTTGAGATTTTGTTCCCCTTCCCCTTTCTCTGTTACGAAAACTACGTCGTGATGGCTGGTGGCTCGGTGGCGACACGGAGGAGGCCTCTCTTGGCCGTCAAGAGTTTTGGGCAAAGTCGTTTTTCCTGCAGAGGAGCCGAATTCCACGTAGTGGATAAATCCTGCCGGACGTTTGGGAGCTGGCCGAGCTGACCCGCGGCGACAGAACACAGTCATAAACAAACTCTACGCAGCCTTCAGTTTTGAGCGCCGCAGATTTTCGACTTGGTACGCGTTTTGTTTGTCGAGGGCGCAGTTGCCGCCTTCAGACGTATGCAAATATCTAAATATCGGAATCCGTTAAAGACAAACTGGTGGGCGCCGCTATGCACGCATATAATGAACACACTCCCCTCTTTTCTTTTTTTCTCGTCGCTCTCCGAACGATCCAGAAGCGAGCAGTCAGCCAACCAAGAAACGAGGTTGTTAGACTCGCTCAGCCCCACGGATGGGGTTCCAGGGCTCCGGGAGCCAGGGGGCGAGGGGTCCTTTGAGGTTTCTGACACGGAAAAAGTTCTCAAAGTCGTCTGACGAGAAGCCGATTCTACCCTATTCGCCGTTTTGCTCGGTGAATTCAGCGTTGGGGAAAGCCTGTCGAATCTCAACAGCTCGACGAGCCCGCTGGAACCGAAAACCTCACTTTGTGCTGTCGAACAAAAGCGTAGAGGTCTCGCGTCACCGCCCCTCATCCCGGATATTCAGCGACAAAATTTGCTAACGCAAATGAACTGATGCAGAATAATCCCGGCCGATTGGCCCAGATCGCAGGACCTCCAGGGAGAATGAGAGAAGAACGATTTTAACAGGTGTCCTGGTTCTCTGGAGGTGCGAGAAGTCCCCTGTGGGTTTCCGCGCCCGGTAGAAGAGAAGACACCGGCAAAAAGCAAACCGAACGCTTCACTGCTCTAATACTCAACTCGCAACGTTCTTCTTCATCCGTTCCTCCTTCCCAGCAGGTCAGCGTGAAAAATAACGTCAGGAGTCCGAGATCCGGGCGGAGAGCGGGAGAGGAGAAAATAACGAGAGAAACGTCGAAGCAGGGGAGCGATGGGAATAGGACGAACGAGTCGAGAGGAATAGGAGACAGCGAGGCCGTAGGCTCTCTCGTTTGGCGGGAGCTGGAAAAGAGGGTCTTTCTTCTTTTTGTTTTCGGTTCCACTCACAGTCTCGGTTGACATTTGGGAGCGAACCCAGACGCTGGCGGTAGAGATGCGGGTCGAAACAGATAGTCATAGTCTGAGTCCTCTTTTTCAGTTTTTCTTTCCTCACTCTCGCACTTGTCTTGCCGTCCATTTGTCTATTCTACCCCAGAGTGCGCGAGCGAGCCCGCTTGCGTCTCCGCCAGAAAGACTGTTTGTCGGCCATCTTCTTATTTTTCCTTCTTACTTTTGCCATCCGCAGTCATTTGGGAAAAGAATGAAAGGACGGAGGAGCTCTTGGAATTTCTTTATTGGCTTAGAAAGCGGTGGCGGCGACAGCGGCGACCGAAACGACGTTTTGCGCCAATTTCAATGGTCGTACCCAATGGAGTGGTTTAGTCCTCTTCTCGAACTTCTCGGAGATGGGAGCGAAAAACGAAGGCGGCGATCGCGTGAAATTCTTTGATTCAAGAGGGGAAAGAAAGGAAAGATTTGCGAAACAGTCTCCGTCCTCCCCAGCGCGCGGTTTTAACCTTCCTCTTTTGGGTTCCTCTGTAGGGGAGCTCTCTTGCCCTGCATATTTGTCAGGGATGGGGCGGCTTCGGCCCCTTCTTACCGCGACCGGCGGGCCGTCACCGCCAAGGCGAGCGGCGTATCTCTGGCTCTGAATACTTTTCGCAAAAGATTCCCGGGCGCCGGGAAGTGCGAATGACATCTTTTGTTTTTTCTTCATTCCTCTGCACTCAATGGAATGAGTTCCGTGTGAAGCTAGCGCCCGCGAATGCGTAAGTCAGTCTGAAGGCCAGGCCCAAAGAAACGCAAAGCAACTGTGTAGTTGTGGAACTTGTCGCGGGAGTTGTTCCGCCAGTCGACGCCCCGGGCGTTCCTCGTGGAGCTCCTTCCGGCCACCAGCTCGACCGGCCTCTCATGGCGGCAGTGGAACCGGAAAGGATGCGAAACGAAAGCAAAGCACAGTTGTTGGTGGGTTTTCCGTTCTTCTGTTGTTTCGTTCGCTTGTTCCCGAACACGAGAACAACAACAAAAACATCGCGAAACAGCAGTGCAAGTGTGAAAGCTGTTTGGAGGCAACGATTTCCGAACCTGGCGTCCGACAGAGGGGGGGACCTCGACATGGCCGATGATGACTCGAACATGCGATGCCGACCCGACGAAGCACACAGAACATCGAGAGACGTTCTCCGCTCGGCAGTTGTCATGGAAAGCCGTGGAGAAGGTGAACACCGGCTTGTTCAACGAAACATCCGGTCGCCACGCAACGTCACTTGTGATGCATTTGCACGTAATTTCGTAGGTTGTTTTTTTTTCGGGAACCGCAACCCTCGGATGGTGACGTTTCCCGTGCAGCAAAGACTGTTGATGGCATTCCTTGTTACAACGTTGTTCGGCAAGGGAGGCAAGCGAGAGTGAACGCAGAGACCGAGAGGGCAAGCGAGCGACGGCGGTGAATCGGTTTCTCCGCGCGTTCATTGCCATCTTCCTCTTCATATTCTCTCCCGCCCGGCGCCCCTGCAGCAGACAACGAATTCAGCCAGAAGCCAACCACGTCGCGCTGCCCACAAGCCAGTCAGCCGTACGACCGATTAGCGAAGTAATTATTTTCGCCTCCGTTGCTTGCTCCCTAGTTCCGATCCCCTTATTAACCCAGTGTTCACGATTCTGTTCCGGACAGATACGCAAAGCAACATACGCACCGAGGAGCCAACAGCGACGTCGGAGAAAAATGGCTCGCTCGATTCCACCCCTCATCACAGTCTGCTTGTGGGAAGTAACGATTCATCTAGGCCTGAACCGTTCCATCGATTTTACTCCCTTTTTCCACGATCTGGCTCCAATCAGGGTCGCTCGCGGCAGATGGTCAGAGATGGGTGTAGTCCTCTTTCCATAACGGAGAGTTGGAAGAAACTTGCTACGAGACGGTTCCGGCGGGGACTGAACGTCTCGACTCTAGGGTCACTTCGACCGGGAGGGATCGAGTGCGATCGATACCATCATCTGGTCAACTCGTCGGGAGCATGCTCGACCAGAGCTCTTGGGCGCGTCCTCAGCGAGAATCGAGGGCATCGCAGCCGGATCTCGAGAGCCCCCTCGATGACCCTCGAGAACAAAACTACGATTGCGCAGCGCAACACGATAACAGTGAGGGATGATGACCATGTGCTGTCTCCCACCCACGATCCAGCACGGGTCCACTGCGAGCTGAGCGACAATACGGCCGGAGGAGATAGCGGACGCGAAACCGACGGTGGTACGCGAGGGGCGAACGCGCGGGCGCTTGCGGCGACATAAGAACTCTTTTATGCAGGTGCAGCCTGTGCACTTTGTGCCCATGTCTGCGTTTGTGCTTCCAAGTGAGCCGGCGAAACAACGAACCTACGGCCTGCTGCAGCTATTACGCGGACTAACTCGAGCGTTAAGACCGTTATCAAAAGCTGCGAACAGTGGTCGCGACCAAGTCTACCCGAGAGGGCCCAACTGGAAGACAGACGGACAGAACTCACCCTTCCTATTTGGTGGCCTACATCAACCCAGTCAGCTGGCCAACCACTCGCGGGAAGTGTTGGCGTCGATGTACATATAAACCCTCGGGAACAACTCCCACGGATCGGCACGTATCCAAATCGGTCGATGGGCTCCCCATCGACGGCATCTTCTGCGAATGCCAGCTGCTCGTTTCGTGGCCGGGCTGCTGATAAATTCGGAGTATTTCCATGCGAATTGGTGTTTGCTCAAGCCGGTGAACGTGTTATCTTCCGTCGGGGGAAAAGAAACAGAGGAGATGGCCGAGTGCTCCGGCATCCACGAGGACTGGGTCAGCGCTTGGGCGGTAGACTCGATTCCGACAGCGGATGAAGCACTTACGAGCTTGCATAAATGGATTGGATGGAACGGAGCCTAGAGAACCGCATCAGCTGGTCAGGATACGCAAACTGACTTTGGACTCAGTCCTGAGAGTGCGTGCTCGGGGGGGGGGGGGGGGCGTACGAAGAACCTCTTTCGATGACCAGAGTACGAATGATGTCGTCGTCGAAGTAGTCGTCGAAGACAAGTACAAGCTGAAAATTGCGTTTTTCCGACGGCCCACCCGTTGCGACATTCATCAGTGGCGATGCAACGGAGTTCGTTGAGATATGAATGTTGTGAAGAACCGAGAGTTCCATCTCCGAGTTGTGCTCAAACGCTAGTATCGATGACTTGAACCGAAGAATTCTAGCAGCGGCGGGTCAACATCGCTCGCATCATTCAGTTACAGAGATTCGGGAAAATGAAAAGGGGCTGCCGACTTCGAGCGATGTATCGCTTCGCCCTTCGGTTTTTTCGGAGGAATCGGTCCTAGTATACCTCTGTGTGTGTGTGTGTTTCTCCCGCTCCGGATTGCGGAACAACTTGTAGTCGTTCGTCAATCATCGCTCGTCGAAGGCGAACACCTCAGAGGCATTCCGAGTATCCGATATTTCTGCACGCTTTCCGCTTCGAACAACATTTCCGAACATGCGCGTCTGGTCCAGGAACTCCGTAATGGCTTTGAAAAATATGTGCGCGTCCTCCTCCAGATACTACATACTCCCCCACGTCTGAGACCAGTGGAAATATATGAAAACGCGCTCCACCTTGGCGTGTGGCTCTGACCGAAATCGATTGTCAATAATGACAAATGAACTCACTGTCGCTACTGCTGTTGCCGGCATAGAATCCCCCAGTGATCCTGGCCGCGCTCGGTCCATGTAGAATAGAAATGCCGGCATGTTCGCACGCACGCGCGCGAGCACGATTCTTCAACTTCATCCGGCGTTGCGGCAAAAAATGATAATGACATAGACGCCTCGAACGGCCGCCAGTCAGGCGGACGGACGAGCATCGCGTGGCCCGTCCGACCTCGAGGCTGACGACTCGGTTCGCTTTTCTCCGAGACCCGAGCTCAGACGGCGTCTGCTATGCAAATGTTCTCACGTGAGTTTCCTCCGCCGGTTGGTTCGACTGTGTTTCCGCCGACTGTGTGTCGCCCGGCTGCTGCTCGTCTGACTGCTACTCCTGTTCGTTCGTATGTTGCTCGGCGCGGCCAGTCGAGAAAAGACGTCGCACGGCGAGCGGAGAAGTCGTCAAAACTCGGGTCAGGTCGGGTCGCACACAGCCCAGTCGGTGTCGTTCCTGTCTGAACTTTATTCACACTCTCGGCGGACGTGCTCTCTGTGAATACAATTATTCCCAAGCGCCAGCAATTATGGCGGCCGGGAAAGGGCATCGAGCCAGCTGGATATGAGCAGGAGAGAATCCTCTCCGGTGTGAATTTCGGAAATACCAAGGAGCTCGAGACCCCAGCTCGGGATTCGGACGAAACGCAGTGAGCGGCCGAGACACGAGTTGATAAGGAATTACGGAGAGCGAATCGAAGAATAAGTGCCCGCTGCCGGCATCTTTCGAATTCGATACAGGCCGTGGAGGAGCCCGAGCTGAACGATGGGAAGGCGTTCCTTCCTTTCTCAAAGGTGGAGTCCTCGCGCACAGACGGGAACTCCGCTGCTCTAGCTGCTATTTTGAGAGGAGCACGCGATTTGTCTGCTGTCAATTGCAACCAACGAGTAGACGGCCCCATGCTCGCCGGCCGAGCAGACAGGAGCGCCGAAAATCCGACCGTCGAGCTTGAAACTTATTCTCACTTGTCGCTCGCTCCCCACCGCCCTTCCCACCGAAGGCGCAAAGACGTTGAAATCACTGCTGAAAGCACTTCAGGCTTCCTTCCCGCGCGGATAGGAGCAAAGGTGGCACTTTTCACGGGCCCCGCTCACAGTACTACTTCTTCGACTTGATTCCTAGCGTAGAACGGTAGCTCTGTGTCTGAGCCAGTGCTCGCGAATAACGCCTCGTAGATCACTCCATCTGATAATCCCGAAAGTCCCACCACGGCTATGAAATGCATCATTCATCATTCTGGGGAATCGAATCATTTTGATGAGCACACACACCCCAGCAGTGAGCCTAGCTCCTCGTCGATCTTTCCTCCATCTTCGCTTCTGATCGACGAGTCGGGAAACGAGTCATCGCTCCCGAACTCGACCCAAACGACGGATTCCACCACAGTCGGACGAGGATTGAGGCTCAAGAGGTGTTTTATGACCTCGAGTTCCAGGTTTCTCGTACTTCTGGCACGCGGGATCACTGATCTGAGCGCCGCCCTCCCCCCTTCTGGATCGGCCGGCCCCGATCAGTGGTGGCTCCTCCGCAGACGATTCGAGCAGAAACGTCCGGAAGGCTGATTTTTCGTCGTAATAAAGTGCCCCAGGCAGCCCGACCGCGATTGACGCCAACGAACTGAGTCGACTTTCTGTGTTGAAATTGAATTGTAGCGCAGTTGACTTAGCACTTGTTCGATTTTTATCCGCCGTCGCTTTCCGTCCTCCGCTCCGTGGCCACGAAAACTAAGAGATGATAGAGGAGGAGAGAGCGCGACAGCCAAACATGAAAAGCGGCCGGGCAGAGAGCGGAGGGCATCAATTTTTGCTCCCGCAGAGGTCTCGGCAGGCAGGGAGCGGCAGCGAGTTTGGCAGCCGGAGAACGAAGAAAAATACTTAGCTCTGTTTCACTCACCCTGTCCGAGAACGACGACGACCCTCGTCGCCCGCTCGACGGCTCGCTCGCTGCCGTCCGAGCTTTTAGGCAATGGTGCCAAAAGTTTGATGGTTTCTCTCCCCTCCAGCACAATTATGGAACCTAGGAACAAGTGACCGTTCGCGACGGCGTAGCCCCGTATATATTATAGGGAGAGACGGGCACGAAGCATCACAGAGCGTTCCAATCGAGACCATAGAGCCTCCAAGCAGCTGGGAACGAGTAGTGACTTACGCCAGCAATCGAGCAAGAGCTTGTCGAAGCTGCTGACGGGAATCGCTGTACGTCTTCCGATTCTCGATGATCCGAGGTTCTCCCGGGCTGGGAGGAGTCGTGGGTCCTAAGGCCGCCAACTCGTCCCGCATCCTTCGTCTTCTTAGATCGAGTCTCGAGGAGACAAGGCTCAGAGCATTCGTTAGAATGTCGACCGTTACTTCGCTGTACCCTCTCCCCCCTTGTCTTTGGGAGAGGGGTGAGAGGAGGGGGGGGGGTGCCGGTCGCACGCCCCTAGACGAACGAGCAGATGACCTGTGAACGGTGTCAACGAAAGCGTCAACTCGGGACGCAGATTACGCGTACTCTGCTTGCTCCCATTCGCATAAAGCCCATGAAAAGCCTCTCCGTCTATTGGATTGGTTCGGCGTCCGGGAACTAGTGTCAAATGTCGTTTGGAGACCCTTTCATTCCAAACAAGGGCCCGGGTTCAGTTGGCTCGTTCACAAATGGCAACGGAGCCTTTCGAAGAACCACAGAACCATGACCGAAGGTCGCGCCGACTGTCCTGTGTAGTCGCCATGCGTCGGGATTCGCCTCGGAACGAGGAACTAAGCTGACGCAGCGAGCTTTGAGATGGAATCTGCCTGCCCGGGAGTATTCCTCTCTCTCCATAGCATGCGGCTCCGGGCATCGCAACAAGCGATCTCAAAAAGAGCCGCGGTCTAGCCTCCATCATCTCGTGTAACGAGCCCGAAGTTGGCATTCCCTTCCGCTATGTGCTGGTCGGAGCATTAGGCTTGAACGGAGGCTTTTTTGGGGGATGGTCGAGGTGTAGGATACATGGACACAAACACAGGATGGCTGGCGAGCACATGTTCGCTCGTGAACGCCCAGGGGCTCCCGAGTTGCGCGTGCGTAAGTGGGTTAGGGAGCGAGAGTTGAGTGGATGACCCCCTCTGTTCTATTCGCTCGCTAGCCGGGGTCGACGTAACGCACGCATCAATGGAGAAACAGTCGGACAACCAAACATACACTCGGCTCGATTCCTGTCCGTGCACGCCATCTCCGCGAGAGCTCTCTTCCTATGAATTGCCTCGAGCCTTTCACTTCGTCCTCCTCGCCACTTCTTGCCATCGGAGGACGATCGTCGCGATGCACCGAACTTTGTCGCCTCTCTCGTCGACTCTGAGTCTAATCTCAACGCGGAAATGGGATGACTTCTCTTCCTGATCCTTCGGTCGCCGTCGTACGTTCGACTCTCATGCTAACACAGATGATATTCTCTTCGCAGTTGTGAGAACGTGGACTCCGTTGTGGTCTTCATCACGATCAAGGGACAACGCGAGCGGGTGGACAACTTCTGCGGAAACACCTTGCCCGTTCAAATCATGAGCAACGAGCATCGGATGACGGTCATATTCCAAAGCCATTCAACAGCATCGCAGCCCGTCAAGGGGTTCAGAGCCATCTATCAGTTTGTAACTAGTGAGTATAGCCCCGCTCGTGCAGATCCCCTGGTGCAAAAACGTGGACGGCCAGCGCGGCCGACGGATGACGCCACAACTTTCACTCTTCGAGTCGCTTCTCGCTCGAGGTGGCTGATCCTCTGGGAGAATCTACCGGAGCCCGACCGAGCTCACAAACGTACAGGAGGGCAGCTCGCGAATAATGAATAAGCCCTGTTCTCCGAGGAGGGAGGCCCGGCACACTTCAGTGACCCTCTGACCTTCGGTCGATCGAGTCATGATGTGGAGGAGCTGCAGGCAGCGGGTCAGCAAGCTTTTCGGCAAATTCTTCCAATTACTTTCCCAAACCAAAGTTCAGGTGGGAATCATTATTTTATTCTTTGTGGAATTCAGACTCTTGACAACCGATGTCAACGTACTGCGTTTCCAGCAGTCTGCTTGAGATGATTGTCTTTGTTCGTTCGTTCATCTTTCTACCTCGGGGCTCGAGTCCTCAAACTCTTGAAAGAATCAGCCACTCGGTCGGGAGGGGGAGATGGCCCGTTCTTTCGTTCTCCCCTCAATCGCTCCCACGCGAAGAGATCCTCAAAAGTGCGCCCTGAAGAATTCGGATAGCTATCGGTTGCGAGCATCCATTCATCAGGCGCCTTAATTATTTCCGCAGAACGGAGGTGGCACACCGAATAAAAATTAATGAACAATTCCGAGCTTCCATCTTTTCCTCGGCTCCGATAGCCTTTATCGGCATCTGGCTGATTTATGTTAGCGAGTCGAAATGAATTCGCTTGGCCGGCACGCAAACGTGCGAAGTTCGTGTTCATTCAGCTCGGGTTGGTGGAAGTTGTTTGCTTGCTTCTCGAGAAACGGCTCTGTTGTTGCATCGGTGCTTCCTTTCGGCCGGAGATTCGAGAGTAGACCGACTTATGTTCGAGTGGAACAAGGAAGACGCTCGGCCTGACCATCGAGCCCACTGCGGGCCACGCAGGCGGGCGAGCCATCGGGGCAGCTGAACACACTTTGCTATTACAGCATTTTATGTTCCAATGGGAGGATGCCGAGTGTGGCTTCGATTAGATTTATTGCTTCCGACAGTTCGATGATCCCTCAGGGCGAAAGTTTCCGTGAGAGTTCCCCTCGAGCTCTACAGCTCCCGGCCGTCGACGTTGTCGGCCCTCCGGTCCTAGGCCTGTTAGCTCTTGGACATCAGGTACATCGGCTGTACGGCGGCTATTGACGAGATTCCTCTCATTCTGCTTCCCGTTCGGGTCGAAGTACACGTCATGCGGTCCTCAACGACGACTTGGACCAGATAGGTTGTGCGGGATGTACTTCGTCGACGGCTCCGAGGCTGGACCCGCACAGCTTGACGAGACCGGGTCTATGCGAGTTGTTGCTCTCGTCGACGCCCACACGCAATAAGCCGGCCAGCGCTGAACCCGCCTCTGTTACAGATTTTGGGATTCCCTCGGGTCGTCAAGACCCACAAGGCGTCTGCACGTTCATCTACAACAGCAGCGAGGTGTCGAATGGGACGTTCACCACTCCCAACTATCCGGGAGTGTACCCAAGAGACACCGAATGCCACTACTTGTTCTATGGCAAGGACAAGGAGAAAATTCACATTCAGGTAAGCTCTCTGCCACTCGAATGGGAGAATAAGAGGGGTTTTGTGGGCATCCGCAGATGCGTTGGGTCAATGATTGGAGCTTCCTCATTTCCTCGTTCGAGATGAATGTGGTTTCCCGAGGAACGCAACAGAGTGGAGCAGGCTCACTGTTTTCAAGCCAGAACATTTGGGTTTTCTCGAGCAAATCACGACACAACCGGAGATTTTCCCGTTGAATCATGGGATGTGGAATACATGGAAACACCGGATACGCCTCGTTACAGTTTGCCTACTTTGATGTCGAAGGCGTACCTCCCTGCACGTCGGACACCGCGTCCGACTACGTCGAATTCTCCAACTTTAAAACTGTGGATCGAAAAATACCTCGGCATTGCGGCAATATGAAACCCAACAAAATCGAGTCCGACTCGGACTTCTTCCGAGTGGCTTTCCGCTCCAACGATAAATTCGATGGAACAGGTTTCGAGGCGTTCTATCAGTTCCGCGGCGTCCACGGTAAGTGCCCACAACGGGATCGAATGCTAAGTCGAATTCACGCACGAATTTTCCGCGACTCCGAGCGGATTTAGCTGTCAGCACTTGTAACCGATTGTTGTACGATGTAATTTCTAACTCCTCCCGGGTCACTTATGCAATTTGTGAAACTTGAAGTGGAACATTCTTTAAAATAGTTGCAACTTCGCACTTCGGGCAGCAGTATGAGATGTAGATTTAAACGTCGCCCCAGTGATCCAGACGAAGTTTCTTCGATCAGAAATCCCGAGAACTCAACAGTTACTCCCTTACCCTAGCAGCATCTAATGAGGAAATGATTGAAGTTTTAATGAAAGCTCATGTCTTAAAACAGTCGAGGATCCGAAGCCCAGACCACCGTCCCATTCCACGGGCAGAACTTCGGCTAGTGGTCTCAACCAGAATACGAGTGCCCTGACGCTCGCCTGCAGTCTGTTGTTAACGATTTTGTATGTCACGAGACAAAGTTGCACGTGAAGGTTGGTAGAACTCGATTTGCTCTTCCGTTTTCTTGCTAGGTAGTTATGTTCTGACAGTTCTTAGAAGTTGAGATGGAGTTGCTGTTGTTTTGAGAATGGTGGTTGAATTCGACACGGCGTCTCACTTGACTGATCACCCTAAACAATCCGAGACCTAATATCATCGAAACACAGGTGCCTTATTCGGTGGTTTCATATAGCTGTTGCACCGAGATAGACTGTCAAATTTGATTGTAAAAATCTCGACTGGCTTTACTCGCCTAACATAAAACTTAGACGAACATATAAATGCGGTCATAGTTATGTGGGGGAAACTCGACTACCTCGCTGTAGACATAGCCGTTGACCCGGTCAGCTGGTCACTGAGTCTAAAGGGAACAAAGTCCGTTATCTCAGTCAGGAGTGGTCGATCGCGTTTCCGTGTTGATCTGGGAGATGCGCGACACGACGGAAAGATGAACGTTTTATCTCGTTGCAGAGACAGGTAGAATTCGTCATGTTCACAACGTCAGCGTGCCCTCAACAAAATATCATGGTAAGCTCCGACAAATTCGAACGACTTTCGTTGACGGTCTTGACGTTCGGCGGTACACCCTTTCCCCCAGAGAGGAAACCAAATCCGTCGAGTTCCTCCCTCCTTCAATGGAGATATCGATGCGTTCATTTGTCATGCTTGCCTGGGCTGTTCGCACGGTCATTTATGCTCCCTCCGTCCCTTTCTCTCTGCTTGATCCTGGTCGGTCGTGGGAATACGGTCAGGGAGAACTCAATATCAAACTCCCAATGCAAGGAACCTAATTACCGGCCGGAACTTATTCCTTGTTCGTGGGTCATCTCCTGTGGAAGACGCACCGCACCATGCCAAACACCTGACGCTGGCACAGAGAACGAGCTCAGTCCGCGATGAAGTTCGGATGAAGATGAGAAAAAAGCCCAAGATCCCTCCAGTTCTGGGATCACTCAAAATAGGGGGATGCTCTTCTCGGGTTGCCGCCGTAGACGGACATAGACGTGTACACTGTCCACCAATGCCATCTGCGACTTCTTCCCTTCTGCTTCTAGCTGTTCCTTCAGGAAGCAAGGGCCTACTCTTCCCGGGAAAACTTGCTGGGTGATTTCGCTCTCCGACTCTCCTGTTCGTTCCAGGTATGATCGCGCTTCCGGTAATCATGTTGTTCGCCCGAGTTCTGAGCCGGGTCACCAGTCAAAACTGAGCAAACGGAGCAAGCTTACGAAAAACCGGGTGAGCTGGTCGAAGGACAGGGGCGGGAGGAAGGAGGCGAAGAGGAAGCAAGTCTTGCACAATAGGGCCAGGAGCGATTTCTGCATCAACACCAATCATTTATCAACATCAAGCAACATCTTCCGCAGCTGCGAGAGCTCCGGTGTACTCGACGTTGCGACCACAAAGTAGAGGCATAGCGTTACACAGAGGATCACCAAACCTCAAACGTCTGCCCGATTCATAAGTGACCGGGATGATTTCGATGAATACGGAAATGTGTCACGCTCATCGCATGTCGCCAAGAACCGTTACGGAACGGGCTGGTCGTGAGTTGAACGAAGTGTGACATCTGCGAGCCTTGATTGATGATTTTGCTCCAGGCTTCTCCGCTCAACATTTCTGTTTCCTCTTCCGGCCAAATGTTTCAGTTGGATAAGATCTGGAAGAGGACAGAACAAATCCAGAGCCTTTGTCCCATAATGTTGTATTGTTGTGGAGGAGTCGGTTCTCTATTCGGGTGATCGAATATCGAGGAGTTTCCTTCCACGCTCGTCGGAACTTTTTCAACCTCTTCCACGAATCGTCAGATCATTTTTGAAAGCCTAGGCAGTGACATCTGGATACCTTCATCGATTGGTTTCCCAATTTGACAGAAACCATCGAAACCTCCCGCCGACTCCCTCACTGGCGCAGCAAATGTTTTCCGTTGAGGAGGTTCTCTTTCAATATTTCGAACGGAATCCCTCTCGTGTCTGTTTTGTTCTGAACACATCGTCTGTACATAAGCCGTACATCACACCCCGTAAATAAATGATAAATGGAAGAGATGAACTTTGACAGATGGAGGAAGAGAGACAACCCACTTTATGAAAAATGAAAGAAGGGGCATTGATATAAGTAATAAGGGGAATCGTCTGCGGTACTGCTGCGATGACGAGGAGGAAGTTGAGTAGAATGAAAATTGATGAATAAATAATTACGAGAAAAAGTGGATCACAGCCAAAGTTTATTAAAAAATTACGTTGAAACCCCGTGTATTCATTCAGGCCCTAGTACTGATGGTTTTCAGTGATATAGGACGGAGTCCATGCAGGATTACTAGAGAACGCGATCCACACGAACCGGATGTTTTCCTCCACCATCGTTGTTTCACTCTGGCGTTTGCCCGAAAACAATGGGCTCAATCTGCGCGCCGTGTGATTGTCTTTCTCCGCTGAGTCCCGAACCTTTTCCAAGACGCGTAGTTGGGATGAGTCGCTATGGATAGTCAACAGCCAGAATATCTTCGCAACCGCGACTCCTTCTATCAACTTCCACGGCCTGCATGCTGAAGCGGCTTCTCGATCGATTTCTTCTCGAACGAGGGGAGCGGGAATCCCTCGATCCCAAGCTCTACTCCGAGTGAGGCCGTTCCGTGTACGACGTCCGATCCAGCCTCGGATGAGGATCCAAATCGTTCAGCCCAAAGGTTCACAGGCGCGTATCGATCCTCCACCTGATCGTTCCAGGAGGAATTGAAGGCCTCGCAGCAATCTCAATCCAAGATGTTGGTAGACCTCGGAACTTTCCCGCAAGCTTTCTGTTGCCGGAACAGAAATAGCAAATCTGTGGGCGTGCCGCCTGTCGTTTCGGGGGCTGGGTCGCTGCGAGCCAGAGTGCAGCAAAATGAATAACTTGCATTCAGGGACCTGCTCGGAGTCTTGCTGGTCGCGTCCTGTCTCGAGGAACAAGTTGGAATCCTCCCAAGAGTTCAATATGGCCGCGGGCACGTTTTGGGTCGCCGACGCGTTTCGTTAGTTAGTTGTTGTTGTCGTTGCTTCTGTTGTTGTCGATGGCGAGCCGCGTGGCCGCCCTCGTCGTCAGCGGCAGCTCGGTTGTTTGGTTTGAGTCCTGTTTTTATCTGCACGCGTGAGGCCACACCGGGAGCGTGCTCTCCTGTTCTTATTAGACGGAGGCGACGAAGGATTACCGAGGGCTTAACCAGACCCTAGCGGTCGCTTAGTTCCACTGCGGGTTGCCGTTTGCAGCGTCAAGAAGCATCGCTGCTGTTGTCCTCTGCAATCGAGAGGTCGAGCCATGCTCGGTGAGCTCCGTCCCAAGAGCCAAACTCGTTACAAAGCTGAACGGGCAGCTGCAATCGACCGTTCGAACGCGGTGAGCGCTCCGAGAGGTTGATGGGCAGGAGGCGGGAAAATTGTTTTCAAAAGATAATGTCGCTCAAAAAGCCCGGAGGAAAAAGCTCGGGATCGATCGGGCTCGAAATGGGGCAAATCATCGACGAATCGAGAGAGTTCTCGTCCGGAAATAGATGTTCTCGATCGACTTTTGAAGCGACCGAGCGCGTGACGCTGACTGCGTGTCATCAGCGAACGATCCGCGACGAATATGCCGTTTCGTCTCCTCTTTTCTCCAGATTTCGTTCCGATACCGGTTTGGCTACAGCTAATAGAAGTTGAAGGAAATTCGGACGTCGTCTCTCCGCCGACCATTTGCAAGAAACATCGTATCGATTATCGTTTTCAGAGTGAGCGGTGAAAGGACCTCTTACCGCCCGATCTTGCGTCGCCGTTGACTCAAGCGTGAAGCTGAGAACAAATCTCGACTACATGAGAGCGGCGTCCACGAAAAGTTTCGAGGTATTTCTCACAGGGCGGTGACAGATGTAGCGCTCTTTCTCGCCGAGGTTATAGACTCGCACACTTTCAGGTCGTATCCAAGGACGTCGCTGACGTCCTCACAAAGATTTTCAGCACCGCAGACACGAACGCCGGCCCGAAGTGGGACGAAAACGCGCTTCGTGCGCTCAGCGGAGGAAAAACGACTCCACGCTCAATTTGCTCCAAGAGCAACGCGGAGGCAACCGGTGTCTCGCAATCCAGGACAGAACGGGGAGCAGACGCAACAGGATGCTGCGAGAAACAAAGCTTGATTCACACCCCTCTTTCATTCCCTCATTCGCATCCGAATCGGCACGTTCTGGTGGAGTGATTGCTCTCGGCGCCGGTGCGGCCTTCTTCTGGTAGATTTCCCCGCAGTTCCGCAGGGAATCAAGAGGAGATCATCTGCCAGCTCGAGCCAGAGTGCAATGCTTCAACGTCGTGGTCCCGATGCGACAAACTCGAGGACGAACTATTCTGGTCTGGTTTGCCATCGATACGACAAGGCGATATGTGGTCTGTTGCATCAAAATGCAGGCAGGAGATGCGAGGCCTGGTGGAGGGGTCCTCGAACACGAGACGGCCAAAGAGCATGTGCGAGAAGCAGAACCTCTTCACAATGGAGCTCGCTGTTAGGGATTATCATGTTAATACAGCAGCGGGAGCGGTGCAGCCCCGGGAACAACAAGCACTGCGAGTCCTTCACTCAGTGATTCAGTCTATTCCTCTCGTTCTCGCTTCTAACCGACAGGGAAGCTCCGTGCACAATGGAACCGTGCACGGAGCACTCCTGGTTCGCTCCCCATAGGATTTGCACGTCAGCGGCAGCAAACAGCGTCATTTTCGAGTTTAGGATTGAAGCGGGCCGGGCGCAAGCTCCACACTCACAACACAGGGCTCTCTTCATCCCCTCGCGCCACCTACACACAACAGACGCATAACCATACAATATCATATACTTCACAGAGACGTCAGGGGCAGTTCCCGAATGGTTTGCCCATCTACTCGCGCGCAGCTATTTCAAAGGAAGTAACGTCTGTCGCTTCTGATACTCTACGAGGTTCTTGTTCTCGACAGCGGCTTCCAAGCAGTGCTGTTCATGCACTTCACAAAGAAGCGACAACTCATTCCTCTCAGATGTAAGAAAGCTCTGGCATCGGCCCTTCCCAGGGGTTCCTTCTCGCAGTCCGCGCCGTGGAATTCCCCCAACGTTTCTCCGGGAGGTTTTATAACCGAGAGATCCTTTGCTTTTTGGTTCCCATCGGGAGAAAGCACCTCTTCCAGCGAACCGGCGCAGATGTTTACGCGAGAACCAACAGGAGCCGCGAGCGGATAGTATAGAGCGACGTTGAGAAAGAGCGGACCTAGCAAACATATTTTCTTTGGCGAACACCAGCTGAACTCGGGGTTCGTATCGAGACGAGAGCGAAGTAGGAAAATAAGCCGCGGAGGAAACCTCTACCCGCTCCGTTCACAACATCGTTCCCCAACCGAGGTTTCCTCCCCCCCTCTCTCTCTTTTCCATTCTCTCTCTCTGAGGCTGTCGTTTTGTTCAGAACAACGCACTCGAATGAGGCAGTGGTCGAGCTCGTCGACCGCGGCCATGACTCCAGAGGAATTCGTGAGCTGCCGGGCGAAAGAGAACCCAATGATCGTGTATGAATATCGGGACATCGCACAACCATCCATCATTGGAGGGACAGCGGGCTAACTCGTCCTTCCTCTGAACGTAGCGGATAACATCGGTTTGACGCTCCAGACCGTGGCTTCTTCGTTGATTCCAACCGTCGTGTGGTATGGCCCGAAGGGGAACGGATGTAAGGCATCTGCATTCCTCGCCTCAGACGGCCTCCCGACCTCCGGGGTGAGAGAGTCTCGACAAGGGAGTCTGACGCCTGACCATTTCTACGAGAGTGGAACCCGTTGAGCACCACTCGACGGTCAGACATATTCGCCCAAGATTAGTGCCGACTCCAGGCTGGATGGTCTCCAGGTAAGGAAGTTAACGCGACGTGGTGCTTTGGCCGAATTCGTTGCAACCCGTTGGTATGACATGAACGTTTGCACAGAATTGAGGTTCAAGAATAGTCGGGAAAGAGGACCCGCAAAGCACGTTGATCCGTCGGAGATGCGGTGAGCCTCAACTACAACGAGCAGCGAAACAGCCACGATTTCTCGGTTTCACGAAGTGTCGTGGCTTCTCTAACGCAAGTGTATGCTCTTTTATCTGCACGGGGAAACCTGCCCGTCTCCTGCAAGGTCCTCCTGTTCAATGGTACCCTACGGTGAGAGGACACGGGAGTCCAACCTCCGTATCGCCGGGAGGCGCTGATTCACTGGAAACCGGCCGTCTCTCATTTTCGCGAACAAACATTGGAGCGCATGGAGCTTTAGGCCTCTGCCCCTGCTGAAACCCTTCCAAGCCAAGCGGGCTCGGAGCCTCCTGAGGAATATCAGAGGCGAGAGGAGAAACAGGAAGACGTCGATGGGGTTCCACTACCTTGACATCCAGCGAAACAAAGCAAGTGTGGAATTCGCGGTCGGGGCCAGGAGTCGACATGCGAATTCCCATGAGAAAACCTTCGTTCCGCATATAGAGATTTGTCGCCGGCAAGCGGAAGCAGAAGAGCGCCACGATAAATAAACTGAGGTTCTGTCCTCAATCTGATTTCGAATGTTCCTCCATGAACTGCCATTTCCTGGGTCTATCGGGGAGGCGACACATAGGAGTCCTACAAGAGGAGACGATTTTGGAGGGGGCCGATAACAGGGCCGATTTAGAAGGGGGCTCAGCAGGCGCGCGACTCAAAAATCTCCCAACTGATAAGTGGATCAGAAGAAGGCCCGTCACCCACGTCCTCTCGGAGGTTTACAAATCCCGCAGCCAGATCGCTATGTCGTCGGGGGAGCCAGAATGCTAGGAGGAATCCTCAAGCTGCCGAATTAACCTCATCGATGACCGCTGCGAGATGCGACTTACATGTTGGGCTGTACTTTCTTCTACCGCTGCTGGCCTCGACAGCTTGATTCGGTCCTTATCTGAGGTGTGTGCCGAGGACAGCTGAGCTTGCTCATCATGTCTGAACGGAGAACCAGAACTTACTGAGCTCGTGCTTGGACTGTGGAGCCCAAAACCCGAGAAAGGTAGCATAGGGAACTTCCCTAAATCGCGATTCGGTCGGTACCTCCGACAAGATTTTGATGATTATGGTCCCCGGAATTCATATCCGCGGGTTCCAACCTCACTGGTTCCTGACGGTGACCCTGAGCGATTTCCAGTGATGCTGAAGTGACGCACTCTGTCATCGGAGCTCTCCAGGCGTGTCCTAATTCATTAAAGAGGCCAGCGAACTTCTGAGATCACGTTGAAGCTTCAAGGTGCTCGTACTCTGCAATGAATGGTTCAGAATTGATGAACGAGATCAAACGGTTCGAGATGAAAGTCCGAGTTATTTTTCTTCTCCGCACTTGGAACTTCAGCAGCAACCTATATTGTTGCAAAACCGTATTCCCAAGCGAGCTCGATGCGGCACTGGGTCCCCCTGTTCGACGCGATCGATACATACCTTTAGCAAAGACTTCGGCGCGGAATGAGCGGTTCTCTTTTAGAATCGGGCAATTTCGATTCGCTCAGTATTGGGAGCCGAGGAAGTTATTCTAGCGCTACAGCAGTCAACTCAAACATGATTACTCCGAATCGACCCTCGACTCCCCGTCCCATCTTTGCTGACACACTCTCCAAGCGGGGCTCCATTCACAGTCCAAAAGTAAAAGTTCCAAAACAGGCTCAATTGCGAGAAGGAGAGAGCCTGCCGGATTCGTTTCATCCATTATGGAAATTGTTTGTGTCGGTCATATCGATGGATCGCTGTGATGAGCGCTCCGGATTCCGTAATTCGCGAATTTTCGACACAGATGAAGCTTCTAATCGATGCTGGAAACGAACAGGTTCCAAAGCATATTGAATCCCAGGAGGATCGCGTCATTAGGCACTCTACAGTCACCGCGAACAGCTGCGCGAACGAGGGGCCGTCCCAGGACTATGCCGAAATTGGTAGACAGCAGCCTACGTACCACGAGGAGACCTGCGTTTCGAGAGAGAACAGTCAGAATGTGCAAACGAGACACCCCAAGAGAGCGAGGGAGAAGAACGTGGTGTTGCTCTAATTAGAAGCAGAGGATCACTACGCCGAGGCAGGAAAGAGCAAATTCCGGATGTTTCAGCGAGAACCCTACTACCACCTGCTGCCAGGAAAAATCGACATTCGGTCGCTCAGGCGGCTTTCTAGCGAGCTCGTGTTGTAGTCGGTGGCTTTGGACTCGTGCCGAACACCTCTCGTGCAGCAGAAAAAGCACTCTGAGTGGAGCTGACCGTGGCTTGTGAGAAGGTTGACGCGGAACTCCTGTTTGCACAAGGTAATTCGTCAGGGGATGCCTGTTCCTTGCGGAGTTCCATTCTTCTGGCAGTATGATCGTAGAATTCATATGTGGGCTATCTGAGGACCTTGCTATCACTAGTTCAACTCGCGCCAATTCCTGGTTTCGAAACGTCCAACTCTGAGAGAAATGTGTCATTTGCAACGGAAGCTATTGCTGTCTTCCTGCATTCCGACATGCTATACGACGAGACAACGTCGATCAGTGATCTTTTATCCGACGTGACGCGCCGAACAAGGGAACACGGCCACGATGATGACGGCACGAGCCAGGCACGAGCAAGAGTGGATCCCAAACGAAAGAGCGAACGACTACGCAATCCTGTGGTGCAGCAAACTAGTCACCGAGAGGGACGAAACAGCGGTGTTGTTCCGCGAGCCTTCATCCGTCAGCGGCAGAGCCGGCGGCGTCGTCACTCGTCTACGAGAAATTATCTCATTTCAGGAAGATCTTCCGTCACTGATGTACCGTCAACGGTCGTTCGTCAAGCGTCCAACTATTGCGTCAGGCGTTGAGACATTCGCAGTCGACGGACGCGGCATGTTCCAAACTTCTGGAACTTGTGTACACTGGAAAAATCTCGGGTGTTGCCATCCGTTCCATGTGAACACCCACCGAAGGTTTTGGTTCGTTTTCTCCATCGAAACTCGTACGAGTCCGGGCTGAATGGGTATCGGTCGTCGGATATGCACCTCATTTACCCGGGAATATTCAACGGCGATCAGGCGAAACCGATGAGTAAGATTCAAAGGCGACGCCCGATGAGCTCCGCGCGATACCCGATCGAACCAAGTTGAACGACGCTCTTGCATCGAAAAATGGAGAAATGTTATACGCTGGCATGAATGGTTCCATCCATCATCCAGATTGTTGTCGATTCATGGAACAGTTCTGGACTGCCCCATCCAAGGTTCAGAGTTATATCCCTCTAGTCTGATGAGTTAAGAGCCTCCTGGTCGAAGGAAACGAGTTATCCTGAGCGAACTCCCCCACAAGACCTATGCCTGAAGAAATTTCAGTACTTCTCAGGTTTCGGGGAGATCGTGTACCCATTTTCCTCCCCCCTCCCCCCCCCCCTCTTCCCTGGAGGCTTCTCTGCACCGTCAAGGTCGAACGGCGGAAGCGCGTCGGCTCCCGATCATCGAGCAGGGGATCCCTCTCCGACTTTAGCTCGGAATGAATCAAAATCGTGGGGAGCCGACTTTGGCTGCGCGAATCTCCTCGTGTGGTGCAAGCTCGGTGAACTTCCAGCAACCTCGGCATACTCACGGCTCTCATATTCCCGGCATCAGCTTTCGATTGCGACGGAGAGACGTGCGTCATCTGAAAAGTCGAGACTCGAAAATCGAAACGTCTACTGCAGACGAAGCCTCATCTCACGAGGTCCTGAGACTTTGCGATGACCCCGGTTTTGGATCTCGCAGACATATCCATAGCTTTACTGATCGAGGGCTCTCGATCAACTGATCCTGATAGCCTCCCCGATGGGGAAAGATGTGGCGGACCGAGCCACATATCCGGCTTGAAAATGAGGTTTGCTCATCATTCAATCCCTCGCTTGCCTTATTCCGCTCCATATCGGAGATGAAGCTCGTGCGAATGGAGGTGGCTAGTGTCGACAATAACGACAGCTCTTCGAGACCGTCACCCTAATCGAGCTGGAGCGCCAATCAATCAGCTTCCTTTGAAGAGCCCAGCATGGCGAGTTTCGTCATGTTCCCTTGTGAGATGAAACTCTGAAAACAAAATGAGTGTGACCGCCGAGGAGGAGAATGGAGCGGGGAGGAATGAGGCTCAAAATCAGGATGAGGACGAGATTTGATAGTGCCGGACCTGGGCAGTTGGGGAAATTATTCAAAATCTTCCTCTGCGCATTTGGGTCGATCGGGAGCAAGATTTCATCCTTCATAAACCCAATTACGATTTTGATTTCCCCCCTATCGCTGACCAACAAAGGTTATGAGTGGGGCCCGAAAGTTTATGCACTTCTCCGAAATTTCCCCCCTCATCGCAATCGATTTATCTCAAGCATCCGGTTGAAAAAAAAAAACAAAAAAATGCATGAACTTCCGGGCCCTAGTTTTGAGAGCTCCCCGGCTGCGCTTCTCTCTGTGGAAATGAGTTTGCTCGCGAAGGGTCATCATCAACATTGATCCATGATACGCAATGCGGTTCCATCTTTTTGCAGATCGCGTTCTGACAAGGAATACGGTCTCATGTCTCGCCCAGCTACCCTCAGAATACATTTCGTCGTTCATGTGACGGGCTAAAGTTCGAGTACGCAAAACTGCGTTGCGCCGACGCGGATCCGTAGCGGAATGCTGTCTCAGGATAGTGGGGCAACCGCAGCTGAGCCTCTCACCAAGGAACTTCGTTTTTCGAGGGAAAGTTTGAAACTATCAAGGTAATATCTCTGATTTAGTCAGGAGAACCGTGCAAGCTCGGCACACACTGAGTCGCGGCACTCCGTTCCCGCCGTGGCGAGGGAATCCCTCAGAGGATCTCCATGAAGAGCGGAGTTGAGTTCGCCACAGCAAAGGAGGGAGGACCGCAACGCTTGCTCAGACTTCGGTCAATAACCCCTCATTGCTCACTGGTTGGATAGACAGGCTACGGAGTCAGTCTATACCTCACTCGTAGATCTTCATTGACGTCACATCGACTGGTGGAGTTGGTCTCGAGGCGGTGGGTTCGATTTCTACAGCTTCCTCTCTATCTTCGAGAGTGGTCTCCCGACTTCCCGTTCTCACCAAGAGTAAAAATTATCCGGGCGATATCCCGCTCCCCATGTTCGAATAGTCGAAGATCGATTGTTATGTGGCTGTCCTACTTGAGCTTGTTGGTGACCATGAAGCTTTCTGGAAACTGATGATATCATTCCGTGCAGTGGCGCTTGGATGATCGCTTCAGGACCGGCCTCGACGGGTCTGATGAGTGGAGGCCGGATTGAGTCCCGGAACAATGAGGATGAGTAGATTTTTCCGGAAGTGATTTAGAATCTTCATCCACTCCGTGACAGGCTGTCCCATTGTGAATATGCCTCCCCACCCCCAGAAAGAAAGTTTCAACCAGTCTCGCTTTGAAGTCTTGGAGTTTTCCTCGCGGGATCTGAAAACAGTATCTTTGTTGATGTCACTTCCGCCCTTGAGTTGTGGGTGTCATACGTGATGTGCCCTGGCGAGGGTTGGGTCGTAGAGTCGGCCGGTCAAGAGGACAAAAACAGCAACGGAGTCGCCCTTCATCACTCACTCGAATAGACTAGTGGAACCAGGCAGCGGAGGCCGAGGACGCTTCCATCCCTGATCCACGGAAAAACCTCACGGCCAATGAACCAACCAGGCAAAATCCACGTATTCAGCAGTGGAAGAAGACTTGACCCGCGGTCATTTGCCAAACCCAACAGGGACCCATCAAAGAACCCACCCTGCCTGGAAGGAGGAAGGGACACCCTGGAATAAAATAATCACTGCTGCGCATGACAGTCACGGACATGGTGAATCCCCGGGTGCGTAGATTTCAAAATTCACTATGGCAGCAGATCTGTTAGTTCAGAGCACACTAAGCGGATTCTGCACAATGCTCAAGATCACCTATTCTGTTTCTCGGATGCGAGTTCTCTCGGAAAATCCTAGCCTAATCCTTACCTGCCTGTTCGTTTCGTTCTTTCCTATTCTCCCCTCGCATTTGAACAGGATGGATTACCTTGAATTTTTCTCCGAGCTGCCGCCTCGAGTTCCGAGCTCTGCTGATGATCGGGCCGTCGCTATAGCATCCAGGGAGCTCCTTCTTCAGGTCTCTAATCCTCATCGGTGCATGGGAGGAAAAAGAGATGCAACTCAACCTCTCGTTGATAAGAAGTCTTGCACGGATCATCTCATGAATGGTGGACGGAACTGTAAGGACGGAACTGAGAATCGTGGGTAATGGATCAGACTTCTCTCGAGCTCTGCGTCAGCGTCTTTGTTGGGTTTTGTTCAGGTATGAGAACGTCCTAATCCTGGAGGTCCCCCGCTTGGTCTTTTCTGTCGAGTTCTTGATGCGACTTTCGTTCCAGTATCGCGCGTGTCTCTCCGCAGCCATCCACGAGTATATGATCTGAGAGGCCTATTCCGAGAGCACCGAAGTTCGATAGGTGGCTTCATTCATCTTTCAAATGTATTTCTCTCTGTGGTGTTCCCCTCCAGGACTTTCGATCAGATTTAGCTCAAGTCAGAAAACCAAATCATCTTCTCGAGCTCAATGGAGTGCTCATGAAGAGACACTTTGCTGCTTAGACGCCGAATTGACATGAGCTTATTTGCGAAGGTTCAAGATATAATCACGCTGATCCAATTCAATGATTGCGATAAGTCGAGAATTGTGTGGTAAGCCTATTTGAAACGGTCAAACCCAGAGCTCCGAGTCAGCTCCTGCACTGCCGGAGACAGCTGAATGACCCGCGGGTGTTAATCCTGATCGTTCTCGTTGAGTGACTCGCCGACTCGAAGTAAATCAATCTTCATATTCAATGGTCCAGCTTCCGCAATTATCCATCTCGAGATGCGACTCCGGATGACCTGAAGTCAGAAACATGTCAACGAGACTCTATGACGTGCTGCTTATTTCGGCTTCCATTTTGACAACGAAAAACCTCTTGCAAAACAAGTCTCTCTCCCAGAGCAAGCACGTTTCACATGAACACCGAAAGATGAACAAAGTGATAAATACACCCTGCCAACATCGACGTTTAGCGTCAATGGATGAGCTCCGCAGTGGCAGTTGGCTGCTTTCAGGGCACCGCTGCATCACAAAAGATGCATTCTTCCCTATACGTCTAGCTGATTCTTTCTTGTTCTCCTTGCCTGAACTGCTGGTCTTATGAATATATGAAGCTCATCCCTGGAGAAGGTTCCCATCGCTTCGGCCGTCACTTCTGCCTCTTCTTATACAGATAGCCGCCACCAACGGCGCGGCGGGAGCTTGGCACGGCCTTAGCAACATTGGATCTAACAAAAAATCGCTCGTTCGCCAGAGCCAGTTCTCATTGAGTATTCGAAGAGGATTCATCTCCGACGGACCGACGGAAGACTGATGTGCTCCTGGGAGACACCGGCGTGCCGACCCCCCTCCCCCCCCCCCCGCGAGACAGCTAGCCAGCCGTGCAGAAGCCCCGTCTCGACGCGATTAAGCACACGTCAATTCAATTATGTACTCACAATATTGGGACGTCTCTGACATATCTTCGTAATGGAATACGCTCGGAGCAACATGATCATCACCAGGATTTTCGGGTGCATCCTCAGCCAGTTCCGGCGGAAACGCCATCAAGAGCTGTCTCGTTCGTTGTACCTCGTCCAACTTCGAATATGCTCGGAGCTCCTGCTCGGAATTCCGGGACAGAATGTCGGAGCCAACTTCGGAGCAGCCCGTGCGAAACGGCTCAGAAAAGAACTCGAAATCGCCATCCAGGTATTCCACGCCGCAGGTGTCGATTTTGAAAGCGGCGCCTGGACGGGAGAGCATGTAGCGTATCTGCAACGCCCGAGGCCAATCCGACCATCTTCGCAGATGCCAACCGCCCTCGAATGAAAACGCAAGGGGCTGCGGGCCGTGATGCTTGCAGATGGACGAACCTCCGGGTCTAAGCATCCGAGCAGGCGAACTGCATTCAAGGAACGAACAATCGCCGTTTCCTTCACCGCAGACGCGACCGCGCAGCCCAAGGCGAGGATTTGAAGTTTCTCCGGGCAGATGCGATCTCACTAGCCACTCGGTTTCAGAGCGACGCTCGCGTAAAAACTTCACCGGAAGCTTTTCATCTTTTCATAAAATTCCCCATGCATCCATTCAAGCATTCTGTTCATTACCGAGCTGTATCACTCTCTGCGTCCTCGGCGCTTGTTACAAAGAAAGCAGCACTACACCCACATTCTGACTATATCCCCAAGTACGCAGGACGTATGCGGTCAATTGCTCCGATTGGACTCATCCCAGTGGGTCGAATTCTCGGTATCCTGCGAAGAGATGATGCATGATCAGATCAAACTCCATACATAGATCAGATGCAGGTTTGCCGAGCTATCGAGATCCGTGATGATTTATGAGTTTCACACAGAAACCTGTCTAATGGGACACCGTCATCATGAAAAGTGATCCGCCAGCTCGGGTGATCCCATCGCACAGGTCAATGCAAGTAGAGTGCGAGGAACAGCCCACGGTGAGGAGTGATTTCATAGCGCCCATGGTTCTCTGTCACGGCTTACGACGTATATATACATATGTCATAGCGCGGGTCTCGGGGAAGGATATCTTACTCCTGAGAAGGTTCGGAGATGGTCTAGAAACAGATCGTTCCGATAATTATTCTGTCGATTTCTCGGGATATTTCGGCGATTAATCGGTCTGATCATGGAAGATCGGGAAATTCTGTAGTGAAATCGGCAAACTCGACAGAAAGAGAGGCCGCGAAACTGACGGTGCTTTTGAAGTCGGTCGTTCTCATAATTGGGCAAAACCCACCAGAGAACCTAACACAGATCTTGCCAGGAAACCTGACAAAAATCCTGACCGAGTGTTGGTCGCAGACCGGTCATCTCTGAAGCTACGGCAGAATCGTCGTCGTCGCATTCCCTGAAGCGACATCTCAACGTTTTTTCTTCCTTCCCGGTTGCGAGATAGGCTTTTCCGGGTCGCATCCGCGCCGGTAGCATTCGCTGTGAGATCTCTGATCACACAAGCCGTGGGGAGGGGGACGCTTCAATCCCTGAGTGAAAATCCGTCGACTTGCACTCCCATGTAAAACTGTGTCCAATGTTCGAAATGAAGCACCGCGCCAGCCGTTTGCGCAAGCAAGACCGAGGTACTTCGACGAGCTGATCGTTCTTGACGGACAAGAAATTGTTGTCTGTTCGTTCACGACGGGAGGACGTTCTCAACGTGGTCGAAACTTGGAAATGTCTTTGCATCTCCTCCTGACAAACTGGGAGGAAGGCGGGCGCGATTGCCTGTGTACAAGCTCCTCATTCTGCGATTATAAGTATTCGGTTCCCGCGACGTTGTCCGCAGCGAATCCTCGCGGACCATATCGAAATCATAGACGATTTGGAGGCAATACTGAATGGTTTTGACATTCGCATGCTCTTTCGAGGCAGTGATGGAAGTTTACCCCAGAGTTAACTCGTATCCTCAGCTCGTGATGTCAACGGCGCTGGCCTAGCGCGCATTAGCGCATTGACGGATCAGAGCCGGTAATTGTTTCTCGTGTTCCGAGGGTTTGAGAGAATAAATAAATCTGGCCGAAAAAATGAGGACAAAGGGAGCGATCCGAGGAGTATGCCAATATCGGTAACGGAGAAGTTTGTGGCGCTTTCGCATGTGCCCCATCGTCCTGGGTGATGCTGCGATACCGGGCAACCTAAGCTGTCATGCTTGCTCGGGTGAGGTTTCGTTTTTGAGATTTCTCGAAAATTTCACTCGACACCACCCTTGGATACTCCCGTCTTCTTGGCTCTCTTCAGGTATCCGAGAACGGGGTCTTCGTTCCGTGTGGTACGGGAAGTGCGGTCGATCTCGATTCTCCGAGGAGCTGCGTTCGATTGCAGCTTCTGCGTAAAAAAAACGTGCGCGTAACGCGACGCTATCGGTCCTCAAAGACGGGAGAAGCATTGCGCTCGAAACAGCTGAGAACTCAGACTTCTTGCGGCGGGTTGAAGGAAGTGAGAGCTCTTGGAAGCCCCACATAAATATTAGACCGCTCCGGAGGCAAGACCTTCTCTGGCGCCTGCATCCGATTTAATCTCATCAAAATCGTTTCAAATTACTTTCGCGCGGACGCCGCTGAGCGCACAACGCCATCATGCGCTCGGCTCCAATTTTCGTGGTGTTTTATGCTCGCCGAAAATTCATTTTAATCAGGGTCAATTTGGGGCGCCTGAGGAGCTAATGCATCCAATCTGCCTGGTCACGTTTCGCAGTCAGAGTTTCCTGGAGAGCCTATCTTGCCAAGAAACAATTGAGAATGGGCTCATACCAAGAGCAACTGCGTGTACAACACTGGGCGTCCAGTTTCCGCTTTCTCTCATAATTTGTCGAGTGAGAACATCTCGTGATTGTCCGAAATTACTCACCGCAGGAGACAGGCGAGCCGGAGAAGGTGGATCTGATTTCAAAGGTGGGTGAATTTCTGTTATCGTTATTCCGAGGAATAAAATCTGAGAGGTGAAATTCACAGCCATGAATTCCGACGGGAAGATTCTCTCCCGGATATGGTTTTCAAACGAGGCGGTCTGGTATACGGACGACTCACTGGAGCGAAGCGGCCTTGGTTTGTAGCAGCCGCCGTGGTACCGAGTCTTCGGGACCACAAAGCGCAAATATTGCGCAGACGGAGTGTCAGTGCTCCCAGAGGGTTCGTGGAAGATGCTGTTCCTTACGATGTTTGAATAGTCACTCAAGGTGTATACTCTGATGCATGGCAGAGAGATAAGGATCGCGCCCGATGTCGGTGATATCGAGATTTCATCTGGGGGGATATCGATGGGATCCCATACTGATCAAGCGGGTGAGACGCTAAACACGGAGGGATCGGGAGGGAACTGGTCGAATTTGCCGATAATCCGAGGAGAGTTAGCATTCGCATCGTGTAAGGAACGTTGAGATGGCCGAATCAGTTCCGAGGTGATCCATCATGAAACTCACTTTGAGAATGCTGTTCGCGGCTCCCATTCTCACCGGAGTACAGAAGGTCCGCCGTAGCCTTGGGCGTCGGGCATCTCTTCGACTCTGACAGTCATTCCCTGGAGCGATGGAAGAAGGGCGACCGCTCAGCTTGACAGGTGCCAGTCGCGACAAGATCAGCAATCGCCAGAGCCCACGCTATAATACGACGTTCTTCTGCTGGATGTATGTATTTTGAGCGTTCCAGATCCCAGCTCAACGCTTGTACTCCTCCTGGTGTTGACAATAGAGTTCGCTCAGGGAGTTGCTCGGAATAAACGAGGGAACTGGATTATTTTCCTGTATCAGTTTTCTCCCCCTCTCCACTCCGCTTAAAATCTGCAAACACTGGAAGTGAGCAGCCCTCCAACTCAGCCGGAAAACAACCGTTCAGCTTACTTCATGTTCCCACATTATCCATAGTTCATACCTCTCCCAGGTCCATTCCAGAGGAAGAGTGAGAGAGGATAGCCTTCCTGTAAGTAACTTTGTTCGAGTAAAGCCTGTTTCTATTTGAACCCTTTCATCCTCGATCGAAGGTCTGTGCTGGGTCGGGTCGAGGGATCGCAAAACCACTGTGTTCCAAAGTTGCAGTCTGAGTTGCAAAAGTTGTGAGGCAGACGTTACAGCCGAGCCGTCCACGACCTTAACCCGGGCCTTCATCTTGTGAGCAAAGCACCGCGACGTGTTCCGACTTTTTCGAGGCCGCAATTTAGAGGAATTCCGGAGTCGAATCTTCTCGGGTTCGTCTTCCAGGGACTCCGACCTTTTCGACTTTGCTGAAAAAAAGAGTGAGACTTGAGTCGCACGAGAGATTTTCCGCTTCAGAACGAGTTTGTTCTCGCTCCCACAGAATCAGTTTTCAATCTCGGCTTGACGGGCGGGATGGAAAAACCTCGGAGACTGCATCGAGTCCTGCAACGTGAGGAACGAACTGATTTTTTATGAATCGAGCTCGCTTCGTCACTCACGCAGCTTTGTGATCGCGAGGCAGCCAGCGAATGAGTCCCACTCTCCCTTCCAGATACAAGAGCAGAGACTATATGTCGCTGACAGTCAGTGATTTTCGTTTGGCTTAATTTCACCAGCGTCATCAAGGCCATTTTTATACAGAGTCTCTCTCTCTGGTCGCACTCTTTGGTGTTCTTCTGTTACGTTATCACTCGGTTTTCGCTCAGTCTCTCTGGATTTTTTCCCTACCCGAACGAAGATTGGGGGAGATAAAAGCACAGAGATGATACAGAAAAAAGTCCAAACGACCAACCATCTCCAGGAAACGCTGCGCTATGATCATCATCTTCTCCGTTCAGTCAAGCAAGTAGCAGCAGCCGCAGCAACGTTCATGACGGTCACAGCCGCTGACGACGAACGCAAATCTCGGATCTGATGTGGAAATGGCCGCCGAAAAGACTTTATGACTATCACCCGAGCTCAGGGCCAAGAATACGAGCTCTACGAGCGACCGTTCCTCGCCACAGGCCCTGTCTCAACACCGCCGGGTCGGAGACCACCGCAGAGCCCCGGCAGCCGGAGCTCGCTAAGCTACCGTGCACTGAAGCCACGGTCAGCGGGGAGGCCCCGACCGTCGGCGAATTAAGCCACGTACGGAAGAATATAGGCGAGCGCACAAGCTTGCTACCTTGCTCGTACACCGATGCCGGACCTTGGCGTTCGCTTCTATTTACCATATGAATATTCCTTACCACACGACCAAGAGGAGTGTGTCTCTCCCGCCAAGCATTCCACGCTTCCCTGACGGTCGCCTGCTTGCTCGATGTCCGTGTGCGATTATATTAAGGGATTACATGGCTCACGCGGCGGAAGACATCTGTGGCAGCTGCAAAAATTCGACTTCCCTGGTCGTCATCCATACGTGGACCTGGGCCCATCCAGCCCGAGCATGGAAACAGCTTACGTAGAATAAATATCACATTGCATATTCGCTTTATTTTGGTGAAATGCGGATATATTACTTCAACGGTTCAGTTTTTTCATTGTCGTCGTCGAGCTTTTTGTTCCAAGCCGCCACGAGCTCGAAAGTTTAGAGAAAATTGATACTTCATTCGCCAGGTACGCATCCATCCGTGCTACAAGTCTGAGCTTCCCCTCCAACGGATCTTCGTTCGAATAGGGAGAATCCGAGAGACGTTTCATACTCTTTGTGACAGCGCAAGTGGATCACAAGTGAACTTAGAGAATCGTGTGGGATGAAAGCTGGGAGAATTTCTTTCCACGCTCGCGCTGGCTCCTACAGATCCGTGATCTTTGAAATGATGAAACTTCCTACGTTTTCTGGTCTGCACTCAGCTCGCGAAGATCTGATGAGAGTGTCCCAGCGCGTGGCTAACGGAAGGATCGGAGGATGTGTTGTTTGTTGCTCGAATTCGAGCAAGGACAGCCTTGAACATTGTCGTGGAAATGGAATCCCATTGGATTTTCGATCGAATCCCAAGTGGATCCATAGGTACACTAAGCTTTCCGATTCCCAACGTCTACAATGTCTGACCTTCCGCTGTTCTTTTGCGCTCGATCAAACCCACGATTCTTCGTCCGTATTGTGACCCCGCTGAGCGCATCCGCAGCTTTTGGGTAGACGGTCACAGCGTGAAAGTCACAACCTCAAGGTTCTGGGTGAGAGATAGATATGGTTCGACGATGATTCCTTTCGACTAGCTCTCATGGTTATCAACGACGGTGTCGAAGTTTCTCAGCCAACCGGTTGTATGAATATGCGAAGAGCGAAATCCTTCATCACAGCCGAATCTTCCTGAGAATCAAATCCTACATTCGTTAGCAACGATGCTCACGTCGACCACGAACCACAGATGCACTGAAGTCCGAGCTCTGACCATATACTTCTCAGATGGAATGAGAGGTTTCCTAAATCACTGGAGAGGAAGTCAGGCCCTGGAGATCAAAGGAGTTGCCTTGGAGCATCACACTTTTGTGGCCACGATAACCGCCGGTGAGGGAATTTCGAGCCGATCTGTTGTGTTTAGAAGCCCGGAAGTCAGGAAGAAAATCACGTTCCGGAAGTTTTGATCGGTGTCTGGTGAGTGCCGTGGATACTGAAAGCTCCGCCGCCGCTCCGAAGACGGGAAGTGGAATAGCATTTTTATGCAAAGCGTGGTTGGAATAATGTTGACCGATTCGCCTGCTGTCTGCCGCTCCGCCTGTTCGGAAGAGTTCCGCCAACAGCTGGCGTTGGTTCCGAGCATCTCCTCGTCGTACTTCAAACTCATACTACGCCGGCGGACGGACGGTCAGCGCCCGGTTTGCTCATACAGCGGAGCGATCGGTCGGGCGATCCATTGCAACGGAGACGACGGCGCGGATATTGTGGCGATGGTCAGAATCTGTTCGTTCACGTCACGCGACAGGACGTTGACCACTCTTCCCTATCCGGTATTAATCCTCTTCAACAAGTCGCTGGAGCTGTTCTGCCATAACACACAAAGCCATACCCGATCCGCGTGAAAGAGAGAGTTTGAAAGGGGAGTGTTGCCTCTGTACCTATTTCACCTGAAAGTGGTCCCCGCAAACGTACTGGGAGCGAGCCTGTCCTTCAGCAGGCTCCTCCTGATCCTGTCCGGCGTTCATGATGCCTGGCACGCAAGCGACTACTTCCCGATGGTGGTTTGGCGAGCAATTAATTGTGATTGATGATTTCTAATCATGCGAACAAATGAGGGGAGAACTTTGTGTGCCCGCCTGTTCGGATAAGTGCATAAAAAAACAATGGGGAACTTTTCTCTGTGATTGCGCACCATGCATCCCAGTACTCTACCTCAATCAATGCTATACGCTGCTCGATGCTGCCCCAGTCAATTGCCCAGTAAAAACTCGAGAACCTGGAGCGTTATGACAACGAATCAGAGAGGAATTTTCGAAAATCTCAGGGGAATCGACTCCGAAATGAGCCAAGCGGAGCTCAGCCTTGAAATCCACAAGATCATCAACGTGGCTTCACAAGCTCAATTGCTGAGGGCTCAGCCAGACACAAAATCGGAGTCGCTAAACGTTCGGATGTGGAACTCTTAGAAGCGGATCTGAGACATTCGACACCAGAGGAAACGACCGGGATACTTGAGCTCGCGCGTGTGTTCGCAAGAAGCGAGCTCGATGTCGTCGCTGTTCGATTTCAGGGTGCTCGAATTAGGTTGGCGAGATACAAACATAACTCCAACACACCTTACCAATGTCATAACCCGGACCTGAACTGAATGAACTCATCGGGCACAAAAATGTGAGACATTGGATCCATCGAATGATGCTATCTGCCTTTCTATGTCCCCGTGAAGCTGACCTGCTGTAAAGGAAACGGTTGGAAGACTCGGCATTGATTTCAGAGACTTGACCGAGGTGGAGATCCATGGAACCCAGCCACTCCCAAGGATCAAGGATCTCATGTCGAAAGCAGTCGATTGTAGATAGTTCCCACCAGTCGGTGTCACTTCAGCTTTCGGGTCGTCGCCGATGCATAGATAAGACCAAGAAACGTAGTCGTCACACAAAATGGGCATCCCGAATGGGTCTGTGTTCCCTTCAATCACAAAGTTTCACCGCCCTCCTCCCGGAGAATTTCCGTGAAAATTCTTGGGAGACTGGGCTCACGGAGCACCTTTCACCCTTTCGTTGAGCCCCATCGATTATATGTCGGCTTCCTCGGGAATGTTCGAGGAGCAGATTTGGAGCTTGGAACAGCTCTTCGACGCAGACTAGGGAGACTAGGGAAAAACGTAGCTCCGCCGAAAGCTGTGCAAAATATTTGGGCTACATCGATAGGAACAACGGTGTTGGGCCGGCACTAGGGATGAATTCGGATGCCCAATCATTCCTAGCGCATGGATATGACAGATGAATTCCATGAAACTCCTGAAATCCGCATCAACAATGAGGACAGAGCCTGTTGGTTAATAGGGGAGCTCTCAAAACTGCACCTGCCTCACTGGCCCCTCAATTAAACGACCATCCTGAGTGTGGAATGTTCCGCTGGTAAGCGCTTCTTGATTTGATGAAACGTTAGGAATACGCATTGAAAGGAAAAGCTCCGAAGTGACGAAATTTTCGAGGCCCCAGATTGATTGCAAGCCTGAATTGATAATGAGAATCTTTTGAGCAGAGGTGAACCCGAAGAAGTCCGAAAAGGAAGAGTCCTTCATGATCACCAGATATATACTCACATCTAGTGTGCGTGACAGGCTGTGGTTGAAAGAGAAAGAAGGGAAAAGAAGAACGAATCTGTTCCTACGCTATGAGTTCAAGCAGGTGACCTCACTCAGAGGAGAGACAGTGTGATATCGTCCGCATTGTCGCCTTCACGGGCTTCGGTCTAGAGAAAGCTGCGACCGCATGGGCGTGATCTTAGCTAGAACAGCCTTATTTGGCCACCCCTTCTACGAAAATGGAGAGAAGACAATTTTCAATGGAATTCTGAGAAGTGGACCTCCGATTAGATCACTTTGTCGAGAATTCGGAACATGCGGCATATGTAGTCAAGCGAATCATTGAACGAGCGACACATTTTGTACAATAGACTTGGTTCTTTGGATGAAAAATAAGACAAATCCCAATGGAGGTGAAGGGCCTGGAGTCTGAAAGCTGGCTCTTGAAAGTATAAGAAAACCTTTTCTCTGCCTATTCCTGACAAAAATATTCCTTGGACTCGGATTCCTTAGGAGATAACCCGATGAGTCATAAAAAACCATCCTGAAGACCAGCAATTTTCATCCAGCTTATCAACTCAACCGATCTTCCCGGCTGGCGTGTTACTGTTTGATTCCAATTCCAATATTTTCCGAGAGAATGAAGCGGGAGTTCCGCAAGTGAGTTGTCGTGCCCAATCGAACGATAATCTGTGTTCCCGAAGTATTCTTTAATCGCAGGCCAAAGGTCGAGGAGCGATGTGCGTTCTAAGGCTGGCACCCCACAACTCTGCCAGATTAAATTTTCCAGGGATCCCATTGGCTGCCAGGTTCGTTGAGATATTTCCGAATGGTGTATTCTGCCCTTTAATCCAGAAGAATCAACGAACTTTTCAACAGCGCATCCGATGTTCGTCCGCGGACTTGTCAAGTGTTGTAGTTCGGGAACGGTCGTCGCAAATTTTCTGAAAGGCTTTCTTCACTCCAAATCAGGGTCTCTCCAGAACGGCTACGTTTACCCTTGCCATTGCCTTAGGCTTGATGAAACGGTTGTCATCTGGGTCATGAGAATGTTCTTCTTTAACCCTGATCGACCCCAGATTCCTTCCCAGAACCAGGAACCTCACATGAGGAATCATCCAATCAGAGCCGTTCGAGCGAGGGAAATCATCGAAAGTTCTATGTGTCATACACTCAAGTGATCATATTTGGCACTTGTTATGCAAGAGAACTGAGTCAAATGGGCAGCGCTTTTCCTCCCGAGTGATGCTCTCGAATATTGTCCGGTGGCTCACTGACCAAAGCGGAGAGCGACCATGAGCCGGATACGCCTGTGCCGCGTCCGTGGTCTGTGCGATCGTCTCGTGAGCGAGATCTCCATTTCTGAGAATCAGAAATCCTCTTTCCAATATCCAGCATCGGAGGCTACGGATGACTTCTTGGCAACCTCTCTCAGTAATAGCGCTTTTGAGGAGGAGTTGGATGCCGGACTGAAGTCGGCAGGACGCGGTCATCTGTGATCTATCTGGAGCCACCTTTCTCTCATGGCGGACCTCAGTGCGATTTCAGCCACTCTAAACTCCACCTGTAAAGATATGCAACACAGGAAGAGCTCAGCCGTCTGAGTCCCAGATGTTCCGATCATCGGAGCTTCGACTCTGAAGCGTGCAGCCCATGGCGGCCAATGAGGCACCTCGTCGATTCCTCATTTCAAGTCTTCGTCCCGACTGAGAGGACGAGGCATAGCGTGGGTATGGTGTGGCAAGTATTCCTCTGGGGATCTGTATTGTCGACGAACGAGCAGAAATTTTTCCAGTGGCCGAAGAAACTGTGATCGTTCCTTCAGGTCCTGGAGAATATTAGGGCTGCTAGTTTTGATGAGATGCTGCACGCCTCCTCCTTCTTTAGCATTTCGTTTATGTTGCCCCAAAAATTCAACGGAAAGTTGTTGAGAGCATTAGGGAATTCCCGAGCCCAACGCTTTCGCTCCAAATATTTCGGAGAGTCGCCCTAATAATGGGAGGTCAAGGCGTGTACTTGGTGCTATCCAAGGTTTTTCTTCTGGGACAGCGCCTTGATTCCAGCGAAAAACACTTTAGGAGGATACACTTTGGGTTGACGATGTTGGCGTATCTCTCGAATAGAAGCGGCAAGCGAAGCTGATCTGAGTGCTCCGGTTGAATCTGGGCTTATCTAGTGATACCAGCAAGATGCTGTTAGAGTGTGAAAACGATACCCACGGATTGAGCGGGCCGCTGCTCAGCCAGGGCCCCCGCGAGCAAAGCAGGATTCGGAAGGAAGGAAACGACGAGCAAAATAGTTCAAGGTCGACACCCTTCTCGATGTCGAAGGATCAATCAGAAGTCGTCGTCCTCGAAGGTGCTCTGGAGCTCTGAATATTCTGCTCAAAGAACGGCGAGCACGTCGACTTCTACCGAAGCAACGTGGTCCGCAACCTGGTGCGCATACGAATTTTTGGCACCTTTTGGGCTTTACGGATCAGTGTGAGGCAAGCTGCTTCGATTGGACTGCGCAGAGCAGGTAGATCATTGATCTTCTATTTGTATCCCTAGTTATTGGAAATAATGAGCCAGAAACGATCAGTCGAGTTACACGCGAATTGGGCTTTGCCATTATTCATTCTCGAATCACATTAGTTGGGAATGAGTTTCGCTCCTCGAGGAATCGCTCCCTTCTCTCTCCATTGCTCCCTTCTCGGGCATTTTCTTTCGAGAGGTCGTAGGGCAGCCAGCTTGCGGATGGAAAACGTGAATATTTCGTCGGAACTCCGTGAAATGCCTCCCCTTAGACTCGTTCTATCAGGCGGATTTCCACAATGCGGAAAAGTCTCGACCCGAAATTTGCTCAAGTTCACTATGCTGTGATTCGGATGGAATACCAGAACCTCACTCCATGAATTCAGTTCGGCTCAGATGACCAGGGAGAGTCGAGGAAACATCTTCACTGCCTTCTTTCGCAAACATCACCGAAGATCCGGAAGACGAGTTCCGCGATATTCATCCGTGTGGAAGGAAGACAAAATCATCAGGTTTGCTGATGAGTGGTCCGCTGGGGAAACGAAATTGGGCATCACGTTGCAAGTGCGGTCCACAGTTTACTTCAATATCGCGGGAATTATCCCGATCCTATACCTTCTCCTGATTTCGGAGTCAGCGCGTCATGTGAAAACAGTCGAGGGATGAGAATGTTGGTAGAGCTCACGAACGGAAGCGGGCACCGAACTCCATTTAAGTGCACTCGCCAGCCTCTCCAGAGAGGCACTCCAAACGTCGGGAATTCATATCCGGTGGAATCATAGGAGGCGGCTCATGCTTTATGAGAAGAACAGGAGGGAAGGAGGCCTTGCGAAAAAGTGCCTCGACAGACATCGCGTCGAGGCCCAGCGTGATCGTGATTGCGTTGGCTAGGATTGATTTCTGTCGACACCGGGACCTCGTCAAGGACGAATGAACGGGAACATCAACGTGCACGTCTGCACGCTCTCAAACCGCACCATCGCAAGCTTCCGAAGCCGAGAAGAGCGATCATGATCGGTCATCGTCTAGAGGCGTGACGGAATCACAGGTGGATGCAGTGAACAACACCGTCGCGTCGCATCGTAACAACCGGCGTTCACAGCAAAGCACCGCAACAAGGGTAGGTTAGTGCTCTCCCGAATTCAAGTGATCCATGAGGTAGGCCATTGCCGCGGGTGCTCTTGAGTACTGCCCATTTTGTATCCAGAATGGGGAGCACTTGAAGGTCTGCGAAGAGACGCATCGCCCAATCCTGCGGGCAAAACATGGTCCACAGACATCAGAGTTAATCTTGAGGACATTGTGACCCTTTCAGGACGTGTTCAGCGCCGCAGCGATCTGTGAAGTCGCCTCTGGAGGAGCTCGGAACTAATGTTCGACACTTCCACAATGTCCTGAAGTATATCCGCGATTGCGAGAGGATAAGGACAAGCCCGGCAGTCTGGCATCAATCAACTGAGAACATGATTTCATCCAAGACGATTGCGTTTCCATTATGGCATGAGGATCTACTCCGCCTGATCACATCGGCCCTCGTGACAGGTGTCGAGTTGTCCTCCCGTTCGCCTATTCAAGATGGAAGAGTGGTAAGTGGTGATCGATGAAGGATGCCCCAACGATGTACAGTGCCATTTCGATCATATTTACCATTTCGAAACTCTTGCGACTTCTTTCTCGATCGTATCATAATTGGTTCGCGCGATTCACTGAGGCCGGATGTTCCTCAAAGCAGTGTTGTTCGTTGATTCGCTATGCACATGCTCCCTGGAGTGTCAATTCGGAAAACAGAGCCATATAGGGTCGTAATTCATCACAAGCGATTGATTGAACAGGCGACACCGTTCGTTCGACGCGTTCAAAGTGAGTGCTGCGGGATTCCGCAGGTTCCGTCTCGAGAACGGCGAGAAGGCCCACTCTCATGGTAGCAATGTTGTTCGCAACCTCGCAGGCTTCTTGGTGTGCCCAGTTCAAGCGCAAGCGACTGCGACCATTCCCCAAACGGAGGCGGCGATCATGCCCACAGCGGAACCTTTCGCCCGACGCCAAAGGAGCTGAACTAGTTCCACGATATCGAAATGAGCCGTTTGGACAGCTCGCAATGCCGTCCCTCCAAAGGCCTTCCCGGTCAGACCTGGTCCGGAATCGCTGAGTCGCGGGTTTGTGAAGGCCCTTTCATTGGCGCCGCTTGTCTCTCCGTTCACGTGCCGATGTGAATAGCTGATCGCCCGGGGAGCAGGTACGCTCCAATCCACACCCCTTCTCCCCCGAGAAAATCGATTTTACAGCGTCTCTTTCTTCGAGGCCAAGGGCCTGTTAGTGATATGAAGATTCGTACGACGGAATCAGTTTGATGGAACTCGCATCCTGGAGCTCGGAGAAGGACCGAGCTCACTTGCGAATTGGGTTCCGAGGAGTTCGTGGATGAATTTGCTGGACGCTCTCTTGTGAGCCCAGAGGTAGATGAAAACGACAGTATCGCGGAAGGGTATTCGCGTGTCTCCGAGGAATGTCGCAGACCGCGCACCTAGCTGTACGCGACATTTGCGCCTACTGCATGGATAGCGCCTCACGCAGCTATCAAGGACCATTGGGTGACCCTGTGCACAGAAACGCTCGCGATGTAGGATCTCCCGAGATCGCAGAAAGCTGAAAGCTGCTTTCTCGTCATTTACAATGGCGAGTAGGTCGGGTAATTTCATCCTGTGAGGCACACTTTCTAGAACTGGACACAACGGATTAGAAAGCGACGAAGTGATTCCCAGACGAACTCTTTGTTTTGAATTTGAACTGTACTCTCGACGATATACTCGCTATTCCAATAGGTCTGCTCCACTCCAGGGAGACCCATTTTGTAAGCTCGCGCCGCTAGCGGCCCGCCGGTAACGGAACGTCGCTCTCTGCGCCGCCGGGTTCTCTCGCCTCGCTCCGACGCGGTGGCAGCCTAACAGAACACAACCGGACAACTAACTTGTAAACCGCACCGAGAACCACAGGACACCTTGTCACTTTGAGGTCCACAAGAATCTCCCCTCCCCTCCTACTGTCTCCCTATAGTTATGGAAGGAAGATGCATTTCTGAGCTGGTGCTCATTCCTCGCGTTTAGTCCCCTTTCGTTGAACTATCTCAGTCCTCCGGTTTCAGCTTACTTCCACAAATAGATATTCTGCTGGCCATGAGGGCTCATTTGCGGCCACGCATGGTCATTATTGGACCTATCTTCTCTTCGAACGTCTGAGGGAAAGATTTCCAGTGATATGAAGACACCTAACGATGGAATCGTCGTGGTAGGAAGTCATTCGTTTCGGTATTTCTATGCGAGGGTATTTTTCTTTTGCATCAATCCCAAGCGACTGATCTGATTTTCGGTGGCTCCCCGGAAAATCTCTTCCACCAGAATATGCCGATGAGAGTCGGCGTCCGACAGCTTTTCAGTCTTCTGGAATGGCATAGCTTCAACATCGGATAGCGTGCGGAGGTTGCAAATAGTTTAGCTCCTTCTTGACCTCGCGTTCTCCCCCAATGATGATTGTGTGCGAAAACTATGCGTCCGATGGCTGCCGGGGTTCCCGACTTCGACAACAATCGACGCCAACGAAAGGGAACTGTCGCGATGAGCAAATAATTGTAGAACTTTTCTCGAGACTCAACAGATATTGAGACCTTTCGATTCGTCGCTGAGGATCCGCCAGAACCCCACAAGCCTCCGGAACTCCGTCTCCTAGTGCCTGGATATGCGACGAGATTGGACAAGAGAATCGTGATGTCGAATTCTTCATCCGACCGTGGGCCCGGCATGCCGTGATTCCCCCTCGCAACATCTTCGCAGATTTCAAGGTCACCCCATGGGGAGATGAGGGCGTAGTTGCGATTCGCCTGGGTTGACAATCGGCCGGATCTGGGTTCATTGTTATTCCAGCGAGCTTTCGAATCCTCGTCAGCGTGATAATTTACCATCGAGCAACTCCGGAAGCGACATTGGTGAGTTCCACGCACTCTATCCCGCTTGACCCCTCAACGTTCGCATGATAGCCTGCGGGCCCGACCGGCGCCCTCTACTCAGCCCAAACGTACCTCCGTTCGTCGGGAACGGGCGACCTCGTGGGAGGCGGAGAGGGCACCGGGAATCGCATCATACTCGTTTCGTCACCGGCGGAAACAATGTTGATAAACTCCGGCGTCCACAAGTCTAGCTGGCCATTCGCCTGTCGTCGCAGCGATCGAATGCATGCGGTGGCCACGCACGCGAGCGACTCTCTCGTCCACGGCATCCGAGTCGAGAGTACAGCCACCGGATCACTTCCAGCATGAACTTTCGATCTCTCGTTGGACGGAGTAAAGCGCACCGTGCTTGCCAGCTCGGCGGAGCGAAGATGGACATCAGAAGTATTATGGGCAAAGAATGCGTGACAAGAAGTTGACAAATATAACGGATACAACCAAACCCAGAGAGTCCGTCCGACTCACAGCTCTAAGCATAGCAGACGAAGATGTGAGCCTGATTTGGGGAACGGAAGGAGGCAATATACCTTTCGTGATGGGGGTGGGGGAAGCGCCTCGAAGACTGGTCGCCTGGGGCGCCCTTCACCCTAGAGCCGGTCTCGAGTAACGTACTCAGGAAATCAGTGCTGCGGTTCATGCATTCCAACGTGCGGTATGTCCATTCCGCGTGGACAGACTCCGCAAAGCGCTGTCGGAAGAGCGAGAACTCTGGTGGAGCTCGACAAAACAACCGGGCTGGGAGATCCGTTCTGAGTGCTCTCAAACCGGTGGCACATCTCAAACGTTCGGGATTTACTGCAAGCGGAAGGATGGAAGCCCGCCGCTGTGTTTTGGAAAAAAAAATGGTGAGAATCGAAAGCCTTGAAAGGAGGCGCCTCGTGAGACGTCGCATCGATGAGGTCCCCGGGAGACTTCATCCGGCACGTCCCGCCGCCCTGTCTGAGTGCGTGCTAGAAGAACAGGATCGAGGTCTCCCAGACCGAAGCCAAACAAACAGACTGAGGGAGCCGTACGGAGTCGCCGATGCCGTTGGTGATTCCGACTGGTGAGCTTCGAGTTCCGGCCTCACGGGGCACAGAGTTTCTCTCACACCCTAAAATGACGTGAACCGAAAAAGCTGAGTTAGTTTCACCACATCGGTTCTAAACCTGAAGAAAGCGAGACTGGTTCAGAGCTAGAGCCATCTGTGGGAGGTTTGGGAGGCCTTCCTGCTTTTCCCCAGGTGATAAACTGAGGAGTGGAATCGTCCAGTCCCTAAGGTCCAGCATCAATAATTTCAAACCATCTTTCCAGCGACTGGAGGGTCGAGCTTCAGAACATGATGATCGAATCATAATCGGAAGAAGAATCACAGCTCGTTCGGACCTCCCAGGTTCTGATCAAGCTCGGAAAAGTTCGAGAGCTTCGGGCCCTAGCGGAACTATTTTGCAAGAGCATCGGTACGGAACATTCCACCGTACAGACACATGATGTGTGGCAGTCTTCAGTGCTAAAGAGCAGGACGCATGCTTGCTTGGGTGGAAAACTTAGCTCGGATGAGTACCCCCGAGAAACTCCGTGGAATACCAGTGCGGGTCAGCTCGACTGAGGAAGGGATTTCCGGTAGATTTTCCACTTGGGTGATTGAAGCTCTAACTGATCAGCGCTCGTGGCAAAAAGCCTAATCAATCGATCCCTGACCCCTCTATCCACAAATTCATGTATGCAGTGGGTGATCAATGAATAATGCGCAGACCTCCGGCCAGCGGTGACATTCCATTTTGGGAATAAGTAGGGTCCCATCCATGCGCTGTGTGTTCTCTTGCGGTGGTGTAGAAACCAGAGAACTGTCAGACAGAACGGTGGCGGATGGAAGCGCGCGCTCTGTTCGTTGTCAAAGAGTTTCGCTCATCGATAATTCCTTGCTCGAACTGATCGAAAATCCCGCGAGGTTCCTGCTCGCTGCCTCAATCTCAACTTGAGACAACTGAGACACCTCTGAAGCGAAATTTTTGGTCGATTGCTACAAACTCGTCGAAATCGTTCTCCGAAGGTGAAACGGGAAACTGTGCTGTAGTTGAGCGGAATACCTTCACGATGGTTTCGGAATGAGCTCTTCCGTGAGGAGACTTCTGGTATAGCGTCAATCATGCGTCGGGGGAGGTTCCAGCTTCGCCGCTGGACCCGATTCCCCTCTTTCTTCAGCTCGACGCTCGCCGTTCTCTTTGTCAAGCCCGCCCGAAAAGCCGACGGGATCGCTGTCAGATCGTGTCGAGGGTTCCGCTGGAAATGATTTCCTCTGGTCCGTCAAAGAGAACCCCATTGAGGAATCGTCACGAACGAAAAAGTGCGCATCGCTTCCTAACCCTGGGAACGCTTCGACCGAAGGTCCCGAGAGACATCGTGTCCTGTCGCTGTGTACGAGGTTACGTCTTAATCCGAGTGGTTCAAGTTACCATGACTCTTCGTCACGGAATCCCACGAGATGGCTGGATGGTTAGCCGGGTGCTGATTCGAGAGAGAGAGAGAAAGAGAGAGAGAGGGAGAAAGAGAGAGAGAGAGGTCGGATCGTAACTAGCGGATTCGATCCTGGCAGCCTGCCACTAACGCCTCTGCTTCAAGAATATTTTCCGTGGCCCTTGAGCGTCTTCGGACGAGCGGCGGATCCGATTCGAGAACGACCCAGCTCATCTGAATAATGCCTGTGAGTTCTGACATTATTCATCAATCATCATCCATCAATCCATGATGCATCGGCAGATCGATGAATGAAGCCTCCTCACCGCGAGAATTTAGAAGATGGTCCGTCAATCTCTCATTTGTCCGGGCTTGAATTGCATGATGCCCGAGGTCCAAGGCTACACCGATCATGGGACAGATCACTTCTTAGAGCCATCGGTCTGGGTCGAGACTGGGAGCCATGAACGTCTCGAATCGGAACTGCAAATGAACGCCGCTGAGCTCTAAGGCCCGAACTCGGAGAAGTGATTTCCAGGCGGAATCCTTCCCGTAGGTAACACGGCTGATCTCCTCAGGATCGTAGACTCCACGCGACGTCGGATCCAGAAATTCGCAGGAGTAATGATGTGCTGTGAAAAGTTTCTCGATTAGTCACCGTGGTCAAAAGTTTTATTCGTTAGTGAGTTCTCCATGCGGAGCCGGGAGAGAAAGGTTGAACGTTTAACGCGGAATGGAACGTCAGCTCGCTCGCTCGTTTGTTTGTTGGTTGGTTTGTCGGTTAGTTGCGTGGCTGTGTGCAGAGAGGGACGGGGGAGCGAAGGGCGGTGGAGGGGGAGTTGGTCGTCGCTCCCGAAAGTGGGAAATTCGGAGGGCTCGTCGGCTGGCTACTTCGCCGCTCGCCTGCCTGCTCAGACGGCTGTCCGTAGGTAGGTGGCCGAAGGGCGGATGCTTGCGCGGACGGGTGGCCCGATGTCTGTCGGATGGCCGTCGGTGATATTTCCGGTAATTAATAAGGCCAAGCGAGAACACCAGGCACGGGCTCAAACAACGAGTGAACGATGCGTTGTTCTCTGACTCCGCCACAGCACAACAGATGGATGTATGGATGCGGGACACAGTAATGAGTATAACGTTCCGCAGCTCAGCGGGTGATTGGAACTTTTTCAGTGTGTTTGTGTGTTCGCGGAGTCGTGGACGGCCGGGTCATGCCTCTGCTTCTCGCCGGTTCCGCACTGTGGGCCGGAATGACTTCTCGGGAGGGAAAGTTCGAGCTCGGGCAGACGTGCATGAGGGTGAGCTCGCGTAGGGTAGCGATGGACTTCGGCGTAGCTCGTCGAGTTCTTCATCCGGCTGTGATTGCGAAACACTCATCCGACTCACGCGTGATCACCACCGCGTGATGAAACCAGACTACGCCGAGAAGTTGCGGTCGACGTCGAATCATTGGGTCCTGATCCAAATCGGATCGGAACTTCAATCCCGTGAGACCTCTATTGATTCCGCGTCGAAATTCCGCGCGTTCCCAGCCACGTCTTCCGCAGGTCTGGCTCACTCTGGGAGTCGTTCCCTCGTTTGTGGCTGACTGACAGTGCTCGGGGAGGTATTTTCAAAATGATGTCCGTGTCCTCCACCTCAAGGTCCACTGCACTCCCGAGGACGATTCAGCCAGAGGAGACAAAAAAATAATTTTCTTTTCCCAAGGAGTGAGTTGAGTCGAGTTTGAGCATATCAGTGGTTTCCGTCGGTCGGCGGAAACGGTTGGAGAGCAGAAAAGACACCACGGTACAAGCATATGTCATACGTAAGGGATGAGGAAATCCGGGGAAAAGATATGACTGTCGGGCTGAGCTTAGCGAGCGGGCGGGCGGGCGAGCGAGCGAGCGATGTTGCCGTCGACGGTAGGAGCCCAACCGCTTTCCATACGACTGATTCTCAGTAGTTCCTCAACGCTGTTTGGAGCCGCCTCCGCGCATTCGTTGCTGTTTGCTCTGAGGGCCACGAGGCGGGCTCCGGCCGGGGGCCAAGTGAGTGAGCCGCGGCGGCTCAGTCCGTGAGTCATTCGGTGCGTAAGTCGTAGATCCATATCACAAGCTGACGCTTATCGGGTGCGGCATTGTGCGCCTCAAAGGCAGCAGCCGCATCTGCAGCCGAAAGCCTGTAAAGGAAACGTGCTTGTTCCTTTTTTCTCCAAAGCCTACACCGGCCGCGGCCTTCGGTGAGGATTCTATGAAGCGAACGCTTCCCAACGTGAGATTGTTTGAACTGAGCAAAGAGTCTTGCGAGAGAAAAGCTTCTCCCAAATCAAGTGAAGTGTACAGATTCCACCTCTGGGAGTGGTCTGACGAGTCACTCGAACCAAGCCGGAACGCAACGCGTTCTGTGAGAGTTCAACAGGGAAGTGTATTGAGAGGAGTCTCAGCCCCTCTCGACACCCCCTTGACCTCAAAAGAAATGTCTTAGAGCCCCTTAGATTCTTGGCTCCATGTATTCGAAGCTTCCCGACCTGAGACTCGTTCTCCTGCAATGTGCGAACCCTCTGTATAGGAACTGTCGAGTGTGCTCGCGTATTCTGCACTAAGAATAATCGATCTGGGGCCCGCGTGGAATCACAAGGAAATCCTGAGCCGCTCGGGCGGGGAAAACCCAGAGGGGGGATGCCTTTAGGTTCACTGAAACACCGCGCGCCATGAATCCGACGACATCCGACGACTATGGAATTCGGAACATGATTCTGAATGATTCTCCCCGGGAGGAGCATCCTGCTCATTCCGGCGGGTAGCCCTCTCGTCGAGACCCAGTGCCGATGAGTTGACCTTCCCGGATTTTTGATCGAATATTCCGCAAAATCGAGCAGTCGCAGGTCTGAACAGTCTGATTTCAGTACGGAGAAGTCCCTCAACTCCTGATCCTCTACTCTTTCGGGGGACCGCGACGTATTTCTGAACCCTGGTGTCCAGGGGAGACTCTATCGCTCCCTCCTTCAGTCCACCTCTGGAGTCAGCAGCTGCTCAAATCGTCACCAGCTCAGCGTCGCCGCACAGGTCTCAGCTCGGGGAGCCGAATCTTGTTGAGCGACAAAAAACGAACTCCGACATTCGCCCACGTCGTCTCCGGAGCTGCTGTTGTTGGCGTCGTCTCACTGCTTGGTTGACTCCTCTCGTCCGCAGCCAACCGGGAGCCGTTTTGGAGCCCGGATAATAAATCCGCACTTTTCTGACTTTTGACGTTCGCTCCACTCCTCCGTCCTCTTCTCATGGTTCCGTACCCCCTCTACTTTTCAGTGTTTTGCTTCCCTGGCGAGGCAAACGTTTGCCCTCCCGACTCGGAAGAGCGTCGGTGAGGTCCTCGCGAAGCCGACTCGCGTCGAGACTCAAATTCAGCCCGCGCCTCTGAGCCGTCTCGTCCCGTTCATCCGTTTTCGGTTTTGTTCTGCGACGGTCAAAACGTCGGTCTTTCAGCTGACAGTCCTCCTGAAAACGTGTTCCGTCGGCGACGTCTCTTTCCCTCCGCTGACTTTGGAGGGAGCAAGACGTTTGCTGCCCGCCCATACTGCATGGAGCTGATGAGAATCACAGTCAGTCGCGTTCGTCTCCGTGGGTCTCATTCCCTCTATCTCCGGGCTACAGCGCGAGGAACATTCGTTTTTCCTCAGTTCTCGACTCCCATCTCTATTCCCCGCCGTTAGTACTATTAAGGTGTCGTGTGATTGCGCACGGCTCGAAATTGCGCCGGGCGTTCTTCCCGAGTGCAGAACAGCTTCCAGAACTCGTTGTGTAGTCATCCCCGTCTACTTTCGCACATCAGAATACTGCGGCGACGAGTTCGCGTCCCCCTTTGAGCGGGTCGCTTCCCGCCTTCGTCGCACAAGGCTCGGAGTCATGGAAGAACTTCCAAGCCGCCCGGAAGCCCAGCCACCGAATGCCTGGCTCCCCGGCCCGTTGTCCGCTTGCCACAATTTCAAATTCGCTGCCATGATAAATGGCTCCAGACCGAGCGGCGTGTTCTAATTACTAAATAGTCGCGTGCTCCCGGACGGACGGCAGCCAGGCGGGCACGGCGAGGAACGATACGGGGCACGTGATACGGACGGCTGCCGACCGGAGCGGCGCGCCGCGGGTCCTGCGACCGCCGCGCTGGTTCGTTTCAGCGTCCAGGAACGATTTCACGCCATTTCTCAGGATTTCAAATAAACTACGAACCCTGAATAACTCGACGGTGAACAGCTGCGGACGAGCTCTCTGAAAAATGAAGTGAAAAGAGCCGACGACGAGCGGGGCATGAAAGAAACGAAAGAAGCTATCCTGTCTGCCACCGTCTCGCTGCGCTTTGCGCAAGTCAGTCAGGTGGTCGTGGTGGTCCAACTTTTCCACGATGCTAAGGCTGAATAGCGCGGCTGAGGAACGCGCTCTCGACCCGGCGGCCATTCAGAACCGGGAGATGGGGGCGAACGAGGAGGAAGAATCCGTTGACCGTGGCCAACGTCGGTGTCAACGTCGTCATCATTTTCATCGCGGCGACGCACTCGTTGAGCGAGTCTTGGATAGAGGGGACTTCATGGACAGCTTCAGGAAGACGGCGCTGATGACGCTTGGAGCCGACTTCAAAAGCCGTGCACTTCAGACGCAACCGTGAAATCTAATTGAGTCGAACGTCGAGGAGTTCGCGGCAGTGGTTCTTTGCTGTGCGCAATACTCCTATCCGTCGACGGCGTCAGCCGGGCCGCCTGCGGGGCGACCATCCGACGAACCCATCAGCGACCCGGGCATTCACTCACTCTTCCGTACCCTCGTGATTAATGTTGACTTAAGTTGCTGTTTATCTTCCTGGCGCTGCAGCAGCTGCTGCGCCAACCGCCCAAATGAGCGAGCGGGTAGCGAGGCAAAGCTTCAAACAAGTTTATGTCGCGCCGATGTTCTATCGAGTTTGCGAAGTCTTTATGAAAAAAACCTTCGATTCGATGTGCCCGCTTCTTGTCGGGTAGTTGTAGTTCCGGCACATCTCCAGCCTGTCTCGCCCATTCCCACAGTTCATGATAGCGCGAGTTCGTGGAAATCCGGGATCATCGCCGACAGGTCGCCTACGCGAGAACAATTAGTTCTTGCATTTTGTTTCTCAAGTCATTCGAGTCGAAGTAGCGCCGGTTCACCATGGTGACGGGAGGGCTTTTCCGGGGGAGAGAGGGGGGCGGAGGGGATCACCAGAAGAAGTTCTCATTTGGTTCTCCAGAAGGATCTCTCGTGTTCGTACTCCAAGCCGAGAATCTTCCGAAATTCTCGAGTCTCGCTCCAGAGTGGGGTTCTGACCTCAACTTCGACAAGGGACCCTGTTCAGCGGAAGATGCCCGGAACGGCAGAGGGAACCTCCACTCGCCAGTAATCCGCAAACAGCGAATTGTGAGTTGATGAATGAGTCAACCGCTTGGATGTACGATCATCAGGTGTTGCCGCTCGGCACGGCGCCGCCGGTAGGTGTCCGTGATTCAGAGACGTTCCCACCGCACGCAATCGGACTAATGTGCTCATCGTAGCTGGTGGTGTCGTTGTCCGAACATCAAGTATGCCGTGCTTGGTCGGCAACAGAGACTCACGGCGGAGATATCGTAGTAATGACTCCAGGAAGGAAAGAAGACGGAAAGGAGAAGTCGTCCCTCGCTGCGACCACCGACCAAAACCTAGCCTAATCGGAAGTAATGACCAAAAGACGAAGAACCGCCTCTGCAACCACAATGAATACCGGGGCCATCCCACGGAAACGGTGGCGGGCCGTCGTCGTTTCCGCGCGCTTTTCGGAACCTTTCAACACTCGGAGCGAGGGCTCACGGCGATTGTGCTGCGTGTTCCAGGTTTCACCAGAGTCATCACGCCTTCCGAGGCCGGTGGGACGACCGCGGACTCACAGAAACAATCTTCGAGTGTTCCACCTCTTCCATTAGGCGCAGGAACAATTCCAAATTTAATCAGAAACTCTTGTGAATTGAAAACCGAGATAGTTCGTCCCCACATCACCCGGCTGAGCCGCTTGGAAACCTCTGAAGTGAGTTCCGCGAGCCTTGCAGCGAAAAAATCTCCCGAGTAGAGGAGAAACGCCAGATTGGCTGAGAAAAACCCATCGGATTGATGTCGGCTCCTTGTTCTCAACCTTATCGTTGTTCCCTCTCTATAGTCTGAGAGAGCTTTTCGCGTGGTTTTTGTGCGTTCCTCTCCGTTCGCCATCGGCGTCACCCATCGCCCGGGTCCTTGGACCCGAGCTCTGTGTTGCGCGCGTTCCCCGGGAAAAAGCACCCGCCAGTCGTACCCGCATGTCTTTCTCTATCTCGTTCCCCACCTTTTTGCCGGGCGACACTTTCCTGCCAACGCTCACATGCCTAAAATAATTTCGTTACCGCCGAACAAAATTCGCAAAAGTCGGGGAGGAAATATGCGAGGCGCAGACCTCGAGCACGTTATTCCATCTCGGCCGCGGAGCGTAACGGAGCGAGGCGAATGAAAAGAAAATTCACAAATTGGTTACGCAAATACAAATCATCGTTCCGCCGGCCCGTTCGTGCAGAGAACGCACAGAACGATAACAAGACTTTTCACTGTGTTCGCGGAAGAGCGTTTTCGAGAGAGGAAACTCGTTCTCGTCAAATGTAGGCTCTCGCGAACAACTGGCTGGGTTTGTTTCGAGGCGTTCCGTGAGCCCCGAGAGAGGATCACGGTCAGGGTACGCTCCCGATTTCAGCGGGCCTCGCATTGACACTCGCATCGCAGACAGCGACGGAGTCGTGTGCCCTTGCCAATGATAAGTGGTCGATAAATCTAGCGAGGAATTCGGATGAATATTTTGTCCCTAAGGGCCCTATATTTTATGTTCGCCATAAATCACAACGCTCCCTTGCCGATCGACCGACCGACCAAGCGACCGACCGATCGGCCGGCCAGCAAGGCAGCTGGCGGAACGGGAGGATGGCGGGCTCATTGGTTTCTGTGATGGTTTCACAGATTCGACGTGGCCTCAGAAGCTATTCCCCAGCTCCGCAAGCGTTATCGGAACTCCATTGATGGAGAGCGCCCCGGACGAAATTCAGCGTGGGGGCGACGACAATACTTTCCAGTCCACAGCACACAAACAAAGATTCCTAATTGTTACAGCTGTTTGGTTTCGCGCGCACAGCCGGAGCAGCCTCGAGAATGGAAAAAGAGTCGATGGGAACCGGTCTGCGAAGAATGGAACGGAACAATGAAACGAAACAGCGCAAACACACCTCGACACGGGTCATTGCCGTGTGAGCGAATCGAGATCCCGTGGCGTTGCTGTCGAAGGTTTGTACTAGCCTTTGTATTGAAAAAGAAAGATCGATGGGAGATTCAACGGCTTCCACAGAGCTGAAACGAGCGTTAATTTTCCTACATCGCGATGGATATGAACAAGGCAGATGATCTAGGTCAATCCGTCATGGCACAACTTTCAGGTGCCCAGACGCGACGCTCAAAATCAGAGAGGGGCAAAGGTCAACGAATCCGGTGGACAGAACAACGCAGCTGCAAGAGCGGACGGTTTGGAGTGAAAGTGCTCCAGAGAGTTTTTGCTGACTGTAACAAGAAATGGCGCTTGAATCGAATCCCAAGTTCGGAAAAATAACGTTTTCGGATTCGGCTCCGAACAACTTTATTGGGAATCGAGGCCGTTTTTGCCCGCGGCTCTGCCCGAGTCAGCCTGAGCTGCTGTCCCCGTCATTAGGATTGCGTTCAATAAAAATCTGTCCAGCACCCGACCAGATTGGTGTTGGTCTGAGCATCGGGGACAGCGTTTATGAGTTTTTCGATAACGTGTTGCACCGATGCGCCCACATAAAGTTGTCCAGCATTGTTAACGAGCCTGGCGATTGCCATCAATACTGGTGGAGAGGGACGGTATGTTCTCAGCCCTCTCGAGGAGAAATCCGATGAGGATCTGCCGGAAAAACAGCGGTCAATGCTTTTTAGCCAAAGCACGAAGATCTTGGGATTTGATTTGGCGTTTTGATGGAGAATTCGCAGAATAGGAAGGAGCCAGATGAAGGAGACTGACCGTTGCTGATGGTTTCATGAAAAATCAACGAGAATCAATCAGCGAGGCTCCAGTCCAGAATCGTCGTCAATGGTTTCTCGGTTCATTGTTGGTCTCACTGGTCATCTGGGACAGAGACGAATGCTCGAAACGCTTTAGAAAAGGTTGAGAAAATCGTGGTCCAGCGGCATGTTTGAGTTACGATGAAGCAGAGCTCCGTTCCGTTGACTCGTTGGAAGCCGTGACTAATCTCGGAATGGCATTCCCTTTAGCGGCTCACTCCTTATCTCTGTGAAGCCCACTCCAAACAAACCAGTCCAGTAACCGCCAGTGTCAACAGCGGGAAATACTCGCTCCTTAATGGGACTTTGAATCGATTTCTCCAGAGTCTAGCCTGTCGAGGGCAGCGCGAACACATTCGTCTTCCATGGACAATGAAAAAACCATGGTGAGATTTGCCCGAAATCTGAATGATCCCAACTTGAAGTTTCCTCTCCTCTTTCGCCGTCGTAATCGATTGAAATGGGATCCCAGCAGGGAGCCTCATGGAAAACGTTCTCTCGTAGAAGACAGATCTCTCCCAACCAGATTTCTGTGTCCGATGCAACCCTATTTCACAGGGTATGATGTCATAGTTTGAAGTCAGCTAGGTGATAAATCTTGAATGATCGCGAACAGTTCCGTCACAAGACCCCCTGTGTGCATACAGCGTTTCCGTTTCCCCTCTCCGGTCTTTCTTGATCGTTAAAGCTCCATGGATTGTGCCCATGCACACGTCCAGAAGACGAGTGCTGGCTAGGAAGAACGTTTTTCAAAGGAGCGCTCTCGAGCTTCCTGGAGTTTCCATCGGTTCTCGTCTCTCCTCGCCCCTCCCAGAATTCATTCATAACGGGTAAGATCCGTGATCTCTCTGAAAGTCCGCCTTTCGGTGTCAATCTTGGTAGACATGGGTAGAATTCTCGTATCCCGAGCGCTCGTGGAGTCGGATGTAGAGCCTTGCACAAACCCTCTGGAATGGTTCTCATAGGTGCAGCTCTCTAAATCTGGCCAGCTATCAGCCTGAGATCCCGCGGATAACAAACCCTCTGTTTCCAACTTCTTCTCAAAGGGAAGATGTCAGACAACGGAATCCCCAGACCGAGAACCTCGGAAAATGGGATGGGGATGGGTCAGGGGGAGGGAAAAGAACGGGGGCTCGCGGCTGGGGAAGTTCGTTATTCGCTAAGTTCGTTATCCGGCACGCCCTTGAACTGACGAGTCATTTGTCTCCGGGATCGCAGGATACTTGGAGAGCATTCCATACTCCAGCATTTTCATTCAGTGCAGTCTTCCTCGAGTGTGACGATCATCTCCCGACCATCATTCTGGTCGTTCCGCCGATCAGTTCAACTAACGGCTCGCTCGAGGTTTTAGTTTCAAAGCACGATGATCAAAACTTTGTTATGAATAATTTCAGCGACAATGTTTCTGTTCATGGCGCTCAGTGTGCTCCTCTGCTCCGCCCCTTGTCTCGCAAGTTCGAACCAGGCAAAAATCGACGCATACGTCGACGCCATAACCGAAGATGTTTACAAACAAATCACCGAGGCGAAACTGGAACACTACCCTCTGCAGGCTTTCGGCTTCAAAATCTCGAGCACAGGTGAGAATTTGCAGCTGCTGATCTGTGAATCTGTTTTTCAGTCATTCGATTTCCGCTCCGCCCGGTTGTAGTTTCGAGCTTCTTCTCAGGAATAATCGTGTGCTTTTCCTGCAGGGATATCAAACCGTGATGTGAAGGTCAACGTGACTCGAGGGCATTTCGAGGCCCTGAGGAACATTGGTCGACGCACTCCTTGCAAAGTGACAGTTCCGCCACCACCCAAGGGAAGAACGGACTTAGCCCCTCCTTGTGAGTCTTAAGTTGCCTTGATCGAATCATGCCCTCGATTCAGAGAAGCCTAATGAGAATTCATTTTTACTTGCTCAGTCGTCTTTGAAGGATCCAGGCGTAAGTGTCCGCTGCGTCTGAGTCCTCTTGAGGTGTAGTGCCTCGTGATGAATAAGCTCGCTCGTTAGCAGGAACAAAGTAAATTCTCTTCCAGCGAATATTACCATAAGTTGCAACGTCACGCTAGCTGGCGTGAAAGCCATGATCTTCAACGGGACATTCAAAGGAGATACCCTATCCGGAACTGCCAAAAACTTCACCACGTCGACGGTCATTGACACCGCGAACATGAACGTGACGTTCGTTGGTCGACCGGGTGAGTTCGAACAACGAGCCCCTGACCTATCACTTGGAGCTCGCACGCCGCTCTGACTTTTCCAGCTCTGAAACTTAGCCGCGATCGATTCCACAGGCCTCAAAGGACACTTGACCCTCACCGTGCTGAACAAAATCGTCCTTTCAACGACTTTCCAAGACCCCAAGCAGAAACCTGACCTCAACAAAGAACGCTTCATGCATTTCATTGAAGAGCTCAACAAAAAGTTAGCGAGCCAACTTTTTGCTTTTGCTGAAGGATCCTACAAGAAGTATCTCAACGTCGCAACGGCGCGTAAAGTTCTCCCGTATCTCGTGTGATCATTGTGCGCAACGACAGATATCCTCAATAAAAGCGCGATGCAAGCAAGTTCTCGACGGTTTCATTTATGTTCAGCTGCCGATATGCAAGACTTGCACTGGATTTCAGCTGGGATACGTTCCACGGGCCAAAAGCTTTTCGGTATGTTTGCGGAGAACGATTCGCTCGAATGCCCAGTCATAAAACGGCGAGAACGGGAACACGTGCAAGTCTTCGAAACGGAGGAGCCTCTCCTTCCCTGTCCTCCACGAAGCCTGAAAACCCCCGAAAATTCAAAGATTCTCAATCCATTCGGGTTGCTCGCAGCGATTCCGCTGTAGTTCGAGTGCTTTCCCATCTCTCAATTCCGGTTCCCGGAAATGGGCCGAAACGAAGCTTTGAGATTGGGAAACATGCCTGGAAGAAAATATTCGTGACCGAGGGTCACGAACCGGGGATTATTCCACGACTCGAATCCAGACGGGAGTGCGATTCAAGGACACAGAGTGAGACGACCGCAATATGGAACTCGTCAACAGGCTAATGCGTTAAAGGGGGAGCGAAGAACTATCCACTGGCGTCGTCATCATTTTCCCTCACTGATCATGGGATTCTTTCTCAGCTGGCCGCCGTCGGCCTTGCGCCTGAGATTTCTGCTATCTGGCGTGCTGAAACTCCGCCGAAGGTCAGCCGGTCCCAGACACCACCCAGACTCGGAGAATCTATCCCGGCTTCCATCCGTCGGTAACGCGAGGGATTAACCTACCTCTCACGCTTTGCCCTGCAACACAAAACATCGCCAATGCAAATCTTCGCCTGCGAGGGAGACCGCTCTGTTTATCCGGCCATCCCGCCGGTGACTCCGAGTTCTTCATGTGGACGATTCGGCCGTCCCGGGGAGAGAGAGGTCTCAATTTCGAGCTGACATCGGCAGCTTGTTGAGTAATGTTCAGGCGCACGCAATTGCTTCCATCCGCTCTCCTAACAGATTTCCCAATGTCAAAGTCTCTTGGAAGAGACTCACACAGCGGGGGAACTGTCTGCGACGGGCTTCCCGCCCGCCCGCCACTTGTTGCGATCAGTTACAGAAATGTCGGATTCGCTCTAATCCCGAGTTTCGTCGCGGGCGTCCATCGGACCAGAGCGCTACTCGCCAACGCGCTTCGCCGGGCGTCTTTGCATAATTATTCGTAGCACCCGTCCCGTAGCCCAGATCGGGTGCTCCAGCCGCGGTGGATTGCTGTGTTCGATTAGGAGGATTAGCCGGCATTAGAGCAGCGAAGCGCCTTGTTCAAAACTTCGCTGCGAGTAAAACGGACTTTTTCCGCGAGAGACTCCCAACCAGCCACGAACAGCTGGAAATGACCTCGAGATTCCCACAGACTAACTTGAGATTCTTCGATCAATCCACCTCAATTCGTTGTCAGGGTGGTTCGGGTGGGAGTGTGAGTAAAACACCAAACCGGTTGGACTGCTCCGTGGAAACTGTGGAAGGGGAACTTATACCGGCCGTTCGTGGAGCCACACTCGGCTGCTGGGCCAATTTACCTCGGGATCGAGTCTGGGAAGTTTGCCAATCAGGGCTGCACGAGCGGAGCTTCTAGCCATGTTCCCTCGAACGAGGCCCCTGACAGGTGAGGTTCACATCTGACAGCACCTGAATAAGCTCCGACTTCGACTCAGTTTGGCTCTTCCTGCAAGAATATGGAAATGGGGCCATGTTTTGGGAATATAAAAAGAGCGCAGCTTCGTTTTTAGCTCCACTGGGATAGCGCGACCGCCACGGAACGGAAGTTGATTCGGCACTAACTTAGTCGCTGGAGCCGTGTGCAGAGACTTATTTCCTTCCGTACGTACTCGGAACCTCCCCAAGATAAGAACGAAACTAAGCAGAAAACAGTCAGAAAACGGATGCTGCTTTCGGCTCTTCATTCGGTCGGAAAGGAGAGCTCCTCGCAAACGAGCTGAACCCCCAACGTATATGAATTTTGGTTCTCTCATCCCAAACTATGCGCTTGAGCATGTGCCAAGATAAGCCACATCCAATCTGAAGAATTTGTCGGGGAAAGATCTCGCATCGGTCGAGAGAGAATGTTTGTCCATTCAAGCATTTAATTTAGGCTAGAAGACTGTGGGATTCGTCCACGACGAAGGTCTGGTGCGTGATCAGCAGGTGCGGTCGAAAGATCTCAGTGGATTGGAATATGAGATTTCCCGGACAAACGTCTTGCTGTTATCGCGGGGAACATCAAAAATTTAACAGTCCAGGAGAGGGTCCTGGAGCCTTCTCCAGATTCCGAGACCCTCCAAGTAGGTGAGGTCTCTGTGCGGAGCACGGAGCCCGAGGAAGCGGACTTCAAGGGGAGGGAGTCATGTTGACGATTTGCCCCTGAGCTATCTGATGGATTCCGCGTGGAGGACTACAGTGGCAAAGCCCGCTAACCCTCAATCCAGAATCAATCATTTTAGATTCGCTCAATATGACAATAGCTCACATCAGGGGTCGGAAACTTGGTGCGGCCCAAGGGCCGCAAAATCTGGTTCGTGGGCCGCGGTGCAAAGAACCATCTCGGCCGTTCAAACTTACGGGCCGCTACAGAGAACCTATCTCAGCGAAGTGTTCATGGGCCTTGTGACAAGATGGGGTTTCGAAGTCAGGAATTGTTTTCGTGGCGAGAATAAGAGATCTGAGCTCCACAACTATCACAACACGTCTAAGTGACGAACGAAAAGTGAACACTCGATTCACTCGTCCACTGTTTCTCGTGCGTCCTCAATAGCCGTGTCGGGTATCGCGTCGAAGCGAACAATCGGTGACGAGAATAGGGAGCTTCCACCCTGAATGGGAAGAGAAGTGTCCCTTGGTTGAATTTGGAGAAAAACCAACGTGCATGATTTGTGAGGAAAGCTTGTCCGTCTACAAGGAACACGATCTGCGTCGGCACTACGGAAGCGCCCTCCATGCTGGGATGTCCCTCAGGTCCTCTCAGGGTTGGAAAGATTAGCCAGAATTCAGGCACAGGGAATGCCCGCCACAAGTCATTTCTGACGAAGCATCAAAGCAAGCTATCGAATTGCTCAAGAAGTTGCGTCCGCTGGCCGCCCTCTCACGTGAGGCGATTTCATCAAAGAGTTCCAACTAAGTGTGCCCTGAATCTCCCGAAAAGATTACCGATTTTAGCTTTGCAGAAACTTTGCATCACTAGGAAAATCGGTGAAATCGCGACGAACATCACGGAGCAGTGAGTGCGTTAGCGTCTATGGTCGGCCGACCTCGCATTTGTTCCCCATTTCGCAGCGTTATTTGTCTCGACTCCGCGCTCTACATAAAAGCCCCTTTCGTTAGGACGGTCTCAGAATCAGGAGAGGGTTTCTGGTCGCATGGCTGGGGGAAACGGGTCCGAGTGAACGGTTTCGGAAAACGGGATCGGGGGAACGGGCTGTCACCACTGTAACTGTAGTTATTGTTAGGTCTCGACTGCGGATATATCAAACCATCAACCGGCCTGCATGTCAAGTTAGCCAGGGATCCACCCCCCCCCTTGACGAAGGCTTTAAGGCGACGACCTGTTCAACCCCTGTTCCACTCGATCCACACTCGAACGGATAGTTCGCTTCATTTCCGCGTTAACGATCTGCATACCCATGCGTCATTTTAGCCTTAGCATCGAATTTCTAATTCTCTTTAATCTGCATTCAGAGCTGAGCTAACCTCCTAATCCCATTCAAGCTCCCCTCTACGACACCCGCGCGCTTCGGAGTATCTCTGCCGTGAGACTCTCGCCTGTCAGCTCCGTGTGTTCCTCCTCCTTGATGGGAATAGCCGATGCCCTTGTTTAATAGTGTTGGGCGGAGAGTTCGAACTGCTGAAATTATTGAGCCAAGACGCTTGTCCTCATAGTTTGGAGCAGCGGTTTGGAGGGAAAGGTTCCGGAGTCGCTCGTAACTAGAGCCACTACTTCGAAAGATGCGGACTGCCTCTGGAGTTCTCTGTGCAGCTCTCATGAATATCATCCTCACGCTTCACTAAACGCATTAGAGAGAGAGAGAGTCCTTCCTAATCGCGGTCAACCGTCGACCGTTCGCTGTACATCGACGCAACTCTGTGCACTTTCGTGTTCACGCTCAGTCTGATCGAAGAACATGGAAATCAGGCACCGCACGAACGATCATCGAAACCGAGCGGCTGACTAACCAAATATGATCGCACCCACAAAGTAACTCACAAACCTGCAGTCCCGAAACCCGCTATCGGAGACGACCCTACCACACTGGTACAGAATCGATGCTTCATAATATGGGTCCGACTGGGTAGCGAGTAGATCCAGCATATGTTATATGGCGAGGAAGCACAAGTAATAGTGGAACGACGTGATCACTCCAATCCCCGGTCTCTACGAAAAACATTTTCGCCGAGAATGATCGGGCCATGGCTGTGAACTGCTTAGTTCTCCGTGAAACCGAAGGTTTCGTCTTCGTCTATGATTTCGTTTCGCGTCTCCAAAGCCCCAATGTGACAAAAAATGGAACTATGCCACTCGACGAAACGTTCAGTCCAAAGGCAAATGGGTTCCAGCAAATTCGAAGCAAATCCTGCCGATGAGAATAACGATTCGCGGAAACGATCTGCTGAACGTCTTTGACATTGCCCTTCGCGATTTCGTGTGGAGCGCATCTCAAATTCTGAGATGAACGAGCTTTGCTTGAGGAGTCCATCGACAAATGGACATATCAATAAACTCCGTCAAGTCGATCGCTGCAGGGCTGATCATACGTTTGTGCTATTGCGCGTGGGGTGAGTGATAATAATTATCGGGATGCTCCTGGAATGACCTGTATGATGCGTTAACCGCCGTGATTCCCGTCTGTCTCCCATAGAGCCAGCTCCTCCCAGGAGGAATGCGAGTTCTCGGATGGAGAGAGCATATCTGACTGACATGAGAGTCGGCGGTTGGTCTTAGTGGTCTTCGAAAACCCGTTGTATCGGACGACTGCTTTAGCCCAGGCGGTTTTTTCCGATTCTCATTGATCTCCGATCACCCTTTATTTTCGCAAATCTCGCAATGATTCCTACACCGCAACGCTGATATATACAGGGTTGTCTACGTGAGCCAAGGATCCTTTTTCCTTCCTCCTTCTGCCTTTTTTCTTAGGATCGATGGCTTGGCTAACGCGCATTTCTCACTTCATTTCCGTCAATCGCCAGAGAATTGAATATCCCAGAAAGGCTTGAAAAATGCCTTATTTTTTCTCGACCGTTGGAAAAATCTGTCCGAGAAACTCCTCAAGTCAACCGATAGAGTTGGTATTGGATTTATGATGCAGGAAACGATACGATGAATCCGCTGAAGAAATGGCGCGGATCAATCTCGAGCTCGAAACCGGCGACCGACTTCATCAGGCTCATAAATATCACCAATATTTTGACAAAATCTCGTTCTTGATTCGATATTTTCGTATCTTCTCAGAAGAGCCGAATCCGAATCTCTTTCCGATGGCAAGAGGTTCTTAGATTGCTCCAGGCCACCTGATTATGTGCGTCACGGGCTGATCCGACGACTTTCTCTACGCCCGAAAGTTGAGCTTTCCCAATTCTGCGTCCTGGAAGGAAGAAATCCACAGTCAAACCATTTTTACTGAAAGATGAACGAAAGAACGAATGGGGAGAAAATACTCGACTTACGTTGACATACCTTCTCCCTGTTCGGGAGCCTACGAAGGAAGCCACAAATTCATCGTGGATCAGCTGCAAAATCCCGACATCCACAAACAGACATCATCCACCGTCAAAAACCCGCCAAGACCAGATGAATATTTGAAAGCGATCTGCGCAACGCCGACATCGTTGACGTTTGCGATGAAGGATCCTAATATGTCGACGAAATATCCTGTGGTTGTACGAATCGAGGATGGCTGGCAGGGTGACGGTTTTTTCCCAACAGAACACGATTCCTTTTGGCAACAGCCATCAACGATTTCGCCGTCACGGAGGCAGATTCCATCGTATATCAATGCTAGACGATTCATTGTTCAAGGGAGCGTTCTGACGAAGTCTGGCGGATTGTGGATCAGGTCATCTCGTGTTTGATCGAAGGACTAGGTGGAAGCTATGGAAAGTTCCACCATCCTTCAAGTATGGCAGGATTCGTTCGAGGCGGCCTCTCCAGTCGTGAGCCAGGCCCGTGAAGCTCGATTCAACACTTGATCGGCTGCATCCTCTGAAGATAATCTCGACGATATAAACTTGTTCGCCGGTCAAGCTGCAGCTTCGTCCCTTATTGTTGCGGCGGTTTAATTTGCGAGCACCTGGATGTTTTCTATCGGTTCAATCATGTCGATTAGTGATGTGTCAACGTTCAGCCGTTATTCTCATTCAGGCCGGGTCAATGGAGCTCCGCGTTCTCAACGCGCGTTCAAACCTCGCCCTCAACACTACACGCGGACGGAAAACAAATTTCAAGAGACTACTCGGGCTGTCTCGTTGGTAGCACAGCAAGCTTCGCGCGTCGAATCTTCTCCCTCGACCTCGGAAAAAAAATTTAAACCATTTTTCGACCGCAATTTCCATCATTTCCATTCGAATTCCAAACTCAAATGAGCGCCTCGATATGCTCTATCGATCACTGCATCGATCTTGATTTTTGAAAATGTTCTAACAACAGTGAAAGTTTTGGCCAAAACAAGATCGGGCTCGGAAATTCCCGATTAAAAAAAAGCCAACCTGTACACAATTGGTGTTGGAAAACCTTCGAGCACAACCACCATTTCCGGGTTGTACTTGACCTTCATCATCTAGCAAGCATATCGAACATATATTCAAAACCGTTCTGGACCACCGCTTGGGACTTAACAGGCGACCCTGTGATTGAAGCGAGCGCCACTCCAGGACAAGAGTTTCGTTCGTGTTCTCCGAGGCGCAGAACAGGACTCGAGCTTAACGAAACGTCGGTCGTTGAACCACTGAATTGCGATATCTACGGCGTCGTGCTCCCATTTTGCGGAAATTACGGAACGCATGCGAGAAAATTGGAAAATAGTCTCGAAGCAAGCCGTCAGACAGAGGGAGAGAGAGACACTCACGCACACAGAAAGGGAGATAGAGAGAGAGAGGGAGTCATCAGTGACACTTGATATCCGAATGGACCAGTTTTCGTCCTCGCCAAGCTCGGGGAGATTCTCGGAAGTTCTTCCCTCTGCTTAGCGGCGATTTCTCCTCCCTAGCTAATCCGAACCCCGTGCACCTAAAATTGCTGACAAAGTTTCTGACACGTATCTGGAGCCTGTCGTGATATCCGATCTCCGTAATCTCAGGGGATCTGCGCTGTTTGCTGATCTATTGCATTTTGGTGATCTGAACTTTTATGGTTGAAACATCGAGCTTGGGAGTTCCAACGTCCTACCGAGGAACTCGGGTGCTCAGTCAGATCTCTGGGGTCCGTCGAGAAGCTTGAAAGAATTGCACTTTTCAGGGCAGGTCAAGCGACTAACGTCCTCCATGTGTCATTCTTCACCGGTTAAACGAGAGAACATATTCCATAACTACTGAGGATCCTCGATCAGTGAACTTGATGACATCACATTCCCTCAGCTGAGGTCCTCAACGCCGGTCAACCAGGATAAGGTACAAAGCCGCCCCGGATAGTTTCGTGTCTTATTCAACAAGGATGTGCCATGTCTCGTTACAAGGAACATCTTAAGTCGATTCTCCGTGCCCAACATGGCACAAGGTAATGACCGCTAGGTTGGTCAGCGAGTCATTGGAGCTTCCTGGATTGTCGTCTAGAGGAATATCAGAGATCGCTTATAGAGTTCCCATGCAAGCCGCGGCTGTCCCGAACGACCATCGTGGAGAGTGTTCTACGCCTCTAGTTCACAGTATTCTGATGGCCGGGTCATTTATCTTCATTGGGAGCAACAGCTGTGATTTAAAATTCCCGATCTATCGGGCGACGGAGATAACCAGCGGGGAATCCTCAGAATATCTGCTTCAACTGAGGTTTCGAGAGTAAGTCGAGCTCCCCGGCGAGGAAGACTCGACTCGAAAGTCCCCGGTTCCAACTGCTCGGAATCAGCTGTTCTGCGGAACGAATCACGCCTGACAACCCTGGAGAGGGCCCATGTTGTTTGCTCTGCTTCGAGGAAGGTTTATTCTAGGTGCGATTTTGTTTGCCGTCCTCGATGTATCCTATCGCTCTGACAACAGCAGACCACGCCGCCGGCTTCCTCGTCTGCAAAACAATTTGAAGACGTTACTCTGTTTACTGCCTCACAGAACGGGTAGCCGTATAATCGTCTGAGCAAGTTGGGCACGCAAGAATTCCCTTTACGAAGAAGAGAGGCATGTCTGGTGGCTTTGAGTCGTCTTGGAAAGATTTATCCGGAAAGGTATCAATATCACCTCATGGCAATTGAATCTCGGATCACATCTAACTTCCCTCAAGTCAGATCGAGGGAGGCTCCGCTCAACTGTGTGCATTTCCTCCAGATGCCCATTCCGGAATTCAGAATCCGGCTGGTGCTCTTGCTTTAAAGGAGTACAGCCTCACCTTTTCGGGAAATATGGAAGGGAGGATGCTCCATGAATCGCTCCGATTTCTCTGAAAGGCAGAAGGGGAGTAAAAGTTGGGGTGGATTCTTGTAGGTGACTTTCTCCGTCCAGCAAGTCAGACTGCTATGCGCTCATTCGAGATTTGATGTTTCCCGCTCCCACGGAGCCAGGAGAGGGAGCTGTGTTCCACATCGTTTCCGAAGTCAGAGACCTTCGCATTAAAGGCATTGGATGAAGTCTGTCAAGAAGAATCAAATTCAACGTCAGTGACGGCTCTAGGAATTCACGCAACAAACTAACAGGGGTCGGGTGTCTGCCGAAATAATCGTCACATCGTTCTCGAAGCCCCAATGAGTCACAGCATGGGATTTGATGATAATCCCCCACGGGAAGGTTCCTCAAAAGTTTGTGGGTGACGGAGCTCGCTAGCGAGTAGAACAGTTTCGTTCACTGCCCCGATCAGGATTCGTTCGGATTTACTTTGCTGTCAAGGGCTCAGAGCATCCATGAGGCGAGGTAGGCTGACGATGGTTCGCGTCACGTTGCTTGACTGATCGCTGAGAGCGCATCCGACTCAGGAACAAACGAGTCTGACAACTCCAACGTATGGCGCGATGCTTGCGATCATACGAGCTCCACGTGCTCGCTTTTGACCGAATGACGGCTAACATGCCAGGTGACGGCTCGCTCCGATCTGACAAACACGGTGCACTAGACACCAAGACATTACGCAATTTCCATGTTTCCGTCAGTGGAGCGCGTAGCTTGCTCCGAGAGCGTGGGTCAACGCCATAACTTGACACTTGAATCGTTCCGCGCCTAGCAACTCATCGATTGTCAGTTTGTGGGAACATCGATGATTTCGATTCAACGCCCGGAGCATGGTGTGAAGACTTATGAGTTCTGGAATCGCCAAATAACAATATCCAGGGTCGCACACTGGTCGATTTGCTCTACAGCGAGCCAAGCCGGTCTTATCGTAGGAGCTGCAGCACCGTAGGTGAACGCGTGCTGCATCATCCCGATCGAATATGTCGACGACGATCTTAGAATTGGCTCTCGAGAGCCGCATGAGTAACAACTTGTGGAAATAACAGTAAATTTTCCTGTCAGGGAGAATCTACTCCAAACTGAAATAAGCCCTGTCACGATCAGACAACATTCAACAGCAGATGATGATCGGCGTAGCCAACCTAATCCGTCACCGATGTTCCAGGATGCACTAGGCCGATTTTCCACGCCTAAGGCCTTGAAATGCCGAGTGGAAAAGGCAGTGCGCGGTCGTTGGCTCATGAAAGACTCGAGCAGAGATAGAAGTGAAGCTCGTTCTGCTCTTCGATATCCAGTCACGAGTTGGTTTTGCCTCCGACGTTGGGGTTGCTTTTGAGTGTTCGCGGAGTGACTGTATTGGACGACGCACCAGCTTTTGATGGTATGTTCTGGTTTGACTCCTGATGCACTTTCAACCGGTACAGACAAACTATTTCCCTTCAAAGTCTCGAGTCTTGGATTTCAAATTCAAAGAGTCCGGATGGCGGAACGGCTGATTGAAATGCCGATCGCCGATCTGATTTCCCCAGAACGCTCGCGCACAGCATAGGATTTAAATCAGGTTTGATGAAAAACTCGATTCATATTTGGGTACGGGCATGCTGCGGGATCAAGGATTTCGATTGGAACTCGCTGGATCAAACTGTATGGTCTGAAAGGCAATCAGAACTCCGCCCGAATTCTCGTCAAACCTCGTGAACTAGCCAGTTTGTTGCTCCATGACGCCAGATATTATACCCGCTGCATCAGGAGCCCAATGTAAACGAACTGCGCTTCGAAAATCGGCCTCGGGATGTAAACTACGAGGAGCTGAGGAATTCGATGAAATGGCTAACTACCCAGAAAAGCGATGACCATGCACCTTCTTACCGAGAAGCGAAGCAGTTTCAATAACAACATATGGCACCTTTCCCTCGAACTCTGGTCAGCACGTTGTCCACAGTTGGCATGGAGCAGCGGCAGCCACTCAAGCTCGGATGGTGGGTGTCGATATGGGTTTATTGATCTCGATCGAAATCGGAATATGTAGTCAGTTTAGAGTTTGGTAGGGTCGGCCTTTCATGTCAGCCGCTATTGCAGATCGTCTGGCCTCCTTCCCCAGTTTCCCAGGGTTCTGTCTCGTATACCAGCGTGGGGTCATGTATCTCCCACAGGACGCTTAGTGCGTGATTTATTTTTAACATGGAAAATGGATCGAAATCATCTCTATGATTGAAGACCATAGAGAGACTTGCTCCGTTTTCTGGGTTCGATTCAGCATGAGTTCAACCCTTCGCAATCAGAATCGCTTGTGAAGACGTGGAGTCATGCTCATAATCCAAAGCAATCCTTCCGGTCCGGGAATGGTGTTGGCGAATTTTCGGGAGACACTCGTATCAATCTCTCAAATAAGCAAAACAACGAAGGATCTTTTCATGGCTAGCAGCGTCAGTGTTGATGTGCATTCACGCTCCGACGTTTGAATGTATCCAAATCTCGCAGTGTGAATTTCCGCTCGTGGACGGCCCTCCAGCCTCCGGAAATTCTCTGTGAATCGCGGAGGTGCAAGGTGCCGACGAGAGCCTGGACGCTCCCATAGACAGATACGGAGACCTCTGCCCACCAGCCTTGAACTCTGGAGCAGTCGCTGACTCTTCCTCCCGTGGCGATTCGTGTTCTGAGGCTATCACCCAGATTTGTTCAGGTCGCAGTTTTGAAACTGATCATCCTCCATAGCGAAGGCAGCTATTTCAGAAGCGACTGCCTGATGAACGATTCTGACCTGGCGAGTTGGATTCACAATCGGATGAGCGATCCCTCGCGGCGGCGAACACACTTTCACAAATTTCGCACTTGTTCCGTGAGACAAAGCCGCTGGGTAGAATCACAGTTTCCGAAAGGTTCTTTTGTGATCGGGGCTTAGCTGGCTATAAATTGTTGCCAGAGCCAGATTTTGAAAATTGATAGGCCAATATAGAGGCCGCCACGACTCGACCTCCGACAAACGCTTGCCACGCACTAGATGGTGAGTAGGTGGTTCCTCAACTGGGATTTCACACGCAGGAACGAACACGTGCGTCGAGAGGCGCCGGAAACATGTGAGAGGAATCGAGAGATCTCCTAGCCGAAATTCACGTCACAATGCTTCGGCGAGTAGTGCGGTCGTTTACGATACTTGGAGAGCTCAAAGTTCGAAAGACTCTTTGCTACCGCGGCTTCCATTATACCCACGGCAGGGAATGATCTCGATCCCGCAGAATCCAAGTGACAGCTATCCGCTGGATTGTGTTTGTACGGAGTGTTCAGCTTTCTGCGCGGCCCGGCTCCTGCAAGCCCAAGGGGAATCAACAAACCACAGACGCCACAATGAAATATTATCCAGCTCACGGAGTGACTGCCTTGGTTCGTCGACCGTCGATGCTCCCGATCTTCATCCTAGGTGGGTCTTGGATGTTGTTCGCATGGCATTTTTGACAAGCTGAACCATGTGATTGTGGAACTAGATGTTAGCTGGAGCAGTTGTAAACGAGCTACGATTAATTCGGAGTCGGGGCTGCAGTGGGTTTTCCCCTGGAAGCCGACAAAATGGAATATCACAAGGAAGTGAGTGTTTGCATTTCGTATGGTTTGCAGGTTTGGTCATCGGCGTTTCGCTTAGCATCCTTGCCCACAGTTCGCTTAGTTTTCTCTACACCACGTCCGAGCCGATGGGTTATCCATGCGCCAGGAACATGCCCCACGTGCGCAGGTTGCCTGACGGGCCCCACAAAAAAGATGACGAGGATGATGACGATTGGCCGTTCGCGCCTTTCGATGTCGACGAGAAAACGAAACACGACCATGCCGTCGAGTGTGAGTTGGGAACGATATCAGTGTCCATAAATTTCTGAACGGTGGATTCCAGAGCATCGGGAGTCTCAGCTTTCTCCCAACTCTGTCTTTCCAACTGCGACAAGAATCATAAGCTTCGGCTCAGTTCCACCGGGAACCTCAACCCTGCAACTCCGGGCCTTGCCTCACTCGACGTCCAACCTCCTGAGGTTCCTCACAAGCTCTCGTCAAGAAGTATTAACGTGTCTGCAAACTTCTCCGCAGATAGCCATAGTCTCGCAGACAGAGTCCGTGTACTTTGCTGGGTCATGACAAGTCCTGCTTCTCATCAAAAGAAAGCTCAACACGTCAAGGCGACGTGGGGTCGACGTTGTAATGTCCTCCTGTTCATGTCCAGCGCCAGTGATCCGTCCTTACCTTCAGTGAAGCTCAAAATAGACAAGGAGGACCGAGGTCATCTATGGCAGAAAACCAAACTCGCCTTCGAGTATGTGAGTGCCAATGAGTCCGTCTTAGCGAGGCTCCGATCTCGGAATCAGCAATCCCGATTTCTTCAATTCTACCCCAGATCTATCCCGTACTCAATTTGCAGCTCTTGGACAGGTACATGAGCACTACCGGGACAGAGCGGACTGGTTCGTGAAAGCTGACGATGACACTTACATGGTGATCGAGAACCTGCGTTACATGCTCGCTCCGTACAACACCTCGAATCCAATCTATTTTGGACACAGATTTCGGCCTTATGTCAAGCAAGGCTACATGAGCGGCGGATCAGGTTATGTTCTGTCCAAAGAAGCACTCGACAGGCACGTAACGGTCCTGCAGGCTCCCTTGGAGTGCACGATAATATCTCACGATTCGGTTCTATCTGACATTTTGATTTGTCATCCCCAGATTTGTCGAGAGAAATGCCACAATGTGCCGTGCGGACGGGGGTGGAGCTGAAGATCTCGAGATGGGAAAATGTTTGGAGCAGCTTGGAGTTGTTGCTGGCAATTCTCGGGACGACACGGGTGCTGAACGCTTCCTCCCGCTGAATCCGGAGTTCTTCCTGGCTAATGAGAAGGACCCGAAATTCTGGTTCTGGCAGTATACATTCTACGATCAGAAAGAGGTGAGTCTCGAACAGCGCGAACGTTGCTCATGGACAGCTGCTTATACATTGATACAAATGCTCGCTCCCTAGTGCTGTTTCACATGTTGTCCATTGATTGACAAACGACAAAAAGCCCTCTCATTCAACCACGAATTCAAACAGGGATCAGCGATGAAAAATTGATTGTTTCACAGGGAGAGAGAGCTATCAGCGACTCGTTCGTGTCGTTCCACTACGTGAACCCTGGTCTGATGCACGTCTTGGACTTCATGCTGTACCACGCGAGGCCATATGGTTTGGTTGCCTGGTACCAACAAAATGGCTCTACTGACACGAGAATGAACACTCCGAACCCAACTGTTGTCGGTCGTTGAGTCGATTTCTACACACCGATTCTGGTCGATTTTCCGTTGCGACCTCTTCGTGAATCCGGGAGTCAAGCGTCAACAGCTGGATGATTCCGTACCATCCACTGATGAGATTGCCGCTGAGGAATCCTAACATTATCGAACTTTTCCGCGTTCCTCGGCGGGAAAACCACTCGGGTCTTGTTCTCTTTCTTAGCTCAGATAACTAGAGAATCATCATCCTTTGGATGAGGTTTGAGTTCATACAGTCCATCTTTCCGATTTGTGGCAGTGCTACGGTGAAGGAGTGCACCCCTGAGCGGCTTGTGATACCGCGCTGACATAGGAGCGACGTGTTGTCCACGATGAGTTTTGTCCGATGGCATTTCAGATGATCTCTGCGGACATGCTTTGCAACGCCCGTGCAATGACTGACGCTAGCCTAAGTATTATCGAGCACTGGTTCTGGAGAAAATTGATGTGATGTAACACTGTGATCGGCTATGAGGAGAGATTCGTTCAGTGCCTAGAGGTCTGGCTGATAACGATCATTTCCTGTTTTTTTTTGACGGTGCTCACGATAAGCTTTGTTTGATGACATTGTGTATGATCTCTACGGAGATGCTCGGCAACGACTGAGCATTGACGAGCGCTAGCCCAAATATTAACGAGCATTAATTTCGAAGGACAAGGGTGTGACGGATGGCACACGTTGTGCTGGAATTCGAGGGAATACATTAGTGCCCAGAAGTATCGCTGATAGGGAATCTTCCGTTTTTGTTTTCCCTCCGAAAACCCAAAACCTATAACGAACCCATCAGACGGCGAGCTCCTAAAAAGATGGACCTCTGAAAGAGTCTTCAACGTAGCTAGGAGACGAAGGTAAAATGATGGATCCGCTATCTGAGAAGTTCGTTGTTTTTCGAGTTCGTTGACGGGAAATCCAGTCATCCGATAAGCTATCAAGCTTCGAGATTTCGGGGCGAGTTGCACGCGTGCGTCTAGACGCGTTCCAGAAGTAACGCTTGATGACCCCGACGGAGAATTAAGTTCAGGTCAAGAGCAATAAATATCCGAGATCGAAACGAATAGACAACTCATGTCTCCAAGGTAAGGCGGAGAGAAATATGACGTTCCCGGCTGACAACTTGTCTCACGAAGTCCACGATCGTGTAATCCCCTCCTATTGTAGAGAGTCAGCAGAACGTGTTCGCGAGACTGAAAGTTATCTATAATAGATGGTGTTCTTTGCTCGGCATTTACATTCTGAATTAGGTTTACACGCGAATCATGGAAGAGGGCATTCTGTGTTCGTAGCTGATAATTCCGACGTGAGATGCCTGATCCCTCGTTCAATGGTGAAACAATTAGTAACTCTTTGCCGAGAGAACAGGATTGACTGCGCATATTCTCCAGGAACTTCCCTTGAAACCCCTCCTCTCCTGCTTCCATGGGATTGGTCAGCTAGATTACTCCAATAATCCTCTGCTCCGACTGATTCTGTCCTCCACAAGCAGTAGGTCTTCGAATGATTGCTTTTCGGCATTCCAGAATTTTGGCGTCCGGGGTATTCGAAATCACGTGAAATCAGTAATCATGCGAGATAAAATCGCCGCTCCCCTCAGTCCCGTGGTGTCCAGTATTCTCTGTAGTCCGGTATGTCCATGTATTCTCGACAAGAGCTTCAATTACTTCGAGCGGGCCTTCGAATGAGGCGAAAGCTTTCCCGGCTCGGAGTTTTTAACCTGTGCGTTTTAACATTCTGTGCCTTAATGGTTAGAGACGACCATCGGTATCGACGACAGAACGGTCATACTCGTTTCGAATCAGAATGGTGGTACAGAATCCAAAAGCGAGGTCGCGAGCTCACTCGGTGGTGCAGCCAGAGGTATCCAGAGAAAATCTTGCGTACGCCCCCGAAGCCGTCCGGTCTTCGACCGGGTGTACGGTCACGCCAACAAGAGTCCAGGTCGACCCCAGACGATGAGTCAGCGCGACGGAAAGCTATTTTGAGAGCAGCTTGAGCTGCGCAATGGCGGGTGAAGATATCTTCAAGCAGTCGACTCACTCAAAAGGACAAACCCCGTTGCGAATCATCTCTGATAATTAGGCTCGGATCTGTTACACTTCCATTCAAAATTCCAAAGGGTCCGATCTTGATGGTATGGATGAATATTTGCACTTCCTCCGCGACGTGAGAGATGAACGAGTGCAGCTCGCTCGAAGTCAATCGGGTTGTACCCGTATTAGCTGAAACCTATTCGGCAGTGGTGGGAAGTGTCGTGGCCTACAAATAAAAGTCCTCGAGAATCAACTAGCGCTCTCCCCGATATGAATATCACTAAAAGTGTCTTGAGCAGTTTTTCTCGTGCAGCCTGTCGCTGAAGGGAGAAACACGGCGAATTGAGGGCGTTTGAGCGGCCATCGGCAGCCAAATGGGGCAGTTTGGTCCGAAACGGACTCGTATGGGAGTTAAGCAGTATGGCTGGTGCTCTAGAAGTCAGAGGAGCTCGGCGAAGCATTAAAAGTAGAGAATCCTGGAAACATAGGTGAGAGATGCCCTCATGGTGTGGGCGAATTTTTTTCCGGAAATATCCGAGTATGCTACCACTAGCTTCCTGAAAAGGAAGAAACCTGACTCGAAGCTCGCTATAGAAAATGGGAAATCATGGGTGAAGTCTCTTCGTGGTTGGATAGTCACCATGTATCGACCTCATTGTGGTGTTCACTCGCGTTCAACTATCGGATGGATAGATGATGGGTTCGAACCGATTCTACCATACACAGAGCACCGAATATGTATCATGTTCAGTTCGATTCGTGAGAGAACATTTCACCAAAGGCTCACTGGACTTTTCGCGATCGGTGGTGTTTGATGTGCTCAAGAGAGCTCCATATGGATCTCCTGATGTTTCGAAGAATTCCAAACGTTGCCGACCAAAGAACACAATCAAGGGAAAACTATAGAACTCGGCTATGAGACGCAATACGCCCAATGAGAGCGCAACCGGGTAGGCCTCTCTCCGATTCCCTCTTAGTCAGACTACTTCATAGAGGCTGGGGAAATCGATTCCTTGATGATCGGATTATGACACCGTTCAATTGTTAGGATGAACGTTTTGCATCGGCGAGGGACTTGACTCCACGAAGATGGTTCCGCATCCCCAGAGAGCTGGAGGGCGCTGGTCTCCGCAGCTGCCCCGATCCGTTCGCAATGGTTGTACCGGGATGGGTGGACGATTTCTGGGCGGATGCCATAAGGTCACTACGCGGAACACCCGTGACAGAACTTGAAAATTGGAGTTCTCTTGCTTAAACCCGTCCGGGTAACCATGCCTGCAACCGTGCGGAAACCATGCGAATGTATGGTAGTGATAGAGTCTCAGAACCCTGTGATGCCCCAGATCAGGAAGAGTATATGATGTTCCTCGACGATCTCCCAGAGCTTGAGGAAACGCACTGAATCGATCAAACCCGAGCTCTGGGGCTCGATAGCGATCCTGGAGGTGATAACCGTCGTTGGCAGCCGCCAAGGTAGACCGAGTCCGGAGAGGACATCCAAAGTGTTTTTCCCGAGCTTATAGCCGACCGCCATGTTACCCAGTTCCGAAAATCGATCATGTTGACAGTGAGCTTTGCGGCATGGCCTGTGTGGAGAACCGGGATGGGCGTGTTACGAGAATGGAGAAGGTTAGGGCGAAATTCCAAACTTCACCAGGCCGAGGCCAGCGCCTAGCCATGTATGGCCGAAAGCCATTCTACGTGCAAGGAAAACCTGAATTATCTTCAATGCGGTGTACAAGAGGATGGTACAACTCAGCAGGCCGCACGAATCGCTCGAAAAAGGGGTTGGCGTCGGGGGGATCTTCCGCAGAGGTGCGCACAGTCACCGATAGTGGTTGGGGATTTGGAATAGAAAATCCGTCCGGTGGGCAGAAATACAAAGAACACAGAGAGCATAGAGGTCCTGTCCATTAAAATGACATCACCAGGAGAACAGCATTGCTGACATGAGCTCGAGAAGGCTCTCCCGGCACGAACTCTTCGGGAGAGAAATTCGAATGTGATGTGTGTGAATATCACAAAGAAACTCTGAAAGTATGAACATGGATCGCAGCTGAGAAGAGAGCAGCCAGTCAGCGATCCGCGGAACGTTAGGTCTGCATGGAAATTCAACGAGGGAGATAGTAGAGCGCAATATTGGGGCGTGCGAAACAACGTCGGAAGGTACATCCCCCGCGCCCGCTGGGTCGACAGTCAAAGAAGATAAGCAGCTGAAAATAGCGGAAACAGTTTCTTGCACACGACGGATCGTGAAGCTATACCTGTATATAGAAAAATCCAGGGTCTGGTTGTTTGTTAGTCCTCAATGAACTACTGCGGGATTGATCGGATCGACGCGGAACCAACGGCATGTTGTGGAGCGGTTCAAAAGAATGGACGAAGATATTTTGGGGACTATGAAGGTGCTTCCGGGATCAATCTGATACTTTCAGGAATCCAAGGATGTGATTCCGGAATAGATCTCACCACACTTCTCGGAGTCTACGGAGGTGATTGCGAGGTCGATCTGACTATACGTTTGAGGGACAACAAGCTCTGATTCGCAGAACTAGAAGATGGTTTTGGGATGGTGCTGAGCCAATGATGAGGGAGGGAGAAAAGTACCGCCCTGCCAGAAACTGCAAGATTGTGTTTGCTCACATGTAGGATCGGATACGAATCTCAACCATGAGGCGCGCCGCCCTGTGATGCTAGCGAGAGTCCGGGGCCAATCCTCAAGGTCTCATGACACTACATAGGAGGCAATGTCTGTCTGTCAGCAGTGAACTTCCGAAGCAAGAGACGGGCCGGCCAGCGTGGTCGGCTGAAGGCCGGCTGGTGATTATTAAATGATGTACAGGGTCGTCGAATTAGGTATATAGTTTTTTTTCTGCCATTTCTCCTTGGGCTGTTATTTCAAGCTCGGTGGACGGTTTTCATCTCCGACTGTAACTCATATATTTGACTTTAACTTTGCGCAGGTCTACGTAATCTGGGGACTTCTCCCCCCTCTAATTCAGAGGGCTGGCCAATTCTCTACACGCGGCGTAGCTGAGCTCGCTAGGTGTGATGAAGAGGGGTGTCCATCTCACAAAAAGTGCCCGGCGTTTACAAGATCCTGCTCTCATTCCGCGAGCCGAAAGAACAAAACTTCGCCATGAAAAATCGCTCGTGATTGGTTACATGGTTCGAATCTAATCATGCTTCAGCCAGGGAAATCTTCCGATCCCGCGCGGGGGTCGAGTTTTGACGCAAAAAAAAGCGGAAAATATCTAATCGGTTGAACGGCAGAGAGATACGAAATTTCAGTACGAGATTTGTGACCGGAAAATAGATTTCGGAAAGTTACAGAGCCCTCTTCGGTCAAGTTCCATGGGTTCCGTGGCAACTGCCCTTGAGCCGACATTTTTATTGATCCTACTTGAGAGCGAGATGCTGGTAATATCGAGCACTTTTTGTCAGATGGACACACCTCCTCATCACACCGAGCGCACTCCGCTGCGCCTGTGGGAATTTGGCGATCCCTCTGTATTTGAGGCAAAAAATCGTCATTCTCAAATCTGCTCGCCAAAGAACGATTGGGGCTATTGGCTGGCGCAATGCTGGAGCCGAAAAAATGACTCACATCGAAGTGAAAAGAATCCAAATCCGTCCAGTGGGCTCGGAATAACAGCCGAAAAATGGCAAACAAAAATCCCGATTAAATTCATGAACCCTGTTCATGGACAATGATTTAATCATTCATTCATCCAACCTGTTCAAGCATGTGAAAGTACATGCTGCAAGAAGAACGGTGACTACGGAGTGGATCCCAGTTCCTCGTTCCTCTATCGTTGCCCTGGTCCCCGATTCGCGAGCATTCAGGAGGGGGATGGATTTCTTGACGATTGTATCGCACTCATGAGATCCTCGGTCTCGGATCGCTTAAATCGCTACCCGAAGAATAGATGGTCAGTGGGGAGAACTTCCCACATCCACGATGAACTCGGGTTGATGCAGAACCGGAATCGGCTGTCGGGAGCGTAAGAACCACCACTCTGATACACGTACCTCCGGAAGTCCACAATAGGTCACGATCACGACACCCTCGAGAAACTGAAGGAATGTTCCCCCATGAGTATCGAAAGTCCTAATGTTGGTTTGGAAAACTTTCGCTAATCTCGTGAGATCTCATCTGACGGCTGACTCTTCATTCGCCAAAATCGGCTTCAGTAGACATTCATCGAGTGCACTTATGTACCAACGCGTTTTCAAGACCATGCCCGCTTCAATGGTCGCGAGTTCGCACTGAAGCTCTGATTCCAGATGACGAAAACAGAAGCCCGATCGGCTCCACAACACCAGATTTGAGCCCGCCCTAGTCTTACCCCTTCAGAACCGGGATCTTGAATTTTCCGCCATGGGAGAATTCGTGAGCGAATCGTATACGAAGTGTCATAGAACTATTTCAATCAGGATGAGTGTTTATTAACAAGTGACGAGTGATGGATGATGCGAGATAATTTACCAAGCCTGACCGTAAGCGACGGGAGCGGCACCGTAGGCGATGGGGGCCTTAGCGATAACTGGGGCAGCAGCGTAAGCGGGAGCGGCAACGGCGATCGGAGCCTTCGCGATCACGGGAGCGGCGTAAGATCGGCTCTCATATCGAACCGAAGTGGCGATGGGGGCCTTGGCGATCACAGGCGCAGCAGCATAGGCGACGGGGGCCTTGGCGATCACGGGTGCAGCAGCGTAGGCGACGGGAGCCTTAGCGATAACGGGCGCAGCAGCATAGGCGACGGGAGCGGCAGCGTACGCCGGGGCACCATAGGCGACAGGAGCGGCAGCGTACGCCGGGGCACCGTAGGCGACGGGGGCGGCGGCGTATCCTCCGTAGAGGTTTCCAGCCTGAGCGGCAGCGGCGAGAGCGAGAACAAAGAAGGCGATCATTGTTGGTTGTTTATTGCTGTCCGTTGTGGAACTGTGATACTGCAGCTCACGGGCTCGCTTTTATAGGAGACTTCGTGAAGAAAGGGCCTAGTCGAGCGCTGACTGTTTCCTTCCAGAAAAGCGTGGAGGAGGATTGTGAAGAGAAGTACCGAATAGCGAAAGGCTTATTCTGTGACAGCGCTCGCCGTTCAGCTCCATAATTGAGCCGGAATAACCGGCGACTAATGAGCGAAATTAATTATTCTACCGTTTAGCGGACCACAGAGTTGGATCTGCTCTCATACTTCCGGCCCTTCGCGGAGCATCATGCTAGACGTACATATGTAGAGGATCCTCTCCCTGCCGTTTACGCGCTTCATTTTGAGAGTTTCTTTGCACAGCCATATATTCTTCCCCTAATGCCTCGGTGTCCTGGACGAGCCCACCGGAGCACGCTCCTTTGGCATGCGATGTCGTATTCTGTTACGTCCGCTACTGTGCGGGAGGGGCTCAGCGGATGAGGGTATAGAGACAATGAGGGTAATAGCTCGCAAGAGCGGATTTTCTGAGCATCTGGAGTTGGTTTGAATGAGCGCTCCGAACCGATTATTCATTTTGCGGAATCACGAACAGGGTGAAATGTTTCAATGACTTTCGGAAGAAATGATTCATCTGCCGATTCCAAGTGCTCCTGCGTCGATCTCTTTCCCAGAGGAAAACTCGCCGATTTTACTTTGCTGATTAGCGTATCGACAGTTCCTCCATTCACGTCAGGGCACGGCAAGAAGAACGAAACCTGATACGAAACGTCGTAACTGATCCCGTTGGAGGAATTCTACCGAGTGTTCCGAGTTCTTCATTCGGGGTTTCGATGTCCGTCAAACGGGCTCAGATCCGATAACCTCCGCGGGATGTTGGAGAGTTTCCTCAACTGGGATCCTGCTATTCAAGCCTCGACGCAACTTCTGACGGAGATGCTGAAAATGGAAACCATATGCCCGGATGATGATTGCAGGTGTGTGTCAAGCCAAGCCTGAATCTCATCGCTCAGCTGCATGTCTCGGAATCCGAGGGCTGCAGCAGAGTGCGAAGTTGTGAGAGTGATTGACATAGGAGAACAAGAGGAATCTTGCATGGACCCTAGAATAACAGAAACTGCTGCACGGCAAAGCACGACAGCTTCAACAACGTGCTCAGATCGGTGTCGTTGGCGCCGTGGTTGTTGAAGCTGCCGCTGTTGTTGTTGTTGTTGTTGACGTTGTTGTCGTCAGAGAGCGTTGACGGGCCTGGTGGTGAACGAGATCCGGCAGCGGAAGAAGCGACTGCAACCACTAGGGCAGCCGACCTAAAGAGCCGGCTTAATAAAGCAGGCGAGCGAGCAAGCGAGCAGAATGTCACATTCGGAGCCAGGGAACAAATTTAATACGTTGGAAGTCGCTCGTTTCCAGCGTTGAGAGATCAGCGAGCTGCGGCCAGCGGAACCGCCGGCTCGTATGCGTGCTAATGCACATTATGCCTCTCGGAACCAACAGTGTTAGGGAAACAATAACACGAACTGCCAGGCAACAGGCGGAGCCAGTGGACGTCAAAAAGTACGAGAGAAGAAGGGCTTTCACTGATGCAGTTCTTGAGCTGAATGCCCGAAGAACCATTTGCTCCATTAGGCGAGGTTGCCACAGAGCTCTTCACATTAAAGGAAGAATGGATCACCATCGGACCAGAAAGGCGTTTATGCTGCTGCGTTTTTGAGAAGACTCTCCCATGCTCCGTATATATTTCACTCGGAGTCCTGCACAGGAGACCACGCTGGAGACGAACTCGGAAATGCCGACAGATGAGAGGTCCACGAGCTCTTGGAAGACCAGGGGGGCGGGGAGTAGGCTTTACTTACGTCGCAGTAATGTACCATCTTAGGGAGCTCCTTTCTCTCTGATGTTTCTTCCTGATGGGGAATCGGCGAGACACTCGCTTTTTCGGACTTCGACGAGGGGATTATCTGATGGGACAGATAACATGTGATCCTCTTCGTAGACGCAGAAAAAAGTGCCTCCTAGTCTGACAATGACAGCATGAGGATGCTGTGTCAAAGTATCATCGCAGAACGTACCGCTTGAGGGGCACAAGATTCCTCAGGTCTCCAACTTATCGTAGTCCCAAACTCAAACAATGCTTGGTGCTGCTCCAGCGAGAAGTCACTATCTATAGATTCGAAGTGTCATCGATGCTGGAGCAAGCTCTAGTGCTTCAGAGGACGGGTCGAGACACTTTGAGCTGAGCGATCTGAAATCTTTCCTCAATTGGAGATGTGGATAGAACAATTGCTGATGCATCGATAATAATTGGTCCCAAGAATTCCATCCTACGGGAAATCTTTCGGAAGGTTTCAGGTTCATAATTCCTATGGATTTTCCGGTTCTTCCGCTTTGCGTTTGTCTGAATATGGTTCGCGAAACCTGCGAGAGATAGCGCCTGCTCAATGCAATTCCCAACGGGAGCACATGAGCTCATCGCTTTCGATGTCTGAGCTGTTCTCAGCTGAGCTGGGAATGATATTCCCACCACGGTCAATCGATGAAAGTATATCGGAAAGGTTCTCTAGAACACATAATAGATTTTTCGCGGTCCCTCATGTAAGTCGCGTGATAGCATGAGAAAACTGGCAAACGGTTCTCCAAGGCGTCCATTCAATCCGGAACATTGTGGTGAGCCAATATGGTGAATCCCTGAAGTCCACCTATTTATGCGTTGAAGTCCCTCCTTTCATAATACCCTATGTTTACCAAATCACGGGACCTTGGTGAGATATTTTCGTCTACTTTCAATGCTCGTTTTGCTGCATCCGCATGCATATATATGAAATCTTCAGGAATTTTGGATTTCTCTCCCGTAGATTGATCAGCAGTGGCTGCTCCCGTGCATTCGGTATAGAATTTGCTCGAGGTCGTTTCCCCGTCTAGATGCAGCACTGTGCGCAGCCTGGTTCTTTTGTTAGAAAGAGCCGCATGTCGTAACGAGCACGGAGGATGTGACTTTTTCTCAAGTTTACAGCCGCATGGAGCAGCCTTTCAGGCTTTTGGTGTCGGCAGCAGTATCCTGGTCCACCGTAAAAGTTCCTTTATGTACCGAAAAGATAAAATAAAAAGTTATTGCCCCTGAACTCTCGATCGAGATTCACGGTGCTCGCTTCATCATACAGAGTCGGTACACAGCGACTTCAGACACTTGATGCCGAGGCTTGGGAAGGAATGAGAGACGGAGGTCCTTCTTGAAGGTCGTGCTGAAAATGGGAAAGAACCGTGCGAGGACATCTCGTCACGCCGGAGGTCTTTACGTGGACCGACAGCAAGCCTTACAGCGACGATACTGCGTGCATGAGTATTCTGATGTTATCTCAAGCATGGAAGAACAAAACAACAAGAATAATACTCCCGTGCCATCGCTTATTGCACTCGTTATGCTTCTACAGACGTGGCCGTCGGCTTGACACGAGAACCTTTCTCGCTGCGAGTGGTGACCTGCTTGTCCGCTCCTCGGACGGGCGCTCCGGAAATGAAGGCGCGCCTAGAAAGAGCACGCCCTACGGCCGGGATCGAAGAACGGTACACGCGCGAAGGGTCTGATCGAAACTGATCTCTAATTACACCCAAGCCCCATCCTCTATTCGTGTTGCTGTCGCTCGGATCCGATCAGATGTACGGTGCGAATGAGCCCGGGAAGCGCTGTACGATTCTGGGGGAGCGAAGGTGCAAAAACGAATCGAGCAAGGTCGACAAGGTCTAACAGCGACGAGACCCTCCCGGTGGAGGGAAAACTCGATGTCGGTGCCAACCTCGAAGCGACTCGAAATCCTATCAAGTTCTGAGTAGTAAATATTTCCTCGGCGGGAGCTCCAAGCCGGCAGCTGCAGCACCTGCACTCAACGTCAACTCAACACAGCTGATGGGAACGAGAAGTAATTAGCAGCGACAGGTTGAGTTTCTGTACGTTTGCCTATTCCGGAGATTCCACGCTTTCAATACACGTCACCGAAGTAGCAGCAGGAGCGACATAGAGCTGATCGCGGAAGAAAGCCGACGGCATCGGACGCTCTCCGTTCGGTCGTGAGCCGACGCCGTTCGAGAATTCAATCAATATCTCGGTTCGTAATCGGATTGGATACGATTTCAGAATTACCCATGTACCTGCTTGATCAGTGCTTCCCGCGTCCCGGACCTGATGAAGTGATCCAAACTCCGGACCTGATTTCACTTTCGGAGCCGAATGAATTCTGATCAGAGTCACTATTACGATCCGAGCCACATGGGAGAGAGGCCATGTCTCTTGGATAACGTGACATGCTCAGGGTCTCCGTCACCCATCTCCTTGGAACGCCTTCGTTCCCTGATTCGCGTGAATTCAATAGAATGTTATGTCAGATAATATCGATACTGTGTTCAAAATCAATAGCTCGTTCGTTTGGACGCTGCCATCGACATTCCTCGGCTCCTGGAGGGAGCGGAGAAACTGCGGATAGTATGGTACATTGAAAATCTTGAGTTGCGCTGACTCGATAATCAATCCTGTAGGTCATAAATCCATCACCATATGGTTTGGAAGTGCGCTAGAGACATAATTCAGATTTTGAATGGAACGGCCGAGGCAGCACGCGATCTCGAGTAGTTGATGGCTCGGGAAAGATGGAGTTCTTCATGACCGGATTGCGGAGGAGAAACTACGCGAAAACTGGAGCCGCGCCGGGATCGGTTTGAATAATATTTGGTGGTCACGGTGGATTACACAGGATTCGGGGACTTTCGAATTGAAATCTTCGGAGATTTTCGAGACTTTCCCGCACAGGAAATGAGACAGAACTCATGAAAATGGAGCACAATTTGCTGGCGAGGAGGCGGAATCGATAAGTGAAAGAGAAGAACGTCGACGGAGGACTACAGGAAACATCGAGAGTTCGACGCGGTGACCAAGGTTGAAAGGGCAGCAATTGATGGAGTCCTCTTCGAGGATTTGAAAAGTTCATGGTGGTTGGAAATGTGTCTTACCATAGGAATCATAAGTGAATCATTGATTTTCACGAAAACAACGGTCACTACGGTAGCATCGAGTCAGAGGAGGTGGAGTATGGGAACCCGGATACTGTGTCGGTCGCACTACATGAAATTCGATTACCGGCGTCGAATCCGAGCATGGATGTGTTGGGATTCATCGCTAAGTGGCATCGGAACACCATAGAGAGGGTAACCCCCTCTGCGAAGGGGGGTGTTTCGATAAGGGTAAGAGGGGAACGTTTTGTCTCCCGCCGCATGAAAGACGCGGGAGAGTTCCCTAGCGACATCCTCCCATGGCGGGCAGAGAGAAACTGTGGGGATCAAATGCAACCTCACTGATTTTCTCGTCCGAATGCGAGTTCCTTTTTCGGAAAAAGTTGCTTGTGGATCGAGCGATCGCCCGGGGGTGCTTGTGGCACTCGACCCTTGTGCTTCGAAGTTGACACCAAACTTCGTAGATCCGAAATCCGCTATAGATCTTCGTTAATGAAGCCTTCCGAGCCCCAGAGTTGAGGTCGTGCTTTCCGAATCTCCCCTCAGCTCAAGTCAGCAGCTTTTGATTCTCGATTTCGAATAGCACCATTAGGACGACAGTTCGCGAAAAGTTTGATATCATACCTCATGAATGGTTTTGAGGGTTCAAGCTCGAGTTGACATGTTGATGAGCCGGAGAGCTCACGTCTTTCAACTACAGGAAGAGATTATGGCTCGTCCAATATCAGGACATGTGCTGGAGCGACCGATCCGTGAAACTGTAGGCTTCCGAGTCTCTCAGGTAACCCTGGGTCCTGCCTCTCGCGCCTTGAAGTAGGCGGCTGAAACGATCCTCGCACCCAGCGTTTCGAACTCGCCCAGAGATCGAGGCAACTTCCTCGGAAGAGACAACGCTGGCTCTGGTTCGATTCTGGGAGCGTACCCGTTCCGCGGGGTTTTGTTAACATCTTCAGGTTCCCAACAGACAGGCGGGGATGGTGACTCTTCTCAGTTTTCGGAGGGTGATGCCCACAGAGTTTTCATGAGGCTCGCGGCTCGGAGAGCGTCCATGTCGTGTGGTGGAGCGATCCTTGCAACCCTGAGAGTTATGCCCAACGTTGGGATGCTCGCGGAACCGCTTATGTAGCCAGCGATCTGGGGCGGTCGGAGGACATCATGTGCAGGGCCGTTATTGGAAAAGCATTAGCTCACTGTGTATCCGCCTCTCCGCTTGCTTGACTGCCTGCCCGGGAGGTTAGCTGACTGGCTACTCTTGTCGGTGGGGCCGAGCTCGTGGTGCAATTTGCTGACAACGTGCCTTCCCTTCTGCGTCACGTTTCCACGCGAACTCTGTTGCTGACCGCAATATAGTGAACGGGTCGGAGCGGAGCTGCTGGCTCGAAATGACGAAATGGTTGACTTGCGAGCTTGCTGGGAACAGAACAGATGAGCAAACCCACCGCGGATTCCTGATGTTTGTATGATGTCGCGTTCGAGAAAAATCCTGGTCACTCCGAACTGATTTCAATATGATTGTTCGACCCTGGCGGGTCGTGCCGATTCCATTTGTAGTTGCGATTCTGCAGAGGACGGAGCTCCGAATCGTAGAAAGCAAGAGCTTCCACAACCCCCGGGAATCGCTCTGCTAAGCAAATGCAAATCTGGTCCGACTCGCTCAAGTTCTGCTCGGAATAACCAGGGCCGATGTGCCGAATAACGAGCTTTTCCATGCTCCAGATTTCATCGAATTTTCAGTCGCCGCACAACGTTTAGGTCTCCCGGATTGCTCTTCTTCGAAGCTCGAAGCGGAGCGTTCTTCATTGCCTCTCGCCTCTCTTCCTGGCAAGGTTTCTCGAAACCTGAGAGTGGACTCGAACGGCGCCGCTCCGTCGTTATTGCCACGGAACGAAATCTTCGAACCAGAGCGGCAGCGTTCTCTAGTGCGTTTCGGACGACAACTTATTTGGGTTCCGGGGCGGACAAGCTCAGTTCGCCGCCCTGGACCTCAGTGGAGCTCGTCTGCTCGCGATGCCTCATTCCAGGGAATGTCTGATGTATGCCATTTAAGTGATCAGAATTGCAGCGAGGGACTCTGATTCAAAACTCAGAACGAGTTCTAGAAAGCTCTTGGATGAATTATTCCCCGGAGAGGGCTGCTGAGAGTTCAGCTGCGTCAATGATCTTCCCGTGTCAGAGGAGGGATATCTCCATTCCCGGAATATTCTCTCTCGGAAAGATCTATGTGGAGAAGGCTCCGCGAGAGTACGTTGCAGAGGATGCAGATGAGGAGTGAAACACAACGAATAAATTAGATGGTCAAATTTATTCACATGTCTACATTTTCCGATCGTTGAGTTACCAGGCGGCACCGTAGGCAACGGGGGCAGCACCGTAGGCGATGGGAGCCTTTGCGATGACGGGAGCAGCAGCGTATGCGGGGGCAGCAGCGTAAGCGATGGGAGCCTTGGCGATGACGGGAGCGGCGTAGGCGCGGCTCTCGTAACGGACAGAGGTGGCGATGGGAGCCTTGGCGATCACGGGGGCAGCAGCATAGGCGACGGGGGCCTTAGCGATGACGGGGGCAGCGGCGTAAGCGGGAGCGGCATAGGCGACGGGAGCGGCGTATGCGGGAGCGGCATAGGCGACGGGAGCGGCGGCGTATCCTCCGTAGAGGTTTCCAGCCTGAGCGGCAGCGGCGAGAGCGAGAACGAAGAAGGCGATCATTGTTGTCTGCTGTTTCTGTTTGGAAACGGTGACTCCGGATTTCGGTTCGCTTGCTTTTATTGCTGGACAGCGGAGAGAGGCGTCCCGGGTTGTGCACCGAGATTCTGCCAAATCGTGGTGTTGCGCAACAGAAAATGCTAAGATGGACACTGTTCCTTTGAGCTTCTGTGTCCGCCGATGAGAGAGCACGCCCCTTGATGAGTTTGCCTCATTCGCTCTCGCAACAAGTTGTCGTAGGATCCGCCGGCCAGTGATTCGCTTCAAAATCCCAAAGTGGGCGGCTCGTCGATGCCGGCTGGAAATTTTCTCTGAAGTGTTCCGTTGTTTTCTGTGCGTTGTCCGTGGTGTCGAACACGCGCTGCGAAGACGTACGACTAACGAACAACATGCCGACGCCTCTGCCGGCTTTCTGTGGTAAACCACAGCAAAGAAACGAATGGAAAATTTGCTTCCTCACGGAGTCATCACTCATTCTTGAGGAACGAGAAAACCGAGCGATTCTGTAGATGATTCCATTGAAACTTATCGAGCACTGGCCACTCAAAAGTGATGTAAGACCAATCCGACATCGTACTGTTCCACATCTTGTTCCGTCGAACAATACGACGGAAATCAGTGAGCCGTATCAACGACAATGCGGAACGGCAATCCTGGATTCAGAGCGATCCCAGCCGACGGTTGGGCTCCCCGTTCGGGGCAGCAGAAAATCATGAGTTCCGTCCAACGGATGCGGAGGCATTGAGGTTGTCCGTCGAGTGCGCTGGACTTTCCAGTGCTCCTGAAAAGAGAACTCGAAATTAAAACGAGGTGAGAACGAGCAACCTTTGTCTTCCGCCAAACATTAAGTTTGTTTCTCTTTCCTTTTCACTGTTTTTTCGTCAGCGGGAAAATGACCTGGAATAATGAGCTTCCGAGCCGGCCTCCAGCCAAATCATTGAACGAAATCTCCCTCGTGAGCCCGTCAGTCGAACACTGTCGAGGCGGAAAAAAGTCGAGCCCAGGCTCGGAGCTCTCGGAAAATGCTTCAAATGTTCCCCGAACCCCGCTCACGTCCTTTCGTTGCTAGCTCGAGCAAACTCTGAAATGCCGCTTTTCCTCAAAGCGCTCGCTCACTTCTCGTTCAGCCGCTTGCCGATGGGTTCGCTTGCTCTCCTATAGGAAATCAATCTTCTCTTCCTTTTTTTGTCTGATTAGCTCGCGATGTCAACTAACCGGATAAAAACGGCTGCAATCGGGAAAGAACAAACGCTGGAGCTATTTGCTCGGCTTCTTTTCGAAATTTCTGAAATGATATTTAGCGCGTAGACGGAACGTTTTCTTTAGATTAGGGTCACGCTAACCCGATGCCGTGATCGTCGGAAGGGTTCGCCGAGGCGGCTCTCGGAGTGCCGTTCGAACTCGCCACGTTCTCGATAGGAGGTAGAGAATCGCGGAACTTGGAAGCCGTTGATTTGGTTGGCGGTAGCGAAACTAAAGGAACCGCCAGGGGTTCTCTGTGCGAACAGGGGGAAGCGAGTCGAGCCATGACTTTTCCAGATGCAGGGACATATTCTCTCGAAAACTGAGTAGTTGAGGAATGACCACAACCAAAAGTATGATTCCAGGCTCCACGGCTTCTGAGCACGCTTGCGCCATAGCCGTGTGAAGGCGCTGCTCCTGGACATCAAATTCTGGAGAACGCGGGAATAATTGAACGATACAGAACACAGAGCGTTGTTGTCCGCAGTTCGGATAAATGACAGCATTCAATTATGACCCTGTTCGTTGACTTTCTGATTTCGTCCATCTTTCATGCTGGGCTGTCCGTGTTTCCGCAATCTTCATCAGGCCCCGGCCGGGTTACCCAACACCAGAAAATGGCGTTCACGCGCAATTTCTAATTTTCTCCACAATTACGCTCCACCAGTGTCTCGCAGAAGCTCCTCATTTTTCCTTCGCATGAAGGGTCAGTGTTTCGCAAGAGACGAAGTTTCCGTTGAGCTTGATTCGAGCGATAGAGCGCCGGACCGCCCCGGTCCGGGAGCAAACCGAATCTGTGGCTCTCCTGAGAATCTGATCTGCACCCCAACTCTCGCTGGGTCGAAACTGCCCGATAAGTTCGACGGGGAGTTCGGGGTGATGAGGGAGTCAATATGAGAGAGCGACTTCCAGTTGCGGCGAGCGGGGGAAGCGGATGGGGGGCGACAATAATCACGACTCACGGAACCATCCACCGCTTAGCGGTGGAATGAACGAAGAAAATGCAAAACCACCCGGTGGTTCACTTGACCTTCCGGCTGAACACAGTACCGTGGCACTTGCTGTCCCGACGAGCTGGATCTAATCTGAATATCGCTCGCTGAGCCGAGCTTCTCCGTAACTCCCTTTGTTTGTAATCAGAGACTTGGAACGGGCTCGGCGTCCGAGTGTCCAGGATTCCAAGTCGATCCCGCTCATTCGAGGAGCCTGAATCGCGTTCAAACTGAGAGAGGTCAGAATCATGGCGGAACGGATCCAAGACACGGAAGTAACTCCAGCATTATGCAACCTGGAAGATTGAGCATCCAACAACAAATATCGGAAAATATCCAATTTCTGGCGTCCCGCGGTCATTCGGTTCAGACGCGCGTTCCTGTAGCCGAATGGGTGTTAACGGAACAAACAGCGAGCTGTGTTTTATTTCTGCACAGAAGTTCGTTCACGAGTAACTAATTCGCGTGGAACGTTCAAGGAAGTCGCTGCAGCAAAGAATGATGCAATGCAAGCTCAGAAAAGTACATATCCTTCGAGGAGTATTCTAAAAGAGTATTCGAATACAGATATCTGTGAATGATGAGGAGAAAACGTCGAACGACCTCCAGATTGAGTACCGTAGCATGAAACTGATTGTCACCTGGAATCAATTGCAGGTGATCGATATTTATCGGGCTTAGCGGATCCTGATTGGGATTCCGATTTCCAGCTCAAAACTGGATTTGCCAGCATCTCATTCAAAGCTCCGAGAACCTTGGTCTCCCGCGGAACGTCAGCACAGCAGACGCAAACTCGAACGAGAACTCGGTAATGATTGGCATATTTATCACAGAATCTGCTCGAATATAACAATGGGGTGGAATAATTATGATGATTAGCAAAACTTCCAGTGATGATGGCTTTATTCGTGATCATTCTGTGAGTCGGGGGTTCTGTGGGTCGTCGACAACGATGTAGACATTGGATTTGCCGTCCCCCTGAGTTGGGCCTTCTATTTTCTTGGAGGAGAGGGTCGCGACGGGAGTAATTTTTCCGCTTTTATGAACAGTGATGTGAATTTCGCCATTTTTCTCGCTAGGAACAATCTTCATTCCGGCAACCTCCCGGAAAGGGGTGGGCGTATAAGCTCCCCGTTTCAGGCAGTGGGCAGAGAGCAGGGGATTCCGCATTCGCCGACTTGCCATCTCCAAGCAACGGGAAAAGCCCCGACTAGGTTTCCTCGAATGATGACGATTGATACAATTATCATGAGGCCCTCGCCTCTTATCGTGATTCGAAACATGATCATGCCCATCTTTGATCCATTCCGGACAAGTTGTCGCTTGATTGTTCCGAAGACGTCATCCGAGAACCCATATGATGTGCGATCGTACGTTTCGACAGCTGTGACAACAACCTTGGTTGGCCCGGACAGAAATTCAGCGTAACCATCGCTCATGGAACCACAGAATCCTTCACGGCGCCTGTTCATCCAGGAACAGATGTCCGTCCGTCCGATTCCGGGATCGGCGATCACTACGTCCGTGAAGCGGAACGAACACTTTGTGTGGCGTCTGAGTTTTCCGCCCGGTTTGTTGTACCAGACAGCGTATTGAATTAAACAATGGTCAGAACCTGACCTCAGCTTCTCGGTTGTAATCAGCTCTAATGCCTGCCCGGCTCCACGAACGGACAGCTCGAGCTTAGGTTGAGCCTCGCAACAGATAATAAACCCGAGGGGCGGTGTGCCTCGGGCGGTGGGTGATTGCGCAGCCGGATGAGATCCGAGGGTAGTTTTCTCCACAGGATCTCAGGATTCCGTGTACGTGGCCCGGCTGCATTTCGGAGCGATCGCCCCGGGGCTACGATTCCGACACGAGGTTCGCCGTATCCTGAGCACGGCGATTTCTCATTGTCTCTAGTCGCGAGCGGATTCTTAGGCCGATTCATAATTTTTGAATAAGTAGGAGCTTGAGCTCTGGATAGCGCACCTGCTCATAGAATCAAATGACCAGGTCTCAGCCCGGAATTTCCAACTCATTCTACGCCGACTTCGAGGTCGAAGTCATGCGAAACTTTGTTATCGAAATGCGGATTGTAGCGGTGATCCTTGAACTTCTCACAACGAGCACTATGAGAACAGAGCCCTCCAGTCGAGGGTCTTTCCACATTGATTCGGGCGGAAAGCTGGTTATTGTCTGTTGCAACGATATTCCTCTACGCGGCCTCTGGACCGCAAAACCGAACCGATGGCTTGTCCTCGAGCCTATCAGGATAACAAGACGAACTAAATCAATATTGTTAACTCCATGGAGAACGAGTTCTTCGAATCATCTCGGATCTTCGAAATGGCCATGAGTCAACAATGTCTCAACTTGAAGAAGAATATAACGCTGAATACTGTGCGCTGCCTTCAGTGTCGGCTACCAGAAACGACCGTAATAGTCGTTCTGGTATTCAACAGCGGTGGAGAGAGGAATTGAGCAGTGATTCGCCCACCGTAGGGGACGCACACATGGACCAAACGCGATGGCTCCGAGGATAATCGAATCAACATAGTCAACCTGGGAACGAGAAACGAAGTGATCTGCGGAGACAAAACGATCCGCCTCTGGAGTTGGAAAGACCTCATTGCGCATATGGAAGATCAATTCATGACCTATCCTATAATATGCGCCGATTCGTCCCAAGCGAGGCCCTCATCAGCATCACAGCCACCAAGAAGCTGTCTGGAGAGATGAGAGACCGAGTATCTTGTGTAAACCTGCGTGACTCAGCGTCTCCTCTCAGCAACAACCAGCAAATCGAAATTTGAATCAAACGAAGCCAAGAAAGCGCTGAGTGGTGCGAAAGTTCTCATCGGTTCCACAGTCGCAGGTCTTGCATCTTGGTGCCATGAATCGCGGATATATTCGGGAACGGGAGCCAAAATTTCTTGAAACGTCGAAACCCCGAGAAAGCATAGCGTAGGGGTTGGAGATGCTTATCTCGTTTTCTGCCAGTCTCGAGGCTCGATCCCGGTGTCGTTCTCTTGCCTGCGGAGTTCGAACGGTAACACTCGTGAAAGAACGAGCTTCCGATCTAGGATCGATATGTAGCCCACGTTACTGAGAAAATCATCGTGGAAGGAGTCATAATCTTCCTTCCTCTCTCTCTCTCTCTCTCTCGGGCGTCCTTTAGCACCGACACGCATGAAGTTGAGAAACTCGATTCCCTCCTGCGCCCACGAGACCTACCCAAGGAGCGCAGGAGAAAAGCCCCTCCCTCAGTCGGTACAATTACTGCATTCATAGAGTCAAAGGAACCATCGAGAATAACTACGTGGACATTGATCCACGTTACAGACAGTGGAACCGAGCTCGGTCCTTCAAGTGTTCGCTGATCTAACTATGAGTTCAGCAGTCTCAGCCAGAGAGCAAAGGTACCCATTGGTATCCTCAATGACACTCGACGTCCTCGATGCCGATTGTGGTATGCTTGAAAGCCCCACGACGTATTTCAGTTACCCACCCTCAAAACTTCATTCTCATTGCCGGGACAATCGGGTACCGGACTCCGTGGCAACGGATATGCTATAGATTGAGCTACTAACTAGAGAGAACCTCCATAACCCCAAAGTCTCATTTCCGGAGTGAGCAAATCGAAGAAACACCAGGAGATCTGAGATAATTGAAACGATTGAGCGGGAGCGAAAGATCTTGCCAAAATTGTCGGATTTCTAGCGAGGAAATAATAAGGAGGCATCAATCGAAGGCTCGTTGCGGGCATCATGACGTCAAGTTACGCCGTTCCCCGGCATTCTGCTCTCGAATCTCGCTGTTCAGACATTTGAAGCGAACGAGCGATGACCGATTCAGCGTTCCGTTGCAGTGAAATGGTAGATTACATGAAGTCGAGATCCTCTCAAGAGAGCGAGTTTCTCCGAACGCTTGCCGGCATTTAGCGATTTTCAGATGCATGCTAAATTCTAAACCTACAGCTCACTGGCAGCCGAATGCGTTGAGGTCCAACTCTGGAACCAAAGCGGCCGGGAGTACTTAGAGCTACAGTCGTCATCGCAAAATCAGTAGTCGCTTTGCGTCGAGAGGCGAATGTCGAGCTCAGGGTTTATGTACACTGCTGAAGATATTCTCTCCAGGTTTGACACAGCGCAAAACGTGGAGCTTTTCGGAGTCAGCAACGAGAATGGTTATGGTACGGTATCCCCCAACGACATCCTAACTGAAGCCAAAGCGCATATTACGGAAAACATTGGGGGCTCAAGACCGACTGTTCTGTGATTGATGTCACTGTAGGCTCAATGTAAGAAAAATGACCTTGACAGGGAATTGGTGAGCATGGAAAGTGTGACCAGCTCCACTTGATGGTTTTGAGCCACCTCTGGGAATCCTGGTGCTTCAGGGGCATAATAGAACTAAGGTCAGCATGCAGATGTTCACAAGACAGATGCGACGCATTCGCCCATCTCAGGAATCCCAATGATCCCCAAAGAGACCCGGATTGATCATCTGCTCGCTCGGCAAGGATGGAGAACCTCTCGCTCGGAGCTGCTCAGCGGAGCTCTCTGAGGTTCTTTTCGCGTATTCCACACACATTCCGAATCGGAAGAAACCTAGGGATCATAAAGCGTCTGTAGAGGGTGTTGGTGACGACATCAAGCGCATAGATCATAAAAGCTTTACACTAGCGGAAGGGCCTTTCTCGCTGAATTCATGAAGCTCAGAACATCACTCTAGCGATGACCTTCGACGAGTGTAGCTCGCAAACGAAACCATGTCCCCCGCTTTCCTAATGTTCGTTCATTGAATGCCCTTTCGAGCACATGATTGCGATCCTGTGCTGGAGGAAATCTGTTTGAGCCACGTGTTTCCGTTCCAGATTCCTTGTAGTGAGTTTTTCAAAGACAAACCAAGCTGCTTCATTTCATCGTCGACCGAAACCCCCCGGAAACGAAGCGGAATTCCGTGAGTGTGATGAACCTGCATATTGGATGCAAGCTCTGTCCTGTCAAGTCTTGGAGGCGTGGACAACTGTACCGCACACATGCAATCGAATATTCTGCAAGCAGACACAAAAAGAGCTCTGCTCACCGAGGTGGAGGAAATCTGATGTTTGTACGCGCACGAGGTGGAGAAGTATTCGTGACGGATCCAAGGGTGAGTAGATCAAACAAGTAAATGAGGATTGACTGATCGTAAAACTCTCGTTCCGCTGGCGGATTTGGTCGGCGGTGGAAACCTGCCACCGTAATTCGTAACCCGAGCACCTTGAACATTTGAAACAATATCTTCTTTCCGTTCTGCCCCTCGAAACCTCTTCCTCTGAATGCCGTCTTCGTTCCGATCTTATCCGGGAATTAGAAACTCCGCGTTGAGCCAATCAGGGCTTGAGATTGCTCACATTCGCTACTCGGAAAATATCGCAACATTGAGTTTAGTGCGAGAAAGAGCGAGTTCGAAAGTGGAAATCGTCTCAAATATTGATTTCCACAGTTGCACGGAATGTGAAGCAGCCAGCTCCGACTTGGACGGAACATGTACCTGAGATGATTCGGAAGAGATTTCACATCGGAGTCGCAACCCGTAAACCTATAAGTATACCATGTCCGGAGCCCCGTTGGGTGCTTCCTGCTGACAGTGTTGAGTTGGTTACCGAGCGTCATGGAAATGCCATCGATGACCAGTCGATTGGAAACACTCCGGATCCCGAACTTGACGACGCTAGTGCGAAGCGGACAACATCGCACGTTTCCGGAATATCGTTAAGGGTCGAGAGGATCGAACAAGTTGCTTCCAGTTCGGCGAACACAGTAGCCAGTCTAATCGCTCAGAATGAAGTAGGGGATCCGAGAGGACCTCGGTCAACAACGGATGTCTCTCGCGAGCCTCAAATAACCGCGAAACGTGCCTCAGAACCTACCGTTGCAGACACCCCACATCATGGGGCTTCCAGTCTGGCACTAAAAGATTCTGCTACCAGTGCTGGATCAACGTTGAATAACGGTTCCGAAGGAAAAACAGAACCGATGGTGAGCGATGACGTGGGTTCGTCGCGCAGATCAGGCTACGACCCAGATCATAGAATATCAACGAGCAATGAATCAACTATCAAGCCCGGAAGTGCCGGGACCCGGGGTTCGAGCCAAACCCTCGTGGATACGACGGAATTCGAGGGACAGAAAACCCCTGAGGGAGGGGAAATATCGCCTCCTCTGTCATCTGTATCAGATATCGTGGACACGAGTGGAGTCCTAGGCGGATCCGCTGGCGGCTCTGAAGCTCATGCAGACATCGCGCAAACGACGCCAACCTCCGAGTCGCAGGAATCGAAAGTTCGAGTGATGAGCACTGAAAGGAACGATGATGCAATGGAAAGCTCCGTAGGACATCCGGAGCAGTCTTCGTCAATCGTGATCTTCGAAGCGAAAACAACCGGAACTAAGAATGATTTCGGGAGCGATTCCGGCATGGAATCAACTCCCGGAAAATCAGCGAGCTCTGAAATACATGGAAGCATTGAAGAGGCTATTCAGGAAAATGTTGCGGACGCTGTTCAAAATAACACGGACAGCGAAATCGCGGCGCAGACCACAGCTTCCAACGTGGAAGTTGCATCGACTGCACCGTCGGCTGTATATCATGCCACGGCAGCCTACACGGAAACTTCAGAGACACTCGGAAAATATGAAAAAGTGATCGAAAGCACATCAGCCGTGATCTCGGGGGAACCTTCAGCGGAGGTGTGGTATCCCGAACAGAAGAGCGAGAGCCCTACGAGCTCTGAGGAAGAGAAGAGTAGCAGCAGCCGACTCACAACGGATGTAATAAATGCCTCCCGGAGCCCGGCAGGCGATGCCTACGATGCTTCAGCCGACGAACTTCCTTCAACGGTCAGCACTCAAATCGCGAGAGCCTCTTCATTGTCTCAGTCGGATGAATCAGAGCCACTGATCGTGAGCAGGAGTACTACAAGAACATCAGAGTTCCACGCAGACCTCAGTACCACGACGGAAACTCTGATCGCTCTCACTGGAAGCTCTGCGACCGCTTCGGCAACAACTGGGGTTTCGTGGGTAGCCTCTGACTCGGTAGCAGCACGCGAGAATCCGATCGAGGTTCCGCAGGCTGTCGACAGAACTGTTCCATCAGCTTCCGCGGAGAACAGCCAGGATCGAAGTGACGCGGATCATCGAACTACGGGGATCGAGACAGTATCGATGGCGGAGCGATCGTCTGCTCAAGCAGCGACAACCGAGGGGGCAGTTGACGTCCATGGAGGATACAAGGAGAACGATCTAGATGTGAAAGCAGTTCGCAAAAATGCGACCAGCTCTGATCCGAAGAGATCATCAAGTGTTGCGGATGACTTCCGAAGCACCGCGCAAGGCGACAATGCTTCCGCGGTCTGGGCCGAGAGCTCCACCCGATCAATGGAGACCCCTGAAGAATCGAGACCTGAGACCATGCGAACTCCGACAGTCTCGGAATCCGGAAACCAGCAAGCTGGAACAGAGGGAATAGAGAACAAGCTCGAACCCACACGAACCTCAATCGGTACACCAGAGGTCGAAATCACTGTGTTTTCCGGAGGAGACTCAGATTCACTACTTATGCCGTCGGAGGAAACTTCGAGAGCGTTGGAGGCCGCGGAAGCGAGTGGGAAAACCGTCCCGCAACTCTCAGACAACAACTCAAGTGAAGTGGATAGCCGGTTGGAGAACGAACCAGTAACGACCCCTATAGAAACAGCGGGGAACGAGCGTTCTGGAAAACCAGCAGCGGATTACGGCATCCCATCATCTCGATATGTGAGCTCAAGCCCGGATTTTGGCTCGAGTTTGGATCTCGAGGGCTCTGGTGCTGCATCGGGGGACTCGGTAGGGACATCGCCGCGGGGAGTAGTTGCTGGTTTGGATGTCCCTATGACACCAACGGCTCCACGAATTCATGGAAGTTCTACAAGTCAAGACATAATCAACCGAGTCACGACGGTTGCCTATTTTTTCTCTCCAGAAGTCTCCGTATCTAACGTCGATTCCAGAAGTGCGAGAGGATCGGGAGGACTAGAGAATGATGAGATCACGACATCAACGGTCACGAGAGACGGAATCAAGGCTGGAGAGAAACTAGGCGCTGAAACAGGATCATTAACGGAATTCCCCGAGGATACAGCGAAGTTTTCCCAAAGTGCAGCCGGGGGAAGTTACACAGGGGACGCAGTTTTTCACGGGTCGGATATTCCAGCAGTTACTCCAGGCCCGGATGCCATGACCAAGGACGACAGATCGATTTCAAGTATTGATGGTGGAACACCATCGCGCACAAAGAGTCAAAGTTCACCAAGCGGTGACAATAGTATTGGGAAGCCAGACGAGGAAGCGGCAGAGCCAAACTCGGACAACGGGACAGCGCAGAATCCCAGAAACGCTGTGCGGGCTACAGAGCGCACGACCTTCTCGGAGTCTGTGACAAGTGAAGATCGCAAGCGGTTCCGAGAAGAGGCAGATCTGGACGGGATCATATCCACCGAAATCGCAGGAGAGATGAAGGAGAACGGTGAGTCGACGGGATATCTCAACGACTTTGAACTGGCGGATACGCCTGATCGAAGCGAACCTTTGATCACAGAGCCAGTTCCGAACGTGATTGGAAGAACTCCAAGAACCACCGGCGTTGACCCAATCAACTCAAACGACGGAACTATAAGCAAGACGACAGAAATCCAGGTAGACGAGTTCACCCGATTGAGTACAGCGAGAGAGGAAAAATTGCCAGAAGTGACAAGAAGATCGACGGATTCTGAGCAGGAAACTTCCGAAGTACAACAGGATATGACAGAAAAATATCCCGGCGCCCTTGAGTTCCTGAACTCCACCGAACCTGTCGGTGCATTTGGATACACGGCGACGCAAGCGTCACGAACCATGAAACCGTTCAACCGTTTCGGCAATTCGGTGCAGCACTCAGAAACCACAGGGTTCGATCTTCAGAGTGAATCAGATGATGCCACTTTGGGCGACGGAGGTTTCGATGGAAGAGTCGATGGGAGCACCGACAACCCCTCAGAGGTTATAACGATTCGGACAGAAAGCCTTCGCTCTGGGGAGAAAGTGGAGGAAAAGAAGAAGAAGAAGAGAAAAAGAACACAAAACAGGCCAACGAATAACAAGGACGATCCTAATGAGGACTCGGCACTCGTAGCTCGTCAGAGCACGTTCCAATCAACTACAACGTCGGTTGGCGGTTTGGACAACATGCCAGGTTATGCTGTTGTCGCTTCCGACGCGGACATTCACACAGAGCTGAGCGAAAGACCATCGAGCACGATCCCCACAATTGAGTCAGGTATGTTGAGCGAGAAGCTTTCGAAGCGATCTTGGAGCGGGAGTGACGTTGAGAGATTAATTCTGGCCGTTACAGTGCAACCAGGACTGGAATCCCTAACGTCGCGTCGAGACAAGGGGGGAATCATAGACATGTCGGGAAACGACGCGTTCCCATCCGGAGGAGCCTCGGAGCCGGAACATTTGAAGCTTGACCCCAGCCTTGGCGATTCATCAGATCAGAATTTCTTTGATTTTGACGTATCGGACTGGTGGAACGGGGGATCTAGCACACGGAATCGACTTTCCAACGGACAAGCCAACAACAGACCCGCCAAGTCGGACCCCCAGAAATTCCCGGATGACGACTCCAGCCTAGCGGGTCGACTCCTCGTAACGGCAACAGCTCAACTCCTGCTGATTGCATTGATATTATTTTCTCTCTTCTGGAGGCGACGAATCTAATTCAGGTTACCAGGAGTTATATCAGTGAGGTAGACGAGCAGGATCAGCGCAGACATCGCCCAGAGAACGTCTTCCAAGGTGATGTTCAGAATAAAACGTGGGAAACTTCTTATCTTTTTCCGTTAACAAGCAGAGCCAAGAAATTCAATTCGCAGCGCTCGGAGGGCGTGCTCGGAATCTCTGAATGTGTTCCTCATTGCAGAGAGGGAAGCACGGTAGGACCCCTGAGAGTCTCGGCATGCGTCCACATCTTATTTGCTTACAGACGAGCTTGCCATTTCTCATATTCTTTCAGAAGATGTAACTACGAGACTGCAAGGATAGGAGTAATCTTTTGACCTGTGGTTTCGCATTCGTCACTCAGTTTTGAGCGTGACCGAGGGCAGAATATTCACATCTGCCCACTGCTGGAGGTCTCGGATGAATGCTTGGCATTGATCCGCGGTACGGATAACGGTGTCATGACGAGCTCGCGTGGGGTTACAATCCGGCTCCGCATCGAACGGATGACTCTCTCTAGGATGCTGAGGGATCAGCGAACTCATTCGCGAGGTCGAAGGTCTTAACCAGTGGCAGAGATGGGCGGAATCATAATCATGATTATGACCATGATCGATAATCATAGTCAAAGTGTGATCACGAAAATAATCATACTTTGACTAGGATTATTAATCACATCTTGATTATGATTATGATTAAAAATCATAGTCAAAGTATGAATATGAATATTCTCATGATTGTGATGACTATATCCATGTATATGATGAGTATTATTTTTATTATTGTGATTATTATTGTTTCTGGTATACTCAAGCACCCGGTGGAAGGATGACACGCACACGAGGTGCGTGCGGGACCGGGGTCCATGGACGAGATTCCGGGATCGATCTTGACCGTACTTTTTGGAGTCAAGGGAAGTGATTCCGAGATCGATCTGGCCATACTTTTCTGAGTATGGAGTAGTGATTCCGGGAGCCATCTGTGACAGCCAGTTGGATTCTGGAGGAAGGCTAGCTCGGTCAGATCGATCCCGAAATCACTCCTCCATACTCGGAAAAGTATGGTCAGAACGACCTCGGAATCACTCCTCCATACTCGGAAAAGTATGGCCAGATCGATCTCGGAATCACTTCCCTTGACTCCAAAAAGTACGGTCAAGATCGATCCCGGAATCTCGTCCATGGACCCCGGTCCCGCACGCACCTCGTGTGCGTGTCATCCTTCCATCGGGTGCTTGAATATACCAGAAACAATAATAATCACAATAATAAAAATAAGAGTCATCATATACATGGATATAGTCATCACAATCATGAGAATATCCATAATCATACTTTGACTATGATTTTTAATCATAATAAAGATGTGATTAATAATCATAGTCATAATCATTATTATGATTACGCTCATATCTGACCAGCGGTTCTCAAAGTGGTGGATATCGACCCTCAGGGGGTCGATGGCTGATCCCCGGTTTACAGAGGTGATGCCGGGGTGGATTTGACCATACTTCTTGGCGTCCACGTAGGTGGATCAAGGGTCGACGGTCGACACCTTGGGAGACGGCAGTCCACAAACTTCAACGAAGTCGCCTAGGGGATCGATGGGTCAGTGGAGTTTGAGAACCACTGCTCTAAACGATCATAGGTTCAACCATCACTCCACAAAAGTCGGAGCTCATGTGATGTCTTGACTGAACTGTTCGAAGCAACTTAGTATTAACAGTTCGCATGAGATGCGTTTCAAATAAGTGTTTTCATCCATGTCGTGGGATGGAGCGACGATCCCCCTCCGAAGATACGGGCCCAACTTCATTCTGTAGAGAACTACTCCTTGGGCTCAGCCCTCAGAGTGGGAGACGAAGATCCTGAATCTAGCAACACGAGAATATGAATTAAGAATGAACGATGCCCGCTAGTCGGGAGCGAAGGACGCTGGCATCGGGATGATGAATTGGGATCCCGCAAACAACTTCGGAAATAGCCAAGCATCGGAAGTGGGACTTGTGGCACCGAATCCGGTACAGTCAAAGTACCCTGCGTACACGACCAGCGAGCGCTGCGGGGGATCTCGATCCCGGGCTCGGATCTCCGCTCTCGAAACGTCTCCGCAGTCTGACATTTCAATTCCGAAGCCTCCGAAGATCGAACCCTGATTCCCTCCTTAGGCACCGAAAGGTATGGTCAGCTCGATCCCGGAATCACCTCCTCAGACTCCGAGATGTGTGCTGAGCCACAATGGATCCCGGTACCACCTCTTTAGCCGCCCAGGGGTACGGTTAGATCAGCCTCGGAATCACTCCCTCCCTCAGGTTCCCGAGAGTTTGGCCAGGCCGATTTCGGAAGCCCCTTCATAGTCCCTAGGAAGCCTACGTCCATCCTCCGTCCAACCGCCCCACAACATGCCGCCAGTTCCATGTCAATCCGATCAATCCAGTGGAAGTCCATCGAGGACAACTGGATTTTTAAGATCGACGGCACCGTGGCGGCTATGAAATTCCAGTTCAACTCGACGAGAACTGGAGCAGCGATGTCTCTCAACCCAAAGCGAATGAGAAATCGTAGAGACCTATACTTGGAATCTGAGCCGAACTACACGGAGTCGCAGCGACCCGAGTTTGTTCTCGACGCACAGTGGTTAAAAATGAGGTTCCACCTGGACAAAAATATTTGAGACACTTTTCCGACTATTTGGAGCTCCCGGACTCATTTCCGACCGTCAAAAATTAAGTTTGAGTGCTTCTTTCGCGCACGTAGAAAATTTCCGACCCTCCGTCGGAATCAGTTATCTCAACCAGTGTCAGCAAACATGGATATGGCCTCCAACTTTGCGGGGGAAAGAATAAATTTCCGCAAACCGAGTGCCGGTGGGGTTGGAAGCCGGACGATACGGGGTGAAACATGATACCGACCCCGTGCCCTACAAATGACGGCAAAAACGTCCCTGCCGTCCGTCAAGATGAACGATTTCCGATCGTATTTCACTGATCTCCATCGGGCTTGTACGAACGCCAGCGCCCAACAACCGCCCGGCTGAGCGACTTGGGATCTTGTCTCAGATCTCAAGAGAAGTATCGAGTCGATATCCCATCGAAACTCCTTCGTTTGTGCAAACTATGGGGTTCAAGGGGTGCCGATTTTCTCATTTCGCGGGTAGCAAGGGAAGCGGGAAGACGATGTCGGATTTGGAATGAAGGCGGCGTCCGACTTCTCTTAACCTCAGGCATCCAGAGAGGACTCTTTTCCACCTGTCAGGCCACAGTGCGACGTCAACCGGCAATAGTTCACTGGAATCGACGGGGGTGGTGAGCCATCCGGGTTGGTAAGGTCTCCAGAATACCGACGATCTATAGGAGTCGAAGCCCACTATGAGCCATCCAGGAGAAAACTCCCAATCAACATCAAGGCTCCGGCAGCTCATCTGAATAATGTTTATACGATTTCTGAGTTTCTTCGAATTCATTTCGCAAATCTGGTCGAGAGCGGGAATAGACAAAATTAAAATACGGAACCACTGTGCTTAAGAGCCGGAAGAATGTGCCCAATAAGCTGTATCACGTTTCTTATTCAGAACGTCAACAACAGCAAATAATTCATCCGACGGGGCTATTCATTCTGAATGCAGTCCCACAATATTCCGGGTGAATGATCGAGGACTAGAACAACTCCAATGATGATCCGAATGAGATTTTTCTCCGGCTGCAAATCAGAGTTTTCCCTCAAACACGAGCACCCGACTCGGATTCTGTCCCGAAGCGACCCATCTTCGGGACTGCCGGGATCAAGCGTCTGAGCAAAGAGCGAGCAAGGCAAACCCGGTGGTCGTAAGGAGGGTATCTTCCCCCTTGAACAACCCAAGGGAATCCAAAACCCGTAGGGGATTATCCTCGTCTATTATTCCGAGGTTGTGAAACTGAAACAGGCCACACACGGCCCTCCTGCTTCTGCACGGGGTGGCGGGAGCCAACGATAGGGCTCGTGACCGTTCTGTTCGAAGCCTTCACCGAGACCTCAAAGATTGATTTCCGAAGCGAACAGACCATATCCGACACAGCAGATGTGTCAAGGATGAATATCCCAACAACAAACTCCAACGGTGGCGATGATCCGGAGCACTCCTCCTTCGTTGGTGGTCCTGCTTCGCAGCGACTTCTCCCGGACGAACGTCAGCGCTGGTTGTTTGATATTTCTCCCCAACATCAACGCAGGACTGAGAGCTCCTTCCAGCGCCACCGCGTAGAGGACTTAGGAGCTTCGATCTGCTGTTCCGTAGCTGACCCTTGATGCAGCTTCTGCCGCCTCACATGGAGATTATCCAAGACAGAGGTAGCAGAAGAAGCCGATATCGCCTCGCTGGCTTCTTGAAGATTTGACTCCATTCAGAATATTCGAGAGAATCTGACCATGTAACAACTTACAAGCGAGGCTAGCCACTGCGACAGCTACACTTCGCGTGAGTTCTGCTCTTGAGGCGAAACAGATATTCAATGATCCGCAAGTAACGAAACGTAGCTCACAGACGTGCTTGTGTCGATGCAAATGAGGAACAGACGAGAAGCCAAAACGCGGCCAGCCGGCTTCACATTGGCTAAGACCGTATCGCAAGTTCCCTGCAAGGGAGCTCGTTTCAATATCGCTTACACGACGGTCAACATTGACTATATTCGTGGCAACAACAAAAACAACATTGCACAGCATGCGATTGGAGCTTCTCTCAGCCCTGCCTCTTACAGTTTTACCCCTTATATAATCGACTAGGATTCAGATATATCAGTTGTGGTGGTGTTCGTGAGCGGAACACTATTCTCGTGATTTGTTAATCTTAGGGAGCTCCAACGCGGTGAGATTTTTCGTTTGTTTTGCTGCCAACGCCGATGCTCAACTCGTTCTCCGACTGAGTGCGTTGTTTGTATTTGTTGACCATGTGACACGGGAGCTCAGAGCAAAGTTGGTTTTTGCAGGCCCAGTGGAGATGAAAAAATGTCTGTTGCTCATGTGCGCCATACTTCTGCTGGATTCTAGTGACTGTATGATGAAAATGATGATGATGAAGAAAATGGGCGGAGGACACGGCTTAGGAGGATACGGGGGCCAGGGAGGCTTCGGTGGTTATGGCGGTTACGGAGGTTACGGAGGCTACGGCGGCTACGGTGGATATGGGGCTTACGGAATGACTCCTTTCCTGGGCATGGGCTATCCTTATCAGTCACATCCCTATATGCCCATGATGCAGCCCATGCAGCCGATGCCGTATTATCCCATGTATGGCTAACTTCCCCAACCGCAAAACGTGTCATGAGGGATCAATTCGTTTGTCGCCATTCATCATCAACTGTAGTGATGGACTCAACTTGTGATACTGAGTCCCGGAATCGATCATACTTGAGGAAGAGGTCGCACAGTTCCATCAGCATCGGGTTACTCGCGGCAGGCTGGCTCGCCGAAAATCGCCGGAGCTCTGCGGAAGTCGGAGCGCCTGAAGGGGAACGTCCAGATCACTGCATGGCTGTCGCATGGAGTCCTGGAGCATTATGATGATGCGGTTCCGGTTTGTTGTTGCCGAGGAGGGGGGTTTGGGGGAGTTCGACGACTCTGCGGGAACAAACCCCAACTCTGATTAACATCCGAAATATCAACGTAGCGCCTGATTTCATTGACGGCTGAAGTCTGATAAAAAGGTTGTGATCGTCTCTCGCATGTACTAGTGGACATAAAGGGTTCGGTGGAGCATTTCGTGTTTTTACTAATTGAAAGATTGAAATCGATCTGTGACTTATTCGCGTTCCGAGGGAGGGCTTGGCGGGGTCTGGCCAAAAGGGAGGTCGACGGAGTCTCGCGACAGTGAAGCTGATGCCCGAATTCTCGACTGCGCCTCTGGCGAGGGTCTAGCTGTAATGCATTATCATTGAGTTTCATTTCGCGTCTTGTTTGGCTCTTGGTTCAGTGGCTGTGAGGCCATTCCCCTTCATGAGGGTGAGTCGATCACCGTGTCGCCGTGACGTCGTCGTTGAATTGGAAATCTGTGCTGTTTAGTAACATAGAACGTTCCAACCGTAGATTCCAAACCTAATCTAGGATTAGACACTCAGCTCTTGATTCTCTCTCTCTCTCCCTCAAGAGAGTCACTCGCGCAAGCGTCCCTACTGGTTGCATTCGAAATCACGGTGAAAACAGTCAGCATCAGAATGTCTGCTTTGCGCTGAACTCTGTCCAAATTCTAGCGGTCCCGAAACCGTCTCTGTCCGCATGCAATGGTTTGTGTTATATTGCTATGAAATCAATGAATCCTCCCTCGGATTAGACATCCCATCGCTACATCAGTGCTCATTCCCTCACCAGACCGATCCATCCAAAGATGCTGGTTTCCAATGGTGGCACCAGCCACGCATGTCTTGGTTTGTGTATAGATTTATCGTCTTTCTTTGCGTCGTCTCCATAATTCTGCTGCTCATGAGGGCTCGGGAGGAGTCTCGGTGAGTCCATGGCTCGAATTCCCCTTTTTTCTCGCGACTTCGTTGGTTACCTTCATAAACTGTCATTGCTTTTGATTCTAGATATAGCGTTGTATTTGAAGTTAAGGAGAACACTACTCGAGTACACCTTTTCCGTTTGCTGTGGAGAGAGGGTTTCTGGACTCTATCGACCCAGGAGTACGAATCGATTGCACCGGGTCTACTTGACTATTTGGACCGCCCACGTGATGGCGTTCATAGCTTACTGTAAGAAAAGTCGTTACAAGCATGAGCTTACAAGAATCGCAGCGGATGTTCCGAAAGGACGCATCTTGAAAGTCACGAGTCCTCGTTCTGAACATTTTGAACTTTATTCGAGGCCTCAAGGAACACTGCGTAGATAAAATTTCTGAGAAAATTCTGTTCGATCAGTCCGTTGTTCGCGCGGGCGAGAAACGCAATTCCTGAGTCCCACCAAGGAGTCGCGACGGTGTCACTTGGAGTCACCGAAACATTCCATCGGCAACTAGCAAACGACGACAACAGGGTCCAGGATCTGTTCGCGAGAATCAACCGAACCCTCCGCTCGTCTTCCTTCCATAACGCGTTCGTAGTTTCCATCAATGCAACCGACGAAGGTACCGCGTCCCGAGGCCGAATTGGAAATGCGACATCGAGTTCCGGCGGGGTATCTCTAAGACATCGACCCATTCCTTCCAGCTGCCTACACCTGGTCCGCGATTTCATTGCTGAAGAAGACCTCGGGAGCCAGAGTGGCTGTCCTGAACCTCGGACGTTATCGATGCCAAATCTGCTTTGTCCCCAACATGACGGATCCGAACATGAGTTTCGTCCGGTTCCAAAAGAATGTGGGACTTTACGTGAAGGACTATAACCGCCTTGGGATTGATCACACGCGTGCGGGAGTAACAAGTGAGGGGGGGGTCTCGGATGACCGCTTTGAGAAAAGAGCCCACGACATTTTTAGACCTATCTTCATGATAATGAGCCTTTGATACTACAATGGCGCGCAGTTTTCCACAGGAGAAGCAGGGGCACATGTCTGCGATTCCAAAATCGCCCATGAGTGAGCATCCTTTCTGCTTGCGAATTATATCAATGAGAAAGAATCCTTCCCATGGAACGTTCGTAGAGGCGTACTAGCATGCGTAGAGCCCAGTAGTCCCTTCATCACTCTGCGGGAATGATCGAGGGCAAAACCTGAAGAGGATCATAACTTTGATTGCTTCGCCCACAAGCCACAGGTTCCGGCTCTGCCAGAATGCCATACGGGAATACCTGATCGGAGTCGGCGTGGATCCGATGCCTGATCTGCAAACGAAGGAAATTTACGTCCGAGGTTTCTTCTTTGAGTTTGCTGTGTACGGGGGCCTCATCCAGGAACACGAAAACCGACAAACGATCAAGGTCGAGTACATCGGGTCGCAGGCGGAAGCAGGTAAGATTCCCGTAGGAGGGTTTTTTCCAACTTGACGTTGGCGAGAATGACGCGAAGTTATGAGATGCTCTCTACTAATGTTAAGCAAATGCTCCTCATATTCAGCTTGCAAGGATCGCAGATATCGGACTCCCAGTATCTGCTTTGAGCTGACTTACATGTACACGCTTTTCACCCAGAGTTATCGGATTGGCGACGAAAGAGAACTTCGTGTGAGTCCCCGTGCTTTACCATGTTCGATTTATTTCCGTGCTTTCTCTGAAGTATTTCTCATCTCGTAGTCTATTGCAGTTCGTGAGACGGATAGAGAACGGGTCCGCGAGTTGGACACTGGGCTTGGCAATAGCTCACGTCTACGACTGATAGTTGTCCTCACCGAGCCGGCGGCGCTAATGCCAGCTCGTTGCGAATGAGGACGACTGATTGATTCCACAACGTGACAGAATCGCTCCGAGTGGCGAAGCACGATTCGGCTCGAAATAAATCTCCCACTGTTTCAACAAACTCCCATTTGCCATCACCGATCGGAGGACTTCATTCCCATCTCTGACCGGTGCCGCGTCCCCGATTACCCCTATGTCAACAGAGACACTCAGCGAACGACACCTCCTCGTACTAACTTAATCCGTCGTCTTTTATTGTAATGCATAGTGATAAAGTATTTACACAAGAATCCTGGAATCTACGAAACGAACTGAGTCCGGTTGAGCTGATCCGTTTTCGGTCAGGCCAACCACGCGTCATAAAACTTTCTGAAACCCATTTTCGAAGCGAATGTTGAATATGTTCTCCTCTTTGCCACTTCCCGCAGCTCCAATACCCAACCGATCAGGAAAAAACCAACGTCGGTCAGAGCGGGACCGCAATGTGATCTCTTTCGTTTCCCCCCGTGTTACAGATCCCGCAGCATTGCACGATCCCACATTGCTTCCATCCACGTGATCGAGTTTCTTTCGTTTTTCAGCTATTTTACATTACATACAACGCTTTGAAGCGGGTCCAACTTCATAACCCTCTTGACTTCTGACACAAAGAGCGCAGTGCCCTAACAAAGACGATCATTCCGAGTCCGGAGTTCCGGAGTCCCCAACCTGACGTCTGTTATTTTCAAAACCCTATTCATAGCCTGCCTATTGTTCGATTTCCATGGTGAGGCTTCGCAGCGTTTTGGGAAATACTTTCGTAAATTCCATCTTGCATTCCATCAACCGCTTGCTTTCCGCTTCCTGCGAACAGCAGCGAATGACAATTGTCCTGACTCGTTAGTCAACTTGGTTTTAGGATCGCAAGAACTCTAAATAACTTATGATTTTTTTGTGAGCTGGTTTCTTCTCGTCGAGTGGCTGTCCACTCCAGGTTCCTGTTAGACACCTTGATTCGGTCCTAACCGTTCCATGTGTTCCGTCGCGGGAATACATCGAGATATATGTTATCTGTATTGTCTTGAGAAATAGTCAACTTGACCTGTGAGCGAGAGTCGTGCGGCAGCTTCCAGCACGACTTCCACATCCCAAGTCGGTGGAAGGAAAAAGTTTTGATTGTTGATCTACACTTTCTACATCATAACGGTATCAGGTTTGAGAGCGAACTACTACCGCTGATAATTCCTTGCTTATTAGGTATTTCGACGGAATTTTCCTGGCTATGCCTGGCGAACTGCTATGGATGGAAATGTTCTCGATAAGGTAGCTCGAAATGCTGACGCTCGGGGCTTGAAACGCGCCATACTCCTGGATTTCCTCCTCCTCACCCTCAAATTCAACCGATTCGGGACGCAGCGTCCTCGAACTTGAACTCAAACTTAGATCTTCCGAGTGTCTGCCTTTGTGGCTTTCAGATCTCATTCCACGATGAGATAGTCGCCAAACTATTTCGATATGAATACAAGTCAGCCTAGATCAACGACTTCTGGAATTATCTATGAGACAGAACTAGTCTCCTGAAAGCTCCCCTTGAGTGAACTCAGCGAATGTCTCCAACGACGCTGTTAACATCTACGACAACAGATCTGAAATGGACGAAATACAGAATTTAGAGAGTTGATTCGACCGCAGACGGAGGAAACAGAACCCGGCCAGAACCCAGAGATCAGGCGATTCCAGAGCACTCGAAGAATCACCGATCCCACGAGGTGATCAGAACGTGCCGGAGGAATGAGAGCAACTAAAAAACCGTGAGAGCTGAGGAGCTGCAGGAACTTACAGAGGAATGGAAAGAAGACAAGCGGTATGGATACTTCCAAAATGACCCAGAAGCAAACACCGAGTGAGCGATGTGCACGGCTCAGGCTTGTTTGGTTGGCTGACTCTCCGGAGCGGCGTAGATCCGCGAACGTGCAGAATGTGCAAGGCAATTGAACACTAAGTGGCTAACCTTGAATCAGAGGAGCCTCTTGAGTTACGAGGCTCGCTTCATTCGGGGCTCCCTGAAGAGGCATCTGACTTGTGGTGGTGGAGGTGGTATGGGTGGTCGTCGTCGTCAGATTATTGTTGGCCGTATTACTGTGCTGAGTGCTGTTGGAATTGAAATCGGCCGAACCCGTACCCGAATCCGTGGACGAGGGCCCGTTGTTCGAATTATCGATCGAAATCAGCTCGTCGGCCTTCTTCTCGGATACCTCGGTTCTCTTCTCAGTTATCACATTTACGTTGCCTTCCTTTCCACCGGGCATCTGACCAGCACTGACCGCCTGAGCTGCAAAACTGTTGGCATTGTGACTGAAAAGGGGAGAACCTCTCGAAGTTAGACACTCTCGCGTCACTTGGCGAGGACCGGGGGACCAGACCGTCACTCCCTCTATGAAAAATTAACTCACCCGTTCGACAAGCCATTCTGATGTTTCTGCTGAGGATTCGCGGCTGCGTTGGAGACGTCCCTGACAGGGCTGGCGTCCGCGCTGGCGTTGTTCTCGACCCCACCCTGTGTTCCGTTAGATTCTTTCGGGTCCGAAGCAGCAGCTGCTGCAGCGCGGGCTTTCCTCGTTCTCGCCATAATTTCTTCCACTCGCTTCTTCCTCTCAAGTCTTTCTTGTTCCTCTTTTTTCTGGCGCTCGATGGCCTCCTGCTTAGCTTTTTCTTCTTCGAGGCGTTTCTGTTCCTCTTCGATACGAAGTCGCTCTTCTTCAGCTTTCCGGGCCTCCTCCTCAGCTCTTCGCTTCTCCTCCTCCTCTTTCTCCCGTTTGAGTCGGGCCTCCTCCTCGAGTTGTCGACGTTTCTCTTGGATGGCTCTCCTGGCCGCAGCTTCTTCCTCTTTCTTCTTGCGCTCCTCCTCGGCCTGTTTTTCGATTTCTTCGCGAGCCTTCTTCCTGGCTTCAGCGATTTCAGCCATGGCTTCCTCTCGAGTTTTCGTCTTGCGCGATTCCGCAGGACGATTTTCGATCGGCATGCAGCCCTCCGTAAAGCTCTGAGTCATTAGCAGCGGGATATCTATCGGTAGAGCGGTGGTCGATTCTGTCATCGCGGCCGATACGTTTGCGTTTTGAGGCGCGCTGTCCCGGCTCGTGTCCTTTTGAGGAGACGACGCCTCCTTCTTCTTGGGAGACGCGGATCGGCGGCTTCTGCTGCCGGCCTGCGGCTCCGGTGACGAAGCGGGCGGTACGGGCTTCTGGGGCTTCCTCAGCGGAGTCTGTTTGTCCTTCCTATCTAATTCGCTCGAAGGAATCGAACCCGCGATGCTAAGGGGACGGATCTTCCGATTCGCGGAACCTTGAAACGGAAATTCTGCCGTTAGGAAACGTCGCTCGAGGACTTCGTCTCTCCTGGGTTTAGTCGGGAAGGACGGAGCTCTCTATTGGGCCTGAGCTACACGAGGTTGGATCGGTACGTCATGTGGGTCAATTGATGAATTATGGAAGGTACCTTGAGTTTTAGGCCTCATGTTCGCATGCGGACCGCCCACCGAAGAGGCCACCGAACTCTGCGAGAGGTCGGACGACATTTGACTTCTGGAGCGCAGATGATGTGGGGTGGACAAATGGTGGGTTGGGGAGACCTGCTCACTGCGCGTCGCCGAAGCTGAATGATGACCTGGCAGCGCAATGGCATCGGAGAAGCATGTTAGACGCGGATCGACTAGGGTTAAGCATGCGATGTCGACTATTCTCTAACGTTTCGAGACAAATCATTCGTTTCGAGCTGTGCATTCAGAAAGCCGAGCACCACTAAGCGGGAACGTAATGTCGCGGAGGTCTTGCTCAAAAATCAGAGAAATCGATACGGAACTCGGGAACGAGAGAGACAGCAAACGCGGGAAGAACAACTGTGACAGGGCATCGCCGAGTCGAGTTTTTGAAGAGGTCGAACGCAACAAAACACAACCCAACGTATCAAACCTTTCTGTCTCAGGTGGGAAGTGCGCGTGAGGCGGGGGGGTTGCAATGGCGTCGAACTCAGGTGCGACATGCTACGAGCGCCTTGGATTCCTTTGAAGCCCGCGTTCTGGGGCTGCGGGGAATCACTGAGCTTCCATGCCGAATGCGACCTACTCTTGAGGTCCTCCATGGTGAATCTCCTCCGAGGTTGCGCAAGGATGTCCAGGCGAGACATGCTCACGGCTCGCTTGGGCGTTCCCGCCGAGCCCGCTGCAGTCTGCGGTCTTGACGGCGTTGGCAGTGCTTTCGAACCGAGTCCGCGAGCCCACGGCGATGGCGTCACCGGCGTCAGGTCAGTCTTGCGTCGGGCAGCACTCGAGGTTACGATCATACTTCTGCTCATGAGATCCCCTGCAATCCCGAGAGAGCTTTTTAAGAAATAGTCACGCAATCTGTCGACCACTCGAAGCACCATGGTGCTGATTATTATCCGCCATCATCCATGCGACTGTGAGAGATTATCCACCCACACACAAACAAACACTCGAAATTCATCCATTCCAAAGCGGAGCCAAGAGTAAGCAATGAACCAAGCAGAAGCCATTTCCTCGAATGCGACCAGTTTTAGTAACGGCCGTTCACGTCGCGTTCGATCGCTCCCGATCGTATTAATGAGAACAGAGCGCTTTGTTCTCCCCCCACGCTTCTCACAGCTTCTTACCATCCTCGTGAACAAGAGCCCCCGAGCCCCATAGACTGCCAAAACAGGACGTTGTCATTCGAGACAACGATTGCTTCTCGCTTGGCAAAGGAGTCACCTTATCTTCCTTATCTTCGGGGTCGTGTTCTCCAGCCAACTGATCTGAAAATCCCCGACCAAAACTCTGCGCTCAGCGGGTGTGATTGTGAACCGGCGTGACTGTGCCTTTGTGAGAGTGGCCCAGATGAGAACTAGCGTTTCTTCTCCCACTTGAGAACGAACTGGACCTGTTCTGCTGGAATCGAGGAGCGAACCAAACAGGGCAGCGCTCCGCCTCCGAGACAGCTCGGTGTGCTTGCAAGCATTCCAGAAATACCTAGTGTACACTTCGAGGCATATTTTCAACCCAAGTGCGCTATCTCTCTTATCAGCCCCCTACTGTGGGGCTGCATTTTGTGGAACTCGAAGACGGAGTTCTCCTTAAACACTAGAGCAACTCGCCCGTCACGGCTGAATCGGATCGGTGATGAACGGAGTGGAAAAGCGACTCACCCGAAGCACCCCGTGCAGGACTTGACATGACGGAAACCGGCTGATTTCCCTCAACGATGATGGACGCGCTCAATCGATTCTTTCGGTACTGCTCTGCCCTCAAATCCCGCTCCTGGCTCCTCCGCAGGACGGCCTCACGCCATTCCTGATCAGCTTCGTGCAGGGCACGTCGTCGTTCGTCCACCTGAGATCAAACTCTCATTAACATCGGAGTTACAGCGCGGATCAGGGAGCTTGGGAAAGATCTTTCTAGAACTGAAAAGAGGACGTCCACACAACCGGGGGATCGGAATGGATGCCTACATTCTGTTTGTGTGATTCCTGAACGACTTGTCGATCTTGGTTGAGCTTCTTCCGATCGCTCTCGCTTTCTTCTCGTATGCGTTGGGCGTTCTCATTGTGTTGGACTAATTCTTCCATTCGTCGCCGGTGGAGCTCCTCCTGCCGTTCGCGCGACTCTTGTCGAAACCGTTCAGCATTGCAAGGATCTGAATAAGTGAAAACGTTATGAGAGGAGGGTCGGAAGCATGACTGACTATGGGGGGGGGTTCGAAATCGATGAGACGGAGAAGTCAGCTCGGAGATCGAGCCTCTTCGACTCCTTGCCTCGCCAGATCGTCTGAGAACGATGCACGATCGGAGTATCTTTGGTGGGTACAGTAAACATATTTCGGCAGATTCAGAGGGAATCCCTTGAGTGAGAGGACAATACAAGGAACGGATAGCAAGATGCAAGCTAAGCTAGCCGAGGCAACAATCATAATGCAGAGATTTTCTCCAACCTTGAGATTGCGAGCCGCCCCAGTCGCTCAGCGTGGCCTGTTGTCCGGAAGGCTGGGTGAAGCCTGCCGGATTCTGTGCTGGTTGGATCTGATTTGAGTTCTGGTTCGCCGAGTAGCCGACGGGCGGGTCCTGGTGTCGCAAGCAGTCCGCTACATCTGAACCCGATTGCGCGAACCAGTAAGATCCTATGGTGCAAGATAAGATGCGATAAGAAAACATAAGCGGCGCGGCCGACATTAACAATTCTAATGATTGCGATCACGATCATCACGCAAGCTTTAAGGGAAATACTGGAAGCGGCTTCATTTATGAAAAAAATCGTGAAGTGAAAGTGACTCGCCACGGCGAGGACAACGATAACACAATAATATCGAGTTATGCAGCGCCGTTCGCGCATGATAATGATGTGCTCATTCAACATTCGCATAGCACATTCGGAAGCTCCTGTGCATGCATCAGCGATCACCGGGAATTATCAATTTTACGAGCAACGATCGGCGGGTCCACGAACAAGGTCACTCTTTGCTCGCTCCTGATTCTCATCATTTGTGACCAACTTTATTCTCCGTCATACGACGTTTCCACTGACTTCACCGTTGGGATAATAAGCGAACGAGAATATCTACCGTTGAAATCTAACCGCTAACTTTCGGTTCGGTGACCTAGTCTCCCTTAGAAGCGATTGAGAAACTGAGAACTACGAAAGATTAGGAGCTCGGACCCGCTTTGGGTGAATATGGATGAAGTTGCACAATTAACGCTGACGATGGATACTTTCCCAGCAGTGATCGTTTTCCCTCTCATTCGGCTCCACTAAACACCGGGGAGAATTCGTCTTTCGCAGAATTCTGGAGACATTCTCCGGAGATGATGACTGCGCTACACCGAGCTACTACGACACGATGAGATCAAGAATGGGTCGGGAGGGGGACGGGAATTTCGATGAAAGAAAACAGGGAAATCGTTCCAACCGAAGATCCGAAAGTTAATCTAGCGCAAAAAAAACAATCCGAAGATCTAAAACAGAAACAAACTCCATTGACCATCTACTTCAACGAGGCCTCCTCCCTAAAGACTCATACTTTTGGATGATTTCGTGGAAGAAGCATTGGACGGAGGGCAAAAAGATGAGTCGACCGATTCCGCGAGATCGGAGCAAACGGAAACCGCTCTCGGAAGACTCAGAGGAGCTCTGGCATACAGGCTCCCTGTCGGTGATGGCAGCTGGTGCGTCCATAAGCCCTCGTACACTGAATGAGACTCGGCGCCAGCGAACCAGTACGGATCTGGATTCGCCATAAAGAAATTATTAAGAACGACATCTACATTGAGACCGAAAGGTGAACGAGATAAACAGGCGGAATGTACTCTATATGATGGGAAACTGGCGACCCCGGGCTCGTGTGTAGGAGCTGATGGAAAATTCAACGTCGCTTAACGCAGGCTCCACCTCCGTTTGCCCACTGGTTTCGAAAGAACAGTGGAGTCCCGATTGAAAGACGGCCAGTAACAGAACCATCGACCTTATGGGTGCGAACAAGCAATCGAGGAAGCGGAGGAGCGAGTGATTGGGAATCGTCGATGACAATAATGTGTTTCCACATCTTGACTTCCAAACGGGTCTAACTCGGCGAAGCGGTGCCCTGGGTTGCGAATAGTATTCCGAAGAGACCGCCGCCCGTGCTCCACCGACTTTCGGGTGAAGAGCGCGGAAAGTATGCACGACTTCCGCGCGGAGATGCGTTGGGAATGATATTTTGATTCAAACGCAGATGGGGAATCGGGCTAACCACGGCATGGGAACGGCAGCTCTCCAGTCGACCAGGAGAGTTCGGAGGTGCAGACCGACTCTGTTCGAACTCCAACGGGGCTCAGATATTTTTCATGTTTCCTCGGATTAACGTAAAATGATGCGTGACTGATATCCGTGCCTCAAATCATGCTCGCACTCACCTCGTTGTTGTGGCTGGCGCCTTCTGTTAAAGGCCATATTCGAGACTACATTTACACACGACCGATTTAAATTTCCATCGAAACCTGCAAATGATGAGGTTGTCACGTCAATAGAACTCATTGCGACTACTGTACTGGCAGTATTTTCGGCGCGCCGAAACCACTGTGTCAGGTGTCTCAGGTGGAAAACAATCGGCAACAGCGTCGCCGGAAATGAACATAACACGAGCGCACGGATGACGACCCGACGAAGTGCAGAATGTCACTCGCGGGAACCCAGATCACCAGTTGCGCTTTGCTCGTTCAGACTATCTATTCGTCGGCAATAGGATGTCGGCGGTGACTTCCGAAAAAGGCTTTTTCTTCTCGGAGTCTCTCGCCGGAGAAACACAACAACGGCCTCCTCTGTAGCGAGACGACAATATTTCTAAATTTATCTTTCCGGCTTTCCTCTACAACAGCGTCCATAGCGGCTGTGGTGGCGGCGGTAGTGCCGGCAACATGCAGGCTACTCGAATGTCGGAGCGGTTGTCCGGCGCACGCCGACAGATCCCGCTGAGCGGGAACGTCACAAGGGATCTCGACTCCGCAGTTCTGCAACTTTTGGGACCTTCCCCGAACCCCGCAACGGGTCACGGGAGCCCCGACTGGGACGGCAACGATCGCCAACGTATCCCTCACCGCTGTCAAGAGCGTTCGGGGAGAAGGGACATCATAAGGGTCACGTCAAGTTTTCAAACGCGTTTTGCTTCGGTTTTTTTCTGCGAAGAACGCGGATGGCTCACGCTCTGGGTAAGCCCAACGAATAGACGTGATGCGGTCGTACGAGCGAGGCGCCCCTAGACACGTTCTTGTTTCACGGCCATTTAACATGAGAGCCCAGAGGTTGAGGAGCTTTCGGCTCCAGACCACGGCTCGGGACCTTTGACTCAAGCGGCGCTATCTCGGACTCTCGCCGTACCGTTTCCAGTCTGCGAAATCTCGCGCAATTTTTTTCTGTGATGCAATAAGCGGTCGACAGCTAAGTTACAACTTCTTTCATCGAACAATGGTTGATGCGCTCCGTTCAAAAGCCGGAGCAACAATTCTGGAATTCCTCCGAACATTCTTCCGCCCCGTCTCCCTACACGCCGCTGACGTTGGGCCATCGAACTTTGAAGAAACATCAAATTTCTGACAGCTGCTCCGTCAACTCGATCGTATTCAGCTACGACTTTCTCGTAGAGAGCCCGTGTTTACAAAGTCGTTGTCCAGGATCAACACGCCTGGCCCAAACAGATTCATGTCAAGTAGTGCCACCGTCATCAGATGTTGGCCGTGGAGAGCTTTTCGTCGGATCCTAATTCTGAGCATGGAAGACCGAGGATCGCGAGCCGTTTCTTTCTGTTCAGCGAAACACAATAATGAGCGAGACAGCGGCCGAAGTGCAAGTGCTCGTGGTTTATTTAAGACTCCGGTGGATGCTCTTCCCAGTTGGAAACGGAAGACTGCTCGAACTTTTCGGAACTACTGCTTGCAGAGCCAGCTCAGGAATCTGAGTCTCACTAAAAATGCTCCTCAAGCGTATCGGATGGCCCAGAACAACATCAACAACAGCAGAAAAACGTCTTCCTTACACGCCCGCGGAGAAATCGTCGGTAGAAGCAACAGCACTTCTCCTGCTACAGCTCTTCTTCACCGTCTGAGCTGGGATTGCCGTCCCGGCAACCGTTGCCGCGACCAGCAAAACGGCGGGAGCAGGATGCTTCGACGTCAGCAGCCCATCCCAGCTCTGATGCAGAACTAGAGCCCAGTAGTGACTTCTCATTGTAGGATCAACGGCGCTCCGGAGAAAAAACGTAGCGAACTTGGACTAAAAAAATTCATCATCGAACTTAACTACCTGCATACGGCTGTCCAGCACGAAGGCTCCGGAGCGTTCCGAGCGGGCGACGCGAGATAATAACTTCCCAGAGCAGAGTGAAAAATTACGAGGTTTCCAGAACCAGAAGTTGCAACAGCGCGTGGAAAATCGTACAGAATCGGCGACGGTCGATTCAAAGTCCACCGCTTGGCTCTCCGGCAGTCGAAAATCACACGATTGTACTGAGCGAGGTGTGTTCTCCTTTTGTTGTAGCCCATGTTTCCCATTGGCTCTGTGCTGTGAATGGCCCCGTCAGTTTGTCTTCTGAGTAGAAGCGCATCGTTCCGGGTTTTCGCGGACTCTCCATCCCGTGATGCATGCACTCTATTGACTGAGTCTGATGGACGAAAAAACTCTCGAGCTGCTGGGATCGGAGGAAAAATCTGAGGAGGTCTAGCGAGAAAGGCAGAGAGCTCGAAGACGAGAAATAGTCGGCAGCTGACCCGAAGCAATCAATAAACTCGACGACGAGTCTCGCCACACTCTAGAGGCTCGTCTCGTTGTCGCTGCTCGCCCTGGAACCCGCTCTTAGGAATCTACACAACTGGGACCATTTGTCGATCTACCCGCCGATGATCTGTGCCTTCTAGGATGAGCTTTCCCTTCCACACACTCACATCCGACAACTACGATGACGAAGGGTTCGAGTGAATGAGACCTTCGGGCATGCACTCGAACGTCAAACCGTTCGCTGCATCGGCTACACCGGAAAATAGTCGCTAGCACTGGTCAAGACAATGATCGTTTGGTCGAACAAGAGGCACTGGAGCAAAATTCTCCGCGTGAAACTCTCTTTTTCATCAACAGGCGGCAGTATCCGCGTGGGAATAGTTCAAAACACTCTAGGAACGGTAGAGCTGTGGACTTGGAAAAATTGATGTCTTTCGGTTCACTTCTCAAGAACCCATTGTTTCGAGCTAGAGGTTTCATCGTTGTATATCTATCTCGCCGGGTCGGGGAGGAAGAAGTATCCAAGAGGGCAGATGGGCTTGAGTAGGGTTTCGGATGCGAAAATCGATCCTCAGCATTAATTCTATCGAGAGCCCGGGGTCCGTTAGGTCGTCACATACCGGATGCACCGGATCCTGCGTCCTTGACTCTTGACCAGCTCGTCTTTGTCCCGGATCAAAAAGACCCAGCTCGAGTCGATCTTGACGAACACAGTGGAGAGCTGAGCGATGTCCGGGTGGGCTGTGATCATCTAGAGAATCTCCGTTCCGTCACGTGCGCCCAACCACGGCTTCATTTCATCAGGAACGGCACGAGTGCCGTCTTCGCGCATATCGGTTTGCAGCGACTGACGGGGCAACGTCAAAGTTGCTGGAATTACCACGAGGTGAGTCAGACAGCAACCAGTCAACCAGCTGGCCGAGTATCCAGCCAGCCCAATAGTTAGCTCCTAAAGCATTATCCAACATCCTTTCGTCACGGTTATCCACGCTATACTTGGACCGGTACCACTTTTGAAACGCTGTGAGCCACGATGATAAAGCATCTGTGGAGCTGATTCCAGTGAATATACGTTCCACCGTGCGAAAACACTCAACCCGTAATAATGATCACGCTCGTCACTAATGACGTGTTTGACAGCTGCGAATCAGGACGCTGGAAAACGAATCTCTCAACGAGAAGAAGAATTGAGCTATTGTTTCCGAGGAGCCGATCAATCGGTGCAAGTCATTAGAAAACACTACCTAACACCGCAACTGCGGTCCATGATCCTCCATTCACACGACGAGCACCCCGAGGCTATCGAGTCTGTCCGCGAAATGAAATAACAACGAAATCCAGAACAAGGTCAAGTTGATGCTTGATAAGCGGATGAAATGGTAGGAGCAAGCTTCCCAGCACTGTCATGTGAATGATGAATACACAATCGGATAAGTGCAGAAGGGCGGAGTTTCTTGCTCATGGCCGCAGTAGTTCATGAACTCTAATACCACACCTGTTACTCCGTTGAGCGTGTTTGCCGCAATCATCAATCAGATTCGGAAGAATTCCACCCCTTCTGCTGAGATTCGCTCTTCGGGTATTCTATAAATACCGAGCGTCGATGTCCTCAGCAGGACCCTTGTCGGAGTGGGTCGACTGATTGAAAGACGACGCTTGAGATACATGACGCTTCTCTTCGGAGTCAACGTCGAGGAGCGCCACTTCCCAATTGAGGAAGAATCGTGAGTCCAAGCACCGAAATTATGTTCTCAGTCGGCTCGGAATGCTGTTGACCAAATTGTATGATCCCGGAGTCACGCCGTCTGCTAACTCTCAAGGCCACTCTGGCATGTGATGGATTTGCGAACGAGTTGTGATCGGAAGCGAGGCGTTGGCCAGAACAAAATGCAGCATGGAACGTCCGAAACTCATTCGCCGCGGCGAATTGAAAAATTTCTCGATACCCACGATCCCAACGAGCTGGGAAGGTGGAAGCTACCTCCCACACAGCCGATTAAGATTCATTTCGTCTACGAAATTTCATTGGAACAGATCTATATACGAGACCTCCCAGACAAATGAGCGGATTATTCAATGCTTGACCTCTCGCAGCACCTGTCTCCGCTGGTTTACAAGTCGTGCACGAACGATTCCTTTTCAAATAAGATGGGCAATAAGAAGTTCTATGTCGGGCGAGTTCGGAAGATATTGCTATATCAAAGCGAACAGTGTTCACGGAGCATATCTCGAATTCACTATTTGAGCACCCGGAGCCCGGTGGGCGACCAATTTTGATGACGGTTTTAGTAGTCGCTGTAGGTTAGACCGACGGATGTTTGAACACTTGTGGTTCACGTGAGCATTGTCTGCTGTGGCATCGGCCGCGGCAACAGCCAATTCTGGAAAGCTCTCCGAAGTCGAGCAAGAGCGACTCATGAACCATCACTCACGGTGGCTCCAACCGACTAAGCCTGTTCCAGCAACGACATCGTCAGCAGCACCGCCGTCGCTTCCGCCGCTGCTCTCAATGACAGAAAGATCCCAGATAGAGAAATTCGAGTCGGATGGATGGACTGACAGATGCGGGGAAAGAATCAGAGGGAGAAAGTCACATACCACACCCTGCCGGCCTGCGGAAGACCCGTGACCACTGAGTCAGTGGGCGCCTTCCACTTTGCACGGTAACTGAGCGTGATTGGAAGGACAATGCTTCAGCAGTACCCAAAACCTCGGGCCTCTTCTGCAACCATCCAGTGACCGCTTCATTGAGCGAAGAATCAACGAGGATAGGGAATCCTAGCGTCGGAAATCTCAATGGCCTGTGGCAGAGTCGACCTACCGAATATTACGAAACAGTTCAACCAGAAAGGCAGCCCTAATCAGTAACAGATAAGAGCGTAGGCCGTGATATCGATCTCAGATAGCGTCAGTGTCAAGCACGTCTCTGAATCGCGAGGGTCCCAGACCTCGAACTCTTCGCTGCATTCCTCGTGTTCTGAACCCTCCGCTCGAACCCTTCCTTCCCGGCGACGTAGCCAGTTTCCAGCGGTGGAAGCAGATCGGCAACTTAATCCAATTCATGACACAGGAAATGGACTTCTTCAATTCAGCAGCGAATTATTTGAACTTCAGTTTCACTTCACAGCGCTGTGCTGCCAGATACCCCTAGGTCCGCTACAGCAGTACATGATTCAACGGTATTCTTTCGCCCCGGCAATCGTGTCGACTGCACCAAACAGAGCGTTACTCGCTGACATTGAGCTCCAGAAGCTCGACCTTCACTATGGATCCGTCAAGCACCACCTAATAGCCTCAGCCGAGGACCCTAACCCCACCTCGACGAGGCAGCCGCCGACGGACTTGATGAGTTCGAACCTCAGAGGATATCTTCGTCCAACAGCTTGCATGGGATGGTGCTGTTATGCGAGAGATAGACGACTCATGCTCCACTGATATATGTGTCCTGTAACATGCGTTTATATTGTCGTCTGAACGAGGATAGGCTCCTGCCGAACTGAACACATCGGACTCGTTTGCCGCGCCACTCCTGCATTCAGAAATCGACAGCGGCTGACGAGCGTCGAGACATTGTTGTCACGTCGTGGGCTCCTGGGCCAGGAACAAACGTCAGAAAATACAGCACGGAGCATATCGGCATAATTTTACGATTATGGAGCAGTGAGAGGGAGACGAATCTTTCACACGGAAAATGAGGTCGCCTTCAGATCGCTTAGCACACGTTTCCTTGAGAGATACTCGATTTGAGAGTGCTCACGTCCACCCAATATTTCAAACTTCGCGCAGCCTCGTCGCCAAGAACACAAGATAGAGCGTACCAGACTTGCTTCAACATGTCCGGCGAGTCAGAGTCTTTCGAAGCTGATACGAACACCAGAGTTGAACTTGGGCTCAAACCGGACGTAACGGCGGCAACGCAAGTGCATTCAAGATGTATGGTTGGAATGGAATTGACCGACTTCATGGTGGAAGCGCGGGTGGAAGGAAGAGGCCGGTGTCTGATCCCACAACAATATACCGTACACCGTACAAGGATCAAACACCCGAGGAACAACACTAGGAGAATCCCAGATTCGTGCTTCGAAGGCGGGCGTCGAGAATATCAGACATCGACGTTCCGAAGTTTACACTGATGTCGTGACGACAGAGCGTTCCTTCCGAGAAACAAAATGTCAGAAACCGAGACATTGCATCAAAACACAATCCTTCACGGCTGGCTCCTCGGGCACAGAACGAGTGTCCTACAAAACTACTCCGTCCTCAGCAAGAGTCTGTATCTCGCAAAACACCGAACGCTCCTACGGATGTCACGCGATGCTAGCTCAGAAATATTCCGAACGGTTCGACGGTATCGTGAACGATTTTTTCCTCGCTAAAAGTCGAAAGTCTACACTTGGATGGGGTTCGCCGAACGACTTGACCTCAGAGAGCACGGTTCCTTGGAACTTGAGCTGTCAGACAGAGTGGCTCACTGAGAGACAATGATGCTGAGTGCGCAATCCCCGCTCAAGATGATGAACCTCTGCAACGAGTGCGTGCTTTGCACTCACAACTCCACAGATGACAGAGACGGAACTCCAGATCACGAAGCACCTCTACATTTTGAGCCGGGGGCACAGGACTTTGACGATCCATGATCACGAGTATAGCCGCCATGAGGTCTGCGTCATCTTGCTGGAGTTGTTCGCGGATAAACATTTCATAGTAACAAATACTCACTTTGTGGTGTGTCTTGCGGCTGCTGAAACACGGGCCGATCGGCCATGTCACGACCCACACCCAACGCGGTGCAGACAGCTCCCACGGGAGAGACTTCGGCTAGCACTCTGTAACGCCACAATACTGGGTCAAAATTGTGCGAGTTCCTCCCTAGATTTCTACCATAAATGGCGAAACCTCCGGGGATAAATTTGGAGAGCACTTGCAGCAGCCTCCGGAGTGCTAGGTATTTGCCCTGTGATCATATGAGAGCTCGCTGAGCAGATGGCGTTCATAGTCCCGAAGATAAACACGATGGATGCATTATTCAGAGAGGGAGGCAGCGCGCCGAACGACTTTCGCCAGGCTCTCTAATAACCACGGCGAGGCATTCATCTTGAAGGTATCATATGCTGTGCAGTCGAGTTTTGTATGGTCGTCGGAATCTCACGGGAATACGTCGTTTACTCAAGTTGGGCTTGCCCAAACGAGGCTCAGAAGCATATTGTGGTATCCATCGAAGAAACGCAGCATTCTCAGCATTGTGAATTTGTCAGGATTTCTTCGATTCTTTCGGAGTCCTGGGCAGAGAAAACGGCGAAATCGAAACGAGACTCATGATGACTGGATTGTTGCGAAGGAAGCATTGGTGTCTTCCGAGACTCTCCAACCTCTCGATTTCCTTCCAATATGGATATCTCGGCCGGTTCCTTCGATTCTTCGATGATTTATCCCCCAACGATGGTCCGAAATCTCTGCGGGCTTCTCCAGACCCGAGCCTTGCGGCGCGCGCCTGGTTTACCCGAGCCCACTTCACTGTCTAATCGCCTCTCTCAATTGCGAAGCAATCCTCGCCGATCCGAAAGGCCGAATCGAGGCGTCGAGAACTGTGTGAAACATCCTTGCTTACCAGGATGCCCGTGATCTCCCTTGAAGGTCTCTGTTGCGAGAGGCAACGGAGTGTTGGCGACTACGGAAGTTCCATTGTAGCGACATGCTTCAATATCATTTTCATGGGTGTTGAAGACAAGATTATGCAAGGGACGGCGCCAACTTCCTAAGGAGTCGAAGGAACATCTGAAGGCAGCAAGCCTGTTCTACTTAATAGCAATCCTGCCTGGTACGGGTGCGAGCTTCCTGAGGTTCCCAGGGCCTGAAGTCCTAAGCTTTATGGATCACAGATCAGATTTATGCCTCAACTTCTACTAAGAGAAAGCGTTGAAAATGAAACGTCACCCGAACCTAGGATTGAACGTACGACGTATTTCGATTCTTTCCATGCTGATTTGTTTCCACGGCAACCGAAATGGGGGAAGGAAAACAGATGAACAACTCAGACTCTTCTTCTCTACTCCTCGAAGCTAGAACAAGAGGGTTTTTCTCGTCGCTCGAGCGTGAGCCTGACCGCGTGCCCTCGACATGATGTCAACCTCTTCAAACATCTCGGCACGTTGGCACCGCGTGACGATGAGAAGCAGCAATCCGTTATTCAAATAATGCGTACGTCTCTCACCACTCGGATTGAATCCTCACTAAACATGCTCGGGAAGCGACTCTCGCTGATACTTCACACATCTACAACTCAAATCACTACGGAATACCCCGCTCCCGCGAAATGCTCACACATTCTCTTGATAGCGAACTGGATTCTCCAAGCTGGTAATTTCAGAGTGTTCTCGCGCGCAGAGATCGCGGCGCCAACGTTCCCCGATCCCAACGGTTCCGATGAGCCCCGGAGCGAATCTTCACCTAGGATTGTCGATATAGTTTAAACTGAAGGAAGGAATCTGGAAAAGCAGACCACTCGAGAAACGGACATCGAGGAAGAGTCTGAACTCTCACCGTTTTCGTTCTGGCACGCAAGCTTATTGTCCATCCTAATTATTTAAAGCCATGTCCCCGCAGGAAGAGATTCTTTTTTTGTTCCCGCCACGACTCCAAGAGAGCACACTTGGGTGTTTCGACCTCGAACTCCTGAAGCGAGTCGCGTAGCAAGAATGACGAAACATCGTGCGGGTAGCTCAAGCACCCGCAAGTCGAAGATCAGAGCACGTTAGAACGTCGGCGGTAACGAACAGGAATGCGGCGACTCAGCTTCGGATCCACCCGGAGGTCACGTCAGTTCGAACCAACGGGTCTTCATGCATACGCTCTCCCATTCGCGGAGACCAGTTTTCAATTGCACGATTCAAATTATTTCTCTGCGCCGCGCAGAATCAGGAGATTGGAGCAGACGACCAAGATGGCCGCACACAGCATTTGACGGCCAGATACTCAAACGAAAACAACCGGCGACGGTTCTCTACTCAGTTTCGGTAGATTTCTAATTGACAGGTATAAGTGATAACTTCGACTCGTCGACAGCCATTTCAAATCAAATAACGGCCACCTGTGAGTGCCCTTGACCTTACTCTGCTCGCATCATGTCGACAGAAATCGTCCAAGATGGTAAAAACAAGTAAGTACACCTTGTAAATTCTCCCTGGAGTGAGTCGTCGACGATTCTCTCTCAGCGAGTTATGAAATGCATCCTCATGGCACTAATATGCTGGAGCTACCCATTGAATTGGGACGCTTTGATTATCGGAAATGAACTGAAGAGGTATAACACCAGTATCGGGACCCGCCCAAATCGAACCAGATGCGAGAATATTACAGAACTCGATGTGATGAAAACATGCGCGTGATGAAGCATTCTAGTGGTTCCGTTCGGAGTTTCAGGGAAACAATGCATCGATAATGAATTCGCTCCGAAATAAGCTCCTCAAATCAAAGAGCACGATACAGAGAATCCGCAAAACCTCGCTGACAGAATCCTTCCACCGCAGGTTCCAAATACAGTGCCCCCACTGTAGTTCACGGATTCTCTGCGAACTGACCGGCGTATACCTCAAGCAGGAAATGCAAATTCCGAAACCCGACTGCGTCGAGGAGACTTTCGAAAAACTGGACGAGTTCTGGAAGGTTCGTCTGAAATCCCGGATCAGAACATATATAGAGAGATGAAGAGAGCTCAGAATCACAAGCGATCGTGAATATGCTTTCACTTCCCTACCATGTCAAGCTCTGTGGAACCTTCTTCCGACCAAGCTGCCTGAGAATGAAAGTTTTGGTCTCCGTTTTTGCAGGTAGAATCCCTAATGACTTTTGAAAACATAGGGATGACCAAACCCTCACCGAGTGGGGTTCGTTACCTGACTTGTTGTGATTGTGAAAGAGGTCCCCTTGGGATATTCGACTCCCCCAACGACACAGCGTTCGTTGCGATCGCCAGAGTCAAGAACGAACCCGACTCTAAGTGATCTGGCGCCTCAATGCGACGTCGGAAAAGCTTTATGTGAATTCGCAAGCCAGCGTCACGACTCACGGCATCACCTGCAATAACGCGCTTCATGTTCTGTACATTAACGTTCTTCACGCGGATACGTGGATATATTTTATGACTGAATACAAAACATGGATATATTTTATCTATCGAATAAAGACAACAACACTTACAAGTGTCGATGTGGTTGAACGAATCAAATCAACGCAAAATAGCTACTCTTGAACACTCCAGCACGTTTTCTCTACATCAGCACGCACATGAACTTCGACGAACCCTGCCTCGTGGGCTCTTTATGTGATTCTGCTCTCATTTTTGCCTCATTCGTCCTCGAGTGAGGATCCTCCATGGTCTTCGTCGTCGGCTTCGATTCTGCTCTTTGCGCTGCAACTTCTCGGGTTTCCTGCTCTGCCGGTGCAGCAACTGTGTTCCATGTTCTCAGAATCTTATGCTCCCTTGGATCCAACTCTGACACCGGTGCGTGACGTTTCAGGACGATTCCGAGACCACCGGGAGCTACAGAGGCATGTGCAGGCGCTTTCTTCACAGGAAGAAGCGATCGTTGCGCTTCCGACCGCAAGCAAGCGGTCACTAATGGAGACGTGGAGCCAACTCCATTTTCGGCAGGTTCCCAAACTCTTTGTCGCATCGGAACGTTTTCATCCTGCTCTCCGTACAATGAGGACCTGGTCGCAACTTGCCCTTCGTTACAATCCTCTTCCGCATTCGCGGCTCGCATCCGCAGATCTGGCAATTCGACGATCAACATTCAAAGGGTTGACGCCTCGTCATTGTGACGGACTCTCGATTCCGGGCGAAACTTCGTCTCGAACCAGGGTCGGCGGACCTCCGTGATTGAGGTTCGACATCAATAAGTTCGGAAACAGGATAGCGGTAGGTCTCTTCCTTGGCGTAACTTCCTCATGGAGTGGGGGTGTAGGAGCTTCGTTCCCTGGACAAGCCTGGCGTATTCTGTCAGAGGAATCTTCAGGGAATCTGTCTTTCACTTCCCCCAACATCTGACCCACCAACTTGGCGGGCTCCACGAGCTCCGACCGATCGTGATTTCGACTTAATACCAGCTCCGGTCTCCGGCTTGGGTTCGGAACCGGTTCTTAACCGAATTTCCGAGTTGCATCCAGGCTAGCGTTCGGTGATGTGTCATCCACTGCTTGGTTCTGTGACACAACGAACCCACCCCGTACCTGACCGCTTCCTCGCCATATTCCCTGCTTGGTTTCCTGCCGAATATCCGCACTGAGATCCTCCGACGAGCCTTGAGAGATCTTGATTGTTGGCTCGTTACTCTCGCCCTGATCGATATTCGGGCAAGCGTCTCGACTGTTCGTGATTGAGCTGGGCTTCAGGAACGTGCTGCACTTGAGAGTCGACTGAGCCGGCTGCGCCGCATCTTCGTTGCCCCCATGCTGAGACAGGGTGGCGGGCGGTCCATCTAATGTCTCGATGAGTCCGGCAGTCTGTTTGTCCGAGGCTGTTCCAGGTCCATCCTGCCGATATGGATCATGCATCTGCTCTTTTTGTGGGCCAGATGCGATTGGCTGTTTCCTGACATGAATCACAGAAAGCATGGATGATGAAAAGCAAAATCCCTGTCCGTGAGGATTGGACACTGGCAGCGCCCGGGGTCTCGATGAGGGAGCTTGGACATCCAATACACACGGGTACCGGTTGACTACTGGATATCCAGCTGAGTGGATAGTGTTGTTGAAGTCCGTATGCGACTGTAATTCTGAAATTTCCGTCGGGAAAAGAGATGGCAGGATCTGTGGTTGCGTGAAGTCATCGATAGTGAAATCCTGGCTCGTGTTGGAGAAGTGATATTGTGACTGCTGTTGACACCTGATCTCCAATATGAGAATAAAGATGGAGTCTTCCACAGAACGTATGCTGACGATACAAAAACTCCTCATCTCCTCCTCCAAATCGGCCTGCCTTCATGTTCTTCACAATGAGCCGGCAGGATACACCCTGTTCGGTCAAATTATTCCCGAGCTCGATTGTGTTGGAGACCCTGGGGTCCTTGTCTGCTCAGATCTCAAACCCGAGCTTCATCTAACTTATTCCATCGCGCGTGCCAGTAAATTGGTCAATTTCGTCATCAGGGCCTTCGTGTGCACGCTTCCAAAAGTTTATCTGAGTGCCTACGAGTCGCTCGTGTTGCCAGGCCTTCTATACGGCTCCCAAGTGTGGAGACCGTGGCAAGCGAAGCATCTGACTCTCGACAGTTTCCAGAGAAGATTCATCAAGCGAGTTGCCCATGAGTGTGACTTCGATCCTTGTGAGATCTCTATCGCAGAGATTTCCGATGTTCCAGACTCCAGGGACCCCCAGCTGCTTCACCAACGTGACAAAAATCCCGACTTCGTTGACTTCCTCCAACGAAAACTTACAAGAAGGCGCTCTGGTGTGCAGTACATCGTTCCGATAGCTAAAAACAATGTAATCCTGAACAGTTTCCGATGGCGTATCGCGAGTAAACTCGATAATGCTTGAGTCATCACTCCTCTCACCCCTATCTACCTCTTTGAAATCCAATAAACTCAGAAAGTGCATCACCGAACCTACTCAGTGAGAAGTCATATAATAGCATGTCAAACAGGATAATACTGAGATCCAAGGAGAGCGCTGATGATATAACTGACATCCTGATTCCTGATCCATGCCTCGGACTCACTTCGTTGTTCATTCCGATTCACCGCGACGGCAGCCGTGACCCATAGAGAAAGGTCAGTTGAATTGACATCACCGGAGGAGCTGTATCTTTTTCTCAAGCGGCTGGAAGCTCGAGAACAGTGGTTTTGAGGCCCTCAACTCGAGTCCTCCATCAGAGCCAGTCGACGGAAAGTGGAAGCAAGAGTATGGTCGGGACGAGCTGAGTCCGGTCGAAATCGATATAAACCGACAAAATAGAGGAGGAACGAACCTCTAACAAGGGGCTCGATAGTGATATCTAAACTTCATTAACGCACTGCTGCCCTCTCACGGAAGAACGAGAAAGGCGTAGAGAAAGAGTTGACGACTCGAGCTTGTCGCCGGAGTCAACAGCATCATGCTGAGAATTCCCTGTCCGCCGGCGTCGATTGGGCACCTGCGCCCCAGCGCCGAGCTCTTCTGGGTGCTTTCATCATACCCACAGTACACTCAGCCGCGTCTTTAAAAACTCCCCCATAAAGTGTGGGAGAGGCTTCCAGGTCCCGCGAAGAAGGGAATCTGCTAAGAAAGAGTCGCCGGTTTGGGAGTTCCGCGGAATTATTCGACTCTTCGCCAGAGGTTGGAGATTCGATAGGCGTGGCTCCGCCGCTGCGCTACGCGGACCGCCTTCGTATGAAAACTCGGATGTGTTAGTCTAACTTCCCCACCACCAATTGACCCCTGCGCCCAGATGACGCGCTCCGCAGAATTATTTTGAAGTTCGATAAGCTTCACGGTTGTAGTAGATGACTCTCCTGGTCACTATCAATGACAATATTTTTGAAATGCTAGACAGGCATTGCAACTCATCATAGGAGAAGACCATCTTGGCACTCTCCGCCGATCAAAGAGATGTATGAGAGGCAGATGAGCGTCATGGCCTCGGCAGAACACTCTCTGAAGCTCTACCGATCACATTCTTCTTTCGGGATCTCGGTTTCCCAACGGCTGAACTGCGCGCGTTGATTTATTCATTCACAGTTCCTAGTTACGCTAATAATATGACTAGTGATACTACATCAAAAGCGTTATACCCTCCCACCTCAGAGGCGATTGCTCAGCGGATCATTTCAGTCTACGCCCCTCCGTGGGACCCGTGCGAAAGATGTAGTCTGAGCGCTCCTGATCTGTACTCATTGCCCGGAACTATTTGTTGTATACAGTTGAATCCGGCTCCTTGCAAGACGACAAGAATGATAGCCTCGATTTTGATATCGTAGGGCCGTCGGCGAGTCTAGAGGTTCTCTAAGATCTGCGTAGCGTTGTTTCAACGCGTTTTCGGCTCGACGCTTTCGATCTGGATGAACCGCCTGAACCTTCGTGGGCGGATTTGATCGCAGCAACCAAGTGGCGCCTGGGGCGAAAACACCATTTCTGAAACGCCGCCTCTCCAGTGATGATAATTCTTGACATTTTTCAGTCTCCAGGCTCGTGCTCGATGAATGTTCTTGCCCATTGGCTATTCTATATTCTCGTCATTGTCATCTTTCTTCCTTCTTGCACCCACAGTTACTTTTGTGAATCATAGGGTCTCCCCTTCGTGAGCTGCTCCTTCAAGAAAAAATCAAAAACATTGACAGCATCGCTAGTTTAGAAGCCTCAGAAATTAGGCACCTGGCATCCCAGCAACTGTATTCAGGATATATATTCGAAAATTGTGTCCGTGAAGGAGCCCAACAAAGAATGAAACACTTGATAGTGGCAATCAAAGACGGGTCTCATGATCCATGCTACGGATTTGGCCCATTGTTAATTTGGGTTCAACGTCGGAACCATCTTCCTGGAGATGACACATATACGCTGACTCCCGTACAAATTTTATTTCTGGTTCCCTTGTCGTCGGACACGACCGCGACAGATATTCCATCTATTTCTGAATGGATCTTGGGATCCTCGAATCTCAGCCTATCGAAGAAACTACTGTGACTCTCACGGTATATGCATCCGTGATGCATGCATCATCTATCCGCGAATTCGCAGGAGCCCAGCCGTTCCCAGGGCGCCAGGGCACTCGGCGAGCCGAGTCAGTCATCAATGATTCAGTCGACTCCGGCCAGGCTCAGGGACTGCCAGGAGTTTTCGGCGGCGATGCGGAGTCGGATGAGCTGGACCTTGAGGATCTTCCATTCGAAAACCCAGGAGACCTCGAGCGCGATTCGGACGTTGCCGGGCTCTTTTTTCTATCGGGCGTACTCACTCTGCAAGAGTTCCTGTTTTGAGAACGTTTCTCGAGATATTTTGCATCACGGGCGAACCTGAACGATTTCATCTTTCCGCGGCTGCCCGGAGAAGTTCACGCACCTGTGTGGGGAAGATGTTCTGCTGAGTATGGCCGTGTCTTTCGATTTCACGGAATCGTAAAGAGGAGTTCCAGCTCTCTTCTTGGGACGAGGCGAGGAACTCGAGGAAGAGGCGCTGCGAGATCGGTATCTTTTCTTACTAGAGGATTTCCGGTCAGAGCTATCGCGACTCCCGGAGCGTTCACGGCTCCCTGTTCGCGTTTCCTGAGGATTGAAAGCAATTTTTCCGTTCGGACGTGGTTTCGCTCATGAGTTGCATGCACTGATGAAAGCTCCTGTCATCGGTTTGGCGCCCACCATCATAAAGGGATTTATGATTAATATTCTCATCGTTCCGTAATCCGTACCGTGATTTCAAGTCGCCTGCCTTCAACCTCACGATTTTGGAATTTTTTCACGGCCCGCTTCAAGTCGCTATAGGTCTTAAACTTCACAATCCTGGAGAAGTTCGGAAATTCAATTAGGAATCAGCCCAACAGGGCATCGGAAATCCAAGGGAGTTCGTCTGATTGAGCATTACTTGCCCCTGATGTTTGTGGAGTTTGTGAGCGTCAACGTGAACAACTTCGATATCTTCCCGACGGATCATGTCTTTGAAGTCCTGTCAAACAACAGCATGATGAAAGAGCTTCGCTTGCGAAAATATTCTCGAGACTTCTATCCATCGGACAGAATAAAATCGGAGTATGAAATCCTCATCTAAGAAGACTCGAGCTGAGTCGTGTTATGTCGTTCTATCCGTAAATAAAATGTTTCGAAGCTTCTACGGAGCCAATGCCTCGTAGTTTGAAGCTCACCACTACAGACCTGGAAGTCAGTCACAGACTGTCCTGATGGAGGAGAAGTCATTTGATTTGACTGATCGATCGAAATGATTTGATTGTGTAAAAGACACCTGATTTCCCAGCATGCTTCGATTGAGAGCACCAATGGAACGAACGAGACGTTTTCGTTCCGGTGATCGTAACGCCGTGAGTGATTGAGTTGAGGTACTAAACATCCACGGGAAAACGCTCTGAGTGAACGTTCCGAGAAACAAGAGGTCCACGGGGAATCGTCTTCGGTGAATCGTCAACGACAGAGGATTAACGCTCAGCCAGTCAGGCAAGACTCTTCTTCGCGGCTCTCGGAACAGTTGGTTGGCCAACTGGCGGGACATTTGTTCCCACAAGGGTCAAGCATTGAGCCAATATTGCCACTCAGCTACCACCGTCGCCTCATAGACACTTTTACGGCAGAAAGCATATCATTAGTTTTGCAGAAACGATTCGTCTCCTATAACAAATGGTTTGAAAGATCCGAGCGAGCCTCAATCGCCGATTGGATGGCATCCCTCACCTTCCAGCTGATCCGGGAGCTCAAATTCTCGACAACCATCTGGTATTCGCCACTGGACATGGAATCGCTTCTGGAAATTCATGAATCAACATTGGCAAGATCTCTCAGGATAGCTCGTGATGGAACGGAAGAGTCTTTGATCCCGAAGCTCGGAATGGGTCCGATTAACCCGGGATCTGGAAACTACGCTCCTATGAAGTCACTGACCTAGAGCTTGTACTTCTGTGGACTTGCTCGCGACCTCCCTTGCGGGGACGGCCAGAAGCGATCTCGACAGTCATGCGCTCGCCTCTCATTGTTCTTCCTGTGGGATTCGTGGGAACTCCTCAAATCGTTTATTTTGTTGGGTGAGCTCTCACTCGTTCGGTCTTCATGACGCTCCGGTAGCACAACTTACCATTCATGTCATGGACCGCGTCTGTCGCATCGCGGTCATTGCGGAAGTCAACGAAGGCATATCCCCTCTTCAACATGATGGTCCTTATTCGGCCGCAACGGCGGAAAAAACCTTCAATGTCTTGTTCCCGACATCCGCGGGGCAGACGGCCAATAAAAACACGGTTCCCGGCCATTCTGCTCTGCAAATTCCAAACCCTGGTAGATCCGAGAGGTTTCAGCTCTATGTTGATAATATTTCTACTCAAAATTCACCTCTTCCCGCGAATGAAGATCGGGTTTGATTGTCAGACACAACGAATCTTTCTCGCTGGAGAACTGGAGCCGTTGGAGGAGGGTCAACAATGTGTGTGGATTACCGTCTGATTCTCGCAGGATATCATGCAGGAGGGAGGGTTGGAGCGAGAGAGCGCTCAGGGGAGAGCCTCTTCAGCGCGCCATCTGATATTCCTCTGATTTCCTCCTATGGTTCATGATCGGGTTTCTCGATTCTGTTTTCTCAGAGCCTTTACGATCTGAGTGTTCCAGCTTGCGGGGCCGCCAGTGAGATTCTCGGCCTCCCGAGATCAGTGGTTCAGCCTTCATGGTACGTCATCTCGTGCACCAAGCGTTCTCCGCGTTATCCCTATGTTTTTCGAGCAAGCCTTCATTTCTGGCAGAAGCTTCTCAGAGTCATGCTGCCTGGAAAGACGTTCCTGATCCGCGCTACATTCTCTTCGGGGAAAACGTGCGTTCTCTGCTCGGGGACGGGTCCCATGGGAGCCGTTTTGCAGCGAACAACTCCGCAGCGATCTCAACTGGTACTCCCCTCTCAATGACTCTCCGTTCCTCGCTGAGCCGGCGCTGTCGTGGTGTTGTGGGCGCTCGTTCGATTCTACCTACCGACAGGCGAAAAACCTGATTCGAAACATCTTCAGATATAAACGGAACAAGCTCCATCATAAGCTGTTCGATCCGACAGGGTCTTATGAAATTACAATTTCCCGTTTTTCCCATATCCGTAACCGAAAAATGAACCTAATTGGTCTCTCGAAAAAATAAACGACCCAGAGATCTGAGGGCTGCGGAATCGGAGTTCCAGTTTTCTCCATATCCTGCACTAGAGAGTCAAATAGTCTCGGCAACGGAATCTCGCCCCACAGAAGTTGGAGCCCAGAGCTGAGAACGCGGGAGAATTGAAGTCCTGTGAATCTCTGAAACCGCAATGAAAACTCGCTTAGGGGGGCACGAATCCGGACTCACGTCTCCATCTCTTGAGGGGACGCACAGCTCGATACTGAGGGATTTGAAGCTCGGTCAATCTTCTTATATCCAGCAGAAGCTCAATTCGAATTAGGAACAAAATTGCGACCCAGAGAGCTGAGGGGCGCAGAATCGGAGTCCCCGTTGGATCAATGAAAGAGGCTTTGTGATGAGATGAACGGCAGTAAAATGTGGGTGAAATCATCCAATACGGCGATAAGAGCGTATTTTCGGGCTGCGCGTTGCCACGCAGATTCTTCTTACTAGCGCCGTTACTATACCAAGGTGTGAGGTGATCATGACTGATGATCATCATGGAATAAGAAGGGCTGAGGGCACTGACACTTCTGAGCATTTAGAGCAGTGGTTCTCAAAGGGGTCGATAGCCGATCTCCGGTTTACAAAGGTGATGCCGGGTGGATTCGACCATACTTCTTGGCGTCCACGTAGGTGGATCAAGGGTCGACGGTCGACCCCTTGGGTGACGGCAGTCCATAAACTTCAACGAAGTCGCCTAGGGGGTCGATGGGTCAGTGGAGTTTGAGAACCACTGATTTAGAGAGACGCATTCTTTCAAATCGGATATCGTTCCATATTGATCGAGACCTCTCCGTACGAGTACACTTCATAAAACGACGAAGGCAAGAAAGTCCGTTGTGTAAACGCGGTGGGGCTGTGCACCAGAGTCCTACGGATATTTCTAAAAGGGAAGTTTCTAAAAGGGAACTGCGACGAATTCGCGAGCAGGAAAATCCCCAGTATTCGGATTGCTTCTGAGCAACGGCTTGCAATCACCAGCGTCACACGATGGCGCAGCTTTAGTCAGGTTGAATGGACGGCAAACAAGTGTCCTCGGAGTGAGGCAGTTTCCGGATGCGCTTCAGCTTGCCACATTTTTATGTTGCAGGGATTGGTTGATTCTGAGATATGGCCGGAACTCACGACTCGGCCGACCTGATTCAGGCAACAAAGTAGCGGGAAAAAAAGGAGAATCAAGGACGAACGCGTCCACACTGGCGACTTAAACAATATCCCTAAGCTGCATATCTCCTCCCTGAAATCTATTTATATTCACTGCGTATTCACAAAAGCATTACTACGTCCCCCTCAGTCACTCTGAAACTGGTCCATCCTTTCCGAAGCAGGATAATTCGCACGGCATTCGCAAATCAGATGGAAAAGAAGTAGGACTCCGCACGAGTAAGAGCGGTTTATTCTCGCGTGCTGATTTTCTGGTTAAGCATAGTGAACAGCTCGTTCATCATAAAACGTCTCTATCTAAAGAGAACCACAGCGATTCTCAGCGCCTTTTTGTACAAACGCTTCCCGCATTATCAACACAATGGATCCATTTCGAAAATATATTCGCTCTTAATTTCTTAGCATCAAACGGAGGTTTAGCGATGATGGTCACGTCTCTTTCCCTCATCTCGCAATTGAAGTCGCCTAGATTATGTTCTGTCTCACTCGGAGCACGACCGGCACGGAAGTGCATGGCAGGGTTCCCCGCTCCGTAACGACCATCGTGACGAAATCCGGCGGCGTTATGTCATACGTCAGATCGACAAGACTCACAGTCGACGACAGAGTTGTGCACAAGACCTGTTTCCGCTTTTCGCTGAGATTCTGCAGAAACTCCTTCTGAGAACCCAACTCGTTGCCGGCGAAACAGTCCGCAAGTACTTTATCAGAAAACTTGTACGTCTCGCAGCAGACCAGGACCGGTACATTCATCTTGTGGGCGATCATTGAAATCTGCGAGCTGCCAACACGTGAAGCCACGTAGCCGTTTGCGAGAAGAGTGTCGGCACTCAAGAGAACTTTGGTCACCTGCATGAGGAATAAAAACCCAGTCAGAATACCGTGCAGGGAATATAGGGCACATTCGGAGAAGTTGAAATCATTGTCAACGTACTTCTTTCATGATGTAGGAAACCGAGTGGATGAAGACATATTTGCAGTGTATTCCTCTCTGACATAGAGTTTTAAGCGTATCTCGTCCTTTGAGAGCAGGCCTAGCGTCCACAACAACGACCGAAAATCGCTTGCCTTCCTCGTGACACGTCGTCAAAATATCCAGGACCACTGATGATCTGTAAGGCGGAGAAAACGATTAGTTAATGAATTCAGAGCTGATTCGTTATGCCGTACGCTTCTCGTTCGAGTGACAAGAACTAGAAACGTTTCCGAGGATTTAGCGAACGAGCCGCGTTACCTGGAGTAGGTGAGGACCACATCACCATCATTTATTTTTGATTTCGCTATTTCGACGATGGCACGTCTCGCCAAAGTGATCTCGTTCTGCAGGAACCCGTCGATATTTTCGATAATGGTTTCTGCAAGTTGGCTGGCATTCTTCATCGAATCGTCCTCACTCATTGACATCTTGATGTGACCGAGAGCGTTGGTCATCGAAACGCTCAGAGGTCGACATTCTCTCAGGAAGCTTAGGAGAAATAGGGTCCCCGTTAGTCTGGGTCGTCACACATGAGTCTTGGAAGTTTCTTTGATGAGTCTATACTGGGCGATTCGGATCGCTCGATGCATATGACAGAGGTACTCACTTGACGTTGAAGTCCATTTTGGAGAAGAACTCTTGCGAGAGTTCTCGAGCATCCTTGACTGCGCTCGATTCGGTCGAGCCGAATTCCTGTGCGAGTTTTTTCAATGCTTCTAGCATGTACACACATCGATCGTTGGCTCCAGACACGGCGCCATCGGCGATTTGGAATCCGAGCTGCAGCATCGCGGGATGTATCGAAGGTCTCTTCTCGTTGTCGTCTCTCTTCCTCCTCTCGGCACTCCTGAGTAAGTTGTCAATGTTGTCTCGTCGCTTGTGCATGTTGACGAACGGGTTCGCCGCGAATTTCACTACGGGATAGAAGCGGATTTTCACACAGCAGCCGAGCCGATATTATCAATTTCGTCGGATGAAATCACGAAAATTCCTCGAGGGCCGATGTGGGGTTCCGGGGTGGCATAATCCTGAATATCCCACTCTATGTTCACACGTTAAATTGAATTTCAGGTGGAGTCACTCACTGTCGGCGAAGGACACTTTCTTCGTGGGCATTTCTTTCTTCCTCCCCACTGAGCTGCCTTCTAGCTTCGGTGCCGATTCAGATGACGAGGCCGCTTTCCCAGCTTGTGTGTCTTTCGTGACAGCGGTTTCCTCTTTTGCATGACCGTTTTTCTCTTGAGTTTTCTTCGCCCTCTGAGCTTCCTGGATCGCTCGTCTCTCAGCTTTCGTCAACTCCTTCTTGTTCTCTTTTCCGGCACTAACGGCCAACTCCGCGGACCTCTTCGCCTCCTGGAATCCGATGCACATACTGATCAGCATTATGTAGAGCAATAACGATCTTTTGATCAGATCAAATTCTTCGTATTCGTCGCGAGAACTCTCCCGCATCGATTAGCGGAGCACCGCAAAGACAGCAGGACCCACTAATCCGTCAGTTCTCCTGAATTCGTCTCGATGATATCATCAGTGTCAGGCCCAGTCCGACGATAACTTCCGAGTAAGAGACGAGACGGACAATGATACTCACGAAAGCTGCTCTCCGCTCTGCTTTGAGCCGACCCTTCTCAGCATCCTCGGGTCTCATGCCGTTGGCGACGGGAGTTGACTTCTCTGATTTCTCCTTGCTCATGGCGTCGGCGGCTTCAACTACGATGGTTTGACTCTCGATTTCGGGTCCTGTCGTGCTATCGTGAACAGTTTTCTCGGTGGCACCCCCACCGATCAACTTTATCGTGACCGAATGACCGATATTAGCCAGCGAACCAAGAACTTCAGGGTCCTCTATTTGCTAGAAGAGGGAAAAACGAGCACTTAGTGGTTGGTCGGGTCGGGATCTCATTGACTCCTCGGGAAAACTTCTACAATCGTGACTCGGCTGAGTATCGGATTCCTCGAATACCAAGCTGACGAACCTGGAGTGATTCCTGAGTTTCCTGGAGTTGCCGACACTTCTCGACGCTTTCGTCGTATATCGTGTTGTAGTTCAGGATTGGTTTGTTCGAGTGAGGGCAGACGACTTCAAGTCCCGATGTGCCTCTGAGTTCGCAACATGGGGGTAGAACCTTATTCCTGTTCCTGCGCTTCTTGACTCCGTCTTGGCGTACGGGAACAATTGTCAGGACTCCGCTGGTTTCGGAATCTAGCACCACGCCTGTAGAGACAGCGATACTTTCCGGGGTTTCGAACACGGGTTGCAAGGAGGAAGGGAATTTGAAACCACCCGATATCGTCTGGAGCTTGTCATCGGGCACTGCTTCCTGCGAAAAGAAGGGCGACTCGAATGAAACACGTGTCTCTCCCGTTATAAAGGGAGCAAACTGTCTTGCATCAGAAAGATTCGCTTTTCGATGGAGCGATTCGATGGGGGATTCACCTCTCTCGGCGCTTCTGGAACCTGCGGTACCGGCGGAGGATTGTAGAGGGCGCCGTGTCCCTGCGCTTTTTTGTTCGATCCGATCAGTGTAACAGCAGGCGATGCTTCAATGACTTTCGGACCTTGCGATTCAGTTTCTGAAGTTGACACGATAAGGAAGCCATGATTCTGATTGCACTACGATCGACCTCTCAACTCATTCTTATTCAAACGTTATTACTGACACAGCAAAGGGAGAAACCGTTAGGTTTGTGAGCTCACTTACGTCTAGCCAAAATAACAGCGGGGTTAAGGTGAGCGGGGATCGTGCCGGGGTCTTTGTTCAAAGGTATTACTGTCACGGCAGGTGAGGATTCCGAGCAATCACCCGCTGGTTGCTGACCACCCTTTTTCTTGTTCCGCTTCTTTTTCTTCTTACCTGGAGCCGCGGATTCGGACGGCGGCACAGTAGCGGTGGCTAGTCCAATAGGTATGATGGACACTTCCTGTTATCGGGAGGTTGCAGTAAGTCGACCGATGTCATCATTCTCCCATCAGCCGTAACGATTCCCGATGAACCAATTTGCTCGCTGAAAATCGGACCTACCGGAACTTTCGGGGTCACAGCCTGAGTTTCTTTGACTTCATCAGTGCGTTGTGTCTTATCTGGACCTGCCGCACACACATTTGGCACGGGCTTCAGCGAGATTTGGGCGTGTATTGTGGGGAGCTTCGTCTGCTCTTCCTGAACCGGTCCAGCTGACTTCTTCTTAGTCTTCGTTTTTTTCTGGAATATCGAACAACGTCATCACATGACTGTCGCCCGGGGATCGGACCGTACTTATTTCTCATGCGAATAAGTTTCCCCTTGGGATGAGTTGCTCATCGAGTGTCACGGACTTCGAACAACAAAACTTGGCTTTCCCTCAGACGAGGATCTACCCTGAAAGTTTGGTTCGCATGGAGGGCTTCTCAGGCACGGATCTCCTCCGTCGATTCATATGAGAAGGAATCGAACCTACGGAGAACTGAAGATTCATCCCCCGCGACACTTCGGGTTGATTTGGTCTCTCCCGACTTTGCGGGTCCTACTGCTGCTTGCTCTGAGTTTCTCTTGACGAGAGGTTCAGTCGAATTATGCGGTCGTTTATATCTGACGGAATCAGAGAGCAAATTCGATGAAGGGCTCCTCCTCAATGGAGTTTTTGTCTAGGATTGCACCACATGCAAGGTATCCGACCTCATGAGATCGCAGCAAGCAGATCCGACTCGGGGGATCAACGGGCGTTCTCGCCCATCTACTGAGGGATGGTTCTCGCCGACTCAGCTCTCAAGAAGGAATGCATTGATTTAATTTCGCTCGACATGCCTGCAGTGTGGTTCTTCGAAGCTAGAATGCTCTTCTACCAGAAACGGGGACTCAGACTACCACTACAACTGAGGCTACTCTGGTAGCTGTTGGTCTTCCTCAAATTATTGAGTACGGGCTTTGTTTTACCACAATCGCAGAGGCATACGTGCTGACAGGCCTGATGACACATGTTGCTGCCAATTTCTTCTTAACTGACATGAGCAGTGCGGAGGGTTCGATGTGCCGAGCTCGAGCGCACTCAACGGGCACTTCAAGTGAGCTCGTCACAAACCTATTTCGATCGATCATGGCTCGTGGAATCACTGACCGTAAGCGAGTTTGAAGCAATGGTCATGTACCGCCGCTGTTGACAAGCTCGGCTGTTCCATATGTGCCGCATTCAGGGATTCTAGAGAGCTGATGCAATGAATGGCTCTACTGCGATTTTACCTGTGCCAGCGGAACTCCGACGCAGCTTCAAACACGCTGAGGAGAACCACGCTCGCATAATGCAAGCGGCGAGTACGTTCAATCCGGACTGAGCAGGAATCGGGTTTCACAAAGCAAGTCAGTCGTCTCTCACTGGGGCCGTACTAGACAGCTTGCTGGGCTACACGTTCTTTGTAAGAAGGAGCAGAACGGTCGTGGTAGCTGGTGACCCACGAGCCGCCAGAAAGGAGGAAAGGGCAGAAAAAACAGTTGCGAACAGCCTATCAGTTGTCTCAAGCAACGGCGGATCGAAGTGTTCGAGACCTTCGAAGGATATATCTCAGATATTCGGTTTAGACTCACGGTCATTATTAAGCTGTGTGTGCCTTCGAGGCCGTAAACTTCGGATGGCCAGGGAAGCCTCAAATGCGGATCCGGAGAGGAGGATTCTCTTTGTTTCACTTAGCACTCGATGTTATCCGACCGGGAACAAACGAATCCTGTGGGTCCTCACTCTATTCTTCATTGGAAATGTCGACTCAGAAGACTCCACCTCATCGCACGCAGCTGTGTCCTTTATATAGAGACGAGAATGTCTGTATTCGTTTGTTATGAACGCGCCAGAGGAGATGGTGAGAATGTTTACAATCATCGAAAAATGGCGGCGGTGGTGATGTTGATGATCTCTGGGCAGCGCGAGGTCGGCTCACAAGCGTTTGTCAAGAATATACGTCAGAGTTTCCCAATCGGCGACCCGCTCTCTCACTGCCGGACCGTCCCGAAACGCACCCCGAGATCAGCTACTTCTAATTAAAGAATTCTCAGGGAACTCCATCGCGACCCCGCGATCCGATTGATAGATTCACTTCGCCCCGAGGCTTTTCACCTCATGATAGGGTTAAGAGTGTGGAAGGTGGTCTCATATAGGGAGATACCGACGGAAGTATCCGGAGGTGAATCCGGAGGATCTTCACGACGATTCCGACAGAGGAATGGCAAACTTGAAACATCAAGTCGACAGAGTACTGCATATCAATTTTCGGCACGGCCTGCCCTCCGCTCTCAGAGCCCAGGCCCGTGCCTGAACTAGCTGGCTGTTGGCTTCCTCCGGCCGAGTGCTTCCGGGATTCTCAGCTTGAATCGGAACCTTTTCTTTCTCGGAAGAGTAATTTCCACGGACCCGACACGATCTGCAGAGTCGACGAACTCGACTTGAACTTTCACATTGATGCGGTTAACTTCCGGATGTTCATACTCCGGATTCGCTATGACTCGATATCCAATATTAAGGTGGACGTTGAATCGTGCGATCAGGTCCGTTCCAACGGGCGTGCTCAGGAATCGAGCAGGATCTGAAAGCTGACGCTTATTCAATCTGAATCATTCTCGAGCCCGTACTGGACCTGCATCCCCAGCTCAGAGGTTCGTCATCTCCTACATCCCCATTTACAACACCCACTCGGTATTCGAGCATTCCTGGCCGAAAGCTCCATCTCTCTCGATCGTGCGTGAATGAATTTTGTTTCTCACGGATCTTTCATAATTTCCTCATCGTTCTTTTTCCCTTCCAGGGACTCACAGTCCCTCTCGTGAATCATAGAGCCTTCCCTTAGTGACTTGCTCCTCTAAGAGGAAGAAATCAGGAGCCCCAGTCTTCGGCATCCCCGATCCAAGCTGCTTCCCTCCCCGTTATCGGAGACCTCTAACGTTCCGAAGAGAGGTACCGGCTTGCTTATTCGATTCAGAAGATTTGGACCGACAAAGAGTGAGCAGCCTTCGAGTCAAACATAGAAAAAAGCTTTCGAGTTTCTCCACAGAGAGCTTCCACACTCCTTCCAGACAGATTCCCGCTCCCCGCCCTCGGCGGCCGTTCCCGACTATATTCACGATCTCAACTGGCGGCCTCAACAAATGCCAAAGTTCTTGAGCGAATGATACTAAATTGGAAGGAATGGAACGGGATGTCAATCCGATGGCATTTCAGCTTAAAATGACCGAGATACATCTGATTTGAGATGGCGCACGGAGGACCGTCATCGTGCTTGTCGAGAACATCGTTGAATGCAGAAGACGCTTCGACTCCGCCCACGGGTTACCGGTTCATGCTGTCGACCCGAAACCCGACACACGTTCCGATCAAAATTGTCAAGCTTTCTTGTTATGAATCGGATCTCGATCATAACCATCATAGATCACTGTCCACCTAAACGACGGAGGCTCTCGGAGGATCGTTGAGATCACATTTCTTCGAACGACATCAATTAGCTCCCAAATCAGGCATGGCTTTGGCCTATATATATTTCTGCTAAAACGGAAACACTCTTGGAGCCACTGTGGCGCATATAATGATCAAATGAGAATGCCATCATTGTTGTGATGTTGCGCTGCTCGCACTCCGTCGTTTAGCGGGTTTCGAGGTTTCGCTGATGTACGGTTGCGACAATCGTGCTTGGCGCCATTGTCCAGCGTTTGTGGTGTTGCTCTTTGCTGCCTCGGAGCGCTGAGTGCAGAGTTGACAAGAGGTGTACTATCTGTTTGCTCCCGCGTGCAAAGTACATTAATCAATACTCCGCGACCCCACTGACAAGCCCTCGAAATGGGGGAAGATATCGAGAAGATCTATCAGAAGAAAACGCAGCTTGAGGTGAGTACCGGCAAGTTTCGGAGGGTAGCGTCCCTTGAGAAAACCGTTGAAACTCCGAACTCGGTTCGTTTGTCATGAGAGGAATCTCAAACAGCTTGGTCCAAACCGAGGTGCTTTCTGTCATCCCCACGTTGATAGGGGACACTCGAAACGAATACACCGAAAATTGTCTTTCTCGCCAACGGTCATTGGCCCTTAGTGGCAGCCGCTTCCAGTCTGCGCAAATCATCTGCGAACAGACGAAACCCATCGTTCTGCTGAGCGTCACAGAAGTCGAATGCATTGACGACGCGTGAAACTGAGTCCGGCTCCTCCGCGAATCGCCGCATGTTGCTGAAATTGTCGATGCGAGCGTATCTGTCAGGGTTTTCACAATCCATGGGCATTGTCAGGATAAGCCCTTCAGCTGACCGGCTGGCGAATCATTCTCCCATGCTCGAGTCGGCTCATATTTACATTTTGCTGTTCCGTTTCCAGCATGTGCTCCTGCGTCCCGACACCTACATCGGGTCGGTGGAACCCCACACGCAGAAGATGTGGGTCTACGATGGAGAACAGGAGGGCATGGTCATGCGGGACATCACGTATGTGCCCGGCCTGTACAAAATTTTCGACGAAATTCTCGTCAATGCTGCCGATAACAAACAGAGAGACAAATCTCAAGACTGCATCAAAATTGAGATCGATCCGGAGAAAAACATGATATCCGTCTGGAATAACGGGAAAGGAATACCCGTGGTTATGCACCAAAAAGAGAAGTGCTACGTTCCAACATTGATTTTCGGACATTTGCTCACATCCTCGAACTATAACGACGAGGAGAAAAAGGTCACGGGTGGTAGAAACGGCTACGGAGCGAAGCTCTGCAACATATTCTCTACGAAGTTCACCGTGGAGACGGCTTCGAGAGATCACAAGAGAGCCTTCAAGCAATCATGGACTGATAACATGACCAAACCGACCGAGCCGAAAATTGTAGACAGCAGTCAAGACTACACCAAAATCACGTTCTACCCGGATCTGGCGAAGTTCAAAATGGAGAAGCTCGACAAGGATTTCGTAGCTCTCGTCAGCAGACGCGCCTACGACGTTGCCGGCTGTACCCCAGGCGTGAAGGTGTTTCTGAATGGCACAAGGTTAGTTACAACTGTCCCCATTTTACATTCCATTCCATGAGTGTCATGCATCGGTATCCGCCCCGTCGTGTTCCGCGATGGAAAACAGGACACTCTTCCTTCGAGCTTCTTTCGGGGATACAACAACTTCCACCCTGGAATAATCTCGAGATTCTCAACTGCCGCCAGGTTGCCGATCAAGTCCTTCAAAGACTACGTGCAGATGTTCACATCGAAATGTGTCAACGAAGACAGTGACAAGCCTCTCATGGTGGTTCACGAACAGGTCAATGACAGATGGGAGGTCGCCTGCTGCCTGTCTCCCGAAGGTGACTTCAAGCAAATGAGTTTCGTCAACAAGTAAGCATCGCCTCCTGAACTCCCTCAGGAATTTCGGCTAGGAAATTGGCCTCTATCGACGTTCTCGACTCGGTTCAGCCAAACCTAACAATGCCCCCCATTGCAGTATCGCTACCACTAAAGGTGGGACTCACGTTGAGTACGTGGTTGATTCATTGTGCAAGAAGCTCACCGAGCAAGTCAAGAAGAAGAACAAAGCCGGCGTGAACATCGGGAAAAAACAGATCCGGGACCACATGTGGATATTCATCAACTGTCTCATCGAGAACCCGACCTTTGACTCGCAGACCAAAGAAAACATGACGAAGCAATCGAAGCAATTCGGGTCGAAGTGTAATTTAAGTGAGAAATTCCAGAACAACGTACTCAAGTGCGGCATCGTAGAAGCGATCATGAGTTGGGTCCAGTTCAAAGCTCAGAAAGAAATGAACAAGAAGTGTTCGAAAAGCAAAGTTTCAAAACTCAAAGGAATCCCGAAACTCGAAGACGCCAATGACGCTGGAACAGCTCGCAGTATCGACTGCACGCTGATTCTCACCGAGGGAGACTCAGCCAAGACCCTCGCTGTTTCTGGACTGGGTGTCATAGGTAGAGACAAATACGGAGTATTCCCGTTGAAGGGAAAAATTCTCAACGTTCGGGAAGCTACCCACAAACAAATCATTGAAAACGCTGAGATCAACAACATCATCAAAATCGTCGGCCTGCAGTACAAGAAGAAATACGAAACCCCGGAAGACATGAAAACACTCCGCTACGGGAGAATCATGATCATGACCGATCAGGTGAGTCTAGCACTCCCATAAGTTCTCCATGCGGTATGACACAAGAGAGAGCAAGTTCGGATTTTTTCTTCCCAAAAGCTCGATTTCACTGCTCTTTTTACCTTTTGCAAGGATCAAGACGGCTCGCATATCAAGGGTCTCCTCATCAACTTCATCCATCATAACTGGCCGTCTCTGCTGAAAATGAATTTCCTCGAAGAGTTCATCACGCCGATAGTAAAGGCCATCAAGGGCAACCAAGAGGTTTCGTTCTTCTCGCTGCCTGAGTTCGAAGAATGGAAGGCAGCGACAGCAAATTGGAACACATATCGCATCAAGTACTACAAAGGTAGAATTCCGGACTCGCCGGAAGAGTGTCTCGCGGCATCGGGATGACCTCCTCCGTGGCTCAATGCGCTCATTCATGTCAGGAAATCGCTGTCTTTGTGGCTAAGAATTATGTTCCCCCACAGGTTTGGGAACCTCAACGGCAAAGGAGGCCAAAGAATATTTCTCAGACATGCGACGCCACCGAATCACATTCAGCTACGCTGGGGCTGAAGACGATAACGCGATCCAACTAGCGTTCTCTAAAAAAATGATTGACGAGCGGAAAACGTGGCTCACCAACGGTATGGAGGATCGGAAGCAGAGGAGAGCGCTGGGACTCCCGGAAATTTATCTGTACGGCAAAGATACTCAGGCTGTTTCCTACAATGACTTCGTTCACAAGGAGCTCATTTTGTTCTCGAACATGGACAATGAACGTTCAATTCCATCCCTGGTTGATGGTCTCAAACCCGGTCAACGCAAAGTGCTATTCACCTGCTTCAAAAGAAACGACAAACGAGAGGTCAAAGTGGCCCAGTTGGCTGGTTCCGTCGCAGAGATGTCGGCCTACCATCACGGAGAGCAGTCTCTCATGATGACGATTGTGAATTTGGCTCAGAACTTCGTCGGCAGCAATAACATCAATCTGCTCCAACCCATCGGTCAATTCGGTACTCGGCTCCAAGGAGGCAAGGACTCTGCATCGCCGAGATACATTTTCACCAAGCTGAGTCCGCTGGCGCGTCAGCTCTTCCCGGTTTCGGACGATCCCGTCCTGAATTATCTCTTCGACGACAATCTGAAAATCGAACCAGACTTCTACTTGCCCATCATCCCCATGGTGCTCGTCAATGGTGCTGAAGGTATTGGGACTGGTTGGGGTACAAAAGTTCAGAACTACAATCCGAGAGAAATCGTAGCCAACATCAAGCGCCTTCTCAACGATGAGCCCCTTAAGAAGATGACTCCGTGGTACAAGAACTTCCGAGGAGAAATTAAAGCTCTGGACGACCAAGGTGCCCGTTATGTCGTTTACGGCGAGCTGTCCATTCTCGGGACCAACAAAATCGAAGTCACAGAATTGCCCATCAAGACCTGGACTCAACAGTACAAGGAGAACGTCCTGGAAACCCTGCTCCATGGGTCCGATAAAGTCCCCGGAATCATTCAAGACTACAAGGAGTACAATACCGATACCACGGTACGTTTCGTCGTGCAGATAGACGAGAGGAATCTTCACAAGGCGGAGCAGGAAGGCCTCCACAAAGTATTCAAGCTCCAGACAACCCTTGCCAACACTTCCATGGTGTTATTCGACTCGAATGGATGTATTCGATTCTATCAATCGCCCGAGGAAATCATGCAGGAGTTCTACACTGTACGTCTCGACGGCTACGTTCGAAGACGCGAGTATTTGATCGGTCTACTCACTGCCGAAGCCGAAAAGCTCTCGAATCAGGCGCGCTTTATTGTCGAGAAGTGCGATGGTAAAATACACGTGGAAAACAAGAAGCGAAAAGAGATGATGAAAATTCTCGTCGATAAAGGCTACGATCCCGACCCCATGCTCAGGTGGAAGGAGAAGCACCTGACGACCCAGGAGAAAGAGGCAGATGCGGGTTTGGAAGATGAAGAATCTGAGGGACAAGCCGAAGTGAGGGACGATGCTCAAACCAAGAATTACGATTATTTGCTCGGCATGACTATGTGGAATCTCACTTATGAAAAGAAAGAGGAACTCCTGAAGAAACGGGATCAGAAGCTAGCGGAGCTTGACGCCATCAGGAAGAAGACACCGAAAGATCTGTGGCGAATCGACCTTGATGATTTCCTCATCAAACTCGACGAGGTTGAGAAGAAAGAGATCGAGGAACTCAAGAAGTCCGCTGTGAGTGATCTCGGCGGACAGTTACTGAGCCGCTTATTCCTATGACTTTCATTCCGATGAGCGCTCGGAAGTATCGTAAAAGTGTTCCGGCCTGATGATCCGAGCTGAATCCATTCTTCTATAACGAACGCGATTCCGTTTCAGAAAAAGTCCATAACTGTGAAAACCACCAAAGGCGGCCGAGCCGCCCCCAGCAAGAACCCAGAACACCTTCCTTCGCTCAACGGGGACCGCGTCGCTCCAGTGATCGACGAAGCTCTGAGAGAGAAGGTTGCTAAGGCCATCAAGTTGAAGACCGAAGGTCCGAGGAAGGGTGTAAGTAGCTGGGAAGAGGACGCAGAACTGTGGCGTGGTTTCAGACAAATTCATTCGATGACCAGGTCGAAGCAAATACCTTTGGTGAACGAGAAATCGAGTCCGTACAGAACGTACTTTACGGGCTCCACGAAGATGCTCCACGGGCTGCCCGTGGCGTCCCGCCATCTGCTGAAGCTTTCGAAGTTTGCTAGATTCATTCTGTGAATTCTTTAGTGTTTGTTCGGAACTCGTTTCGGAAAGCAATAGCTCTGTCCAGAATTTGGTCAACCACTGGCCATCGTAAGCATCGGCTAAAGCAAACTCGGCGATGGCATCCCGGTGGGAGAGCCGAACACAATAGGATCTTCAAGTCAATAAATTAGTGAACTTATTTTGTTCAGCTCCTCATCTACTTATTTTTGGATTGATGTTCGATTGCGTATCTTCTCGGAGCGGCTCTCTCTGATAATATGGATTGATTCGCAACGCGAAATTATGCTAAAATAAGGTATCCATTTTGCTTCCTCAGCGCAAGAAAGTCGAGGCTGATGCCAACGGTGAAAACGGACTCGAAGATGGAGCCGAGAACGGAGAAGGCGGTGCGCGAATTCCGAAGAAAGAGATCAAACGGTCACCGAAGAAATCCGACGGAATGAAGCAAACGAAAATTAACTTCAAGAAGAGGGACTTCAGTGATTCGGACGAAGAGATTGACAGTGATGAAGGGATGTTCGAAGCATTGCCACAACCGGTGGTTCCCGAAAGGCAGAGTAGTCGCAGAGCCGTATCGGCAAAAGTCAAGTACGATTTCAGCGACGATTCCGACGAAAAGGTTCGTGCGCCAAAGCGTCTCCTGTTTACCCACCTTTGAGCTCAGTCGATTCAATTTCATTCTCTCAGCCGTTGAGCGAAACGTTTCCGTCGTGATGAAAATGATCACGTTTTGCAGGAAACCGCGTTTGATGAGGGAAGTGACGATGACAAGGTGAATGTGTCGCCGGCTCAACCTCCGAAGAGAGCTAAAGCGGAAAAGGCCGCAAGCCCGAAAACCACCACAGTTTCAAGCGATTCTGAGCCGGAGTTGGTTCCGTTGAGCGCTCGTGTCAGGAAGTCCGAAGTGAACAACGAGTCCGCTTCGAACGCATTCGATGCTCTCATGTCGGCGGGGGCCTCTTCATCAAAGCCGGCTCCCAAGGCAAAGGCCCCTGCCAAGCCGAAAGCAGCCCCGAAGCCGAGAGCTAAGAAGAAGCCGAAAGACTCCGAAGAAGAGGATGTCGACGACTTCGGCGTATTTATAGAAAGCGTGAACAGTAAGGCGAGGAAAGCCGATAGTGACTCGGACTTCGAAGCAACTCCGAAGCCCAAAGGGAAGGCCAAAAAAGCCACCCTCATTTCGGATTCCGACGATTCACCGGTAAAGAAGCCACCAAAGCGCGCCCGTAAGAAACTGATGGCGGAAAGCGATGACAACTTCGACCCCGATTCAGATTTCTGAGGTAAGAGGATGCCTGAGAATCTCGACTTCGGAACACATGACTGCGAGATCCACGTTGTCAGAATTTTCTGCCCTAAATGTTTTTTCTTCTCTCATCGTTCTAGGGTTGTGCTCGAAAGAAATATACTATCCGTAAGTAAAATTAAAGCCCTCCTTGCCGGAGTCGCGCCGACGCAGTCACTCCTCGACTGCACATCAGAATCTCTCCATGCGAAGGTTGGACTACTTGTAGATTAGAGTCGAATTGGTTCAAGCACTCTCCGAGTATTCCAGGAAAATATCTCATGGAATGTGTAAATCACAAGCGAGCGCTCTGGAGCTCGGGTTATCCTCGGGATTGGTCCTCATCGATTGAGCAAGTTAAACTTGCAAGATCTAGATTGAGTTCCCTTTTAATTGGCATCTTTGGGTTTGGCACTTCTCCAAAAATGGCTGGAGAATCATGTACATATTTTTTTCGCATTTGATTGTGTAAAGTCTACTGAAATTCGGTCCCGCCCGGCTCGTCACTTCCATCGCTATTCTATCATAGTTTTGGGGGCTGTACATAATGCTCGTGTTCTTGAATCCGTATGAGACACCTCCAATACAGGGAGTCAGACGTCGTCTTCGGTCGATGAGTGCCGGTTCTCTGTTATTTTCCCACTCACTGTTTCCTCAAATTTGTGCTCTCGGAAACCTATTGTTGGGATGTAGAATACAGAGGACTCGTTTCCATGGTACTGTAACTGTCTTGAAATATATCGAGCATATGTAATAATAAACATCATCCAAATACAACAAATGCAACTGAGTCTCTGCTTGATCTTTTATTATCAACCTCGTATCCCCATTCATATCGGTATTATCCTGCTCACTCGTTGACCCTGCTCTAACCCGACGAACTCGTACTATCTCCCAATCTCGACTCGAAAAGATGAAATATTTCATGACGATCCCGCTGGCTCGGTTCTTTGCTCCTTCGGGGAACGGATAAAAATATGTATCTGGAGTATTTCGGAGGTGGCTCGAGAGGGCCACGGCTTTCCGACTCATTCGAAGCTTTTATCAAGAATATACATGATTTGCTATCACACTTCTGTTATAAGGCGCTCTCTCGAGCCCGTGGTCTTGTAAAACGAGGTGAACAGTTAGAAGTCTTCCATTCCCCATGTTCGGGTGTGGTTTCCCGTTATGGTATTCTCAACCACCTCCACCCCCACAGCGGGACGACTCAATGGCACTCCCCCATCTTGGATGGAAATCTAAATTAAAAGCTATTCGACCACGATTTTGATCTGCGCGTAGCCTATCAGACGCTGCTGGTCGGGCTCGGGCCACGCCGTTGAAGGTGACAAAGGGAACACGATTGACTTCTCCGGCTCGGGGTTTTCAACCAGTTTTTGAAGACTTCGAGAGACGATGTCTTGGTCTCGTTCGGGAACGAGTCCAGCTCCTACAAGCTCCGCTGCCAATTCCTGCGCGCTGTCCCTGCTCTTCAAGTATTGGAACTTGATGTCGTTCAGCTCCCGTCGGTGGTTCCGTATCCGGAGCGCGAGGTTTATTTCCACGTTGTCGTTTATCATGATGCGCGGAACACCCGTCACAGGTTCAGGGGACTGTGGGGAACGTTAAGTCGGTCAGTTCGACTCTCATTTCTCCTGGTTCTAATGTAGCCGAAAATAGTTTCCAGGGGGCCGCTCACCTTGGGTTCTACGAGTTTTGAGATTGACGACTTGTGGTGTTTCTCTGTCTCGTCATCTGAGGACGAGGTGCTCTGGTTCGCCATCTCGATGGCCTGCTGCCTCCGGGCTTTCTCTTCCGGGGACGCGATGTGCACGACCTGATCGTCATCGGAGTCTTCGTCGTCGTTCTGATTCTCAGCATCGTTCCGCTCATCCTCCTCCTCTTCCTCCTCATCGTCGGACCAAACCCAGTCACCCGTGTCAGGGTTGAGAGATCCTCTTCGAGAGTTCCGTCTGCTGATAAGAGACCAACAAGTTAGAAGAGAACGCCTGGCCAGATGACGTTCCGTTTCGAACGAAAGCGATCTCCAGTATCTGATAAACCGCGCTGGTGTCGTCTAGGAAAGCGTCGGCATGAGACGACACAGCACAGAAGCTATCAATGTCAACTCAGATCTCTCGTTTAAGAAAAGCCCAGTCGCACCGATAAGCACGCAGACAGACCGTTGAAAGCCGATCGCAGTTCTTAGGGGAAACCCGAAACCAAAGCTATCGTTACCTGTACTTCAGGCCCAGCAATTCGCTGCCTCTCCTAGACCTCCGAAGTTTTTGCGCCCTTTGGTCCATTTTTGGAGTGCAGAGTAGGAGAGCTTGAGTAAGATATTTCTTATCTTTGGCTTTCTTGAAGAAGGGGTGACGAAGCAGCTCGGTCGCGGAAGGCCTTTTCGCCGGGTCTTTCTGGAGGCAATCTGAGATCATTTTCCGAATCGTTTTGCCATACACCTTAAAATAGAATCGTGTGTGAGTCAGGCCAGCTTTCTGCCATTTAAGATTATGAATGCGATTGAATATACTTCTACAGTAGATGACCCTTGCAGCGGGCATTTAGAACGTGTTCTTGCGCGCCATTCTCGTTCCTTACCTTGTATTGGTCTCGGAGGGAGGAGCAAGTGTCAAGTGTTGGAGGCTCGTTTTGCAGAGTCAACATGAGAACTTTCATTGGTGGGTATTTCGCATAGGGAGCGCTTCCGGTGATCAGTTCAAGGGCGGTTATCCCAACGCTCCAAATATCGGCCTTGTGATCGTAGCCGGTCACCTGTTCCATGACTTCTGGAGCCATCCAGCAGGGTGTGCCGACGAAAGTGTGACGCGATCTGGTCCGATTGAAGCCATCTGTGTTGATCCACGCGGATACTCCAAAGTCTAGTGAGAGAGAAAGTGTTGTTACTCGGGTTCAGGTTTCTTCTTGATCCTAGCCCCCTCATAAGTCAGGAATAGCGCAGTACCTGCTATCTGTACAGTGCCGTCCTCGCCGAGAAGTATGTTGCCCGCCTTGATATCTCTGTGGATTTGGCCATTATTGTGGAAGTACTCGAGACCTTTGAGAACTTCGCGGATTACGGTTGCGATAGTGGCTTCGTCACAAACGCCATGCTTGCAATCTTCTGCTTTCATTTGGTGCTGTAAAATCAATTTACGGACACATCAGACTATCGCCATTATTGAGATAGACACCAAAACAAGCACTCCGATGGCGGTGGTTTGTTTCGAGGAATGGCGGTAAGGATCGGACCTCCCGGATATGACAAGTCACGTGCATTGAAAAGTGCACCGAGTCCTTTGTTACAACAAGGTTCGTTGTATCGAGTCGTTTGGGCATGTGATCGTCTACTATCCGTCACGACAGAGGGAAGCGGCCCCGGCTACCTGCTGCAATACCCGAAATCCACTCGAAGCCGGGATCGAGGTGAGAATCTGCAGAGGATTTCAACTCGGAACCATTTCATGCAATTCCCAGTGCGTTCAAGAGCTGCTTGGCCCTCTTCCCGTGACGCAGTGGCACTCCGGCCAACGGTGCATCGGATTCGACATGGTCGAAATCGGTTCACGGTGTCGTATTCCCAAGGTACAGTGCCTGAGGGACACGGCACACTTCCGCGCTGTCGATATGCAGCTGCAGCGATCTCGTTTTACTCCATATCATCGGCGCCGCTTGATTTCCCCAGTCGAGGATCTCGAAAATATCATGCCTCCCAATCGTCGGGTGGCTTTGTCGCCGAAATCATTTACCGATGTCAACTAACTTTGATTATATCGAGCAGACTGCCGCCGGCGAGGAGTTTTATGATGAGCCATAGCTCGTCTCGCACAACGAAAGACGAGTAGTACGAAACGACGTTCGGGTGATTGCAGGCGCGCATTGCCTGGATCTCCTTGAGGAGCTCGTCCATTGACGTGTTGCATTTTTCCAGGTTGATTCGCTTTATAGCGCATCTCTCTCCTCGAGGTCGACAGAAAGCAGCGTGCACGACAGCCGTGGCTCCGATTCCTGAAACGCAAGCATCAAGTTCAGAAATCTGGTTAGATGGTTGTTGGACCCATGGATCCTCTTCCGGACCAGGCGAAGCCATCGTTGGTGATCCCTCCTTCCGCTTCCTTCCGATAGAAACTGGAGATGCTCCCGGAGACGCATGACTTTTTCTTGTGAACTGTGCACCGTGAGACCTTCTCGAACAGTTGTGAACATATCACGTGACCACGATGTGATTGCTGCCCTGGTCATATGAGCGCCTTCCCTTTAGAACTGGAAACATGTTCCGTTCTCGAGGGCTCAACGGAGGTGAACATATTCCGACAAAGAACACATGATGTTCAAGTCGGTATAATAAACATGTTGACAATAAGGTTCCTTGTGCTTTATGATCCAGTTGTAAAGATATTATGCTCCGCGGAGTGCACGACGAATTCCAGAGATAGGATTTCGAGTGGGAGTCTCCCGGTTGTGACCGAAACACAGCTCGTCCGGGAGCTTATTGAGGAAGTTCGATCCAGGCCCTGAAGTTGCTAGAAAATCCGGCTCTTACCAATGACTTCACCCAACTCGTAGGCATCCTTGTCGGCGGGCCACGCGACTTTTCTCTCTTCGAAGTCCCTGTCTTCATGGGAGCGATCTTTTTCCTTGTCCTGTTTCTCCTTGTGTTGATTCAGGAGAGCCGCGGTGGCTGTGAGAAGTTTGTTCACAGAATTGTTTGACCCATCCTCACAATGCTTCACTTCCCTGCAACCGCAAGTCGTTCGATACCATTATTCGCTTACAGTAATCACCATCAACCGTAGTTAATCCATGTCTCTGCCCTGAGCGCAACTTTCCAAACCGACCGAGGATGAGTGCACAGTGTGTTGTGGACCTCCTTCGGTGCCTCGTCACATATCTGGGATGTTCGACAGCTCCGACTAACCCACGGTCTACGAGATTTCTATGCTTTTCCATACTTCTCAGTTCCGCGTCCACCCAAGGCGCAGGCCTCGAATCGTGGAATCATTTTTTCGTTCTTCCCGGACGGAGAACTCTCCGAGCGATTTCTGATGTGGACCAACGGTGTGTTTGCACAGCAGTTTGTCTATTTGCCTAGCGGTGGTTTCTCCAGCTGCTCACAACTCTGCTGGTCTTCCAGTCTGCCCATTGCTTGATCTGAGGCCCTGTGGAGACGACTGGAAGCTCGGCTTGCCATGCAGTTATCCACGTTTCCAACTCCTTTCCGCTTCTTCCCCAATTGAGCCAATGTATTCATCTCGTCTGTCAGCGAGGACACGAACGAACCGCGCAGTACGAGGGAAGGGTGAACACCAAGATGTTATGAAAATAGATCTCGGACCAAACGAGTTGCCATTTTCCGAGGGATACCCAAATCCATACTTCACTTGAAACACCCGAAATAAGCTGACAAGGGATAACTATCGTCTATGGCTTCCGGCGCGCGGACTGGCGGCGTTAATCAGTCAGGTTGAAGTTATCTGCAGCCAGTTCGGAATGCTTTTTACTATCGACAGGGGACCGACGCTGACCCACGGGGCCTTTCGAAACCGGGTTCGCTGCGCAGTCCATCGTCCGTCGGTCCCCCGGTATGTCCGTCTGTGTATCTGCTTGCCCAACAGTCGAGCGAAGCGACTCGATAGTCTGTCTCAGATACGTCACAAGTTTTACACTTCCGCTAGGAGCGGTTTTCAACGAATTGGCTTCAAAGTCAAAACACTGCTCCAAATAACCCCGAACGATTCCACCAGTTGCTAGATAGCGGTGTGACCGTGGTCTCCGATAGGGAGCTACCACCGCGCACCGAGACAGCTCGGGTATATATTGAATATTGCGCGAGGAATCCCTTCTGGGGCTCCTGTTTCAAATCCGAATCGGTTGGTGCTCCATTCTATTGAGCTCTCGGGGCTCTCTTCCTCTGGGATGACTTTCGATTGATCTGCTTCGTAGCGGCGGCGCATACTGATCCTCGAGCCTCTATCACGGCTCCATGAAGAGGAACTCTTCGTTCCCGAATATTATCGGCGTTCGAATGCGAGGGCGTAATTAAGCTGAATATGAGCGCTCTATAAAAGTGTAAGAGGGGATCGCGGCCGGTAAGAGAAGAGATTATGAACCAGATATGATAATCAACGGTGCTTTCGCTACGAAGAGGAAGAAATCAAATAACAGACTCGTAAGATAAGCAGCTCATCAAGCAAGCACCGCCGGCGGTGAAATCGTCGCCGTCGGCAGCTCAAATTCAACCAATATCCTGGCAGTCTCCGTCTATGTCCGCGGACCCTGTGAAGCAAGGTTCTGTAACAACCATGCAACAAGCTCGGAGTGCTCGCTCCGGTCTCCGGAGATTCGTCAGACTCGTCAGCAGTTCGCTTCAGGGAAGAAGCGATGGCTGCGTCCCAGAATTCAGCGAACCTTCAGTTTGTTTTGCCTGGCAGTCCAGTTTCACGCTACCGTCGAACAGGATCCAAGCAACAAAAACGGGCGCTTTGACCGAATCATAACATGGAACTCGACCTTGTGGTGCGGATCGTCAATTCCATCACGGACTTCACTCATCCCGGAACGAGGCTCTTCGAGCAACCAGAGTACGCATCTGGGGTGCTCATAGAATACAACGCAGGCGCAGTTTCCCGCCCATGGAGAGAGTCGATCTCAGAGCGCAGAGTGAAGAGTCCGCCAATTCCGTGATGAATGTTATTCGATACCGATTTCGTCTCCAAACTGCCGAAGTTGGTTCCCAGACCTGGAGACCATGCTTGGTTTGTGTCTCGTGCACGAGAGCTTTTGACACATACCTCCGGAAATGCACGCGGTCGATGATCCGGGTCATTGTGCCGCTCATGCAGATCTTCCGTCGGCGCGGAATCCTCAGCGGAATCGATCCAAGTTGGGGAGTTCACCTCAACGGAGGTTTCTTCCTCACGAGTCTTGAGTTGAACAAGTTCTCTTGAGAGATACGTAGACGTTCCAGCTTGACGTCTTAGTTTTCCAAATCACTGCAGATGTCTGAAGTCACCAAAGTATCTCCAAGTGCTCTGTTCTCGGGAACGACTTCCTCTTCGAGAGCCGTGCGGGTGAAAGAACACAAACACTGATCGATTGCACGGAGGATCGAGTCAGTGATCTGACCAACTGACTGGCGGAAGACAAAGAAGATTGAATCAGCTCAGTATCACCGCCCGCGAGAATGTTCGTCGACGAATTCTCTCTTCTCTCGCGCAGCCGACCACTCAGAGAGCCCCAACGGAACACGTGAACGAATCCCGTAGAGCCGCGGCAACATTTTGCATGGAGAGGACCGAAGTGGAGGGGAAGAACGTCGAGAAAACCCTCACGGCCCTCACGGCGAACAACGGATGAAGCGTCACTGGCGCCGACAAGTCGACTCCTTTTTGTTGAATGGCGCAGAGTCACTAGTGGACCATTATCGAGTCGCATTCGAACTTTTCTGCGGAAAATTCTCGCACTCGTGAATCCAAAGAAACCTACGAAATTCTCATCTACTTTCCAGAGGCGGCGTTGCTCCCTAAGAATAAGATTTCCGCCGTGGCGGGCTTCCGAAAACATTTCTTTGCTTCTGATTCTTTTCTGGTTCACCTGATACCGACGACCCAGCGATTCGAGTGCAGCGTGATAGCGAGACAGAAGTCTCTACCTTTTAATTCGACGAACTTCGTCGATTCGGTCTGGATAAACTCAACACTGTTTCGAGTCGTGAAGCTCGCGAATATTGTGGGCAGAAGCGACTCGCTGCACAGACACGGAGCTCAACCACTTCTACCTGTCCATTCCATCGAATTTTCGGTCGTGGTTCCAGCCGAACTTTGCCTCCGAAACCACTCTATCAAGGTAGAATTTGCAGCAGCTACACCCCCGCAACGTTTATCCAAGTTTGATAGAATCTCACTCAGACTTCCTCTCCATTCCTGACCATGCTGCGAAACTGTGGGGGAGTTCTGAAGCTTCGAAAACTGGTGTTGTTCCGACTGTGCCTCGGAATTTGGAGCTCGTTGATGGGAATCTTCTCACATCTGAAAAGCTCTCTCAAATACCTGGGAGTTTGTTCATCTCTGAGAGCGGGGGCGTTCGCCGAACTCACGATTTCTGTGAACCTCCAGAAGTTTGGAGCTAACTCACGAAGCTTCCTCTCCCAATATCGCGTACCATCATGTTCAACCCGAGTTTATACAAACTACGCGAGAACCATCCCACGCATCGCTTTGTCGGACCATGTGAAACATTATTAATAATGTAGACCGCGGGGTCTCCTCGATTCCAAGCGGAGGAGAGAAAGACTCAGGACCCGATTCATCCAGTTCCAACGTTCGGGACATGCAAGCACGTCACATGGCTGCTGGTCTTGGAGGAGTGATTCACAAATCTGAACGGAAAAACTACATGATCCGGTCGAGACAAAGTATCTGGCAGGCGACAAGATGTCCGTCGTTTCTGATAGGGCCATTAATCACGTTGGAACGATCTGGAGCAGACGTGCGTAGCGGCAGCTATGCCCATCATTGGCCACAGCAGAAACTGGGGAGATTCTGTCTCTCTTGATTCTCTGCCACAAAGAGACTCGCTGCCAGTGAACTTTGAATGTCTCAACTATTCGAGCTAACCCACTGATACTTCAATGTACGGTTGATTTCCGACAGGGTGAACGACAACGCAACGTCAATAAACCCAGCGACGTCAACATCAACGAGAACAAGAGGGCAAGTGTTGAGAAAAAAAGTGGAACTGATTGCATTAGAGCCGAGCGTGTACACATCAAAAGAGGCGGCAAACGCGACGTAAGATGACGGAACAAGTTAGCGCGTGTTTCCGACTCGCCGCTACAAATGGTGAAATTGCTCTCGTCAAGATGTCGGGTGACACTCTGCGCCTCTCCGACTCCGGCGGAGTTAGAGTGCTCTGATCTAGAATGACGCTTCAGGAAACTGAAGTGTGAAAAGCGAAGGATGCGCAGAGATTGCCAGGCGACTTCCGGTCCATTTCGAATCGTCCGTGAGCCGAGAGTCCATTGATATGACGCGGGCTGGAACTCGACGCGGCGCGATCTTCTTCTCGCTGCGGCACCCTGACCGCCTCTCCAGTCGTCGTGCTCACCGGAAACAAAGTTCGGTTCATTGGAAGCGACTCTTGGCCAAGCGTGGCCACTGAACGCAATCACTGTGAGTCCGCACTCCATCGATGGACACTCTCTTCACTCGATTCTATTCCGTCTAGGAGAATCGATGAACCATTCGCTCCCATCGACGTTCCAGCGGTTACAGGCCGGGAGCTCGAAAACCCAGGAGCTCGGAAAAAATCCCGTGAGCTCGAAACCCCTCTCCCTCAAATTAGGTTCCGTTCGATCCCAACGAACCTTCTATGCAGCGCCTTCGAGTGCCCGAATAGGACAGCGAACATACTAGGAGGGACATCCAAGCGGATTTGGATACCGATTGTATCTTGATATCCCTGGGTCGCAGTGGGAGATATGTGTGTACCAATCGCGAAAACCTCGTGATACTCTTTTCCCGTATCAGCTTCTCCACTCTCTACCCAGAAGGTTCGTTGTGTTCAAATCGGACCCGATTTGGGGGAAAGACTTTTCGAGATGCCGGGTTTTCGAGCTCCCTGGATTTTTTTTCCAGCTGCCGGGTTTTCGAGCGCCCGGTTTTTCGAGCTCCCGGTTGCACACCGTTCCAGCGAGGGGGTTAATTTGGGGTAAACTCGGTTTTCGAGCTGACATTGAGACACTGAGGCAGTTCGGATATCGAGAGGGACTATCGTCATGCGCTCGGATTCCGATATCAAGAGAGATCGGAGTCCGCTTCTCTACATCCTACGATGCTTCGCTTTACCGTTACTCCAAGGTCTTCCCGCTGTACTCTGAGCTATTTTGGAGTGATCCCGGCTCACCACAACCATTTCGGGTGGGACGCAGGGTACCGTAAATAATTTGAACCGTTGGTGCCCCTGGAGGCATGAGATGCAGGAATTTGAAACGATCGCCAATGGATTCATGCGAATCTTTGCGTCGACCGACTTCTCCGGGAACACCGCTGCGGCTCGCTCGCATTACAATCAGCTTATCAAATCGTGGTTCGGCTTCGATTCAAAGGTCATTGCATTGAGATTAGGTTCTCAGAGCCGCTTCCTCTCTCGCACTGAGCGCACGATCTCTGGCGCAAACTCTTCATCGAAAAGGATGGACAGCGAACAGGACAGGTGATTATTGATTTTTGCGAGGTCCCATGTCTTTCCCGCTCCTCGTGAGGGCGAGATCCAACAAATATCTCGACCAGCTGGGAGATTCTCTTGTCGATTCACAATGAGCTCCGAGCCACTCGCAGGCGTCTTCGGAAAAATACATACAGGGATGTTTAGGCACCCACCTATCTGCCAGCACAGGTACCTCACGAATGTCCTCAATCTTGTCTCCGAGCAACGAAACAGCTATCAATCATCCTTATCACAAAATGCTTCATCCCATCTTCGAGAATCAGCTCCGATCAACGTTTGCTTTCTATCGCTCCTCGACACGAAGTTTTCCGACAGACCGCGTTGCTGTCTCGCGGCGGATAGGTTCATCGATTCGTCGGAATTGCAGCGGGAACTGACTCGAGCTGCGGGATTTTCGTCCTTTAGAGTTCAGGGCCCTGACAAACTGCTTGACTCAGCTCATTCTGGGACCCAAAGATAGCGGGCCTACTAGCGGTCAGCTGCACTGATGGCGCCGCAGGAGTTTTCGATTTGTTTGTCTGAAACGTTTTTCTTCTGTCAGTCGATGGCGCCAGCCAAGGACGTCTGGCGAGAAAATGGCGAGAATCAATTCTGCTCGCTCCCCGCTTGCCTACACGCTCGCCCGCTCCGAAAGCAGATCAAGTTTTCCCTCTAAAAGCGAATGAGCACGACAGCTGATATATTACGTAGCGAAGAGATGAATCTACTGTGGCGATCAGAAATCCTGACAGCAAATTGCGGAACACGGCGTACTTGACGAGATCACGGACACGCGAACACCGACCGGGGCGGATCCACCGGACAGTATGCCAGGGCGTCAAAGAATAACAGTTATAGCTGTGTACCACTGAGTTTTGACCGAAACATGAAACCTCGCTCGTCATGGATGTGCCTTCGACAATGGGACGTGTTTTTCTCTCGTTTTTGCACAATTTCCGACCTTACGTTGAGGAGGTAGGCCCGCGACGGAGCAGAATGCCCACAATTCAGGAATTATGGAAGTGCGATCGATCAAGCGTAGATAGCCAATCAGAGCTGCTGGGTGGAAGGAACCGCCGTAGGCTGATTCTGTTTTGACCCTCCCGGTTTCACCGCATCCATGGTTCCCTCATTCACGGTTTTTGTTAAGCGCGGTCTCTGATTCTGCGAATAAGAATGCGTTCAAATCAGAGTTTCCATGCAGCCAGAGATAGCGAATCTGAGAATTCTAGTGAGATTTCCGAAAGAGATTCAAGAAGGTGCTGTCTCTCTCTCCCTCTCCGGAAAATCTATCCAATTTTCGATGTGAAGTGTCAAAGTCTTCGAAATATTCCCATTTTGACACTTTCAAAGCGCTTCCTTATTCGCGGCATTCTGATACATGACAGGGCCAGTTACTCATAGTCCAGATTCCCATCGCCGGCTCTCCAGCTGTTCTCCACTGTCTGCGGAATTCCGGAAGACTCACGCGGCATGACTTATGACAAATCTCGCAATCTGCAGTGATTCCAGATAGCGCGATGAATTTATCGTTTCTGAGTGAAGATCTGTCAGGAATTCTGGGATCATTCTACGCGACGCGACTCCAAGTTCGCTCTTCCGTCTCTTCGCCCTATCGCCTATTCAAAACTACCCACCGCAGGGCATCCAGCTGAGAGGGTTGACGAGAAACAGGCATGCTGTCAAGGAATCGCTCTCCGGAACCACGCTGGCACGATCAGACTTTGTTCTTTGTCTCACTTCGATCTCCTCCTGGTTGGGCACGTATGGTTGCGGAGCAAGTTCGAATCACCGAACATCAAGAACACTGCGTCATCGTGAGAACGGCAGGCGAACGCGCATCCATGGTGAGAACAGCGCAACGGATAATTCAGCGTCTTCGACGGATCGGCAGAAGGTGCCGCTTACCGGAAGCCAACCTGGATTCGTTCCTTCCCGCGAGCCACTTGGGTCGTCGACGAGAATCCGATTCGGATCGGCTCGAACACACGTACGACCAGGAGCGAACGAGAAACCACACCGAGAACCTTCGTGAAGTCGTTTCCACTCTTATCGCCTCCTTGGTCGACGTCGTCGTTGTTGTCGTCGTCGGTGACGGCGGCAACGTTCCGGCTTCGGTGTTTGACCAGCACTGTGAAACGACCAACGGAGGTCCGTCCTCTACTGATTGGAAACGGGTCGCAGTAGCGGCGGCCATTCGAAGGTTTACAGGAGGATGCGCTCTATGCTCGATTGTGAGACTATGAGCGTTCACGTGATGTCTTCGAGCTAACAGCTTACATGCGAAGCAGTTCAGCCGTTACCGACGCGTCCGTCACCAGAGCACACCGGCACACAATTAGCAAACATGAATTTACATAACCACTAAGGACAAGATCCGGCGACTGAGTCCTCGAGGGTACAATCAGGTGGTAACTCTGTGCAGCTCCGAAGCCATGACGGAAAACCGCGTTTCGGATTCCGATGATCCGTTGGCGTGAGGTTATCAGAACGCGGAAAGTCTATCCTGATATATTCGGCGCTGTCTCCGTTCGACCAATTCAATTCACCGGTTTTAGAGCGAGATTACGGAGCTCCCACTAATCAAGATGTACTTGTTTTCCAAGCAAAGTGTAGTTCCCTGTCCTGGGGAGTCGATTTACAAAACATTTGTGTACGCATGTCGTGCCTCTCTCGTTTCTGGGCGCTTCTCTGCTACGCCTGTCTATCTTCTCCGTCCTCAATCTCTCTTTCTCAGCCTCTGTCACGGATGCATATCTGTCCACGATGTCAGCGCTGTCTCAAACGCTCACATGCCATGTGGCTTCTCCATTCAAAGTTAGCGAGTGGCTGTTCTGCAAGCGACACCTTGAATGTATGATCATCATCGGAAGCACATTTGGAGCGTAGAACTACGAGTGGTGGCGGAGCGCATTTGTTTCGAAAGTGCGCAGCAATCACTGAGGTCTTTCCGCGTGGAAGTCTGCAGGGACAGACAGGAGGAGCGGGTCCTTTCTCTCCCTCCAAGAAAAGGACGAAACAGTCACCGAGGCCGAATATCGCGTTAATAATCTCATGCACATTCCCAAGCGTCCAACAGAGGCAGATGATGCCCGACAAGCTGTAGCACTATTCCGAATGAAACGACTCGACATGAGCGTGAGTGACATGCCGTCACAAATCGAAATCTGAACACCAATCAGCGAAAATGCTCGACATCAGTGAATCATAGAATTATTCACTGGACGACTTTCTCAGAAACTTCTCGTGATTATTGGACGTAACTATCATCCAACCATACGTATGCTCTTCTCAGCCAACTCGAGCCCTGCGAAGCGTTCCAGACAGTGGGACAGATTCAGAACACCGCATGGTCACCGATCGTGAGGTGTCTCAATCGACGCACTTTGGGCTTTCACGCATTCTCCGCATCTGAAGTGTTGCACAACCGTCAAAACATCATCGATCTGGGTCACCGATCCGCTCGTGTAATGGTGGTAGTACTGGCACCGCTAAAGCTCGACTTTGAACCTCGCGAGAGAGGAACTTGCTCGTTGACGAACTCACCCTTTCTGGTAAGATTCGATTGTCAAGGGAGTCATGAATCCTGGTGTGAGACTCGGCGTTATGGTGCCTCTGTCGCCCTTCCTAGCCAACAACGGAGACCTCGGAAGTCGGGGCGTGTGTAAAATCGACGTCACAAACTTGGACATTATGCTGTTGTCCTCTTGCAAGAACCTGGAATGGTACAAAAGTACGATTCAGTTACAGAAAAAGATCCGGAATTCCTTCCACGGGGATTCATGGCACACTCGTTGGAGATCAGCGTTCCTCCGTATCAGAGAAAAAACAAAGACTGCAACTACGAAGTACCAGACCAACTGATGGGAATGCGGATCCGCGGAACCACTTTTTTACATCGATCGGCAATGGATTCCTGTGATCTCACGAGTAGAGCGAGATTACCTCTGAGAGTATCCACCTTCTCTTTGTGAATGCTTCAATCAAGTCACTTTCCGCAACTTCCAGTTCTCCTTCGTAGAAAACACTTTAGCTCTGCGCAGCATCCTCTCGGAAGCTGACACATGGTGTTACTCACAACACACAACAGAGACGCTCGAATGAGAGCGTGACCTCTTGGAATTTGCGTTTCGGAGCGCCGGGCTCACGATCTACGAGATGTGGCTTGAGCTGCACGACTCGAAACGACTGCGCACACTTCCGTTGTGTCCGTAGAAAGGGAGGAAGTTTCGGGCGCAATCCGAAGAGGCGTAATAATGATGCCCGCTTTCTTCTTTCTTCCACAGAGTCAATTGTCACTCCCTAATAGCCGATGCCAGAAAGAGCCGATCGATTTCTTTCCCATTCTGAGCAAAGGTCGAAGCCCTCACCGTGATTGACCTTCATGTTCGCCCGCCGGGTCACAGTTGCTTCAGCGTGAGGAGTTCGACAGTTCGTCGTCAGTTCAACAGGAATCTGAACAAAGCAGAAAATACTACGCCCAGGGACACAAACATGCGAATAGCCTATCGTTGCCCAATTTCCTTCCGGACTCAGATCAAGCTGCGGAATGATCAGCGTGAGCTCTGCGGGCTACAAAAGCACTGATCACCAAGGACGAAGATTGATTGAAAACTGGATTGACAACTCGGAACACCTTGAGCACGCGAGTATTCTGACTCCACCTGCGGATCCTGCCTGGATCCAGATGGGAATTGGTCGCAGCGAGGCAATTCCCGATTCCTGTTTCGAGCTCATGTGACCCGTCAAGCGTGGTTTGTTCTGCGTTGTCACGTTCCTCGTGAGGGTCATTGGATGCGTACGAAGCTGACACGCAATATTATCAAAAGGAAGATTATGCTCAAAGAGCTATTGTCATCTTTTGAATCTATCTCTGAAGATGAATGGGGCCGCCCCGTTGAGGAGAATCTGACGAAGTCCCGTAGCCGGCGGCTGTCAGGTAATGCGGCGCTGACCTGTGCTTCCTGCTAAGATGCACGTTGTTGACAGCGCCAGTTAGATTTTCCACTCCGGTATCATCAGAATACGTCAACGAACTAATGCCCATTGTCGGAACGACATAAAATGCCGGTTTTCTGGATAATTAAGTTCGCTGACGTCTGTGTTGTGGCGGTCGTGGCCGTTGCAACCACCACCGCTACTGCTCACTGGCAGAACGACGAGTGGAAAGCTTCGCTATTAAAAACCCATTATCACGAGCGCCATTCCGAGCGGCTTCGTGGCGCCACGTTCGGTAGTTGCTTGGATTGGCCGCTCGCTCGCCTACTTGCCCCGCTGATGAGTGAGATCCATAATCGTGAATCTGGAGTTGCGAACCCGTTCCGGATATTATACCCGCCCCTCTTCTGGACAAATGTTCCCGTGATGAGCAGGTTTGATGTGGGCTGCCCGGTCCCTGTGGAGGCTCAGTGTCGGTTCCGTCGAGTGCGAGCCGTACTTTTCCTCGGCCGGAGGGCGCCGGTTGGGTTGACGGAGGCGAAACATCGGGGATCGGTTCAATGATCCATCCAGCCATTCCAGAGAGACTTCAACAGCGCTCGCCATGTGTCAGTATGGAATCGTTGTACTTGTGCATCTGCTCTACATTGATGACCACGAGGGTGGACTGGCACAGGTGTGATTCACCCTTCCGACCGCGTATCAATCAGGCTGTAATAACATTCGGCTGTGACACCGAACCACTGGAGCGTTCCCGCTGCCTTCATAAACAAGCAGCAGACACATCTCATGTCACGGGCTAGAACCCACAATGGCGGAAAGTTTCCGCGACACCCGTGTTGACAGTTCGGAGTGGTCGCTCTTGCAGTGCACGAGGATAATTCATCGGATTCCCAGCGCGGGGAACATTCCATGCTCACCTTGAACGTGGAGCCACGCCTGAGCTCCGGCCAATAGTACGAAAGCAGCTCCTCTCTTAAAGTTTGCTCGACGCCGTAGAAGCAGCACACTCGGCCCTGAGTAACGGCAGGTTGTCCATCGGCGAAGGAGCGTCCAGAGGATCACACAGGTTTCCGGTAGCGCTGGCTACTATTGTGCACGAAAACCGTCCCGACAGCGGCAAGCAAACCATGAAACAATGAAGCGCTATGATGCGTTCAAAGATACACACACATGGCACCGACGAATTTTCCTGTGAACGGACGAACACGGCCGTCCGTTGCCGAGCGCGCAGTTGAGGGAGGGATTCTAAAGCGAATCGGGTTAGCCGCCCGACGGGAAGTAACAATCAAAAGGTCCGTGACGTGCGAGCTTCAAAATAGAATCAATCACAGGTAGACTGACGACGGGCTAATCATTCAGAGCCGCTCGTGGATTCTTATGGGTAGCGTTTTTTGTAGAAAGTCGTCGAGGTTTCTAGCATCGAGTCTCGTCGAACGAAGAGCAGCGAAAAAATCCTCGGCACCGCACTGACCTAGGGAGACTGCTCGGGATCTGACCGCGGAACACTGGTGGCGGCCGCAGCACATGTCCGCCTGCAAGAGCGTGGGTTACCCATCAATCAACGGATTGCTTCTCGACTTTTCTATGAGCCTAAGAGCTTTTTGGAGCCCGGTTTACTCTATGACTGAGTGAGCGCATTACGCAGTTGGTACTCAAGGGGGGAGGTCTCGGGAGATATCTTACCACTCCAGTCCCGGATGTATTCAGACGTGGGATATTCGGATGAACAATCAGAGCTCCGCCGAGACCGAGGGAACCCGAATCGCATCAAGGATTTCCCGGAAAGTTGTGTGTGGGAACGACAGCGCCTGCTTCTGGATTGCCAGCGCAAGAATCCGCCGTGATCTCGCTCCGGGAAATATCTTCCAGCTCAACTGCGCGACCTCAACTTTGATATGTTCACGGATTGTTCGCAGAGAGTCACGTCAGGTGGCTTTGTTATGTTGGTCGACTCAGATGGTTACCGTCCACAACGCTCGACGAGCCAGGTTATCGAGATTTACACAGTGAAACTTGGAGCTTTGCAAACAAGCCAAAATGGCATGATCTGACTCTGCCATTCCGTGAAACTCGGGCCAAGAGCGAGACGATTTCGAGGGAGCCGCGGGGGAAAGTGTTGTAGTCTCACTGTCCCTCGTTGATGGCAGGCCAACATTGAAGAGTGATTTATGTCGGGCTTTCGCCGAGCCTCGCGTCGTGTCGTGAAAAACTACCGACGCTCCGGCTAATAGGAGATTCAGGCTCATTGTTGCGCCCGGGCAGATAGAGCTCAGATAACTTCAATGACATTCTTCGTATTTCCGAGTTGTTCCTGTTGATTAATGTTGTTGTTTAGAGACGATGCGCGCACTCTTTGACGCGCCTTGTCGTTTCACTGGATTCGTTGGCAGCTGCGTCGCCAAGAAACGGTACAAGCATCCGGGGATCATTGTGATAGCGGAACGCTTGCACGAAGGGGGAGCATTTGGCTGAATTTATGCCGATCCCCTGGATGCTCGAGTGCTTTGACAGTACTCTTATCGCCTCTCTGGTTCTCATAACCGACCCGTTTGGTTTCGCAGAGTATGAGCGGATGGCCGCGAGCTGAGGCCGCGCTCTCACACGAGCAAGCCGAAAAACGTAATTTCTCTCGAATCCCATTCTGATTTCTGGTCGATCGCTGTGCGGGAGATTTTTTGAAGATCTGCATCATGTATTGCAGGTATCCCAACTCTCCAAGGGAAAAATTCGTCTCTCAGCAGGCAGCTGACCGGGCGATGATCGAGTGTCCAGGTTCAACCTCGAAGAACGTTTCTGACACCACGATCGTGATCGGAAGAGACTCTTCCGGAGGGAATACGTGGTCTTCATGTGGGGAATGGTCGGGATAAATTTGGGAGTCGTGGGAGAATCAAAGACGGATATGAGTCCACCTCGTCGTCAAGGAGTTTCGCGTTCAGGGATCCCCTTAGCTCGGATTCGGAAGCTGTACCCGCTTCGTCAGATCAGTTTGAAGTAGCTGCTACTCTTGGCTAGGCTAAAATACTCAGCGGTAAGGAATCGGTCGACTTCCAAGTAGATCACAACCAAGCTAAACGAAATTGTGCTTTCGTCATCGAAGTGTACTTCGCCTTTCCACCAACAGACGAGATTGTGGGACATCTCCTCTCAGTCGTACACAGCATGCGTGATCTCGGTGTGCGAAGTCTCTCGATCTCAACTTCGATGAGCACACAAAAAACATAGTCTCCTCCGTTCCCAACGTTGTGAGCTCGAACTTCAGGTGCTTCTGATCGAGCGTCCTGAATCATATCTACGATCATAGAAGGCTCTTGTCACGAGAAATTTCCAACTGTGCCGTACGATTTGGATGCCATTCCCAGATAAACATGTGAAAATGGTCGCATACGACCAAAAATATGCTCTCGAGCTATTATAGAGAGGTCGTCTCCCTGAAACCTATCATTGAGCCCTCGTAGAACATGATTGGCGCGTTCCTGAGCGAATCAAAGTCTGCGGAGGGATGGAACATCATCGCGATACCCACAGTAACGGTCCATCGCGAAAACCGCAGCGGCGAACAACCCACTCCCTTTGGCAAATTCGAAGATTTCCAGTGGGTGAGTTACTTCTGATCCTTCCCAATTTTCTATTTCCTATCCTATTTTCTAGAACTGATACCAGTGTTGTCAGTGTTTACACCAGCGTTTTCTGAAGCTCACTTCACGCGCCCCCCTTCGGCAGCATAGGAAGCGGCGGTGCCCCCCTTGAAGTTCATCGCTCTTCTTAGAATGGCGTTCTAACCGAGCTTAACTCACAATCAGTCGCACAAAGCTGGACAGCTCGAATTGTTTCGTTTCTGGTGCTGAGGCACACAAACTCCAAGCCTCGCAGGATGTCGAGAAACTCTTGAGGCGGGAGGAAGCTTCGGAATCTCGCCGCTTCTCTGCACGAAATTGTCCATTTATCCCTTGAGGAGGAAGAACCCCACACTTGGGGATTCACGAATGACTCACAAATGAAGAGTCATTGGGTTGAATTGGATTGAAATTGTTCACATTTGATAGTGCTCGGTGGCGAAACCGTAGAGAGCGGTAGTGGTGGAGCTTGGCTGGACACTTTGGATGCCATGCGGAACTTCCGATGTGAGACTCGTTCTCCGGACTAGGTCATCACCATCGGTGTGCCTTTTTCATTTCTGACAATTCGTTGAGTTGGCAGCTTGTGTGACGTGCAATGAGTAGGGTTCGGAGAGATCGGAAGCTCCTCTCACTGAGGCGAAACGACGTTCTTCTCCGACAATCTAGGCGGTGATTCCAGAGTATTTCTCTTCGATTGCCAAGCCAACGAATGAAACACGCGAGACACCCTCGATCAGTGAACTCAGAGCAATCGCGACTCTAATCGTTGAGCTTTTGCTGATGCTCTGCCTCGCCATGACAGTGGTTCTTGTTGTTGAGAATAAGGACTGGAAGAATAGGAACCAGATCTCACTGAGAAGCCCTCGACAACGGCAGCCGCGTTAGCTGAAAGAAAAGTAGTCGGGGGGCCAGGGATGGATAAAATCATCATCATGTCCTGGCGATTAGGAGGAAAGCTTCAGAGCGAAAATCTTGAGCGGGGATGTGCCATTTTCCGTCGAGCTCCGGTGGAAATAATCTTCTCCTTTCCGAGTCCCATTCAGCTAGTTGAAACTCGGGGCTAGGGACCACAGCTCGACTTCCGTTTCGCAGCGTGTCCATGCGATGAATCCGACCATAACGGAATCGAAGATTTTCTTTGGCTTCGCGCCACAGTTTCGTATGCGGAGCAACCGCGTGCGCTCACGTCGTGCTCAAATCCCTCTCACTGAGCGGCTCTGAGCGGAATTCTGTGTGGAGGTTTCTCCGATCAGGAGAGTATCTGGTCAGCATGAAGAAAATGTGAATTTATTTCTGGTCGGCTGAATCATGCAACAAGTTCGATTCTATTGAAGATCCGATCAATGCCATCGGTGGACTTCGGGTTTGAAAGACCACAGGTCGGGATGCCCCTCATGGAGGTCGTCGAGACCCGCTTTGGACCACTGGAAGGGTGGCAAGGGATCGTACGTCGGGCCAGCCACGGAGAGGAACTCCAGTGTTTTGAACAACTCGTAGCTGGTTATCTTCGCATCTGTAGCGCCATGAGAGCGGTGCCCAAGGGATGCGAAGGGATACGTTCCATTTGCCGGGTTCAGATCGCCGCGAGCTGAGATCGCGTTCTCAGCCGAGTAAGGGGGGCTGCAATCGCATCGCGAAAATTCGTCATGTTGAAAGTCGTTATACCTGTGGATGAGGAAAGCCCGCGTCTTACTATGATGAATGGCCCCACCTCGAAATCGTGTTGGTTGAATGAATACGAACCTCATCAGCTTGAACATGCTGTCGATGTCGTGTACTTTGCCCTGATCCCTCCGGAAAATCTGGCTCCGAGGGTTTTTGTCATAAGTGAACCAGTCGCCATACTTTTTTACCTGTTCGTTCCATCCGCTCGCCGAGTAGATGTCTGGATAGAACCTGGAGCGAATCGAAACGTTCCTTGGTCTCCATTTGCATCATAAGCCGATATTCCCTCATCATACGTCATCGCGTCCGGTTATTTCGATTGAGTGTCACAAGCGGCCCCTCCTTCACAGGCTCTATCGGAGGCAGATTACGAAAACACACTGAAGTCCTCAACATGGCTTGTCCGCTCAAGAGGCTCGCTGCGCAAACGCTGAGCAGTCGGTGTTTCAAGGCGCAATCGATATCCAATTTCCGACTACGGAAACAAACTCAGGGCTACAGATCCCCAGATTGTATTCCGGATTGATTCCCGACTTCCAACAGCGGTGAACATCACACCTGGTCAGCTCGAGGAAGCGCGATGGCGACGTGCAACGTTCTCCGATTTCTTCTGCAATGTCTCGGTCTACGCACAGCACTCCGCCGAAGAGTTGTTTTAGAAACTATTTTCATTCTCGGCTTCGGGGCCGCTGCGTTGCACCGACTTCTAGTAAGCATAGTCTTCTTCAGCAAATTCGGCTATGCGTACACGGCGCTCTCCGTGTCCATCGCCTACGGTGTGGAATGTCTCAACACGTTCTCCTTGCTTTTGTGGATCCGCAAGAATCAAGGATTCCTCCACAGAAATGTCAAGTGGACTTCCCCACTCGCGAACAACGCCGAACTTCTCCTCTATGGCTTCATTTGTTTTCTGAGAACGCAGAGAATCGGCCTCATGAGTGGGAGAGCTCTGTATGCCCTGTTCAGAAGAAGATCAGTTTCCTTCTATGTGGCGGAAGTTGGGAGTGAGTGTTTCGCATTTTTGCCTTGGCTCTTGGCCGCGAGTCTTTTGTTCAAATGCTTGAAGTGTGTCGACGGGAAACTACAACGCATCAACAACAGGGTCGGCACGAGCGACCCGAAACAGTTACTGCCCACAATCGTAGAAGTTCTCGGGTTCATGGACGAGTGCAATCACACTCTGAGGAACTTCATTATGGTAGGTTATTGCAACCAAGTGATTTTGTTCCTCTCCGAATTGTCCACCTATCCCTACACGGATCGTATTCCCGATTATCACTTCAAGCAGATTCTCGCCAGGGTTCTGACTGACATGGTAGTTTTCACAACATGTTCAGCAGGAAACTCCATCGAAAAATCGCTCGCAGCATTCCGACAGAAAATTCGGCTGACTCAGTTGCGAGAAGTGCGACGTCATCGAGGCGCTGAATGGTTTCTCGCATTAGCCGAGCATATGGGCATCGATACCGGCCTCGGACAGGCACTCTCCTTCAAGATGGTTCTTGGCTACATCAGTTTCACCGGCTCTTTCGGTTGGTTGATCATTCAAGCCGTAGGGCACATCCGCCATGTGTACCAATCGAGCCATTGAGGGCAAAATGTCGCAAAGTTCAGAATATGGGCAAAAAAAAACTCAGACGAGTGTTATTCCCGCGAAGCCGTCAGCAATGCTTGGATAAGAAACTCTCGAGAAATTTATCGGGTGGCTTTCCACACTCCCAACGGTGCTTTCACAAAATGCACAGATGGAGGGTCCGCCCCACCATGGAGGAGGGTATCTCGAGCCTGGAATGAAGCTCGACAACGGATTCATCTTCCCATGAAAACACGGCTGACGTGTATCAAGTCATCGAAGATGGGGTCAGAAACTAGATGTCATGATTGCAGCCCAGATTGCATTTCTTGTAGCACTGAGGCATTGCTCATTGAACGATTCAACCCAAATATTTATGGATTGATGTATTGATTGGAGAATGATGCCTGAAATTCCAGAGGCTACTCATTATCACCTTGCAGAAGATTCCAGCGTTTCAGAAGATCGATCGTAAGAGTGAACCTTGAAGCGCACTCATCTCATTCCTACTCATCCCCTAATGCGCTCTCGCCGTGTCGACGGCATGGAAACCTCTTCGATTCGATGAAGACCTATCTCTCTGACAGTAAATAACTTCCTACCGTAATATTTGTTATCGCCCTCCATCTGCCCCAACTTCGGCGAACGACGGCTCATCCACTGGAGAAAGTGCGAGCGAGTGAAGCGAGGAAACGATCCCACACGACCCCGATCATAATTTTCCATATCTCGAATAAATTCTCACTCACGGAACATTGTAACTCGGCCAGTATCCTTGTTGAACCAACTTTTCGCTCTGGTCATCGGACATGATCATCCCGCTGGAACGAATTCCAGTTAATCGAATTTCGGTTCGACTGCAATGCCGGTGAGAATCTCGATCTGCGAGAAGTCGATGAGCAGGCGAATACCCCTCCGATCACCCAGGTCAGAAGCCGTCGTTCTTCGACGCAACAACTCCTGTCTCGATGATCGATTATTCACAGCGATCAAGAAGCTACTTGGAACTCACGGAATTTCTTCGAGAACCGTCAATGTTCCCGGTTTTATCGTCTGGCCGGGAGTGAACTTTTTGTAATCGAGGACCATCCACTGGTTGTTGTACCTGATCAGAGAATCAAATCGTTGAGCTTTCCCGATCGAATCGGAGACTATCAACAGTAGTGATGCTTTGTCCTTCTTCCTTCCTTACGTTCCACTGTGCTCCCTCTTGAAAAATTCAGCCCACTCTTGACCAGTGGTTGCCAGTCGGTTAGCGATGATGGTTCTGAGCCACTCGAGATTAGATTTCGGCGAAATTTTTTCCCAAAGAAGTGGCTCGCTGTTACCAATGGTGGTTTCCATGCTAGCCTGTGGATTTCCGGTTTTGATTCGAGGAAAATGAACTCATGGAGGGAAAACACTCGCATAAACGGCATTCTTGCTCACCAGTCCAGAAGACAGGAGATGGAAGTCATCCCCTGAGAATATCTTTCCCGGACTTGAGGAGAACGTCATCGTAGAGGCGGGGATCGTCGAAGCTGCGAAGAGCATGTACAACGTTTTATAAACTCTGAAGCTCTAGTACAAGGACTAGCCGTCTGACCTGACGGAATAGTCTTCGTCAATATCTACTCGATTCAATCTGTGGAACGAACGAAGCGTGTGGCTCCTGTCGAGAGAGTACCCCTGGATCACTTCGACGCAGCCTCGAAACGAGTCTCTGGTTTCTATATATGAGAATTCGGTTCCAGTTTCCAGTTCATTCGCTTGGAGGTACACGCAATAGTTATCGCAGAATGGGCCAGGGCAATCGATTGAATGATGGAACTCTGTTTACCGCCCGAATGAGTTTGATGATAATTCAGGGTGTACTTCTTCAGGATTCGCAGCATTGTTGAGTAGCCACTCCAAGTAACGTGGGCAAAGTAAATATCGGCGTTATCAGGCAACACTTTGACCAGAGCGGAACAATGGCCTCCCCCAGTGACACGACGGAGTTTCGGAGACTTCAAAGCCTGTTCTAGGTCTTCCAGGTCTCCATCAACATTGAGGAAGCTGAAAGAGACCGAGAGCTCAGGCCATCAATTCAAAAACTCGAGCTTTGAAGGGCTCCCAGATCGATAAAACAGTGAAAGGAGTTCCGAGGCTGTGACGCAGTCGTTCATACAGGAGGGGCGTGACTCTGTTATAAATCCCGTCAGGAAAATAGGTTTCGTCCTTCTGACCATCCCAGGAGTCCTGGATTCCCATGAGTTGATCCAATGCCAGATCAGTCTGTAGGGGGAAAAGTACATGAAGCGACGACACGAGATTAACTCAGTTTTCTCGCGATTTCATCTTGAGGGATCTCCAATAGTGACTGACCTGATACCAATAGGAATCCGTTTTGCGATATTTTTTTATGTTGTCTTGAATGTAATCCAGGTTGCTTTGCAGGAAATCGTCCAGTTTCTGACAGTATTCTTCCTGGCCGTTGCAGTAGTCCCTCATCGTGTTGTTGTAGTGCATGGAGATCAGTTTTCGGGTGAAGAAGCCCTCGAGGATGCCAGCTGCATAAGCTTGGTAGTGATCGGGATAAGAAGCATTTGTTGTGATTTCCAGGTACGAGAATCTGAAGCAGAGACTTCCGCCGTCACTCCCTGCATGTTTCCGAGTCGAAGAGAGAGCATAGGGTAATACGTGAACTTCGAACAAATTCAAACGGAAATAGTCACCCGGTTTTCGGGATCGAATCCTCGAAGGTTCCCCAAGCGATGGCATCGCCTTTGCTCCTACCAGTCACGACGTTGAAGCTAGGAGGAACCGCTTGTAGTTCGACGTACGCGACTTTTTCGGAGCGCACCCACCCTACTAGGGCGGCCGCAATCAATAGTGCTCGCATTGCCTAGAAGAACTTCACTTCGGTGAGGAGAGCTCACATTTGTGATGACTCATAGAGATTCCGGATGCCTCGACGATGTTAAATGAATTCAAGCGGAACGGAAGCTCATTATCGGACGGATTATCTCTCGAATCGGATTTCGCTGGTTTCGAATCCAACCGGACAAGATTTCGCGAAAAAATCGGGATCAAACTCCATCACTGGCGAAAGAAGGTCCCACGGAGCGAATCCAGAATTGGGCCGTTCATCTCTAGCCTCGAGAACAAGGATCAGGTACAAGAACTGATCCTGAGTTTCTGCGAGTTCCCTCGGTTCTGACACGTCTGACGGAGGGATTCACGAAAATATCGCACACTTGAACGAACGAACGACGCTTACCTCAGTATGCCAAGACCTTACGCGTACAGCTGCCACTAGAAACAGCAACTCGAAGCCACGCTGCGTTTGCTACAGATATCGTCCCCGTCTCTTTAAGCGAGAAGCGGCGCTGTATCAAAGGGCTGTCTGCAGATAGCAATCCGGCGATTCGACAGGATCAGCACGCATGCGAAAACTGCTGCAGTCCTCTTAACTGATCCGCTTAAGCCTAGTCTTTCCTAGGCAATACATTTGATGGTTCCGGACTTCCTTGGCCGTGTACGAGCAGAATGAAAGCGCCTTTCCCACAGATAGTTAACGACAGGGATAACATCAAGTTCTGCGCGGATACTAGCGTTTGTTAGTTCCAACTTGCCGCAACCCAAGCCTCTCTCACTAGCGGAGTTCTCGGGAGTTTCCTGAGATCCGTCACCTTGGCCCACAAATGAGGGTCATGTTGCGAGTTGACTCGGATCTCGGAATCGACTGTCAGGCGAGCTCTGTCACGCAACTCAAGTCATCTGCATCTTCAGCGCCATCCAAATCTCAGGTTACTTCCACCCTAACGCTCTTTCGTCGTTACGTTCTACAAGCCGACGACACCCGTAGCTCCGGAGTACAGGTCAGCTATCATGATTTGGATATACGATCAGCTGCGAGTGGAGTCTCCGGACCCGTGGTCCTGTTCGGAGTACTAGTGTGAGCGGAACATGAATTGCGTAATTTCATCACCACAAACGTTGCATGCTTCCCAGGCCGACAATGAGACTTCGGAAGCTCATCTCGATCGTTATCTTCCTGGCGGGCTTGCCGAAGCTCAATGATGCTTTCGGATATCCAATGAGCCCGACTCTGTACAACAACGCGCAAATCGTTGCTCGGGCCCGAAATTTACAGATCCAGCAAGGTATGCAGCGCCAAAACGGGGGCCGCTAGGTAGGTGCAATACTGAGCTGATAGAGTCTTTCAGGAATGAGGTGGAGATACTCCTGTTCCATTCCAAACCGGTTTAGACAAGAAAACAATGAGTTCATTCGCCACCCCCTGATAGAGGAGCATTCTTCGGGATGTCGAGGGAGAAACGTCCTCCCACAGTGGAAATCTACGTCAGGACTGCTCTCTCAAACACATGCTCATCCTCTGGGAGACAGTGTCTGGTGTTCCTTGCCGTGAATTACACTCGTCCAGGGGATCAGTTCTTCCGTGATCAGAAGGAGTTTCGAGGGAGCCGGGGACACGAAACTCCAGGCCCTTGAAAGCCTCATCTCATTCTCGTAGGTGCTGAGTCCCGGTGGGGGAAATGCATTCGTGGGCGATCAACTCGAAACTCCGTCGAAGGCGAATGGAACGAATGAAGGCATCGACTGAGATGGCTCGCGGCGAGTCGTCGCCGTGGCGTCTCGGATGTTCCAGCGTTCAACTTCGTACTCGAAGACCTCGAAGCCGGCGAACTCCCGACAGGAGGTGGAGTCAAGTGGCACTTCGTCATTCATGGAAACGAAGCCAGAGGTTCGGTTTTGTCCTGCAGCGTTCGAGGCGTTCGCTATGCGCAGATTACTCGCCTCTTCAGGGAGTGACGCAAAGGGTGCCGCGATCGCCGGAATCACACGAGCTGCGCTTCGAAGTAACTGACTTCGAGAGTGGCACGTTCAGCTAGGCTTGATTCCCTTGCGGAACTTCTGACGTTTCACCCAAGTTGATTGCACGCATTCCCCATCGGCAATGAGGAACCCCCTTTCCCCAGTTGAATTTTGCCCTCCTGGTTCCCTCCGGCAGCCCAGCGGAGAATCCTCCTTCCCCTAGGAGACTCAATGCTTGGGTTTAGAACACGGAGTATCTGAACAAACAGCTCTCGAATAACCTTCGAACACAAAAGACCTGATTTCCGCGAGCGCCTAGAATAGGAGGAATTGCACCAAGTTGGTCAACGAGGCCGAAGCTCTTCTTCTTCCCAACTTGGATGTGTGTTCACTTCGTGAGTGGGGAAACGATGAGGTCCTGAACGGGACGTCTGCACCCCCGGTAGACGGCCGACGGCAGTGGCAGCAGATGGATCGCTTGTGTCTCACCGTAATCATAATGGCAGAAATACGGTTGTGCCGATTAAGCGCTCATTATTGACTCTCCCCTCGACGCCAATCTGATCTGATCCGTTCGGTCGCGGAGAAACGGTGGCGTCGGCCGCCCAAGCTCCTCCCAACTCATCGAGAAACGGACAGTTAGTTCTGTGCCGACACGTACCGGAGAAATCTCTGATCCTTTCAAAACCGGTGACCTCTACTCCGGCCCGGGGTCAGTATCGAATCTCCACCGTGGTCGTTATCACTTGGGAGCTGGCGGGGTGGGCGCTGATGTTCGATTCGGGTTCGAGGTGGACCCCGTTGAGTTTCTCGAGTCCCTGTAGACGGCGAACGTGCTCGTGGTGCCTGGAAACGGCTGCGCTGAACTCAGCGCGAGGGACGTCACACCAGCGCTGACATTGTTTTCGGGCTGCCGTCCGCGGACGATCGGTTTGAAGCCCACTCGGAGCCTGAAGTCAAACCAAAGAAAAATAGTCGCTCAGATAGCCGCTTGTCGGTGCTGATGCCGATGCTGAAGAAACAGCAGTGAGAGCTTACGGCCGAGTCTTCAGTGAGTAGTAGACTGGCTGGCTCGTCAACGTGGCTCCACAGAGCCTGCCGCCAGTCGACGACGACGACGACGACGTCGTCGTCGTCGTCGCTCGTCCGTCCGCTCGCTCGCCATCTCCTCAACCTTAAGAAAAAATCAACAGCAAGTGGATAAACGTGAAATAGCGCCAACGACGACGCCATCAGCAACAGGGACCCGAGACTTTGGTGCGTGGGCGCGTCCGGAGACGACGCGACCCAGTCACCGAGTGGGTTGCGCTCCGACATTTCGCCCGCGATAAGATGCGATGGTTTTTATTATGAGCAAATAACTCGAACCCCACAGTCTCTTCGGCCTTGACAACCTGATTCAGCCAGCGTCAGAACGGCCATCAAACTGTAACATCCATCCGATCGACGTCCGGCTCTTCGTCCAGATCTCCGCACAACGAAGCTGTCTACTTCCCTAAACGGAGTTCCTGACGCGCTCTTCACTCACGTCATCGAGCTGATCGGAGGAGGATGATGTGTGAGTGACGTTTCTCATCAAGCCATCTAACCTCGGAGCGGGAAAGCTCATTCCGATCTTTTTCTCCACTCTACGTCGAGTCGAAGTGGCTCTGAAGATTCGATGCTTCCGCAGACTATTTTTCTAACTCGGGTGGACACCACGATGAGGTTCCCGTCTGAGAACAAGGGAGCGCGCATTGTCTGTCGAAAATCTACACGTCCGTTCCAGCAGGCTCAGAAACCAGGGCTTGCCCAGGGTCTCGTGCCTTACCAAAGATGGACGTTGAAGTGTATTCTCGAACTAGAATGTGCAGCCACCGCGCTGCCGCCTATAGTTTGATCTAGCATCAATGAAGGCGCACGACTTCCGGAAATCTGGAGAGGAAAAGTTGAAGCTTGATAAACCAGGAGCTAAGATCACCGACCCCGGACTCGCGTTGCGTCGCTACCTCTGAACATCGCGCCCAGAGAAACACGGGCGATGAAGCTCAAGACGTCAACGAGAGCAGGGCGAGCGAGGGAGAGAGTCACGTCGCCCAGCCGTCTGTCAATTTGAGCTCGTGTCCGATGGGTGTATTTGCGTATTCTGCGCCAGTTTGCCCGGTCGACGATGGTTGTTGTCAGACGACGATTCTGTTGTTCTCTCAGTGTCGCCATTCCCACGACGCAAGCGAACAAAGCGGCGCCGCTCGTTCTTCGCTCGACTCGAGTAACAGATGGAGAGAGCGCCAAGACTGGGTGTCACTGGGCGGCGTTGAGTCTCCGGTCTGGCTGCCGAGCTAGTCAGGCAGCCTGCCCGACCGACGGACCGACCGACTGACTGACTGAATGACCAACTGACTGAAGACTGACTTGCTCCCCGAGCGGTGGCACGGTCGTCTTCTTGCCTGCCGGATGAGTTGCCGTCGGAGGTGCGCAGAGAGAATTCAACCAGCCGAAGGGACGAGCAACCTGTGGATTGAATTGGCTTCCGACGATAGGTATGGTTGACACATGGGATCCCGACGGCGGAACCGGCGCGTTCAACCCCCTCGGAGACTCACCGAATCAATCAGACATAGTCTACAGCTGGCAGAGCACAGTATCTGGAGACCTCGTATTTACATCAGGATGGCGCCTACTGTTCGCAGGAAGCATGATCCCTCCAGGTTCGGGTTATTCTCGACGTTTCTCGTCGCGCCGTGCCCATAAATTCTCAGCAAAAGGTATCAGCTCTCCGGACAGATTTTTCAGGATGTCTTAAGAGTCTTTAGTCCTGTAAGCGCTGAGACTTCTTCTCGACGGGCATTCGAGGCGAACATCTTGTGGATGGCGCGCTGCTCCTTGACAAAGCGTTGGTTCGTGTTTTCCCGTTCCGCATTGAACGTATTTGGGTTCGGAAACTCGATTGCGTGTGAGCTTCGGAACTCGGGAGTCGGTGAACTGTTACCATATGACCCTCAGACGGGAATCTGATGAGGATGACCAAGAGAAATGGTCTCCTCCACTCTATTTTTCAAATATCCCACAAATAATGGTTGGGACTCATCACGAATCTAATTGAGTCGCCCGCCACATCGTTTGCTCGAGTAAATGACGAATCCCCGGTTCCTGCCGAGGGAAAAGTGATGAGTCCCGAATGAACCCCTTCTGCACTCTGAAAGGATCCACCTTAACCATCGATAAAGGGGACGTCCGGTTCCTATTGGAGCATAATTTCAAACAGAGAGCACGACCCGTCCGCAGGTCCTTCAGGGATCGTCACTCTAATCAGGAGGACATAGAGTGGCCGATCGAGCTGGCTGATCCAACAGCTCGTAGACTCAAGTTTGGTAGACTTAGAACCTCGAGTCTATTCCCCTGCCCAAAAGGACAAGTGCCCTCCAACCTCGACCCATCTCATGAACGTCGCGGTTTCGCTTGCATGGTTTCGGTCCGCATGTGGTACATCATGACTTTTCCGATCGTTCCAGAAGCAGCGATAGCAGACAACGGTGGTGACGGAGGTGATGTGGCGACAACCGAAAACGGTGGGCAGGAGGGACTCAATCGAGGTGATCGCCAAGCTTCCAGGCGACTCAGCGTTAAAGGAGAAAACCAAACCACTTCAGCAGCCCTAACGGTACAAGAATCGTCGAAGACCAAGCTCAATAAGCTCGTTGAGAAGGCTTGAGTGGCTTTATCGAATAAATGTCTCACTATACACTGTATAAACCATTATTACCCGTCTGGGATTTGTGTTGCTTGGGGTCCAGTCATTCGACTGGACTCATCGAAGACTCCGGAGTGATTAAAATAATCAGTTCGAGGAATCGAACAGTCCAAAGCACCGTTTTCGTGATTGGATCGTCTGAATCCGATCGGTCTGCTCTTCGATAGAAACACACGCCGCCGTTTACCAAAATCACAGTTTCAGATTGGTCTCCGATGAGGGCAGGCCGAAATATGACGTCGCTAGCTTTCGTAGCCGGCGCTTCCCGGACTTGGCGCCGTGGGGTTAAACATGTATGACGAGCAATAAACTTTGCGAGCGAGCACTTGTTCACCGTCGAGTTAATGACAATCACCGTTGCGAGGACAGAGTTGATGATACAGTAGACGAACTGTGCCGCCAAACTTCTTCTGTTTGTGTTTCTCCTTTGTGTTTGTGTCGAATTGATGGCTTGTGGGGTCGGTCGGGCAGCCAACCTGCCGGCCGGCCGGCCAGCCGTGGTTCTCGCTAGCATCGAGCGGGCAGGCAGGCAGACATTCGTCGAGACAGGGAGTTGTTGTGAGATGCGGCGTCTCTCGCTTTTCTCTCTCGTGGCACGAGCGAGCCACGACGACGACGACGACGGCGAACCGATTTAGCAGTTCTGGCTGGATAGCTATCTGGTCGACTGTCTAGCTAGCTAGTCAAATCCAAGCCGGACCAGTCGTAGAACCAGGCAACCAAGCAGGCAAGGTGATCATCAGGGCGCCACGGCGACTGCGAGCGGGCTCCTCTTCTCTCAGGAGAAACCTTCCCAGGCAGCACGCGCAAAATCGGCGGCCGCAGCATGTAGATTCAATTTATCCGTGTTCAATGCGCGCATAATTGCGATTATTCGCATGGCCCGATGAAAAATCGCTGGCGGGATCTACAGCATCAGCGGCAGCTGTGGAACACTTGATGTCCTTGTAGTAAGTACACAGAAGTCGACTGAGACCGGGCTCCGAAACTCCATTTCAGCATCACGCTCTTCTACTAAATCGGCGCCACACTTAACGTACTCCATGTTCTGCATGGAATTATTGCTCTAAAAATACCCAGTGGTCGGGAAGGCCGAAAACCCGCGATCATTGCTCCTGACCGGCTCTGAGAAGGCACCTTGAATATGAAGCAACCACCCCGTCGATTGACTGAGGGACGGACAAGCTGCCTCCGTGACTGACAGACGGAGGGATAGACATTGGAACAGCCAGTGAACGAGTAAAGCAGTCTCTAGTAAATGGCTCGGCGCCAGAAAGTCTGTGTTACTTCGTTTTCTTCTTCGCATCTGCATCCCGCTCTGGTGATCGGCGGCTAACTACTACGCGCATAAGACATTGTCGCCGGTCGATTGAGTCCGAAATGCATGATTCTGTCCTCCGGTCTCTCAGACGAGTCAAAATTGAAGAAACAACGATGCTTCTCTAAGATTGAGCCGGTTCATCCTACGGGAACGAGAGGCTGGGGAGGTCTGGATCCACTGACGACTGCCGAGAACACCTCAGTCGGCGTTCACAATCTGTGAATTCGCGATATGACATTGATGATTTGCGGCTTGTCCGTTGTCTTATTGAATCAAAACTATTGATTCGGCAGTTTCTTAAAGCTCTCAGATCTACCTCAGGAGGAAAACTCATCGAGGACTGTTGGTATCTATATATTGGTTTTATTCCGACTTGAACAATCTATGTACAACATTATTTACAGAGAAGCGATCGAAAAGTTGACTCGGAACGTTGACAGTTCGGAGCGTGGCGGTCGGAGAACACTCTGCTCGATATCGGAATCGTTCTCGGATAGACTCCATCGCTATTATCACAGAAGAATAGCTCTAAGAGCATGCTGAATCACCAGCTATCTAGAAATGCGCCGCTGCGGCCCGACTGGTGCATTTGCAGCTCAGAACTTTGTCGACGTAGACAACATGCAAGCCGTCGAGGCGGCCGGGGCAGACGAGTGTGATCCGTAGTTTCTGAGTTTTGAACGCCTCACAGTTGCCACAGGTTCGGAAAGGTGGCAGGCCGTGGTTGGGAATGTAGAATGAATTGCATTGACCGTAGCACATATTGTTGACGACTGTTTTCGGGTGGCATCCTTCGACTTCTATTTTCTGCGCAAAAGTCTGAATCTTGCAGAAATCGTCACGAATTTTATCCAAGCTCATCAGAACTTGCGCGGAGCTTTTCTCGGTCAAGAGATCGGGCGACTTGTCGTCATCCTGATTCGTCGTTTCCTGGACGTCCTTGTCGATCCCGAGTTTTGGAAGCTCCCTGTTCAGATTCCTGAGGATCCTGTACACAGGTCCCCGTCGGCAGTTCCCGCCGGTGGTGCACCGTCTCCTCGACAGCCTGCGGTTCCTTTTCGGCCGAGGCACTTCCACGAGCTTCTTGGAGTCGTCATGAACCCAGTCGTCTTTATCCGTGGTCTCGTCCTTCCAGGGAGCACTTTCCGTGGTCATTTCGGAATCACCGGGATCGGGCTTCACTGAATCCTCAGACGGCGAGGCGAGGTCTACCGAAGACGCCGGGCTGAGTTCGTTATTGGTATCGCTCTTCGATATCCATTTGTAGAAGGCCATGTGAGTCGGCTTCTTGATAGGCGGCTGGGATCCATTCGCCAGCGAAACCGAGGCTGCCGCCAGGAGCGCGAGAGAGATTTTGATATTCTGAAAGAAAAAATTACTTAGAACTTCTGCCTTTAAAATGACGGCGGTCCGTCGTTCGGCTTCGCGAAAAAAAAAAACACCTTACGTAGAAATGACTACGGGGGGTGATGGACATCAAAAACTCAATTACGCCGATCGCGGCAGGAGCCGCCGAGAGGTGTGAAGAATGTTTCAAGCATCTTTGAACAGTTAGGATCAGCAGCTTCACTACGGATCTGGGGGTCACAGGTCGCATCACGACATGCGTCTCCTCGGCGAGTTCTCTAGCGCCTTCTGCTCATCCCCGGAGCCGAGACTTTTGGAGTTCTTTCCGATCCGATTTCTCGATATTCTCAAACATCCGATCCTTGATCCCGTGAAAGCAACGGGATGGGGAGCGGCGTGAAGGTTCCGATCAGACGGACGCGATCTCGAAGCTCTTGGGAATCCGAATTCAGAAATTTCGAGGGCTGTGGGTGTTTGCAGACCGATGCAGGCCACCCTTAGTTGAGGAACGCCCAACGGATTTGAATCCCGTCTAATAACAGTAGTCGGTGACGTGGTTTCGACATTGGCGCTCGATTCTGGCAGTCCATCAGGGCTGTCTTCGAAGGAGGGCTTCCTCAGATGAGATGCTGTCAAAACTTCGATCCCGACCGGAACCCCGCCACGGGCCACTCGAGCTGTCAGCACGCAACAATCAAGTGCAAGTCCATTGGAACCAGGTTGGCAGCAAAGCGGAGGGTGCAGTTAAGGGTTAATTATGAAGAGATGCTCACCATGGCTCTATCTGAAGATGCGGCGATCACAAGAAGCGTAGCAGTAGGCGGACGATTCCAGACGTAACTTGTGTTCGCTTCCGAGTCGAATCTGTTGTGAAAAGCGCTTCTTGCACGGCTCAGAGGGGTTCGAAAAGATATTCTGAAGTGCTCGATCCATCGACATCATTTATATGCCTCGTGGGAGGAGACAAACCGAAGTCCCGCCTCCAGGTGAGAGCTGGAGTTAACCTGGTGTTGGCCAAACTTTGGCGATGTTCACGCGCGACACGATTAGTAACTGGATCCAGCACCCAAAAGACCCGTTGGGCCCGGCGGGCAGAATCAGATATACTCAGTACCCGTGAATTCGTGCCTGGAATCCAATGGGTCTTGGAACGGCGTCCGAGATCGAACGGCTTCGGGTGTTTTCGGGCTGTCGGCCGATGTTGAAATCGGAAATATAGCGAAAAGAGGCACAGCGACAGTTGACGGCGGACATTCCGAGAGCGATAGTGATCACAGCAACACTGCCGTTCACAGAAAGTCACATTCTGAGAGTTGAATTTCCCTGGACACGTGCCTTGGCGGACTCGGCGGCGCCTCCCGTAGCGGGATACGTTTGCTTTTCTCAGGTTCAGGTCAACGGGGATTTCGCCGGATCAAATTGTATATTTTGGGACTTTCGCGACATTTTTGAGATTGTTTTCGATCGGCGATCAAAACATGCTTGGGATCTCTTGGCGTCTTCTGACGTTTTGTCGATTCCTCAGAGAGAAACCCAACAGCTCAGGTGAAACAAACATAACAAAAGCCTGTCATTCCACAACAACAGCGGGGCTTCAGGTTTCGTTATTACTCGTTCATGTTCCTCGGATCGATTATTTGTCCCGACTCCCGACCAATTGTCTGTAATAGTGACTTGTGAGTGTAGGTTTGCTTCTCAGGTTGTTACAAGTAGAAGTTCAATGACTTGTGGTCCTCTGAGACTCTCAGGAATTTTCGGCGGAACTCCGGGAATCGCGCCTCGCAACAGAATGATCGATACTATAGATTCGTACGGAACTGAGGGAGCCGTGCGGAAGTTGTCGCGCGTGCTCCGCACCACCCGATGACAGGCTTGGATTTATCCTTGCAACTCTTCATCCGGAGAAATTCGCTTTTCAGAATCATTCCAATATGATTTAGATCAGGTCTCTGGGAATCAGTGAGAACGTGGGAGGGGAGAGCACGAATTCAATCAAGCCTACTTTGGAGCAGGAAATTCGTGCAGACAGATTGTCGGCCTCGGGAGCGCTGGCGGTTGAGCAAAAACAACCTTCTCGGAAACTTGTCTCTCGTCGCGTAATCTTCGAGGATCGACGCATCGTGTTTGTGGGGACCCTCCAAATCGTAATGCATGCATACGATGTTCGACATTCTACCTCATACTCCAGTTCACTCCGAAGAGATGATGACACAATAAGTGGAAACCACCTGCGTAATAGGAGAAATCAGACACTGCCCTTGGCACGCTGGCAACAGCCGGCTCTGGTGTGCTCCGTTTGCCATCCCTGATGAATATTCCACAACGAAACTAATCTCTGTCTCTGCGTATCGTCCATGAGCGGCTTCGGAAGCTCCGTGACTCGGGGTTGAACTCGACCCGTCAGACGAGGGAACATCGGGGCGTGACTCCTGATATTCTAAATGATGTTCATGTGCATAGCCACTGCTCCGGAAGTTCCAGAGGAGCATGGTTGTCGGAGCAGACGCGACTCCGACCTGTTTACGAGTTCAGCGGGCGGCTGCAGATGGGACTTTTCACCTCGATATTCTGAGCTATTGGCGCCGGCTCTGTCTGCGGACCCCCGAAAATCGCGAGACAACAAAGAACCTACATTGAGGTCGACTAGAGGTGTCAAGGCGCCGAGACAGAGTTTATTCTGTGGTCATGGGTGCGCCGACTCCGGTCTTCACTGCCCCAACGGATGGAGTTATCAGATGAGAGCAGCTTGTCTATCTTGAGAACGCCGCCAAGTTTGATGGACGCGCCAGTGCGGCTCAATAAACGCTCTCAATTTCGATCCGGATGGAGTATGACTCGCTTTCATAATTCTTTATCTGATAGGCTTTCACATGTTCATGATCAGAGCATATCGGAGGGTTCGGCATCCTTCTTTCAAGAGCGATATCAGAAAGGATTCGAGCGGCTCGTGTTCGGACCGATTCGGTTTCAGAGCACGATCCTGAAGGCCACCGGAACGGAGGCGACATCGTGTCATCCGTTGTCTCAGGGAGTCTCTCTCTCTCTCTCTCTCTCATACGATCCGGTGAGACCTTTAAATAGGTCCAACTTCCACTACAATGTTCACAGCTCGGGCAACGTAGACCGCGCTGCCGGCGCACAGGAGATCTGAGAAACGATTTGCCTCGTTTTGGGACTCCTGTCTCCCCCACGTGCGAATACCCGACACGAATCTGCTGCCGCGGTTAGATGGGTTTGAAGTTTCGACCCGAACCCGAAGCTATAGCGTACAGTGCTACCGGCCCGGTTTCTAGACTGTAGGAATGCCTCGAACCCCATCGTCTTCGCGCATCGCTAATGACCGCAGCTCCGATAGGCATCGAGTGAAGCTGTTAAGAACAACATCCGGATGCTCAGCTCCATCACCTGACGGCTCGCCTTCACGAGTGTCTGCCGATCTGGAAGACGGCACGCATTCGCAGTCCCCGCGGCGCCCCGAAGTACACACAGGTGCATAACCCTCAAAGCGATTTGCGCAGCGCCCGTCTTTTGATACGAAGCCTCCATCACTATATCAGCCCGATCAGTGATTCGTCCCCGAGTCTCGATCTCCGAGGAACAATATCAGCGAGAATGCGATGCAACTCATTCAAACGTCTGAAGCCGAGCTCATTTCAATCCAGCATTTCTGTCCTCAACCTGCACTTTGCTAATCCCAAGAGGAATCGGAGCGTCGCTGTGAGGCTGGCTGCCAGCTGGTCAAAGCTTTGAGAATTCCGGCAGTAGAATCTGGGGATCGCTGCCGTATCCGACGATCACGAAATCGTCATCGAAAAATTCTCGACACAATTATGAGCTCCAGGGCCCGACAGGAATCCACTATACCTCGATGATTTACTCCCCAAATTCGTGATTGCGAGCGACCATTCTACCATGAATGATAGAAATTTCGCAAGCACACGGATCTACCCGCGATTCACCGAGAAGCCTTGACTCGCGATGAAAACTCGCTGTTATTATAAGCTCATTGACTCTGACTCCGAAAAAAATGTCTTCTTCCGTCACGTTATTCCGTTCATCTATCAATAATCTTAAATCTCAACTAGTCTCGTTCGCTCTACACGAGACTCGAAAGCGAGAAGAAGCAATCTCCGACTCTGCATTGGCTGGAACATGCGGGAAAGGTCAGAAGCGTAGCCTACGAAACTCGCGGCGTCCTCTGCGAGAAGTTGGGGATCGAAGGACTACTTCCTGATGATCCCGGACTGATTTCTGCCAATCGCAGCGTTCTGCTTCCCGCGAAGGTGGCCGTCGTGTCCCTAAGATAAACAGGACACTGAGAGGAGGCTGATCGCATGGAGGACTGAACTCTAGTGAACAAGGAGGAGAGCGGGAATTTCTTCGTGGAATAAATTAAAAATTGCTAGTTTATTGTCTCCCAACCTGTCCTCTCCTCATTCGTCTCCAGTCTGTAAGCATACCATCGATCTGTCTGATCTAAATTCGCTGACCGCTACAAGCGCGAGGTTATGAGTCGGTTTACATAAGTTACAACAAGAATATTACATACAAATACATGAATGATAGAAATTTCGCAAGCACACGGATCTACCCGCGATTCACCGAGAAGCCTTGACTCGCGATGAAAACTCGCTGTTATTATAAGCTCATTGACTCTGACTCCGAAAAAAATGTCTTCTTCCGTCACGTTATTCCGTTCATCTATCAATAATCTTAAATCTCAACTAGTCTCGTTCGCTCTACACGAGACTCGAAAGCGAGAAGAAGCAATCTCCGACTCTGCATTGGCTGGAACATGCGAGAAAGGTCAGAAGCGTAGCCTACGAAACTCGCGGCGTCCTCTGCGAGAAGTTGGGGATCGAAGGACTACTTCCTGATGATCCCGGACTGATTTCTGCCAATCGCAGCGTTCTGCTCTCCGCGAAGGTGGCCGTCGTGTCCCTAAGATAAACAGGACACTGAGAGGAGGCTGATCGCATGGAGGACTGAACTCTAGTGAACAAGGAGGAGAGCGGGAATTTCTTCGTGGAATAAATTAAAAATTGCTAGTTTATTGTCTCCCAACCTGTCCTCTCCTCATTCGTCTCCAGTCTGTAAGCATACCATCGATCTGTCTGATCTAAATTCGCTGACCGCTACAAGCGCGAGGTTATGAGTCGGTTTACATAAGTTACAACAAGAATATTACATACAAATACATGAACGGGTTGTAGCTTTCTGTTGCTCTTCTCTTCCTTGTTATGATGATCTTCGCTCGCTCTCGTTGTCTCATTGTGAATGACTCATCATGCTTGATTTCCAATACTCGATGATCATGAAAGTTGATGTGCTTGTGGTATGATGTTTCTATACGAGCTGGTGGAATATACAGAGAATTTACACTACGTGGTCGCCTAACAGTTCCTCTCTTTTCCTGGAGAGCCGGCATTCTTGCTTTCGGCTGACTCCGTGGGCCGAGGACTACGAGTTTCGGGATTTCCCTTCCGGGGCTATCGCGTCTTACCCCGATCACCGACCGAGTTTCGAGTTGGTCGCCGCCCGCCGCTTCCGAAAGTGGATCACCAAACCCTCATCGCGGAATCAGTCTTCTGCGTTTGTCTCCGGCGACCGACAACGGCATGAGCACTCATCTAAGACACTGTACACGACTTTCCTCCACCGACATTTCATATTCCCCATGTCGAGCTCGTCGTCGCCTTCCTCGGATCCAACACGCGTGCGTTTCGTGAATCGGCTTATGTGACAGGCCCAGTACATGAGCTTCAACTCCTTCTTCCTCTCCGGGAGACAAGTCAATCCTGCAAGGTATACGAGTCATCTGTAGAAACGAGGCGAGAATGGCAGCAGGGGCCCCCGACGGTCAGGATTGGTCGCAACGTTCGGGAACTATGTCACCGTCGAACCATGCGAGCTCAGATATTGAACTTCGGAGAACATCGATGTCATCCACCGGAAACGATCCTGGGGTTACAGCTGAGAGCAGGTTCGACGATTCCGAACTTCTCTCCAAACGACTTCCGAGAAATTCACGTCGGAAATGAATTTTCCATTTTAGGATGGATCACATCCCAGATGCTATTGACTGGTTGTTTTCTCACCTGGAGGGATCGAACAACTAGTGTTCGTGTGTGCGCAGTAGCCTTTCCGCACGTATCGCGGGAAGTAGCGTTCCCCGATGTCCGCCCAGTACCTCGAGACCTTGCACTGACTATGGTTCCGCAAGAACTTCTTCAGCAAGCGACGAAATTCCGGGTTATTTCTTGGGAGATCATTTACGCGACCCCCCAAGAGGTCTTTCAGAGTTTTGTGACGCGGCCCGCCTTTCTGGCGAATTTTGTGCTCCGACGAGGAAGCCCTGCGAAGTGTTTGTCGGTTAGGGTTCACGGAAATCCCAGAAAAAACATTCTCCCTCACGCTCTATCAGTGACTTGATATTCAACAGCGATATCGTTTGTCGTTGGGAGGAAGGCGCTCAACGAAGAATATTCTCTGCGAGTGTACCCTGGATACTAAGTGAATCTGGATGAACTAACCGTTGCGTGACGTTCGGGTTCGAGGTACTCATATACTTTGGTAGGATCTCTCCGCCCAACTCTCGAAGTAAGGCTTCCGTGTCGATCTCGGGTCTCTTGTATCTCTCCGCTGGAGGTGGAGGAATATCTTCTGTTTCGTTGTAGCTCCTCAACTTATCGTAGAGGTACTTCGCGTTCTCTTTCAAGACCGGACTCAAATTCCCCGCGACCGCTCCTGCTTGGAGGAGACCGGCTAGGAAAATTGAGAACTGGATGCAAACGAAGAACGTCGTGATCCCACAGTTTGGACATTGTAGGCGATTCCACCGTTTCCGCTGAAAACGCAAGCCTTAGTTTCAGATTCATCGTGTTCATGTCGACCCGACGCCCCTGATCGAGACTTAGTATTAGTCCTGCGGATCTCCGCGCACCAAGTCCGCTCAGTGTCGAAGCTCTCCCTTCATTATGACGGAACTTGGTCAGTGCGAGCTACGCTGCTCGATTACGACGCGTTATCGATGGGTTGACTCGTTTCCGACAGACATCGTTGAGACTTCCGAGTACGGATGATATTCCGTCTTTGTGTCCAGTCGTGGATCTGAGCGGGTGGTGAGCACTCGAATCTACCCCCTGATTTTTCAACGTTTGCCTGGTCATGCCGATGTAGTCGTTTCAGAACCGACAGTTTACCGCTTCTCACTGGATCGGCGTAAGAGCGTTTGGGCTAGATCGTTGGAAGAACGGCTGAGTGGGCTGCCATCGCTCCAACATCGCACCTTTTGAAATCTCAGTAACGCGAAAGTGTTCAGGGAAAAGACATGGAACCCAAGATCAAGGCTTTAATCAGCACTTTTGCGAGAGCGAGATTCACAGGAGTACGGATGGAGACAGTTTCTCGGTGAAGATTATAATTACCGAAGATGATCTACCGTGGCTAATGGCTGTCCGGCGGACTCGCTCAGACAGACAACCAGAAAGTCTCCATCAATGACGCCGTTTGGCGTCATGTGACCCACGCCCAAAGCCGTCTAGCGCACGCCACTCACACAATGGATCTAAAAAAGGATTTTGTGACACTTGCACGGGTTGCGCTCATGGCAGACATATTCCAGGAACGGATGTTAACGCTCCGGGTTCGGCTCTTTCTGCTGCTTCGCTTTTTTTGACGGCCGCTCCACAGGTCGGTATTTCCGAAGTCTTGCATCTGACTCTGTGTCGCTCACACGAACGGTGCGGATTCGGTTTGCTTCAAGAGCCGCGTTGATGACGCGAACATTGCACAGGTAGAACCAAATGTAAACATGTACATGCGGTGCTCGCCCTGTGGGAGCTCAAGGGCTCGAAATATGATTGTGCGCAACGTGCGTTTTCGCTTTCAGGTCTTGCGCAGCTCCCGGTGATTTCGATTTCCGAATCGTACTGTCGCGCTGTTTTCCTGCCCCGCCGCCTCCGAGGGGTCAGCCATATTTGATGAAACACACATGGCCAAGACTGTTGGGTGCTCTGACGGCGAGCTTCTGAACGTCGCCTGTGCGTGATCTGGATTTTCTGGAACAATGTGAACATGAACGGTGCCCGCGCTGCGGCGAACTGCAGAGAAGTGTGTTGGCGCCCATCATATGTCCCTCAAGACCAAACGCGTCGCCTCAACCATAAATGGAGATAGAGCCGCTCAAAATCCACGTAGATTCACCAGTACTTCACCGGCGGCATGTCTGCCTGAACTCTGGTTTCGAACTCACGCTCCAATTGGATCATGAGCAGGCTGTTACTTCCCAAAAATTATTCCAGAGCCCATGTACCGATCGAATGATTATGAACTACTGTCGCCGACTTTCTGGATCATCGGTGGCTGCCGATGGTCTGGAGATGATAACATACAGTGTACGTGCACGGTACGTGTAAGTGATCATCCATGATCAGCCGAGTCAACGAATGTACGAAGGCCGTTCAATACTTGTAGAGATTGGCGCCACCAGATTGAGAAATGCATTGATAGCGAAATTTCGTCTCGATGAACTGATGCTCTGCTCAAAGATCGATTTTTCTGCAACTGGCACACAACCTTTCTTCAAGTCTCCCGAAACTTAGCCTTTCGCCACACTTATCGACGTGGTTGTGGCGCACCGGCGCGGGTCCAGATGATTCCCCGAAATCTGATCCCGACCGTCTCCCCTCCAATAAACGCAAGGGAAAGATAGCGGGGCAGGGGCGGCGATCGTTCGAACACAGGAGTCACCGAACTCAGCGACTCTGCGACTGTACTCTCGAAGTCCCGAGCTATTCTTCGAGAGTTCGGGGACCTCGATGCATCCACAAAGCGAGGCTATTCGAGCAGCTTCCGTTTGATGCTTCCCGGGCTCAGAGAATGGGGGCACGGGGAACAGACCGGAGGCTCGAACCACGAGAGCTTTACGCACGAAGTGTTCGACGGTCGTGTCTGAGAGAGGAAGATATTGAGTCCTCCATCGAAAATTCTAAACTTGAAGAATCGGCTAGATCGACGGCCTAGGACTGTCGCGTAGTTCCTCGCCTGCTTGCGCGACTGATCTATCGCATACAGTTTCTCTTACCGAGGATTGAAGAGAAAGGGCCATGGAATGACCACGATCACTACGGCGCTGAGAAGTTCCGACGTCCCGGGTACAGGGAACCGTGCCTGGAGTTCTCCACGCATTGCACCCTCCGCGGAAACTCCGCCGTCTGCGGTGACTGTAGGCGTCTGAGGCAGTGGTAAACTCTTGATCAATACTCGATCAAAACTAAAATCACGCAAGCATCGTCCGTTCGTGTAATGAACGTAAGTCGAGCACCAATCTGGACACGTTCATCGAGGAAATCCCCGAAACATCGAGAAACATCTGCTCAACCCGAAAACGAACAATGTAATCACATTCCACCAATCCAGGTTTAATGCCACCCAAAGACCCCCGCATCAGAGATTACGCCGCCGGAAAACAGAAATCGCCCTGAGCGTGGAAATGCATGACGAGCTCGAGATTTCGCCTATCGAATGGTCGCAAGTCTCGCAGTATCGTCGAAGTTTGACAGAAGTCATGTTCTCCACTCCAATCCTCGTCAAGCCTATCGCCGTATTTGACATCATCGGCGACCGATGTCTGGCTCTTGGCCCCATGTTTGAGCTCGTTAATTCACAGCTCTCAGGTCGAGGACTTGTTGTGCGCTTAGAACTGCCAATTTCCAAGCGACAGGGATCCACAGTGTCCCAAGCGGAATTGCATACAGTTTTAGATCCATTGACTGGAACCACACATGAACTTGTCGATGCGTCGGCGGCCGCGCTCCACGCGAAGCAGACGCTGAGCCGTTACGCGTTCGGATAAATTGGATCTTCCGGTTATCGAGGCGCTGATGCGCGTTCTGCACGATCTCAAAGCGACAGTGCCAATGACCACCCGAATATCAAGCAGCCAGATGTCAACGTGATGGACACCCCAACGGAATTTCAGCGCGGCTATCACAATAGAGTTTCTTTGAAGAACAATGACTTCGCTGTGAGGTCGGTTTCGACTCCTGCGCATCCTAACTCCGCATCAGAGTTGCAGTACGAGCGATTATCCTGGGCAAAATCTCAACAAATCGGTCGAGAGGGCCGGCTGTGATAGAGCCTTTGGCGTGGTCAGCCAGCTCTTAATGAATTTCGTTATCTGCATTCCTGCTCTCGAATGTTATCCTCGCAAAAACGTCCCGGGCTACTGTACCCTTAACATGGCGATAACGTCTCAATGTGACCCGTTCAGTGGTCGAATTTCAAATGCGTCGAACCCACCCACCCGGTGTAAACGACGATTGACTGCCATGAAATGGCGGCTGGCGCGTTCTCCATACTCTTGTCCACGAGCAATATATCAACAGTAAGCGGACGGAGTGAGCGGTTACGCCGTAGCGCCGCTTCTGCCGTTGCCGCCGCCGTCGCTGTCGTCGCAGCAAAGTGAAGACGAGTGATTCCGAGCCAAACAGACAGGCGGACAGAAAACACCCACGGACTACAAATTCTACGTACGATTCAACGCAACGGCGCCCAGGCCGGCCATTCAGACCATCTGTACGTCGTTTCAACTTCTTCCGGCCTCACGTTACTACGCGAACCGTCATCTCTGGACGACGAATCCTGTGGGGGGGGGGATGTGTATCGAGTCTCGAACTCGAAGCTTCCAGGACTGATCGAAGATGCCGCCACCGGAATGAGAGAATCGCCTCGCTCTCATTTTCAACTACAAGCCAGAGTCATTCGATTCTTTCGCGCTCGTGGACTCATTCGAGAGTTTGCTGAGTCGAGACTGAGACAAAGGCGTCATTTCGAAAAATTACACGGAATGGCATTCGTGTGGCGACAGCTATCCGGCAGCTATTCCGCTTCCTCGTCTGTGGGTCAGCCATCCAATCGCCAGGAGGCTCTAAACCTGAGCTTGCACGCATCACTCTCTGGCACAGCTTCGAGTGAAACCGACGACCGGCAACGTCTGCCGGACCGGGTCAAACCCGAACCGGGAGCCTCGTCTTCCAGGTGCGCCGGCCCGATCTATGCTCACACGACCGAGTTTTTCCACAAACGGAAACACCGCCTCAGCTCTTTCGCATGAGATCGACCGTATCGGTTCGGATCAAGTTGTTTCTTCCATCCCTGATCCACCGTTACCCAACAGACGAACTCTCCACCCCCAGACACCGATTGCGTGAGCGGTCGCTCAAGGCCGGGAATCGAACGTGACGTACGCTGGTAATCGTACTCGAGGAAACATGGAAGTTGAAACGCGAGCCTCAACGCCGAGCGGCCGCGCTAGTACGGCACGGGATTGACTAGTTGATCGACGAAGTTGGAATCGACGGGAAAGATGATGGATCCGTGGATCAGAGCACGACAGGCGTTTTGTCGTGCGGTGCCGCTGCGATTGCTGTTACCGTCGCCGCTGCTGCTGCCGCCGCCACCGCCGCCACCACCACCGCCGTCGTCGTCGTAGAGAGATTTACGTGGCGCCGTGGCTCAGCGACCCGACGTCGCCAGTGAGACACGGCAAAAAAGGAACGAACGAGCGAATGAACGGAGGGACGAACGCTTGGTGGATGGGTGGACCGCGCATGGAGGTATGAACGTATAAGCGGACTTTTTGATAGGTAGCTGTCTGCCTGTATAGATGGCTTAATGGTCGGTAAATGGTTATCTGTACCATCGGGTTGCCGCTGCTGCTACTATACACCTATCCCACAGAACCGCTCAGCAAACTAAGCAAGAGAGCCGGCGGCTGAGCAAACGACTCTCGAACCACGCGCCACCGAACAACGCCTCCACCACAAGGGACGACGAGCGAGGCGGCACCGTCAGGCGCCAGACGTTGCTCGGAAACAGAGCACGTTTAGAACATGTAACCTATTCTTCCGATTGTTCTTCCTGCGTTTTCCTTTCAGCTCGTATGCATAATTCATCCGCGGTCGTTCTCGATGCCTTGTAGTCTGGGTGAGCCCGTCAGCTGCTTGAAAGTGGCCAGTCTCGCTCCCCGCGCAGTTTCTCGACTCGTTAGAATAGCACCTTGAACGAACGTTCCCCCGCTTCTCTCTCCTCCGTTCCTCTTCAACGCTTGACATCGCGGTCTCAGTGCGACCATTACGCCGGGATCTTATCTGATGCCGGCTGAAGCGCCATGCAGAGATTTAGTGCTCTCTTCAAACTGGGAAAAGTTGAAACTCCTTCCGTGGATCGGGTTGGGATCCGGTGGACATGGGTTCATTGCTTCCTGATCCGAGCGTGAGAACCGAGACGGATGGATGTCATCGCTCGAGCGGACGATGAGAGTCACCGCCTTCGCAGTAGGTCTCGATCGTCCTGAAATGGTGCAGTCCTTGTGATTTCTCCCCAAACTCGGGCCCTCTGAGCGGTCATCATTTGCCACTCATTGGGCTATCCGAGATATCCATAGCGAGTACGCTGGGGAGGTTCAAACTTCGGACACCGAACATGCGCGACAACCCCTGCCTTCCGTATGTAGGTCTGCGTGTGCGCACGCTCGCGGTGTGCAGCTCGCTCCCCGAGGTTTCGAGCAGTCGGCACTGGAAACGCTCGGACGCGGTCTCGTTTGCTCGGTCGGCTCCAAACGCGGGCGATGCCAACGCGGGAGCTCTTGATTCGGAAGCCCAACTGACACTCGAGGCAGTCAATCCTCTAATTGACAGGATCTGTCGGCTGTCGCGGAGCTGCCGGCAACGGTCGAGAATTTCTCACGGAGCGATTCCTCCTCGTTTGAGCGCGACTCCTTCGCGTACGCATCTCCGATTGCAGTGAGCGTGGGCGTGTGCCGCGTTACGAATCGCATAATAACCACATAAATTACAAACAAGTCGGACAAACGGCGATGGCCACAACGACGTGGAGCGAGCATGTTCTGGATTGACTGTAAACAACGAGCCAGCGACTAGTTCTCGAACCTCAAGTCCGTACAATATCTGTTTTGTCGATGCCGTCGCCGGAGATGGGGCCAGCTGCGTTGGTGCCCGACATCGGGGCAGGAGCTCTTTCAAATCGGGTGACGAAACTTCATCGCTGGAGGTTGCGAGCGCGCCCACATTTCGCGGCTCCCAGGAAATCGTGACGATTGGGCGCCGCGCAACCCTCTCCCCTCCCCAGAGGCCTCGGAACAGCCGGGAAACTCCCCGACTGGGAAGGAAGCGGTGAGAAGGAAATCCTAGGAGACGTACGAAAAGAATCTCCAAGCGATGAGATCGACACAACGGGTACTAAATCATCGGGTCTGGCTGAGTGAACTCCATGACTCGACAGGACCTGACCCAAAAACGCTCCATGTGGTTTCGTTCACTACCGACCCGGAAACCGTTTGCGCGAGGTTCCTGAACGGCTCATGCTTCCAGTGGAAGCGCTTCACTCAAGTGCGCACTCTGGCTCGCCCAACGAGAAAAAGCGCTCAAAGTGTACTCACTGGCAGCATGGTTTGTCAACAAGCGGCCGTAAAGTAGATGGAAGACTGTTGCAGTGAGCACGTTAATCCTTCACTGTCAATCGTCACTCGCCATCCTGAAAAAGCCGGCATGTCTTTACTTCGTCCCTTTGCCTGACCTCTCCTTTTCCAGACTGGCCCGCTAGATGCGCGGTGGGCTGGCTGTTCGGCCGATTGGCCAGAGCCGGCTGCCGCTCGCATCGGTTCGATCCCAACTCGGTTCTAGTCAAAAGCTCTAGAGCGATTTATCGCAAAATCTTATTTCCTCTACTCTGCCACCGGCGGTGTCGTTGTCGGCGAAGCGGCAGTAGCAAGAGTCGCCGCCGCCGCGTGACCGGTCGCTCATTCGGTCGTTCGTTCGTTCGTTCGGCTCCACCTACACAAACTTATCCTTATCCATTAATTCAATCCGTCTCAAGATGTCAACCGAGATCGAGAAACCTTCAAAGGCCTGCTCGCTCCCCAATCTCGATAGGTGCAGGCCACTACAAGGTTCAATCTCAATCAGACAACCACCGGCCCGATACGAGGCCCAGGGAGCGCCTCGCAATTAGCCCAGATATCGCGCTCTTGCCGGGTATCTCGAAACAGACCTGTCGTGGTTGATAAATGCAATGGGATTCGATATTGTTCCACCCTAGCACGGAAGTCTTTTGCACCTCTAGATAAAAGAAAATGGTGTACAGCAGAACAATTCTCCTTAATCCATCTTGAGAGCGTGATTGAGTGCAGCGGTGCGCTTTGAACGTCTCCTCGATATCGTGTGCCGCCCTAGTGAAGAGTTCCACAAACACTGAGCTCATCATTCTCGACAGACTCCCCGGAGGATGCGCCAACTCGAGCGACTTTCCAAACGAGCCCCGGATTGAATGCGAGCGAGCGAGCTTCGGGTTCGGTGAATCGGCTCGGAAAGTCTCTTTCTGGACACTTACCATTCTGAAGGCGGGAGGACTCCAACGCGGCAGAGATTCCGTGAAATGGATGACACAAAGTCCTGAAGACAGAGGTCAGCTGACACAAATGAGGTAACGGAGCATTTGTCGTCGGTGGAGCAGCTCGATCACCACTAGCACTGGGTCGAAAACCACCACGAGAAGGAGGAGTGCGATGCCGTTTAGAGGTCTCATCGGAGCCTCTGTATTCGAAAGTCACGACGCGCAGCCCTGGCAACGACTACGCTCATTCATGAAACGAGTCAATGAACGATGGAGTAAAAGTTGTGCGTGAGCGGCTCGTTTTTCTGTTGGTTTCTGAGTCGGCGTTCGGTACGGCGAGTGCACGCGTTAGAATATTCCACTGCGTGCGCGGAAGTGATGGCAATTGTTCACTCAAAACCGGGTTCCGTGGTGACCAGGCTCGATCCCCGGCTCCAAGGAGGGGATAGAGAGGGAAGCTTATGTGGAGTTGTGGTATCGCATGTACGCACGTCTGTCATTCACTCAGTTAGTCAGTCAGTCAGTAAGCCGAGGGAAGGGAAAGACGACGTTGGGAGAGAATTCTGCTCGCACCAAACACGGCTGAGTAGCCGGGGATCGCCTAGTGGTCGACAACACCGAAAGCTCCGGTACCGGCGCCACAAAATACTGAGCTCCTCTCCACAACACGATGTTCCTAATCTCAGCACAGGGACACTTAGGAATGTGTGACGACTTTCGTCCCCCTTTTCCCTCCTCGCGAGCTCGGGTCGGAGTCGGTTTGTCGCTGGTGACGGGTGCGCCGATCCTTCTCTGGTGAGTGAGGATCAGTGACAACGCGATGCGCGCCCGTGGTCAACGCGAGCTGCTACGGTAATCCTCGCGTCCTTCCTGCGGCTCTCTGCGGCTGAAAGATGAAGCCCTTGCCGTCTCCGCCGCCGCCGCCGTCGACAACGTCGTCCGACGGAAAGAGAAAGAAAGAATTGTTATGTTTGCGGGCGTGTGTCCCAGAGTTGAAGTTCTCTCGCATGGAAGCGCGGAGAGCGCCTCTCTCTCTCTGGATGGAAGGCTCCTCGTTTACTTTATCTTCGGCAGAATGACGGTGAGGGTGCAGTTGGGGAGAGTTGGGCTTAAAAATGGTGAAAACGAAAACCAATGTCTACGAAAATATGAGGAAAACGATAATTTTCGCCGGGCGCTCGAGCGGATACTCGGCAAGACTTCCACTCCTCCGTGGACTTCTAAGCTGCCTCCTCCTGCGACCATGACGTGTCTGGGGATCACGCCGAAGTCGGCGACATATAGCCGCTACGATAAGAGTGGATCACGTACAGGAAGGGCGGTGACACGTGACCAAACCGACCGGGTCACCTACACTGGACTCACGGGAACATCCTCTGAGCTCCAGAGGCATCTAGATATCGCTCTATGAAGCAGGTAGTATTTCCACTGAGACATCGATCGCGTTTCGATATTCAAGGGGATAACAGGTTCACGTTGAAAACCGCGTCATGTTGAACACCTTAGCAGCTAGAGAATGTCCTCGGTCCTGAGGGCTCTATCAGGCCCTCCGGCACGGAACCGGATTTTCCCATGGGAACGAAGAATTCTCAAAGAAAAAAAAAACAAAATATTTTTCCATTAAATTCCGAATCCGTTATCGGTCAATTTCGGATTTTTCGAGTTGGACCACTCAACTAGCAGATTTCTGGCTTTCTCTTCAGAACGGAACTGCTGACTCCCTGGAGCGTTCCCGGGGAGTATGCTGAGTGGGGTAGGAGTGTCCATCCGATCTCGTGTATGTGATCCCGAGTCGTTGTCGTCGAGTGAGCTGGTGCATTGTCATGGAGCAAAATCAACCTGTTGATCCGATCTCGCCTCATCGATCGTTTCTTGTCCAATGCTTGCTTCGAACGAATCACTTTGTTGGGGCACTTTGTCCCGACTACGCGCGGCGGCGATCGCCGACTAGGAAAAAGGGGGGAGACTCCGCGAAAACTTAGAACCGTTTATTCGTTATGGTAACGCAACTCACTCATGGACACGAAGTTCGCAGGGACGGCACCGTTAACAAGCGATCATCAAACACTCTAATGCGATATGCACTTCTTGGACTGATTCCGAAGGTGTGCTGGACGTTCGCATCGAGAGCAGCGGGAGGTCTTTTTGGAAGCGGCGCGTACAATGCGCGGCACATGACTCTACCGAGGGTTTGCTTGTAGCGCGAGGCACGGAGTATACGACGCTCTGCTCATTCCAACAGACACAGAGCATTCTCTTCCCTCCGAACCAATTCGATCGAACCGTCGAGGCTGGTGCTCAGACAGGTTCCATCAACGACTCTGTGCGCCTGAGATTCTCGAAAATTACCAGTCTCTCATCACCAGTCACAATCTTCCTTCTGTCTTGACTCCCATAACTCGTTCGACCTGGCCGTTGGCTTGGGCCCTTCGCGGATACGAATAATGGTGTTTGATGCCTTTTGACGAAGTAAATGATCGGAAGGATTTGGCAGTGAATGCGGTGCCTCTGTCTGTCGTGACATGAGCGGGAATCCCCCACTCGGAGGTGAATTTGTCGAATGCTGTTAGCGTTTCTTTGGCGGAATTGTCGGAATTGTATCCTTACCCGGATATCGTCAAATTACTGGGCCCGGTCCTGGGCCCCCAGGGCGTCGGCGATGGCCTGCTTGTACTCGTCAAGGGCGTCCTAGTGCGACCCGGTGTTCTTCTTGCCCTTGGTCTTTAGGGGGTCCCTCTTTCCCCCGAACTCGTCGAGCGCCATCGCCTGCACGACCCTGGCGTCGTCGGAGGGGAACTTCGTTCCCGGGGACGACACGATGTACGCTTGCTCCACAGGGCTCCTGTCCCCAGGGGACTCGTCGTCAGTCTCCGAGACCTCCGCCTCTGCCGTGACGAAGGTGGCGCTGGTGAGTTCCTCCTCTGACCTGGCGACGCTCTTGTTCTTGTCGCCCTCCATCTTCCTGACTAACCTGGGGAGCTCCTTCTCTCCCTTGAACATGAACCCCCCGGGGATCTTCTCCAGGGGGTCCTCTGGGAGCAGGGCCTCTCCCACGGACTTGCGCATGTACGCGTAGGCGTCCATGTGCAGCAGCGAGTACATGACGGCTCCCTCCGCGGTCCAGACCGGCGAGAGCTGGTCGTCGTTGTCGGCCCAGACCAGGGGGTAGTTATCGGAGGCGGCCGTCGCATAGAACTCCTCCTGGGAGCCAAAGGCCAGGTTGCGCGCGGCCCTGCTCCTGGTCTTTTTGAGGCTCCCCCAGAACGTCACCATGCAGGCACTGTTGATGGCCATGCACGCGGAATCCAGCGCGAGCTGGGTGGCGTACTGGTTGCTGACCAGGTCAGCACTTCTGAGAGTTCTTCGGCGGCGATCCCCGGCTAGGAAAAGGTGGAAGACTCCGCGACAATTTAGAACCGACACGGAGTTCGCAGGGACGGCGCCGTTAACAAGCTATCATCAAACACTCTAATGCTATATGCACTTCTTGTACTGATTCCGAAGGTGCGCTAGACGTTCGCATCGAGAGCAGCGGGAGGTCTTTTGGGAGCGGCGCGTACAATGCGCGGCATATGACTCTAACAAGTGTTTGCTTGTAGAGCGAGGCACGGAGTATACGACGCTCTGCTCATTCCAACAGACACAGAGCATTCTTTTCCCTCCGAACCAATCCGATCGAACCGTCGAGGCTGGTGCTCGGACAGGTTCCACCAACGACTCTGTGATTCTCGAAAATTACCAGTCTCTCATCACCAGTCACCATCTTTCTTCTGTCTTGACTTGAGTCCGTTTAGAGTTCACTTTAACATCATGGTTTATTGGATCTGATTCATGTGCTTATGAAGCATTTTTTCGATTCGGGTGCGAGCATGCTCAGCGGATCCTTTCTGATGGCGTTCCCCTGCTCCGAGAAGTCGCTTCGTCGTGTTCACCAATGTATGATTCAGCTAACTGCTTGGGCCGAGGCGAGCGGCGAAGTTTTCATTCGAGGAGTGGGATTCATCGCATCTGAAGATCACATGAACCAATGATTCGGGGTCGCGGGATGTGTCCGGGACAGCTAAAAAGAAGACATAACAACATTTCGTTGGGAGGATCCCAGGTCTCGCTATGGCCAGCAAGGAGGATCCCCCACTATTATCATATATCTGGCTGGCTGCGGTCCTTGTACAGCTCGAGAGTGGATCTCTCTTCCATCCCATCTTCTCAACCATATCCTGTATGGTCTTCTTTTTCCCGGATAGCTCCCGAAAGTAGACTCCAAGGTATTTCGGCTTCCGTTTTCTTTTTCCGTAGCTCAGTTGCATTATGAAGCATTTTGGGCCATCTCGAGCCCGGCTTCGACCGGATTCTCGAAAATATCCGAGTTCACCCTCGGCTTCTTCCGCCTCAAGGAAGCTCCAAATCAGTCCCGATGAACGGTATTCGTTCGCCACCTTCCATTCTGGTGTACCCAGCGCCCATCGCGCTGGGATTCCTCCAGGTCGTTCGCTCGCTGTGTTTGCTGTCTTCCGGTAACAGTATTTTCGTGTGTATGTTTTGGGACCGCGACGCCTCTCTAGAATGTTTTGGACAATTCCAACTTGTTGAGTCCACATAGTGTCTGGGCGTGCATCTAGTGCAGGACTCTCCTCGTATCCGTTTCCATTCCTGTCCCCGCTCGAAAAGGAAGTTGGAGTAAACACTCAGTGTAATCGCAAGTTTCGGCACTCGCGGCTGATTTGGCAGGACGTTGCCTCGTAACTGCAGGCAATCGCAGTCGCCAACCCAGTACTCCAGAAGCACAACCACTGCACTCTTCGCGGGGTGGATGGTTATTTTCCTCACCCTTCCGAACGCCGAGGGGATGATTAGGAGCTCCTGTGGATCATCGTGGTTGTGGGCAAATAGCACCATATCATCCGCAAAGAAAAACCCGGGCGTCGTCGTTTCCCCTTTCTGCTCTCTCAAACGCCCATGCGGTGTGTGTTCGGCGCCGGTCTCCAACGCCGCTATTTTCGTCGGTGCCACGGTGCTTTGTGACACCTTCCCTCGCGACAAAGCTCGATTCACGTTTCCTCTGTCTCCAGATCCGGTCGCGCTCTCTCCGCCCTCAAGTTGACTCGTCTAGAGTCTTGGATCGGATTCGCGTGCGGGACCCGCTTTGGAGAACGCGTGATGAACTCCTGATTGCACTCAGGACACACTCCTTGGTTGTGCCTCGAGTTGGCTCTCGACTATTTGCGCAGCAAGAAGCGGACGCGTCAAATGAATCTGTCTTTTGTTTCCTTACATATGACTCCGCTGAGCCGTGCACTGCATTCTCAGAAGATTATGATCGCTCAGGGTTATGATCCTGTCTCCGTCAATGGCATCTATCTGACTTGGCGCTGCTTTATCCATGAGAAAGTACTCGATCAATGACTTCCCTCGAGTGAATTTGCCTTCACATTGCTCAGTCATGTTCAGTGAAATGAGTCCGTTCTTGATGGGAAGCTCTTCGAGGATCTGACCTCTTTCTGAGGATTTGATTTTCCATCCAGGCGTTGGAGGCCGGGAATATACGTATCGGCGTCATCAACCGGTGAGGGCCTTGTTCTCCCTCACTGTCACGTGTTTCATTCAGGAGGATATGAAGGTCCATCGATGTCCGCGAATCGATGTTGCCCGGAGAATGCAGTCATCCTCTTTATGGTTGCAGTCTTCGACATAGTTATCGCTGGGAAGGACAGCCACGCCACCGCTCGAGTTCTCTCCAGTCAGACCACACCTGGGTACCATGTTGTATCCCTAAATTGGTGGTGTCTTCTGGTCATTCATAAGACTCGTTCCATACAACATCATTACGTCTACGTTGAAGTCGAGGACCACATCTTTTTCGAGATCACCCTTTTTTGGCAATACTAGAATAATAACCATTTATACTTAGAGAAGCAAGGCATAATTTACAAGCAACAGTCACGCACGGTGCTCCTGTGCTTCGGCGACCACGCTTGCAGAGTCGCCTTATAGGCTGGATTGGCTGGCTGCTCATTTAAGGACCTTGGCGGGAGACGTTCAGGTCCTTTAGGTGGGTGGCGCCGTGTTTTGTCGGTCTGGTAGGGCTGGTGGCGCTGTTTTCCGGAGTTTCCACCGGGCCTGGGTTTGATGGGGTCCTTCGGGGGTTTCTCCTGTGACCGCCCTTGATGCTGTCGTCTCTGCCCCGGTGCTTCGGGTGCAAAGCGGTTCTTTCGTTCGTCCCGAGACTTTTTTTTGCGGATGGCGATCGGCCACGGGAGCCGGTCGAGCTTGGGTCTCTACGACCACGCTCTTTGGAAGTTGCTTTTTCTTAAGAAGGGTCACCTTTTGGATCAATCCCATCTTCTTCAATCGTCAGGAAACTGTCGACGGAGCAACCCGAAGCTGTATCCCGAGTTCTTCCCGCGTCTGAGTGTCATCATCGTTCAACAAAGCCTGCAGCCAAAGCTACACTCGGCTTCATCGATCAACGAAAAACCGCCTCGTATACCGGTTGACAGGCTTTCCAACGTTCACAAAGCAACTCCAGAAGACCTTCAAACTCACGAGGACTGAGGCCTTTGAGAATCATATCGAGCTCAGTGTCACGAAAATGATCGACATCAGCGAGGCATAATTACGCACACCGGCGACGACCACTGAATGGTGGAAGGAACCAAACTGTAAGCTGAGATACCGTATAACTCGGGGAGCCGTTCACGGCTTCCATCATTTGATCTGTACCCGGAAATCTGGTCACTACCGAGTTGATGAACATTGTGTATGTGAGTTGTGTGATGGACTGTGTGATCAATATCATATTGACGACTGCCCTCAAGCCAGCAGTATGCGATATGATCGACTATATATAATCTTAACGAAAGAGCAACCAATTACAATTGGTACTAAACGCTTCGTCATCGAACAAAGCATTGACGAGCATTTGGTGCGCCTGCGTTGCACTTCTCTCAAGATTGAATAGAGTAAGCAGAGCTTCCCGCAAGTGCGCTTTGTCGGGTAAAAAACTCGACATCTTCACCGACTCAGAAAATTTCGCGAAACTTTGGCGGTTCTCCTATGGTGATGATCTTTGCTTGTACGAGAGGCACGAACGTGTGCGTTGCAGCAGCGCGTTTTGTCCGACCCCGGTTTCATACCGAAGGACCTGATTATATCTGGAACTTGGCAGACTAGTCTGTATACCGCCAGGAGAGACTTTGTACCGCAGAATATTCCCATCGACATTGGTCAAGACTCACGTGGGGATGACTCGGGTGGTTCTGCAGGGCTCACGTTCGCTGAACTTACGCTACCCGTTGTCAGCAACGCCCCGGAGTACGGAATTCAAGGAAGAACTTGAGCAGATGGGAGTAACGAACGAAGACGATAACGACTCCGCCGCTTCGGCCCGATGTTCTAGAGATTCATTCCCAAATGAGGAGAATGAATCCGAGAATTAAATGACGCGTGTACTTTGATCGAATATTCCCAAGAGCGCTTTTTTTTATGAACAATGATTCGATTTCCATGCCGCACTCGACTCCGGATGTTGTTCACTTTTCTCGAGGAAATACTTACCGAGGGATGTCAAGGAGTCAAGCTCCGCCGACAAACCATCAGACGTTAAATTAGCGATAATTTTCTCGTTTTCCGGAGTTATGTTGCCCAGAATCGTGACTCAACGGGAATCCCCTCCAATAGTACGCGGACATCGGGGGGATGAGCACGTAGCCTCGCAAGATGAACGAGGATCCAGACTCCTTCGAGTAATTCCCTTAATCAGAAGATATTTCCATGGCCCCCGGCCCCTTCCCCCTCCCTGGGTACCCCACCGACTCCGGCAATACCGTCCAAAGGGGGTGGATCCTAGATATTTTGGGATGCAGATGATTTTGTTCCGAGAAACATGGACACTCTCATCGGGTTAAGCCGCAACGCCCTGTTATGTTCCTTACATCCAGTGCTGAACAATGCGTCGAGGAAGGAGAGCGGGGGTCTACGGCACTCCTCTAATCACTCCTCAGTGTCAGCTCGTTCCTCCTTGGGTTGATTAACTCATTCTTTCGTCATGCTGAGTATCAAAAATCACACCGTCAGCGGTGTTCCAAATTGTTTACGGTGTTCGGCCTCCAAAACTCGTCGAGCGGAGCGTCCGCTCCACTGTTTGTTATTCCGCTATTAAGATTGTGGAACAGGGACAGGATCAGTCTGTTCCTGGGCTGGTTAGTGTCCAGCCGGCTCGAGCGTTTGTTTCTGAGGAGCTCCGGCGAGTGCGCGACGGGATTCAACGAACAGACCGTCCTCGAGGCTGCTGGAGAGAAATGATTATTCTAGTTTCGAATGGGATCCAGGAAAACAAATCGAGGAGCTATCATTCACTATTCTTTGCTTTCCGTGGAGACGTCGGGTTTCTCTAGTTGTACTGCATCTAATTTTCGACTCGCGCTCAGTGGCGAGAACACTCTCGTCAGCTACATGGGCCGATGAGATACCTTCGAGCGGCATCGCTGCTGGCCTCTTTCAGAACAGGTGAATGCATGCGCATGAGTTTAATTTTTCAGTCATTATTGGTCTTCTAAGACACTGCTTCACATTGCATAGAGTAGTGATCAATTGGTGCGCGCCGCATGTTCCCGACAAATTCCCGGTACGCGAATTTTCTGAGCAGAGTACTACAGGACTGCGGACACTTTTCCTCCGCCGGAATGAGATCCTTGAGTCATCTTTGTCTCTTCGAAAGGGGTGTGAGATTTCGGGTGACGTCACGATGACATGCTCTGTGTTACGGACACAGACAACGCAGCTGACAGGGTCTTCTGCCACTGAGTGAGCTCTCTGAAAGCGTTTGAGCTTCTGATCGATTCCATTTTAGTCAATATCACCGCAAAGATTCTCATATTCATCGGTCAGACGGAGCGGAGTACGAAACATTAGCGGCCAGTTCGTTTCTCTAGCACAGAGGATCAAAAGCTCGATGGGTTCGCCGAGTTGACGAATCCTAGCGAATCAATCCTTCTTTCGATTGGCCAGTATTGGACTAAATTGGGAGTCGTCGTCGAGAATGTCTGATCGGTGTCCATCGAGCGCTCAACCAGCCGTTGCCCGATCAAATATCGGACTTATTTCAGATGGCTCGCGAGCATTGATACTCATTGTGTATACCTTCACGTACGAGCAGCCGAAAAGTTCCACTTGTCATAAAAGGGTTCGTGCTGCGGCGATCACTCCTACGCATTTCGTTAGCGCACATCAAGGACGCTCGAATGCACACGAATTCGGTATCATTAGATCGAGCTCGGCGAGCGACTGCGAAACGTCTCGAGGGGAATGACAGCTCCTCCGCGATGTCATCATGAATCAGGTTCTCTGACATACTCTTCTCCCTGGGGTGAGGTTCAGCCAGTGGCCTCTTTCCAGATTCGGAGATTGAATCTGCATTCGAAGCTCCGATACCTTCTCAAGCATTTAGATCGGGAGAGAGAGAGGACGCCAACCGAATGATTCCAATTTCATAATGTTCGTTTTCCAGTTCATATACAGGACCATTTGGAATTTGCAAACTCCGAGACATTTAAAACACATTGAGCCCATCGTTATTCCCCCCTTGGGCAGAAAGCTTGCCGCTCCTGAATTTATCGTCTTTAGAAACGGCCACATGCATTTTGGTCGTTCCTGGACTAATTTCATACGATCAGTTATGATCCAAGGCTCCAGGGGGGCTACGTTTTCGCAGAAAAATCGAAAGTTACGCTCGAAACTCGACGTCGGCATCGGCGGAGAGCAACAATGGAGGGCAGGGCACAAGCCGTTTGTGGTAGTTCGAAGTTTGCAGCCAATGATGGGAGCCCGAAGGTGGCCCCATATGCGAAGAGGAAGCGATTTCCTTCGCAGAACGACGTCAGATTTGCTTGCAAGGGACGGAAACGAGCTAGCGCGGAATTCGCGGAATTCTGGATGATCCGATGGGTGTCTGTTCTCCCATGATTGTCGGGTAGCTCTCTCTGAGTCGCGTTCGCTTAAAAGGTCGCATTCATGGGAACAGAGCCCCAAGCCGCGTACTAACGATAGAATCCATTCTTAGCATTTCTGGGCTTACGGAAGCGGATCCATTCTGAGCACTTGCGATTTCCACGATTTATTTGAGTTATACGGTAATTCACATGACACCTTTTTTTTTTTAAATGTCCGGGCCAGCGGACGGAATTGCGAGGCAGGAGAAAGAACTCAGTGCGACTCAACGGCGGGGAACAGAAATTTCCTTCAGAATCTCCATATGTATGCAGCGTTGGTAACTCCCGGTCTAAGACTCCTCCGAATCCGCCGGATGACTACTGAAGCGGCCCTCCGGGCTGTTCCAGTTTCACAACCAGCAGACGTTCTGCATGAAATTTACCGCGTGCTGATTTAAAAAATAGGGAAGTTTTTTACAAGCAGTCGTGGCCATTCACTTAATATCAGAGCCAACTTTCAACAGCGATTCGCGAATGCGCGAGCTCGAGGATGTCGTGATTCAGTTCTATCCAGAACTCTTCTGTGAAAGCATACATATCGTGTTTGTCATCGCTATTTCGTTTCCCGAGTTTTGAGAGCAAAGCGATGCGAGGAATTGCGGAATCCGAAAATATAGTCGCTTAGCTTCGTGAAAATGGACAAACTCCATCTCTCGTAGAGGTGGGGTTAGGCTGCTCATCGATCAGGAGGCTGTACGGTTGTCTATCTGATTCTAGCCAGTGGTCTCCTTCTCGCTCGTCACAAACGACAATAATTATTGTCGAGCAGTGTAGCTTGGACATAGGAAGGATTGAAAACTCTTCCCTCGATTCGAAATCTTCGAGTTACTGCCAAAGACAGAAGGTTTGCATCCGAGACTTCGGTCTTGCGAAGTTCTCGGGTAATGTAATCATTTGCTGACGAAACCCCAATCGATATTCCCGTGCAATGAAATTTTTCTCTCCACAAGTTTCTCGTTCAAATGTGCCATAATCAATATTGCAAAAGACAGCGAACAGATTCATGAGGTGCGATGAGAAGTATGGAAATGCCGTTGAGTTGGTCGAAACTCGGAAGCTGTTGGATATCTTCATGCCGAATGTACGTATTCAGTCCGCCCAACCAGGAGCAACTGCAAGTCTTTCGAGACTAACTCTCACGTGCAACTCCCTCTTCAGCACTGGTCCGAGTCTTGGGAGGCTGAATCGCAGGGTGGGCAGATGATCCCTTATGCATAGTCACAGTGCACGTGCCTCGAGAAAGTCAGCCTCTCTCTTGGGTCCGTTCCCCACGAGTTCGTGCTCGAAATTATGACCATTCAGCCTCAGAGCTGCTCCGGAGTCTCTTATTCCTTGAATAACTGGGAGAACAGCAGTGAGGTTTTCCGAATCACAGGCGAATTCATTCGATCTGTGCGGCAGACCATCGAAGGAGTGTTCGACGTCTAACGGATTCGGGGGGCTCGAAAGACCCAACACTTCCAGGCAGCCTGGCCGGTTCGAGGACTCCGTTGCTGTTCTCAGGGAATGCCATGACAAGGTCGTTAGCGGAGACGTTCCTTGAGGAATTTCATCGAGGATTTTTCTCTTTAGAGTCGGAATTCTACGAAGGACATCGACCCGAGACAGACAACTTGAATGGCCAGGAGGCAAATCGATATTCACAGGTTTCTCGAGTAGCGAGCTCACTGTTCCATTGATGCCACTTCTCAGGAGCACCCAAGTTCTTTCAAGACACGACTTTCGCTCGGAGCGGTGACCGGTGCGTCGAGATGACAAAGTGAGTAGCCGCTTCACCGGGCGCTCTTTCCTGATTGTTCTCCCCGCTGGAATCACTGGGTTCATGCGCCATTCATCAGTATGCTGCTCTTCCGAATTATCCCGAAGTGTTCCTAAACCGCACAGAGGCTCAGGACTCTTTCCAGAGACGCTCTCGGATTCTTCGTTGCTGCTCATGAACACCTTGACTCGACATCCTCTGATCCTCTGTCCAGACAGAGCAATCGCATCACGGCACTCCTCCATGGACGAAAAAAAAAAACGAAAACGATGCTACTTGAGCTGGGTCCTAGAATACGCACTGAACTGGGGCTGGCGACACACTTGAGAAAAACCCTCACATCTTTCATGTAAGCATGTTGAGACAGACCGAAAATTTTCACGACACAATCTCTACTCGAATCAGTGCGAAGAGTCATCCTCACAGGCAGTGGTGAGGTAGTACTCTACTGGCTTTCAGAAGAATCGAACTCGGAGGGAAGCAGCTTCGAAATGGGGGGTGGTAAGCTGTCGGTGAAGTTGGTGGGGGAACTAGAATCAAAGCAGGACCTGTAGAAGTTTTCCGAATGAATGAGAGCGAGCCTGTGTACTTCGATATTTTCCAAGAATATGGACCGGAAACGCGCATGAAAGATGACACCGCAGCGAGTTGTGCAAACCACAACGAGGATGCGGGAGCGAATTTCGATCGAAGTACATGCAAGCATATCCGCATATTTCAGCGTAATCAAGTCTACCACGCAGTGTATGACTCGGATTGAAGTTTCGCTCTCGGGAACGATTTTAGGATGAGAGTTATTTCTTCAGTTCGGAAGGATGGATGTAATCATCACCCGAACTGGGAACGCTAGAACTTTCCTGTTCGAACGTAAAGATGAACCGTCAGGTACCATTCGGGCACGCGTAAGCTTGAACGAATCACTCACACAATGGCTCTGCGATCGGCACAACAAGTTCGGGAGAGGTTCCATGCTGTTGCTATTATCTGCTTGCATTGACTTTGAGGATGCGTCATGAGAACGACACGCTCGAGCCTCCCCACTACTTTGAAGAGGATTCTCCTTCTTATGAGATATTGCATGCAACAAGCCTCACGAAACATTGCTGCCAGGATCGGTTTCGGAATTCATTAATGGATCGAATGATACTGGTACTATTGCAAGCCCACCGAGAACAGGAGTGAGAACAATCCACACATCGTGAGATATCTGAGACGTTCCACCGATTGGCTTAGTATTGTCGTGGTCTGAAGTTCATGAGACAGCTTTGCGATTCGGACCGCGTGACGTATCCGACGCGTTGACCTCGAACGATGTCAGGTTCTGTTTCAGCCGCCGCGATCGGATAGTACGCGGTCGGTGCAGAACTATTTTTGAGGATTTCCGATGGAGCGGTTCCGCACCAGTATGATTCCGACGAGATATCACGACGGGCGATCGCGCTCTGCAATCAAGTTTGAGGACTCGGAACGTTCCTCCAAATCCTCGGTTATGGGATGGACGCATAGAGTTCTCGAGGAACGTCGAGCCCCGGTGCGTCAGAATATATCGATCCCAATTTCGGAAATTCAATGATGCCACAATACGCACGAATTGTGCATCTCACCCTCCAGAGGCGGTCGAGTTACTGAGGAGTTTTCCACAAAGTTGTCAAGCACAGACCCCCTGCCATGGTGAGGAAATCCCGCTCTTCCTTGTGAACATCATGGACTGCAAGGCAGATCACGACTTGGTCTGCCGGTTGATGTTCAGTCGGATATTCGATGAGAAGCCCACTGTTGTGCATCATTTCATCGGCAATCTGACATCAGTCTGGGGGTTTGCTTCATGCGCTGGAGTTTATCGAGGGAACGTATCCGCGTCCTATAGTTCCGAAATGAGTTCCGCGCTGGTTCTCGGGCTAAACTGTCGTTGGGAAGTGATCTCCTCGTTCAGTCATCTTTGCTCCTCGATTTGACGTACCCAGGGGGAAATTGAGGCGATTGAACTTCGGTTTTTCCACACGGAGGAGGACTCCGATGTCGCGGAAGAGTTCGACGAGCATCGCACCGGAGTCAGCGTGTGTTTGTCTTTCTCGGAGCAAGTGACCATCGGAAAATGAGTTTCATATCTTTGAACTATTTCTCGTGAATAAGTGTTTTCCTACTTCTACAACTCAATGGACGTTCCCTCAATGTTTGGATATCTCGTTGTTGTCACGCACTCCTGATAGCCGGGAGTTTCCTCGAGGTTCATGGAGACCACGTTGTTTTCGAGTATGGAGAGTAAGATCAACAGAGTCTCATCTTAAGTATCGGTGGAGCGGTTGTGTCTCGAGATAAATGTGGAAATGTCTCTGGAGTCATCAATCTTATGGACGCGACAGCGGAACCGACCATATTCAACAAAACACTCATCTGCACATCAAGGAGCGAGCCCTGGTTCTCCACGCTGAAGTATTCCAGCGGGACGGTGCCGCGAATAGGGAACGCGTCTGGGGGCTGAAAATTCCTCATAATTCAAGTTTTACGCAAACGTCCAGGCTTCAAGTGTTTCGTCAAATGATATCCCGGGAATCAAACATGGGTTGCTGTCAATAGCGGTACTTGGAATTATCTCTTCACTAGTTTACAAGAGGGCACCATTCGTGATCGGCGATCTTACCTTTCTTTACCCCAGGAACTTGTATTTCGACTCCACGTGTCCCCACGACTTCGATGCTCTTGCATTCCCCTCGGAACCCGAGGTGAAAGCCCATTCCAGCCTGGTCGTAATTCAGCTGATGGATGGAGAGAGCTGCTTCTCGTGCTCACCGTCATGCCTCTTGGTGCCGACGTGCAAGAGAAGCAATGTCAGGGCTTCGGTTGTCTCAGTCGGTTCCGTTGGCAAGAATTCATCTACGAGGGTCTTCCTCAGTCATCTGTTGGATTCCCATACAAAACAGGGTCTCGGGCTTGGATTGTGCTATTCGGAATATAGGACTTTTCGTCCTCGGTTGCGCTATCTCGGCTGCCCTCGTTTTTGATTTGATTTGATTTTATTGGACCTTACATATGCACATATGTTCCCTTTCGTTTCAGGGGTGAATTGTATTGCGTTCACAGATCATAGTTCGTTGTTCTCCCATCGCCTTAGGATATCCATCGTCCTTCTCAGGTCCCTCGCTGTTGAATCAGGGTGAAGTCCTAATCGGTGCGCGAATTCCGTCTGGGAGCACTTTCCTTCCTCGCATTCCAGAATGACATGTTTGTCGGTTTCCGGGGCTCCACATCGAACGCATTTCGTGTCTATGGAAGGGTCTCGGGAGTTTTGTCGGCTCTTGGTGTTGAGCATTCCTGCTCTGGCTAGCGCCAATAACCGACTGCCCCGCGGGTTATCGTATAGTTCCCTCTCGAGACCTCGAGTCTCTTTGAACTGTCGATAAACAGTCAATGTGGATCTGTATTCCATATTCCGTCTCCATATGGAGTCCAACTTATCCCGCACTCTCGTTTTGAGTTCTTTGCGGAACATATTCCACATTGGTCTGTTTTGCGTATTTCTGCTCACAGCAGCTCCACAGTTCGAATCGGAACAATGATAAGTTCATGTCTCGGCAGGCATCTCATGTGAGCAGATGATTTTTCCGAATTGCCTGAATTGGCCGAGTCCACGAATCATGGATGAAATAGTTATGGGGAGCCCGGTTTTCATTTCGGTGAAAGACTGGAATTGACGGCCGACTGGAACGCAGCAGCCTCCAAACGTGGAGGATCAGCCCTGGTTCATGTGTCTCAGAGTCATCTGAGCATCATGAATCAGGCAGTCGCGTTACAGAGAGGCTGCGCCTCCTCAATCGTAAAACGGAATCTAACGCGGGCTTTGTTCGGGAACGATCATATCATTCATTACCAAAAAAAGCTCAACATGTTTGATCTTCCGCCGGTGATCGCCGGTCGAATTTTTGGCCTGTAGGGTTACCGGTTATGGCCCTAACAAGCTCGGTGCCTGACAAAAAGAGCAGGGGGTTTTCCCTCGAGGTTGCGTATTCTCAGGGAAGTCTCTCGGCCATCGCAAACAGTTGTGGAGGTTCTGAGCTCCTCTGAAGACTCTCCCCGCCTCGGTGCGGAATAGCTCAGAATGAGAAAAGAATAATCAGTGTTTCCTGTCTGATATGTTCCTGATATAATCAACGATAATCCATTAATGAGTTATATAAAGAAAAATGAATCATGGACGCTGAGTACGATAACTGACATCGCCATCATCTTCAACACGCCGAACAGCAGAATCCTACCGATTGTGGAAGGAAGTATACCTAAATATCGCGGAAATCTCCGGGATGAAGGCGGGATGTTTCGACAGTGAATATCGTGGCGATATTTCGCGACGTGGAGTTGCTTTGATACCGCAACTGCATTCATCGCCTGGACCGGCACGGCACCGGGGTGTGCGTAACGATGGAGGCCATGACTCTGACGCGACGCTCGAAGCTCCTCGGCCAGCTGGACGAGAGCGAGGGTGGAAGCTTCAGGCTCCAAGGACTGTCACATCTGCGGGAGGAAAGGATGCAAATGCTCTCAGCCGCCTCGAAAACCATCATTCGGAGCGCCCGGACCGAGGAGAGCAGCAGCAGGTCGAGATGGAGTTCAAGTCTTCGAGCACACACAGAGCGAGACCGTTTGGAGACCAAACCCTCAATGAACTAGTCTAACTTCAACAATACGGAACCGTGTATTTATTAAAATAAAACGCAGGAGCGAGTTCGAGTCCACTCGAAGACGTTCTCACGCAGAAGCTTCGGCGTGCTCAAACGCGAACCCTAAAATGGTGGCACAGGAGAAAAGAGCCAAAGCTGGATTTAGGTGAGTCGCGCCTGTGAACCGCGATCCGGTCGCCGATTGGCCATTATTCTTCCTTCCGCGAGAAAATTCTTGCTTTGAGGCCCATAACTTATCATCAACTGCACTGTTCATCATCTCACCCACAATCCTCTCACGAATGATGTCTTTGAGATTTCTTACCATGACTCGCCGCCTCATTTTCTAGTCACTTAAGGTGACAACTCTCGGCTTCTCATTGCCAGCCGCCCAGAATCCATTTGCGCAGCATATCATTCTGACATCACTAGGTCTCCCTGTGGAGCTGCTTTCGGCCGTTCTAGGAAGGAATTCAGATCTGTTTTCGATTGCACTCTGAGGGCTCTATATCCTCACTGGATATAATTCTACGACAGCTGGTTCTTTCACAACTGTACACATTGTTGGTTCCCCATAGCGAGCTTTGGCTTTCGGGAGGCATGACATACACAACAATGGATCAAAACTCAAATCGAGATGCGAGCTCTATTCAACGTCGATAAAGAATTCCCTGCGACCCTCTTCCCATACCGCATCCAGCGGTCTCCCCGAAACATCGACAGAAAACAATGAGATGTCGTCTATTCGTCGAGCATAACCGTTGAGGAGACCGCCCCTGATCCCGATCTCCGGATGACCTGGGAATGATACGCGGAATCCGAGTACCCTATTCGAAATATCATCCAGATCTCAAATAGCGAGCGCAACGACGCGGTATGGAAACACATTCTTGCCACATCGAGCTTCTGGTCAGAATCTCGCCGGTACTTCAAGAGAGAAGGGCGTTGCTGAACTTATAGGCATGCAGAGGGTTTGGTAAAGATCCCGGAGGATTTCCGTGTTCGCTGCAACGATTCGGATCCTTCTGCCTTGGATGGAACATCCTCCACTTGATAAAATCCGATAGAAATCCGATAAATTCGACATCTTGATGAAGCAGCAGATCGATTCATACGGCTTCTTCGGAACCTCCACGATGTCATCGATCTCGACGCTTTTCAGAACGTCTTTAACGTCCCGTGGCGTAGTATTCCAACCGAGTCCGATCAGGAGCAGTATCATGTCGGATGGGATGGGCATTGCTCGACCAGCCAAAACTGGTCCGAAACCGGGAAGGTTGAACCGCAGAGTTGGCATCTGACCCTCCATATTCCGTCGAAGGTTCTTCGCATTGAAAAATTCCGCTTCAGTCGCAGGCGAGATCTTTACGCTCCTGGTCCCGAAAGCGGAACCGTTGAGCTTCGACGCAGCCTCGGTGTCAGAAACGTCCTGGAACTTCAGGTACACCACACACAAGTTTTCCGGGTCATAAGCGAACCTGATTGCTCCATGCGGCAGAGACAGGCCGAAAAAGAAGTGTTTAACGTCAAATATATCCGGGATGCCTGCAAGGCCCAACATTTTCAAGTAGCAAAATGGGTTCAGGAAACTCGCCGTAGCCCTCATGAAATGACTCCTCCGAGCCGCTGTTGGTTGTGTATCGTGGAAAACTCCGTTTCCGTTTTTTCTGATAGGACCCGAGGTAAGAGGAGAGTTCTCGGTCAGCGACAGGAGACTCGGCTCTTCTCCAGACGAACTCGACCCCACGGTTTGTTTCAAAATCGAGGCAAAAATTTTTCCGATCTCATTCTGGAGCATTGTGGCAGCGCGTCCAAGGGAGGAACTCCTTGAACGATGATTCCTGGAACGTGATGATCGGGTGGGCGGTCGCTTCACTCCATAGTTTGTCTTCCTGCTCTCTACGCGCGAGCGTACGTTGTCCCTTCGAGGATCATCAGCTATCCCTTCCTCTGAGTAATCGGAAAGTCTTCCCACTTCGCCTCCACTCTCCGTGGTTTCTCCGGAGAAGCTCCTGAACTCTTCGTGATTGCTCATGTGGATCGTGACACGGCATTGTTTTATGAGCCGTCCGCTGAGGGCGATCGCTCCACGACACTCATCGATGGACGAGAAGAAAATGAACACAATGCTCTGGGAGCAGCTTCCTAGAATATTCACCGATAGCGGGCTCCCAACATCCGCAAAAAACTTCCTCACGTCGCAAATGTGAGCATCAGGAGGTAAGCCGAACATTTTCACCACACAGTTCTCTCTCGGATCCGGGTCCATGTTCGAGACGAGTTCTCTTGGCTTGGAGGTCAAGAAGGCAGTCTCTTCTTTCACGCGATTGGGGGAGAATCTGGAGTGAAGCAAACCTGAGATCTGAGAGAGTGTGTTCTCGACCATGTCAGCTTGTTGAATGAGGGTCCCTCTGGGACCACGGTTCCGGACAATGAAACCACGTCAAATGTGAACGAACCTGGTGACATCGATACGGCGTTCATGGATGTATACAACGAATGTGTATGAAAGAAGACACCATCAATGCACGGCTGTCCCATGTAGTAATGCAATATCGAATCCAAGCTTAATAATATCCAAACATACTCTGTATGTCGGGAATATCCCTCCTGCGGGGTATGAGCTTCGAAACGACACATCATTCATTTAACGCGGACAGAGCAGTGCCTGAAACTGACCTCACCCTCGTACTTCCGCTGGTATTGCCTTTAAACGCTATTATGGGACTGGTCACCCTCGAAACAGCAGTAATCTCGCATTGAGTCGAATCGGGCTCTACGACGAGAAAGCGAATCCCTGTTTCTGATGGCTGGGACGCAAAGCTCGGTCTTGTCCGTCTCATCAAAGTCCAGGTCTGACTTTTTCCTCCAGAAGCTCAGAGGACGAGATCGTTTCATGAATCGAAATTCCTGAAGAAGGATGGGGGAGCAACCTCCCCGATCGAAGTTGTAATCCTTCAAGATAATCTGAAAAGGTGAAACCTGAGGTCGAGAGAGCGGAGTCGAGACCCTCGCCAGGCTTACAACGCACTCTGATCCAAGTATCAGAACATTAGGGCATCAAAACAGTTATGTTGACCTTCGTTAGTTTGGGATTGAAAGAGTCATAGACACGACCATAAACTCGTGGCCCAAGATGATGGCCTGAGGAAATTTCTGAACTCTCGGTTATCAACTTCAAAGAGATGGCCATCGAGTCTCGGTGCAAGAGCCTGTGCCTACATGTCGCGGAGCAACGACCTGAAACCAGTAGAACCACTTCCGGCGTATATTCGCGGCCATTCGTGCTCATAACCATACATGCGTTCGCGGTAGGAATCACCTTTGCGTCCCGCAGTTGCACCCCCCTTCGGAGACGATCGCGATGGACTCACTGAGCTCAGTTGAGCTGTCTGAGAGAGAGTTTAGGTCGGCTGGAAAAAATTCTCGACGTTTACGACTCTCCTTGTGAATTTCATTCCTTCAAATGTTGAATTCCGTCGAATTTCATTCCTAACTGATAGACTGCTCTTGTTAATGCTTCCGACTCCAGCTTCGTGGTCCGAGGCACAGCGCACGGCTTCAGTGAGCTTGGGAAACACCAGAAGCGAACCCACTTTGGGATGGGAACAGTCGTAGGTCATACCCAATCCGCTGGATTTCGTCCCCGAGCATTTTTATGACTCTCCGTGAGTCGGCCTGGAGCCACTAGTGGAAGAGTCATCCCGGGACTGTCTCCCGGCCGTCGCGGTACGCGGGCCGCCGGATACCAAGTCTCTGCCGCCGCAGGCCTGCTCCGCACTGCAGCTTTCCAGGATATCAATCGCGACGTCTGCGGGGGACTCTGCTTGGATTCGGGCGATATTCCAGCGGCAGCTCAATGGAACGCGACGAAATACGACGAAATTTGTGAGACGAGGAAGAAACGAGGCTACCTCCATCGCACACCCTCCTGGAAAGGATCATTCAGTGAATATTTCCTCCTCACGAGCTTCCCATTAGCGAACGAACGATCGCCAAAATTAAAGAAATTTCATCTCAGGCATTTGTGGCGTGAATGTATCATTTATAGCTTGCTCTCTCGTTTTTGAACACATGTGGATTCGTCCACCCACCCTGACGGACACAGCAGTGAGACGACGCTTGAAAATCCCTCCCGAAGTTTTCTCAGGTGATTCTCATCCGCACATTGAGAAACATGGGCTGTTGAGTCACATTGAGCTTCAACATCGCAGCGCATGCGATTCTCGGAGGAACAATTCCTCGAGTCTGTTCGACATCGATGTTTCTCATCATCGGTGTTTGGAAGATGCGGTTCAACCGCGGCTGCATGGATACATTGCACCACCGTGGAGTTTTCCTGATGCTTTTGAGCAGCAGAAGCGAATTGCTCACGTATGGGAGCAATGCTGATAGACGTCTCCTATCAATGAATGTCACCCGTGTGTGAAACGGAGTAAGAAGCGCGTGCGAGTAGATCCAGGAACTCATGGATTTTCTATTCTTCCAGGTTCAGAAAAACATTGATGCCACATAACGCTTACAACCCGGAGAAAAGTACTCACCTTGACAATGATTCTACAAGCGAATCTCCTCGGAGCTCACCAGAGAGCCGAAACGGGTTACATAGCATTGTCCTCTGCATCGTTCTCGAGAAGAATCCGAATGAAAAAGGTGGGCCTGGACTCTCAAGGATAGCTCCCAAGGCCCTCGATACGGGTTGGAACGGAGACTACCGTGGCCAGCAAACTCAGCGACCTCTGGGAACGAAGCTCAGCGTTGCGGATATCCAAGCCGATTGCTCTACGTCCCCAACGTGAGAATTGTCCCGGGTCGTGCGGTAAAACCAAGCGCGTTTCAAGTGTCAATTCTCCCGGAGAGCTGCGGTCTCCTGTTTCCGATAGAGATCATAAGGTTCCCCATGAGCTGTCTGTCCTCTGGCTCAATCTTTCACTTCGAAAGAGCGACAGTCCGAACTGGCAAACCTTGTTCCGGGGGCGAAACGGGGTACATACTCTCAAGATCTTGCCTCCCTCGCAATTTCCGCACGCCAGTCACGCTATGTTATGGTCTTGAGCTACTACGCGCTCTCGAAATCAACTCCTTTCCACGTTCCGCTCAGCTGAGTTTTTTTTTATGGGGGTTATGACCTCGGGGTGATTCAGTCGAAATATCAGTTGGGAGTATGATCGCGTTGTCGTTTCAAACTATCCTGGGAAAGCGAAAGAAGCAGCTTTCGGCCTTACTTCGTGTTCTCCTTTTTTCCAAATCGTCGGTTGTTGTCATGGTAAAATACTGGATAATTGGACATCTGATTCCAAATACTCATAGGTTCTCCACACTGTTACCATGGAGTACATTCCGATTAGGCATCAAGAGTCGGCTTGCTCATCGTGGCGAGATACAATGAGCGCATCGCCGATGCGGACATCACGAGAACGAACTTCGGGTGTCAGGCAGGTCTGGCCAGACCAGGACATTCGAGCCAGGAATATCTTGACTGACACTCAGGAAACCACGAATCTGGTATGAGCGAAAGCTATGTTGCCACGATCTGTACGCGAGTCACGCTATGTTGTGCTCACGGTCAATTACGCGTTTTAAGATGCAATGTCGAGGCTTGCTGTCGTTGTCACTTCTGTTTTTCAAGACGAACCGTGTAATTGGCGCATTCATGACAAGGTAGCCGAAGTGCATCATGCCGAGAAAGCCGCCAGTGGTCATCTTTTTCGCCGTGAGCATCTTTCTTTCGAAGGCCGATGACTCGTCCCTGTGCCGGTTGTTTTTCCGAGTGTTTGAGGGAAAGGCCACGATTGTACACCACTTCATCGACAATTCCACTGCAGGATTAGAATTCGCGAGATGCATCGAGGAACATGTGCGGAACGCCCCAGTTTTCTATAGCTTTGACGTGAGTACCCTATATCATTTGTATTATCACCCGTCGACAGCAATACTCATTGGAGCGACAGGGCTGAGGGACACACCGAAGAAAAAGGCCTGATTCCTTCGATCATACCTATAGCAAGGAAGAATCGCCTCTTTTGTTCGGCCCAAGATGCCTCCCTCCAAGAATGCCGTGGCTCTAACGAATGAAGATTCAACTTTTCCGCGCGCAGGAAAACTTCGAGGACTTGAGGAAGATACAGTTCGACAAAGAACGCACAGGAGTCATAGTTTGGACGTCGTCTGCGGCACAAGTTACGATCAAGGAAATGAGCTCGATTTCCACAAAGTATTACTCTTGGACCAGTGTGTTCTGCTGCTTATTTAACGTAACTGTCATTGAATCGGTTTTCTGGATGTCTCGCTGCTGCGACGTTGTTCTCTCCGTGGGAGGTTTCCTTGAGGTAGACAGAGATCACGTCGTCTACGAGAACCGACAAGCCTATCAACAAGTTCTCATTGTCAGCACCGGAAAATTAGATGCGTCCTGTAACAGATGTGGCATTGTTTCCAAAATCATGAGCATGAGAGACGCGACCGTGGAACCCACCGCCTACAACAAAACGCTCATCTGCACATCGAGGGACCGATTCCGGTATTTCAACGTCGAGTTCTTCAGCAGCACAGAACCGCGGATCGGCAACGCAACTGGGGGCTTCGAATTCTTGTTGATGGAGGATATACGCACTCATCTAGGCTTCACCTACTTTATTCGAGAGGCGCCCGGCGATCAGACATGGGGTACGGTGCGAAATAATTCCTGGGTAGGTATTCTCTCCGAGCTCGTAGACAGAAAATCCCACTTTGCGCTTGGCGACTTCACCATAGTTTACCCGAGAAACTTGTATTTTGACTTCACTTATCCACATGACTTCGATGTTCTGGCTTTCGTTGGAAAATTAGAGCTCCGAACTCTTTCCAGTTTGGATTTCATCCAACTGATGGACTCGTGCAGCTGGCTCTCGCTGCTCGTTCTGACGCTGAGCACCTGCACACTCCTAGCTTCGGCGTGTAGGTTTGATGATGTCAGAGCCTCGGTTCCGTCGGTTGTATTCTGCGGGCTCGAGTTCATATACGGAGCTCTCGTGCAGTCGCCTGTGAAATTCCCTTACAAATCAGGAGCCAAGATCCAGGCCGTGCTACTGATTTGGACTACAGGACTCTTCATTCTGGGCAGGGCCCTTTCCGCTTCTCTCGTGACGTCCATCACAACCCCTGGTTTCAAATCGATTATCGATACGATGGACGAATTGGCGATTTTTCTGCAAACCCACCGGGATTCCCGGGTGTGTATGCACTTTGGATACTATTGGAACTATTTCGATCACCGCAATCCCCTGGGAATGTTCCGAGAGTCGGCTCATATAAGCGAGTATGTGTACCACGAATGTCTGAAGTGGACTGGTCCGCGGATCATAGATGATGTCCTCATGGGAACGAACGGTTTCTGGGTCGACGAGGGAACTCATTTGACCGCAGAGTTCATTGCAGCGGCTTCAAGAGGCGGAGGATACTCCATGGCCCATGTGTCCCACGATTACATGAGTATCTTACATCAGGGAATCGCTTTCCAGAGAGGCTGCGCATTGTCCCTAGTGATACAGGATGTGGCGAGGGTTTTGTTTGAAACTGGCCACGTGATTCATTACAAGAAGAAACTCAATATGTCCGATTTCCCTCCGATGAACACCTACCATACTTTTTCCTCCCTGGAATTATCGAGTGTCAGCGCTCTGGGAACAAGTCTACTGATTATTGAAATTTCTACGATTTTGATACTGTTCATTGAGGTAGCCGTGCGACTCCGTGAGATCCGTCAGTCACGACGGAGGGAAACCGGACCCACGACGAGCTGGATTCTAGCTGCAGCCCGTGCATGATTCCAGGAAGCTGCCATAGCCACCTGGTTGAGAACTTTCATATCCTCACACTGCCGCACGGAATGATTCGTGAAAAAGTCGAATAAGGTAAAATTATCGCTTCATGTGGAATCGAAAATGGGGAAATTAGATCGGGAGCATTAGGGCTGACCATACTGAGTGCCGAGGGAGAGAATAGCAATCAGTAGATTAGAGTACACTGTATGTAAATTTATCGTTCACAGCGTGAGAGCAATTATAGACCCTAAATGTTTGTGACACGCATGTCTCAGGTTTCAATCATCATCACGATGGAGATGGAACGAGTGTCCTCGGACTGATCGTTTTTCATTTTATCTCTCGGACGAGTTCGCGTCTGGCTTCGAGGGGGAACTGGTTTTTCATGTCATCGCTGTTCGGGAGCTTTTCCTTGCTATTGACGCAAACGCGCACTGTTTCCTCCGACAAGGATCCATGCGGCGCCGAAGAAGGCGCATTCACACTTGCTCGATTCGGTTTGTCGAAGCATTTATTAACGTCAAAGCGTCAACAACGGCCTCGATCAGCGAGGCGACGTGAAACGGTAGGGACCAGTGGGGTTACGGAATCAGGAATCGAACTATGCCGTCAGAAGCCCGCACAGAAGAATCTTGTGTGCTCATTCCAAGAGCCTAGCACTGGAGCTCACGTATCAGCTGCGACTCAGATTGGGTACACTGATTCCCTCTCGTACATCGTTTCCTCGATTCCAGGCCCGAAAACGAAGGGAGCAGTCCGTTGCATCGCCCTGGTTCTAGTACGTTAACGCCGATTTGAGCACCGGCTTCAGTGAGAGACACAACCATCAAAACTGTGGTTCTCAAACTTCCCTGATTTATTTATGACCACCGGGGGTCGAACCCCTAGCGACCTCGTTAGCGGCGGTCGACCCCTGGGGGGTCGATGAAAGTGATTCCGAAGTGGATCAGACCACGCTTGATATTCTCTTTAGCCGCCTGGAAATATGGGTCTCCGTCGACTGGTCTGCGGGGTCAACCGGGCCACAAGGGCCCTACCCTAGCCTTACCGAATCCCCCCGCACGATTTCCAGTGCGCTGTCTGTCGGTCTGCTCGCATCGCTCCGCTCGCTCGGCCAAGCTCTAACCTGAGGTCACCAATCTCCCGACTTTCTCCAAGTTCGATGCCGGCCGGTCCACTCGGCAGGGGACGCCGTTGCCCGCCTGAAGCCGCGGCCCAGTTAACGCGCTCCCCAGGAATATGGCCCAGATCGACCCCGGCATCACCTCTATGCATCGGTAGTCGGCCATCGACCCCAGGCGTCGATATCGATCACTCTGGGAACCAACTTTTCAGAGGAAAAAGGAAAATGAAGTTTCGAATCAAATCTGTGACAGACTCATAACAACAGAATCTGACGCTGTCGACATCCGACGGGCCATTCGGGAGATCGTAAGATTTTGCAATCACATGGCCGGCGACTGCTGAAAGAGACGAACTATCTTGCGTTCTTCTATAAACTCCTCAGGTAGTTGGCAAAGTGACACAGATTCGGTATTCGCGAAATCAATGTAGCCATTATCCTCGCGCCGGTCACGCTATGCTGTGCTCATGGGCGCATATGAAATCGGTTGATCGAGATCAAGAGCAACTTCACTCGACGTTGTTGAATGTGACACAGATTGAAAGCTGCACGAAACCGCCACTGTCATCGATCATAATCATCACCGTTGCACCTACAGCTAACAGGCTTCATGGTTTCCCCAAACTCTCGCCTCCGCTACCGCAAATCGAGGCTTTGGTGCAACAATCTCTGTTCCCTCCTCGTAAACAAGGATCAGGGGTCCGCAACCTGCTGCTGATTTGCACGATCGGGCTTTTCGTCATAGGCAGGACCTGCTCCACCTCTGATGTTGCGCTCGTGGCAGCTCCTGGCCTCGAAGCTATCATCGGAGCGATCAAGGGATGAGCCGGTTTTCCGCCATAACAAGGAGTCGTGCGGATCTGCGCGTGCCTAGAGAATCGTATGATTTTGTTCAGTCCGAACACCGATGAGGTCATTTCTCGACAAGCAACTCAGGTGAGCAGATGCATTTTCGCAAAAGTTGTTGAAGAAGTCGCAGAGGGAATGAATGCTCCCGGTTCAGTGGATGGATAACAGCTGACATGAATGCTGCAGGATTGCAACACTTCCTGCAGGCAGGCCGCACTCGAGAGGATCTTTCAGTGTGTCTTGCGGTGATTGGTCAGCGAATGTTCATCTGCCGGAGCCGGATCGAGCATCGTGAAAGTGACAATACGCTCTCATGATTCCCCGGGCGCCCGCGAACGAGCAAATTGGATAACGTCAATTTGCAATCCCTCGTTCCGGTTTATGACGACATAGGCGTTGCTACTCCAGAGCGAGAAGAAAAAGCCCGACTTCAAGGATTTCTCGGTTCAGAGCACTCCACGGATCGGAGTTGAAGTTACGCCGGAGGTCTTCAGATCTATGGAATCCGTTCTTTGTGATGTCGAAATGCCGCCGAAGGGGCAAGCTTCCGGTCGAGCGGTTCCATGAAGAACAAGTCATTATCAAAGCAAGAGTTCGAATGTATTCATTCGAATATTTAGGAACAGCTCGCGACGACGACTCTGTGCTATGAAAAGGTCGAGCCGAGGTTGAAGACACCACACCAGAGCATTCAAAGAAATGAATGAAAGCCTTCTGGCCTCTCTTCCCTGTCTTCTAGAGCTCGCTCATAGCGTGGCCAAGATGAATGGATGGCGAGTGACTGTAATCATAGAAAACGGTCCATTCAACACCTGGACACTGAGAGGAAAAACTCTCAGAGGGCAACATCGGAAATCAAAGTTGGCATAATTCGCGTGGTGGGGTCGGCGGTTGCTCAGACCCATTCGTTGCTCGAATCGATTGTGCATTGCGCTGGTTGTCACTCGGAGACTGCTCAGGAATCGGTATATCTACTGCTAAATCTATTAATCAAGGAACTGTTCTATGCTCAGGAATCAGCTTGCGGTTATCCTGTTCGTAGCGGACACCATTCATTCAAAATCCGAAGATGACTTCGTGTGCCGTTTGATGAATAGGATATTCGATGACAAGCCCACCATAGTGCATCACTCCATTGGAAATTCGACTCCAGTCGGGGAATTCACCAAATGCATTGAAGGATATCCAGGGAACGCCTCCGCATTTTATACTTTCAACGTGAGTTCTCATCCGCTTCCACTATTGGAACATGGATGAAAACGCCTTCATTGTCTCGGTATTTTCTCGTTCAAGATAGTTCCCTCTTGGCAGAGGGACGCGTTCAGACGACTGAACGTTTATTCTTCTCCCATTTATAGGAGGACTTCAATGATGCGATGAAGATTCAGCTTGACGGGAATCGCACGGGAGTAATCATCTGGCCCTCGTCGTCGGAGCAAGTGACCATATCAAAAATGAACTTCATTGCCGTGAACTATTACTCGTGGACGAGTGTGTTCTGCTATTTCTTCAACATAACGGACCTCCCTCCATTGTTGTGGATATCTCGTTGCTGCGACGCACTCCTCATGAGTGAAGGCTTCCTCGAGGTCGACAGAGGCCACGTCGTATACGAGCGCCGACGGAAGGATCAGCAGATCCTCATCTTCAGCACGGGTGAACTGAATATGCCATGTAACAAATGTGGAATCATTTCCGAAATCATCGATCTGAAGCGCGCGAGCGTGGAGCTCCATGTGTTCAACAAAACGTTGATTTGCACAGCCATAATACATCCCGACAGGCACTGGTACATAACCTGGGAGGTTTTCAACGCCAACACTTCGGGGCCGCGTATCGGGAACGCGACAGGTGGCTTTGAAATCCGGTTATTGGAAGACATACGCAGTCATCTCGGCTTCAAATACTACATTCAAGAATCGCCCAGCATGCAGATATGGGGTTTTGTGAAGAATGGTTCTTGGGAGGGGGTTCTCGGTCAAGTTATCTACAGAAAAGCTCATCTGGCTCTAGGTGATCTGAGTATTCTTCATCCGAGGAACCTGTACTTTGATTTCACGTATCCCCACGACTTCGACTTCCTTGCGTTCGTATCGAAACTAGAGGTCCGATCGCTCTCAAGTTCAGTTATCATCCAGCTCATGGATACAGGGAGCTGGTACTGCTTGCTGGTGTTGACCATACTTACCTGCTCGTTCTTGGCCGCGACGAGTAAGTTCAACAAAGTCAGAGCTTCGGTGCTCTCGGTGGTCTTCCACGGAGCCGAATTCGTATACGGAGCTTTGGTGCAGCCGTCTGTGGTTTTCCCGTACAGACAACCATCGGGGGCGCAGGCCCTGCTGCTAACTTGGACGATTGGACTTTTCGTCCTGGGCAGGGCCCTCTCGGCCTCCCTTGTAACGTTCATAGCGGCTCCCGGCTTCGGAGATATCCTCGATACCATGAGCGAATGGGCCAACTTCCTGCAAGCACATCCAGATTCGCGGGTCTGTATGCTTCCAGGACATTATCGTAGATCGTTCGATCCAAGCAGCGACGAGATCATGTTCCGAGAGGCAGCTCACATAGGCGAATACGTGTTTCAAGATTGTCTGTCTTGGTCGAATCCACGTGTCGTAGAAGAAATTGCAGTGAGTAAGAATGTCTTCTGGCTTAGTGAACAACTACATATAACGGCAGAGCTCAACGCAGCGGGACTAGATATGGTTCACGTCTCTCGTGACCATTTCTTCATGATGGATCAGGGCTTCATCTTACAGAAGGGCTGCGCTCTTTCCATGGTGATACAGAATCTCACGAGAGCTTTGTTCGAAACCGGTCACATCATTCATTACAAGAAACAACTCAACATTTCTGAACTGCCTTCGATAATAGTCGAACACACAGTCTCGCCTCTCGGGCTACCGAGTATCAGTGGTTTGGTGACAACTGTGATGTTTATAGAAGCGGCCATGATTCTGGTGTTTCTTTCCGAGCTGGCAAGCCTCCTCCGAACGGGAGATCGATTACACTGTCCGCTGTACGGAAATCGAGCTGTCGTTTGAAACCTGTCGTAAGTGTTGAGCTGTCTCCCGCGTAAGATTCGTACCTTCAACTCAGCGAGAGGGTTCGGAAGAGAACTTCTAGACTCTCGGATGCCTCGGCTGTCAAAACCGTGTTCATCACAGCAAAAGACGCCGATTCGCCGCTCTGGTTGTATTCGCATTCATATGCTCTCCCAATTCACCTGCTTCGGGTAATGAGTCCAGGAGTCAAATATTTCAAACAAGAAACAAATTAGAAGTGTCAGTGCAGTTCGATAAACACGTTTATGCAGGGTATGTGTTCTTTGAGTTGCAAAATTTCGGTTGCCTCCGTATTTTTAACTGTATTCTGGTCACTGGACAAGAGCCTGTGTCATCCAAAGAGCTCAGATCCGAATGATTTGGATTCCTACGTTTTAGAACGACATGGAAATGAAGTCAAGCCAACGGGCGCACAGGAGAAGTTATGGTAGGCGATCCAGAATGCTCTCCGCAACACTTCGACAGAAAACTTGGAAAGTGCGTGCCGTAGCGTACACAACGCGTTGGGGGAACGCATTGTGACCATTTCGCGCCGTTATCTTTCTGAAGCCATCACGACCCCTGCCCCCGATGGAGTAAAGCCAGTTGAGTTTTGGGGTAAGAGCAGGAGTAGTCGGATCGACCCGTTTACGGTCACGCGACGTTATCGCGTACTACAGCCTGAAAAGGAGAGGTTCGAGGGCTGAACTTGGGGCTCCTCTGCATCTGATGCTCTTCCTCCGATCCGCAGCCCAAATTAAGCCGAACAGAACAGACAGACAGTCAAACATCGACGAGCGCTAGGAATCGGAGTTCTCATCCGATTCCCTGAAATTAGAAAAATATGCGTCTTTAAAGCGTTTCGAATAGAAAATAGAGTTCCGATCATCTCAAATGCGACCCGAATTCAGATTGAAACCACGGACTGGATTTGAAACTTGAATCTCGGATGCAGTGAGCGACCGAAGTCCCTCAAACTTGCTCACGTCGCCGATCCCGGAGCAAACATCTGGGAAATGAGTTGGAGGTCGTTTCGAAGAATAGCGACGCGGTTTCGCTAGAAGGATGTCCAAATCATGATTGAATTACGATACCCCTAAATCATTGCGACAGCCGTCAACCGGAAAAAGAGCGACATCCCCGAGAAGAAATCGTTTTGCCATGCGCGGTTCTGCGTTGCATTGTTTTCGAACCGATCCGAGTTCAGTGACAGGCCAAGTCTCAAGTACATAGCCCAAGCACAATTGACATTGTCTAAAAGAATATCGAATCTTTCTCTCGTGAGCGTTCTTGAATCGAAGGGGGTTGGACCTCTCAGGGCTGTTAGTCAAAGCCGAATAAGTTGTCAAGGGACTTCCATTCTGAAGAGAACGCGCTTCCCTCCGGAACCAACGGGAGATAGCTGCCTGGAACCGGTGTCATCCCATTATTTGCATCTCTCAACGTCGGGAGGGATTTTCCGCGGGTCTTAGGGTTTGATGGTGACACCTCGAACTGCCCTCCCCCGCCGACTTTTCGTGGGAAACAGTCATCCTGGAGAAGGAATTACGATGGTTGACCAACCTGAAATTTCGATTCGACGGAGCTCATCAGACGTCTCCGATTACTTTCATGAGACGCCGAGCTTTTGACTGATTTCCTCTGCTTCCGTCCCTTGGAGAAGCAATGTGTTTTTGGGTAACGAAGGTACTTGGATCTGCCGTCGGAGGCTGTCTCTCTTGAATTCCGGGGAATTTCCCCGGGGCTTGCATTTCCCGCAGTAGAGCCTGTCCGAACCAACCTCGCGGATCGTTGCCATTGCGTGCATTGCACTCCATGTGCACGCTGTCCGTGACCAAGGGAAACCTTGCTGTTGAACTCCGAGATTTCTCTCAAGGTGGGGAATCCTTGTATCGACTTCGATTTCGCACAAGAGCCAAGCGATGGCGAGCGCTACTTCCGCTCCATCGGAAACTCGTGGTCCCAAAATGTCAGGGCGCACTCACGCACCGAATCACGAGCTTCCTAACGCAACGAAAGCCCTCAACACCACTTCAAGATTGTGAAATTTTAGTTCGGATTCTTCGTTTCCCTGCCAGCTTGTGAAACCGCATTTTTTTCAACAAAAGCATCGATTCACACATGAGTGAGGCAATGGATTTTATAAAGAGCAGTCGAGACTTTATAACTGGGATTCCACCGCGCTGAGCATTTGTTCGAGCACTCATTGCCTCGGGGAAATTCCGTTCAGAGATGTAATCTTTCCAGTTGGGGACACTGGAGTAGACTTTTTCAAACTTACCAGCTGACACACTCCATTTCTTGAGTGAACCTTCTACGTTTTTCACGATTCCTCTCGGAGGTATGGACTACTGATTTGACCGGAAGCCTCCATTTGCGCCTCGGTGGAGAGCGCGGAAGCTTGCGCGATCCACTCCCCGAACGCCGCTCATTCAATAGTCTGGTGCGTTTCTCAAAGAACTCACCGTGGATTTTCCACGCATATGATCGTGGCGACTGACCCTTTCCCACGATCTGTCAATATGGAACAACGACTCATGAATTGAAGAATGATCCGATTTCGAGTTCGAGATTCCTTTTGCGTGTCTTCATTGCATTCACACAAATGAATATGGAATACGTTATCATCACACTGTACATAAAGTAACGTATCATCATACATTATTTGGGATGCGGCGTGCCATGCAAGCCCGTATGAGGCATCAAGCCAGGGATCCGTCCCAAGCATCATAGGAGGTCGGCACGCTTCTGAGCTTCGGTAGAAATGCCTCCGCAGTAGCTAGGAGACTACCGAATCGGCTACCTCGTAGGTTTCACAGGAGACACGACTCTCGCCATGTCATGCATTCTATGCTCCGAACGGCAACATTCCTCGACGAAGGCTTTCAGCAGGTTCATATGGCACAGTTTCAAGTATTGAAAGCGCAAAAGCTTTAGTTGTAAAAACGATATATACCTCGGACAAAGTAAGAGAGCATTATGAGGACCAGATCTCAAAAAACCATCTGAAGCAGCATCGAAGATCCGAAAGGGTCTTGCAGCAGCTCTATGCAGCAGGACGCGGCATGGGTGCCATGGAGTCCATGCGGATAGGCTCAAGAACGTTCCATTGACGGACTGGAGCATGATCGTGCCCATCACTGATGGTATCAATCTCATACCCCTCGAGTTGTGCGACCGGCCTTGGTTCCACGCGTCAGCGCGCTCGTCAACGCAGCCATCCGTTCGCTTGCGCCGGCGGCTGGTGCCAGGGCGCCGCCGCTGCGCGGGAGCCAACCGCAACAGTACACTTTTTTGATACGATCTTATTGGACGAACTTCTTTGTCTCCCAGTCATTCCTGCTGTTCCCTCTTATTGGACTGCGCATATCCTTCAGGTTCCAAGTGACAGATCCCTCCATCGATGAGAAGTTCACGAGCAATGGGTTCTTGAGGTACCTCCCCAGTCGATATTAATGTTCAAGGCCTGAAACTTTTCTCTCAAACAGGTTGGAGCGACACCGATAAACATGCAAGCTTTGTGAGACGAATACGGAGATATGGAGACGCGTGAAAGTTTTCTCTCCCAAACTGTGTCTCTTCTATGCTTGTCACAGTTATTTCTGAACGGGCCTTGTATGTCAATGAGTACCTCAGGTCGGTTAGTGCATTGAGTCTCCAGCCCTACTCATGTCTCCGGAGTACTCTTTGACTCAAGCAGCTCGTGCCTACGACGGACATATATCGGGAAATATTATAATGGGGATAGTTACGGGGCTACATTATGACGGGGTATCTGGGATAATAGGCGTCATACTCGACCTGGTTATCTGAGGGAGCCATTTATATACAGGGTGGTCAAATTGGGTTGAGAATTTTTTTACTGATACGCTTGTCCGACCAGCATCTTAGCAGCTCCCGGTTGGTTCCAGACATCCAGAGCGGAAGAATGAACGATTAACTTTCGGGTGGAAACTAGCTTCCGAATACGGCTTCTCTGAGAAGATACGGGGGAACGCACCGAAGACAAGATTGTCAAAAAAACAGCGATTCTTCTCAAGCGGATACCATTGTTCGATCGTTTTTAAGTTCTGAAGCGAATCTGATCCTGTTCACTGGTAAGTGAGTGGAACTAGTCTTCGCATTCAATCACATCGGTACGGAGTCGAACGCTAGATTTTCGACATTTCGAGGCCGGAGAACGAAGAAAACGAGTGGAAAGAAAATATTATCCTTGAGCCGCACGACGGAGCGCAATCCGCCAACCGACCGTTGCGAATGCCAGCCTTTCAGCAATCGATCGCGAGCAGAAAGTCTCGGATCTCTCCATTTCGACAGAGTGATGACCAGAGGAAGGAAGAGTGAAACTATCCGTGACCTAATCGACAAAATCCCAGGCGACGTCGTTCACATCCCGCTGTTGTGATTCAACGTGTATGCACGGGATCAACTTGCCCGTTCTGCAACCGACTCTTGATTCTCAGAACCGGTGCCAAATTCCCAAAACCTTAGAGTGCCATTCAAAATTTGCAGAACCATGTCCCACGAACCGGTCAGCCATGAGCCGCATCTATGATGATGATTGCGTATCACAGCGAGACGAATCTATAGAGAAGAAGTTGAGTTGCGTCTGATGTTGGTGTTCCGCATGGGTCAGAACAACACCTCGAATCAGATGATGAGGCATGTCGTGCAGCCAAGTTGGCTCAGAAGAATGGGAAACTGCCTTGGGAGTTCTTTTCGTGGTTGAAGGAATGAAAAGCGCTCGGAAGTAAGTTCTGTTCCGCCTCTTCGAACACTGTTTATTTGATGTCTGGTACCAAACTGACTCTTGAGAAAGTTCGTTCTCTGAGCCAAAGCTCCAGAATCAGACAGCCTCATCTCAGAAGTGCTGGAGCCTTTGCATGATAACCCAAAGGACCCTGTATGATTGATGAGAAAAACAACTGTGACCCGCCTGATAATGCCGTAATTCGTGGGGACTAGGACGAGGAATTTGATTTCTGAGAGGTGCCTCAGGAGAGGCAGGCAGCCAACTGTACTCTAAAGCTAACTTGGAGCGATACTACATGAAGCCTTAAATGTTCGGGCAGCATGGGGTCCGCGGGTCCCAGAATCGCTCAGCTGAGTCGTATCGGTGAATATCAGTTCAAGAACGTTGAGATTTTGCTTGGGATTCCTCGACTCAAGACATAGATGGCCACTGCTTTCGGGCTGTTTTCAGCTGCTGACTCCCAATCTCAGCTGAGGCATCCTGTATTTGCGCCAGCAACGATTCTCCGCGCGCCACCATTCCTTCCAAGCGACGAGCCGCCTCCTTGTTCTCGATTTCCAATCGCTGAAGGTTGTTGGCCTGGGGGAAACAAGCCGTCGAGAAAGACGCCGGGCTTCAAGCATCCGTCAGACTTCATACTTCTTGCAGCTCACATACTTGAAGCTCCGGAGCGGACTCTTCACCTGGCAGGGAGTCGATGAGCAGATCTATATCTTTTGCTGTACGCGCGATCGCCGCGGCAAACAATAAAGCACTGTCTGCAAAACGGAAGCCGGTTCTGAGGCGACGAAACCGTCTCTTTTCACGCTACAAACTCCTCCCCGCCTTCTTGTGACGATTCTTTCTGTTGTGTAGTTTACTACTCACCTCCGTCGGATGCGCTCGTCGGCACCCTGTATGAGGCTGCGAAAGGGGACGGCTGTGCCATCTGTTGGAGAACTCCTATGCTATTGCAAAAATTCTCTGCTTGCTAGTAGAACATACGATCGTGTTATTCACATTCCGTCCACTATGAATGATCTCTTGGGGTGGATTATCAACCAATGACAAGGAACGCATGAAGAGCTCCCGCATGGTATTTCGCCCTCTCACGAATAGATTCCAACCCGGTGAACCAAACGTCAACTCACCAAGTTGACACAATCTTGCAGCTGGGTAAGCCTGTCTGCCATTCCTCAGCTGAGCAATGCACGCAAGCAGAGTTTCGGTTTCGATCCGTTTCAAGGAAGCCAAGCACAAGAAAGGTGGTATGAGAGCGTCGACGATGTTTCATTTGCATATCACCGCCTCCGGAAACTTTCGGCGGTCTTCGGCCTTGAGCCCACACAGTCCCCACATCCCATCTGTGTCTCTCATTCTGTCAACCAACGGTGCTTCACTCTGGAGTGTGGAACGATTTCGCAATCGGCTGCCGATCAAACGAGGGAAACACAGTTCAGACAGATTCAGCCACATCTCCGTGGTAAGTGGACTTTATCGAGCCGGATGGAGGATACAGCTCGAAGATGATTTGGCGTCAAGCCCGATTACGACTGACGAGGGAACACTCAGGCATGTCCCACAACGAACGGGCAGATGCTTCGCTCATGTTTTGAGCCCGCCGAGGGAACCTCTTTTATTTCCGGGAGTATCGCCTCTACAGAGGGAGAGGTGGCTTTGCGAAGATTCCCTGTTTACCATTGATTTCAATCTCAGAGTGTATTGGGTTCGAACCACGGTCACTCATGACTTTGGGAACCGGCATAATTCTCGTTGGAGATGTCATCGATCCCGGAGATCGGTGACTGAGAGGAGATCGCGGGAAGCCTAGAAACAAAGTGATGGGTCGTGGTTTCGCTTTAGAGAAGACAACCGAATGCTTCATAGCATGATGGGTCTGTTTTGGTCCAATGGACTCCGAATGATTGTGTGCACATCCGACTCGAATGGAAATGATAGTCCCCTCAGAATCGTTCGGCACACGGAGCTTTTTTGCTGACTACGCATTTTATGAAAGGTAGCAGCTTGCACCCCAGCTTTTTTTCGGAGGGGGAGGCAAGGATGTGATGACGATGATCATCATCATCATCATTGCTCATGACGCAATCAACATGGTTTGTGAACCAGCGGAGATTTTCCTGATAACACAGAATCTTTCCGGAACAATTTCGTCCAAGGAAGTGGTATTTGATCCACCTCCCCCAATATAATCGAAGAGTTTAAGCCTCCCCCCCCCCTGGGTACGCCACTGCCTGCACCCCATATATTCGCAGTCTTGTCTCATCCTGAACAGTTATCAAATGGAATCTCGGGCACCTCGAGCCCGGCTTATGCCCAGACACACAGCCAAAAAGGTCGGAATCCTCAGAGTTGAAATTTGTTGGAGATGAGGGATTGCAGCCGAAGGATATCGTTGCGCTGGTGGACTCGAATATTGAAGAGCAGGCATCTCTTCGTCAATCGTTCCGCGAAGTCATCCCACTGATTGGAATAACGGAGATCTGCAGGTTAAGATACGCTCGTAGAGTGCTTTGGGAACACCTTCGCATGAATCTGCTTGTTTCCGACGTTATAGATTCGCGCATCAGTGTCTCCCCATTCACCTACAGGGCACACCGATTCTGCGATGAACGAACCACGACCTCTTTGAATGCTCGCTCGCTCCACTTCTGAGCGCGCTTTTTGTTGAATTGCATGATCTTGAACACGTCAAGTGTAGGTTTGAATATTCAGGCATTGAGTTGAGACAGGCTTCCTCAACTCGGGTCGCAGATATCTCGGTAACGGGTGATGGTGGAGACTCGGATCCACTCGGATCGGATTTCGCGGATTTTTCTCACGGAAATCAAGCCGGTCTTGTTTCATCAAAATCATGGGGCGCTATCTACCGAATTAAATGCATTGAAGCCAATAGTGAACACGGAATCTCCGCCAGTCGTTGCACTCCCCCAACCAAGGCGGGACGCCCAAAAAGATAAGTGGCTCTATTCCAATCAGTCCGATCGGCGCAGGACATGTCTGGAAATTACCGTGTGAGTAGCGCGATAGGATTTCGGAGAGCATTCGTTCAGAGAGAATCGTAGTCTCAGGGCAGATCTGCCCTGATGATCTGCGCGAAATCTCCTCAGTTCAACGAAAATTCAGTGACGATACATGCGGTTTCAACCAACACGACCAAGGCCGGTGTGAATTTATTTCAATCCCGACAGTTTCCTGTTCGAACGTCAGTAACCGCCGAAATTCTGCGGTGCATTGATCCTTCCCGAGGGATCTTCGGGTATTTGCTGCTTGGAGGATAGTTGTTGACTCGCGATCTCTGCGAGAGCTTTCTGGACCTGAGCGAGCAAACATTCACCTCGCCGAACGACTTCTTGCAAGCGGACGGCGGCCTCATTATTCTCGATTTCAAGGCGTTGGAGGTTGTTAGCCTGAAACACGGGAGGAGATCTGAATTCAAAGTAAACAGAAACATTCTACCTCGTGATCGTATTCGATGGTCGGGAGCGTTCAGAACTCTCAGCTCGTGGACTGAAGTGGACATGAAGAAACGGTTCGCAATTTGCTGAGCTCTCACTCATGATTCTCCCAACACCTCGAAGAGACCAACCGATTCGATTATCTCAGCACAGTGTGGAGAACTGGGCTACTGATTCGGGGGATTACGAAAAGCTGAGTATTTGGATACTGGATTCGGGAATCGATGACGAGACGCCCTTGTTCGTAGGTCTCGTTTACCTGTTACTGTCTCCAGGGCTGATTCAACAGGGATTCACCCACTCGATCCATGACAGTGCCGTGGATATTGTCCATTATTGTGGCGATTCGAACTCTCCCCATGCAAGAGACTGAATCTTTGAGGCTCACCTGTAGTTCTGGGGCAGCTTCTTCGCCTGGGAGAGATTCAATCAGGACGTCCATGTCTTTTGCTGTCCTCGCAATCATTGTTGCGAAAAGCTGTGCATAATCTGATCGAAATATAGCAACAGCAATGAGTTCGTATGCCTCCCATTAGAAGGACGGAATTCTCATCTACTCGAAATCTCTATCAGCTTCCGCGAGAAGCTTCTGGAGACTCACCTTCTTGAGGCTGAGGTGTGGACTTGCATGTCTTCTCGAACTCCGAAAATGTAGATGGCTGGGCGAGTTGTTGTAGAATACCGATGCTGTTGCAGAAATTTTCAGCTTGCTGTGGTTGAACACGGGAAATTTTTCGTTATTACTTTTACTCAACCATCCGAGTCCTGCAAATAGCCTAACCTATTGTATCTTCAACATGAACTCACGAGATTGACGGAGTCCTGGAGTTGTGTTAATCGGTCGGCCATTCCGCCAGACAGAGACTCAAACGTCCGCCGCGGATCGGAGCCACTCAGGAGCTTAAAACTCTATAGCAGCGGTCAGAGTACAACCTCAGCGTCTTTCAAGGCATAGAAGCGATAAGTTTTCAGAACACTCTGGATGAATGCTTCGCTCGCAAATGTTTGCTCTTTTTTCTTCCGCTGCTGTTCTGCTCACATCCCAGACACGGGCTCACTATGCCGAGAGTGTCCCGTTTGGGCTTGGGGGAGCACCAAATCGCTCGCTCGCGTATCTCAGCAGCTCGAGCAAGTCGCCGCACATAAACAGCTGACCATGATCGAATCGTGGATTTCGTTCGTGTTCAAGATCCCAATCATTCTCGGGCGAAGAGACCTCTTGCTCAGTGCTCAGGGTATAGAAATCCTGGTAGTGTTCCGCTAGGCTCCCAACATGCTGCCGCCAGGCGAGGGAAGCCGCCGGCTCACAGAGCGGAGTGTCTATCGCGACGGGCCGGCAGCGGCTGCAGCGGCAGCGGCAGCGGTTGGCAGCGCGAGCTTTCAAATATTTTCTCATTTACTAGTTTATCGGAGAGTAACCTGCGCTGAAACCTCTTTGCTTTTCATAGAGATAACTTTCAGTAAATAAACATGGCATTGGGTCAGGTTGGGTTAGGTTCCTGGCGAGCGAGCGAAGCGATGCGAGCTGACCGATAGCATGCGGCCCCGAAGCAGTGCGGGGGATTGGATAGGGTTAGGTTTGGTTCCTGGCGAGCGAGCGAAGCGATGCGAGCAGACTGACAACAAGCGGGCCCCAAGCAGTGCGGGGAGACGCGTTTAGGACCAACCCATACCGACAATCAGCGTATTGATAGCCTCGGAGGCTGAAAAAGGTGCCCGATTCAAACGACATGGCCCTCTCTTTAAACGCTCTCCAATGCGCCGCCATGCTGGCCAGTGCTTGAAACGCCATTTTGGCGACTTGATCGTGTTGGGAGCCAACCGGAAAAATACCGAAATCCTTGTCGAAACTAGACGAACCCACTTATTCGCGAGGGCGACATGAACCGATGATGGAGAACGAGAGAGATACCCGTTCCTTCCTCTGGTCTTCCACGACATCGCGCAGTCACGTATAGTATTTCGTGACCATATCTCCGCTCCTGGGAATGGGGCGTAATTTCAGGACGGGGTCATGGATCCCTTGCGCCTCCTATCACTACTAAGCACGAAAAGCCTCTTGTCCCTTTTCTATGTCGTCCTCCCATCTATGGACTCAGGAAAGCGTTAACGGAGTTCCGATTTATCAACGAGTTCAGCGAGGCGCCGATTCAGGGCGCTGCCTCATCGCTTCTGGATATTGGGTTTGGTTTTGCGAGTTGGAAATCGAAGACTTCTCGGAAGAGTGACCATCGTTCGAGCTCGATCGCTGAAATGCAGAATTCCTGGGTCATCAAATTCTCGATCCCGGGAGGATCGGTCCAGGGCTCTGAATCGACGACCGATCGCATCAGCAACACAAAGAATCACTAGGCTGTTGACAAAATGACGTTCTCGGTTCGATCGCCCTGTATCTTCTCGGGGAAGCCGAATCCGAAAAAAACGACTATGGCAAAATGTTCTCAGACTGGTCCAATCTATCCGAGTAGGGAGTCACCGAATCGATGCGAGGACTTTTCTTTCGCTCAAATTTGAGGTTCTGAAATTGCACGTCGTGGAGAGGAAAACTGAATGAGCTCGATTCCCCGAATCGATCAATTTCTCACCGAGGCGTGATCAAAAGAGAGAAGGGTGAGAAAATTCCCGCCCACGTTGACCACCCTGAGCACCCTGTGTATGTCGTCGCTAGCTCAGTTTAGCAGCTTTTCCTCAATACGGTGACCCGCCCTTCCGTGAGAAATCGACGGAAACAACGAATGGTTCTCTTGGCCTATTGATTCCACGATATTACTGTCTGAGTCCGGATAGTCTCCCGCTCCCTTGGAGAGCTGACCTCCCGGCCCCATGAGTGGCAGGCGTGAGTCCGGGAATTCCCAGATGCCCGACTGATACAGAGAGATGGAATATAGGACTTACACTCATGTTGTGATGAACGATAGGGTATCCTCAGGTTATTATGATCAGAGCTCATGCTGCGGCGGTTCAGTGATATCAGCCGAATCAAAACTTTCCACAACGGATGTCTGATATCGAACTCAGGATGCTTCCCTTCCTAGCGGAACACTTCCCTCGTTACAGGACATGGAGGATCCCGATGCAGCTGGCCTAGAAATCGATGTCATATCATCGAGCAACATCTCCAAAACAATGCTTAAAGAGTGTTTTGGAATCGAGCCTACGAAGTCGGAGTCGGAGAGGCTCGGAAACAACACCCTCGGAATATCTGGGTAATTGCCGTGCGAATCAGCGTGATTGTGTCTGACTCCGAGTCCCGTCTAATCCAAATTTTCCGGTTCTACAGGTGTCATGTCTATCATTGCTCATTCGATTTGGAGAATAACCTCGACAAATTCTTATACGTCGTGGACCATTTTTGCAAAATGTTCGAGGGAGACGCGTACATCGAAGCCGATCCTCTGATGGATGATCTACTAGAGACAGTTGAGAGCACCCACAAGTACCTGAGAGTCGATCACTTTTCTCTCGGAGCTTGGACGGGTTTAAGTGGTTTCATTGAGAAATTTTCGAGCACCCGAGCAAAAAGCCCATACAGATCCATCGGTCGGATCCAATGCAGTTTCCATCATGACAGGAGATTCCTCGAACTGTACTTCGAAGATAAGATCTCCGTCCCTAAGGCAGTCAGCCCCGTCTACAAGCTGAAGGTTGCCTATGATGACATCAAGAAAATTGTTATGAAGAGGGAGTTGAGGCATCTCGACGCTTTTTACGGACTCAACCGCAAGAAAGAGCCAATGGAAGTGTTCTTGCACGTGGCGAAGATTTCAGCATACACCTGGCGCGATCTGGAGATCAACGCCTATGATTACTTTTTTGACGGCGAATGGGACAGAACCCCGAATTTCGGTGCATCGGGAGGCCCGACATACTGCGGAGGCGTTGGGGCTTTCAATGTGATCAAGCTCAAGTTGGATGTGAAAGAAGCTTATCCCGCTGACGCCATCTACGCCCTGCTCAGAACTGCGGACGTACCCGCTTTCTTTGCAAGTGTGAGAACACATGAGATGCCGCGGAACCCCCAGCCACTCACGTGCGATAAAGGCTCGTCTGATATACAGTATGCCTTGGCATGCATCAACAGTCGAGCACCGGAGCTGTCCCTCAAAATAGCACTCGATCAAAACAACAAAGAAATCCAGGATTTGCTCGCTCGGCTCGCAGCAGAGGACGGCCTCGTCCTCACCGCTGCTCTTTATGAAATCTATCACGCTATCCACGACTGTCCGATCAATGACATGAAGTTGGCTATTGACGACGCATACAAAAAGGCGAAGTCCAGCAAGAACGGCAGGATCTTAATCACCAAGGAAAAGCTGCCACAGAACATGTACCTCGTGAAGAAAGTCACAGTTTGTCCGAGTAGGACGATCGTCGAACCACCTACTGTGGTCAGAGTCAACATCTTGCTACACGAGCTCGATCCTGAGAAAGTGATGTTGGTCGACATTAGGGACGACGATCGAAGGAAACTGCGTTGCGAAAATCTAGATGAGGCGAGAACTTTCATTCAAAAATCGATCGCCGAGAGAGTGAAAAAGGGCATCAAGCTTGCCGGGAGAACGTACTTCTTTCTCGGTAGCTCCAGATGCCAATCGGAAGACTCCAGCTTTTGGGCATACGCTATCGACAAGAAAGGGTCAGAATCAATCAATTCGATCAGACAGCGGCTCGGTATCGAGGGCGACCTCACCGCCAAAGTTGCGGTCCAAGATCTGGTTTTCGCGGAGGCTCTTGGATGCGTCGAGATAGATCCGGAATGGGTTGCGGAAGAAGACCAAGATCTCCCCCCAGCAGAGGACTTCAAGCTGGGCATCGGTCGCATCTCGAGGGACGCCCTGGGATTCATCATCGATCAATGCTATCCAGCTGGTCACCCTTGCTCAGCCATACGCGTGGCTCACGGAGGTCGTAAAGGCACTCTCGTCTACGATCCTTCCCTCGACGGCAACCAGATTATATACCGCAAATCTCAGATTGTTTTCAGTAGCGAAGACCGGTATCTCTATCTGATCGAGACGAACGAGGTGAAAAACGGTGTTTTCGACAAAGTCTTCATCTCCACGTTGAGCAGCAAGCTCGATGGACAACGAGATGAGTTCACAGCCAAGGATTTCCTGTCGCCAGTTTACGAGCTTCTCAGTGACTCTCTTCTGCCTTTCGTCAAAAACCCTCCAAAAGACACTTTCGTGACAGAACCACTGCTGCCGCATCTGATTCAGGGACAGTCATTGCGCCGATATGACACGAATGGTGACGGTTTATTCCGACAAGCAAAGCGCTGCAGACAGCTCAAAGCCTTGCGGGGCCTCAAAATGCTGAAGGAGCGTATCAAGTGCGCGTATGAGCTCATGCCCGTAGTGGACGAAGCCGGTGTCCTTGAGGAGGGCGAGGTTTTCATACAGTTCGCTGAACGTGGAGGTGATTTCACCATCGTGGATTCGACCGTAGTTATAGCTCGGAAAGACGCTATGCATCCTGCAGAACTGCTGCGTGTGAATGCGGTTAATCGTCCAGAGGTTGTCAGCGTGCTGGGACATCTGACAAACTGTGTGGTGCTGCCGGCGAGAGGTGAATCCAACACTTTGGGACTCTTTTCGAGGGGGGCGAGTTATGCAGAGGGCGCAAACGTCATTGTGATTGCGAATACCCCGGATAGCGAGCCGAAATTCATTTTCAAGCGGAACGACAGGGTATGCTCAACGACAGTTGGCATGGGACCCGAGGTCAACCCTGATTGTGATATCGAAACACACTATTTCAACTACTTGAGAACGGCCAGCTACAATGATTTCGAAGAAGTATTCTGCGCACTATCCGACACCTTGCCGCAGCATGCGTACTCCGAGAGTTGCCTCCGCGTCGCACTTCAGCGCCGCCTTTTGGAGGAATATCGTCGTGGCGGACGGGAAATTTCAGCTTTGCAGAAAATATCTAATTTCCCGGACTTCCTGGACAAGATAAGCAATAGGAGGACGTACTGCTCGATACGCCCGATCGGCCACGTGTTCCGGCGAGTCAAATTCTTGGACGTTGGCTACTTCGAAAATACGGAGATAGAGTACGATGAGATCACTCTCCAGTCTTCACTCGAGATGGATGGCAGTATGGCTTTTGGCGAAGTCGCCAAGAAAGACTTTGCAATCTTCAAGCAGAACCTCGAGGCCGTCGCTTCGCTGTACAAAATTTCTGTTGGCGAGCTCCTCACAGGTGAGACGATCAAATATGACTTTCGACCGACAAGATCGCTATGATGATCCAAGTTCAGGGTCGGGAGGTGGGCTATATGGAGAACGTTTGGCTCTGGCCGTTCGTTACGTCCGCGATACCGATCTTCGAGATTCCCTGATTCCTGTTGCAGGAACAATTTTCTCGATTCCTGGGGACCAGCTCTCCGACGAACGCTTGAGAAACCTCGAGACCACAGTGAAGCTCCATGTAAAGTATCTGGCGACGCTTTGCGAGCGGCAGTTCAAGCGGGGAATGAAGAAGGCGTCGGATACAGAGGTTTTACAGAAAATCTCTGCATATTATGCAACGTCACGGCTGATCCCGGAATGCGAGTGCGAAGGCGGCTACGCTCTTCCTTGGATGTTTCCAGACCTCATGCAAAACTTAATCAAACACTGCAAGCCTAAGGTATACCGCTATTTCGAGCACCGGCGGAAGCGAGTGTTCCACTCTTCATGGAAATTTCAAAAAAAGGAAGAGTTTTCTTTCCCCGCCAGTAGTTCTTACTTTTTTTCTCCTCCATGGATCACAGTCTTCGTTGTTCATGTACTCGAAACTCCAGAAGAGAATTCTCCGCTTCACGCAACCCCTTGATGACGAGAAGATAAAAGCTACCGTGATGGAAAATATGTTCGGTATTCTCAAAAAGTAAGTCGGTGGTTCGCGATCTGTCCATTCAGAATCAATGCCTGAGTCGTTCACCTATCAACTGAAATCTTCTCATTGTCTCCAGATGGCTGGATGTCAACAGGGAGGCGTGCGCACTCACGCGAGCCGACGCCAATTATTACAGCGAAAAGCTTACAGAATTCGAAACTGCTGCTTTCGAGAGCGCCTTCCGTATATTCATGAGCGTTGAAGACGGCCTCAGCCTCCGTGAAAGGCTTGAACGAGATTGTTTGTCTCTCTTGGCGGAAACTCTTCGGTGAGTCCATCCTGAACGCGATCGTGAACGCAAAGTTGGTGGAGCGAAAGACACGCAGGACGCTCAATGATGTTCATCTTGTTCCCGCAGCCAAATGGTGTCGAGTTTTGCGGAAGCTGCCGACAAAAAGTTCTCCACGCTTCAGTTTTCGATGATGCATATTCAAACACTGCTCTTGAATACCCTGATCCGAATCGCTGCCTCTTGCTCACTCTGGGTTCTCATGAAACCGAAGGACATTCTCAGAAAATTGGTAATTCTTCGAATTTTGTGGACTCATACGTGGTGGCTCGTGTGTGTCAGCTCTGATTCTCCGAAATCTGAGCGATGCGTTATGACGATTGAGCCTCTCCAGGAACAGAGCGTTCCGTCACCTGATTCTGTTCCGCGATTCCAGGTCGTGAGCCATCGTATGCTGTTGCCCTTGGGCACCAAGGATACCCCCTATATACAGACCACACATACCGACCTACAACGTTACGAGGAGATGCTGCGCGACTTCACCTCTTGTGAACGGGTCAAGGTTCGCGCGGTGCCGCGAGCCGAAACGTCCGAGTGTGACTACGAAGAAATCATTGCCAAGGGAGCCTGGTTTGCCGTGGCCAATTTGGAATTCGTCATCATGCAGCCTGACTTCCGCTCCACGGTTGCCGACATATTTGAGGTTGAAAGAGTGCGCAAGCTTAGTCTGAATGTAGAATGAGAGGTTTTTTCGGAATATATGAAGCCATATCCCTAAGAATGAAGGAGCTATCTCTGTCGTCAGTTCGCAGACCCGCCACTCAACGCACATGTTTCTGAAAAACTTCGCTCGCCACCCGGTGATCGTTGGGGCCGGGGAGTATCCATTTAGTAAACGCCAGGATTGAAGCAAGTGAAGAGGAAAAAAAACAGCCGTTCCGTCCTGCCGGCGTTCCACCTGACGAGACCGGCCGATCTCTGACAAAATCTGAGCCGCGACTCGCTGAAGGAAAAGGAGCACCTGCGGTCGAAGCAGAGCGGCCGGAAACGACCACAACTCCACATTCGCGCACTTACAGTTGGGCTGAGTCACGAGGAACCCCGTGAACAGATTCACAGAAGGCGTGAGGAACTTGGAGAACCCCTTTCCTTCCTTTGCACGCTACCTTCGTGGGACTCTTTCAATATCGTCTCCGTATCGCTCGCGATTCCGCTTTTCCCTGACCATGGCAGTAGTTCTCGACCGGTTTGACGGCGGGAGCTGCTCTCAGCAGAACAAAAAGTCTCAGGATCCACCTACAGCAGCGCACTTCCCTTCGCTCAAAGCCGTAGTCACGGCGGAGGTCGACAGTTCACTCAGTGTACAAATACACATGGGATCAGAGCTGTGCGCCGCGTCCAAGATCCGCCGGTGCACAGCTCTGCATGGCGAGTCTACACGAATAAGGATGCGAACACTGCAGACTCTGCAGTCTTTGATAGTTTGTACTCGGCCGAAAGTTTAAACTCGGTTGAAAGTCGGTTGGAACTGATGGAAACTTCCCAGGTCGGTACGTAGGATCGTATTCAAAGCGGACCGACCGACCGACAGACCGAGTAGTGGACACGGGAGTTCAGCTTTGGAAGATTGCGAACGGGGACCGAAGAGGCGGGGACGAGCTAACAGTGGCGTTGACACCGTGATCCTTGAGACGGCATCCTCGCCCGTTCAGGAGTCTCTTCACTCGAAATCCGGAGCCCAAGTGGCGAGAAACTCCCATTCGAGTAGTTTCCTAGTTTCGAGCAGTCCCGAGTCGGGACTCCCGACGCCGAGACAGTTTCGGGATTGTTGCGGGCTGAACATCGCCCTCAATCCCGCAGTCAGACGCATGAAGACATTGAATTTCGTCTACGGCCGCCTCTCTCTGCCTGAGAGCATGAAGTTCGTGGTGATTTTCGTCCTGGGTCCACCAATTTTCGCAAACAAGCGCCTCAGAAGCAGACAGAGATACCGAAGTTTGGAAGTTTGAACGATGCCGAGAAGGAGAGGGTTCGGCTGGCTCGACGCAGGCGGCGCTCTATTTCCCTTCTTCGCTCGAGTGATCTGTTCTTGAGAGATTTTCCATTGCCAGTGTCATCCACATCCTCTGCCTCGAAATCTCTGTATGATCCGTTTATAGGCGGATTCGACGCGGAGTTCAAAGTTCTGACATTTGATGAGAAACTCGCGGTTGTGCATGAATCCCTCGACATACGGGTCATGGGGTTTCGCGCAAGGCGTTAAAGAAACGCGAGAAACGCCTCCAGGTTCCGAAGAGGTAAGATCCCCAATCTCATCAGGATTCGACCGAGCCCAGTCGTTGAAGCAACAGCTTTCACTGAATATAATGCCTTCGCTTGGGCTGAATCGTCTCAGTTGGGCAACATTTCCTACCGACAAAACAGTCTCGGATGGGACAATGCAATATTCTCCATGTGCAGGAAAACTTCGGGAGTATCAGAGAGGCACAGCCTGATTGAGATCTCAAAGACATGAGATCGCTCAGTTACATTCCGTTGTTGGAGGAAGTCACCATCAAGAGCTAAGGTTCATCCTTGCGCACTGTTTCTCCCGAAAGAGTGTGTCGGGTATCTATCCAACTTGATTGACTCGACGGCCATTGATCCAATATTCTGGACGCTGCTTCGCTGCGACGCAGTCTTCATTGAGGTAGTCTCCGCCGAGGTAAATAGAGAAATCGTCGTCCACGAGACCTGGCAGGTCCATCAACAGGTTCTCATTTTCGCACATGCGGAGCTGTCTTCAGGATTATCGCGTTGAAGACCCGATAATGCCCATACATCATACACATGTCCCCGTGAGTCCGACTTTTTGACATCGGTTCCGGCCGAATGCCCGTTGCGCTCAATATCTGGTTGCTTCATAACACCGAACGCCGGGTAACATGGGTAGAATGGGAAAGTGTGGAACTAAGACGAAGGGTGACACGAGGTGGTGCTCATCACACCGGGCTTTGACGTGAATCTGTTCTAGGGATGACCACAAATCGGAATCGACCGATGGAGTCCTATTTAAGAATCAGGGTCAATTCTGAGTGGAGCAACACGGATCCACTCTGAGAGAAAAACCCGACCAGCGTTCCACTCTCTCGCTGTGGCCGCAGAAAGATCCGCGGAATACCAAGTGCCCGCAAGCTCCAAGTCTGGTTTTCTTCAACATCCTGACCACAATCCGTGGGGCTATTCCCCGCTCTTACGGTCTGGGAAGAAGTATTCTTCGATTACTCACCAGACCGCTCCGAAATACATGGCACGACGCAGCCGTGTGAGATGGTCCTGGTTTCGGAATCGGAACAGCATCCACTCGTCCAATACGCAGGAGAATCTATTGCCGTCGGAGGGAGGCTTACGAACTCAAGATATGTTAGAATATTCATCTGAAAACGACTGGATGGACATCACGAACTACTCCTCGGAACGGTTGGGCTTCATTCCCCTGAAACCATGACCCGGAATATTTTTCTAAGGAGCCGTTCCCCTAGAAAAAATGCACCCTGTTTCGGAGTGCTTTGACAGAAGGCCTCTATGAGGTTACGAAAAATGGAGGCCGACTTGCAGAAAAGAGTAGCATGCTAGACTGGATTCTTCATGCCGACCTTTCCGGAAGCAACGAACTATATGGAGTTCTGGCACTTCAGATTAAGTAGTATTCCGAGCCATCCCCAGGCTGTGGAGCTGTCAGAGGCGACGTGCTTAGATATTCGCCGAAACATTTGAGCGTGAGTCGACTGAGAGTGCTCCTTGCGTAAGCAAATTCGGAGTGGAGGTATAAAACATCTCACAATCTAGGAGGTGAAAAAATTTATAGCAACTATGCCGCCCTACTTCTAACGATCTGATAATCCTGGAGGCTCATGGAGCACCGAAGAGATGATCGTCTCGGGATGTTTCGTCCTCCTGAGCCTTGAACAACGAAGTGATCTCTTGATCACCTTGAAATAGAGGAGCCATGAGATCACTCAGTTCGGAGTGATTCTACCCGAGAATTGTCAGCGACGTTATCGGTCGGTGGACTCGCCAGTGAGAGCGACTGAGTCCCGAGCAAAATCGACCAGTGACAATCATGCCTGAGTTTTCCGGAAGATATTCCATCTATGGTACACCTCTCCATCGCATAGATACCTCGAACAGGGAGCTCCGGCTCTCTAGCACGATGCCTCGAGGCGTTTTCGTGGATCGGGTTACAGCTCCTGAGCGAACCGGATCAAACGTCGCCGGAAGCCTCTTAGTACTTCCAGCGCCCGCAACACTGGAGCCAGCAGAGTGGCTTTCCACCCTGGTGGCCAGCGAGGCGCCGAAGAGCGACGCGACATACTTTCCGAACTCGGTGCTGGGGTCCGAGGCATCATGCACTCCGCCAGAACGGATTTTTCCAGATGGTTTCACCTTGCAAAGGTGCCAGGGAACAGTTGCAGAGCCAACGGTGTCAAATGAGTGCGGAACCCGTGCGTCCAATGAGCCGAGCATCGCCGAACTAGCACCCACGACTCCGAGTCAGAAACGTCTGAGGAATAGGATAGAGAAACCGATTGGAAACATGGAAACGATGCCAACTTCGACGGAAAAAAAGGAGGCATTCTGTCCATGTTGTTGTCATTAGTGGAGTGTTTTGAATGACTTGGTGTTCGTACTTCCGATTCTGGCATAATTCTACTATGTACATCAGTGATCGATTAAAATGTGAAACTGTAAATATCTATCATCTGTGGTACAGGTTCGTAAAACGGTGATATTCATGTTTCACAAGCTGTCAGTTCTCGGAAATACGTGATTCGAACCGGAGAACACCTATGATGAGACGCCACTTCCGGATGAACACATCTTTATTAACCTGTATCAAAGAGTGCGGTCACGACGTTGTCCAAAAACAGTTTTATTCTCTGAATTCCACTCAATTAAGTGTATTTCACGTCATCGTTCGTTCAACATCGACTTGTTTTTCTTAGAAAAAGAATGCCTCGTATCAGCCGAAGAGCGGACACCAGGCTGACTGGCGCAACACCTGTCCGACGCGAAGGGAACCCCGTGGTCAGCATTGGAGTACGTCTGAGTGGTTTTAGATAATATCAGAGAGCATCCACGCTTTGCAAGCTTCCTTCTCTAGCTCTCAACCCTCAGACTTAGTTTGCTCGTCGGAGGATATGACGCTATGTTTCTGGACTTTCATTTATCATCGGCTTGGTTCTCCTCTCACATCTCTGAATCCAAACGTTAGTTTCCCGTGTCGCACCTCTCCACTATCGCACGCGGGAGGATCGATAAGAAATACCTCGACGTTCCATAGAATTAACACTGATTCATAAGTGGTTGTCTATACAATAAGAATTAAGAGCTTCATCATGTCATGGTGAGGTAACAACTCATGTTTCGTAGGAGTAGTGCTGGCGCGGGTGCGTCAGTATTTGACTTAAGGGGAAGAGGCGTGAGGGAATAAACCGAAACTAGGGCAGACGACAGCAATGAAAGCGGCACTGGTCGCCCGGCTGAAATTGAGATTTCCATCAACTACGGAGCCCATCGATCCGTTGCCGCACCGACAAAAAGCTTGGATGAATCTGGATTAGCGAGTCGATGAACTTTCGAAAGAAAGACCCATCGAGTTCGGGAAGACCTACAGAATCCAGAGACTATAAGGCCCGACGGTGCGGATCTACCCATCGATAACTTAGGGCGCCATTGCGGAACAACCGGCGGCGTATTACTCCTTGAATTATTTAGTTGAATAACTGACGGGTTAGCATACTGGATTAAAGTAGCAGAAATGCTAGTGAACTGATCGGAGTAATGGGAGTATTGATTTACAGACACGGATGAACATATCGCAAACAACCCTGGCGGGGCCGTCGCTCCTCTTCTGAACGAGATAAATATATGTTTCCCCGATATTTCGCTTTCCGGTGACAGACGGCTCTGTGAGACTAACAGACTAGAAAAAACGCTCAGGACGCCGCTTCCGCTTCCTTAGCTTTCTCCTCCTGAATGACTTTGATCCAATGCGCGTAGTTATCCTGGAATGACAAGGAGCGAGAACTCTCCGTGAATGATGATGCCTGAACAGAATAAGACAAGCGGCCCTGAGCTCCAAGAGCAATTTCTTCCAACTTGACAGCCCTCCGGCGAGCCCGGTGTCATATTCGACCAAGAACGCCATCAATCTTTTCCGTAACTTCAGATTGCAGCTGCCATAACCTCCCCTTTTTTTGAACGATGATGAGACCAAGACAGGCAGAAAGTCACTGGGACCTACTCAAATTCACCCTAAACAGACACCAATGATTCGTTCGTGGAATCCACTTGCGGAACCCGTTTCGTTCGGGTGTTTGAGCTCACCTGTAAATGCTTGATTTGTATGCACTCTACGCGGTTATTAGCGCTGGCTTTGACGCCATCTTTGAGGTCCATCGAAGCGTTCGGATGGTTACCTGAAAGCAAGCGGGCTTATACGCGAACTCATGGTGTCGGATTTTCCGTGCCAATCAGCTGGTGGGCTGCGCTGGGAAATCGATCCCTGACCAGGTCAGCAAAAGCCCTCCGAGATACTCCCCATTGGAACGCAAATCCTACTAAAAGTTCCAGAACTGATACAGCGGGAAAAAGGAGAAAACATCGAGCTGGTTTTCCTCAAGGAACGGGCGACATGTTCAGAGAAACGCGGGTTATGGCATCATAGGGGTGAGCTGTTCCCCCAAGAGTTCCCAGTTGAGTCATTCGATTTGGTGGGGGATGATGCGCGTCCACGGATTCTATATACCCCTCTACAGCGTGAAATCGCCTGGTGAACTGGCTCATCGAGGAAAAGATTCGGGTTACCTGAGCTCGCTGCAGACTCACCGTTCGTCGCCTCTTCTGCTGTGACCACCCATTTGCCGGGCAGGAGTCCTGCTACGGCGTAAGCGTTGCACAGAGGGGCGACAAGGTGGTTGATAAACGATTCCTGCAGTTTTGGCAGCTGCGGTTTCGACCGATCCATGAACGGTGAGATCGGAAGTCCGAGGTGGGCTTCTTCGTCACCCTGCTCGTAGAACTCTTCACAAATCCGTTCGGTCCAGCGGACATGAAGGTCGCGCCTTTTGCACGGTCCATTGATGTCTGAGAGCTTTATCGCCATTTCCAATACGAGCAAACGGTCGGCTTCGTCGTTCCAGTTGATGCCCGAACTCTCCTCTAAGTTGGTCTGGGGATCAAATATCAATTTGTACGTCAACGTCCGTCTTCCAAAGCAGAGTGGAAACGTGGTGAACAACCACGGTGGCCCAGAACCTTCATCGAGTCCGTTGGCAGCGCATTCAGGATTTACTCTGAGCGCTCCTGTCCAGGACCGAATTTCGTTTCGGGGGTTCGGAATTGAGTGAATATTCGTTGAATGGTCGAGGCAGTTAGACGATGCCCACGGATTCCGTCCAAGCAACTACAAAGCACGAGAACGGAACTCTCGTCGACTGCGAGAAAGAGAGTTCTGTGCTCCGCTAATTTCTGCAGCTTGTATGCTGCCTAGGAATGATGAATTTCGAACGAGCCGAGGCGAAAGAGGAGGCCGGACATGTTTTCCAACCTCCATTCAACTCGGGTGGGCTTGGAGTTGCGTGAACAGGAGGTTGCGACTTGAGATTCGCAAGGCACAGATGCGATGGAGGAGAGAGCGAAAATTATGGATCGCAACAGTCAGATGCTTCGCACGCCATGGTTCGCGAATCCCTCCCGAATTACCTTTGCGGTGAACTCGGCGAGTACTTCGAAATGTCGTTTCAGATCTGTGGCAAGGATACACTCTATGGCCACATAACGGAGTCGTTTGAACTCTGCGGTCTCGAGATTCTTCAGGAAGTTGAACTCCGGTTTTGAGAGAAGGAGGCCCCAGGCTGCTGCCGCGTGATGGTTTTCGAGGACAGACCTGTTTCGAATCGCATTGTGTGTTTAGTCGATGTCTCACTCAGGGCAGTTTGGGAAAAAGTCACATGCAATAGACGAGAGCTGGCCTGGAATGATTCCGTCTACCTGTCATTGTAGAGAACGGCCAACGGAGCGTGGGTTGCAACAATGAAAGCGTTGGTCCGGCCAGGATGCTCGAAGTCGTGCATCGCGGCCGCGACATATAGAGCCAGGAGCTCCAGGGGCGGAAGATTCGAAGCGATAATCCCATAAGCCAGAGCGTTCTCATCTGTAAAGAGCCGAGCGAGCTAGCGTCAGCTCCAATTTCACAAATACTAGTCTGAATAAGTCATCCAACTTGTCACCGCTGTCAGCAATAGTTCACTATGAATAATGAACCTGCGAACGTTTCCTTAACGAGAGCCAAGTATGAGGGCCCTTCGAGCGACGGGACTTGACTTCAGGAATTCCAAGGAAAAATAAATATACGGCTGCAAACGTTCTTGCTGGCCGGCCTGGGTAAGTGAGCGTGCCGACTACAGATTCAACCCATTAGAGTCTCGTATCGGCGATGGCTCGACATTGTTTCTGTGTACGCGCCAAACTGAAGAGAACTTATAATAGGCCCCCACAGACGGTAGCTTACGTAGAGGGGTGGGCGGCGGGCCGGAACCCACCGTCTGGGGATCAAACTTGATTCCTCGCGCTACTTTATGGGAACTAGAAACTCCTGGCAGGAGTCCAGGGTTCGTCTTGACAGGAAATCTAGGAGTTTGTAGTGACTGCTTTCGTTGAATGGAACGCAGCCCTGATGGCTGCATTGTGCCGGGAGAGGCTTCTCGTACTGCTCTCCTGGATCCATGCGCGAAATCCGAGGTGATATATTCGTCGTATACGAAAATCATTAGCGCGGTGGTGACTGCACGTCCGAAGGTTAATCGAACGCCGGCGCGATGTTAATGAAAGGAGTGATTCCTTCAAAGCACGCCTACCTTCCTGCTCGTGCTGATAGTCGAGCGCAATGTAGAGGTCAGAGATAGTGGTTTGCTCCAAGCCTGCAACCTGTTGTGTAGTAAGATAATACACTCCGTGCAGGACATCGGCCGCGTGCATCTTATTGTGGTAAGGGATGTCACGGTAGCCACACTCCAGAGCGTGTAGGTAGCAGAGGAGCTCTCTCTCAGGTATGTGGAACGCTTCGACGAGGCCCGTGTCGAACAGGATTCGGTAGCACATCTGAAAATGGGAGAAAAGTTATGAAACCGCCGTGTATCCGTTGCCAGAATGTCACCTGTGAAATTCGACACAGCTTTTAGACAATGAGAGTTTCTGTCTGAGGGACTTCGAGGGTAGCGAGGTCTGGTTCATTCGCGGCAAGCTTTCGAGCTCATCTTGAATGATCGCGCTGAAGAGGCGGGCGGAGAGAGGCTCCGTCCTTCCGTGCACATATACAGGAGAGCTCTCTTCTTTCGAGCGAGATAGGCGTTCCTGATTCCTAGTGAATCGCCACAGTCGTGGTCCGGCGGACCACTTGTGGCTCCATCAGCTCCGCCCTCCCCCTTTCCTGGAGGCATCCACCACGTTACTGAACAAGAGCTGCATCGAGGGCCGGGAAGCCTGACTCAAGAGCGTGCATCAGAGCTAATTGTACTTTCAGTTGCCCAGGCTGTCTTCCCGCAGGCGAAGCTACAAACTTTATTCCGAGTGCGAACCTCATCTGCACCGGCTGCCAGATCGCGCTCCTGCTGACAGATACTTCGACCACCACTGCGCATAGCAGCGAGGCAGTGCACTTTGCGTCGACGCACCTCCACCTAAGCTGGTCGACAGGACGATGAGATCGTTAACCGCTATGATGGATGATACCGGTGCAGGTCACAAGAGTAAGCCAGGGGGATGGCCGCAGGCAGCATCCACCGACACTAATAGCGAATGCACTGGCGTCAACAGCGACCACAGCCGAGGCATGAGTGGCCGAAATGAGAACGCGCCCGTCTGGCTCGGTGAAGAGAGAGCGTCCGCTCCACGGGAAGGCCGTCAGTGACTCCTGGTCGAGTCACACCCGAACGGGGTCCCGCGTATAATGAACACTCTCAAAGGATCTACCGAGATTCGACACATTCACAAAGCAGGGCCCGACCGTATCCTCCGTAGCAACAATTCTGTTCCCTGTCGGGGTCGGGGTGAGGAACGAGTAGAAAGAGGGGAACGAGAAGGGAGGAGCTGCTCCTCAGAACGGCACGTTTGGCGCAGCGTGTCGTTCCGTCACGTCCAGACATGTCCTTGGACGAACTAATCTACCCGACCGGCCGGAGCAGACTTGAGACCCTCACCGTTGACTGCCAAGACGCGGTCAGCGCTGACATGAATCTTGCCTTGCCTCGCAGGGGCGTTCGCGTACGCTTCTCTCTTATTGCTGCACTGCTGTGACTTCGTCGCCGTGTTCGGAGCCGAAATCAGCTCGACTTCGAAGCACCCCCCCCCCCCCCCCTCGGCCTCCGCGCTGTCAATGAAGAAGAAGATTCCGGCCTTCGGATCCGTCTTGCTGCGCGCGTCTAACAACGCAGACGGCAGCTCTGCCCCGTGCTGCTCGACACGTGTCTTTCGATCAAACTCACCGTGCTGAGCAGCGTTTTCGGTGATTGATCCGTGAGCTGGAAGATGTCGAAGTCCCAGTCGCACAGAGTGGCAAGATGCGCGTCCTTGACAATTTCTGTCGTGTCCAGTGTTATTCCGTTGACCTCGTAGGTTCCGGGAGAAAGGACTTTCGCGTCGAAGTTACGCGTGTCGTTCTCTTTGGCAACAATGGGATCGCTCGTTTTCCTCGTGTTGCTATTCCTTCGCCCGCAATACCTGTGATGAACTTTCTTTGCTGAGCTGCTCTGAGACGCTGGCTTGGCCATTGAGGTATCTGGCTCACTTGCCGAGTCTGGCAATGAGCGCGAGCTCGCCGCATTCGACATGGGCGACGCGATCTCGGTACTCACTTGCAGATGAAGTCCACGTGCGCCGCGCAAACATCGGAGCTTTCGGAGACGAGTCTGTCATTAGCCCGAATCAATTCGTCCGGTAGCGGGGTTGTCGATAGCACATCATCTGCCCGACTGCAAATTGATCCACTTTGAGGCATTATTTGGAAGAAAGAAAGAAATTAAAAAGTCGTTTCGCTGCACCAGCAACAACGACTGGCGGCAAAACTGCGGGATGAGAATGGAAATTCAAGAACAATGAAGAGGACGAAATGGAGCCACGGAGGGCTCCCCCGTGCCGCCTGTTTGGCGAGAGAATATCGCGATACAGCGAACGTTGTGTGAACTCTGCGTGGACAAAGATGCGTGTCTTACCGAGCACCGGTGCTGCGTTTTCGGGATGGCTCAGGTTCGAGTGTTGGCATGCCTGTCGCTGAAGTCGTAGTTGACCAAGTCGAAGTCGACATTCGTCGCAGCAGCGAACGAGGCAGCTGTCGCCGTGTCTGGAAAAGTAGCAGATGTTTATTGCACCGTTATGAACAGAACCTCCAGAGGGACGTGGCGTCCCCTAGGACGCTTTCATCCTCCGATCGAAACCGTCCCCCAGAGAACATTGAGGCTCGTTTATCGCTACATATCCGCGTCCGAAGGCGTTCGACGACGCCTGAAAATCTCTCTCCACATGCCACTGGATATCATTGGAGAACTATCCCATCCTTCGGGTTCGGGAAACGCGAGCCATGTCGACTCGTGAAACCGTGGCGGACGGACGTTGAAGTCGGTATCGTTGAGGAGACCCATGTGATTCGAGAGCACGGAACGTTCGTCATTCTCGATCAGCAGCACGTCGGCGACGACTTGTTGTATGAGATGAATTCCCCGCTAGATTCTCACATCCTTGACCGCCACAGGTGGATATTTCCGGGGTTCCCGGGCATTTTCTGGGAGTTGCCCCGACGTTTCTTTCTGGCTGCCTCCCTGAACGGTAGTGGGAGGCGGCGTTTCCGCGAGCTCCGGGGCTCAACCCCGGACGCCGCCGTGTCGTACTTCGCCACTGACTTTTGCAAGTCGGCGGCTGATACCTCGACTTCTTCCTATCCCTCCGCTAATTTTACAGCCGGTTTCACAGGAACTGAGAGGGAAGTCGGAGAAGACGCGGGACTGTGCAATAAAAACTGACTTCGGTTCCAGAAAAGTAGTCTCTGAGCCTGGAGAGGCAATTGCATGAATGTGATTATTCAGTGCTGGAGATTATTCTGGAGGGAAATCAATCGAGAAAGGTTGGGATCCGGGTACGATTGATTTTCGTCAGGATCGAAACGTTCCTCCTACGGAACCCGTCCCAAGTTTTCCCTCCCGACGCAACGTGCCGTATACGCTGTATGGTCTCCACCTCACGACCTGTTCAAATTCGATTTGTTCGGAAGGAAATCCTGTCGCTCGCCTCACTCTGGTTAATATTTCATCGAGTTTTCCCCTTCCTCCAACGGCTGCGAGTTCGAAACCCACGCTGGCGGCTCTGCAGACCGCGGTGCTAGCGACCATTGGAACCCCGATCCGAGGAGCGAAAAGAGGAATTCCCCCGTGGTTCGTTGAGTCTTTCGGGAAATATTCTTTCCAAGTGTCAGTCGGTAGCGCCGGCACCGCCCAATACAGCGTGGACTTCATGAAGGTGCTCGATAATCTGTAGAGGTTGCGGGCCAAAAGCTGAAATCTCGGAGCTCGGACAGGGAGCGAAAGTTCGCAGTGGCAATTAGCCGACGGAGAAATCGTCGCAAATGTGTTCTGCTGTACGCCTGCTAACGTAATTAACTTCGTATCTGTCGGAACGGTGGAGTCGACGGGGCCATCGCCGACCATTGTTGCAAATCATGAAGCTTTCTATTTTGTTCCCCAGGAAAATTAGCGCAGGCCTCGGGGGCTCTGATTGACCGACGCGCTGATTCACTCACCTTTGACATGTCCGAAGGTTTTTCGCCGGTGAACGGGATCTCTTCGCAGTCGTCAATGTCGCCTGGCTCGCTGAGGGGAGCCAGCTCGACTTTTTGGCCGACGGCGACCTTGGTTGACTTGTTCTGTTGAGAAGGACACAAAAGAATTTGGAGCGCCTTGAGGCCGGAGGCAATGTTCGGCGGAATTCCATGGTCCATAAGCATGTCAGCGATGAGCCCGTTTGCCTCGGCGAGGAGTGTGTGGTCCAAGGAGCCCACACCACCGCCCTGGGAAAAATCAATGATTAGTTGATAATCCATCCGTCGAGGAGTCGTACTCAGCGAAACCAATAGATAAGAGCAGACATTTCCTAAGCTTCGTTATTGTCGCCATCCCAGCACGGAATTCCGAGGACGGTTCCGTGAGATGACTCTCCTCATTTCCTCTGAGTCGGGCAATCAGTCGATTATGGAATCGGAAAATTTCCAGTTCGACTCGGAAGAGGCGTGACTCCCAACGCGAGCATGGCAGACGACAGCTTCGCTTTCTGCGTGTAACTAATTCTAACTCGACTAACAAGAAAATCTCATTTCCTTCGATGCCTGTCTGCTCCTCGTTCCCCGCCAACTTATGGTTGATGTCTCCAGATTCCGGTCAACCGAGAGGAGAGAGTGGATTTTTTCCTCAGGGTGCTCCGTTGGAGAACTCATGGAGAATCGGGTCTCCGGTCCGAAACCTCAACTTGGATAATATGGAGTCAGGAATCTGAGGGACGCCACTAGAGCTGAACATGATGGTCCGCTGAACCGTCGAGAGGGTCGGTTTCCATTCGTGCCGCAGAGGGTTTCTCATTGAAGTCCGGACGCACATGGCGAAGCGAGCCAGCGGACAACGAGTGAGACATCCTTTTTCCATCCCAGGATTCCGTTCGCTCCTGGCTATCCTTCAAGCGATGGGACAGCTGAGAGCTCCGCCCAGGTCACGGTTGATCTGCGAAGAGGTCTCTAATTGGAGAGCGCTCCGCAACGTCGACAAAAGCTAATGCAGCCAGTGACGAGCGAGCAGCAGCAGGTGAAAACCCATCTGCACCCCAACGAGATAAGTCACGGAACTCATCGGCAAGAATCCGACTTCTGAGGAAGAACTCACTGCGGCTCTGCGCGCAACTCGCACAGCCGAGGTACGGCGAGGATTAGATCTCAATCTAAGCCTGCGCTCAGCAATGGAAGGCGGGCATGGAAGAGCTTCTCGGAGGTATCTATGCAAGATACAAACGTATTGGCGCAAAACCTCCTTGCGGGCGTCGCAATCCGTCCGTGGCTCGGCATCTCCATCGCCGATGTTTCTGAGAATCTTTCACTCAGTCGCTCCGTCAGTTAGTACAGCCGGAAGGATGCCACGAAAGGAGGAACGCGATCCCGCGGAAGCTGAAGAGCTTCGATCCGGACATCGAATCCGCGTCGTGTTCTGCGGCTATGAAAAGATACGCGTGCCATGCAGTTGGCCGCGTTCCGACCATGAATGGCCACCCAGCTCACAAACTGGAAGCTGAACATCCCTGGGGGGAATAGGCCTCGTATTCTTGACCAATGAAAGCGGCGAAGTCAAACGCTGCTCAGAGGAGCAACATCTCAGATACTCATCCTCACGGAACTAACTTCTCTGAACTGCGTTGAGGGCAGGTTCTGTGGATGGACTGGCGAGGGATGGACGCGGGCGATTGGACAATAAATACTGAGCCCCTCTCGTCGGAGCACCTCTGCCGTGAAGAAGGAAAGAATTTCCTTGAACGGATTCAACGGTGGAAGAATTCCCGGAGCGACGATCAACAAAAACTTCACTGTCCAAATGCCCTTGAAAAAGGAACACCGCCGGGCAAAGCGACTCAAACCCCCAGCGTAGCCGCCGTGGATTGACATCATTCACCCGATCGCCTCAGACTACGTGGGCGCGGGCAGGCCCCGCGCTTGTTGGCAACAACAACAGACGAGCCCCGCTCAGCATCCAGCACCGACTCCCCTCGGGACCCACCAAGCCATCTCATACGCGAAGTCTGACATGTTCGTTTGCCTCCTCATCTTTTAGGCCCAAATCAGCTAATATGTGTACGACGGTCGGAGCCGTGTTCGAAAAAAAGGATACTGAACTTTATTCGGCACTTCAGGCCTGACCCTGTGAACTCGCAAGAATTCAAGCGTTTCGATTCCTTGTCATACTGTTTTTCCTGCCCACTTGGGGTGCGAATGAAGGTGGAAGAAATATGGGAGCCAGGGAGTTCGGTTTTCTCTGTGCTGTAGTGTTCGGGATCCGTGATCGAATCCATATTGCTCCGAATCCACTCCGTGATTCAACAATGTTTTGCGATCAGACGATCGCCGATGCAGCCGAGGCTCGCGGCATGACGGGCACGAAATTCGGAATTCAGACCCGGGAGGAAGTAGATATTCGATGGCTGATCTCCCTTCGCTGGGGGGGGGGGGGGGGGGGGGCACGTAATGCGCTTAGTGTCGAGATGCTTAGAGGTGAAAGTCTCAAAATTTCCAGCTCAGATTCTGCTTTTTGTGTACCTAACCCATCCTGGAAGAGAAGCTGCTCCCGACTGGAACAGGTTGGGATCGCTCAAGACGATCGAGTGCCCGAACACAGTACTAGAGACGCCTTCGTAACTTTGACTGGACCTTCAACTGGAACTTTCAACCTCCAGCGACGATTCGTTGATTCGATAGACTTCTGAGCTCTGATAGTTTTCGATAGAGCTCAACTGATGGAGAATGGACGATCCTGTTCCTCGACAGCCCGCTCTTCAAGTCATCGATTTCCCCGAAACTGCCCATTGTACACTTGTCGATGGAGCAGTGAAAAATACCTTCCCTCAGGGTGTTTTCGGAATTCAGGGTTGGCGTGTGGGAACGGGAAATGGAGGAACCGTCTCCAGTGAGCTCGTCTTTCTTGAGACGCGAGTTCCATGTGAGCGAATCTCATCGTAGAGAATGAATTATCCCTCGAACTCTCCTATTTTTGTCCTTCGTCACTATTCGATGCAACGATTCCTCAATATTCTCTGACAGCCGCGAGCGTCCGACGTCCCTCCGACAAACCATGTCATGGGCGTAACTGAGAGCCTCATCCCTAGGAGTAATGTAAGCTTCGATTGGATGATGACTTCATGCTGGAGCCAAGTGGCAGGGCCGTGATGTCGGGACTGCAATCACATTATGAGGACAATCAGCGACTCCTCGGATCATCAGGGTGTCATTGTTTAAAAGCTCCGGGGAGTTCCCTTCGCCTATTGAGTTGCTCATTCACTTTCTCCTCGTTGCTTTGAACGGATTCCCTCGCTCGACGACCAGAGCACTCGAGAATTGGAAGATTCGGGCAGAGAATCTCAGGAGAGCAGTTTATCAGAGCGTGCCTCGCCAAGCCTTCCAAGATTGGGCGCTCTGACGAATAAATTCAATGCGAATATCTCACAGTATATCCGCTCCGATAGCTCAGGTTTTTTTCCGCATATTCTTGAGTGCCAACGTGGTGTCCAGCGACACAGCGCTCGCTAATCAATCTTCGAGTGTTGCGCGCTTTCGGAATTCTTGTTCGGAAGCGAGCCACAGGTTTTCGAAATAGGTTGGTTTCCCCGGCCGACAACAAAAGTTTCTTGTGTGGTAAAAAGAGGATTTAATTTGTATCAGAATTAAATCTGAACCATCTTAAGACCCAAGCCCACCGCCCGCAATGGGATTTGCGAGGCGATAGAGAGTGTTACTGAAGCAATACCGAAAGGTGATCCCAGGACACTTCTGAGGGCTGGCTGAGAGGTTCAGCCGGAAAACAAAAGGTTTTCGAAACAAATCGGCCTTGAGGTAAGTTTTGTTCCGTGAACACGCCTATAGGAACGAACAAAACAAAACAGAAAGCTTCGAATAGACCCGAAAAGCCACAAGAGTGAGGATTTGTCGCTGGCGTCGACATCCGATCTTAGGGAGCAGGAACTCCCGCTCTTCACACAGAATATATCCTGTCCGAGTAGCACGCTAAGATCATGCCAGAAAGGATCTCCATATGAAATTACAGCCCTTCCGTGGAAGACGGCCAGGCGGAGAGCAAGGAAAACATTTCTCCCGATGTTCAGAAGTGCGGGAGTCGGGTTCCTTGTCCGCAGGTGAATAGAGGTGGCCTCAACCGGGTCGTGTTCCAGTTTCTACTGCGCACCTTGCTTCTAGGATATTTTTGTTGAGACCCATTTCTGAGACACGACCGATCGCATACTGTTCACGAGTGCAACCTGTAGTTGATGCCTGTTTTTCTGCCGAAATTCTCATACCATTGGGAGGCTATGCGCCCTCGTAAACAGCATCAAGGTTCGTCTCGTTCTGGATGTCTTGCAACGAGGCTGAGAGTTGTCGTTCTCCCTTGTTACAATCAGGTTCCTCCACCCATGACGAAGTCGTGCATGCAGTCGCGTCCCGGAGTCCGTTTTAGCGGAGTCAACATCTGAGTTGCGTTCCCCATCTCAATCAGGCTCCGGCTGAGACCTCGCCAATGCAGCCCCTCGGAGGCTCGGAATCCCATCCCAGAGATAGAAACCTTATCAGAAAACGGCCTTTCGGGTCTCGAACTTGTCGAATACTGGAGCCTTGCTCCTTCTCCGACTTCCTGAAGCATCGGAGACCTTCTCAGATGTTCGTTATCTCGGGAATTCGTCATGTGCTGAGTTCGCCATCTGACAAGACCGATATCAGCCAAGCTTGTCATCCGATACGGTGCCCGGAGAGAAAAAATCGAAACTAAAAGGTTAGTCATCTGCGGTAATATGAGGTAGGTATCGTGCTGCATACCTAATTTCAGACATCCACGAACGATCTTCCTGCACTGAACATGCCTCTACTTCGGAAGTTTTCGTAATGTTTATGACGATCGTCATCGCTTCTTCATTCGTCACACTCCGAGGGAGGGATTTTCAGTCCACGGAACACACAGCACTTCTGTCCGCTTGGAGCTTTGGAGATGAGGTTTCTGGACAGCTCGATTTGGGATTGCCGAGTTCTGGTCTCCTGTGTATCAACCATGCTACTCGATTGAGATGCCCCTCCCTCCCGCATGTAAGCAGGGTAGGGATCCAAGTAGTGATCAGGGGGGCGAATCCGTCGGTCTGAACGAATGTTCCTCCGTGCGTTCTTCTATCTCTCCACCTGACTGTCGGTCGGAGAGCACGTTGCCAATATCCGAAAAGCAATATGTCCCGAACACGTGCTTACGGCGAATATGGCGGATATTATGTAAACGAAAGTATGAGGAAGACATGAAAGGGGCATGGCGTTTCTATCAGCGTGTTTGCCGAGCTCAATTTACGCCAGCATCCTCTTCGCCTATGTTACGCAATCAGGGCTCGAGGGGCATTTTTGCCGGGAGCGGAGAGCATGCTTCCGGTTTTTTCCTGCATCCAAAGGTGCCACAAAAGACCGGCGAATGCAATGCACCGATGAATAGATCGACGGAAAACTGCTTTGCGGGAGCTGAACGCTTTGACTCTCTGCGACGGTAGGGAAGGAATGGAGAGCTGCGAGGCCCCTCTGGTATTATGACCCTCATCAGGAATCGGTCGGAAACGAAGTCTCTCTCAGAATCGCCCTCATGATTTCCTGAGTTTCAAAGGTCGCGAAAACCAGGGCCACGACAGTCTCGAGATTCTTTTCGCTCACATATGACCACATATCGCTGCATGGATGGGAAAAACGGGGTGGAAACAGGCCCTAGAGGAGTGTCGCGCTGTTTGGGAACGTTCGGAGGAAGGTGAAACGTTGAAAAGCGGATAGAGAGCAAAAGCGGTCGGGCATGCTCAGAGCTTTCAGCAAAGTGAACCAAAGTGGAAACGATCGGAAAACGGATCGGCGTCGAGTGAAACGGAGAGCTAAAAACGGGTCGTCGAGGGCGAAGTAAGCCTTCAGGCCGAGTCAGGCGGCGGCGGGCGACCGAGCGGACCGCCAAGCTCAATCTGTTGACGGTGAAGAAGAGGAGAAGGAGGAAAAAAATAGAAGATTTGTCAGGGCGAGCTAAGCCGAGCAATGCGGACACTCGTCTGACCACCAACACCGTTACGACCTCAGTTCCCGCAGCAGAAGCAGCCGCCGCCGCAAGGCCCGCTGCTTCCAGCAGCAAGTGAGCTCGACAACAAGGCGGACGGAACCCATTTCTCAACAGACTCGTCGTGGGAGTCATCTTAAAAAATGAACTGCGTTCCAAGAGGAAAATGGCCATGTTGATTCTGTACTCGATCTGTTCGAACTGTTCCCACTTTAGACTAAGCTCTGGTGGTTTCGAGGTTGGCTCGCCGACTGATGATTATTATTATTCGTGACTCCGCTTCGTTTCCACTCATTGTACCAGCGAAACTGAGCCCTGGTTGAAGGACCTACTGCGAAGACCCTGCTCTCCGAGCCTGAGTGAGTGGGGATAGGACCGTCGTGGCGGCAGCGGCGGCTCAAACTCGTCATACTCATTCTGAAACCGAAACCCAACGCTCGGCGACAGCGGTGTCGACCTGTATATTCTTCTCCCCGGGTCGGTATGGCAGTGGTCACCCGAGCAAGCTAGCCTAGCTCGCCGGCGCTTTTGCTAGATGACATGCTGACTTGCTTGTATGTAGGGCTGCTGTTTAACAGAGCAGCGGCTGCCATCGATGTTGAAGCAGCACCGGCGGCGGCTTGGAGGCCAAAGCCATTCCAACGATCATTTGCGGCGATGCGTCGCTCACTCACCCGTTTGCTCGCTACTACCTTTGATCATCACTCTCCGTTGTCGTCGACGTCGCTGTCGCATTTTTGGTGGTCGTTCCTTTGTTCCTTCTTCTCTAAACACTGTCGGCGGCACACGACTCAATGGTGGCGCATTCAAAACTCTGAACCGCGCAATATACCGCAGTCCGTTCGTGAAGCGCCGCCGGCGTCAGCCGCGAACTCGCTGCACACTGCTCGTGAAGTGGAACAGCTGGACGAGTCAACCCGTTGGAACGGGGTTGACGCGGCAGCGAGAGTCGCAGCAGACCAAACAACAGATGTATTCGATCGTTAGCTGCAAAGCATCAGCTGTTCGATAGCAGTTCTAATTGGAGCTCGAACGCGCACTGCCAGGAGGTCATCTTGCGTCTCTGATTCCTGACTGGAGGGAGATTTTCGAAAAGACGTGCAGAAGGGACCAAGCTGGGATAACCCCCCACAATGTCTCCGCACTGAGCGATTCTCCCGAACAGTCACCGCCAACTACTGCCGAAGAACGAGGCACCGTTCCCTCAACCTCCAAACCCAAACCCCCAATTGGTACGACTCGAGTTATTTCAGGCAAGCTCCGTGCGCCGGAGGTTCTAAGAATGCAACTTCAAACCCGGTGTTTTTACTCACTCACGACACGCTCTTCCATCCACATTAGGAAGCATGCAGCAGTTAGACCGCACGCACTCTCGTACACACTTCAACTGTCGTCGCTGGATCGTGTACACTGAACGCGGCGAACGGTGGATATTTGGGCTCCCACAAGTTTCACTTCGCCACGTTTAAGTGGGTCTCCATACCTTTAGTGCGCATGTGGCTAACATCACGTAGTTCTATCTGCGTGCATCACCATCAACACAGTAACGACAGAGACGATGACTTTGATGCCACCGGCGACGACGGGGACGAGGAGCACGACAATCACAACCACGGGAGCACAAGGACCAGCAGTGGAAAACTGTCTCTTTTTCGTTCGCCCGCTCGCTGTCAGACCCTGTCGTACGTAGCACTACTGAGTCAAGCGGACCGAGCACATCAGCAACCACACGCCGACAGCGAAGTCGATGATGAAGACCGCGACAGCGGCAACGACGTTGACGACAACGGGCTAATGTCAGCATTGTGAACTACACCCTGCACCGATATCGGCATTAGCTCACGAAGCGACGGCGTCGGCGACAACGGAGGCAGTTGTTGGCAGCGAGTGCATCGTCTTTATTGACATCTCTGAGACTCTCGGACAGACAAGCGAGATTCGTTCTGTTCCGCTTGCGAAAGAGTTCATGCAGTCACGTAGATCACAGCACGAGTTTGGGCCTTTCACTCTAAACCTCGGATCGTGTTTGTAGTCGTTGCTGATAACGGGAGTTTCGAACCGCGGGGTCGCCCAGCTCCGACGAAAATTCCTTTAGCTCGTTTCCGGACGCTTGTGGGCAGTTTGTCGCTTGACGCTCACTTGTTTGCTTGTGGGATGACTGGCTGGTTCGCTTCCTTGCTCGCTTGGTCGGAGGTGGTCGCGTTCGCCACTTGGTTTCGACCGAGAGACTGGCCGCACGCGCCCGCGCGACTGGGCCAGAGAGGGCCGCACCGAGTTGGCTAGCGGACTCAGTGGCTGACCAGCTAACTCACTGACTTACTGACTGACTCTATGACTGACTGAGTGGTCGCTAGCTAGCAACCAACCTGGCTACCTATCTTGCTTGCGAGCTTCTGTTTTGCCGCCGCCGCCGCCGCCGCCACCACTGCCGCAATCAGCAACAGCACAACAACGACGGCCAGCTCCGGAAAGCAGGCGGACTCGTTCTTTGGACGGATGGAACGACTTCTGGCTGGAGGGCACACCAAGAAAGCGAAAAATCGGCGCCACGGTAGACGGCACGTAATGTAGTCGGCATTAGCAAAGCAACATGGAACGCCCATCCATACTGCCGGAAGACATCGGACTGTTGAGACATTGCCGAGTGGAGCTAGATCAACGCTCAGATGAGGTGTTATCCGATCATGCCAGAGTTGAATGACTCGTTGAGGCAAAGCGGCAGGAGATAGCGGCAACTCTTCGTGGGACACTGCGGCTCATGCCAGGAGTTGAGAATCATCGACGGGCGGTCGCATAACTCCACCAGAGCGAAAACCACGCGAAAATCGGGCTCTGTTCGAGAAGGCTATTTTCGATCCTTCCAGGGACCTCCACGACGGAGATCGACTTCAACACATGTTGAACAAAGGCCTCCTTGTTTCATTTTAGCGAGATTTCGCCATTCAGAGAGATAGTGAGCGCACGAGGTATGGACGACATTTTGGGCACTGAAGAAGATAACTCAGGTGACTCGGACATCCAGGACGCTTCCATCGCCGGCTCGCATCTGCCGCATGTGGATCAACTCGGATACCATTCTATTTGCCCGAGCCAGTAGCGTATCCAGAGGTGTTATAGCCCCCCTTCCTCGGCAATTTTCCTCCTCCATACTGTGGAGGTCGTGTTCGTTGGAGGAGACAATCAGTCGGAATCACAGCACGAGCTCGAACTCGATGGTGAGTGTGCTGTTCCGCGTGAGAATAGTTTTACAATATACGGTTAGGCCCCGATGATTTCAAACATTTGGACATCAACCTGGATTTGTGGAAACTCAATCTCAGTGCAACCCCGAATATTCAACTTCCGGTCACTCTGACCGCTTTCCGCATCGATTAGTCGGAAGATTCGAAGGCGTTCCGAGCGATATTCACCGTGTTGTGCCTCATCATTAGCTCTCTCTGCTTTTCACGGCTGTAATGTGAGAACAGAGGCCATGGCGACGAATATCGAGGCAATAAGTTCGTTTTGAAGATCTTCGACAGAATCGCCGTCACTAGCCCCTCCCGCCCAGAAAAACTGAATACGCTTCAGATTCTCTGAAACTCTGAATGAACTGATACGCAAGTGAGCTGTCGGCACACCTGCAATTGAATCATTGAGGGCGCGAACGGCAACACTCATGAGTAGAAGAAGAGCGGCAACACATATGACTGGGTTGCGCGACCCGCGACGAGCTTGCCGCAGAGCCCCTCGTGGCCAGATCTCCCTCACGAAAGAAATGAGCCAAGTATTGTACCAAGCAATCAACGGGCTCGCTCGTCGCACCGTCACTGGAGCAGAAACCCCAACTAAAGATAAGTCAGGAAGCATTGCTATGGCTTCCTCTGACTCGACGGAAACAGCAGAAAGCAAACAAACAAGTGATAGAGCATTTGGAATGATCAACTCGAGACGAGAAGCATGCTGCGATCGAGTGATTCCGGAGATCCCTCATCTCGAGAAGCATTCGGGAAGTGAATATGTATTCCAAGAGCCCAGACCCGCACGGGAACTTTTTTTTCGAGAACTTCTACGTCTCGGCTCGATTTTTTTCAGCGGCTCCAATACCCTAGCTTGTTCCTTCCTTATTCCGCCGCGAACCATCGGCTAAACCAGCAAGGATCAGAATCTCATCCAAATTCATTCGGTTTCTGATAGTTCGATCAAACGGCTGCCGAAGAATCGCCCCCACCGTTCTACGGTGCTCAAGCTGACGGAAAAAATCGAGGGAACTGAGCAACGGTTTCCTCCCTCCGACCCGTTCTCCTCTCGACTGGGACGTCGTCGTCGTCTCACCTTCCCTTTTTTTCCGGATTGTTAGGAAGCAATAGCTTTGAGTAAACACCATCATTACGATGGCAAACAGAGGAGAGGAGGAAATGTTCTCTCAGTAAAAGCGTCGCCGTCGTGCTCGTCGTGAGGGAGCCTTTCTGTCGGGTGTCTTTCCACCGATTCGAACGTTAACAGAGATCGCTCTAGAGCCACCTGAGATCGGAGGGACTATCCTCGATATTGCGCCCTTCTCTGGAAAACGGTGCCGGGAAAATTAGTCAAAGAGGGACGGCGATGATCACCGCCTCGTAACTCCGGAGTTTCCCTCTCCTCCGAGTTCGCCGGTGTCACCGCTGAGACTCCGAGGATCCTCGACGCGATTCGAAACCTCGCATCGCTCCCCCTGCCAGAATGTCAATTAGGATGGAGACAAGGAGTTTTCTATCGCGTAAGTCAAGACGTTCCCGGTGACAGCGGGGGCGGGGCCACGAAGAAGGAAGTCCTGAGATGCGGGTTACTGTGAGGATGCCCGGACGCCCGTGTTTCAGAGCAACAGGTGCGAAAGCGATGCTCTACCATAGATCGGGACATGAATATTCTATGCGGTTTCGAGACTTTGCATTTATTAGAATGCCAGGAGCTGTCTGCTGCTAAACGGTGACCGATCCTGAGCAGGATGAGGATGATCTTGGGAGCTGAAAGTCATTGGTTTTCGAGTAGAATGACTCATCGGTGTTCCTGAAGACGAACGCGGTTTCTCCTGAAGCTCCACACGCCGGACCAGCTCTGGAATCTGAGTGACGTAAGCAGGGCAGAGAATTCTATTGGGAACGGCCCGGATCGAGTCCGATTTGGCCGTTCGAGCCCATTGAAGCTGGCTCGTCTCTCGATGAGCCTGGATTCTCTCCTGTCGGCCCACAGAACGGATGAGATCCGATACAGCAGGAGTTGCTCGAGCAACCACGGGGTGACTCCGTGTTGCTCCTCTTCGAAAGCCTCGTGCTGCCAAGGCCTGTGAGAGCTTCGTCGACGATAATCCAAGAAGAACAGGAGCCGTGAAAACAATATTTGGAAGAGCCAGCCGTGATGCTTAACGGGTGCGGTTTTTACTCGAAAACCCCATATGCGGCGTTCACAACCCACTCGGGCCAGCGAGCTGGTTCGTCGAGCAGTGAATTCTCTCTCGTTTCATTGCAGCGGCAACAAGAGTCGCAGGTGAGCGCCGTGGTTCCGGAGGCAGTCTCAGAATCTCCGCGGGAACATCGCAGGAGCAAGCAGGACAAGTCAGGAAATCGAGCTCTCTAGTGGATAGTTCGCTTGAATCTCGCAAACCGATCCGGAGGCGAGAGGAGTTTTGCTTCGATTGAGTTCGAGCCGACCTGGTAGGGAACTGGTGTTTTTGCGTGACTTGTTCTTCCTCGGCCCCCCATAGAGGTGAGAAATCGCAGCATGAGTATCGCGATGTCAGATCCGACAGACATGAAGCACACGCCGTTCTATTCGGTAATGAAGCTAACGGTGAAGAGTAAGGGATGAGGTAGCAGATCGAGAGGCCTGGGTATCTCGGCTTGTCTAAACTCATCCCTGCCGCACCTTGTGCCCACACTGCAGCCCCACAAGCACAAACGTACACCATAACAGCCGTCGCCACGATTACGACTGGTTCAAATGGTTGTGGCCCCGGCAGGGTTGCTCTCGGGTATTTCATGCACTACAAATGCGAAGGTAATGATTACGACGGCAATTTCACCGTTGTCCCAGTAATTGCTCATGACTTTTTATCTAATGAACAATGACAGTTCACGCAGCTGAGCTCTGTCACGCGAGTCGTTTGCTGGAAGACGTCGTCCAAGAGTCACTCGCGCTCCACAGCGAGGATTCCTGCCGACGGTTGCCTGAAAACCGCTCTCGGGGAGGGACAAGCAATCAACCAATTGCATTCAGAGTTAGGATCCGTTCGGTGTTGCTGAGGTGAACGGGTCGAATGAAACAATTTGGAAGGATTCCGGTTTTCGGGAAGACAGTCAGGAGGAAGCGGGTCCAAGTCGCAGCAGCATCGGCCACTGTTTTTTCTAGCTAACGTCATAAGATGTAGGCTATGTTTGTGAAGGAAATGAGGATGTTTCTATTTTATATATTCTGGAACATATCTTTCGAGGATATATTCTGAGCGATGAAAAGCTTTCCCGGCGGAGCAGAGGAATCGATTTCGAGTTCGTAGTCCTATCCACGCTGGTTTCGCCTCATTCAAACCGGATACTGCAATATTTTGAATCGCGGCGAAGATTCTACGACGCGGTTTGATCACAAGCTCTCTTGGAGTCCTCAGATCGAGTCTCCCAACGAGAATCTCCGGAGGGCTGTAGGAGGATCTGAGAACGTATGGCGAGAAATTTCTCAAGATACGTCTTTCGGAAAACTGTGCTCCTACTTCTTCGGATAGCTGTCTTAGATGCGGTCGGCGAGTGCGACAGCGGCTTGAGATAATGCGTTATTCCCAACTCGACGCGATCCCGATGTCAACAACGGTTTCGGGCTGACGAAAGGAAACGGGGATCGAGAGGAGGGAAGTCCAATGCGAGCTAAGCTGTGGAGTTTCAATCCGTCAGCGTGCGATCTCCGAGTCTCTTCGAAGAATGTGTGTCGAGAAATACATTTCCAACGAAGGAACCCTTCAGCGCGTTCTGAGAACTCGCAAGCATCGGAACCATGCATGTGCGAGTCGTGAAAATTTCCGAAGTATTATCGCGAAATCCTGAACCCGTGAGTGATGATGTTCCACTCCAGGTCGGATACGCAGTCACAGGAGTCACAGCTTGTGACGGCTGAATTGTGCGACACAGGTGCGGAGCTCGCATTCCGATTCCACATTGAGCTCGCCGGCGCTTTTTGAGTTGATAAACGGAGCGGACGCTCGTGTAATGCGTCGACTCCTACATTTTCGGGAATTAAACGTTCTCTGGGCCCGATCGGAGCTTGGAGTTCCGAGCGGAGGTTCAGAATCGTTCGTTCGCACGGTCCTCAGAGGTTCCGCACGATGCTACTGCTCCCACAATGATACTAAACTACTAGAAATGTAATACTATTTATTCTTGGAGAAGCAGGGAGGCAAGCGGAGCGATGAAGTCCGTTTTTTGATGAGCTTTCAGAGCGAGCAACTGACACCAGCAAGTCCAACAATGAAACAAATGATTCTTCTTGCTCAGCCTGCCTAAGATGCGAAAGTTTTCAGATCGGCAGAGTTTAAGACTGAGTTCCTGAGGAGTCGTCCGCGTATCGTTACTCTCGCCACGACATTAAGAGGTGCAAAGTTAAGTCTTTCCACTCCGGAGAGCGGCAGGGCCTAGCGAGGTCGAATATGCGCTCGTCGAAGTTTTCGAGATAATTTAGGAGACAACCAGCTCCGTCGCTGCTATATACTCGCACGCTGGCAGTCAACAGGGAGCTCGACAAGCGAGCTATCCGATTCACATCAGGAATAAATTGACGCCACCTGGCTGTCTGCTCCATCCACGACTGTGATTCCTAGTTTCCCGCTAGAGACAACCAACGTCACCAAAACCATTGTGGTCATGTTGTTTCCGTTCCCGAATTTCATCTACCCGGAAAACTAAATGACTCATATGCTCGGAAACTGGCGTCGCTCATGAATCCGAATCGTATGCCAAATCCGTGCTCAGCTCCGAGACATCGGTGCGGGCCACCTGTGCGAGCGAACTACGCATCCGAATGAGACGTATTCGATGTGCGCACAAGAAACCCGAGCAGGTTGCTCCGTACGACGGCGACGGAAACACAGGCCTGATTCGATACGTGATCCGGTAGCGAGCATACGGCGGGTCGTAAGCGAAGAAGCCACGACAAATTGTTTCCTTCCATTTTCTCTGGCCGCGTATCGATTGAGCGAACGACTTCGATGACGTCACGTTATCCGACGGTCTTCCTTTTCGATTCGCTGTCGAATCTGTACACGGGGGCCAGAGGGAGTTCATTTGCTCTGCGGCTGTCTCTTCAATATCCGTTTGCAATCTGAGACAGGCTCAGTCGCTCGGGACGGAGCTCCTACGCGATATGATTGCGCTGCGGGTGCGCTGGACGTAGCGTGCGAGGCCTGGGACTCGGGTCTGCCGTCGTTTGATCCGAAGTTTTTCTTCTCCTCGGAACGCGCACCGCTCTCCCGCGGACGCTGCGTCGAGGGGATGTTTCCGTAATAATGTTATGTGGGATCATTAGGGTCTCCTGTCGCTTCATCCAAAGTCGGGGAAGAAACTTTTGGTCGCTCCGTGAGTCGCCTAAACGAAATCGTGAAGACTTGGGTCGCGGGAAGGAGCTCGAGGTAAGATATCGACGGGAACAACACGTGTCGCGTACTGGTCGAGTGCGCGCCTCGTGGCTCACGCGCTCACCCTTTCGCGACCGCAGAAACCACAATAGGTCCCGGCTCAGGAACGCGATTTTCGTTTGACATGCTTCCTCGGTCAGCCTGCGTGGCTGGCAGTCAGGTGGCTTAGTGGGCCCATGAGAAGCAAGAGAAACAGCTAGCAGCGGCGGGCGCGGATGACAGCTCCCATTGTGTTGTGAAAAAAGCGTCCGTATTCCGCAACCTCACCTTTGCACGCCACGACAAACGAAATAGAATGACGACGATGTCTCCGCGCTGTCACCTTGTATCACCTAGACGAGCGGAACGACTCTTTGCGTCGCTCCTAGGTTTGTATTCGCGAGTCCCTCTGACTTTCTCCTCATTATTTCTCCTCCCGTCACGGATCCTCCAAAGAGTATCGCCGGAACCCCGCCTCCTCCTCGGTTGAGAAAAATATCCAACTGAACTTAGACCTAGAGCTTATTTGCCTGAACCCACGGATCAACTCGCTCCCGTATGAGACTCCGCCGGGGTAAGCGTTCATTAGATTGAGCCACACCTCTGCTGGGGAATTGGATGTGGTTCTCGTCGACGAAGAGTCGAAAGGACAACGTTTTGTCTGGAGGCGTTTTTTTTTGTTTGGATCCGCTCCTGCGCTCCCACATTCGGAAGTCTCCGAATCGATTCAACAGGACTGTTGCTCAAGGCTGAGTTGGCGGCAGAGCTTTCTACTTTGTATTTCCGCCATTCGCGAATTATACCGCCGTTAGACCGCTCGGACATTTCATTGACGTAGGCGAAGCTTTCGACAGACGCGGGGGAACGCTCATACCTTCACCGTGCTTCCACAAACTTTTTAGACAAAGTCACTGCGGGGCAGCCTGCTAGGAGTGAAAAATTAAACGCGATAAGCAAAGCGGCATCAAACGAAGAGGAGCGAAGAAAAAGTGAATAATTTGCGTCGTGTCGAGGCGGAGGGCAACGAAAAAGCCGTCACTGGCCCCAACGAACTGACTCTCTCTTTTTTGTCAAAGTTCACGGATCGGTTCCGCCCTACCAGTCAGGCGGAGATGAACACGCAGCCTTTCATGCAGTTCGCTCCTCATTCATATTTTCGGGACAGCACTGCGATGGCTCGGCCGAAAATCCGGCAGTTCCCGTCGAGCGAGCCGGCGGACTTGGAGGATCGATGAAGAAGAAATCTTGGACGCTCTCGCAGTCAACGACGACGATGGCGGCGACGACCGAGGCTTAATCAGAGCCCGGCCGGCGGGCAGACGAGCCAAGATTAGCAGATTATCTCGACCATCGAAGGCTCGAGATCTCGTATAGAATTGGGAAGAAACGCGGCATAGGCTGCGTTCATGGTCGCCCTTGCGAGAGAGAGGGAGAGAGAGAGAGAGAGAGAGAGAGAGAGAGAGGAGAGAGAGAGAGAGAGAGAGAGGGAGGGAGGGAGAGAGAGAGAGAGAGAGAGAGAGAGAGAGAGAGAGAGAGAGAGAGAGAGAGAGAGAGAGAGAGAGAGAGAGAGAGAGAGAGAGAGAGAGAGAGAGAGAGAGCAGTTCTCGCGTGGAGGTAGGCCTCTCAGTTTGAGCGGGAAATGGAAGGAGAGCTGGTGGAATCGGCTACGGAATGCTTCAACTGGCGCACCGGCCCCTGCAGGATTCCGGCTGCTTACATGCGGCGTCTGATCACAAAACGATAGTTCATTACGAACTGTGGTACCGAATTATAGTTTGTCTACTCATTGCTCCCAAGACATTGACAAGACTTGAAAGTATGGCCTGTGAATCGTGGCTTCCACTGGCTGAAAGTGGGACATCTGCTCATAGGAGTTATTCCCGGTATTTCAGAGTACCATCAATTCACAAACGTGCCTCCAACAGGGAGGCGTTCTCGCGTGAAAAATGGGTGGGAATTTTTCTCCAGGAAATCGAAATTCCTCGCAGGGCTGTTTGACGTGAGCGTTCACCTTAACTACCGGAACCGAACCCGCCGCCTGCGTCTTCCGCGTTGTTCTCAGTTCAGGGATTGTATTGTTTCGTTGTGATTTCGCTTTGCGCTCCACTCCGGAACATTGTTCACTCGGTCCATTAGGCTGTCTACTGCAATCGATTCGCGATTTGGGCGGGTTTCATGCAGGAAAATGGCGAAGCGAACATTGCATGATTCTAGGTGGTCGGGGTTTTCGTGTCCTCTCCATACAAAAGGTGCATGAATACGCAGAAACGACACGAGTAGATTCAGGTATACAATAGTAGCCTGTCGAGGACTCAGTCCGATGGGAACTCGGTTTGTTGTTGCTGCGTTGTATGGTAGCCTTCTCCGATGTATATGCTGGGACGTTTCCACGTGCACACGGGTTTGGGATCACATGGATCCGGCTTGCATCTGCTTACTCGTCCACTCCTGCTCTCCCTCGAACTAAGCTCCCGAGCTCCTTTGTTGGAACGGGCGGGAGGTAGCGGCAGCCACACAACTGTTCCGCCGGCAGGATGTAACCCGCTGAAGCCGAACGAGCTCGTCCCCGCTATGTCGAACGTAGAGGAGGGCTTCGAAGTGTGGAATCGAGGCTCCCAGGCTCCCCCTTTCCTTCGATTGAGCTTGATCAGGGATTTTTCCAGAATTATTCCGCTCTGCAAGAATTCTTCAACGATGTGGGTATCACGAGAATCCTGGATATCATAGAGATTTTTCCTCATCTGCCGAAGCGATCCTAATAACGGAAACGTTTCGCGAGGCACGACGAACGCCCGCTCGTCTAAGAAACCAGCGTTCCGAGCGTTGGCTGCGGCAGGATGAACGGCGTCGAGCTCTCATGCGATGATCCTGTTACGGGTGCATAGCCTCTTCATAACTGAGGACGACGCGCTCCTCTTAGTTTTCTTTCGAGGATTCGCCGCGGGTTAATATGTTTCTCTCTCAAGCTCAAAAATAAACGGTTCCTCGATGAGCTGTCTACTAGTTGGTTTGCACGGTTCATCTTGGACGACGAGCCTCTAGAACTGTCGAGTGCGGTACTTCTCCGATGCCTATCGGAACTTTCTCAGAGGGTATAGCGCCGCACTCCCGGTAGCCAGAGTTCCGAAGCTGCCCTCGAATCAGTCCAGCGGTTCCAAGGAGTCCATTCTTGAAGATCGTTCACGGCGATACACATTCATAAATTATATCGCTGCATCATCTCCGTGAGCTCGCTGGTTGGTCGTTGCGTAGCTCAATTCATGTATCGAGCTCGGCTCGGCATTCATAAACGACAGAGCTTGCTGGCAATGCGCTATGTGCTTCGAAAGTCTGCTTGATAGCTGCTAGCTCGCGGTGCATCTGAGCCTGAGTCGGCTCACTGATTTGCCAAGTTGCATTTGACAGGAACGACTTGGTGTGACACGTTCCGTATGACTTGACGTTCAACTACTTTCCAAACACTGCGGCGCACTCTTCTCGCGAACCAAGCCTTTCTTCGCTTGGAGCGGCCCGGGCCGACCGCTCCTGGAGCGCCATGAAGCCCGTGAGCAGCGCGTCTTCAACTCGTGAGCAGCTGCCACTGATCTGTGGTGCGATCTTCCCCCGCGGCACTCCGCGGAGGTGGGGTTCGGAGGCGGTGGTGAGAATCTCAGCTCGATATGACCCACGAGGACGTTGCCAACGCCATCAGGGGGAGAGCACTCGGGAATCGGGAAATAGTCCCGGGGCTGATGCTGCTATCGGTTAAGAGTCGCGGGGTCGGCCGCTCCGGCCTCGGTAGTGGCAGCCGGCCACAAAGCGGCTCCGGCGCCAACGGAACCGTCTGACAAGGTCGCGGAGGGCAGAGAGGAGTCGGGACGGAAGAAGGAGGATGTAGCATCTTCATTGTGGTTACTGTTGGCACGAGTGGAAACGCCAACCGGGCGCCAACTGACTCTCCCCCCGAGCCTTTGCGGTGGCTGAGCGGACGAACGACTTTCTTCGACTGCGGGCCCAGCCTCGCTCTCCCTCTCCGGCGTTTTCTTGCTCGTCCTCAGCGGGATGTCATGTTGTTCGTTCCCGGAACGTCGTTCTTAAGGTCGTTTGCTTGCGCTGCTCGTCCATTTCGATGTTCCCCGCACCGCCTACTCACAGAGCTCGGCGGCGGAATCAACGATCTGAATCAGAACCTCTACCACTCACTCGACGGGCGACTTAAATATTTCCGAGAGCTCCGCTCAACGACGATGTAGCTTCGATCCGATGAGTGTGCCTTAATTACATCGTTGAGAGCCGCGACCGGCCAGAGCCGGTTATGATTTGAGTGTTTTCTTCCTCGGCTGCCGATGCCCCGCTCGTTGCGATAATCGATGCAACGACCGGAAGCGCGAAGGGTTTCGAAATCGTTTCAAACGCGAGCGGAAAACCCGCGGATACCTTACGACGCCGTTGCTCGGAACGGGTCGGAGATTTCCAACAAACCCCCGCGGAACCACCGTGCAACACGATCCGGTGAGTCCGGAACCCCCGAAGCCTTGCAGTTGGGGAAGCGAGCCGCGGCTCGGGCATCGTTGAAGGATTCGAACGAGCTCGGTGGACCCTGTCCGCTGTTTGATGGAGTTTTCACGGTCGATCGAACAGGCATATCTCATAGGAAAAGTGCCCACATCGCTAAGGGGTGGTTCCTTCTTTGAGTTGCCCTCTCCTTTCGTATTCTGCATGCTCCTCGGTCGACCCGTGTTTTCAAGTGCTGCTCCTGCAGCCGTGCATTCAGGCATGCATGTATGCCCGGTACGGCGGCGCTCGTCTCGGTCCGGGCGGACGGGAAGGGAGCTTGAAGACCCAACACCGATGGTCGTCCCGGCGCTAAGTGAGATGCGGGGAAATCATCGGACTCGGTCCTGTGCGTCGCTCCTGCGTTCTGGCTCACCGCTGCTGTTCTTGTTTGCCCCCTGTTCCATTCCCCCCGTACGGCGCTTTTGCAACCAGTGGATCTCACGGAAGGCCACTGGAGCATTGTTTCTTGTTTGTTTATTCATTCATTCATCAGGCTGTTGCAGCCGGATAAACACGCGCAAGACTCGGTCGGCCCGAACGACGGCAAGAGTTTTCGGCCCGGCATACTCTCAGCAGAAGAAACTGCCAACGACAATTTGGCGAGACTGCGGTGTCCCGCGGCGGGAATGCTGCGGGTTACCGGATGAGACATTTCTGCCGGCCGGCAGATGAATGGACACAGAGACGACCGGATTGAAAACTACATGTAACGACGGCAGCAGTGAGGACGACAACCGCGATAATAATAAGAACTTCTACAGGGATAGGACGTAGCTGCTTCCGTCGTCGACGCTGCCGTCGTGGCTGTGGACGTCGGCTGTTCTGGCTTGCTGTCTGTCTGACGGACAGGCTCCAAGCGTTCCCTGTGGCTGTCGTTGCTTGTGTTAGGCCCAATGCTTGCCTGAGCACGAATCCCCTCGTCAACAGCCGACGTCGCCAGGGTCTTTGGATGACGCGATTTTGAACAGCGGATGTCGGCCGGCCCTGCTGGCCTTCGCTGGCATCCTGTGATTCATGGACGATTGGTTACTCGATCCAGGGATCGGGTACGCGATCCTAATCCTACTCGAAAACCGACGATCGGGGCTCGAGCTCGCGGCCGGCCCCCTCCCGGGATCTCCGGTGACTTCTTCCAGCTAGAAACGAGTGTGATCAGATCGGTTCCGCCTCCGAGGTCGTTCGGGTAGAATCGACACGACTGGAAGGTGGTGGTAGCGGTGGTCCGAACAAGCGACTCTCGGTGAGACGGGAACTTGGAGAGAAGCCACTCCTCAATGACTGGAGGGTCTGCGAGCTACGTCACTGTTCGATCAGTGTAAACAAAGACTCTGGGCGTTGCGCAGTTGGGTCGCTTCAGCTAATATCGTGATAATCGTTGAAGAAGAAAGAACTACCTTCTCGAAGCTTGAGTCGGCCCAGCTCACAACCCGCTCGACCGACTGCAACGGCAGCCGTGGCGGTTCTCTCCTTCGCGGTGCCGGAACCGGCTCATGTTGAGCCGCGTGTACATAGTGGATTCATGGGGAAATCCGCGGGATGAGCTCTCGCAGCGAAGAAGGGAGGGAACCGAAGAAGGGACTGGAGGGACGAGGCAGATCACTATCCGGACTGCTGCGAGCCTGTTAAGAATCGTTCAGCTTCGATTGCTAGCGACGTTTCGGGAACGGAGCGGGCTACATCAGCCGAAAGTGAAACCATCCGAATCGGACCGAACCTGAACACCTCATTCCAGATTGTTGACACCGTCATCCGCACGCCGTCGCTCACCAATGTTTCTCCGAATTTCGTCGCATAAAAGAGGCTGGCCTCGGTACAGTGCCAAAGAAATTGCAACGGAACGACGAGGGCGCGTGCCTAGGGAGTTTTCCTCAGTAAAGAGGATGGTTTCGAGAGATTTCTCAATAATGCGATACGCGCAGCCCGACGTCACTACTGACGTTGAGTCAATGTAGAACGCCCATGTGTCTCCCGTCGGAGAGTCGAGAGCTCTTTCGAGGGGAACATCCTCTGAGATAAGCAGTGCCTTCCGCTCTCTTTGATGGAAGGATAGATAGTTCCAACAGGAGGTGAGCAGGTAGATGGAGATACGGTTTCAAACGGAAGTACCGACAGCTCGCTCTACCCATTAACCATGTGTGCCTGCGACCGCTCAATCTGTGGCGGCTGAAAGCGCTGCGCTCAAGAGATCGGGCGAAACACACGAATCGGAATATCATAGCGAGACACTAGAAACAAGTATCCTGCATCGCTCGCTGGTCTGTGGAATCGCTGCTCGTCTGAAGCGATTCATGAACGTGAGAGTTGAATGTTCTCATTGGTTTTTTGCCTCATCCCTATGAGCCCTGCTCTCGTCGTCAGAGCCCCCTGTCGGTTCCATACCCCACGATTCATGTTCGACTTGAAAGACTGAAACTCCACGCTGTTCCTCTATGCTAGGAGAATTCTGTGATTCTATCCGGAGGAAGCAAGTCGGATGATCCGTCGAGTTTCACGACGTTTCTCGTAGTTATCGATCTGCAGGGATTCGATTGTCGCTAGTTCACCGCCGTGATACGCTAACTCGAGTGAATCCCTACCACTCCGATCGGCGTGGTACAGGCTGGACAGCTCTTCTTCTTCTTCTTAGCCCGCCCGACGGTCGTGGAGAGAAGCCACCCACAAAAGCCTTTGGGATGTCACTTTTTCACGTCACTGATCTCGGATTGGGAAGCTGGCCGTCGACTTCATCGCCGTTGATGACAATCGGGCGCAGATCCAATCGGAACCCGCCGAGATAGGTATCGCGAAAAAGTGAGGGGAATTTCCTGTCTGGCGGGTGGAATAATTTATGCGTGCAACCAATGTCGAGCTAAAGACGCCGTTTCCTCAACTGGTGATGATCGACATCTCCGAGGTTTTAACGAATTCGTGTGCTATCCATGCCGATTCTGCAATCTTCGAGATCCAGAATCATCAACAACTCAGAGGGGAGATTCAGACTCACCGATGAAGTGAAGAGATTGGCCTCGATCGCATTCCAAGATCTTGAACGGTTGACAAGAATTTCTCTCTGACTGACACTGAGTCCTGAAGAGCTGCGACCCGAATCGGTTCGTTTGACGGCGGCCACAGCGCTGACGGAACGTTCGAACGGAACCCTGGTCGGAGTGCTCTCGCGGCTCGAGGACACATTGTCAGTTAGCACAACCCTTTGTTGCTGGCGATGCTCAGCCATTGTCTGCTGTCTCTGGATGCTGGCTTCCTTAATATTCACATGCTCTCCGAATGAAACATTGACTGTTTTCAGAACACTTTGACTGCTGGTGCTAATGCTGCTGGAGGTTTCCGTGGACGCCTTGATGCGATGGAAAGACTTCTGCTCCTGTTCTTCCATAGCGACCGCGGTCTCTGTGGAAGAACTCACCACTTCCTCGGCCTGTTCCTCGATGGCTGCTTTCGACCGGAAAAATTCGCTACCCCAAGCGCTGCCTCTACCGCTGCTGTTGCTGCTCACAAAGCTGCTACCAGTTGTGCTGTTCTCTCTAAATTTGACGACAAGCGGAGAGTTCGGACAGGACTCAGTGGCTCTCTGGACAGCGGCTGAGCCTAATCTGATTCGGAGAGGCGTTTGCGCGAGTTGACCGACTTCGTCGATGCTCGCGCTGGTCAACAGAAGTTTCCTCTTTGGAACGACAGGACTTCCTGACTCGCTCCGAGTTACTCGGAGGATACGCGACTCGCTGAGCGTGCTGCTGCCGCTGTCCGACGAAACGCTCGAGCCGCGGAAGTCGTGCTCGTCGACGAGCTTCGAGAAGTCCTGATACTCCTCGCTGTATTGCACGAAGTTCTCGTTCGTCTCTACGGAGCGTCTGAAGGAATCTGACGCGCTCTCAGTTGCCGAGTTATGCCTGAGACTGAAAGCCTCAAGTCGGCGTCGTAGTTGACTGGACGATGTTGATGTTGCGGCTGCTGAAGAATACGATGACACACGACCTGACGCGCCGAACTGCTGCTTGACCGCATCTTCACGATTTTCTTCACACTTCACCGATGAGGAGCTCCTGGTTGTCGACGCTGTCGAGCTATTCTCGAGTGTCTTTGTCTCTGCGTTCTTCGTTTCACTGTGATGCCTTTCGTCGATATGGCTGGTGGCACCTGTTTGCATTCTACGGTCTCCGCTCCGTTGCGATCTGAGGAGCGCCTTGTCCTGACGCGGATTTTGAGCCCACCGCGTCTTCCAGAGCGAATCGAAGTCTGGGCCGGTGCCTGAAGATGGTACTTCTTGATTTGCCTGTTGGTGTTCTTAATCCACGATTCGTCCTCGAAAATATCGCCGCAGGTTGCTCTTGCGAGCGTTCAGAGCTTGGAGCACACACTTTCGGTCCGGATCAGAGGGAGCGCACAGACGGATTCAGGCGATGGACTGGCATCGAAGCATTTTGCACCACAAACTTACAATAGGCCTGGAAGAAGGCTGGCGGCGAGAATGCTTCTTCCTTTTTGCAAGTGTGAACGCTCGCTCTATTGGCTCGCTGATGTTGCTGCAACTGCTGCCGCTTGTCGTTGTGGTGGCGCCGCACTCGACGCTGCGCAGGCCAAGCTCTTAATGTTGCAGCTTCCTGTCCTGGCTAGCGGTCCGCGGCCGACCGAGCAAGCGACCGACTGTCTCAATGGTGACTGGTTTGTCCCCTGTCGTAGTAGTAGGTTTTGGTTTTTTTTCGTTTCGGGCTGGCCACTGTTCTTGAGCCTTTTCTGCGTGAGCACCAGAGCCCGATGTCAGTGGTCTAGGCCATTAGGTGCGGCGATCGACCGGCCCTGCAGCATTGTTCCGTCCTCGCCGGTGGTGGCTGTGTTAGGTGCGCGTGCGAGAAAGCTACATTTCTTGGCTGATATGTTAAGTGAAACAATGATTAACGTTCGGGAGTTCAGACCGGAACTGTTGAAACGATCACTTCACGCTGTCGGTTGTGGACGAGTTGAGATTTTTCGTCTGCCGGCCTATCTAGCGTCCTGTGGTAGCAGGGTGCGGCCAGCGAAGCTAGATGTATCTGTCAAAATATTTTTCTAGCTCCCTCGCAGGCTTGCCGCACGGCTCGGTCACGGCCACTCAGAGCTCGATCCCAGCTCAGAAGAGACACTTCCAGCACCGAAAGTTGAAGTCCATTCTCAGAAGCAACACGAACACACAAGACGAACAGCGGCACCGAACTGGAAAAAAATCGGAGTATACAAGGCAGCCATCGCCCAGGGAAGTCGCTGTGATCGGAACGGTTTCAGGCTTGATTGGGTTTTGTTTGAATTGGATTTCTGGCCGGCAACACAATGTCGACAGATGACAGCTCGTCGTGAGATTGGACGGCTTGAACTGGCTGCCTCAAATGTGGCCTGCCGCCAGGAGGAGACAGAGCGCTCCTGGCCCCTTAGCGCAACGTGTTTACCGCCGGAGCGTGGCGACCGATGGAGACTAGGGAAGGGCCCGCCAGGAAAGGGTCTGAGACCCTCCTCCACAACGAATATCTGCCATCTGACTCTGCCGTGATCATCTATTCATCGGATGCCGTCTTTATTTCCTCGCTGAGAGAATTCTTTGATCGATCAGTTAGTTTGTGAGCGTGTTCCATACTCAAACTGCATTCTTGCATGCCTCTCGTTCGAAGGCCTTCGATAGCAGAGGGGTGGTTCCAATCAACGATGAATGACTCTCCATCGCGACAGGCACTTCCAAATACACTGAAGCCATGCAACGGATAACTGAGAGAGACTGTGCGTGGATGGATGCTGTGATGGATGCGTTACTGAGCGTAAAAAGAAACTTGTTCATCCATAAGAGGAAGCTGCCCCAATCGACAGCTGAGAGACGCAACGGTCAATCTTCACGTTTTTGTTTTCACACTCTCTCAGCCGGTTGAGCCCTAAACGCTGGAAACTGGTTGCTGCCAATGCCCTTTCACACGAGCAAGAATATTGTTGTAGATAACTGATTTATGCATGGAGCTCACAGAGAGTAAGAGAATGTCAGATAAGAGCACATCGCCTCACGCTAATGCTCGAGCCGGAAATCTGCTTCAGGCGACGAGTTATCGCGTCTCGATCCATAAGCTCATCCCATTTTTTTTCAGGAGCCGCTTCATTCTTGAAATTCCATTAACATTCCCTCGTGAGTGATGCACTCGGATAACGCTTTGTGATTGTGGTCGGCCGCCCGCCATAACAACACTTGTGGCTTTTTTCTCCAACCTCAGAGGAACCGCTGAGTATTTCGACCACAGTTATGCAGCGTTCGCCGAGTGAACAAGGAAGCCGTGACTCGAACTAAGCACGTCATCGGGAGGGTTTTAGCTCATAAAACGTCACATGCAACTCGTTCAAAGCTTGGAATAGCCGGTCAAAAAAAGCACCTGAGCGGCAGCCGACAAACGAGTAGATCACTGCTCTGAAACAGAGGAATCTCCTCGAGACCGGCCCGGCGACTCAGGCTTGTCGCCGCCACCGGTGGCATTCTTTCGATCACCTCGTTCGCGTCTAGCTCAACAACCCACGCAGTTGGTGCGCCCGTTGAATTTGCGCAGAAACGACGCTTGGCATCGACGGCGGTACAGATCGCGTCGCTGAGCGCGAGCCGAATCGTCGCTCAGAAATTCGCGACCACTCACCCCTGACAGTCGCCGCACCTTCCCAGGAGCTGTTTCTCTCATTTCTTGTGAAGCTCAGAGACAGTTCGAGGAGTCCGAAACCCCGTACTGCTCGCGACTTTATGTCAGTGTTTCCGAGACGCGCGGAGACGGCTGAAAACCCATCCTGTCTGTACATCAGCGGTGCTGCCATCAAGCTGATGATTCCGCTTTCCTGCCGATCAGAGCGGAGATGAGCCAACGGAAGATCTCTCGCTCCATCGATACCTATGAGCTTATTTATATCGCCATTATGTGGCGTGTCTCAAGAGCTCGGATAGGCGGTGCAAGGACACACTTCGAGTCTCGGAATCAAAGTTGACGGAGGCCACATGCGTCCGGTATAGAGAATACTTGAAAATCTCGAGAGTTCATTGAACGACAGGCTGTGTTGTTTGTTTGTCCGACGCATTAATTCACGGTTCCCAATGTTAGTGCTTCATCTTCGACGAAACGCAATATTGATGAGCGGGACTTGATTTGATACAAATAAATCGAAGTCACAGAGGTCATTTGGAGTTATCATCGCGCTCCACAAAAGCGAATCCATTTTTGGGAAGATCAGAAGTCACACAATTTCGGATTGCTCGCAGAGTTTGCCATCACTAAAAGCATTATCATTATTGTTGATCACTGGCCAGTCCTCGATGAAGCACACTGACAGGCGGCAAGCACTCAGTCGAGCTCTCCAACAGATCTCTTGTCAAGTTCCGCGTTAGTTTTTTCGTGAGGTTTCGCGAAGTTATCAGAATGATAGCCTCCAACTCGGTGAGGCCCTCCGCGCGTTTTCACTGTCGAGCTCGGGTTAGTATCAGTATTCCCCAACCTTTCCGAAAGTATGATCGGATTGCCTCAGCGCCAAAATATCCCCCACCTTTCTACTCGATTGGGGTCAGGTCAGATATGTTATCTGGATTGCGCTCTAAAGGGGGTTCGCTTGAAGGTGAGCGACAATCATGGTCGCCCTCCTTTTGACTGTATCTTAGACTCTAGTGAATATTTTTTTGGATCCGTTTGCTAAGCTGGCTTGCTCTCTCGGAGAAGCCTCGTTTCAGTTCTTGTTTTCGTTACTTTTTTACATTCTCAAATTTCAGAGCGTGTCGAAGTCAATTTCCCACTCTTTTCCGACTCCCAATCTCAACAGGCTCGTAAATCGTTGATTCTCTGTGGATTTTTTATTTCCAGAATGAATTTATTTCGTTTCCATCCCCCTCCAATATGCACCCGTTAGCGAGCGGATCCAGCTCGAATTTAGAGAGCTTCAAGAAAATTCACACTCCGATCCCCCTCATTTTGTCTCTCCGCAGAGCCGCCCGTGGCTCACCGAGGGGGCCGATCTCAAGGATCCCGACGGCAGAAATGAGACCCATTCTTGGGCGAAGTACCCGAAAACTTGTGGGTTCTCATACAACTTATTATCGACCCTGTTTCAATCAAACATTCTTGGATAGATGGAACAGTACAACCTCGATTCTTTTAACGCCGATTATCTCAACCTAGATTATTTCACCCCGTCGGGCTCAAACCTTGATCATTTCAACTTGATATACAGTGCAACCCCGATTATTTCAACTTTCGATTTTTCCAACTTCCGATCATTTCAACAAGTTTTGCGCATCGATTAGTAGAAGTAATCGAGGTTGTACTGTATGATGAGATAGGAACAGTGTATCATCGATGCAACGCGTTGCTATGATGATCATCGGAGTTTGAATTTTTTTCGAGTTCGCGCTGGATCCGCGCGCTAATGGGTACATATTGGAAATGAGTGGACTACGGATCGAACCCATTTTGAAAATTGAAAATCTGTCGAGAATGGACAATTCACGAGCCGGTTGAAGTTGGGAGTCGGGAAGAAGTGGAAAGTCGACTTCGACATGCTCTGAAATCGTCAATTCTCAATCGAGTTTCGGAAAGAGAGACTGAAAAGATGTGTATCCTACAGAGCAATCCGACGTAGAAGATGTATAACAAAAAATATTCGCCAGCGGCTGACATATGGTAGAAAGGGGGGCCACCATGATCGTCGCTCACCTTACAGCGAACACCCTGTACACCCCTCCAACTCCGCCATTCACTCAATCCCTCCGAATCCCAGGACGTTCGCGAGGATTGCGGTTTTCCGTCACGGGCAGATGCGAACAGGTGTTCTATCTCTCTTGAGCTTACGCGTTAATCTTCTCTCCAGGCGTCCATGCGCGAGTTTGATGCTCGAGTCGCAGCACGTCGACACTGGTCCGCTGTAGACTATTGACTAACCAACTGGTATCTCATTCCAGACGTTACCGACCGTCATCGTGATACGTCCGTGGGAATCCACGGCGCTTAAAATCCCGATCCTAAATATCACGTAGGGATTCTGCTGCGTTCATTCTATAAGAAGAATGTCCAAGACTGCAGGAAATCGCGATTTTGCCACCAGTCAATCTCCTTGTAGCTTCAACCTTATTTTCGGTAAACTCCGTTTTCTAGCTGTATTTCGATTGAAGTTGTACCGATCGGGACAATCCTCCGATTGATCGTAAGCTCGTCGAGGGGCCCATCGTTTCGTTGTGATCAATTTCGAAAATCAGATTAGGACCTCTGTTTCCAGAGATCGTGAAAGTTCACCTCAATTTTCTCGACGAATCCTCCACCGCTCAACACGCTTGGCGCTCATCGCATATCCCCGCCTGGAAACACGCCGACAACTCGGCAGGGGTCATAACAACGGCAACCAGGGATAACAGCTCGAAAAGAGTCGCGAGAAATCAAAGTTTCTATCCGGACCAAGAACCGTTCGCCGCGATGGCTTCCCCTGTCGACAGCGGAAGCTACGGCACGCGCTTTACAAGTGCTCTCTTCTACTTCCTCGGAGTTCCAGTGCGCCCGTGTGCTTCACTTCATTGCGACGTCGTTCCGGACGCAGATTTTCAGAGGTAACAGGTCCACGGATTATTGCCCCAGAACGCACAGACATGCTGGCGTACCCTATTCTGGACGAGAGCGCTTGTGTGGGCCAGAGCTCCATCCTAGCTGGGGCTCTTCCCAACTGTTATTTGTCGTAGCCGTGATCACCCCTGTCGAGTCGTCAGCGTGCTCCAAGGCGGGGAGAACAAATGAGAGCCGATTAATTTTCGGGGTGAGAAAAATCATCGGATAGACATAGTTCCTTCGTAATCTCGGGTAGTTTGAATCGGAATAAGAACCTTTCGCCATCAGTAAGTTCTCCGAAACGGCGTCTGGGGGTTATAATTATGAGGGGTCTGGGGTGCTGGAAATAGGGGGTGTCTCGCATCGGCTGCTCTTTCCCCAATTAGCAGCCGATTCGCGGAGACTCATTGGGAGATCTCTCCGTTCCTCATTTCTTGACTTTGATTGATAACTGACGATTTTCCGTCCACTTCTGTCAGCGAGTTCTCAAAAGAAATCGAGGTGAGCTTTTACGAGCGCTGGAAATCGAAGAGAAACGATCCTCTCTGGAAGTATCGCAGTTCCGAATAGTTCTCGAGAGCCCCCTCGATGGCACGGCGGAAGTTCTAGGTCGATGCCATCTTCGCTTAGGAACTCCATTGAGGCAAATGCATCGAGGACGCGTTTCGTTCAAGGGGCAGCTCTCGACCACAAGGTTGAAACGATCGTTCGCCCTTCCCACAGATCCTGAGCTCAATCTCTGGAGTTCCCGGGTTTTCAACAGAATACTATACCGCGTAGAGCGTGGAAGATAACCTCGGCCGATGTTGGCAGTTGAATTGAGCATTCCTGAGGAATCGGAGATGACATCGTCTGTTTCCAGCTTCTCCCATGCAAGTGGAGTTTATGCCTTCGATTTGAGACATCTGTCACTTTCCAAGACTTCAGTGAAGGTTTAGCGCGGAAAGAAAGCGAAATCTCTCGGAAATTCGAGAGCCAGATACATGATTAGCAGAACTCTCCAGACCAGCAGGGCAGCTTTTCAATATTAGCGGAGCCCGTTAGATCACGCAGCAGAATGCTGACCTTCAAGACGAGAAAGCCTCTTCAGAGACTTCACCTCGAATCTTACTCCTCTCCGCTCATCAAGGATGGGGACTCGACTCTGAAAACATTCTAAAGTTACTGCTCCAGCAAGTTAGAGTGAAGTATCGGTTCTCCGCCGACGATCTTCAAATGAATCCCTATTGTCTCTTCCTCCCAGGACCTGATCTCCCTCAAGATTACCATCGACAAAGTCGTCGAATGAGCCGAGGGAAATTATCGTCCACGAATAGCTCGAAAATGCGTACTGACGTGTACCGAAGATATGCCTTAAACTATTCGCTTCACGGGGCGCCTGTCAGCTCCGTTACTGTGCACAAAGATCCTCGCTTGTTCAGAGACGTATAGAGGGGAGGGAAGGTCAACAAGACGTCAGAATGCTTCTATGAGCAGCATTAGGCCATTTTAGGGTAGCATCAGAGGATGCTCACCCGCTCGGTCTGTCCCTCGCCCTCAACGAGTATGTATTTTTCGAAGCATTTCCTGAAAACGTTCAACTTTCGCTCCGGGCAGCAGTCTCCCCAGGTATGCCCCTGGTAGTGAACTCTGCCAGCGACCAAAACTTGGGTACATTGCTCGCCCTTCCTTGAAGCATCAATGGACAGAATTCGGTCCATCAGGAACGTCGTCTCCGAAAAAGTCAGAATTATTCTGTTGACCACATTGCTCTCCGACTTGAACTAGGTGTCCTCAATCTGTACCATTCTAGTATACGGTAACCTGTGGAGCCAACGAATGTGGTTTCTCTTGCTGCGCTGCTGGAAGGCCCTGGAAGCTTCACTAGCGTCACCCGGGGGAGCATGAGCTCGCGATGCGGGACTGAGTTTCTCGAGCAGCCAACTGTAATGCACGAGATCGCCGGTTTCGTATGGAAGTCGAACTCGGGCCCACATGTGAGTGCCGCATTGCTACGGCTCGAGGCAAGAAACTCACCTCAAGGCCACATCCAAGGCCCTCCTGAGCATGCTCCGGTGAGGACGGAGTGACGCCGCTATGAGCACCCACCGAGTTTTGCGAAGATATCGAGGATGAGTCAATCTGGTGGTCATCCAGGTTCACTCGGATTCCGCTAGTTGACGCCCTTTACGGAGGCGCCCCTGGACCTGCTCATAACTGATAATTTCATCTATTTTCTGGTTACAAACAGCGATATCGGCGAAATCAATCTTCTTCCACGATCAGCGTTTTCGGAATCTCTTCGAGACATCTGTGAAACTTTTTGCAATGCTCGATCGGAGAAATGTTCATTCGCTCTTGATGGGTGCTCAGTAAGAGTGATTGGAGTCATGAAATGCCACCAAGTTCAGCACGCGATTTCGGTTGTCATACCGATCACTCCGTGCGGATTTTGACCCAAATCCTCGCAGCGACTACATGCTGGCTTTTTTTTAATCGGGAAATTTCGAGCCCGGTTTTGTTCCGGCCATAACTTTATTAGTTCTTGGAATTTTTCGGAAATCAAGAAGGGGTCGATGAAAGACATCGAAGCGGTCATTTTTATTAAAAATCCAAGTCAATATGATGAAGATTGCGGTGATGAAATGGTTTTGAAAATTACCTCTTTTTTTTTCGAGGTCTCCCTGAAAGTTATCGTGAAAGCGTCGAAAGTCATAGGATAGCGTTTGACGCGCGAAAGGGAGCTGGTCTTTGGCCAGAAGACCGATCGAAGTTATCTCATTTCCTCGAAAAATGGCAAGCAATTGTTTCCACCCCTTTTTCAAGGCCCTGCCCGTGGGCTCATTTCGCTCTTCTCGCTTTACCTCACATTTCCTCTGGCAACTCCTTAACGAGACGGAGTTGGAGGCATCTCCTTGGGTGAAATTAAATCCGATGGGTATTGATGTTTTCACGATCACTTTTGGGGAGACCTCGAGAAAAAAAGGGTCATTTCCAAAGCCATTCTCTGAAAGCAATCATCATCACAGCTCTTGAATCATGATGCCGCAATATCCTCTATCGACCACTTCTGGATTTTTGAAAGAAAAATCCAAGAGCTGACAAAGTTATGGCCAAAACAAGATCGGGCTCGGAAATTCCCGGACGAAAATTCCGCCCTATATAAAGCTCGAATTCGCGTTGCGAGATACCGATTTATAAGCTGTCCACATTCTCTACATCGGCATGTTCCAGCAAGCAGGTTAGCGAGCTGACTCCTGAACGAATCGTCTTCGAAAGGAACTCGAAAAACAGTGCGATCGTGCTCATCCTGGGAGAGCATGGGGGCGTGGATGATCTCCATTTCTTCTCTTCTTCCGACACAAACCCTTTGAACTAGGTTTCTGTGCCAGTTCATGCAGCGGGTTCCTCGCACAGAGGTGTGTTTTGATGTTCAGGTGTCCTCACGGAGCGGGAATCTTAGGGTATATATAGCGGGTGGCAGTTGAAATACCGAAGATTCGTCGTTCGGTTGCGATAACAGTCTTCTGGAATCTGTTCCGGTAGATTCCTGATCCCCATCCCGGCCGGTACTCCGGAGCCTCATAATTGGGCGAGCCTGGAACTCGCGTGTCCTCTTCGATAGCTTTGAGAAGAAATCAATCGAACGCCTGAGTCCAGCAAAAACAATGAACGATACCGACGACGGCTTCCGTGATTGACACTTCTCCGGGATCTGACCCTGATTGTCCCTACTTCTAGTCGACAATGAGTTCGACCGGGTCGGCACCGCCAGATGCAAGTAGGGTGACAGCAATTCCGTGTGGTCTTCCGAACGGGCTTACGATCCAAAATCCAAGGACACGCCTGTCCGCTTTGGCTACACCTCACCGGTCGCATTCCCCTGACCTCCTCAACCAGCTCGTCAAAATGGCGAGATAGAGAGCTCCCTTGGAGTTCAGGCCTGTTCCGGTTGGTAGTTGATGTCCACTACGCGCTCGTTCAGTGTTGAGAAGCTCGTTTCAGCCAGGTCGGGAGTCTCGCTGACTGCAATCATGCTGTTATGAGCTCGTCTGGAGCTTCACGTTTTTGTTTCTTCTGTAGGCGTTTCGGAAGTAGCTTTGAAGGCTCTCCGCTTCCTTCGAAGAAACAGTTTCCATGCATCACCACGTTTTTTTCCCGATGCTGACCATGCTGCTCATATCAGATCCGATTGCTATTGTAAGGCCGTTTGAGCGAACGTTTAGGCGAATTCATTCTTCTCGACTCGGTTGCGAGAAGCTGAGGGGAGCTCGGTTGCAGCAAGGATGAGCCTCCATTCGATAGAACAATGCCGGTTGCTCGATTCCTTCCTTCAGCTCCGCTTCTCGTGGTCGGATGACGGAGTGTGAACTCAGCTCATTCTGTCAGCCTTCTAGGACATATGGGTGGAGATTGGGTCCAATATGAGCGTCGTCGTCAGCAAGGGAACTAGAGAGAGTCGTCTCAGTTTTAAAGTGATTTCGGGAAAACTGAGAACGACCCGACCATCCGTATCCTAAACGGTTCATTGTGGAGCCTGGGAGGAAATTCATCGATTGAGCTGCGCTTCGGAAACCTCTTTCGTCGCTTTGAAAATGAATAGAAACACCAAAAGTCAGCGTGTGATTCAGGAAGCTACCATAGCACGAGGCTCGACTGGCTACCGAAAGTGGGCTAATACTGGAGTGGCGTCCTACAGCATTTGCCCAAAGTGGTTGACAACCATGATAATCATTCTCGAAGCGAGAGCTGCAGCAGCTCGCCCGACTGCAAGCGGTAGGCCTCAAACCTACCGTTGACGCGCTCGCTGCGTACCCTGCAGCCCGAAAATCCGAGCCCGAAGAAATGAGCCGGGGAGTAATGAGCCCGAGGAAGATGAGCCAGAGTTCATTCAACCCGGAGCGGATGAGCCCGGAGCCGATGAATCCGGAGTGAATTAGCCCGATGTGAATGAGCCCGAAAACCTTCCTCTCACCATCAGGAGGCGGTCGGGACTCGCTCAGCGGGAAAGAGTTTCAGCTTCGAAAAGTATGGTCGGATCTATATCGCAATCACCGATCGAGGAACCACCTCCATGGTCTATTGGGAGGAGCGGGCAGATTGAATGACAAACTGATTGACGTAGCGGATTATATGTGACCAGCCGGCCTTTGGCCGACCGGAGTCGGCCGCGCTGCGCGCGGTTGGACGGTGCTCCCTGCCATCGAGGCACTTTTCTCTCCCTTCATTGGGTCAGCATTCTGATTTTGAAAAATATGGTCAGATTGACCCCGGAATCACCCCTCCGGAGTTGGAAAGTAATGCTCAGATTGGTCTCGGAATCACCCCTCCAGAGTTGGGAAGTAATGCTCAGATTGGTCTCGGAATCACCCCTCCAGAGTTGGGAAGTAATGCTCAGATTGGTCTTGGAATCACCCCTCCAGAGTTGGGAAGTAATGCTCAGATTGGTCTCGGAATCACCCCTCCAGAGTTGGGAAGTAATGCTCAGATTGGTCTTGGAATCACCCCTCCAGAGTTGTGAAGTAATGCTCAGATTGGTCTCGGAATCGCCCCTCCAGAGTTGGGAAGTAATGCTCAGATTGGTCTCGGAATCACCCCTCCAGAGTTGGGAAGTAATGCTCAGATTGGTCTCGGAATCACCCCTCCAGAGTTGGAAAGTAATGCTCAGATTGGTCTTGGAATCACCCCTCCAGAGTTGTGAAGTAATGCTCAGATTGGTCTCGGAATCACCCCTCCAGAGTTGTGAAGTAATGCTCAGATTGGTCTTGGAATCACCCCTCCAGAGTTGAGAAGTAATGCTCAGATTGGTCTCGGAATCACCCCTCCAGAGTTGGGAAGTAATGCTCAGATTGGTCTCGGAATCACCCCTCCAGAGTTGAGAAGTAATGCTCAGATTGGTCTCGGAATCACCCCTCCAGAGTTGGGAAGTAATGCTCAGATTGGTCTCGGAATCACCCCTCCAGAGTTGGGAAGTAATGCTCAGATTGGTCTCGGAATCACCCCTCCAGAGTTGGGAAGTAATGCTCAGATTGGTCTCGGAATCACCCCTCCAGAGTTGAGAAGTAATGCTCAGATTGGTCTCGGAATCACCCCTCCAGAGTTGGGAAGTAATGCTCAGATTGGTCTCGGAATCACCCCTCCAGAGTTGGGAAGTAATGCTCAGATTGGTCTCGGAATCACCCCTCCAGAGTTGGGAAGTAATGCTCAGATTGGTCTCGGAATCACCCCTCCAGAGTTGGGAAGTAATGCTCAGATTGGTCTCGGAATCACCCCTCCAGAGTTGGGAAGTAATGCTCAGATTGGTCTCGGAATCACCCCTCCAGAGTTGGGAAGTAATGCTCAGATTGGTCTCGGAATCACCCCTCCAGAGTTGTGAAGTAATGCTCAGATTGGTCTCGGAATCACCCCTCCAGAGTTGTGAAGTAATGCTCAGATTGGTCTCGGAATCACCCCTCCAGAGTTGAGAAGTAATGCTCAGATTGGTCTCGGAATCACCCCTCCAGAGTTGGGAAATAATGCTCAGATTGGTCTCGGAATCACCCCTCCAGAGTTGTGAAGTAATGCTCAGATTGATCTCGGAATCACCCCTCCAGAGTTGGGAAGTAATGCTCAGATTGGTCTTGGAATCACCCCTCCAGAGTTGGGAAGTAATGCTCAGATTGGTCTCGGAATCACCCCTCCAGAGTTGGGAAGTAATGCTCAGATTGGTCTTGGAATCACCCCTCCAGAGTTGTGAAGTAATGCTCAGATTGGTCTCGGAATCGCCCCTCCAGAGTTGGGAAGTAATGCTCAGATTGGTCTCGGAATCACCCCTCCAGAGTTGGGAAGTAATGCTCAGATTGGTCTCGGAATCACCCCTCCAGAGTTGTGAAGTAATGCTCAGATTGGTCTCGGAATCACCCCTCCAGAGTTGAGAAGTAATGCTCAGATTGGTCTCGGAATCACCCCTCCAGAGTTGTGAAGTAATGCTCAGATTGGTCTCGGAATCACCCCTCCAGAGTTGGAAAGTAATGCTCAGATTGGTCTCGGAATCACCCCTCCAGAGTTGGGAAGTAATGCTCAGATTGGTCTCGGAATCACCCCTCCAGAGTTGGGAAGTAATGCTCAGATTGGTCTCGGAATCACCCCTCCAGAGTTGGGAAGTAATGCTCAGATTGGTCTCGGAATCACCCCTCCAGAGTTGGAAAGTAATGCTCAGATTGGTCTCGGAATCACCCCTCCAGAGTTGGGAAGTAATGCTCAGATTGGTCTTGGAATCACCCCTCCAGAGTTGGGAAGTAATGCTCAGATTGGTCTCGGAATCACCCCTCCAGAGTTGGGACGTAATGCTCAGATTGGTCTCGGAATCACCCCTCCAGAGTTGGGAAGTAATGCTCAGATTGGTCTCGGAATCACCCCTCCAGAGTTGGGAAGTAATGCTCAGATTGGTCTCGGAATCACCCCTCCAGAGTTGAGAAGTAATGCTCAGATTGGTCTCGGAATCACGCCTCCAGAGTTGGGAAATAATGCTCAGATTGGTCTCGGAATCACCCCTCCAGAGTTGTGAAGTAATGCTCAGATTGGTCTCGGAATCACCCCTCCAGAGTTGGGAAGTAATGCTCAGATTGGTCTCGGAATCACCCCTCCAGAGTTGGGAAGTAATGCTCAGATTGGTCTCGGAATCACCCCTCCAGAGTTGGGAAGTAATGCTCAGATTGGTCTCGGAATCACCCCTCCAGAGTTGAGAAGTAATGCTCAGATTGATCTCGGAATCACCCCTCCAGAGTTGGGAAGTAATGCTCAGATTGGTCTTGGAATCACCCCTCCAGAGTTGGGAAGTAATGCTCAGATTGGTCTCGGAATCACCCCTCCAGAGTTGGGAAGTAATGCTCAGATTGGTCTTGGAATCACCCCTCCAGAGTTGTGAAGTAATGCTCAGATTGGTCTCGGAATCGCCCCTCCAGAGTTGGGAAGTAATGCTCAGATTGGTCTCGGAATCACCCCTCCAGAGTTGGGAAGTAATGCTCAGATTGGTCTCGGAATCACCCCTCCAGAGTTGTGAAGTAATGCTCAGATTGGTCTCGGAATCACCCCTCCAGAGTTGAGAAGTAATGCTCAGATTGGTCTCGGAATCACCCCTCCAGAGTTGTGAAGTAATGCTCAGATTGGTCTCGGAATCACCCCTCCAGAGTTGGAAAGTAATGCTCAGATTGGTCTCGGAATCACCCCTCCAGAGTTGGGAAGTAATGCTCAGATTGGTCTCGGAATCACCCCTCCAGAGTTGGGAAGTAATGCTCAGATTGGTCTCGGAATCACCCCTCCAGAGTTGGGAAGTAATGCTCAGATTGGTCTCGGAATCACCCCTCCAGAGTTGGAAAGTAATGCTCAGATTGGTCTCGGAATCACCCCTCCAGAGTTGGGAAGTAATGCTCAGATTGGTCTTGGAATCACCCCTCCAGAGTTGGGAAGTAATGCTCAGATTGGTCTCGGAATCACCCCTCCAGAGTTGGGAAGTAATGCTCAGATTGGTCTCGGAATCACCCCTCCAGAGTTGGGAAGTAATGCTCAGATTGGTCTCGGAATCACCCCTCCAGAGTTGGGAAGTAATGCTCAGATTGGTCTCGGAATCACCCCTCCAGAGTTGAGAAGTAATGCTCAGATTGGTCTCGGAATCACCCCTCCAGAGTTGGGAAATAATGCTCAGATTGGTCTCGGAATCACCCCTCCAGAGTTGTGAAGTAATGCTCAGATTGGTCTCGGAATCACCCCTCCAGAGTTGGAAAGTAATGCTCAGATTGGTCTCGGAATCACCCCTCCAGAGTTGAGAAGTAATGCTCAGATTGGTCTCGGAATCACCCCTCCAGAGTTGGGAAATAATGCTTAGATTGGTCTCGGAATCACCCCTCCAGAGTTGTGAAGTAATGCTCAGATTGGTCTCGGAATCACCCCTCCAGAGTTGGGAAGTAATGCTCAGATTGGTCTTGGAATCACCCCTCCAGAGTTGAGAAGTAATGCTCAGATTGGTCTCGGAATCACCCCTCCAGAGTTGGGAAATAATGCTTAGATTGGTCTCGGAATCACCCCTCCAGAGTTGTGAAGTAATGCTCAGATTGGTCTCGGAATCACCCCTCCAGAGTTGTGAAGTAATGCTCAGATTTGTCTTGGAATCACCCCTCCAGAGTTGTGAAGTAATGCTCAGATTGGTCTTGGAATCACCCCTCCAGAGTTGAGAAGTAATGCTCAGATTGGTCTCGGAATCACCCCTCCAGAGTTGGGAAATAATGCTTAGATTGGTCTCGGAATCACCCCTCCAGAGTTGTGAAGTAATGCTCAGATTGGTCTCGGAATCACCCCTCCAGAGTTGAGAAGTAATGCTCAGATTGGTCTCGGAATCACCCCTCCAGAGTTGGGAAATAATGCTCAGATTGGTCTCGGAATCACCCCTCCAGAGTTGGAAAGTAATGCTCAGATTGGTCTTGGAATCACCCCTCCACGTTTTGAAAAGTATGGTCAGATCGGTTCTAGAATCACCCCTCCAGCTTTTGAAAAGTATAGTCAGACTCGTACCGGAATCACCTCTCCAGACTCGGGAGAGTATGTTCAGATTGGTCCCGGAATCACCTTCATGTCTTCCAGAAAAAGTGCGGACGAACTGACAAACTGACTGACAAACTGACAGACTAACCCGATTATATATAGTAAGGATAGAATGGATAAGGATAAGGATAAGGCTACCATCGCTCATTCAACCAGTCCTCGTAGAACCCTGTTGGAAGTTTTCCCGGCTTCGACGCCACGTGAATCCTCAGGATATTCGTGCTTCGGCGATTTCCGCAATCGCATGAGCCTGTTTCCGCGGAGCAGTTTTTTCCGGATGGCTCGCCTCGGAGCCGACCAGAGCACTCTTCAGCACCATACTTCATCCACCGACAGTTTTGATTCCAATGTCCGTCTCTGGCCGAAGTGTTTTCACACCTGACTGCTTCTGAGAGGGCGTCGCAATCCAACCGGTCAGATGGCGCATCCTCACCATCTCTTGTGTCCCTTCTTGGGTCGCAGAGACAGATTCATACAAATTGAAACGCGCTTCAACTGCCGTATGTATGTCTGCTCAGGCCGGCTGCAGCTTGCGCCCCAATGAATGATCGATGACCGGATGACCGCCTAAGCAGCTGGCCCAAGCGTTAGTGAGCGGAAATAGAAGAGTCGCCATCTGTAAAAGAAGACAATTTACGACGGATAATGATCCAGACATCAAGTCGGGTCCGCGGATAGATTTCCGAGAGCAGGAAGGGCAGGGGTTCGCAAACGAGACTTTCGTCTCATCCAATGTTCTATTACCGCTGGGAAAGCATTGGAATGATATCAAGAGCACAGAAGGAGGATCAGTTGAGATCTGACGAGAACGAGGCTCCAGCTCGTTGAACCGAATAACGGAGGTGGGCGGTCTGCAGCCACAACGGGTTTCCCCATTTTGTGGATGGCCGCCTTTACCCGAACAGCAACAGCGGCGGAAGGAGCCGATGGGCTGTAAATACACGAGATGGAGGAGAAGGGAAATAAGCTTCCCTTTCCGCTCCTCTCCGCTCCCGGTGCCACGCTGCAACCCCGAGATCCCTATTTTCGGGATGGAGGAAGAAGCAGTCTCCTTTGACGTCCAACGGAAACATTCGCTGGGTTGAGGTGGCTTTCTCCGCAGCACCGGAGATTGAATGAGGAAGTCTCGTGGCTAAACAAGAATCGTCCGTCACATGGAGAGAAAGAGGTTTATATGCTCGACCATTTCGCGATCATGGAAGCTTTCGTCGGCTCTCTGGACTCCACAAGAGTCACAACGAGTGTCTGATAGCCTGGGCGAACGTCGCTCCGAAAATTCAAGCAAATTCACAGGGTTGTCTCTACCGTGGGCCCTACCGTCTGATGCCCTTCCGGAACTCCGGCGAGCAAAGCGGGCGCTCCGTGGAGGGAAGGGGAGGGGGGTTAAGGAACTAGGAGCGATCCCAAAAAAACAGAGTAGAAGCCGAGCTCTAATGAGCAGTGAGTCCGAGGAGCTCCGGGCATGCCTCGGAACTTGGAACAAACATGGTGTACTCTCGCCATCGTAATGTAACTTGGCCTTGGAATAGCTCGGAAATCGGGGAAAGAAGCTTCCGAGTAACAGTATCGATGTGTTTTTATTGGGAGAACGATGCTCACTTTGACTTGTTCATAATAATTATCCTGATGAATTCATCGCAATCGTCAGTGCGTTTCACATTTTTTCGGACCATGACTCAAGCCGGATTCGAATCTTCTGGCTCGAAAACAGAAATGTGCTGTTTTTTTTTTGTCGAATTCTGCCGCTCGTGCCTGGGCACACAGCAGTTCTCCTTCAGCTTCGGGGCACGGGATCGGTCGATGAATCCTTCGGGTCACACAGTAAGAGAATGAGCCGAGCGAATTTCTTTGTGACTACATGTGTGCCGTATTTACCAACAACGGCCGCGAAAAGGATTTGAAGGTCACGCTGTGGAATTCACAAGTTCTGGCAGATGTCAGGAACCGATGCTCCGCCAGCGGTACTCTCCGCTCGGAGGAAATTCTCAGTATACAATCAGGCTTGTTCAGCTTCCGAAAACGACGTTTTTCTCTTTCTTTCGCTTTATACATTGGTCCCATGTGTTTTGATTCGCAAAATTCTATCAATCCATTCACGTGTCAGTCGTTCGTCAATCTAAGGAGCTGTAACTCTATAATTGGGGACGTTCGTCGCATTTCGAAGTAGAAAAAAACGGACGCTCAGGCGCATGGCCAAATGAGCTGCTGTGGGAGTGCCGAGCTTTGTCTGAGTGCAATCTTCTGCACGAAGTATATCGGTTATCTGTAGTCGTCCCGCTGATCACAGCGGAATATGGAATGGAAAGTGCCGACCGATCGATCCCACGACGGATACTGTCGGTTTTGATGCGCATATTCAGAAAGTTCAAAGGAGCAATCAATGACGAGAGATAATATGGCGCTCCTCAGTCGGGCCATCCCGATCAGGATATCGGCGCAACAATGTGACAAATTTGGGTCGACAGCGGTGAATAATGGGTATCATCCTTAAGTATAGATGTAACTTGCTTTGCCATGTCGGTGAGCCTCTACCCATAAAAAGTGATCGTTCGACTGTTTGAATTTATGTCCGCCTGTAAGCATCAGGAGTCGCGCACTAGCGAGAACAATTTGACTAAATACTTGGGTAACTACGGGAGGTCAATGGTTGGGAGAAGCGTCATCCCTCCGCGATTTCGTCTCCGCCCAACGAATGCCTCGAGGAGTAAGACGCGACTAGTACTTTCACCGCTTCGGATTCATACCTAAGGACGATTGAATTTACACAGCCCTCAAACGAAGGTCTAGTTAATTAATGAAGATAGTAACGGGTCGGATCCCTCTTCTGTAACCATCATCTCGTCATAGGTTCCCGTGAGTAGGGTGCAGGTTGTGCCGGGACTAGAACTTCCCATGCCCGACGAAGGACTACTGGGATCGTCGGCCGAGGGTTCTCGTTTCACGTAAAACTCAGACGTCCACGGCGAAGGCGTTGGCGACGAACTTCCCACCATCGCTGTCGACGTTGTGACAGCTCCTTGCGAGTTCGCTATCTGGAAATGTAGAGAACGAGGATTACTCGCTGAGTTCGCGCTGGTTTCAGTGCGGGATATCTCGGCTTAGTCGGCTTCGGTTCATCCCAACCTTCCGAAGCTGCGTCATCATCAAACCCGTCCCATGAAGACCGTGGTAGCTTCCATCTTAAGACGTTGTCATTCGACTTCTCGCAGAAGCCGAAGACCGGTTTGATATCATAATTAGCGCGTGGAACCGGGAAGCACGCGGTCGTACCCTCCTCCGTCAACAATGGCAAATACCGTTAGCGCCCTCTACAGAGCGTGTTGGGAAACCGCGTAGAAAACACGGGATGAAGAGAGGGTTTGCCCGCCGATTCAAGTTGGTCCCACTTTAGTGTGCGTTGAGCCTTCGACACGATGGGCCGGCCAATTGAAGGCCAGGCAGCTCTTCTGGTCTACATTCTCGTGATCACGCTGCTCATTCTCTCGATCGTGAACTTTTGTTTTACACTGTTAATATTCGGAGTGCTGCGAGTCGGGCCTTCCGGCCTGAGTGGACTCGAATTCCTACCCGAGGAAAACCTCATGTGGTTTCTTCAACGCACTGATATTCAATCAATTGTTGCTCACAAATCGAAAATCAGCTCTTTCAAAGGACAAAACCTGAACATCGTCGGCGAGAACAGCGACGTCGTCTTGAACGCGGGAGCTGAACTCCGAGTCGGACCTCGCGCAACCCGAGTCAGTCGAGTCAAGGAGATGCGAGTCGTGAGTCCGACAACTGGCCGAACAGTGTTTTCAACGGATTTCAAGAATTTCAAGATCCCCAAAGGAGTACCGAATCTCAGCGTGAGTGAAGCGCACGTCAAGAAAATCAGGAGTCCATACAATGAATCTCTTCTGATCACCTCTGAGAAGCAAGTCTACCTCAAAGGTAATGCGGGCGTGCATATCAAGTCGAAGAACGTCTCCGTTCAAGCTGCTCAAGACATCCATCTGAAAAGTGTCCACGGCAAGATTGTTCTCGACGCCAGGCAGATCGTCTTCAACATCGCGGATATGCGCTCCCCGGAGCCGGGCCCTCCTCAATACCGACTGTGTGTTTGCGGTTCGAACGGCCGCGTCTTCCGTGTTGCTGTTAGAGAGCAGGGCTACACTTGCAACCACGTCCGTTTCCCGGTCAGTGCGAATCCTTGCACGTAGTGACAGCCAGTGTTGCGGACCACACTGTACAAAACCTTGATATACATATCTATATAACGTTGGTTGATACTTCTTGGAATTGTGGAGCTGCATTTTCTATGAATGGATCTCATTCTCGCTGACTGATGATGATTCCGTGGAAACGAGCAAACGTGAAAAGTTCAAGTGCGAGCGCATGTGTGTTTGTGTGTGTGTTTTCTATGGGGTCGGACGATTCCTCCATCTGGAGACGAGGGAGTCGTCGGGTCTCCCGTCAAGCAACGACGTGTAACGTACTGTAGATAACGACTGTCAGATGTATTTGACATGACCGCAGTGATCTCGGGTGAACTCTAGAGATTCATAATAAGGTGTGCTCCCGACGGATACAAGAAAGCAATACGGGAACTAATCCATTATCAACAACGACAACAACAGGGACGACAGTAACAGCGAGGAGATGAGCTTGTAGCGGGAGCCGAGTCATGGAGGGAGAAGAAAATGGACGAGACACGAGATGAAGACCAACGAGAGGAGACACGCCGAAGTCCGGGCAGCTGATCGGCTGACCGCCCTCTTTGCCCGCGGCTCCCGGTGAGCGGGCGCGTGGAAAGCAAGCTGGCTATCGTGTTGTATCGCATCACATCATATCACAGAGAAACACGCCAAAACAAAACACTCCGCGCACGTATAGCCAGCGTTTTGAATACCCTCTATGAAGCAATATTCCGGATAGTGTCCTCGTCTGGCTACCGTTCGTCCGGCATGACAGAACGTGTGAATATGGATGGGTGTACATTTGGATCGATCGAGTATCGGGATTGAGGGAAGCTCGAATGATTCGCTTCCCTAAGGTGGAGAAAGTGCCAATTCTATAGAAGCTTAGGATGCCGGAACAAATCTGCAAGGAAGACGGTTGACAGGGATTCGTAACGATCTCCCACTGCAGCGACGAACGGCGATGGTTCGCACCGGGTCGAATTCGGAAAAATAAATGGCTCGATCGAAGAGCCGAGAACCAAAAGTGGATCGAGGACTTGCTCCTAATCCGGAAGGAAGACAAAACAGCAACAGTCAACGTTCAGGGTTGAAGCAACACAAACATCAAGCTTCAACTGCTCATCTCACAATTGAACACAACCATGTTTTCTGTTGAGGAACGTCGAAGAATAAAAGAAAATAAATTTAAAGCCATGAATGCATGTCCTTGTCCTCTCATTGTGTTGTCTGCTGGCTGGTATGGATGTCGATGGTCATACATTCCGTCAGTTTTCCCTCCAGTTCATTCCACGCCGTTTTATGTCCCCTCTCCTCCACCGTGATGGTGGCTTCGTTGGCGACGGCAGTGTTGGTGGTGGGTGCCAACCGAAACCCCTGATGGCAGCTCCACGGCGCGACCCTCGGTTGTTCGCCCTTCATAGCATTCCCATACCGTTCTCCGATCCCACCTCGGCCTCCGACGCTACCGCATCATCCATCGTATCGATTTCCTCATCTCCCTTTAGAAGCCCCGGCGAGCCCTCCAAATACCCACCTCCACCACCACCCGCCCGCTCGCCCGTCATCACAGAGAGCAAGAAAACGAAGCAGAGGCGAAAGACTCTTGGAGGATGAGTTGAAAGCTTTGGAAAAGCGAAACCGGCGAGAAGTAGGCAACGGAAGTGAAATACAATCACGCCTAACCGAGTTGCCACCTATTGGTTCGAGTCAAAGCCGGCGAGACAGTGCTAGAGCATAAGTTGGAGGAGTCTAATTCAAGAGTCTGACTATTCATGTTCTGAACGGCTATAGTTTATTACCTAAACACGCCCAACGAGATGTGAAGCACGTCGTGGCTGAAGGAGCAGAACAAACTTTCATTCGACGACTGCCTCCCTATTTGCGACGGTGAGACGACACTGAAAACGACCGCGACGACGACTACGACCGCCACCAGAATCATCGGGTTGACAACATTGTTTGTGCACTCGACGGCAGTTCACGATGGTACTACTCGACGCCGTCGTTGTCGGTAATTGCTAGGGCCAGCTGCTGATGATACCGAACCAGGACTGGCTGGATCACAATTCAGCAATCGGATTCAATTGCACTGATGGCTTGTTCGAAGTTGGTGGCCAAAAAAACATCGATGCTGCGCTCGCTGTCGTTGGAGCTGAGGAACTCGGTGCCGCCGATGCCGCCCGTTGAGAAGTGTTCCTCACCTGAACTTCAAGTTGGTGGATTCGCACCATGAGCTGCTTGTTCTGGTTTTCGAGATACTTTTGCTTCTCTTCGAAAGTGGCCATTCTCTCGTTCTCCTGCTTGAGCGTCTTCACGTAGTCGACCGTCGCCTTCAAGATCGTTCCCTGCAAAGGAACCCGGTCAACGGAATTCACGAATCGACGGTATATGGGGCAGAGAACCTATCGCCCTCCGGGCGGCGGCAAAGGTTTGTGTTCAGGTCTCGGACTAAATATAGTTGTCCATCTCGGCGCTTGTCTGACCATCTGTCTATCTGGCGGCAGTCGGTCCGGCCGGGTCGGCGGAACTTAGTTGTTCTCGGTGAGCATTCACCCCTCACATCGTACCCGCGACAGGGCTCTTGAGGATGACGTAGCCGACGACAACTGTCACCACTTTTGTTACCAACCTTGGTCGAGACGGAGCTCAAGACTCCGCTGATTACCCCGCTACGGGGTAGGACGTATGTCAACTCCACCGCGCTTGGTCAAACAGCTGCGTCCAGCGGTCACTTACGATCTAACTAGTTCATAACCTGTCTCCCGTCCCGAGCTGAAACACACGGAGGCCAAACGAGCCTCTTAACAACGCTGCGACCAATAACGCTTGCTAGTCGCGCGAGGCGGTTTCGGCGTGGACTACCGAGTTGTCGCCTTCCTCCTATCAGCTTATTACCTCGGCTACTCGTCCTTTGCTGAGTTAAGGAGTCGGTGAGTCGGCGAGTGTGGCTGTGAACGATGTTCGCTCTGACTGCTGAACTGACAGCAATATTCCGTCGTTGTTCCCTTCCTGCAGCAGCCCCACTCCACAGGAACGGTCTCAAGCAGCCCCGGGCGGCAACAGTCAGACGAATGAACCGCCTCACCGACTGGCGGCCAACTAGCTGCCGGTCGGTCGCCGAGGACCGAACGACGAACATTTCTAACCTTTGCGGCAGGCAAGGAAGGGCCTCCCGCCCGGAAGGGATTTGTCTCTGCGTTGATACCTACCCTCCTCGTACCAAGGCGACCCGGACCGAGCCAACCAACCAACCCACAGTCAACCGATGTCCCAGCCGAGCGATCCCACGGTTCCTTGTTCCGACAACCGCTGTCTGCGGAAGCAGCAGAACCTCTGGTGTCACTGAGCTTGTCTTGCCAACTCACCTTATTCTGACGAATGTCGCGAACCAAATCGTAGTGCCGGTCGTTGTTCCTGGGCAGGAGTGTTCCTAACTCCTTAATTCTGTCATTTATGTTGAAAACGCCGCCGTCTCTCGACTGAAACAAGAAAACGCGCAAACCTCAATACGGCGTCGAGAACTGTGGAGCTGAGCAGGGGGATGATCAAGGTCGCGTTCGCTCGGGCTTGTAGCCAACACGCGGATCGATCGCCTGGATTTCAGATGCGGATTTGTATCACGAGAAGGTGAGTGAATTCAAGGAGCTCAGGTCGCGTCTTTCCTCCGAACAACTCCCATATCCTGTTGGAACTCGATATCCTCCTGTAGCCAGTCAGCCCGCCGACCGCCCAACCGAGAAACAGGAGCATGGAGAACTTCTAAAAAAAAAAGGTTCTGACACACAGCTGTGGAAACTGTTGGGGTGATACAAGAGCAGTGTGGGTCGGAGCATGAGACAGGTACGAAACAACGACGAGCTCAGAGGAGGTATCCATCCCTGTCCCGTCTGCGCCGGACATGTCCGGCTGACACTTCGTAGGAGAACAACGAGAATTCGGAAAAAATAATATAATTACACCTAGACGAGAGATTGCCTCCGAGAGGTTGGTGCTCCGAGGAGACCGAATCGGGAAGGGGACGAGACGAGCGGAGTCCGTCGAGTCGAGCAAGGCTAAAAGGGTTAGGTCTCGTCGAATGAGAAATCCCAGTAAGATTAAGCGGCGGGAAGCAGTCGAGGAGTGTAAAAAAGATTGATGGACTTGCGGGAGGGAGGATGTTTGAATAGGCTATTCGCGCCGCCACCACCGCCGAACCGATCCCGCAACCACCGCTAGACCTCATCCTACGTGTCAAGTCGGCCCCGCTCGGTCGTTGTTGTCTGAGGAGGAAAGGGTCCTCCATTGAGTCTTCATTGCACGACATTATCTCTCCGGCGAACATGATTTCGTGCGACGGTAGCCGCTGTGACTGCCGCTGTCGAGGTTCCAGCGATTGTCAATACATGTTCCCCTCATGGAAAGCCAATAATTCGATAACTTGACTCGTCGGATATTTCATCTCCCCGCTGTCCAACTGGATCGCCTGCTCCCAACGTCCTGTCCGCTTGGGTGCTAGTTTCCATTCCTCTCGGTGTCAAGCCACATTACTCCATGAATCATTACATGAGCTAAGTTTGATGCGGGGGGGCTGTTCGAAGAAGCGCAGCGCAGCAATGATCGAAATGACAGCGAATCATTCCCAATGGGAGTAAGACGATCTCATCCGGGTGTTCGTTTTGTCAATGAGGATCTAACCATGAAGGCCTCAAACCCTATCTACGATTCCTCAGCGATCAGACAAATAACACGCGCTCTTCCCGCAGACCACCTGAGTACGCGTGGTCTTGGATTTAACCTGAACGGCGTTTGAATCGTGGGTTCGGGCTCCGGGACAACTCGACTCCGATAATGCCGATCCCGATGTCATCTTGTGCGAGCCCTCGGATCCAATCATGACCAAGACTTAACAAGCGGAGAACTCGGTGTCTGTGCGAGCTCCGAATCCACTGCGATAACGTTCCTCGTCAGAGTGTCGGACGCAAGGAAAGTGCTCGGTGTGGATGCGACGTGGAACTTGAAACAGAAGATCCCCGTTCGGCCTTCAGGGAATGGCAACACCATTCGTACGATGGAGAGACAAAAATCCCTCAAGACAGGCCGACTGGCAGGGCGAGGCGCGAGCGACGAAAGTCGACTGCGAACGACGCAAACTGATACAAATGCAGACACCAGAGACGAGGATCTGCCAAACAGAGGGAGAGATAGAGAATGATAGCCACATGACCGGCATCCTCGGCAGACTTCAGAAAGCATTCCCGGATTTTATTTCGAAGCAAGTGTGTGCAAGCGATGCAATTCCGGAAATGGACTCCGCTCACAATTCTCCTCTCAAACTCTCTGAGGAAACAGTTCCGTCGACGCAGATTCCTCACCCAACTTCCTTATTTCTCACTCAGTTCCCGTTGTATAGACGGTCTATTTCGCGAGCGCCTCGAGGTTTCTACCCAACGAGGGCGGCCGCATATTTCGTCGGAATTCCGGACCAAAAGGGAATAAGTACATCGAAGGGCATTAAGCTCAGGGAGCACGGAGTAGCCCACTCGATCGTCCCGTTGTGTGGCTGACGCGAAATCACTCTTTCGAGGATTCGAAATTGTAATTGCTCTTACCTCGCAGCGGGGACTTCTGGTTTCGACAGGGGATGGTTCGATTAGCTTTTGATTCGAGCTGGTCGATGTGGGCGAGCCGTGTGCGGCCGCAACTAGAGTCCAAGCGACACAGGGATCGAACCGTTCGTCCCTAGCCCACCAGCCCGCTCCCATCGAGCGCCCGGGCCCACAATGGGCTACGTTGCAGCCCAATGCAGCACGCCCGAAACATATTTCGGTCCCCCAGAAACGGAAGCGAACAGCAAGTCACAATGCCCTCAGGGAGCTGTTTATTTTATTCGTGTTGGAATAGTTCTTCCAGATAGAATTTTTGGTGGATCCATTTCTTCTCGCTCGCTCTTCCTTTCCGAAAATGCCACCTGAAACTCCCCAAAGGCACTCGGTCTATTCTAGGCCACTCTCCAACCAGCCGCAGGCAAGCGGCCGAGGTGAGGGAGAACAACAGCATCGCCGCGGCCCGCCCGGTCTCCACTTTGAGTCTTCTAGATTCATCCGAGATGCTGCTGCTGGGTGTCGGCAGCTAGCGCCGGTCGAGACACTGGCGGCTCTTAGGACCAGATGATAACAGAGTTTTCTATCTCAATAGATGACGCATCCGCTGGCGCGGCGCGCGGTCGCCATCGACGACAACCATGGGGACCCTATAAAACTCTGCGTCTTGACACCCTGCAGGAACAGCACGACCGGGTCCTCGTTTCATCGGCGAAGGGTATTGGAAAGTTTCCGAGGTGACCGATCCCGGTACACCTGCGGCTCCCTGTGAGTGTGCCGGTGATCCCGAGCCGAGAGGAACGAGAAATTTCAATCCGAACGAACGACCCCGGTCCGAGACAATCATTGTCCGAGTTGGAGTTCCTGAGCTCGACCTTCCCGAAAATTCACGCTCCGGAGTCTGACACAAAGATGGATCCTTCCAGGAGAGATGAACGCTCAGAGGATCGCGAGTCAGTTTTCATTCCAGGGCGGCCCTTGGCTCGAATATTTGTGTCCACATGATGTTGGCCGAAAAGCGCTCCAACGTTGCTTGTGCTGTCGGTAACGACTGCGCCCTAATCTCTTTTATGCCTCCTTGCTCCTTTACGGTATCCATCCGTTGTTGGAGGGTAGACTTTCACTCTCGCAGCGTCCGATAAGATCCCTCCAGACAGAGGACTCGAGCTCGCGGTGGCTATCCAGCCAACCAGACGGACGGACCCCTTTGAATGCTTGTAACAAGCGGCTAACAAAGCACGCCAACGAGCAGCCTGCATAAGCGAAACCGTTGCCCAGCCGAGATTCCTCGTGGCCCCTACAGTGAAGCGGCCGGGCCAGTAGGCGAGCCTTGATGTATGAGCCATGGCGAACCTACTTGGCGAACAAGACAGCCATGGCGAAGTTCCTGCATTCGATTCGACGTCATGTTGTTCGACGCATCTCGTGCGATTTCGCAATGATTCCCATCCAAAACAATCACCACCCTCACCATTCCCTGGAAGCCGACGAAGGCGCTGCTGAGCCAATCTCTTCTCGCTCTCTCTGTCTCTCTCTCTCGGTCTCTCTCTCCCTCTCCCTCCTCTCTCTCATTCCTCTCTCTCTCTCCTGCGGCCTGACCGACGGAACAAGCGCTCGAGCCGCGCTGTAGGCATGCGGAGAATAGTGGATTCAGGAATTCCAGGATAGCAGTCAAGAAACCGCTGTTCGTATTACCCGTAAGCGGATCGAAGAGCGCCCGTCCACAATCTTTCGGGACAGCTGTTATTACTGGGAGAGCTCCAAACGTCTTCGCCATATCTTCAACGCCCAGCGATCCACAACCGCTCTGCGAGTCTCAGCTCGTTGAATAACTTCCGTTCTCAGAGCACTCGAAACGCACACGTGCGCCTCGTTCGCACGCTTACGTCAGAAGACCATCACGGGCAACCATATTTGTTGGCTTTCGTGGACCTTGGAATCGGCGAGAAGAGGAAAACTAGTGTAAAAGCAGAACCACCCCTGCGGGACCAGGATCATGGCCAGGAGGACCGACCTAATGATGCGACAACATCGCATCACCGTATCGTTTGCTCCGCGCTCAGCGACATTTATCTACCGTTCCATCTATACGCCAATTGGTTTATCCATCCGTAACTCTGCTCGAGCACCACGAAACCGCCTGTACCTCGAGCTGCGACAAGCCATCACGAAAGCGGTGGAGTTAGCCATCTCCTCTTCCCTCTCCGGTTTCTTGTTTTCGCCCCGGAATTTGCTGAACCCCGTGCGCTGATTCAGAACGAAAATCGAAACGAAGACCGTGTACTCACTCATGTTATGGTTATCCTTCTTCTGTCGTTCCTTGGCGATGCTTTTGAGATCGTTTTCGGTGAAGAACTCGCAGGACGAAGACTCACTCTTGACCATCGCGAGTTCGGCTGGGCACGACGATGCCAGAGGAGGTGTCCAGAGGTCGTCCATGTCGCTTGCTAGAATCAGTTCATTGCAGTTTAACGAAGTTCTGTGACTGACTATCTGAAACACTCGTCGAACAGTTCCCGCTCGGCGCACGACGGACGAAGAACGTCACTTAGAAAACAGAACATGATGCGAGGTCGACAGCATGACTCGAAGAGAAATCGTGATCGGAAGCGAAAACACGCTTCGATAATGGGAGCATGTTCAAGCAATGGGAACATGGTTCAAAAGTGAAAACATGATTCAAAATGGCTGCCCCGCTTATCCCGGAGCTGCGCAGATCGACCGCGACGGAGGCGGAGGAGTGGTGGCGGCGGCGGGAGGAGCGACAACGATCGCAAGCAATTCCGATTACGTTGTCATCCCTGCCAAGGCGCCAGGAACCAAGTGGTCAGATAATGGCGTGACGCGCCTGTTGACATGACGAGCCATTCACCAGCCCCTCCATCAAACGGCAGAGTCGAGCGTTTGTCGAGCAACAACATACACACGGCGCTGACTCTGACTTTGAGAACACGCTTTTCATGTTCTCGGATCAGAAATCCAGCGCCAGTCCGTTCCGAACAGGAACTCCGTCTCCGTCGCGCTTCGATCACCAATCTCGGGGATCATGGGATTGCTGGGAGCTTCAGGATCTTTGGTGCTGTTTAGCCTTTGATCGAGCCGACACTAGGAAGGAAGCCGGAGCAGGGAGAAGAGTTTTGCGGGCTCGTTCCGGATTCTGCTGCGACGATTTTCAATAAACGCGGGAAGCCTGATCTGAACATGGAACTCACCTGCGGGTAGACTGACGCTGGCCGTCGTGTTTTGCGCGGAATGTGAGGTGGGTACCGTCGACGGCAACTCGAAAAGCGAGAAATCGTCTCCATTCGTCAGCTGGGATAGACCATCCAGTACATCATCAAACTGAAACGAACACCAGTTTAAAACCGCGGTCACACGATCGGTTCAAGTAGGAGCTTCGCCACAGTTCTCCTTTTTCGATTTGGGAGAGTTCGTGCTGATAACAGTGTCGTTGTCGAGCGGTCTCAGATGCGTTTTTTTTTTTCGAGATGAGAAGCAGAAAGTGAGTTGGATTGTTCTTTTCCCCTATTGTCATGCTCGCCAGTCGAGCGAGCCACTGAACTCCTGTCACAAAATTTACAACTGATCAGATCCCACAGGATCGAGAACCCACAACGACGGCGCAATCAAAGTTTCTGGAAAGCAGAAACCGCGATTGAGAGGCGCTTCGCATTCAGAGGCCGTGGAGATATTTTTCTGGCCCGGCTTTACCTTCAAGTTAGAGACACGGAACATGCACATTCGCGCCTTCGTATTTCCACGCTCTGGCCGAGTTGACAACGATCCTTCTCGCCGCTCCAAAACGACCACGGAATTATGAGGCACGGAATTCGGGGAGGAGATCCGACGGAACGACGTGGATTAGCACCGTCACATAAGGGCGCGCTCCCTCGAAGGAAGTGAACAAAAATAGCGCTGTCTTTGAATGAACGGCAACGAGAGCAGCGTTGCGACAAACTTTCAAGAATAGAAACGGTCCGCTGCTGCCACGACCGGACCGAGGGAGTGGACGCCGTACACACGGACGAGACGGACCCGCAGAACGGCGAACAGACCGACAGACAGAGCGAGAAGAGGAAACTCCGCTGCAGGACCAAGGGTCCCATATCGCGCGAAATGCGAGACGCATCCGTTCTTTAACACGGCGAACGCCTGGAGGTGAGCTTCTCTGGCAGGAGAGGAACCTTGTGAGAAACTTCTGCGGACTGAGAAACCACTTCTTACTCAACTCGGACGGTCATTCGCTTCTCCCTCCGTCGGATCTCTTAACCGCTTGGTAAGTAGCCCACGAAGTGTTCCGGGCCGTCCCGTCGGCGGGGCGGTGGCGGGCAGCCGCACCGGAGGAAGCTCTCCTCTATCCGTTTCTCTTTTTCCAAAACATCATCAACACCCCGCTACGCCGAACTTGAAAAGCCACCGGGGAGGGAAAAAGTCCTCTGTGGAGAAATAGCAAACACACGAACTGAACATTTGCGCCTCTTCCGAGGCCGCCGGAAGGACAACTCAGAGAACTCCGGCGACAACAGCGAACATGGTGGCAACAACCTAATCGAGTTTCGAGTTGCATTAGCGTTTAGTTTTAATTGTTCCTGGACTCATCGAGTTTTCTCTTTCCGGGGACGACGCCCCCCACGTGAGATCCCGCGCGTCGGGTTCACCGGCGACTTTCATCAACGCGTGTGGAAACTAAATGCGAGCATGAGGTTGATTGCGTAGGTTTATTGTGACGCGCGCCTCTAGTCTTGCGAGTCACCCACGGACAACGATTTCCCCGTCTTCTAGCGAAACTCCTTCGGAGCCTGAGGTTAGCGTTCGGAGGTTAGCTTGAACAAGGTTAGGCTTCGATGCAAATCACCTCGATGGAGGCGAAGCCGCGCCGGTGCTTAAGGCGGGTCGGAGCCGGGTGTCACTCGACACCCGTCCCGGAAGCAGCAGTAAAAACAAACAGAAATGATGAGAAAAACCGCAGCGGCCAAAAACGCTTTTTACTCGCGGCGATCATCTGGGTTAATTGCCGAGGAGTCATTAGGAGCTTACGTCAGGGAACATCTTCCCAGGCTGTCGTGTAGCCGACGTCTATCACGCTCGGTGAAAGAGCGACACCGGCTCTGCGGATCACATACCGGTGCACAGGAACACACTCACACGAGCTCTCGCGCCCGACACGCGTCGAGATTAGTCTCGGAAAAACATGGCGAAAATGAGGAGTGCATCGCAATCAGCGTGTTCTCGAATTCAATGAACCCAGAATGAGCGTTTCGCGGCAGGATGCGCTCGCAATCGATGTTGCGTTGAGGAACTCAAGAACCAAAACATGAGCGTGTCGCCATGTTCTCTACGTTCTAGTGACGGTCGTCGCTCACTTATCGCTGGAGTGTTGATCAAAACACGCGCCAATCGGTCGATTCATCTGGATAGCGGAAATACCACCTCCTCTGGTGAAGAGAGTCCACATCAAACTAGCCGAGCGTGGATTCGTGGTCGACACGCGTGAATGCCAACGAGAAACATGAGTCTAGATGCGATATCAGCGATGGAATAACGGTGATCGTTTCCCCGGAAATAATCTCCGCTGCATTTTCGTCGCCCTGGTTGGCAGTCATGTCGTCCCTCAGTCTGTTACTTTCCTTGTGTCCTCGTTGCCGCTACCGATGCCGCGGTGACAAGTCCGCCTGGCGCTTGCTTTCGGGGTTCTTCGTCGACTGACTAGCGGGCACATTGGTGGGCAGGCTGTCGGGGGGAGAAGTCTGGGGAAGCGGGGGCTGGGTGGGTTGCTGGTGAGAGAACGGGAGCCAGGAGACAACCCTCCCAACAACAGCTGCTCCGCAGTCCGAGAATGCTCCACCAGTGCACACGGCAGACAGACGAGCGAACGGCCCCACCAACCGACAGCAGTCGGAACTGTCTTCGAGCTGGGGGGAAATATCACCCGAGCATCAGCTGACAAAAGCGTCTGCGGTGGAAATGTCGCCCGCGACGGCTACAAAACGCCTGGTACGGGCGATCACAGTGGACAGATCAGAGAACGCGGCTGCGTCGCGGGTTCCAATGTGACATTGGAGCGACGGCAGATCACCAAACCAAGTGCTCGCGGCGCCCCCCGAGAACCGAATCCCTGGTTCTTCCCGACGAGACTGTCCACCTTGAGCTCAAGGCAACAGGTATTCGAGTGACTATTCATAGTGATCGAGCACGGCCTTCACGGATGTATCCTCCCGTGGTATATCCTTCGCTCTCGATCCTCGAGCGCCCAGAGCTAATCATTACCCTGCCGGCTGTCTAGAGCAAACCGTTGCCGTTTGTCACATGGTGTCACTGCGAACTCTTTATCGGCGCCCTCTCCGAGGGCAAGCTCGCTCTCTATCTTCATCTTGCCCGCGCTCACCGTTGAAGACATACCAACTCTCTCACACACACACACACCCCGAGAACAGCGAAACGAGTAGAGTTGACATATAATAACTGTCTCGCCGGAGGACAATCCGGCTGCCGCGGCCAGCACTTAAGGGGAGAAATCCAATTGTCAAGGTGGCGAAGATGAAAAGGGTGTAAGAGGAAATAGGAACGCAGATCAGGACCTCCTGAGAAGCCTGCTGCCCGCTTTGGACGAAACTACTCCCACCCTTCTTAAACCTGGCCCACATGACGGCCCGCGAGTTTGCGATACAGATTGATATCGAACTCGGGAGAACACCGGACAGGAGCCGGCTCAGGAACTAAGTGTGTCCGCAGTCGTGGAACAGTTTCCAGCTGTAGAGAGGCGAGTTCGTACATTCCCGACTTCGCTGCCTCGCTCTCCTCGTCCGTCCGTAGACAGAGTGGAGTAGAGAGTCAGATCTACAAGATGGGCGAGAAGGACGACGATCAGAACCAGGAGTAGGCGGGAGCGATGGGGCACTCGAGGACGAGAAGCGGCGACAGTACCAGCAGGAGAAGGGGCCCGATGAAAATACGGAAGGGATGGGACGACGAAAGTCAGGAGCAGGAATGAGTAAAGGAGGACGGGGACGAGAAGGAAAACACAGGAAAGGAGAGGCCGCTGTCTCCCAATCCGGTCGGAGGAGAAGATCCTTCGCCAGCGGCCTGATTTGTCTCCTTCCTCCGGAGGGGATCGGAGACGAGGCCGAAACAAGACGATCCGATTTCGGTCACAGGATACCCGCCACCCCGCCGCCCATCGCTACCGTCCGCTCGTCCACCGAATCCGCAGACGGATGGACCGACCGTCCGTCTGTCCGTCTGGCTACCTCTCTTTACGTTGGTACATCCGTCAGTCTAACAGTCGATCCGTTCGTTTCCGTGTCTGCCCGGTCCGTCTGTGGGTACGTTATCCTAACGTCCTGGATACAGATCCTTAAGGAGCCCCGAGGGCATTGAGTTTCCCTCCGGACGTCGGAAGGTAACGTCTTCCATTGCGACATGCGGAGATTCGGTTTCATCCTTTGTAAACGAACGAAGCTGCTGCCGATCCGACAAACGACCATGGGGGACCAACGGACGGATGGGCTAAAAGCGGATTGATGGATGAGAGGACGGCCTGATGGAGTCGACAACGCGCGAAGGAACTTGGCTGCATAAATCTCAGCAGGAGTCGATTCTGAGGTTTCGAGAAGTTCGTTGCAGGATGCGCTCGCACAAGACGTCCTCTTCCTCCCCCCCTTCCCAGGAATCTCTGCGGCGGGAAAAACCCGACCAGAGCGGAGAGTTACGCTTCCACTTCCCGAGCCTTCTATCACTTCATGAGCCGAAGTAGTTAACGACCCGTTGGACGTAGGTCACGCAATATTTTCCGACATCATTCATAACACCTTCCACTGCTCTTGCGTCAGTGTGTTCCGGCCCAGCTGCGTGGTCAGCAATCGGAAAGAGCTCTCCGATGCTTTCCAGGGGAATTAGAGAACCGAGCCCATGTTGAAATCATCAACTTTTGGCTAGAATGCAAGACCTGAGATGCACGAAATCCCTGAGGATGACGCGCCATTGAATGGAACGTGGGAGCTCGATGGTACTTCGGTCGTCGGAGCGACACGCCGCTTGATGACCGCGAACAAGTGGCCAGTTGGGCTCTTATCTCTCAGAGGAGCGTTTGATGTCTCTTCCGGAGGCTCGTGCATGAGCAGGCGGTTGAGAAACCAGATTAACGGATCGAGTTGATTAGTGGCCCCTTTCCGCCGACGTCAGACAATCAACGGGGCTGATCGATACGCTCCTCGAAACATCGATCAATAGGCAGATATTTACGGTGATCGATTGCGCACAACCAACCGACCGGCGAGCCGGCGTGCTATCTTCGTCGCTGGCCGCGAACGAGAGCATTGAGGCAAGTCCGGAAGAGGAGTGGGGTGGTTTGGAGGCGGGAATTAGGGGCCAAACAAGGAGAACAAGGCTCTGGATTGAAGGAGCGACGCGGGGTAACTAGGAGCTCAATAAGGGTCTAGCGGAGTCGCGGGCGGGGCCTGGGGGAGCGCAACCGAGGCCCCGCGAGGGCAGCCGAGACACCGCGGGGCGATGGGGGAAGGGCGGATGGAAGAAGAGGATTCAGCCGGCAAGCTCATCATCGACGCTAGCAGGCCAAACAGGTCCTATCCAACAACTACAGATCGGCTTCCGTTGATATCGATCGGCGTCGTTTGCTCATTCGTCGGCCCTTCCGTGCGTCTCTCCTTCAGTCGATGTGCGAGTGAAGCTAGCGACCGTAAGGAAACCGAGCGGGGCCGACCGTTCCTCCGCGCGACCTCAATAGTGACGGCGGCGAAGTCTCATCGATCAAAGCTCGCTTTTCCTTCTTTGTTTGCTTTTCCGTTTCTCTTTTCTCCTTGCTTCCGTTTCTTGGCATGTTCCTCTCGAGCCGATTGACGCCCGATCGAGATGGCCCGCTGGAGCAAGGTGGGTATTTGCTGCGCCCCTACGTTATCCCTATGTAACCGTTCGTGACCGATGGACGTACCCAGTTGCTGCCGGCACCGTTGTTGTTGCCGTGCGCGTTGTTGCTGATGATGATGTTGTTGTTGTTTGTAACGCCGCCGGGCTGTCTCAGGATCCCCGAAGAGTCCGGAACCTTCCCCGGGAGCGACGCTTCTTCCTCATAGGTGAAGGGACTGTCGTGAAGAACAGCGAGCTCCGGTGATGTTGTTCTCTTCGAGTCCGTTGTCATGTCGATTTTCTGCTTCATCGCTCACTCAGTCCTCTCGTTCGTCAGTTCGTCTGCCCGTCCGAGGGCGGCCGTCACGGGGGTCAATGACAACAACACCGACAACAATGTCTTCGCCTCTGTCGTCGACGTCGATGACAACAAAGAAGAAAAAAAAAACAGCGAACGGACCCACTAACACAGACGGAGAGACCCACAGAGGCTGCCGTCGCATCAGGAGATGCAACAGACTAACGGATCAGTCCCTGGATGTGTCTGTCGCGCGGGAGTCTCGTCAACATGGATCTGTGCAACTTGCTTATAAGAACCAGACGCATCGACCGGACGCTGGGCGGACGCTAGTTCACCCTATAGACTAATTAATTCAATTGCAACTCCAGAAGCAGCCGCAGCGTCCGACTCGACGGCTGCAATATCGACGACAACATCAACTCGGCCGACAAGACGTAGTCGTGGCCTTCTGTAGTGGGCCGACCATCTTGGTAGCGGGACAAGTGAGCTAGCCGCTCCAGCAGGCTCACCTGTCAAACGCCTCCTTTGATAGGTTGAACAGCGCAGCTGTTGACTGCGGGCTCTGATTAACCTTTAGCTTTGGCATCTTCGTGGAGAACCTGGGAATCTCTTGGATTCGACCAGCCCTCCGCTCAAAGACCCTTCGCCCGTCGTTGAAAGCTGTCCTCGCGCAATCGTTCGCAGATTTTTGAGCATTTGCCAAAAACTCGCGGTGAGGTTCCGCGGTGATGATGATTGATGAAACTGGAGATCGCTTCGGCCTCGGCCAATTCGCAATCTGTTTCCAGTGCCCCTTCAACCACGTAACAGTGTGCGGAGGAGTCGGCGCTTCCCTTACATAGTACTTCTACAGGCTGGGTTTGTGGAACGTTCGGCGCAACTGAAAACCTCACGGATGGCGGATGCGGCAGATTTGGACATTGGGCGAGATTGGCGGGGCTTAGGCGGGTACACCGAGCAAACCCACTCAACGCGGTCCCGAGCTTACTCCTCGACTCCAGAACCGTTGCGCGCGGAGCACCTAACTCCTTCTAAAAAATCACTTACTAGCCACTCGGTGCCAGTTCGAATTTGACATCCGCACTTTCGCATCAACATTTTCGCTCCAACACCTCAAAACGATCACTCAGCGACCCGCGAGTAGCTCACGGAAGCGGACGACTCCACCGAAGCCCGACTCGTCGGATGGCGAACTCCGCGACCCAAAGTATCAGGCCGTTTTCCGGCTGGTCGCGCGAGTCGTATCGAGACAACCGATCGAAAACTCGACCAGAACCGGCCCGGGGTAAGTAACTGCACAGAGAGCACGCGATCGAAGAGGAACCGCACCTTGTAAACGCGTTGGGCTCTCGGAGCCTGGGGCTGAATCTCCGCAACGGCTGTCGCAGCGGCTTCTCCGACGAGCAGCATCGTCGTCAATCCGTCATCGTTGTTGCCGACTGCCGTGGTCGTCGACGCCGAAGCGCTGAATCGGAACAGATTAGCATTCCGTGTGCGAACCTCCTCCAGCGCCTTCCAGGACCATGTCATTGTCAACACCATGACGACCTTCAGAAGAGATTGGGCTCATCTGATTAGGTGCCGCCGCTGCGGCGAAAGCAGTCGCCTTCGCCAACCGGCTCGCAGTGGAGTCGACCTGCGCCATCGAGCCCGGGCGAGCAACTGGTGCGGGCGAATTTTCCCGCCGGGGATTGTATGTTAACCAGAATAACTTCGCACAGGATCGATTGTTTGACAACGACGGCGACAACAACCATAACTCCCACAACCAAGGCAGCTGTGTCCGCGCGGGCGACGGCGCGTTCACAATTCAAACCTTCAACTTTCTCGCGGCACGACATTCGAAATCGCGGCCGCTGCGACGTTATTCCTCGAGTTGTCGCTAATCATCACAATCGGGCCGATTCTCGCCGGGATCCAACAGGAACGAACTTTGGTAGTGATGCGACTCTCAGGGGCGGAGAATTCAGCCGCATGCTCCGAGAAATCATCCTCGATTCCCGCGGCTTCATCCAGAGCTTGTTGAGTCGCACTCCTCCCGCGTTATTGCGATCAAAGCACAATCTACTTCATGTAGAAGGAACAACTGAGATTCGACTCTCCCAGTCTAGACGGACTGATGGGCAGAATCCGACAGACGCGATTGTCCGCACCAGCACGCCTTCGCGTGTTGGCACGATTCGGTTTCGTTCCACAGCGGGCGTTCGAGAGATTTGGAGGAGGAACGCTCGGCCGCGACGAATCGGTCGAAGAGTCTTTCGAGGAAGTGAACGTGGACAGGTAGGGAGCTCCCGGCGGCGGAGTTGTTGTTCGGAGTCAAACTCCCGCCCGCGGATCGAATTCCCCTGAACTTATTTGATATCTGCTCGGCATCGAAACCTTGGGACAAACGACCTTCGTTTAGTTCGCCCGTCCGTGGCAAACAGCTCTCGACTGAGTTGAACAATCGGACGTAGGCTCATAGCGCCATCCAATCTGCATGATTTTTATGAACCTACAAACGACAAGGAGCTTCCACAGGACTGAAGCAGCGCAATCGATTTGACATCTGTCACATTTCTTTTTATTCACGACGGAAGTCCCGGCTCTACTCGATTCACTCACTCTGGTCGGCTTAGCAGGACATTTGTGCGTCACTGGCTCAGCCGGCAATGCGGACATCATTAGCATTTCGCAAATGAACAGCAGCCACATAAGCGTTGAGCAATCAAATCACCAATGGAAAGACTTGTTCCTTGAGGCCATGATTATGAACACGGCTCCCGCAATTACCGTTCCCCTCTCTCTCTCTCTCCGCTAATGAGCGCTGCAGCGATTGGAGCCCACTTCTGGATGAATGGAAAAGCTTTCTTCCAACATCGACTCGACCTCCGCGCCGATCACGGACCCATGAACCCAGGAGAACCTTTCGCGAGAACAAGTTCCCGAACTTCCTCTTCACTGCCCGGGACAGCGAGCAGCCGTTCCAAGGATTTCAAAGTACTCCTCGGAGTTTTGCTGTTCCTCGCTCCAAAAACGTTCGGCCGCGCAGTCGTCTCGCCGTACCCCGGGCGTTCGCGGCCAGATGGATCTGTCCATGGTGGCAAACGCCCATACCGTCTCGCGTGGAACGGCCAGTCGTTGAAGCAGATGACGTCAGCGGAATCGACGCTGGAAAAAGCCACGCCGGAGGTGATTCCTCCAGAAGGAATCGGGACTAAGCTGGCTCAATCGACGTGACAGATTGCATTCAGCGAAGTGACGATGATCTCAATCATGTTTCGTTTTACCCGCCGGGAAACGGGCTTGAGCAATGGTCGGGAAGATTAGTGGCCTGGATCGATGGCGTACCCGGTGAAATAACTTTCGGCGATCGAGCGGGGCCTCGGGAAAAGTCTCGGTACGATTCGTTCCCTAGGAGCCCCGCGAACCAGGATTAACATCTTTGATTCAAATGGGGGCGGGAGAAGCGTCGGGAGAAGATTGGTCGAGTGAAATAGTTTTGAGCGCACGCCCAAGAATCCTCCCGACTCGGAGACCAGCAACGTCCGATAGGAAGGCTTGTATCGGCGACGCACGCTAGACAAGTGATCAATGTCCGACCGAATCACTTCAACAAAGTACGCTCTGAAACAGAGGAACTCGTTTCTTTCAACTTGTCGAGAAAGCGACGGAGTTTGCCCGTCGAGCGTTCCAATCAGACGGATTCCGATTAGGAAGCCGGCCGACAACGGAACGAAGGTTAGACCGACGCGGCCAGACAAAACTAAAGACACGAACGGGCGCAGATTCGGGAATCGAACGGCGTCGAGAGGAATCGAAGCGAGCCCAGCTGCCGGAACATCTCCCGCTCATTTTCCTCGGCTGACTGCTTCGCGAGAAATGAATATTCCTCTTCGCACCTTTTGTGGTGAGAAAGCAGAACGCTCCAGCGGACGGAAGATCTCTCCGCCCCTGCATGAGGAATTCTTCCCGCCTAGGAAAAGCGGGAAAAAAATCGCGACGAGAGCGCGAAGAATACTTTGCCTCCCCAACGAGAATGCGAGACCGAGAGGGAAAGGAAAAGCTGCGCGAAACAGCGGCTCGCCAAAGTTAACTGGCTGACTAAGGCGCGAGCGGATTTCCGCAATGACATTGCTCGCGGGAAAAAAATTGCAAAGTTAACACCGCCCGTCTTTATTTTTTCTCCTCTGCCCTTTCTGTTCGTTCTGAAGACTTGGTAGCGAGCTCGGGGCCGAGTTCAGGCGCCTGGAGGATCGGACAGCCGGAATCCTAATCAGGCCGACACGGTCTGACACCGTCCGTGGACGACCGCGTGGACGGCCGAACATTAAGCAACGAGGATCCCGCGCCTCGCTGTGTCTCAACTCGAGCTCGCGAAAATCCGCGATTGCAGCTCGCTCGGAATTGACTCGACCTGACGCCTCGTCTCGGCCTCAGCGTTCAGGTCGGAAACACTCGCCAGGGAACTCTCGCCTTCCAGCATCCCTGACATCGATCACTGTACTAACATCAGATTGATCTCTGCCCCGACCGGCTAGAGCCACCGTTGCGACCACGTCCCGGCGTTGTTGCCCCAAAACAGCCCCCGATTCGCAGCCGACGCATTCTGTAAACACCCCCGAGACTTCAAATGAGCTCGCGACCGCTCGACATGGGCCTCGGGGCTTCAGAGGAGACAGCGCTTGCCGCAGTTGCTCTGCCATCGGCACCAACCGCATTGACGACGTTCGGGCAGCCGTTACGTTGCCCACCGTCGCGACAAAGACATTCGGCAGCCGTCACTACTTATTCGTTCCGCATGTTTCTCTCCTGTTCGAGTGTCTTCGATCGGGCCATCGTATGTCCTGTCGCGACTTCGAGATGTCCTTGGACTCGCACCAGCCACAAGCATGCGCATCGTTTGCTTTCGCGACAGAGCGTTCGGCTCACGCCTGGGCATGCCAACCGCAGATTCCGCGCCGGCCACTTGGAGTGTGAGATTCTGTTCCTGTCCAACTTGGGTCAACTCGCGGATGTCATGCACGTCAGGCGAAGACCGCGACGACCGTACGGAAATTCCGTCGATCCACGAGCTAAGCCCTCATCAGAGACCGGGAGAACGATGCACGATACGCTCCTCTACCTCCGCGGCCGCTTGATTCCCGTGCGAGTCAGACAACGGACGAGAGATACACACTCTCGAGAACCTGAGCTCATTGGAGATAAGTTTAGCCGATAAATGTGTGCGTTCCCATGCCAGCTCCCAGGGCAGGAGATAGCTCGTGACAATCGGCGGAGTTTGCGGCAGAGCGCTCGGCAAACGGTCGCGGAGAGCGGCGCGCGCGTGCAGTCGATCGAGGAAGGGGCGAAGCTTCGTGGCCGTTATGCTCCAGCCGCGGGGATTCTTAAATGGAAGATCAATGCGGCTCGTTCTTTTCGTTTGCTCCCTCCTCCAGAGTAAAAATTTTCTGCTCAGCCAGTAGGTTTTCTCAGCAGGAATGGGCGAGCAACAGCAGCAGCACCGTATCTTTTTCCGTCGCACGTTTTTTATAGCACGCGGGCTAGGCAGTCTTCCGTCTCCGCCGGCGCACCGCCTCGGACAGATAGCGTCCGGGGAACGAAGGGCCCGCGGACTGTGGCGTAATCGTAAACGGTCTCGCTGCCGTTCGATACCTCGTCGAAAGCGAGCGAGTTCTTACCTACGTTCGCCGTTTCGGACTTTTTTTTCCTCTCGAAACATTCCTACTGGACCGGGAACCTTCCCCCGGGATCGCCCGGTTGACAACGATGGCAAACTGTTGCCTGTCGACCGCGCTGGCCACAAACAGTAACGTTGTTGTAAAAGCAGCAGCCGATGCAGTCGTTCTTGCCTCGAAGGCAGCTGCTCCCGAACACAGCGACGGCGAGAGAAACCTACAACGAACCCGAACGACACCGCAAACAACGAGCTGCTCAACCATTCGCGGACAATTAGGCGCGTCTGGGAGCACCAGGAACCGATATCGGAACCCGTCTGCCTGATCGTCACGAAGCGATCGGTGAATACGGGAGAAACAAACGCCGAGGAGGACCAGGACCGGGAGTTTCGCACGACCGCTGGTTTCGGGTTCTCGTCGCGATTCTCAGCCGCATCTGGAACCGAGGCGCAGATCGTTCGACGGAGTCACTCCGCAACAATCGCGGGGCAGATCCTCATCCGAGTGGGAGTACAGATGGCTCTTGCGCACACACGGATAGGGCTTGAAAGACGATCAGGACGGAGAGGATTCGTCAGCTGACAAATAGATGTCGAAATCCTGAGCGGGAGAAGGGAACAGTGTTTTTGTCGTAGTCTGTAAACTAAACCAGCCAACATTAAGTCGTCGTCAGTGTCTGTTCGCAACGGAGTCACGTCCCTACATCAAATCAACTCCGTAATCAGCCGGCCCGGCGGACGAGGGAGTCACAGCGGCTGACTGGTGGTCGTGGCTTCTTTTCTTTCCCCTCTTTTCTCACCCGCCACAGACCCCCTTGGTTTGCCTCCGTCCGTCGTCGGAGAGAGGGGACGAGCTCTCCCTCCGTCGGCGGGAGTTTCGTTCTTTCTTTCGTTCGTTCGAGGGTCGGGGACCGAGACGGGTCCAAACGAGAGGCGGGCGCGGAAAGCGGCGTTCAGTGCAGACGGGCGGTGGGGCCAGCCGGCCGGCCGATTCGGGGGAGAACCCCGGCGCGGGCCAAGGAGCGGAGGCAACGACGAATACCAAAAGAACAGAGATGAACCGAGAACGAGAAAGGTCGGACGAGAAAAGCCATCATGATGAACTCTCGACGACGAATCTCTATTCCTGACACACCACTCTATTCCGTGGCTGACAAGTAGAGGGAGTGGAACATCCAAACTCGATTTGGATGTTTGGGATGATCGCTCCGTAATTTGTGAGCACTTTTCTCCTGCCGCGAACGGCCGTTTTTAAGTCGCCCTCTCGTTATCTCTCCATTTCTCACCGTCCCCGGTCGATTCGAGGAAGCTGAAGCGTGAAGCAGTCGGAAAGAACTTCATCAGACAACGAACTCATCCTGAATTTCGTGCTTCTCTCTGGGAGGATGTGCCTCCACTCGATGATGGAAGTGGAACTCTTCCGTGGAGATTTTCGCGCAAACCAAAACGCAAAAGTCGCACAATCAAAGGGGGCGGGAAATATGTGGCGGGTAATTTGCATTACCGATGGCCTCGTGAGCGAGCTTTCCGTTCGATTTGTATCTCGATTCCCTCTAACGCTCGTTTCGCTCCGGCGAGCGACAGGGTGCGTGGCCGCTTCAATAAGAACAGAGCAGCGCCTCCGCGCAGACCGGAAGAGTCTCCAGAAGCTTTCGCGAGTTCTCTCTATTCCCAAGAAGCAAGCGGAAATCTGGATACGAAAGGAATGCATACACCAGCCGGAAGGATATTAGGGAGCTCTCTGCAAGATCCTTGGAAGCGATGTAAACAGCAAAAAGGGAACCCGAAGCATCGAGTCCAACACGGAACGGGAGTCTCGAAAATCTCTTCAACGAAATACGCGCCGGCCGGCGAAAAGTCGGCGCCGTGTTCAAGAGACTCTTGCTGTAATTAATGTTCTGTCTCCTAAGCATTGACGCTCACTAATTCACTCATTGAGCTCGTTGATCAGAACGAACATCATAAACAGTGAGACAGACAGACCGACAGAGGTCGTTACACGGAGCCAAAGGTATTATCCCTACGCACACATGTGTTGCACAGGAGGATTCGAATAAGACTTGATTCCCGCTTGATGGAAAACTTCCGACCGATGGATAATAATCAATTCGCAGTTCCGTTCCCCGCTGTTCCACCCTGTCGGCGCGGAGGAGCTCGCTTGATAACTCCACACCTTGGCCTCCACAATTGTCTTGAGATAATTGTCATCACCGGGAGGGAACTTCACATTCGGCAACATGCGAAACCGAAAGACAGAGTTTCTCTCGCATCGCGCAAGACAGCCATCGATGCGAAGTGGAGCTCCCGATTGGCTCGCAGCTGCGCCTGTCGTACACGGCCTGTGGGAGCGTGGAGCACCCATGGCATGGTGGTGGCATCATCTTGCCATCCATACGGAGACTGGCCAGGTTCCCATGCAGAAGGAGTAACCCGTCGAATTGGATGCTGCTGCGTGCCCTCGTAGCTGACCGGGAGAGCATCCAATCCAAGTGTCTTGTAGAGTTGCACCGCACTCAGAGCCAGGCTTGCATCGCGAGAGAGGGAAGATATATTCCCCGAGCAACAGAAAGTCGTAAGAGACACTTTCAGGTTGGAACTTGTGTTATTGAAAAATTTCTGTCGCTTCTCCATTCCATGAGAGGTTGTGGAGTCTCTGAGGCCGCGTCGAAGATTCGGGGGAACCCGCTCGATGGGGGTCAGAGTTGCAGCTGGAACGGCTTGAAGAACGGGAAGTGTGGTAGCGGGGGTTTTTCGTTGCACCCCCACTCGTTTCTTTCCGTTTGCTCACAGGGTTCCGAACTCGATAGCGAAGTTGAAGAAGTTGGAACGTAGGGAACTTCCTGCATAACAAACTTCCCAGATGAGCTCTAGACTCATCTGAGAATTCGAGAACTCTTCTCCATGTTTCAGTGAGACCGTCGTGGTAAACGCTAAAGTCAAGAGCTGGAGAATCCGACCATGGTGTAAAATCGCGTTCGACTCAACGAGTTTGTCCTTGGACAAAAAGGAGTGGCAGAGCAAGCAGATTCAAAACTTCCGTGATCGGTTTCCAGGAACCATCGCAGCAGACTGACCGTTTTGCTCTCTTCATATGCAAACATCCAGAAACGAGGACACGTTTTCCCCCTCTCTTCTCCGCTGTTCGCTGTGTCGTCAGAACATCTACCTATATCGGAAAACAGACGGTTCGCTCGGAGGAATCAATAAATCCAACCTGCGTTACGAGAGCCCTGATCAGGCTTCTCATCCAGTCACTCGATCAGCGGTCGGAACTGATCGTGGCACCTTTGATAGAAAGTAGGGCTGGAAGTTGTTCCCCAGCTCGGTCGCGTCAGTGTTGACAACTTCTGAGCAGACGTTGACGCGAGTACCCTCAGCATTCAAGGGTGCTCGTGTTGGGAACATAAAAGACCTCGGTCGCGATTATTTACGAATCACTTCAAACGCCAACACGGCTGAGACACTCAGCGAGCAAAGAGTTCCTGATCATAAAGTTTAGCGACCGGAAACCTGCCCCGACCGCGACAACTACGTTCATAAATTTATAAGCTGCCGTTGCAGTGCTCGAGCCGCCGCCACCGCTGCGAGCGGGCGAGATTCATTTACGGTGGCCGGGGTGAGTCCAAAGTATTGCTACTAGCGGAATGCCGGTGCTGTAAAAGCACCGTTAGACGACTAGAAGAGTGTTGCATGACAATGGAGTAAGTCACTCAGTCAGTAAGTCAGTCAAATATTCGATGACCGGAACGCTTGGAAGAGAGAGCTCCCATCGGCGATCCGCCCACGAAATGTGATCTCTCCAGACAAATAAACTTTTTTTTGATTCGAAATGTTGACACATTCGCTCCAACGGACCGACCGAACCCGTCGTCGAGATAATCGTGCTCACCCGAATCAAAGTGCAACAGCGGAGCTGAGAGAAGATGGCGACAATAGATGGCTGATTAACTGCAACGGGAGCGGAGACAACATTGGCAGTCGGGGGCATCGGCGACGTGACCTAGGAGTCCGTTTCCTAAGAGTTGCGTGATATGCTCTCGTTGTTTTCTTTCTGCTCTCTTCTTGCCTCTGGCGCCCTCGCCAACTAATTGGACAACCTCAGATAACGACTCGCGCTGTCGGAGGGAGGCCTACCATTGGGAACGCCGCCGTATCGAGCAAGCGTTGAGGCTGAACGCCGTGCACGTCGATATGATATTCGTAGCATGTCGCGTTCCGCTGTGCGGAGAGCCATCACTGATTCCAACATCGCGAGTTCAGTGAGAAAAAATTCCAATACTTCTGAGGAAAGCGAACTACGAAAGCGGCTTGGACGTCCTAAAGCCTGGGAAAAGCGTGTTTGAGAACGCTTCCGATAGACATGTTCGGGCTCTTAATTCAACGATTGTCAACAATCGGGCGAACATTAGGCGCTGTGACAATTGAGCCAGAGATTTGTCCACTTGGACAACGGGAGCGGAATCCGCGAGAATGATTCAGAATCCGACTATGCAAGCATCGGAGCGCTCACTGACGAGGCTCTCTCCTTTGGCATGTCGGTGAGCTTGTGTGTCGAGAACGCGCCAGTCCGTGTGTGCGCCCTTTTCCTTTCTCCGAGAGTTCGTTTGCTTTCGAACGCGCGCATCGTGTGCCTTGCCGTGGAGCTTGATCGCCGTCTGAACAAACGGTCGCTCATGCTAACCTATATTTGGCTGAAATCCGTAGCTGAAGCGGCAAGCAGCCGGTGGCATAGCCATTGACGCTGCAATGATAGAGCTTTCTTCTGGGTCGAACGAACTCCATGATGATGATGACAACGATGACGATTTTACAACGTGCGCGAATTCGCAGCTATTGGACAAAGATGCCACTTTGATGAATCGACACCGTTATACGCTCTTAAGTGCATTCACATCGGGTCCTTCCGTTGCCCTACTCACAGTAGGCCAGCCGACCAACCTACCTGGCCGCCTGCCTACCCGCCTAACTGATCACCGTTCGATCGGCAAGGTCGGCCGGGCCGGGTGAGCGAGTGGGCGCAGCGGCCGCGAGGCGGTGACAATTCAATGGGGTTCGCTTGCTGCGCCCACCGGTGGTCGTAGTGGATTATTGCTTCTAGCTGCCGTCGTCGTAGCTGACGTTTCAGTCGTCAACACCGGTGGCAGCAGCAGTGTCACAATGGAATGAGCTGCGACAGAAGCCGTCCAAGGCTGTGACGAATCTTCCGCTGCGCGCACCAACATCGAGGAGAATTCAAACCGTCGATTCTTTGTGATGCGCAGCGCGCGAGACAGGCAGGAAAACGGGCGGGCGGGCGGCAGAGCGACCGACCGGCTGTTTGTATAGCTCACTGGCTGGCGACAAATGTTTCGTTGTCGTACCGCTCGTCGACAAGCTAGGCCATCTCGTGAAGGCTTCTCTATCTGCATTTGCTTTTCAAATAAACCAAAATTCCGAGTGCGCGCCGCTGCTGTTGCCACAAGCACAACAGACTCCACAGCTCAGACACCAGTGGCCCCACCAGAGAGCGGCGGTTTCGAGCCGCGCGGTGACGATTTCGTTGTCGACAGCAGCGCAATGAGAGCGAATCGCGGTCTCTGATTGAAACAACCGACGACTGCGGTGAGAGGAATAAATAGCGCTTCTGCCGCCTCTGCTCGCGGTTCTTGGTTGAGGCAATGGCCATGTTAAGTACCCTTAGGGCTCTCCTTGATCTCGCTTCAATTTTTCTCCCATTCGTTCATTTCCCTCCGGCTCTACACTGAGCGACTTTTCATCGGAGCCAAGTCTGAAGCGCGTTGAGCTTGGATCAACGCACGCGACGAGATATTGAGGAGCTCGGTGTTGCTCGCGCTCCTCGAGAACACTCACTGACTTTCATCGATTCCGAGCCAGTCGACCGAACGAGGGTCGTCTAACAAGATGTGGAAGAGAGAAAAACGAAAGAGGAGACTGGATAAAGGGGGAATATCGTTGACGGAAGTCCCGAAACCTCTTCTTATCCGCTTCAGATGTTCCGGGCCAGCCTGGATCATGGGGGGAATGCGAATCATTGGTGGCAGATCTCCACAAAATATCATTCGGCAACATGTAAGAGCCAGAAAAAAGCCTCCGGCTCCTGTGAGCGGATGTGTGGACGTTATCGAACAGTATCATCGTTGAGCACGGTGTCAAAATGCCGCAGGAAACGCCTCAGTGCCGCTCATGTCTCCTCGCGTCTAGCCTCCGTTTCCCCTCGTTTTAACGGCTTCCTCGTCACAAGGGTAACAAGCATGCAACCGCGGGAGGGATCGAATCTTTTGTTCGGATTCGGGGTGAGCTTATCGCGGCGCTGAGAGGCAGTCACGCTTCCCGAAAAAGCCGATTTCTCCTCGACAGCTCTATCAATTAGAGAACGATAGCATGAGCGACACGAAGATCTGTCTGAAGTGACTCACCGCGAGTCGTCAATATCTCCAACTCCTCTCAGAAGAAGCACGATTCGTGTTGGAGTTATCGAGCGTCAATCTCGGAATCAAGAACTGGCTTGGAGAGTGCATATTGCGAGTGTCATCCGGCCCAAACAGGTGTCACCGAGGTGGTACAACAGTGGCTCTCCAAACTCGACCTGGCGCTCCCCGTGAACCGCACGTTCGGGAATCGCATGGCGCCACAATCTCGCGTCCGGTCTGGAGTTTCATCGAGTTCCCCGATCGATGAGTTCAGCTGATCTGGGATGATGTGATCAGCGATGACGCGATTCGATACGTCCCACCCGAAAATGAAAAAAACAGACACGATTGCTGCTCATATTCAACGCGCTGCTGATACACGCTCAGTCTCTCGGTCGTCTGTCCTGCTCGGCGCCCATCAAGTCGCCTGTTAGCCTGCTTGCTTGCGTGCTCGTTGTCTGGGACATGCAGATAACGTCGCTTGAATTCCCGAGAGTGTGAAGTTCACTGAGATCCGGAGCGGCCGCCATGGTGAGCAAGGGATGGAAGGCGGGAAAACTCACTCAGACACAACGGACACCGGAAGTTATGGCCGACACGCTCATTCTGAATGGAAGTCCAACGCAAGAAGCGACCGTACCGGGGGAAGGTTCTCTGCGGAAACGGAACACCGACCTGTCGACCGCTCCGTGAGCGAGAACATCGCAGGTCCTCCAAACGCGATACAAAAACTCTTCATCGTCCGTTCGAATCTATTCTCGCCTCCATTCCTCGCACACAGCACTTCGTAAAGTGAGCGTCGGCAGGGCTAATGATCTCTTCGTCGCCGCCGCCGCCGCCGCCGTTGAATCGAGTCAAGGAGTTGGTACTGCGCGATGTACTTGTGTGAACAGCAACGCCCAATTATTCAGAAGCCGCTTCGAACGCCTAAGGCCACTCGGTGTGGAGCTCCTGGGGGATCAAATGGAACAACCGGATCACCCCCGCGAGGTTTGAAAGCAGAACACAACATCCTGCTCGATCGGGCGGTAGATCGCTCGTTCCGTCCGTCGTTGAATATTGGCGTGGCGCGTCAGAACTCCTCCGTTCGAGGGAGAATTCGCTCCATCCAGGATAATCCAGTGACAGTTGACGTGTGAGTTCGTGATTTCCTCAACTATGCCCCGCGCGATCGATTCGAGCTTGAGATTTCGAGGGTTTCGTGTGTTTCACTCCTTCCTCGGGACGGCTCATGAAGCGATTGCAGCCGCTCGAGGGGTTTCGCTCGGGGCCTAGATATCAACGGATAATAATCGTATTTCCTCATTCTGGTAATTTGAGAACGTTTTGATCTTCCACGATCTTCCGTTCGTGATTGTTTGCAGGACTGAGGAGCTCGGGCGTGGATTTATTTTTGATCTTCGTTTTGCCATTTCTGAACGGCAATCCAAACAATACTCGTCGTCCACCTTGACGGCACTGGGAAGTGTTTATAGCCGAGGAATCCCAAAGAGAAACCCGACACGACACAGAGACGCCTTCTGTGCATCAGACTGTCTCGACTTACAGACTTGATGCCTGCTCTGAGAGCCAAGAGACTAACCTGCGGAACGAACGCATCGTCGTTCGCCTATAATTTCTTCCAAGTTCTCTCCGAGATCCTAGCGCCGTGTCCCTCGACGGTGGAAACATTATCGCCGGCCGCTTGCTTTTCCCCACACTTGACCCGAGAGCCATTCCGTTCCATGAGAGCGACTTTGCTTTTATTCGCGGGGAGAAGATGTAGCCATTCGCCTTCGGTTTCCGTAGTTTCCGGATACTCCCTCCGAATTCAATCACAAAGTTGACGAGGAAGCCGCTCGTCTCACGGGTTCCGCCGAGAGAAATCGGACAGCATTTCTGCCGAACCGTCGGAAAGTTTTTTAGCGTCTTGTCAACTGTGGCTTTCTGGAACCTCCTCTAAAATCCGCCTAGCGCCGCTGAGCCAGGAAGCGACTCCTCAGAATGGGGCTCTTGATGCTCTACAAGATGAAACACAATTATAGTGAGTCTGGAACTTACAGGTATCCAAAGCTCAAACGACGTAGTTGGAGCACGAGAATCAAAAATCATCGGTTTGAGTGGATAAAGCACTGGCGGCTTCCCTCGAGCCTCCTGTGACTCAGATCGAAGCTCAGGATTCAGTCGGAGGTAGCTCTACGGACGACGAAAGAACCGCAGAGATCGAAACAGAAACCGATGCGGGAGAAGAATGGGAGCCGACTACATGAGGGACATTGAATCAGAACAACGGATCGTTCCGGTCGCTAGAAGGTTCCTTGAAACCAACCGTGAAGTATTTCCCCGAATCCTTTTCGATTTCGATCAAGTGGCAACTGGCATAAGAACAAAACTCTCTTCTTCACCTCAACTCATTCTCAGACTCCTATTTCTTGAGCATCAAAGTGCCCAACTTCAAGATTACGCTCTTCAATCGTGAATCGTGAATGCTCGCCATTTCGAACAGCGTTCTGCGAGGATTTAGTTCGATTATTTCTTCCCGGTCTAGAAGAGCTCCACTTGAGGTCCGATTACATGCTACATGGAACTATCAAACAATCAATTTCGCACGAGCTATCATGTCCGCATCGGATGGAAAGAACGGTTGACGGAATAAGGGGATTCTCGCGCGGGAAATCATGAACGCGATCAGTGCGGCCTCGGGCGTTTGTCCACGAATCTAATTCATTGTAACCATCGCGAAAGCCGCGCCAGCTTTATCCTCATTAGCCGATAAAGCTCGTCATCCTAGAAACGCCAGCTGTCCATTGGAGTCCTATAAACTCCAAAGTTTTGTAGAAGATCCCAAACCCGAAAGAAACTCCAGCAGGAGAACTAACACGGAGTCTTTACGATCAGCTGGAGGTTCGGAAACGATAATTCCAGTGCAAAATTAGGCTCAGTCTGAATAAGTTCTGCCTCTCGAGGCAAATTCGTGTTTCCCTGTTTAAGTTGTTCTCGCCAACGTTGTTGATCGAGAACACGAGAAGTTCTGACGAAGGAGGGAGGTAGTTGCACTGAAACATCGGAGAGAACGATCCAAGCTGAGAAGAGGCAGAAACGCGCCAACAGGATCCGAGACGACGAGGGGGCCCCGAAACGTGTTCTCGAGATGGACCAAGCGCTTTTCGAAAGTTAACACAAACTTATCTCGGGGGTCAGCGGTTTATTCTTTCGTTCGGCTGGGAATGCGGACGCCGACGATAACTCGAACCAGCTTCGGTCCGGTACTCTCAGTTGAGCGCTGCGTGTTCGGTTGATACTGGTTTTCCGGTCAACTGCCGTGATTTTGATCACCCTAGCACATGGCGACGAATTGTGGGGATAGTCTGTCCTAACGGACGGATTCTCGATCGGTCAAGGGAGCCGATCCGTTCTCTCCTCCGGTTGACGGAACATCAATTATTGGTGGCGTAGAACGCGAATTCGATTTGCTTAAATGTACGATTCGTTCTTGACGTCTTCCCGGGGCCGGCGGGAGTTTACTCTAGCAGCGCAAACCATAAACACAACACGTGGTGGATATTTCTGATGTTTTGAGAATTCGAATTATCCAAGAGCGTCGCGATTCTCTGCAAACGTCAAATTGGCGAGCACGATCGTCGAACCGCTCGCTGCTTCCCGCGTCCAGCTGACTTAGAGTTTGTAATTAGGTCGGAGATGATAATGATCTTTCTGTTGTGGTTCCCGTAACCATGCAGTCTTCCGTTTATCGTTCTTCGGGTCCCGATACTATTCAGGTTTCCGCGTAGAAATTCATCGGGTGTTGAATGATTTCAAATGAATGGAAACGAGCTCTGGACAGATGAGCAGATTTTTGGTTTTTTTCTTCAATTTTCTGCGGTGCATCTGCGGAATCAGAAACACCGCAGGCCGAATTTCTGGAAACTTGCCCGCCGCGGTTCTCGATGACAACAAGGATATCTGATTTCGATGGGAGTCTATCGGCAGAAACGAGCTGTGAAATTAGTCACCGGGTTTGCTCACTCGAAGCGAACCAAACATTCCGATCGGTTTGAGTAACGCTCAATGAGCGAAAACCAGATGTTTGGAGTTCCGTACCCGCCCCTCCGGGGAGCCAACGTCCTTTCAACACTTCTCGCAGAAAAGGCCGAGAAAGCAGAGCTCGGGCTAGATATGGAGATATCATGGAAAGCAACGTCCACTGAAACCTAGCATGACGGACTCCATCGATCTCGAGCCTTCACAGAGAGTCGGCGTGAAGGATCATCCTGTCCAACTCGTTGTTCGCTCCAATGAAGACGCAACTTCACAAGTGATTCAATATCACTTCTAGCGAATATCGATGATCAACATCGGAGTTTAGCTTCGACGCCTTGAACACATGGAATGCGTGCATGATAGGAAATTTATTGAGATACTCCACGGGGAGCGCCTGATGAGAATGCGCGACGAGTATTAATTACTCTCTTCTTCGCCTGACTCCTCCTGAGTGTGTAGACGATGGTCAACACTTCGCAATTTCGGATGAATGCAAGATTCATGAGCCGAGAATAATTCTTGAATCGACCAAGGCCTGATTCGAGCAAACGAACCAAGGCCTCCGCTGTCTGAATCTTCGACTGCAGTCAGAAGAAGCATCCCTGGGAAACGCTGCATTCACAGTACGAACCCCTGTCCAGCGAACGCTGGAGCGAGTCAAGTTTTTAGCAATTCCATTAATTCAGCTGATTCCGTCATTTCCCAATGCTCTTCTGGAACGGAATCACTCGAAGCTGATCGCCGGTCTCAATCGGACCAAATCGGCGTTGAGTTCAGAAGCTCAAGCCGAAATTTCCATCGGAGCGAGTTTGTCAACGCATGATTAAGAGCAATGACCCCATTCATTTGCCCGGCCTCACTTTTGGCCCAGTCCCCTCCAATCGGCCCAGACGAACTCCGAACCTGGAATCAGCCCGCTAGGAATCTTTTTATTATTGTCCGCGATCATAGTAAGGCTGACACAATCCCTTCCGCAAAGTCTGCGTCGAAGGAACTGTGGGCAAAAAGTCAAGCAGCTGAATCCACGAGTAAGAACGACGACGACGACAACGACCGAGCTGTCGACCGAGCAGACAACCGACGGGCTAAACTCAATCGAGGTCTACCCTGGAATGGAGCGTTGATTTCGTGGAGATCCGAGACCGCTCAGAAGACTGCATTGGAGCCGCGAGGGAGTGTCCATTCGACAAACGCGTACCACACGCTCGAGGTTGCAAGGACGCTCCGAGTCGTCTCGACAGCCCAGTGAACTGACGGGCCTATCGAAATTAGAAAGAATCCAGAGAGAATAACGCCAATAACGGGACGGAAATCCGACATGCGCCTGACGCTCAGCGCAACTTGTGAACTCTCCCGGTCTGTCTCTTAGTGCTGAGCCTGCGGTCGTATCTCTTTCCGAATGGCGACCTTGTGTACGGACAGCGCTCGTTTCGAAATTGTCGGTCGACGCGGTAAGTTGAGGAAGCCGACGCAGCCGAAACGATAACGCGGCCCACGTATTTCTTCCGAAAGGAACCTCAATCCAAACTCGAGAGCGCCGCTTCCAAAACGATGGAAACACTCGGGGACGATCAGCTTTACGATGTTATTGTTGATCCGACGAGCGCAGAGCAATCACTGTTTATCTTCGACCGGAGGAGCGGAAACCGACCGTGGAGTCCGAACTCAAATGAGTCCGAAATTCGCCTTCTCCGCACGATCCGTGCATGCCCAGAGAACTGACTCTCAGCTGTAGTCTGGCAGTTGAGGAACGAGCGATCAACAAAACACTTCTGACCTCTCGGATTCTCGAGCTGTTCCGGTCGGAGAATTTTCGTCGCATGGACGGAAAATCGACGCCCCGATTTTTCTGAAAAACTATCGGACTGCCCTCGGCCTTGTGATCGAACTTACCGGAAACAGGCGTTCTTTGGAAGTCGCACGACTTTCCTCATGGGCGAGTGTCATGCTGGACAGATGGGCCTCTGGCCCGGCTTTCCGCTTGGACTTCACTTTGTCTGCTGTTGGAGCTGCCCTCACTGAGAGCCCTCTCGAAGTTCCAGCAGAAGATGGAGCGTTTCTTCAGCGAGCCCACTCGTATAAATTCGTCAGTCTATCCAACTGGCCGGCGGTCGGTTCCTCTTTTCGAGGCGAGCGGTTCGACGGTCGGGTCGTCGTCTGTATGCCAGTGCACTTCTATTGGGGTCCTTGTCACTTTCACTGCGACCGTTGTCTCTTTTCACCGATGCAACCACCTACGACCACAGAAATCCGTCGAGTCATTAACGAAAGAGACGACACAGTTGACGATTTAGCGTTCTGCGGCTCGCTCCGTCGTCAGGTATCTCGGAGACGCCCCGGGATTAGAGAGAGATCAAAACTGAGCCCCACGGACTGCCAGACTCTCTCGTTTTCGGCTTGTCGAGCAGTTGTTCAATCTGGCGCAGCTCCGGCCCCGGGCAGGCCCGCCGCGATCGAGATATCCCGAGCTCCTTATCACCGGCGAGCGGATTCGGGTCTGGACGGCAGCCGACCACGGACAGGAGGATGCGAACACCGATCGAGGGGGAAACGAATACACATAACACACCGGAGGGATTTCGGTGAGCGCGATCGGACGACGTCGACGACGACGACACTGTGAACTCCTCACGTCGTCTCGTCGTCGAGGCACTTCTGTTCTCACAAAAAACTGGAGTTGTGGTCGAGCTGATGATGATGGAGATATCCGATGACCGGCGTGGAAGAGCGCGTTAGCCAGTCGGCAGGCAGGCAGGCATGCCAGCCAGCCACCAAGCAAGCGGCAGAGAGATCCAATCAGACATGTGCTCCTGGAGGAGCGACGAAGCGGTTACATGTGCGGGGGCGGACTCAGCACTTAGCGAGAGCCAACATTGTCAAGAAGAGAGCGAAATTCGCAGCGCCCTCTCGCGCGAGCAATCGCAGTCGTCGGTGCCGCTGGGGCAGGGACTGTCGTCGCTGGAAGCCGACGCGCCGCGGTCCCTTCGTTGCCCTCGATGTTTTTGTTGTTGTCGTTTCGCTGGAAGTTGGCAGTCGCTGCAGTTTCGCTCGCTCGCTCAAGCCATCAGGTAGGCAGGCGGTTGGACGGAAGGCCAGGCTCGAAGGTGGGCAGGCCCGCCGGCCGGCCGGCGACTCGATGAAAGCTAAGCCGAGCAGCAATCGTACGGATCGCCGCTGCTTTTTCCGCTCGTCGACGCTAGCCTACTCGCGCGCTTGAATCCACCGCGAGCCGACTGACAGGCTGGCTGGCTGAATGTGTAGATGGTTGCTCGAATGGATGGTAGGCTCATTCACTACGGTGGTGGCTGCTGACGGTGCCGCCGCAACTGCCGCGCGTCGTCGAGTGGTGAGGGACAGCGAGGGCCATAAAATTGTCCGTCGAGTCGAGGCCAACATGATGCCAACTCATCCAACCTGGTTGGCTCGCTGGAGAGCCGACTGGATTGCGGGTCGCTCGATTGGCACCCGAGACGTCTAGGGGTCAACGTTCACAAGGTTCTCCAAACCTCTCATCATGCACCACCTCCCGCAACCTATCAGCCGTTTCCATTCGGTTCACTCAGCCTGGTGCAACAGTTCATGCGACCTATGCGTCGTATTGGCCCCTCTTCAGGACGCTGTCCAGGTCCGGACTCGAGTCTGGACTCCCGTTGCATGTTGTCCGGAGCTGAGAGTAAGAGACTCCTGAAGATCAGACGAGGCCCGTGTCGCGCCAATTTCTGGATTATACGGCCCTGAACTGCTCGCGACGTTTCTCTGGAAGCGTTTCTGATTCCGGAAGGGAAAACGGATCGATGCCGCCAGTCGTCAGATGTTGGGCCGGGCGCTCCCGCAGAGCCGGAGCCCTGTGCTCGTCAGCATCTGACTCGAAGCGCGGGAATACCTGGGGTCTCGCTTCGGACTTTTCGCGGGACAATATCGGAGTAACCGAATCGGGGTCCTTTCGGTCCACCAGGGCGCGGGATTCCCTCTTAACTTCGGAACCTCACGCTGCGGGTAAAGTCGAAACAGGAACGGCTCGGAGACGAGACTCGTCCGTGCACGTTGCAACATTCGATTCGAGTCTCGAGGAAGGAGTTTTCCTCGCGATGAAGAACAGAAAAGCAAGTGAAACCGAGCCGCTCTTCAGGATCCATAGAGAAACGTGACGTCACTCGGAGAACGCAAAACGAAAATTCTGTCATCGGATGAAGCGTCTGAAAGGTATTATCTGAAGCTCCCGAACGCGCCGGCCATGCCTCGACATGTGAACGCTTCAGAAAAATCGTCTGGATTCCCCAGCGACTAGAAATGAACGTAAAACAACGTAGCTGACACCCACCACTCTCTCCCTATCTCGCTCTATGGATGTTCCTCAATCATATCCGTCTTCACGTCCCGAACATTTCTTGGCTCGTCCGCCATCAATCTTCAACAGCAAGCGCTACCATTCCCCGCTAGCTAACCGAAGTCTAGGCGATGTCTTCTTGAGTTAATCGTGGAACACAGAAGAAACACAACGCAGCCAGAGTCACCTCAAGAGATTCCTCTCTTCCTTCCTTCCTACTTGTGCTCGCGTAAGTGCATGAAAGCGCTGATCGCACCTCCGCCAGAAATTTCCACCCACGCCTTTTCTTGTCATCGCGATGAGCGATTCGAGCAACAATCCACCACCGACGTCCGCTTCCCTAACGCACCACTAACACCCGAACCCTGGTCGTTCAGTAGTCATCATTAGGTGTCATAAGGTAGAACATCCTGGGATTGTCCGAGATGACTCGACGCTTCCCATGAACGAAACTCAGCTCCAGCTGAGCAGCGGAGCCGGTTAGATGTCGCCGTGCCATTGTTCCATAGCCCTGTTGATGTTTGCCGTATTTTAATCTCTCACTGGACCTGAGAGATTTGGCCCGAAATTTTGATTCGTGTTGGACAGTTTCCGGGAAGAGATTTTTCGGATGACCATGAGGAGTCCTGCCCAAGAACAGGAGAAAACTTCACAGGCGATGACGACGCTTATTTGCTGAACTCGAATCGAACTCTGGCGTCACTTCGTTGGGAGACTTTCCAGAAAGAGCAGACCGCTGGATTCGGCTCAAAGAACGTTGAGAGTTCCACATTAGTTGGCGCAATCATTGACGGCGAGCTTGTAAAACGGAGCGAACTCGATAAAGTAAGGACAGCGGCAGCTAGTGTCCCTGCAATGAACGCTGGTCCTCCGAACGTTCGTAGAGTTTCAACGCCGACCCGCTCCATCGATTTGGGCTTTTGGCGCAGAGGCCGTTCCACCATTCCATGACCGTAGGGGGGTTTGACTCCATGGGAAGGAAAAAACTCTCAGAATGTTTAAATTCATTGTATGCATGAACCTCGCCATTGTGGGACGCTCCCGTTTATGGAACCAGTCCCCGCCGGGAACGGGTTGGTTGAACGAAATTCAAATGAGGCTCACGGCGTTGTTACCGCGGCTTGACAAAGCTTCACGGAACAAAATACCTAATGATTGGCTCCGTTCTGTGAACCGAGAGCTCGGGAGCGTTGATACTGATGCGTACTTGAAAAGGAGAGGCCGGAAATATGACCAATGACGAGATCACTGAATTCAATGCCGATTGAGCTTAACTGGTTTGCGAGAGAGTTCATACTCATATGAATTCATACTGGGAGAGCTTGGATGGTCCCTATTCGGAGCCAGGGAAGCTCAAAGCAAAATCAGATACATGAAACGTATTCAACACATGCTGAATGCGAGATTGCCGAAATTTCTCCTGAGAATGATGGAGATACTCGGAGCACAGACTGAACTCCGCACCCGAACGCAGACCTGAGTCACCAATACGGCTGTGACCGGATCGAGCCACCAATATCGAGTCAAGGAACACCAGCCCTCCAGATAGAGAAGAGAGTCAGAGAAATGCAAGAACACAGGTGGAGGCGAGACATGCTTCTAAAAAACAGCCCAAGCCTATACCGTAAGGGAAAATCTCCCATGGTACAAGGTCTTGCCTCTACGGCAATCGAAGAGGGGATGCTCTACTAGCCCTAGTAAGAGCCGGAATGCTGCCAACTAGAGGACTTTCCGAACAACAGGGCATCAACGCCTGCCGAAGATGCGGCACAGACGGAGAAACTGTACAACACACAGTCTTCGAATGTAATGACGCATATCACACAGACAGATGATTTCCTCAAAGCACTAGTCTCCCGGAGGAAATGCAAGACCCATCGCTAGTGTACAGGACAAAGCTTTCCCTCGAAAAGTGAGAAAATGAGACCAAAGGATCTGCGCAAGCACCTGAAATGAGAGGCTGACCCGGACAGAGTGCAAACTTGTACATATCTCGGACCGAGTCAAGATCAATAAACCCATACCCATACAGAGTTCACGCAACCAGAGGGGTCGATTTCGTCGGTGTCAGGGAGGAATATTAGTTTTCGAGTGGACTTGCATATCCGTTCGGTCGGAAACGGAAATTCATAGTCTCGGGAAGATTGAGGTTAGACTAAAATGTCTCATCAAGAAAATTTCGACCGCCACGAGCCCTAAAATATTGCTTCCTTGTTCTTACTTTTCCTCCGTCATCGTTTTCGTCGTCATGATGCTTGATTCGAGCGAATGATGGAAAGCACTTCGCTCCGCTTGCTGCGAGGATAAATCTCCTCTCACTATTGCTAGCCATCGCTCGGTAAGATCGTTGCGACTTGAGCTATAAATTCCGACTGCGAAAATCGAACTTGAACCTTCCTCGGAGTTCCCCTAGTTCGAACCCCAACGGTGGGACATGGACAAGAAGTTTCATGACTAAAAATAAACAATTGGCTGAACGAGAGTTGTCTCCATCATCCTCTCCTATCTGGCATCGTGAGCGGAAATAGCGCAGGCGATTCTTTTTAGCTCATTGCAACGAACAAATTGGTTCTGAGACTTCACAGACCATCTTGACTTCTTACAAGACTATTGATTTGCACTTCAACGGCAGCGTAGGTCCATTTTCTAGGGATACGTAGGTCCTCTCTGAAGTTCACAACCGGGTCTGTTCGATACCTCGACAAACAATCCCGGGGAAATTTCTGCAACTCGATTCCGTGTCTCGGACTTGAAAAAAATCCGCGTTGAGATACTTTTTTTGGTCAATGCCATCCAATTCATATCGGTCGCTGCTTCGGTCGTCGTGAGACATGTGTTTTCTCAGCGTCAGTAGGTGGAAAAATCGATCCTTCTGCAGGAAAACCGAGTCTGGATCTGTCACTGTACGCCCTCTAGTGGAGAATTGATTCCATGACAGTTCCTCGGAGCGAAAGATTGCGAAATCCTCAACAGTCTCTTCCACTCCAATAACACTTTCACTGGCTCACGATCGTCGCCCGGAAATCTTCGAATTCTTCAGTTTTATCCTTGTCGAAAAACTCAAGCAAGATATTTTCTGGTCGCATCGGCTCCAAAGCCATGAGCGATTGTGTGGTTCTCTTTGGCAAATTATTTTTCTTCGACATCGGCAACCGACCCGGCATGTACTCCATTTGTGCGGAATGCTGCCAACTATTTTCACAACCTTTTCATTCGACCAGCGGAACCGCAGAACGCGCGAGCACCTGATGGTCATAATCACCCGGAGTTTCACTAGCCACGCTCATCTCTATTCATCTACTATGCGAATGCCATTACAGTAGCTAACTTCTATTCTCTACTGCCTCCGAGTGGTTCCGTTCTCGAGCGTCAAAACCGCAAGTGCTTTTCCCTACCCGCGGTGTCAATTAAGACCTTGTATTGCGTACGTGTCTCCTTCGACTTTAGGAAACTTCTCGCACTGTTTCGTCATGACGGCTTGTGTGCGCAGCTGAAGTTTCTTCGTTTTCCAGCGAGGAGCCACTGCAAACACAGACATATCTAGCAGTAGCGACTACAGAGAATTTCGAACGCTTCGTCCGTCGTTATTGATGCGTTCGTGATTTCGGAAACGAAAAAGAAAGATAGGGGAGAAGATCCGAGAAGAAATAAGAACGCTTTCGTTGGCATCGAACGCCACAATTTGAAGTCGCTCTATGATTCCTCTCGATAAACGGCGTTTCTAATGCAGTACAATCCTTTGATAACGTTTGTTCTCGTCGGTAACAACGACTGAGCTGAGCGCTCTGGAACATTTATCACGCACTTCGCAATCCTATTTTTCCTCAGGATTCTTTCGGGGCGTCTTCAGCACCGTTGAGGAGTGCACGGAGAGCTTCATCGTTCGAGAATCATAAGAGGGAGGGCAATAGACACGTGCATGAGCTTTGGGTCACTTCCTCAGCTTGCTGTTTTCGCATGACTTTTGACGACGCTCTTCTTTCCAGATTCGTTCTTGACAGTTTGCTCGCATCGGCGGAATCGGGTCTTTTACCTCTCGCGGTTCGATCGGCGTCGAGTACTACATAGAACGGGGGAAGGAAATTTTCGGCTCACTCCGAATCCACTGAATCCACTCTGGAGTCGGGAGAGAAGCCATGTGAAGCGTATCTCGCTTCAGACTCGGTTCAGTCGTGTTCGTTGTTCCAGGTGGTGGGGAGCTCTCGTTGCTCGTTTGCTACCAAGCTCTGTGAAATTCTGTGCGCGATTCAGTCTGCGGCCGCCTTCGCTTCCTTAAACAAGTTGTTCACCGCGGGACGTGTGTCCGCGTGTCTCCTGCACGCGATCTCTCACTTCGGCATCCACTCGGAACATCAGAATAGCCTTCGATTCGCCAACGCAGCCTCACCATCTCACACGTTTTACTGCGCTTACCGAACACACGGCGATCAAACGGAGGTAACTCGCCGGCCTTTTCAGCCGTCAACTCTCCCCGAGCATGTCTACTGAACAATGTGATTAACGGACGGCGGGTTTACTCGGCGACGCTTTCGTTCCTGTCAAAGGCCTGGATGATCAGATAGCGTCGGAAGTCCTTTTGAAAATCGAAATGCCAAAATGTCGCGTTCGCGTATTTACAAAGCTCGCTCTCGACTTTCTCTCATTGCCGACATCGGTGCCGCGCGAATGATCGATTCACATCGGGTGGAAGATCTACGGATTGAAACAATCCACGCTACGAGACTCGAATATTAATACGGAATCAACGAAACTGGCGTCGCGATACGAAGAGCACTCCGGCGCATGCGCGGAATTCGTGCGAGAACCGGTGCAGGGAATCCGTTGAAGTTTGTTTCTCATCCCGAGTCAGAGCCAAATAAAGAGCAGCCAAGAACACCTTTGAGCTACGGTGCCTTGCTCGAAGGCGAAACGTGTTCCGGGTCGTTCCGGCAATCTCTCAACTCACTTCTCCCTTGGCCGTAAACTCTAAAAAAGGTTCCGTATGCCGTGTCTGTAACGTTGTATCCTTGCTCGTGTCAAACAGATAAGACCAAGCGAGAAGACCCCTGGATAAAGTGACACGCACCAGCGATTGAAGTTATAAAGCTGGAGAGGCACTCGTCTCAGTGAAATTCTTGAGCCGCTCCAAACCTCAAACAGCGCCGCGTGGAAAAATCGTTCAGCTTCGAAAGCTCCCAAAAGACATCGAGGGGAGCGGAAGGAGTCCGAGATAGGAATATTCACGTGGAAATATCGATTCAAATCACGGATCCGGTACGCTCATCACTGGTTCAACGGTGTGCAACCGGGAGCTCGAAAAACCGGGAGCTCGAAAACCCGGCAGCTCGAAAAAAAATCCAGGGAGCTCGAAAACCCGGCATCTCGAAAACTCTTTCCCCCAAATCGGGTCCGATTTGAACACAACGAACCTTCTGGGTAGAGAGTGGAAAAGCTGATATGAGAAAAGAGTATCACGAGGTTTTCGCGATTGGTACCACACATATCTCCCAGTGCCACCCAGGGAGATCAAGATACAATCGGTATCCAAATCCGCTTGGATGTCCATGCTAGTATGTTCGCTGTCCTATTCGGGAACTCGAAGGCTCTGCATAGAAGGTTCGTTGGGATCGAACGGAACCTAATTTGAGGGAGAGGGGTTTCGAGCTTCCGGGATTTTTTTCCGAGCTCCTGGGTTTTCGAGCTCCCGGCCTGTAACCGGTTCAACCAGGGGTCGTTTCCAGAATGTTACGCATTGTTCTATATTTTCCGAAACATTGACACGCTGTGTTACCATGACCTTCGGTTAAGGGTAACTTTTACCATATCTGGAAGCATGTCCGAGCGAGTTGTGAGCAGCGTTCCAATGCATGAACGTAGAGTACAGTACGCTCACCCTCCGCATTCAACTGGTGACGTTTAGGGTCCCCGAAACCACGTCGCATTCGCGCAGAATCGTGCCTGGATGTATCTGGAGGAGAATTGTTCTGGGTCAGCGGATAATGACTCCAAATCGATCGGTGAATCTCGAAACACAAGGATAGTTAGTGTTGGAGTATCTTGCTATCCATGCACGGTTAGCTTTCACATATTGAGAGTGAAAACCCGACTACAAATACCCCAAGCAGATTGGAGAGAAGAGAAACAACTCAGCCGGCGGGATCTTCATCGATCCGGGCTGAGTTGTTCATTTTCAAGGTATCGCCGGGGATTCCAGCTTTCAAATGCGTTTGAGACACGCTATCGGAAGCAACCATGCCGTTGGCTTCGAAGTGTGATAACTCAGTCGGTAGAACCATTTGTTTTTCCGCATACGTCCACAGAATTCAATTGAACGTAATGACTGCTTGAATTCAGGAACAATAAATGATGGAATCGCGTGAAAACGACGTGCACTTTACAGGTGGCTTGCTTGAATTCAGTTGAAACGGCAGATCACAGCTCAGCCTCTGAGGTTCCGAGGTCAGGTGAAATACGGCTTCGATGATTGAACAAACCACGTTCACAGATGTCGCGAAATACGGGCGCATGAATGGGGCACTGAACGTTCCACATTCAAGACGACAAGTCGGAGGATCGGTGACATCAGCGTCGACATGGCCCACCGAAGAGCAATAAATCAATCTTGGTTATTGGCGGCGACGTATAGTCGCGGATGTCAGCGCTGCATAGCTGGAAGTCTCTGCGGCGCGATCGTGATCCGCCTAACTCAAAGTTGGGCATGATCCGATCCGTGAATCGAGATGAGAATTAGGCTTGGGAACATTCAAATCAGAATCAAGTCGTGCATCATCTCGACTCGAAGAGATTGCTGCCAAAGGATCCTGCCAATGAAGCGAGAGCATCAGCAACGGGCGAGCTTGACTCACTTTTCGGGGGTTTTCGAGGTCTCTGATAACGACGCCGTTTCTTCCCCCGATTCCTTGATGCTTCACTCGCGATTCTCACTCTGAGGTGTTTGTAAGCATCGGCATTTCCCTTTATCGGGCGAAGGACTGACACGCCAGCGGCCTACTCACTCAGCAGACGCACCCCAGCGCTCATCTGAGTTTATCTATTTGAGTTTCTGGAAGAAGAACCAATGCTAGATGCTGGCGAGACTACCACGAGTTATTTTTCCTCCCTCCATAAAAAGACGCGACGAGAGCTCATTGTCTACAACAGAGAAGTATACGAATCGGATCACAGGCTCGTGCGAGTCAGAGTCAGACTCGTTTCCCATCCCAATTTTCGAATCAGGTCTGAATCGTGGTATTCATTCCGACTCTCGTTCTTGAATCAGTATCACAGTGGTCTGACTCCTTGGAGGTTCGTGAATGATCAGTCTGATTGATTTTACGATGCACGACCTCAGCCCGGGTGACCATAAGACCTGATGGTGCACAGGCGAGAAACCCCCGAGAACCACGCGAATCCGATGAGAATGCGGGCTCCTGCTAACGGAAACCGCACCAGATCATTCAGATCATCAGATTTGCATAGCGTTTGGTGCCCAGCTCGAGGCAAACTTTCCAACGTGACAGTTTGCTAAGCAGTTTCCCTTTCCGAACAGGAGACATCCCGGGATACGCTTCAGACCTTATACTCACCCCACGAACAATCGATAGGGAAATTGTATCTCGACCCTGATCGCCGAAGAGGGCCACGAGTACGGAAAATCGAGTCTCTGGGACAGAACCGAGAAGTGATTTGACGGCAGCCACGTTGGATCATGGAAAATGGGAATGGCATGCGACGTAACCAGGGGGGAGGGGTTCAGAGAAACGGCACTGTCGTGGGGAGGAATTCCAAGCGAGATACCCAATGACATATCGTGAAGAACACGAAGATTAGTTATGGAGTGTCGAACACGAGAACACTTGAGCAGCTCTCGTTCCCCTCGGTGAGATTTCCAGCGGTCGCATTCATCATAATTGTGGAGTTCTTCCGTCCCAATACCTCTCCGATTGAGCCTGCCGAAATCAAGAGAACCGGGGCCGTCGAGAGTGGTCTTCCAAACCATCGTTCGGGGAACACTGCGATATTGTCTCCACGTCGGCTCCCCAGAGTCTGGCTCCGAACTGATGGTACACTGAAACAGGAATCGCATCCTTGAGCGTCATGGTCTCGCCCGTTCTAGACAGTACCATTCTGCCTGCGAGCCGCAGTTCCTTGGAAACTCATTCGGAAAACGAGCCCCGAAAGCTGCCTCGGGCAGAGCCTGTGATCTTCCCGTAGCCTGGACATCGTCCACAGAATTCGAAATTTCCCGGGTCCACGACAGCGGTTTATTGACGCTCCACAATCATCCGATGCGCGTGTTCGCACAGCCGGGCTCTGTGGACCTGTCAGAGTCTCTTCGAGTCGAATGAGATAACCACTTCGCCCGAGTCACGCAGCCAAGTGAGTCTAATGATGCTGAATATTCCGTGGCAGCCTGATCGAGCATTCCTGTCAGCAAGTTCATCTCGAACGGTTCGCAGAGGAGCTCGGGCCGGCGGATCTTGGGGATTCTGAATCATGATTTTTCTGCGATGGCCGTCGATTATGAGCTCTCCGTGGCAGGGAGTGCGTGCTAGTGTCGAGTATATGTCATGGAAGTGACATGATCATTGTGTCCCCGAGAAGCAGGTCTTGCGACACAATTGTTGGGTGGTGAAGAACAGGAATCAATTCTATTGTTTCTTTGCTCGAACCAAATGTCAGATATTCGCAGCAGCTTTCAATGGAGAGGATGGACGTGTACTCTCAGGATAGCCAACGGTATCCCCGGGTCACGGTTCACATAACGGTAGGCTCATGATGTCATCTGCAGACGGAGGGCCCGTGTTCCAGGATCGACCGGAATCCGATCTGTAGCAGGCGCTTGACTTACCCCGCTTGTGGCAACTGAGTGATACAGCTGGCTTCCGAGATCTCTGGATCCGGAGTTAGATTAGTTCCTGGAGGTTTCTCGTTGAATTCCAAGATTTTGAGTGGTCGGAGCCAGTTGCGCCACTGGCGTTCGCCATCCTTCCCTCATGGAAAGTCATGCAGAAATCAGACGAGCGGCGCGAATTCTGGTGTCACGAAATGCAACGGTTGCTCTGATCGGCACTCAGGTACCGATGAGATCCTCGTCTGTTCTCAATGTTTGGCGAATTCCTCTCAAGTACCTTTTTCTTTCGAGGGGATGGCACGACGTCGTGGAGGGGGGGAGGGGGATCTGGGGTCGAAACCTGTGTGATCGGATAATTTTCTCATCGACATTCAAAAAATTCAGACGTCCGAAGTAACATTGATTTTCCGGTACTGTTTGTGTACCGGAAGCTCCATGCATGAGCCCTAAACCGAATACGGTGCGACTTGAGTTGAAAACTGAGGTGAAGGATGAAGGAGGCGGAGAGAGAAACTTCGACGACACATTTCTCGAATGTACGTAGAGAAGTACCCGAATTCATCGGTCTCAATCCCAGATCCCACCCTGGGGTTGTTCCTTTCTCTTGTCAAAGTGATGTCGGAACGGGTGCGCGCTTTTTGTGCGAATCTGGAATTCGAGACTCTTTTCGTTGCCATGTTTTGGATTCGTTACCAGATAACCATCCCTCAACGCACGGATGGGCCGGAAAAACGGAAAAGACTCTCAAGAGAGAATACGACGACCTCTTGGTCGGATCTTGGGGACAGACCTTCATGACCGCCTTCTATCCCGTCGACCTTTCAAGGAGCTCGTCTTCAAAAGTTTCTCCGCCCTCTGGTACAGTTTCCGACAAAGAGATCTTGCCATCCCCATGTGACATCACATCTCTATTTCATTGTTCCGGCGGCTTTCGGCTAGTGGTGAACTCAAGCGCGATTCGAAATGAAGAGCTCGATGGTCTGCAGTCGTTTGCCCTCGATATGACTGACTGCGAACGTTACGCAATCACCGAGTATCCCAAGTGCAGATCGGAAACGGAAGTTAGATATGTTCACAAGCGAAAGTACCTGGTTGGTCGGAGGCGCGTTTTCGACTTGAATGGGGGAGACAAGAAGCGAGTGATTCCGAATGCTCAGGGGAAGCCGAATTCTCCCAGCTTCGGAGTTTTCACCGACGTGGCTGAAAGAGTTCAGGATGGAACGGCACTCGAAATTGCCCCCTTCAATCATTAACCTTGCGATGCTTGAGATGACGTCGTCGCAGATGCGGACCCGCACGAAGAGTCTCGTGCCGAGTACCAGGCTAGAGTCAGGACGCGGCTGAAGGAGGACGGCAGACAGGTATGAGTCGGTCGACAATGAGAGCTAGGAATATAGCGGAAGCATTGTGGCAAGACTGAATCGACCCGCCTCACTGACAGAACCAAAGCATGATGCAGAGGGAGACGAAGCTCGTAGGCTCATTGACGTGGTTTTGCAACGGACGGAATTTGTCGAATCAGCGTCTCGGGGACGTTCAGTGTAGCGTCGAGTTACCTTCCGGTCGGCGTCTTCATGAGATCGGACTCGATCCCTGTGAGTGATGTTGAGGTGGAATTTGGATGAGCGCACGGTGACGCAGTTGAGTACGTGGGCGTCATTCTTTTTTTGCGTTTCTCAATCGGAAACCTCCTTTCTGCTCAGCTTCCCGCGAACTCCGAAAGGTCGACATCGTGCCAACAGTGGCTGCCGATTCCGTTTCGCGGAATGGATTAGATTCAGACTTTGTTGGCCTCAAACTTCACAAAACTTCCACTAATCAATACTTCCGGCATTATCACTTCAGAAATTCCCGGTGAGCGACAAGTGGAAGCAATAATCATGTTGATCAAACTGTCAGGCTCCCTCGTTGGAATCGCGACGTCCGCCTTCTTCATTTCGAGCAAGGCCCATGCGAAAAGTGTCAACGACGCGGATACCTGCACTATCGGCGAAGGAAGAGCGCTCCACGGGAAGGTAATGGAATCGGGAGCTGGTGAGAATTCGGGAAGGGACTCCGAGCATTGCTTGACGAATGTTACTCTCACAGCCTCACGCACTCAAGAGCTTGTGGGACTCGAACTGGGACCGCAGAGATCCACGAGCAATCTACTCAGCTCTTCAGGACCCACCTTCAGACAAATGCGACATTCCTCACAGAAGTAGGCATCTGTATCTAGTGAGACACGGACAGTATCACTCTAAGCAGAAAAGATACGAAGATAAGACACTCACGGAGCTTGGCCGAAAGCAGGCCGAGCTTACTGGCCAGAGGTTAAAGGAGATGAACTTGACTTTCGACAAAGTATCTATCTCCACCATGCCCAGGGCTGTTGAAACTGGCGACATAATCCTAAAGTACGTCTGTAGCGCGAGTCTACCGCTTTCTGTCATATTCCACCCATTTCTCCAAAGAAGACGTTATCCGCTCTTCTTTCTACGAAGTTTCATGCTTCCAGATCACTCCCAGCAGAAACAGTGAAAACGGTAGAATATTCTTCGCTACTCCCCGAGGGAGCTCCCGTACCACCAGAACCACCGTCGGGATTCAGGAGGGAGGCGAAAAATTATTTCCAAGACGGTGCAAGAATCGAGGCCGCTTTCAGGAAATATTTCCATCGAGCGGACCCTTCACAGCAAGAACACGAGCATGTTCTCCTGGTTTGCCACGCGAATGTTATCAGGTAGGTTCGGTGACCGAGTTTGGTCCCCCGGATGTGCGTGAAAATTGCACTGGTCATCATTACAAGAAAGATATCAGAACGACTACAGCCCACTGGCCTGAAACCCTATTCACCGGTAACCCTATTCGCCTGGAAACCAATTTGTCTGAAAACTCGTTAGCCCGAGAATTCATAGAGAACTTTCCAGGCTAGCGAAGCCTCTGCGCGCAGCGCTGATTCCGTGGATAGGTGGCCAGGTAGACACGAATTTCCGGTACTCGAAATTCCGAGATCTCGGAACATTGGAATCGGAGTTTGAGAGCTGAGTTGGGCAGGATTCGGACTCGACAATCCCACCCGGATTGGAAGCTGGACTCGCTTCCAGATTCGGATCCGCATCCAGATTTGGAGTTGATTCCGACTCGATCTGATGTGCCAACGAGACGCCGCTTGGTAGCGCGACGGCTCTGCGCTGCGTGTGAGAGCTTCGCTCTCGCTGACAAAGCTCTCGAAGTATTCGGGCCAATGGCTCTTCAGGCAAATAGGCTTTGGTTCTCCAGTTTATGAGTTTTCCGGCCGATAGGATTACAGGCGAATCGATGCACACTCTCAGAACCCAGTGCACGGCTCGGAGGGCGATCCGATTCAATTGATATTTTCCGGCGCAGGTATTTCGTTTGCCGGGCCCTGCAGATTCCGGAAGAATCGTGGCTGAGATTCTCTCTGAAAAATGGATCAATCACGCACATTGAGATTCGACCTTCAGGCAGAGTTATAGCACGCGTAATTGGAGAATCTGGCTTCATGCCGACGGACATGATCACGACGTGTTAATTATTCCATTCATTGCTGCGGACATCACAGACGCCAGTGCGTTGCGGCCCTCGCTGACTCGTCACGCGACCAATCCTTGTTTTGAGCCACGCTCCAAGATATCTCTTGAACAATCCAATCGAGTTTCATCGATACTGTGGAACATACGTGAACCGGCAGGATTTGGTGGAAGAGGTGGAAATAAAGTTGAGTTCCGGTTGATGACGCAAAATCAGACTGCTCGACCTAAGATGGATAAATTTTCGCGCAGATTTCATCGTTCCAACCAGCGCGAGATCTTCTCTCAGTTGCGATTCCCCTGAGGAATTCCGATCTCGACCAAAGCTTTCCTCCAAGCTTGGATCTCCACCACTCGACACAGGGACATTCAAGAACTTCTCACAGCTGTTACTGGCTTTGAGAAAATCTCGCACCAGACTGTATTCTGATACATTAACGTCAGTCAGTTTATTCAGACAATTTATTCCTAGTCGGATGGATGTGAACATCCCTTCTCCGTCACAACTTCCAATGCTTCGCTGAGATTGCATCGGCCTGAAAATCCACATTCCAGAATTTGGTATCTACTCGTGTTAGATTTTCCGCAAGACATGCAAACAGCCATCGAGAACGAAGCAGTTTTCTTCCGAGTGCATGAAGAGTTGCAACCCTTGCCCTGTCTCCCTGTGGATGTTGCCTCGATTTTCACGGAGACTCCTTCTCCATTGGCTGTTTTAGAAGGCGGGGCAGTCCTACTACCGTTCAATCACGGACTGTACGTTTCCCTGTGCGCTTGATACTTCGCAGGCGTTCAGGACGTTCTTTTCTCTCGGCGGCCTGTTCATCATCAAGTCCTCGAGGAAGCTCTCGTCGATCATGTGTCGTGCGGTGGTCGATTTCTGTGCATTGTGACGGATTTCGCTGAAAACCGCGCTGCGTCACCCGGACCTCACGTGGAACAACCACAGAAAGTTCAGCTCCCGTTGACCACCCGTTCAGCTGCCCTAACAAAGTTGAGACCTCAATAGAAAATCGCAATACCTCGAGAAGCGTTGTTGGTACAGTGCCTTCCGGAAATCTCTCATACGCACCCCCAAGTCCACGGTCGGCCAATTGCTTCTATGTCTTCGTATCTCGAGCACAACGCTCCCCGACGAGAGGCAGCTCTGGCAACTGCCTCATATTATAGAATTTTCCGAGGAAAATGTCGTAAGCTCGTCGAAAGAGCTCGTTCGGCAGGACAATTCACCTCAATCGCCCCCTACTCTGTATCTGTCACGGTCCTCCCAGAGTTTCGGAAAAACTTTCCCGAGCGAAATTTTTACAAGCCCAGAGCGGTGCATCACACGAGCGAATGAAACTTGCACAGAATGGCGTTGATCCGTCATGCTCGCGTATCCCAGAGACGTGACCGGTAGTGTATTTACAGGGTGGCAAAAAAGACAATGCTGACTGGGCCTCCTAGTCGACTAGTCGTGTGCTCCTCTCCAGGGAGAAGGAATGTCCAAGAGAATGGTCTCGAAGGGCAGCCTTGAACACCTACTAAGATTCTCGCGAGCTACGGTCCCTCCAGCTGAATGTAGGGGCACAGCAAAACGTTCTATAATGACAACACGTGTGAGGACGAAAAAAATATCGAAATCTGCCGCAGTGACCGCCCCCTCGTGTCGTCTCTTTCCTGCCTTTCGGTCCTGTCGATTCTCATGGTCTTGCTTCCCCTGTCTCCTCGCTCAGCCTAAACTTCTGTGGGGTCATCAAGGAACTAGCATATCTCTGAAGCAAGTTTTTCGATCACCCGTCTCATCAGAACTCCTGGATCTCCTGTCAATCCTACTTGGAGAACGCGCCTTCAGTCCCTCGTGTGTCGGCTTTATCTTTTTTTATTCGTTCATTTGCATCGACCGCGAACCATCGGCTCGAGTCTCGGCGCCCCCGTGCTTGCGGGCCTCTATTTCGGAGTTGCCCTCCCAAGTTAGCTCGCAACCAAGCCTCCTAACGAACCAGGTGGATTTCTCGCGTCGTGTCTGTCGCGCTGTCCGGAGCCGTCCGCCGTTTGTGTTCGTCAGTCTCAAGAATTCCTTCTTGGTGATCCTCCGTACGGATCCAATCTCTGTTGCCGACTCGCGTATCCTTCTTCTGCGCGGCGATTCCTCCTGTCAAGACGGTTAATCTGCTTGTGACCTCCCCTCCGGCAAATATTGCGACCCATCCCCGCTCCGAACCTCACCTCGCCGGTCCGTTGGTGGAGGACGTTCTCTCCTGAGTTCCCGCTCGCTGTCCATACTCTGGTTTATATTCTTAACCGAGTCTGCAGTCGTTCCACACAACCTTCCCCGCGTTCCGCGGCTCGAAAATATGTGTTCCGGCACAACCCCTTGAGATCTTTCCTCAAGATCTTTCCTTTCTTATGAAGCCGACCCTGACGTTTCCGCGGGAGGGTCCCGTCTCACGAACGTACTCCTATACTGCCTCCCCTTTTTCCTCCTATAGCTCGATCTAGTTTTCTTGGCTTATATACGCCTTCATTGAAGTTTCTGATGATTCCTCGAGATCTAGAACCTCCGGTCCATATTCACTCTGCCAGTCCCGAGCGAAGTCGACCACTTCACTTTACGGCGCATGCTAGTCATTCGACAACGAATACCCATTGAGGTTCAATGAGGCAATGCCTGACTCCCGTATTCAACAGCATCTAATCCTCCGCTTGCGGGATCAACAGAATTTGATGTCACAAGAGAATCAATGATGAACACCACCCATGTTTCATCGATCAGTATCGAGGAAATCTCGACCCTGATCGCTTTCATCAACAGGTGGGCTTGGATTCCTGCAATTTGCCTAAGATATCTGCCCAAGTCCCCTTCAGCGCGCTCTTCTTCGCGGAGCTTTTTCGGGACACCAACGCATGCGCGAGTACTTGCCACAATCCGTTACGTCTCTTCTCGAGAGATGCTGACGTTATTCCACCTGACTACACTCTTGCTGATCTGCGTTTCCTCTAGCGCTCACTGCAAATTAGTGGAGGAGCTTCAGGAAACGATTCAGAGGATGTTCTCCATGTTCGGTGGCAAGAACGCGTCCGTGCTCATCAATATAAACTGCAACTTGGAGATAGATTTCTCGGAAACATCCGTGGCTTCACAATTGTCGGTACATGGTCAGCAAACACGATTCTCCACGTTCGGAGTCGACCACATCATACTCCAAGGCATGCTTGACGAGTGACAGCGAGGATCGCTCCCTTTTGGCTCTCTACTGCGATATTTATGGATCCGGCTGTTTTTTTAAAGGTCTAAACGCCAAGTCTCCATTCCATAACTTCGTTCGTTTGTAAATCACAAGTAACAGCGAGCGCTCTACTCCTCACATTCAAAGACGGTACGCTCACAAAGAAATTATTACTTTTTCGATGTGCGCACAGAAGAACTTCCACTGCACGCCGTCAAGTGTGGGATCGAGGAGTGGTGTGAACCTTCCCTTCAACTCACAGGCGAAGTATACGGAGTGTAACACCCAGATTCGGATGAGAAGGTGCCCATTTTGTAGTCCCTGGTGGGTCATGTTCAGGCCCGCAGTTGATCGCCTTGAATGTGCCCGTATTTTTTTCTAGGGAGCCCCGAAATTCCGAAAAAAGAGGTTCTCCTGTTTTCCAGCGCGGATTGACCCCCCTGTTATTGATTGGTGACTTGAGTTTCCGACCCTGAATTAGTGACTGATGTGGGGAATACGCATGGAGACGGACTAGGCACTCACTTCTTCCCCCTGGATCGTTTGCGACCGAGCGGCAGCACGATATGACACCTCCTTGCGGTTATGATCGTGGATTAGCTCCTCAGTCCACCCTGGTGATAGAATCGCGCATTAGCCTGTTTTTATGGGGAAGTTTCGATTTGGGCCGTTCGGAAGAGGATCGGAGACGGTTCTTTGATTCCTTGGATGTCCTTCCAGCGCCACGGAAAGCCCTTTCTCGTGAAGTCAAGGGGGAAGCGAGGCCCAAAAAGTCTCTCAGGTAGTTTATTTCGGACCGTATATTCGCAGTGTGCGATTCACCACAGACTTTTTTTTTTTTTTTTTTTTTCTTCTCAATCATCTGGAGTTGGAGGAAATCCCTTCGGACCCCGGGGATAGAACCCATTGTTCCATAGCGCGGGACATGACCAAGGAAATTTCTTTCGCCTCATTCATCGAAGAAGATCGGGAACGATTGTCTCAATCAGCGCAGATTGTTCCGGTGTTGCTGAGATCACATTCTCGTGGAACAGGAGGGAATCACAGGCCGCGCCGACGAGGAGTTTGTTCCGGACTGCCGAATAGCCACTTGGCACTATTATGACCATTGCTCGTTGCTATCTGGAAGGGGTAGACTCCCATTTAGACGGAGCTGACGAACTTCAATCCTTGTGTCGAGATAGACTGTATGAAACTATGCTGAACGTAAATCGTCCAGAGGGGATTGCTCAGGTCCCCGATTAGTGGCGTGTACGGAGTCTCGGTTGAAGGAGTAGGGGGGCAGGAAGCAGAAAAGCATGGTCATGCCTTCCTCGGAGCGAAGATACGCCTTTTCCAGAACGATTGGAGCTCGAAAGGGTGACCGGAGAACCGTGCTGCCCTGACGAATGAGAGCGCAACGTCCGGAGTAGAATCCTGGATCCCTCCGGAATCAAGCTGAATCTGATCGGCTCCCGGGACAGTATAGTGAGTTGGAGCCGGAGACGCATGAGCCCAAAAAAATGGAGCCGAAACGGAGGAGCCCTAAGGGAAATAGCCCGAAAACACCCTCTCCTAGCGGCGGAGCGATCAAGACTGATTTAGCGGGGAAGAATTCCGGCTATATCTCGCTCAGCTTAACTACTTCTTCTACCTCGCTCACGCGCTCGCTGTTCCATTTCTACAGCCTCGTGGTTCGAACTGAACCAAGGTAAAACTGTTACAGATAATCGACTGAGCGCGAAACTCGGAGTTTCCGAGGTTAACTTGCTAGAACTGAAAAGGAGCCCATCCCGAGTTCTCTAAGAGCATTCATCACACGTAGTAAACCAGCCGACTGAAGTCGGTCGCGCCTCGCGCGGCTGGACTGCAGTTTCCCGTACAGATCCATTTGGTCAGCATTCCTGTTTCGGCTGATTGGTACACGTCGTTACTTATTGTATTGTAGTAGCTCCTCTCTGATCCGAATTCTCAACTGAAGTGGGGGAATGTCGTACCAGATCGGACATTGTCTCTGCCTGTTTCCGGAGTGTTTATCGCAAGTTCCGCTGCAACTTCATTTAACATTTTTCGCGAGATAAGACATCAAATCGCCTCATTGTACGTGTCAGGAGTTCGTTTCATAGATTGCGACCGGAGAAGGTTACGTGGGCATTCGTGGACGTGAAAAAGATCCCTGCATCACCTCCAAAATGCTTCATTTTTCCTCTGAAACCGCCTATTTTTCGACGAACTCCATGATTGCGGAGAGGAAATGGGGGTCAAAATCTTAGTTTCACCGGAGCTTCTTATCTTAGGAGTAAAATAGCTCGTAAGAGTACGGTGCTTTTCGCGCTTGGCTGCATCTGAAATCTGACTAGATTCCGTGGATTTCGTATTTTTTATTATCTTCTTGCGCCCCCCAGGAAGCGGAGTTATGAGCTATCCAAATTAGGGGCCCAGAACTTTTGCATCCACCCGATGGGTAACGACATCTTTCCTGCAGAAGCCTAGCGGCGGGGGGCGGTTCGCCCCGGGAATCAGATCGCTAGGGGTATCAGGCTGCCTCTCCATGCCGGTTCTGTCAGGGAACTTGAGCTCTTCCAGGTGATTTTCTTTCTCCGGGATCCTTAGAGTAAGGGCAAAGTCCGATCGTTGCATCTGATTTTCCACCCTCTTGACGGACCATCATCTATTTTTCGTCCTCCCTCCGTCCTAGATGCTCAGGGAGTGCTAACTGTACTGGTTGATGGGTTAATGGCGAAGTTGTGCATTTGATAATATTCAAACCTCTTTCTTCCATGGGAATTCGTTGAGCCACATGCGTTCTTCTCGGCGTAGAGTTCCTTAAGCGGGCGAGATAAGAGTGGATCTCTGTGCTCGAAGTAACCCCCTTATGGAGTTCCAAGTATCGACCTGATGCTCGAGCTATCGAGGCGTCAAGTGAGTGCACGAAATGATTACATAATTCCGCTGTATCTCAGGAGGCCGTCTCCGAGACCTGGATGTGTTCAAGGCTCTCGCAGACACTCGTACATGGTCTCGTGGGCTCTTGAAGACGGTCTCGTACGCTCTCGTGGACACTCGTGGACGTCGAAGCGACGCCCGAATCAGGTCCTTAGATCCGGAAAAGTACGACCCCGGAATTACCGCAATAGACCCCGAAAAGTATATCTAGGTCGACCCCGGAAACACCTCCAAGGACTCTAAAAAGCATGGTCAGATGGATCCTAGAACCACCCCCGCAGACTACGAAAAGTATGGTCACATCGACCCCGGAATCACCGCAATAGACCCCGAAAAGTATATCTAGGTCGACCCCGGAAACACCTCCAAGGACTCTAAGAAGCATGGTCAGATGGATCCTGGAACCACCCCCGCAGACTACGAAAAGTATGGTCACATCTATTCCGGAAGCACCTCCATAGTAACCAGATGGATCCCGCAACCGCCTTCATAGTCCATGAGGAGGGCCGAACAGAAAGAATGACATACTTACGGACAAAGCGAATTATAAAAACTGACGATGAGATGAAAATCGCGGCCAGGGGGTGGTTTCGAAGACGACCCATATTTTTTTTCCGAGGTCTTCATCGAAGTTGTCAAGGAGTGGATAGGATCGCCCGCCGGTTCCAGGCTCCAGTTTTCGAGCCAGTGACCGGCTTCTTTTTGCGCGTCTGACGCGACCCTGGCGAGTCTGATACGATCAAATGCAACGTTGTCCTAATCACCTTTTGGGAGACCTTGAAGGACAGAAATTGGTCGTTTCCAAAACCACCGCCCAGCTGGAAACTTAATCATGAAATTATCGACTCAGCAGTTCTCGGATAACGCCGATCGATCATAAGGATCATCATCATCCTCGACCATCACCGACCCACGAAACGGTGCTAAAAAAAGTCTTGCTGCCTCCCCCTTCACTCTGAGATCTTCTCTACGGCCTGCACGCATCCGCTCGCAAAAACTTGCCGCAACCTTTGAGGCTGACCACATGGAACTTCCTAGCTGATATTGCTGGCGACCAACATACGTGCCGATGGAAATCTACCTTTAAACCTCAGACCAGCTGCTCGCATCGCTTCGAACATCTCCAGCAGAGATCCAGTGAGGTTGAGAATCGACGGGGTCTTCCCGAAACGGCAGATTCCTGAACCAAGTTCTCAGTGCCCACGGTCCTCAGTCGGCGAGGAGGCGGGCCTCGATAACGAAGGTGACGCCAAATGTCAACACATCTCCCTTCCTGCTGAAATTAGGTCGGGATTTTTCGCCGTTCTCCTTTCGACGGTTATTCAGAGTACAGTGGGTGAATTCCGGAAATTCTCTTTGCAAACTGTAGCTCATTTATCCGACCTCATCACGATTTTTTTCCCCTCAAATTCAGAGGGCTTGCGCATTTTCCTCAGGCGGCGCAGCTGAGTGCGCTCGGTGTAGGGGTGTTCATCTGACAGAGAGTGCCTGGTGTTACCAGCATCCCGCTTTCAACTGGGAAAAACCCAAGAGTCAAAACATAAAAATGTCACCACCATAGCGGAAGCGGCGGAACCTCTGAAACTCGATCAAAGAGAGCTCTGTAACTTCTCGAAAACTGGTTTCTGGTCACGAACTCCATGCTAAACTTGTGTATCCTTTCTCCCATCCAATCGATCAGACATTTTCTGGTCGAATATTTCGATCTGTCGAAACTCGACTCACGCGGCGAAAATACCAGGAATTAACGATTTCTCATCCCAACTGTCTAATGCTTAGGCTCATTAGTTCTTCCCAGTTAAGAGTTGGATCCTGGTGATACCGGGCGGTTTTCGTCAGATGGACAGCCATCCGCATCACACCGAGAAAACTTGGCTGCGCCGCCGGTCGAAAATGGCGAGCCCTCTGGAGTTGAGGGAAAAAAAATTGGTGCAATTGGTTGGCTGAAAAATGTAGTCGGATGAATGAGCCACCTTTTGCGAAACGAATTTCCGAAATCCGCCGACCGCCCTGTTGTCAAAAGAGAAAAGGCAAAAAAAATCCCGACCTGATTCGATCACCCTGCCTGCAGGACCGGACGAAGTTCAGGTCATGAGCTCTAGGGGCTTGACATTTTTGGCCGGAAGCGGCTCCGAAGCGTCCCAGGGGTACATTATTTTGCTTCCCAAGTTAGACTCGAATCGCTTGAATATTTTTGCACATCTTTTGTGAAATAATGTCTCGTCTCGACTTCGAGCAGAAGCAGCTCCTGGAGATCCTGTTGATATTGCAACAGCGCCGCTCGAGGAATCACGAACCTGAGCGTGTAGCATGGAGCTGCTGAAAAGAGTGTTCGGCTAGATCCCTGGAGATTGTGCGAGCCTATGCTTCCTCCTCACCACACCTCCACACTCCAAACTTGCGAATACGGCCAATTCGCGCACCCAAAGTGATAGGAGTGCTCTGCTTTTCAGCTCATGCAATTGATCCATCGGAAGAGTTTCCGGCTCCACGCCCAACTGAGCGAAATCGAAGAAATGTCAGCTTGCATGGTATCATTTGTGGATCAGCTTTACTTATCCTGTGTTGATAAGTTGATCATCTCGTGAATGACACCAACTAGAGCGAGCACAGCTTTCGTCCCCTTCCCGCGCAGAATCGTTCCAAATGCGGCGAAAGGACGACTGTGTGAGTTCGCCAGTACCGACGTCAGAGATTCCCGGAAAACCTTGGATCCCGAAAAAAACTCGGGAACCGATCTTTATTCCACCCTCACTCTAAGTTCATCTCCTTTTTGTCCAACTAGTCAATACCTCTGTGTTTCGAATAACTTATTGAGTTCGAGGAAGCGCGGGAGGTCCTGTTGGATCGAGGTGGAGTGACCGAAGAGATAGTTGACCAGAGATCGGAAACATGGAAACACTCCAGGGAGAACGTTTGCCATTGAGCTTCGCCCCAATCGAAGCCGGATAGGCTAAGGCGAGCTAATTCCAATAGAATGTTCTTCGGGAGGAATGTTCTAGACTCAAGGCTGTATCTGTTCTGGACAAGGATGTGATGATGATGATGACTATGATCATCGTTGCGAGTTTTTCATGAAGCAATCAACGTGGCTTTCAAATCTGTGGAGATTTCCCTGATAACACTGAATCTCTGCGGAACAATTCCGTCAATCAAAGTAGAATTTAGTCCACCCTTCAGAGTATTTTCTAATAGTTTTTGGGGGGCATGGCCCCCTTGGCCCCCCCTCCTTGGTACGCCACTGCTCTAGCGAGCTAAACTGCTAGCCAAGCGCTTCGTTGATAGAAAAGAGGACTCCCAACGGACGAAACGCGACTGCATCAGTATTAGTCGACGGGGTTCAACGAACTGCCGACGTCACGTCTTCGTCATCATCATCACCGTCATCGTTGATGCTGCCGTTGTCGGAAAACGATAGAGCGGGAAACGACGCGAATGCTCTGCATGGTGGCCGTATCGAACCGAATTCCTCCGAAACTGTGAGGTCATAAAAGAGAATCCACGCTGACGAAGAATAATCCTCCGCGATGAGTGCTGCATGACTGTTTCGGGTCTCGGATCAGACTCCCAGTTGAAGCTGATCTGCTTATCGGATGTGGCGGAGCATGACACTTACGCTAGGAAATCCTTCATCGGCCGATTTGTTATTCAGGTTCGTTTCCTCGAAGAGATGACATCATCTGCCTCGTCCAGCGTTCTCTTCCGAGAGTGTCCGCTAGAGGGCTGAAGCGTCGAAGGAGCTCAAGGTCACGCTCATTTATTTCTCTAAATTCAATGTCAATGTTGTTTCCACCACCTATCCCGATTGCTTACTTGTGCCCGATTTTGCCCACGAGGCAAGGACGAAAATCAAGCTCCGGTCTCCGGAAGGGGACATGAGGGTCGAATAAGCTCCTCCCCTTCCTGCCGCCGACTCATTGTTTTTGTGGTAAATTATCGAAATTCAGCTCCAACTCGATCTGAGAGGCTGGGTGAACGATTCCGTCGAGATATGGAACGAGAAATCTTCATCCGTGCAGCCATAGGTTCCTTTCGGGCCCTCGATTGAGGGAGTTACCGAACCTGACTTTCCGAACTTCTCTGCCCAATGGTTGGTGGTCACAGACATATGACCCAAGCATCGGTTGCCCTTGAAAGTTGAATTCCTCCCGAGCCAAACTTCAGCCCCGGTGTTAACGATTCTGAGCGAAAAGTCGGCGCTTGCCTCGCGGAGCAGAGTGAGCGAATCGATCTAACACATAGTGAGGAGCAGATGTAGGTCTGCCAACGACCGCTGACGGCCTTGCCGTCTACAACCCACACACAGGTGGCGCATCGCAATCGTGTCCACTTCTGTTGCCGTACGCCTACTTTCAGGCGCTTAAAGTGTCCTCTTGCTAGGTAGCCCTCCAGGGAGAGTCCGATTCGCTGCGAACAGCGGAAACCTCATTCCTAAGGAAATAATATTCTTGCGGAGAGAGCAATTGATTGCAGTCAGAGATGAATCGTTCTACCTGGCACTGAGGAGACTCCCGGTCGGATTCCACTCGCATGGACGTCACGTTATACACGCGGTGATACATCCTGGAGTCTCGTTCTCTCTTTCTCGAGTCTCCCCATTCCGTCCCGTCGCGTAACCTTGAAACGCCGACTTTGCTCCCGCTCTGGTGGGCGCTTCCGTTGACTACGACTGTTTCCAGGAGTTCTCACTCGTCGCTACAGAGTGGGTGATGGTTCCGCCGTCTCTTCGCCAGGTCATCAGTTTCTGCGCGGAACTAACTCTCGAAAATGGACCAAATTATGGAACAGTCGAAAGTTTAACCCAAACCAGCGAATTTCTCGTCTGAGTGAAGTATGAAGTCGGGCCCATGGCGAGCCTGCTTTTGATGCAGATAGGATGCCTTGACGTTCAACCACGCTGCCAACGCTCTTGCGTGGCCTGCCTATCTGTCTGTCCGTTCCACCCTCCGTCTGTCTGTTGTGTGAGCGTGCGCCTGTGTGTCCGTCCTGACCGGAGCTGCGCGCGCGCGCGTTCACACACACTCGTTCGGTCGTGTTTGTGCGTGTGTATGTGTAAGTGATCGCGATGATGACGTCACCCCCGTTGGTTTTTCACTCTCATTCCTTCGCTCGTTCCCTTCCTCGGCTGGTAGCCGTCGCTGTTGCCGGTGCCACCACCGGGTGCTGCTGCTCTTCCAGTTTATCGGCGACGACGACGACAACGGCTGAAACGAAGCAGAAACAGACGAGGACGACAACGAAGACGGTCGCCCTCACCCAGTGGGGCGGGGCCTGACGTCACATGTGACGTATCGTCGAGCTCCGGCATGGCGGCCGCTGCCTCTCTTCTCCTGTTGTGCGGCGACGTAGGAGAAGGGGAGAGCGGTCCTGGTGGCAGCAACGTCGGCCCGGTGTGAGCGCTGGTCCGTCCGTCCGTCTGCTGTTCCCCCGGCCCGATCGCTTTCTTGCTCTCCGGGTGAGCTGCGCGGCTGAATGTGTGTGTGCGCGTAAGTCTCACTGCCGGCGCGTCCGGCGAGCCTTCTCGTAGTGGTGGATGTCAGTCGATGGCTCAGCAGAGCAGCCAACACCGCCAGCCGCAACTAGCCACCCAGCCGCGTGAGCAGGCTGCTTGCCAGCCGCTGAGCGAGCAGCCGACTGACTGACTGACTGTCTGACGTTCTTCTAGGGCAACACCGGGCGCGGGCATGCGCAGTAGCCGCCGTCGTCAAACGTTGACGACGATAACACCAACAGCGACGACGACGACAACAACAACGACAACAACATTGAACGGCGAGCAGAGCCAGCAGCAGCCGCCGCAGTGAGTGGTGAGCAAGCAGACAGGCAGCCAGCCAGTCGGGCAGGCAAGCAAGTGAGCGAACGAGCGCGTAAGCCAACCAGGCAGACATTCTGCGAGGAAGGCAGCCAGGCAAGCAAGCAGCACCGTCGAATGAGTGAGTGAGTGAACGAAGCAACCACACACGGACTGCGGACCGAGCAGCCAACGGCAGCAACTGTTGTTTCCTTCCTCTCGCAAAGTTTGTGTGGTAGTGCTGCTGCTGTTGTACGGACGACGACGACGGCAACAACGACGGTAGCAGCAGCGGCATCGTCGACGGGGACTGCAGCATCGACGTCGGCAGCCGCTGGAGGCGAGCGACCGAGCGACCGTCCGTCCGTCGAAGCCAGGCAAGTGAGCAAGAAGCGGAATAGCAGGCGGACAGGCAAGCAAGCCATCCGTCGTCCGACCGACCGACCGACCGGCCAACCTGCAAAGCGACAACGCGGCTATCCAGTCAGTACGGTCAAGATCCACGTACTGAGGAGGGTGATCCTCGTAGTCAGCAGGGGCAGTCTTCAGAGAGGCGGTTCCGTAGTTCTCCTTGTGCCTCGTGCAACTTCGGATTGCAGGAGAGCCTTCCGTTCGGTTCAATTGTTGGTAGGCGACTGTTAATTGTTCGGCTCATCAACATTAAGTGCATCGTAAACCCCAGCAAGGATTACAACAACCCTGCAGCAACAGATATGTGTGTTCAAGTGTTGTGTTATAAATTGTTGTTCGACCGCGTTATCGAGTGACGACAACCAGAACAAAACTGATCGGGCCACGACAACGACGACAATAATCGGCGATAACCACTATAATCCCGAAAACGAGGATTACGACGGCGGTGATACCGAGGACGTCATGGAAGCTCAGTGAAAGTTCACCTCGACGCGTCCTCATAATATACTGTAACCAGACGCAACGACAGCGGAGCAAATCACAGAGCTATCCGTTGATCCTCATTACCGCTGAACGGCAGCGTGCTCCACCACCGCTCGTCTGTGCCCAGAGTTCTGTTTTCACGTGCGTCGACCCTTGGTTGGGATCTATCCCGAGTTGTTGTAGTTGCTGTTGTCGTTGCTGACCATACCTCCATCGTACGACACGTGCTCAACAGCGGTCAGGACGTCAGTTGACCAGGACCAGCGTTGACTTCGCGACAAACCGTAAAATAAGAAACGAAAACTCCGAGAAGGCTGGAACGTGGACGCGATCGAGACTCGCGCGAACACGAAATTCCGAATCGTGAGCGCTGTCGGTCCGACAGGTGAACCGAGCCCGGGTTGCTCTCGTCAGCTTTTTGCGAACTCGGAGTCAGAAACACCCCGCTTACAGAATACGAGCCGTTCGTCCGGGTGATGAGCAGCATCTCGGGGAAAAAGCCCCGTGGATGAGTGATGTTGCAAAGCCAACGTAATATAGCGGCACCCCAGCTGCAGCATCCAATATTCAACAAGCCGAAACAGCAACTGCTCTTCGCGGAGGGACCTGTGTACGGTGTTGTAGCCGGGGTTGTTGGTTGCGGTGCTAATAGTAGAGCGTCGCCCCCGCCGACGACCATACCCGAGAACAACAATAGCAACTCTGCCATCTGCAACAATAGCAACATCTGCAACAGCAAGTTGTATCATCAGTCAGCGGCGGCGGCCGCAGCAGTAAATTGTCAGCATCATCTGATTCTTGAAGAAGCGATGGTCAAGATGTCGACACCGACCGGGATCTCGACACGTTCGACGCACCGTCAGCAATGCTACCTTTGCGATTTGCCCCGAATGCCGTGGGCCATGATCGACGACTTCTCCGAGCCCGTCTGTCGGGGCTGTGTCAATTACGAGGGAGCCGATCGTATCGAGATTGTCCTCGAGAACGCGCGTCAAATGAAACGCGCCCACGGTTTCTCGACGCCAGCCAGCACCGTTCAGGCGAACCAGTACAAACGTCACGAGCTGAACGGTGACTCCGGCGCCCCGATTATCCTCCCCCCGGGAAGAGATCGCTACACCAGACTCGAGGCCGCGGCCGCGACGTTCCGACATCATCAACATCAGCAACAGAGCCAGCAGCAGCAACAACAGCAACACCACACGGTTCAATTGGAAGAACAGCAACGAAGACATCTGTCGGGAACCACGAGTCAGAGACCCCTGAAGCGGGAGCGAGGAACCGAGGAGGATCTCGACCAGCAGGACAAAAGAGTCCACCTCGAGCTGGGGACCGACCTCTCGCGGCCCCCTCTGACGAGGGGGGAATCGATGCCCGCTACCGTGATGGCATCCCCGTTCGAGCTGCGGAATTACAAAAAAGAGCACATCGGGAGGGTGTACTCATTGGACGCAGCTACAAGCATCAAGGCCGGTGAGTTTCTGGAGCCTGAGAGAGTTTTTTTTTTCTCTGTTTTCGCCCGCCTGAATTTCTCCGCCCGACCCGGGCTGGAAGAGAATCGTGATCCCCTGCAAAGACCCGCCGTCGAGTCAAGATGCTCTAGAATGGAGTGTATCAGGCCATCGTTGTCGAAGCCGCCACCGCTGTTGAGCGCGCGAGGTTCCTCTCGCCGTTCAGAATCTTTAGAGCGTGCTCTCATCACGATGTGTGCTGTTCGCAGCCATCGCTCGGCCCCGCGGGTTTTGTGCTGCCATACCGTATCGATAATTCAGATATTTCGAGGCAGCGAGATCTGACGTCACGTATCGGAAGCTTTCGACAGTCGTCACTCACGCAGCTCGCCCGCCCGGCCCGTGGGTACGCACGGAGGCACTCGCGAGCAAGCGAGCCGGCGTGGAGTAATTTGAAAATGAGTGCCAAGTGAACTGCGTTCTCTGACGACGAGGCGTGCCGACATGCGGTACTACTTTGTTCGGCTCATCGCGACCATTCGTCCGACCCGTCGAACTGGACGTTCTATTCCACCGGGTTTGAGTCCGGGGCTGAACCTCCGGCTGTTTCCTCGCGTCCTCGATCGGCGAGCGTTCGTTCATCGACAGCGTCTCGTCCCGATCGTGTCGATTCTCTCGAAGCTGGTCAGCGTTCGGGCGCATGGGGTCCGTCTGTAAACTCAAGAACCCGAGTTCCGAGGTAGCCGTGTGCCTACGGATGGCTGTCAAGTATTGAGCCGTCGAGTGAGGACGCTCAGAGCCGAGACGTCGCTTCGGAATCTCTCCGAGGGAAAAACAGCTTACGGAGCACTTTGGATGTTGCTTGCTGCTACCGCGGTGGCAGTCGTTGCTGACTCGGTTCCACCGAGTCCTGGCGGGCTGGTTCGTGGATCGACTCTACGGATCAGATGTCTGCTTGCGTTGCCAACCAGTCGTCTTACCAGCCAACAATCCAGTCAGGCAAGCAGCTACCCACTGCTAGCGCAGCAAGCAGTCGAGCAGCTTTGTGGCGTTCGTCGGCAGCGTCCGCCGACCACCACAACAACAACGAACACCGCCATCAGCTACACGACCACAGAATAACTGGACGTGAAGTGAAGCACCGCTGACGCAGAAGCGAACGAACTGCTCCGGCATCCTTCGCCTTTTGAGTTCTGCGTCAAGTTTTTCTCGTTGTTTTATCTCTGCGCCTGCTTTCCGTTCGGACTTCGGCGCCCTGGGCCAGCACGCCCACCCGGTTATCCGGTCTTGGGTCATCCAGGGCATCATGAGTCTCTCAACGAGGTCGAGGGTCCGCAGTCCGCGGACTCGAGAACAGTCCGTCAGGAGTAGCGGCGATACTGAACCCAAACTGGAACCGGGGCTATCCGTCTCGGAAAGGAGAGAAATATCTCCATTTGAAGCATTTGGTCCCTCCCTCCCCAAACTCGGGTTCGTTTGAATGCGGGACCTGCCTGCTCTCTGAAATCGCTTCGGCAGAGAATTTTTTCTTCGGCCTATCATGAGAACCGTAAACCCGAACCGAAAAGATTGACGTAGGATCGCTTGACGGCCGCTGAGGGCGCAGTGAAATTTCCTCAGGGATCTCCTCGAGTTTCATCCCGCGATTCAGGGAGTTCCGACAAGGCTGAGTGCACAGCCACATCCTCGATTGGTGTCAACGTTTGCTGAGCGCATGCGGCTTCCCGAGTTCTTTCAACGAATTCGAAGCCGTAGCTGAGCGTTCTGGCCAAAATCATGAGTTTTGAGAGAAGAACTCAGAGGAAAACACTCCCGAACACGCCAAGAATCTTCTGCTCCGAATTCGCTCGAGTCCAATCCAAGGTGAAACTCGTGAACCTTGACAGCTCGCGCAGAGGCCGTACCGGAATGTCAGGAATTCGGGTCTAGGGTGAGTTTTTATCAATGGGTTGCCGCCGCGGCAACCGGTGCCGGCGCGGTGGCGGCCTCCAGTTGTGGGAACAGGGGTGAATCGAACCGGGGGTGAACCATAACCCAACCTCCGAGACACGGACCGCGGCCCAGACACTCAGAGGGAGAGAATGCTCCACCTCTCTGAAACCCAACTGAGAGAGAGGGGGAGCAAGTGGCCTGTACAGGTACCATGTCAGTTGGGCCGGTCGAACGCTTGGAATGCGCGTCCTCAGAGGAGGAGACGGTCGTGCTCCTCCCATGACCGCTTTCTTCCTCAGAAGTGCAGAAGGCAGAAATTCTCCGACAATCCATATGGGGGAGCCCCTCCCGACATCCGGGAATCCGAACGGTATGTCTTTGAATGAACCGGAGTAGGATTCGGAGCCGAAGTGCAGTTTCAAACGGCTCTTCTCTCCCCTCTATCTGCTCAGAGAGAAGCCGCACGGGTCATTCGGTAGCGACGATTCACTCGACTCCGGTGCTGGAGTCGCCCGCGATACGACTGAGGAACCGACGGACATCGGCTTTCCATGTGGCAGGTCCTCTTCCGCTTTCTCTATCTCTTGTGATTTTCTATCCTCCGTTGAGTGCGGGCTTCCGTTTTCGTTTCGGTACCACCAGCGGCCACCATCTCTACGATGGGCCGGAGGAACGAGCTTTTGAATCTGTACAGTAAATTCGGCGAGATCGTTCAACGGGCGCCGGTTTTGCTTGAGAACGGAGATCCAAGAGGCGGGACTGCGGATGGGCTTACAGTCTGAAGATAACCATATTTAGTATTCGTGGAAACGATATCTTTCCACAATACCAAATGAAATCCGCGCTGGAGATAAGCGACTGAATCGAGAAATGTCTGCCGACTATTTAATCCCATTGTCGGGATGGAGTGCTGACTCAGGAGTCACCAAAACCGGACCTGCAGACACTATCTTATCCAAGAGAGTGACCATGAGAGTTCGCCGCTGCCATCGAGCTCGAGTGCAGATGCGGTTCGAAGCCTCTGATCGCGGCGCGAAGCGCGAGCTCCCGACCCTTTCAGGGTTTCTGCCCCGCAGGAAGATGACGTCGCTCTCCCGACCTGAGCGGGGCTGCTGAACCGATCTCATATCGGTTTTCACTACTGCTAACGACAGACGAGGACTCTGGAGGCCGGGTGGCTCGCTGGTCGGCCCACCCGTCGATCCCTCTATCTTCACCCAGAGAGACATCGCTGGGCTGGGCGGCAGGCCAACCAGCCACCGGTCCAACCGCCCGGCCGTCCATTCATTCATTCGTCCATCCTTTGGCGATTGATATTCCGAACGTGGCTTTCTCGAGCGCTCCTCAGCACGCCCGGCCTTCCGCTCTGCGACGAAGTCGAACCACGTAGCACAGTACGCAGACGGAATCCGAAAACTGCCGCCCGCTACACGCAGGGTCGGAAACAAAAAAATACCAGAGAAAGTTATGGTCTACCGCTCGCAGGCCCGACCGCTCGCTGCACCGGAAGGTTCTCCAGAACTCAGCCTCAGCGAGCGAGAAGATGAAGTGCTGTCGCCGAGCTTTCGAGACACTGAATGAGGCCTCTGAGGGGTGCCCATTCCCCGCTTGGGTATTCCTCCGAGCATCCGAAATCGGCATCATCCCGGCTAGCTACTGTACTCCTGTTGACCTCCGAGAGATAGATTCGTAGTGAGAACCAATTCTCTTCCGTCATGATTGTGCTTATTCCTCTTGGCGAACCTTTCTCTCTGGGCAGCCCTGGCGGGGAGACGACGAGAGCGTTCACAGACTCAATCGAAATCGACGTTGGATGATCAAGTGAGCTCATGGACTCCGGAGCTGGAATTCTACGAGAGACTCGCGCAGCGTGCTCGGTGGCCCTCCAGCAGCGCCATGGCTGAAAGGTTCTAGCTGAATCGGTCTGTAATGTCGAAAGTCGTCTGGCGAGTCGATTGGGCTTCGTTTGCGTTAGTAGAAGCACAAGAAAGTTGCCGTCCAGGGCCGATTTGTTGTTGCTCGGCGATTTTTGTTCTACGGACAGCCGAATGGATGGATTGTTGAACGTTCACTCGCTTGCTTGGCGCAGTCTTAAGACTGGCGGTCAGGCCAACTGGTTGTCGGTCTGTTTGCCCGTGTCTCCTGGATTCTCTCTCTTGCCTCACTGCTGCCAGTAGTGTGTGCGTGTGCCGGTGTTGTTCAACTGGCGACGACGACGACGACGACGACGACGATGGTGGTGGTGTTAGTCGTCGTCATCGGCACAAGGTCACGGTTCGTTCGAACAGTGGACGACATCGCTGAGCAGCAGAAGCGGCGCCGCCAGCACAGTCACCATCACAACAACAAACCAAGCGGCGATAGAACGGCAAACCGTCCAATCATGGTGAAACTTTTCATTGCGGCAGGGTTCGTCAGCGCACGCGCGAAAATCATGATGACGGAAGCCGCGAACGAGCTCGTGATCCCATCGCTTCCTCGGAATGAAAGATCTCTTCCCTTTCCCGAAAGTCAATGCCGAAAGCCAAGGGAATGTGCCCCGCTCGATCAGGATTCGTCACCGAATTTCCTTGATTTGAGACCCAACTGATCTCGAAATCAGTGTTTTCGCTCAGTATCGTGCGCTGATCGAGCGCCTTGATCCCGTCACACAGCAGAACGATCATTCTGCTGAGTGCGACGAACTCCACGGCGCCCCCGAGTTTCGAAAGTTTTATGAATCGATGTGGAACATGAGCCCGGGATATGGTTCACGATTCTGTCGGGATCCTCCCGCAGGCGCGTTGTCTCGTGACGATTCAAAGTATCTCGGCGTGGAGCGAGCATGCGTGATGGCCTAGCAACATGGCTTTGTACGAGGTTTTTCGATAACCGGTCGTCGTGGGAGGTATCTCGAGATCGGCGACGCTTTCTCCTGATTCCAAACTCATTCAAGCTGAGTTTGCACGCAGCCTGGAGGAGCTAGCCCAGCCACGTCGGGTCGCTCCACCAGTAGGCGGATATCGTCGAGTGACGTCCCGTCATCAACGCCGTGCCGTTTGCTATGTCGACGAAGGAAAGGCTTGTAATAGGCTCCATCGATGATCGGACGCGAGGTGACCAGGCGGCCAGTTAGCCGATGAGCCCGTCACTCTCAACGTCCAGAGGGATGGCTCATGACGTTTTCCGCAACAAATGGAAACAGATTCAGCGCAGTCGGGAACAATGACAACAACGGCGGCGGCGGTAGCAGCTGCGCTGAACGTGCAATTGACATCAGCAGTCAGTGCTTGAGGAACTGACGTGACTACTCCCGCTATCATTGCCGGCACTATTCGGTCCCTATTTACGAGCAGCTTTCGTGTTCTCTTTTCCCTTCGCAACGTCTCTCTTACGTCATGAATACGGTCCGGGAAGGTCGTTCATCGACCGTCGCCCAGCCACTCCTCCAAGATCCCCCCCCCCCCCGGGAGGTTTAGATAAGACTTATGGGAACCCTGTCCGCAAACTGTCGCCAACCCGGAAGGGACTCTGCTTGAGGAATACCATGGCAGTTTTTCAACCTTCTGGATATTCTTCGACGGATAGATTCGCTGGGGGTTCCTCGAAGTTTCACCCCCCGTTTCCGTCTGCTCCTGAGCGCTGGAGACCTCTCCCTCGGCCGCCTCCCGCGTTCCGGAGTCATGCGGGATGAACTCGAATTTTGCTTCGCTCCTTGCAGCGAGGATTGACATACATAACTGAAAGATTCTCTCGTTTGTTGCTTGCGATTCTTCCTCTCTCGATCTCGGTCGTCAACACCGCCTGCAGCCAAGGAGCCAGCCGGCCGGGCAACCAGCGGGCTGTCAGGCAGGCCAGCGAACGGCCGCCATCCCTATAAATACCCTACTCTACTCCGTCTTGAACGCGCAACCGACCGGACGTTCCCAGCTCGGCTGTGTTCGTCGTAGCTAGCTTAGTCTCTCGGTCCTCGGGTCGTATATTCAACTGTCCGACTGCTATTCGAAGTACGGCACTCGCTACGCTCACACGAAGAGAAGAGCTAGCGGACCTACAGACAGCTGGCAGACGAACCGACCGACCGTCGAGTTAACTCACAGAGATGGTCACAAAATATGTGAGCGCTCTGTTGAGCTAAAAAAGATCATTGATTGTAGAGCGGTGACGTCACGCCGGCAGCGCAGAGGACGCTGGCGATGACTCACCGGGCGACGTTTGAATTGCTGGCAGTTACGGCAGCGGATCAACTAGGACCTACCAAAAGGCTGTCCAGGTGGTGGCAAGCAGTCTGGCTGAGTCGCGACAGACGGGTCAGGAAAATAGCGTCCCTGGATCGGCTTCCGAGTTGCGCGTAATCGGTCAGCCTGACCGGACTAGTTTTCCTGAGAGCTTGTTCAGTCTGGAACTAGGGAGAATCAGATCGATCGTCTGTCGGGACGAGCGTTTCGCGTGGTGTTGTCGTTGGTCAATCGCGAGTGCAGCCAACGACAGGTCTTTGACCAACTAGGCGGGTCAGTCAGTTCCCGCTGCTCGGAGGTGCCGGATAGAAACTACTCGCCGTCGTCGGGGAGCGGGCAGCTGGGTCGCTAGGCTGTTGGGTGGTTTGTCTCTGTTGGTTTGATCGCTGACAATCTAGCGGGTACGCTTGCTCGAGACGCACGTCAGCCTGTGATGATTCAGCTTGAAACACATGACAAATCGGGGCGCCGGCTCAGACAGTCGTATCAGAATGAAATAGTTCGCAACGAGACATGAGTTGGCATAGAAGGATAAGCGGGGGACAGCGGTCAGTTCCGGCAGTTTCATTCATAGAATTCGAGTGGGACTGGGAATGAAAAGCGTTCTCCACAATTATACAACCTCATATTATACTTAAAATGAACTTCTCTCTCCCAGCTGCTGCCGGTTTTCCTTCGGTTTGCTCCTCGGCGCCCGCGACGCCGACGTTGTCGCCCCTGAACCGAAGCATCACTTCACCGGAAGGCAACCTACCTCCGACACTGGCGACCCCCACCGGTCTCGTTGCTCCTTCGCCTGATGAGAGGAATGGTGAGTCGAATGGTTTCTGTTCATGGCTCCTCAGAGAAGGTTGGAATCTGGTTCCACAGAGCTTCCCAACCCCCGAGCTCCCCTACTGAACTCATGCTTACCATCGCCCCCAAAATTCCAGGACTTCACGTAGCCGCATCAGAAGGGCGTCGACATTCACCGCCCGTAGCCCCGAAAAAGTCCCGTCATTCATTGTCGGCCCAGGCGTCACAAGACGGCGGCAATGCTGCACCCGCACCGGTTTCTTCGGCAGCTGTGGCAGCGGCGGCGGCAGCAGCTGCAGCAGCCGCTGCAGCCGCTAAGGACTCGAGTCCTACTTCGACCTTGAAATGTACCCTGTGCCAGCAACGATTGGAGGATACTCATTTCGTGCAGTGCCCCTCGGTGACTCATCACAAATTCTGTTTCCCGTGTTCGCGAGAGAGCATACAACAGCAGGTTGCCAACGCAGGTGGAGAGGCAAGTAGCCGCACAGCTTCGGCGTTTATTTTCGGAGCGGAATTTCCATGCATTCGCTTTTTCTCCCGCGCAAAGGGGAGTCTGTCGATTTCGAGCCGTCGGCTCAGCCTATACAGATCCGGTTCCTGACTCCCTCGGAGCGGTTCTGTCACTGGTCTAATCACGCGATTTTTCCACGCCATTTCCATACACTAGTGGATCGTGAGCGATGCGCTCTGGTGTTTCACAGAGGAGCTTCCACTCTCGTGGAATCGTGGCAGTAGAGCAGCGTCGAAGATTGTAGATTATTTCACTTTGAGAACGAGCAATAAATAGTGCCTCGAGATAGTGTGACGATTGTAATTCGATGGCGTCGCCGCTCGAAATTCTACTGAGCGGGCTTAGCTGAAGCCGTCGACTGTGGTCGCCGCCTCCTACTACGTGAGCGAGATCTCTAGGTTTTTACGGCCGGGTTGACACGTCAGCGTAACCGCGCAGTCTTCGCAGAGGTGTTGGCGAGCGGACCCGGAAAAATCAGTGCTCATTGTTTTCTCATTGCCATAATCGGGCTTTACGTCTCGACATTCTTTCAATTCAGATGTTGTCATTCAATTGAAGCACTGCACGGGCCCTTGGGCAATTATTGCAACGTGACAGCGTGTTGCGTGCTTACCAACAGCAACTTGCATCCACGTCGGACGACGCGATTGAGGGTGCACGTATCATCTCTGGGCTGAATCAAGGGAACGATCCACCGAAAGCGGCTGGGGGTTCCGACCGTTTCCGGTCCAAAACTCGAAGTTGCGATTCCTCTCACGAAGCCCCGAGCGGGGCGATCCACCCAGGGAACCGCCGCCATACTAATCGCATACCTATTCGCGTGTTTCAGGTGTACTGTCCAAGTGGCGAGAAATGCCCTCTGGTGGGCTCAACAGTACCGTGGGCATTCATGCAGAACGAAATCGCCACAATTCTAGGCAACGAGGAGCTAGCCCCGACCAAGAAGACTCCGACCCCACCCGCATCACTGTCTGCATCGCCCGCATCGACGGCAGGGAACCAACAGTCGGCACCTGCTCTACGGCCGCAACAGGCAACGACTCCCACCACTCAGGCCAGCGCGTCTCCGGCGACATCTGCAGCATCTGCGACCGCGCCAACTACGAACGGCAACTCAAACAACTCGAGAGATAACGTATAGATTCCCGGATTCCGTTGCAAAACAGTATTCGTCTCTGATATTCCTTTGCTCGCATCCTCCTGAATCCTTGTGCCCCTCTCTCCCCCTGGGTGCGTTCTCCCGAGTGGGAGACGGTCTGCATCTTTGAATCCACTACCGTAAGGCTCGTCGGCAGTTTCGTCCTGGTATTGACTTGTGAATGGACAGAGGAACCCGCAAGGCAGAAATTGTTGTTGGGCAAGGCATAATTGCTGGGATGTTCAGGAGTCGTTGGCACGTGGGACGAGCTGCGGCAGACGCGCGAGTAAATACACTGTACAGTTTCATTTGAATTCCCGAGATGCGGTCGATTCGAGCAATGGATGACGATAACACACAGAACATGATGCAGATAGACCTAGCTGAGCAGTAGTTACGTGTCTGGATAGCCATTCAGAAACAGTTAGACGGAAGTCACATTGCAGTGTTACAGCAGATGAAGCAACAGAACTACGTACAGCGGCGGTGAATTCAGCTCGCTCTATGCGATCCCCGCTCGCAGTTTATATGTAGATAATATAACTACGACGTCGGACATCCTCCAGTTATTGATATCTCGATTATCACCATTGATTTTCTTTCCCCTTGATGACTTTATTGGTTTACTTAAGGGAATACCGACATCATGACGACGATTCGAGAGGAGACGATGAGTGAGCTGATCATGATGGAAGTATGAGTTTCACTCCGATGCTGACGAGGATAATAACAATAATATATGCAGCTTATTTGGATGTCGGGACGTGATGTCACTGTTCATCGTGTTCAGGACATCTTCCCCGACGCATGACTGACCGTCGAGGGCCCGATCCCCCCCCTAAGGAAAGGTCAGCCTATGTGGAAGAAATTCCCGCGCTCACAAAGACGCCCGTTAGCGCTAGAGTATTTATAAGCAGGAACAGAGAACATGAGCTGGAGAATACAATGTACAGTCATTGATTACTTTACATCATGAGTGGTGGTAACAATAAATAAAAGAGAATAAGGAGCTCTCACAAAGCTGGGGCACAGTTATACAAAATCGAGTCGTGCTCTTCAATGTCTCTCCGTTGTAACCTAACGGAAACTCCTGCTTGTCAGCTGGATGACGCATTGAGCGCCGTTCTTAGCCTAGCCTCGAATCACAAATGGAAGTTGCGAAAGCGTCGTCAAAAGTCGCATGGAACCGCGTTTCGATTATGGGTTCCAAAGGTTCTGAAACAATGATGAGCCACTCGAAACGTCCGCAGCGGCGATGAGAAAAATATCCAGATCTGGAGGTGATAGACGGAAATTTGAGCAGGCTTAGTCGAAACACGGAAGCAGACCTCGTGGGCAGCGACACGCCGATTGAATGGTTTGTGAATTGCATCATACCACTGGTAAAACGAACTTCCGCCAGCAGTAATCTCTCCGCGCCGTATATTTCGGTGTGAAAATCTGAGAGTCACCACCGAGGTACAAAACTGTGGATAGACATCATCGTCCATAGACAATGGATTGAGGGATGGATGAATTGATAGAATGGTCAATCGGAGATGGGCCTCCTCCACGCAAGCATACGAAAACGAGACGGGTTCATCTGCTTTCAAAAGTTTACCGTTGAGAGGGTGCGAGACGATTGCGCAGGCTCATTACTGACCAAACTAGTTCTTGTCCGTCACTGACATCCGCTAATAATGACGATGAGGGATCTCAACACGAGGAACTTCAGCATTGTGCAAGCACAAAATTTTAAGGAGGGCATTTGGCACTTGTTCAGAACCCAGATTTCGGAACGGAAACTTTTCCCCACAATCGGACGGGACTCAGCTCCTTTTGTGGGCGTCTCTTTCAGCGGGCGGTGGCTCTTGACCCGTCGGGGTCACCATCGGCAACCAGCCTTGCTGATTTCGAAACTGGTGCAGAGACAAACTGAGCGGAACGTCTGGTGATATATCTGCATGTGATTGACTGCCTTGCGCCTGATGACGTTCCTCCCTGATGATGAGTTTGTCCTCAGGGACCAAGTCTTCGAGTCCTGAGCCGTGACCGGCCGCTGATTGTCCCCGATTCGAAACGGGCTCCTGATCAGAATCGAAATGATACCTCACCGCAGTCTCATGCAAGGGACCGTCCGCCACATTATGGGGCCACGGGTCTATTTGAGTCTTCTGTCGAGGAGCTCTGATCGGTTTTACCGGAACGCCACTTACGTCAAACTGTCCGAGCTTACTATCCTGAACATCGAAGGGCGGGGTGTGGACAACTTGTGCGTCTTTAATCTCGTTAACTTTCAGAACTTCAGCGAGCTGGCTCTGTTGTGAGGTAGACCACTCGTTGGCGGCACGAGCTCGGCCGTGCGACCTGCCTTCGACCTTCGACCTTTCAGATTGAGGCGTGCTGTCCCAGGAAATGGTGCCTTCGGGGTTGGCCCCATGGTGCAGCTTCATCATGATACCGTTCGGATCACCGAAAAATCCGGCTGCTTTCAGAGCGGGCAGAATTTCTTCTCTGATCTCGACTTGATGCGAATGTTGGCCACCTGACCCGAATTCTCCTCCTCCCAGGGATGGAACGCCATGTTGATGGTAGGTACTCTGCTGGAGGTCTCCGTCGGATCCTCGTTGAGAGCTCAAACTTTCCGGCAGCGCCATTTGGCCATGCCAGCCTTGCATCTGCTGCCAGCCGCTGCCGCCATCGAAGTTCCATCCTCCCTGCCCGGCGTTGTGGTCCCAGCCTTCGGCCATATGCCAACCTTGTGCTCTCCACGGGTCGCTGTCCTCTATCACCTAAGAGGTACAACCAGCATAAGTAATCTCCACTGGAACCGAGTCCATCCAGGAGCTTCAGGACGATGGATATACTGGTATTGAGCCACCTACGTGTGAACGGATACTCACCTTGAAAGTTTGTTCGTGTCGATTTCGTTTGATTATTGGCAACGGAATGGGCAGCGGTATGAAGTGCGGTGCAAACATTTTCGCTGCGAACGCAAGTTTCGCTAGCTTTTTCAGCTTGAATTTATACTTGAGGTGCTCAAAGCCGTGAACTTCTGCTGTCGACATTAAAACCATCACCGCCATTGAGAGACAAACGCAACGACACCGCATTCCCCCTGTGAATCAATATATACCAATAGTCAGCTTACCGCTTCAGAGCCTCGCAAGCCGCATTAGAATTTTCGACGCAGAAAATCCAAAGCATGCCTTGTGACGAGTGCGGGGTGTTTGATGTGATATCAGACATTGAGAAGGTTGTCGAAATAATTTGGAAATCTGGGACACTCTGCGGAGGATCAGCACGAGGAGAACAGGCGAAGCGAGTTTTTGAAGAATCTTGCATTTTTCGGTGCCAGAAAATCGATGTGATTTCACGTCGGGGTCCGAGATGATCGCTCAATAAGGTACACCGGGGTCTGAGCCGACGCCTTCGGAACTTCTCAAGAAGAGCAGCTATCAACATTATCTTAATGACGAGTCACGGAGCCGGTATCCCACTTCTCGGAAATGCGATTCTCAAGAAGAGTTCCGCCAAAGGTGCATGACATTACACAACGACGGACTTCCTTCATGTTCGTCTGGTCAGTGTGGGAGCGGTTCACTGAGAGAATCAGCGAACAAGGATAGTTCTTCTCTTGTGGGCATTTATCTCGAAGCTTTACAAAAATTTTGATACGCCACGCCTTCCGCGAAATGGCCGTCACTGGTTTACGTTACTCCATGACATTATGAGGTCTACGAGCGTAACGCGCAATCGTTCGTACTCACAAGACTCTCCGTTGAGACTGCGCAATGATAAAAAAATGAGATAGCGCCACTGAGTTGACCTTGTACTTCCGCAGCTTCTTGATGATTTCTCTTGGTACGAACGAACGGCATCCGATTGATATCTCTCCCCCACAAAACTGAAGCCCAAGCGCTCTCGATAGGAAATCAAAAATGAATGTTCCAATGATTTTGATCTCAATACGACTTCAATTCTACTTTGAAGGACATCGATCGAGACTATCCGTGTCAATTTTTTTTTCGGAGAACAGCGTTCTCGACAGAACCTGAGGCGAGGAAGTGCTCGAGGCGAGGAAAAGTGACTGCACCCGAGACCATCAGCCACTCCCCCTCGGACATGACTCGTCCATTCGCAATGGTTTCTTCCCATTCCGACAGAGAGTAGCACCGCCGAAGAATCACTTCAGAGGCTTACTTTTCTTCCGACGAGACCTTCGAGTCGATGAGTTTATCCACAGGTCAAACAGGATGGTATACCGACTGCGGACGCGACGAAGCAGTCACAAACTAACACACACGGAACACAGAGCGGAAACGTCACGCGCGCAAGGTTTTAACGCAGGTTCCAGACAAAGCTTTCTTCCTCACCGTTGATCCCCCTCCCTCGGGATGAAAGAGCCGTCTGGGGAGGACCAGCGCTGAGTGAAGTTCCACTGATTGAGAATGCTGCTAAATCAGAACATCCGTGTCCCCGAAAAACAATACTTCAACGACCCCGTCGTTCATCAATCGGGGATCTGATCCCGATCGGAATGTCCATCTAAATGTAGATGGAAGGAGTTAGAGAAAATATTCCAGCGCCCAAAACGGCGGCGGTAGGTTGAGACATCGACAATTTTCGTGTCGCGATGAAATCGAACGATGCTCCAAATAAGATGTACTTCCGTCCGTTCGGGCTGACCCAATGTCGCACATCAGGTGAGTCCTCGGAAGATGCTGTGCACTCAGAGCAGCATCAGAAATTTTGGACCAAGTTCATGGAAACTCTTTCTGATACTATGATTCCAACAAGTTAACGGCGGATGCTCTGTACATCGTGAGGGTCAACAGACGTATCTCATTGGGGAAAGAATGCTCCAGATTCGCCCACTCACGAACGCAGAAGAATCGACCTCTGAGAACTGATCCCACGAACTTTGAGGGTAATGTTCAAGGAAACCGCCGTTCTCGCTCCATCACAAACAAGTGTCGGATTGGAGAAAATGCAATGAACCCCCGCGGTCGGAATCAGCCATCGAGTTCATTCCGACTCATGCGTGATACAATCCGACTTCATTGTCTCATCGACTTCGAGCGTGAATCCCAGAAAAGCTCCGGATGCGCCGCAGCCATCGTCCTCGGTCAATGTGGAGCCGGGGCACCGCTTTGCCATCATGATATGGAATGCTGGTTGTTCGATGAGGCGATCTCAATCTTTCATCGTTGATGGAATGCAGATGAGGCTGCTCGAATGCGATGAAGAACTGGTACTCGTCGAACATCGTTTCGGCAGAGAGTTGTCATTATTCGATAAGCCTCTGGAACTGGACATCTCCCTTTTTTGTAAAATGCGAAAGTCCAGTTCTAACTTTTTCAATCAGACGCGCGCGCTTTTACGTCCGCCGTCAAGACGACATCCACGCGACGGCGGGTTCGGACCAGTGCTGGATCCCGCTCATTGTTTATGTTTCCGCGGGCACCGACTTTGTGTTCGCTCAAACGGTGGAAGTATTCACAGTGGCAGTGTGGGATTGTTCGAGCAGGAGTGTGGTTGTTGACGTTATTATTAAGCGCGATTTCGAGCTGTAGTGTCGCGCTTCGCGGAGCCTGGTGCACGAATTCTCAACATTTGATAGCTTGCGCAGCGCTTGTAGAGCCGTCGGAAGCGTTCAGAGAGCAGATTTGGTGAATCGAAAAGAGGTGTTCACGGCCCTCCATTTATACGAGGTGTTCAGATTAGGTCGGGGATTTCCATTTCTGTACCTTCTCCCGGTGGAAACTCTGTGTGAAAAGATATTTCCCCTATGGACGGCTCAGAGGACGAGCCATGTTTTCATTCTTGTATCGCTGGTCTCTCGGCGAAGTGACGTCCCCCTTTCACCACGCTCGTATCTTTTTAGAGAAGCCGAGCTCGACTTATTTTCCGGTCTCAAAAAGTTCTTGAATCGAGTCAGACTACCCGAAGATAAAGCTGCCGGGTCGACCCGAGAATCCCGCTCATTCAGTTGATCGATCTGGATGCCTGTGACTGCACTCGCGCCGGATCGGGTAGGTTGGATCAGTTTGGGAACTTTCCGCCGCTGGAGAATTCCTCCCATTCGGCTTGAATGAAACCTTACGAGGAGGAGGGGATGGGATCCTGTCAGGAGTTCAGGGATTCCCTGGGCTGACACAACCGTTCGCAATTTTCCAAACTTCAAACCGATCGTCCTGTGGGTCGGAGTGTTCGAGCCACTCCCCCACTCGCGTCGAATCACAACTAGTTGAGCTCGATCGGTTGATATTTGCTCTGGCCACCGCCTGTCGAGAGAACGCGAGCTTGTGGAAGTTGAACAATAATTGTATGCGCGCTGAATTTCTTCGACTCGCAGAGGATCCGCAGCTCGGCGGTCAGCCTGTAAAGTTTCACTTAACTTCTTGCTCGTGGGGACAATCCACGAAGGCCCTCGTGCTGCCCTTCGTCAAGCTCTTTCCAAGAGACTGGCGCCGCTGCGTTTGTACGAGCGACTCGCGAATGATCCTGAGTCTTCCTTGGCGTTTTCACTCGGCTGTTGTGAAAGTCAAGTCCTCCGCGTTACAGGACTTAGCCTTGTCCGTCCTGAAACGCGTCCTTGCGTCGATCCTCTGGACCGTAAGGTCGTCAGTTGAGCTTTGAATGCATCTGATCGAACTCTAGTCGACTTATCCACCGTCCTCTTGACAGCAGGCGGGCGGCGGATCCAGCCGACTTCAATGGAAGATCAGGCACGGAATCGGACCTCCCTTTCAATCAAACATCCGACATCGAGGTGTTCTCGGGTGGGTCAGTGCACCGCGAAAAATCACCGAAAATGAATTGCGGATCAGAAAACAGATGGCGCACTCTTTTCTTGTTGAGGTGCAGCTACTGGCAACCGCAGAAGCATTAGGATCCTCATTCACACATCGTCGACGGACGAAAAGCGAAAAGATGAAGTCGGTGATCCAGATATTCAGATCGGTAGATCGTTAGAGCGAAGAAAAGAAAGTGGTCAGAGTCCGATAATCATCGACTATCCCATGCATACTCGGACTAATTTACATGAAATTGTCAAGTCAAAGGTCGACCACTACTGCATTGTCCCCGAGCGAGCGTGTCGGCGACGGCGACGAGAAAGAAAGAGAGACGTGTGTGCGCAAAAGAGAAGTGAGCCCGTCAGCTCATCCGTCCACCGGCTCACACACACGCCATCAGACGAATCGTCGAGAAGATGCACTTGCTCCCGATGCATCATGTCAGTGCCGACTCGCTATGAGGCGCAAAAAGAGTGACAATGTACATGCAATACCTCAACAATGGAACGCAATCGATCAGATGTTCCCTTCGTTTTTTTATGGGCGTGCGCTTCGTTGGAGAAAATCTGGGAAATCTTCACTGGAGAAAAAACTATATAGTTCAGGTCATGGCAGTTATATCCTCCCTCCTCATCGGTATCTCTCGGAAGCGGATCGCAAGAGAGAATCGGCATTCATGGTTCCGCAAGCTCCTACGACATTTATTAGACTCAGGACGATGTTTGACATCTCAGAACACCCGCGAATCATTGGATAACCTTATAATTCAGGGCACTCTCATAAGACTTTGGTAACCGAGTCCGCTCACGTTGGATAATCTGTTCCATTGGAACAGTTATATCAAAGAAGAACGCCGCTCGCCGACGCTTGCGCAATCAAGTCCATCAAAGAGTCGGCCATTCCATCACCCAGGCGAATGAAACTACCTCCGACTTCTATAGTCGGATTCTATAGACGTCCGCTGTGTCTGCGTACGAGTCGGTGTACTGGAGCAGCACAGTCAACAAGCCATCAGGCGGCGGTTCTCGTGAGAGAAAGACAGCTAACATGAGATCCCAGATCTATTCGCGTCACGAGAGAAACCTCATTGTCCAATAGGAAGTTGGTAGTTCATCCGGCTGACACGAAACGAGCTATCTGAGGCTTTCAGATGGAATCCGTCTGTCGACTCGTTGTACTATTCATGATGTTTGCCTCGGATCGGCGCAGTTTGTCCCGTGGAGGCCAACATTTGGGAGGAGAATCCCAAAATAACTTTTCGATACCAGATATTCCGCGGCAGAACTCGCCTCATTGAAACCCCAGGAGCGATGCTCTAGGAAGCGAGCTGTGCTCAAAACTTCCTTTCAGGGAGTTAGTGTTTGAGAGAAACTCCTCCTCTGGCAGACTTATGTAAGCGCGGTTCGGACCCGCCGTCGGAAAAGGTACTGATTGTTGGTGTGTGCAGTGTTTTTTCTTGCTAATTCAAGGATTTACAAAAGAAAACCTTCGAGCGCAACAAACGAGTCCAACTACGCCAAACGAGAAGACCAAATTGCAATTAAGATCGCTTATCGATGCTTACATTTGACAATTGTGAGCCCGCGTGGGGCCAACCGACTGCCTTACAAGCGGTCGAGCAACAAGCTAGTTGGACGACTGGCTCGCAGCACCAGTGTACCGGTGTTGCGGTACTGTCAGAGCTGGGGTCAAAGGCTCTGCGGCTCAAAAGAGAGACTCGACAAAAAAAAATGCTGTGTAGTTCCCGCCGCGACGGCGCACACTTAAAGGCCTCCGGGCGTCATTCAGCCAAAAAGGCGCAATCAATAAGACACAATCAATAAGAAGAGATCAATCGAGCCCTGGGAGCCGTGAGTCGGCACTTGTGAGCTTTTCCGTTATCATCCCCAACGACTCAGATGTGGGATTCAGAAGTGGCCCTGCTGAACCAGAAACCCGGCCTCAAAGTGCAGGTCCTGTGGCCCCTGACCACGATCTGCAGGAACAAAGAGAGGCTGCTGCAGGCCTTCGAGAGGTTCCCAGTGGCGGTGAAGGCGAACCCCGCCATGGTCTCCGGGATCGAGTTCATCAGGACGGCCTGTGTTGGGCACGTCCTGGAGGAGAGGTTGACGATCAACATCGCGACCACGCACATCCCGAACACCAAGTGAGACTCACTGGAGGCGGCACTGGAGTGAAGACCAACCCCAGTGCCTGCCTCTTCTGGCACATGATGATCAAGCCGGAGGTGATGGGGATGGACCTCATCAACACCCAGTACGCGACGCAGCTCGCGCTGGACCCGGCCTGCATGACGGCCAACAGGGCCGCCATGATCGCTTTCCAAGGCAGCATCAAGAAGAGCAGGAGCCGGGCGGCCAGGACCCTGGCCTTCGGCTTCCAGGAGGAGTACTACGCCACGGCCGCGTCGGACAACTACCCGCTGGTGTGGGCGGACATCGACGACGAGCTGTGCCCGGTGTGGACGGCCGAGAACATCATCATGTACTCCATGGTGCACATGGAGGCCTACGCGCTGATGCGCAAGAAGGTGGGGGAGAGGCTCACGGGGAAGGACATCATAATCAAGGTCACCGGGGGGTTCCGGTTCAGGAGGGAGGACGACCCCAACGATTTCATCAAGAAGATGAGGGAGGAGAAGGACAAGCCCAGCGGGGAGAGAAGCGAGGTCGGCTCCAAGGGGGAAAGCAGCTCCAAGGAGGCGGCGACCTCGGAGGAGGAAGAGGAGGGCGCCTTCGGCGCGAGCTCCGCAACCGGGGAGGAGGAGTGAATCGAGTCCTCCGACGGCAGGAAGTTCTCCAAGGGGGACCCCAGGGTCATGGAGGCGCTCGAGCTGGAGGATTTCGGGGGTGACACTTACGCTCCTTAGGATTATGGATTATGGAGCGACTGCCCACATCAGCCAACTCCGCTTGTTCGGTGCTTCTGGGAATAACCCGTCAGGTGAGTTCCCTTGCCCCGCTATTGAACCCGGCAGTTCAGTGGGTAGTTCGAATTCCGACACCGTCGACACTTACAAAGGCATACACGATCGGTTACTAACGAATTCGGAGGACATTGCAGAATCCGTGGCCCCGGCAAATCAAGCAAACCCCGACAGCAAGAGTCAACCACACCTAAGACGCACATCCCGGATACCGAAACCCAAGAGGATCTTCGACCCGTCGGATTAGCCAATCAATTCCATCAAAGTATCCAAAAGGTACTCGTGTGACTGTCACGGATTCAGTGTTCTGATGTACCGCAGGAAAATCATGTCGGTTCTTTCAGTTTACTTAATCCTAGCTTAGTGTCGTCGAGGACGTCGTGGATTTCAGGAAGGTCGAATGTCAGCAATGCTGGGTAGTTCCCGTCGCGACGGTGCACACTCAAAGGCCTCTGGGCGTCATTCAACCAAAAAGGCGCATTCAATAAGACACTTCTCAGTAGAGTCGTGAGATCAATCGAGCCATGGGGGCCGTGAGTCGGCACTTGTGAAATAAACCACGTGAGACAAGGATCGCGAGCTTTTCCGTTATCACCCCCGACACAAACGATAGCGCGTCAATTCGCGAAGGCATACATCGCCCGTTATGTCAAGACAGACTTGCCAGTGTTGTTCGAGGCATTATCATGGCCATCACCACCAGCATCCGAGGCCCAGACTCTAGCGAATGAAATAATCAGCACAGGAAGGCTGTTTACTGCCCCCACAACGTTCAACAAAAGTGACCAACTTTAGGAAACGCTGCCACCACGTGGCGGCTAGTCGGAAACGACGAGCGAACTCAATCGTGCAGGCATCGCGGCAATCGACTTTCGGGCAGTTACTCTTCCGTCGTTAAGCTCTCCGAACACGTTTTGCCCCTTAATAGAAAAACCCGAATACCGAAGGATGGCGGAGCAAACCAGGATTCATGATTATTGTTGATCAGCTGAAAACTTGTGAGTTCGACTCTCTAATTCGAGGAGGGCTTTAAGTGGGAATATTTTTCAGGAGGACTTCCCATGGTTCACGCTCGGATGCGCGCTGCTCCTATCGAAGCATTGTCGTACTTGGCGACATATTCACCATCGAGCCCCGGGGATCGAGAATAACGTCACTTGGAACGCTCCAGTGGTACATTTCTCCGTCGCCCGGCTTGAGACTTCCAGATCCCTCAATAAGAGAAGTGTGCGTCCATACAGCGGAAAAAGGTGGGGCCCCACATGCTGCGAACTGCTGCAATGGAACAGTCAAGTCCCAAGAACAGGGATCTTCATGGATTCAAGCAATTGAATCTTCGCCATGCAGCCAGTGTGTGCTGTGATACAAGGATGAGATGAGTCTGTCCCAGCGGGCTCATGAAATCGTGAAGATTTCGCTTGCCTAGACTGGCTCCGTGATATACAGACATCGATGTGGAAAACCCTCGAATCGAGGGAGGAGACGACACAGCTCGACGTCAATTGAAAACATCCACAACGTTAGCGTGATCGAAACCTTCAAATTCACCAACAGGAAGTGGACCTGGAGCTCCTGTCTCCATTACACGCATCTCCACCGTCGCATAATTCCAGTGCGGCCGCAGAAGAGGGAAGCTTCGAGAGGAGGTTTTCCAACCGAGGTAATGCGGAGTCATCCAAAGTTAGAGAGAACGAGCTCAGTTTCTACTTCCCACGCCACCCAGCCCTGGTGCTCCTCACCGGGACGATAGACGGAATATAGCCTATTCCTTTACTTTCCGAACAACTCTGATGTCTCCCAAATAATCTACACAGCTGCTGGAGGCGTACCGTAGCGTGAGTTAGGGCACGCACGCTCATGAATGGTGGAGTTGTACGCCGGGCGACCTCTACCACCGGGGGGCACCGAGCAGTTTGTTTCATTCTCGTCTCGTGCCATCATCTCGCCGGCCCGGCCGCCGCGTGACGTAAGCAAATAGTGCCGTGCGTATGACCTACACGCGGTGTAGAGGCGAATAGCGAGGCGGTCTGCAGACTTGGGGATAGCTCGATTCTGCCTCGGTGTACTCTCTATGGTTCGCATACAAGGTTCGACTTGATTCGCGTGCGTGGCACGAGACCGACTCCGATTTCCGACGTCTCGAGAAACAGCGGTCGGCCTTGAGACTTGGCAGCCTTCAACCTGTATTTATAAGCGTAAATCGAGCTCTCTCTCTCTCTCTCTCGGAATGTTCCCGAGCCCGATGCTACTCGAGCGTAGTGGTTTTCATGATAGTTCCCCCTGATTGTGTCCGCACGGCACGTTGCTCTAGTGTCATAGTTTTTAATTCGTTCTTTTCGACATTTTCGCCTCGACATTCAGCCGTCAGACCTTTTCCGAGATGGAATTCTTCTGTATGACCTCAATGACCGGAGGTATCAATATGGGGAGGTCACTGGATTGAGTGGGCGTTGGAATACTTTTGATCGATTATGACAACACTCGCGGAAGACGAAACGAGCTATCTATCCGGTTGAGACTCCGACTTCTCATTCTGGTGAGCTTCACAGGTTTCTCCACGATCTTCAAGTTCTGTTCCCACCAGGCACCCATGAGAACTATGCGAACAGAGCTGATTGCATTCATTGGATAATTGTGTACACCTGAATTTTTCCAACATGATACTCGACACGTGTCACTCCCCAAACTTCGTCGCGACACAATGAGGCGTGGATGAGCTGAGGGCAGCACCGAAGAGTTCAGAATAAAAAAACAAACAATGCCTTCGAACAACTAGAGATTTTGTCGTAATATATTTATCAAACTTCACGCAACAGTCCCATTCAGCCAGTCCACTCCGCGTTACGGGAGCTCCCGGGACAAATGGCATCGATTTCTCGGTATGGATGGGATTGTGAATTATTCATTAGTTCCGCGCGCAGAAACCTAGGTGAGTCGCTCGTAGAATAGAAGGTATGCCTCAGCGTTCAGAACGGCCGCCTCCGGAACGCTCCGCACGGACGAGTCGCTTATGAGGTACCATCGACCATCAGGAATAGAAATTTCTTTTTCATCTTCAACTGGTGAATCTGCTGTCGGCTCCTCACTCGCTTCATCGCTGATGTAACCTTGAGAGGTGCTTTGGCTCGCTGCTTCGGAAGCTGCATCTTGGGTCTCGCAGCGACGATGCATTTCCCGGATCAGATCATCGAGTCCCATCTTTAGAGGGAGTGGCTGGAGGAACTTCTCGCCTGCCTTCGTATTGGGTCTTACTTTGACGTAAGCGATGTAGTGGCCACCGTGCAGCCCACCGTTGTGCTTTACGATCCCATAAAGGCTGGAAGGAATCGAGAACCACAGTTTGAATGCGGAGCTAATTGATGATGCCGACTGAGTTCCGAGCCCGAGGTAGTTTCTGGGACAGTGGTCAAATTGTGGCCTCCTTATACTAAATCTTCGGGTATTGCTTTTTCCCTGAAGTTCCCTGATGGAGGCGTATTTTGTACGGCTCACTGTAGCGAATCGAACTTGACTTCGAGTCCAATCGATGTTCGTGAGCCGCTGCGATCATTTCACAGAAATAGCTCACTCACCTGTAGAGAATCTTGGTTTGTCCGGGCTTCATCGACGGTAGATTTATACAAGCTTTACTGCAGTACGGCGCAAGGTCGAGTACTTTGGGAAATGACACCTGAATGTTGTTCTTGCTCAAGCGGAAGCCATACTGCGGAGAATCGACAGCTGTTATTCACTCTCGCGTCGACCCACTAATATTGGAAACGAGCTGCTCCAGAATAGAATTCGAGAGCTCCGAATATAGCTCCTCACCTGGATGAAACGTTTGAGATGAAGCGTCAGCACAGCTGGGGGAATAAGTACCAGGACTTGCATTTGAGCATTGGTGTACACTCGCTCTTTTTTTCCGTTCTTGCCAAGCTTGCCATAGTCCTCCGTGCAATGATCGCAGCCGAACTTGTTCTTCCCGGACAGAACTTCAAGATCAGTAAAAGCCGCGAGACACGATACGATCGAATGGTCCGCATGGCCCAGAGCTTCGGGGCTCGTGCAATGAGATCGGTCACCCAGAGTCGACAGGGAAAGCTCTTTCCAGACATCCTTGTGCTTCTGAATGAGTTCGTCCTCTTCGTCATCAGGGCAAATGGAGCCGACGCCGCTGTCAACTGGAAACCGGAATCTTTGTGAGTCTTCGTACGCAAGACTTGGAGAACGCGGACTCGAAATCGTGCGGACTCCCTTCGGAATCCTGGAAACAAAACAGAAGTCCGGTCCCGATGTGCTGAACTTACCCTCGGACTGATTCTCATTGCTTGATCGCCTTCGCTGGTTGATCCCTATCTCGCCAACTTTGGCCAGAATTGAATCGACTTCTTTCACTTCGGGCTCTTCGTCCCCGTTGGGCTTCGTGGAGTTCTGTTCGGCATCACCTTCAGCATCACTTGCGCTTTTTTCGGAAGAGCTGTTATCACCATTCTCTCGGGACTCGTTATCAGGAGAATTAGAGTGCGTGGGGCTGCCCTCTTTCGATGATCGGGATACTTCGGAAGACAGCGAATTTTTTCGCGCAGCGTCGCGACGGATGCGTTGTTGCTGGAAAGCAATGGTAAGCCGATGAAGACAATCTTCACCACCTGAGCACCAAACTTCGATTTCGTCGTCAGGTCGCAACGCTCACATTCAGTTAACTCACCTTTTTTTTTTGTCTCTTCGCATTTTTGAGTTGATGTTTCGAGGGCCCTTCTTTCCTCGATCCGTACATCTCCTCCAGTTCGTCCATCATAGGGTCAGGCTTGCGTTGAGGCACAACCTTCTTCTTTGGCGCAACAATCGGCAATGAAAGGTCGACGAATGGTTCGAAGTTTTGTGAGGACTTCCGGCATTGTAGACAAAGGATCGTGTTTATGAGGAGACCGCCGAAAACCGTCTCTAAAAAAGTATGGTGCGTCTGCTTCTTGTAGGAGTCTATTTGCTGTTTGATATGCGGCTTCACACTCTGCAAGGACGAAAGGGAAAAAAGTGAACCGGAGAAATTTGTGCTATGTGTTCCACAGGAAGAAACGGCAGTTGCCGCAGTGCTCACCTCTGGTGCGACGCTCTTCTTCAGTCCGAATTTCGTGAGGATAGCCGACTTCATTCGTTTGCTCTCCTCGTTGAACACTCCCTCAAACAAGTGACGGAGTAGTTCTTGACTGTCTTGCTGCTGGTATCCTCGAAATTGAGGGGACTTCACGCAGATTTCGTGGAACAAACTACCGGGTGAGAAGACCTCTTTTGACCCGTATAGAAATTCTTTGAAAAATTCCGCTAGAGCCGAAGTCAGCTCGCCGGGGTCGCCTAGCGTTAATTCTAGGGTTTTCATATCTCTTATGATGGAGGTTTTTCCCAACGGCTGAACAGTCCACTGTACATCGTCCTTGACGGCAGCGAGGCATGCGTCGGTCAATAGGTGAGTTTGTGCCAGGTTCTGCATCACTGAATTGAAGAAACAAGTGTTCCCCAAGTTCGACAATCCTTTCGGCTTCCTCAGCTCCTCGATCGGCGTTTCGAGCACTCTAATTTTGACGCCTCCGATCATCTCGGGCACAGCTTCCTCAGAGGTCGATGCTTCCGAACCGCAGGCGTTGTTCGCTTCCCCTTCCCCAGAGACTGCTTCTGTGAACGAAGACGAATGTTTGTGGAGAGAGCGTCGGTCGAGTCCGGTTGTCATCAAACACCATCATCTTCAAAATGCTAGCACAACGACATGCTACTCACGCTGCGTTGGAGCTTGTTGGAAATCCTTCACGACGTTATGCTTCTCGGGCTTCGCTTGGAGATTTTGCAGCATTTGAATGGCTTGGACAAGCTGCTTCGTTTGAGCCGGGTTTATATAGTCGTTGCAACGATAGCACCAAACTTGCCAAGAGGCGATGTTGACCGCCACGTCGTGGGAGTCTGACCGAGGTTTGTTCTGGTGTTGCTCAGCATGGCGATGAGGTGTATATCTGCGAGAACATTCCCAGTTAGAAACTTTTTCATCATCATTTTGTGCGGCAATGTTTAACGGTAGATCTCAACGCAGATGGGACCTCATAGACCAATGAGCACCGAGTACCTTGAGCAGCCCCGGTTCGCACACTGTAGGCAGACCCAGATGGCCTGGAAGCTTTTCCGAATGTCTTCTGGTAGATCAACATCATTGGGCTTTTCTTCTTCGACGTCTTTTTCACGGTCATTTTCTTCCTTGTCACAATCTTTGCACTTCGACAAATCAGCAAGTTCCCCTCCGTTCACCGCTTTCCTCAGATGGGTCAACGAAAGAGCTTTATTCAGATGTGAACAGGCCGGCACTGCAAATAGAGAGAGAAAATCTATCAGCCCGCGCTCCTTCACACTCCACTCCAGAACCTGCGATTGGACTGCACGAGTGGGGGTGAAGCTGCTGTGGGTGGACACTCAAAGCCCTGGTACCTCGAAGCTTTTGAGGGCTGAGACGGCTCCGTCGAATGGTTCGGAAAACGGAAACATCGTCGATAGCCCGACACATTTAACGACGATCAACGCTCAGTCTCGGACGGAGATAATGACACAAAAATTGAAGCACAACATGGTCCCGATATTGCCACAAAAACTGGAACGATTTACTCGTCGGACTCCCTCCGGTGAATTTGAGGTAGAGTCGGGACTGGCTAAGAGAAAACTCGGCCTCGCGCACGATTCGAGCAGCCTCAGGCTCATTTGCCGCTCCAAGGAGCGGTCGTTGCAATAAGTACTCACTGAGACTGATTTCTGTGTGGTCTTCTTCATTTCGGTCCTCGCTGCTACTACGATTCGTTTTCGCCATCGTGCTATTTGTTAAAGCGGACCCTGAAGGTCCACTCCAGTCAGCCTCGACCAACTCGAAAGGCCGCTTTGACGGTATCTGCTTAATCTGGTTTAGGGACTGAGTTAAATCTCGAGAACTTCTCCGTCTGGGGCTGCTGCAAAGCAAGGAAGAGAACTTAGAACAAAGCCACCAGGTGGCTCTGCGGATGGTATATTCCAACGCTAACTGCAGGGCATGGGGGCCACCGGATTCAACTTGTATAGTCAAGAGAATCGTGCGATTTTAGGCATGAGTAACCTCTCGAGCCAATGCATTGAGAACTATTCGAAGAGCATTACCTGGTGTTGAGCGACTGGTTCATGGAGAAAATCCTAGGCGTAGGGCAGGTGTTTGGGATTTGGTAAGAATCAACATACCGTCGAGTCGACTTGGAATTTGTTGAGATCTTAGAAGAGAGTTCTTCCTGTGACGCGGAACGCAGTGATCAGACAGGGTTCCCACTGAGGGGCAGAACGCGCGACGCGGTCGGTCGGGACCCGTCCGAAAAAATGGGAGGAACGATATCAAGATAACGAAAGAAGACAGCAGACACTTGAAGACAATGTGGCGGATGATCTTTGCCTGAGCGCGTTAGCGGAGGCTGGGCGCTGTTTCTGTCTTTTGGCTGATCGTGGGCGAAATGAGTAGAAGCTTGTGGGGGCATGTGACTGTTCTAAGTTCGAAACCAAATCTGCGCTCTGTATCAATTGATGGCGGCGGGGTGAACTTAGCACCGCTTCGTTGCGTAATGGTCACTGAGCGAGCATTCAAATCGGACGGCCGAAGAAACTCGAGCTGATGGAGTGCATCGCGCAGAATTAACGTTGTTGCATGTAATCCATGATCGACTGAATGCGAACGGCACTATCACTTCAATTTCTTCGACATCTCCAGCTAGAGCCCGGGAATGACATTCACTCTCTCCGTTCCGTTGGCCCACACCGAATCGTTTGATACGCTCAAGCCGTGCAACTCTCCTGACAAGTGAGCCAGAAGAGTCGGATCACTTCCCAACCACGTGAAACGACCAGCCAAACGAGGAACTGAAGATCCAGTTCAGAGTGCTGTGAATATTCAGGCGTACCATCCGTATCGAAGGTAGAGAGAAAAAATCTACTCTGGTACCCTTCGTCAATGAGGAGGACGAGCGGATGCCAAACTCAACATTCGCTCATCGTTTCGTCCACACAGCCACTGATGCTTGAGGAGATTTTTTCCGAGGGATTCCCTGCTCTGAATAATTTCAAGTCTGCCGCCAACTGAAGGCCGCTGTTGATGTCTCTCCTCCTCGACGATGGGTTCTCTGTGGCGATGGCAGCAGGGACGCCTCCGCTCGCTCTTGCAGTCAGGACAGTCAAGCAGCCGAGGGAGCCCAGACCGACCCTCCTTTCCTGATCACAGCGCACCTCACTCGCAATCGAACTTCTCTTTCACCAAACTCTCCGGTTCTCTCAGAAACCACTCGGCTGTGCTAAAGTATGACAGGGCTTCTGCTCGTTCCGCTGCCAACCGTCCTACTCCCCTCCATGCGAGGGAACTCGGTGTCATAGACTTGAGGGTAAGTTGAACGATCCGTTTACTCTGAGCTTTCTTTCTGCCCAGATTGATCTCGAATATAACAATCTTTGTCAACCCGTATCTCGGGGAACAAGCTACTAACAAGTGAATCCGAGGGGGAGCTCTCCGTTGGGAGTCAGAGAGACAGTGGACAGCTGATTATTTTCTGCTGCCGTTCTCTGATTCTGAAAGGTCTCCCCTAAATCGTCCGCTCGAGACCCAGTTGAGCCATGAATCTGACGTCAGAGCCCGGGTGTAACGGTAACACATCCAATTATCGGAGCAAAGATTTCTAGGAGCATCCGAACGTTTTTCGCGCATCAATGCACGCGGCGAACACTCACCTTCTTACTGATTCGGTGCATTAGAAACGGCCTAGCCGAACGATTGATCTTGAGGCGCTCGGTTCGATCTCAGGAACTCCAAGGAGATTCGTACTCACGTATGCGGTTATCACAGTCGAGGAATGCAGCACAAAATTCTAGGCAATGCTGGCGCTGCGATAACGTTCCATGATGAAACCTGGCGGTTATTGGGTTCAGTGGATCCGATTCACCCACATCCATGGCGGGCATATCCATATCGAAAACATCGATCTGCGGGGACAGAGTGGGTCCTGGACGTCGCGGATGTGCCCTTGACCGAATCGATCGTCCATTGACAACTCGGAGCCTTCTTGTTATGTGATGCGTTTCACGGCAGAGCCGTTGACGCGCACAAGCCAAGACGGATCACTGGTTCGAGCTCATGATATGCATCAGTCTTTCGTTGTCTGTGCTCCGAGCAGAAGGATTGCTGGAGATTTGTTCATGGTCCGCGAATCCCTGTAAAACGTCCCGCCGTCTCCACTTGAATTAGAGTCGATTTTTACTTCCCAGAACATGGAGGCGCACGTGGGAGGATCCAAAAGATCGACGAACGACAGCAGTTGATTCACAGAAGGAGGGATAAAGATGTTGCCGGGATGGATCCAGCATTACGGCGGGATCCGGGAATATTTCAGCCGTGGAATCCGTGCCGAAATTTGGCACCTTATCTTCGTCCTTCTGATCATGCCGCTACAAGTTTTCGTCTCCTACGAAATCTCTCAAGCAATGGAGACAAGCTGGAGTCCTGAAGAGTGAGTCAGTTCTCTCTAGGCTCATAGAGTTGACGTAGAAATCTGAGCACATCGATTCCTTGGTCGTCGAGGCTAGCTCTCATCAGTAGACGTGAAACCGCAGACAACACTCAAAAGACTCACTCGAATTCCAGCCGATTCCCCGGACGAATATTCTCGGACCATTGCTCTACTCTGATCTCGCTCGAGTTGTGGCGTCAGCTGTATCTGCAACGAGTCAAGTTTGGAATGATCGACGCATCTCCGGGCGTCCTTTATCCGGAATCGAACGACCCGAGGGGAGAGTGCCCCGCTGTAGAAGTCATGAAGTACCGATATCCTGAGGGTTATTACGCGCATTCGCATATACCAAGAAACAACAGGTTTGTTCTCTCTCTCGCTGACTGTTAGGCTCATTCACCTCATTCGGGCTTGATTGAAACGTTCGGAAACTTCTCAGAGACGGGGTCATTTTCCGAGTGGGGAGCATTGTGCAGCATCGAATTCAAGGTTACCGCGGCGTCATCGTCGGCTGGGACTTGAGCGCTAGAGCTCCCCAAGAGTGGTTCAAATCGCTGTACGATATAGATGAGGTGAGCGTTCAATACACGGGTGATACGATGAAGGTAGGATCATCAGATTTGGAGGAGCAAGAAGTAAAAATTCGCTTCTCCATCCTAGGTGCTGCCCGCTTTCATCAAAGCCGAACCCCATTACGCGGTGCTCGCAGACATAAGGGATCTCTCACCACCACAAATGATTTACGTGCCTCAGCATCTGCTCATCCGACATCACGTCAGCCTGTCCTGGGAGCACGGTGCCCTTGGACATATAGTCCACCCTGCAATGCAGAACTACTTCGTTGGCTTCGATGGCTTGAACTATGCTCCCCGACCCTGGCTGAGAGCGTTGTACCCTGAAGACTCAGACGTCCCCGAGTTGATGCGGGCTCGCGATTGAGGACGGCGCTCTGGCTTCGAGAAACACAAATCCTTGCCGAACACTTCGCAATCTGTGGCAATCTGCGACTCCAGTACAATCAGGACTCGTGTGTTCATTGTTGGTTGCTTCATAGCTTTCAAAGGCCCTCTAAGGAACTCGTTGCTACATTTTGTGGGCTAAGGCAACGATCAGTTCCAAGGAGCGGAAATGCATCCAGGGCGACAAGCTAGCGTCTCGAGGGGGTTTCGCAGAATAAGCCAGACAACATACACTTTGAAACTTCACAGGGTGTTGACTGAAAGACCGAACGAACCGCTGTGATACTCTCGCTGCACTTGGTGACAATGCATTCGAATACACGCGTATAAATGCAAACTCCAGAACCGGACATTCGTTGTTCTTTTATTGTCTGATTTCCACTGTGCCGATCATTATCACGTGCAGCTGCTTCTCCAAAAATATACAAACGATCGATATCACGAGCGTGATTCTGTACAAAATGCTCCGAGTATAGCCACTTGTTCCTGTCAGCAAAGGGAATCATTTCACAAATATCTCGTTTGCTGGGTTTTGTTCCATGATATTTTGTTGAATAGAGACCGAGATAAGACGTTTCTGCACCAGTTCACTACATTATAGCGTGAGCAAGCAGGTATTATACTTTCGAGAACGAGTCTGGGAGCCCAAGCGATTTCCGAACGAGGTGGTCGGCGATTCGATTGAACTGATCCCGATCCTCGCGCCACATTTTTGCTGCATCCACATTGGCTCCGGACTCCACATTCGGTTCGGCCAACATCGAGATGACAGAGAGCAGAATCTTCTCCACGGACTGAACAGGACTCCAACGTTCTGAGGAGCATTCGTAACCCATTGGATCTTCCCCTGGAACAAACAAGTCCGCCGAGTCAGCGGATTCGCGATCTCCTCCCGTCATGTCTTCCCTTGAGCGGACCGAAAGCATGGGTGTCTACCTGGAGCGTGAAGGATCGAGATGCAAACCCGACCGTCGGGGTAGATATTCGGATGATACATTTCGCAGGTGAATTGCATTTTCGGCGGAGCCAGAGGATAGTCCGGAGGGAATGTCAACTTCGCGGAGAAAACTCCACCCTCGAAACACGTTCCTTCTGGCCCAGTGATCATGGCTTCCCATTCGAAGAAATTCTCTTCGTTAATCGGTCCTGCAAAGAAATTTTCAGTTTTCAGAATCCGGATGCGTCACTACAATACACTCCTGCCATCAAAGATCGTGCTTCGGTAGCAGAAAACCCTCAAGATGGTTCGAATGGGGTGTTTTCAGAACTTTTATTTGATCTGACGGTATGCACAGAAGATTACAGTTGTTTTCGTATCTCTTGGAACGTCGGAAATCTCGGATTCTTCTCGCTGATTTCCATCTCGCAGAGCTTCACGCGTTGTTCGGATTGACCGAGTGCAGGGTTCCCGGGTCACTCGGAGCATTTTAAAATATGAGAGTCCGGATGAACACTGCCTGTTATGCCTCAATCGAAATAACCCAACGGAACTCTTCTTTTCTGTGACGGCTCGGTTTCTTCGAAGGAGGTCACTTTGGTTTTACTCGGACCGGGCTCTCCGCAGGGGACAGAGGGCAGTACAGGTAGGGGATCCGACTCTTCGAGCAGCTTCTGAAGCTCCTCCTCGAGTTCCGATTGTTGCGCCTCCGGTGATATCGCGTTGGCGATGCTCTCTTCGATGTCGCGATGTTCAGCCGCTGCATCTTGGAGTTCATCCACAATGTTATGAGCCTAGAATGGATCAAAATGTGAATATACATTTGAGATGCTCGGCGAAAACGTGGACAACCCCGTGCCATTGCCTTCCGCTGGCTGTGTGTGACGGCGCGGAGTGGAGAAAAATAAATCCTCAATCTCACCTTATCGACGTCGTTGTTCGCGGACCTCAAAGCTGAAGTTGCCAGTTTGAAGCCGTCGAGTATTTTAGCCATATCTTTTTGACTCTCAAGATCGCTGTGCATTTGATTGAGTTGATCGAGGACAGCGTATTGCTTCTCGAGTCGTTCTTCTGCGCGTTTCCGACGACGCAAAGCTGCCAGAGCTGACTTGTTGTTGCCTTCTCTTTTATGCTTCAAAGCCACGGCCTTCAAATCTTTGATTTGCTCGATGATTTGCTCGATTTTGTCGGTGATCTTGGTCGTTGCATCGGTTATCGAAATCAGTGCCTTGTCGTGGTCCGTCAGGGGTCTTATGAGATCCGAGTTTTCGGCGAACATCACGGAGTCGTCTTTTATCGACAGGTCTGCCATCGCCTTAAGGACGAGCTCAAAGAGCTCCTCATTGCCGTCGCATGTGCTTTGACAGGCAGACCACACATCTCTGTACGGAACCTGGGTTTCCGTGTATGTTTCACCGCGAATGACGTCGCGGACTTCTTTCAAAGTCTTATCGAAAACACCAGAATTCACAAAAGCAGTTTCATGCTCTGTCACTGGGGCACCGAACCAACTCGATAACCAATCGCCCCAACCAGAGGATTTTGTTGGTCGTATCAGTCCCTCTTTCTTCAGAGACTCCATCACAGGCCAAAGACACACCGGTTGCGAATTTTTCCTCGTGAAGTCATCCATCAGGCTCTGCATTGTGAATATCGCTTTCTTCCGTTGCTTCGTGTAGTTGCAAATGAGACGTTTCCAGAAGTCCAATTTCTCATCGTAACCCAACGGGTTGGTCAGGCGAGGTTTCAGATCGCGAAATAGAAATGCCATCCGCTCATCATCGTCCCAATCACTGGGGAATTCGAACATTTTGATGAATCCGAAACTTCCCGCCGGTGGATGATCCTGTGCCTTCAGTGTCCTCAAGTCTCCGGAGTGATGCTGCTTTCACTTGTCGGAATGTCACAACAGCTCATTCGTTCATGGTTGGCAACGCGATTCGTTCGAGAGAATAACCCGCATTTTGAAAGAGAACGGCTAGCGGCCGCATGAAGCGGTCTGCCTCGAGTAATTGACGGAGAGTCGAGCTCTCCCACACTGAGGATACACAGAGTGTTACACATCCTCTTCAAAGAACGAATTCAGACATGGTATCAGAGTCGAGGCGCAGCTTTTCTGATGGCGACCGAAGAAGTTGAGGAACTAGCCTCAACACTGGATATTCTCCCCCTGCTCACCCTAATATCTCTCAGAAATGGGAATCGAGCCCAGCAAAACGAGAATTACACTTGACGTAACCAGGAAGCGTTCGAAAACTTTTATCGAAGAGATTCGAGATCCCTCCGAACTGCCAGCGAGTCCAACCTAGAGGATGTTGTTCGACATTCTCCGAACAGCCACTTCCTCGGGGACGGACCGTGATGGACGTGGGATATTCCTCACTCAGTCATACCAACCTGCTATGATTCCCTCAGGAGGATTCAAAGTGAGCTGCTTATACTCCGCCATGAGACGTCGGAGTGCTGATCGAGCCATTCTGTCCACGTTATGCACAAACCGGAACTCAAAAGACAAGACGAACGACAGAAAATGACCGACACACGGAACTCGGCAGAATTTTCCCCGATGTTTCTCTTCTACTCAAATATACAGCTAGCAGACCAGCTGGTTTTCGACGTTTTGCAACTCGTTATTCGGCGGAACTCTTGTCGCTTTGGCGAAGCCAGCTGCCCCACGGGCTCGGCAAACCTGCGCGCCATCTGGTGTTGCGATCTTTCCAATGCCTAGTCAATCAGACAATGAGCTCCAACTCGTCCACTTGAGTATGCGAAATCGCCACCAGCACTGTTGAGAACGTGCTCCCGCGAATAGATTTCTCAACGGGGAGCGTATGTCGCAAAGCGCTGAACTTCGCCGGCGTTGACTTCCAATGCGCCAAATACTCCATGCCGATGGTTTGAGAACGCGTGGACACAAGACATTTGCATGCAATACACTGGAATCTTTTCAACATGGAACGTCCACAACTTGTACCCCTTCATTGGCCCGTCACTTTCAATGGTAGCTTCTCAGTCCTCGAAGAATGGGATCACTGTTGAGCATGTCTCGAGGTAGTGAGACCGTTGTAGCGAATCATGACATGCGTATCAGAACCAGTTGCCTACCCAGAGGGGGGGTGGCAAGGGCGCCATGCTCAAAAACTCTTCGACGATAACGGGAAGGGTGGATTGAGTTCGACTTCGATGAGCGAAATTGTTCCGCAAAGATTCAGTGTTATCAGGAGAATCTTCACAGTTTTGAAAAACATGTTGATCGCGTCAAGAAAAGCTCGCGACGATTATCATCATAATTATCGTCAGAACATCACATCATTGCCCCCCCCCCCCCTTTCCCCCTGAAACGGGGCCAAGTTCAGCTGCTAAACTAGTGGTTCCGTAGGCTTACATTCCACATCGATCTGCCTTGGGTAAGGACCGGGTGGAGAAACCCTCAGTGACAACGACGTTGATGGGAGAGTTCCCGCAAAGCTGAACCAGCGAAGCTGACTACGCCAGTGCTTTCATTCCAAAGAAGAACGGAAAATCGGAAAGGGAAAGCAGGGTCTCAACAGTTTCTGTCATAACTGAAGTGCTCTCTCACATCAAATCGGGTTGCCTGCTCACACACTTGCGCTACTTCTCAGATTGGATTATGGCTACATTTTCCGCTCGATAAGAAAAAAATTCCGAGACAACCGTCTCTCACGCATAGAGTAAGCTCCCCGTCAACCCACACGAGTGTTCCCAAGACGAGCATCCTGACAGAACATAACAAACTTCCCTGCCTGTTCCCTCATGCTCGAAAGTCTTGGGATCTTCCTTTGCCATGGGGTCGATAAAGTTATTCAGAGACTGCTTTCCATATTGCGATTTTGTCGAAGTGTATCTACGCTCCCTCGATCATGAAGCTGATGGAATAACATTCTGAGGGAATCGGATAACGGGCCAGATTTTCATTTGGATTCGTATTCCGAAGTTTTAGGGAGACAGACCTCGGTTTCGGGTCGTTTCATGCAAACATACTCGTAGCTGGCCGAAGAAAGCTCCGCGCTCAAGTTTCCATGAAGGATCTAGAAAGTACCCGCCCCTCCGTGGTCTCCGTTGACTGGTGAACAACCGGGAAGGTTCGAATATGTACCATGAATCTTACAATCAATACGTGTATCTCATTGTAGCACGAGACACGAGTATTGGCCCGGGGCGTCGTCCGATGATTCTCTGGAGTTTCGGAACCCTCAGGAATGATTCATTCGCGCGGAGCTCACGAAGTATGGAGTTCGAAGATCGAACTCCGTATGATTCGCTTACGGCGGATGCGCTGCGACAGATAATTTCAATCAGATCCTCTTCTCGATTGCTTTTCGAATGAACCAGCTTCCCGAAGTTATTGCAACGTTTGGACTGGTCTGCTGCAGCCGGTGCATGATCTTTTGATTGAATATTCTTACGCGGTCACCCGGTCTTCAGATTACCCAGGGCACGGATTTCTGCTTCTCAGGAGAGGAATCGCCTATTGATGTTGAAGTCGGGGTCCCGTCGTCTAGGACTCCATTGCCCTCTTGGTCGTTGATGTCGATCGGAAGATTGTCCGAAGGAGACGCATTAGTCGAGTTGGATATGAGCCCTTGGCCGCGATACTCACACTCGAACAACTCCACCATCTGAGAGGTGGACTTCAGCGCCATCACGAACAAGGAGAAAACTCCGAGAAACTGACCTGGGGTGGGGACCTTGAAAAGCCCAGGTATCGAAGGAGTCCTCTCTTCTGGTTGAGAGGGCGATCTCTGGAGATTCTTGGTTGGAGCTGCCTGGCTGAGAACAGCAGCACGGAGCATGGTTATGAGGAGAGAACTGAAACTTGTATGTTAGTTCGATGGAACGACGAGGTCTGGTGTATAACTCATGCCGCGTGGCGGCCTTGATACTGCGCGCGGAGAAGTCATCACAGGTTCTCGCAGTCTCGAATTATCGATCTCAACGGCACCAAAATTACATTTTTCGAATCCCTTCGAGAGACCGCTCTTGTTCTGACCAATTTCGGTTCCGTTCGTATGAGACATCGTCTCATTCCATCCGACCAATCAGTAGGAAAAAAAAAGATTCCCCTCACCCATGATCCTCCGAACGAGCGCTTGCTCGAATGCGGTTCCATTCACATCCAATCCTCGAGACTCTGAAGCTGCAGTTCGTCATCTGGGTTCCGCAGAACTCCGGGGGATAACCAGGAGCATAATTTTTTGTGAATTTCACTGCCCCTTCTCCGCGAACCGCGCATACCTCACCCACTCTAATGCCGCGTCGCAACGGCTGAGGCCGCGAGCAACGTCGAGCGTTCCCCAGTTTTGCAATCAGCGGCACCGTTCGCGTTCCTGTATCTTGAGGGCGTCAAACAGGAGGAGCGTTCGCGTCCCGTCGAACAGATTCCAAACGCGTCGGGGATGCCCAGGTGGAGAATTCTCAACTATGTTTGCGGCGCCAAATCGTGCCAAGAGCACGAACAGCGTTGGATCCCATGGACTAGATAACAGTCTCCTCTACATTGCGGCTCAATCGAAGCAATTGGGATCCTTTAGTCCTAAAGTTTCTTCCCGACCACATATCGATGGAAATCGCAGCTCAAGCCGACAGACCCACCGACCACGCTCGGTTCAACCAGGGTTGAGTTCGCACCGGGCCCTCTACTGGAAATCATGCGTGTCGGGGATCCACATTCGATCGGTGCACTCCAAAGACGACCACATCCTGATGTCCGTGTCATGTGATGCACCTGACACTGGCGACATCAGATCCCTACATGGATTCCCAAGACATAGACCCGAGAAAAAAATACCCGTCGTGCGAAAACCATGTGCGGCTCTACTTCTCATACCATGATCGATGACCTCCACTTCCATGAATATGCAAGAATAATTCACAGGGGTTCCGCATGCATTTTACCGTATTTTTCGAATGAACCATTCACCGAAATCAGAGTTAGAATATTTTCGGCTTTGCCTCGTTGGATCAACTCGAATGTTCGATCTGACACTGGCATGTGAAATGGATGAGTTTACGACAATTTCAATCTTTCTTCATCAAAATCTGAAAGGAGGAAGTATCGATTTTCGAAGTTGGGAAAATGTCATGGTTTTGGGGACCAGCTATTTAACCTAAAGAATCAGGAACGCAAACGCTGCAGCTGATTGCAGAACAAGGGGATGCTCGACGTTGCTCGTACCCTCGGTTATTACAACGGAGCATTAGACTGGGTGATGCATGCGTGGTTCGCGAAGAATGTGTCGTGGAATTAACAAAAAATTACACCTCTCGTAATTCCGATAAGGTCCATTTTCGAGAGTTGGCATGTGGCTGATTTTTAGAGCTCGGAATTTCAGATGCCGAGACTTAGGCGTTTCAGGCGCTCAAGCCTTGGTGGAATTAGGGTGAAACCTAGCAGAAATCCAAGCGTTTCAGGTGGAATCAGGGTGTTCTAGGTGAACTTTGGGCCGAGGGTCGGCGACCTCCGACCCTAACTCCTCCGACTGAGGGATCGGCAGAATAAGGCGAAACTTGGTTATTCCGAGCGAAACTCCGACAGTCTGGCCAAAGCCTTTGCGGCTCATTTCCGGGCTTCAACGTCTATCACGGAGATTGCCGATGGTTGAGAAGAGTCTTGAAGTTTAGATTTGGAGACCGAAATTACTTTCTAGAGATGGGCTTCTAACATTCTAGTTGAAGACAATCGATATTATTTCTCCAATACAGTAGCTATGAATCACGCTCATACTGATTATTTGTCAAGCACGGCCGAAAAGTTCAGTGAAAGTGTTGGGACTTCCGAAACTGCTCGCAACTAGAACATTCTTGAGGATGCAGAGGTACACGAATGAGTGAGACGGGAACATGATCAGATGGCGCGAAATCTAGGCATTTCAGCTAAAATTGAGGTGAAGTTTGGGTGTTTCAGGTGAAATTCAGGCGTTTTCGGCACCACTTGGGCGGCTAGAGGATTCAGATGAAACCTTAATTAAGCGACTCGGGCGTACCGCCCAAACTTCAAGGCTCTACTGATTTTTCATGCAAGAGCCCTCGGACCACTGTGCTGCGTGGTAAGGACTGAGGTGGGTAAGGATTCTGCCAGAACTATGAGCACTGTTGACGCCGTGGCCTGGCTGACCGGTACCTCATTGGATAACCCTCGAATATTCGGTTTTGAACCAGTGCACAAGTTTTCGCTTATTGCAAAACGGGCTTTTGTTAAGGAGCCTCTTTAGAGCATAGGACTCGTACCTCACTGCATACGAAGTCGACGAATGTGCGTCTTGCTTCCAGCTTTCCGACAGACAGGCGTGTTCCAGAATCATTCGTAAATCGGCGGAGTTATAGCCTCCGGGAGCTAACGGGAATAAGGTCCAGAAATACAGTTCTCCCCTACTCTGAAAATCGCTGAGAAGATCCAGAACAACGCCCTCAGCGTGATACTGCTACGTTTTTGTTAATGAAGGTGAGACGAGAAATAGTGCCGCAGAGCGGCAACCCGAAGCCCAGGGAATCGAATGTTCGCTCATTGGAGTCGATCTAACACCTGTTTTGAGTATGGCTCATCATATCCCTGGCTTTCGTTTCGCTCCCCAGGGCGCGATCATCAACTCCACTAACGCTGGAAACTCCAAATTGAGTCAATCACGTCTGGGATCGCCTCTCAAGGCCAAGCCTTTAATTTCCGAAACCCGTCTCATCCTGCTCGCTCCAGTGGTGAACTGGGCTCCAGACTTGGACGCTGATCTCAACACTCGGAGACAAGGTTGTCGCGAAGATCGAGTGATAGAGTCTCGAATAAGCTGTTCAGAAACGTCAATTACTCATAAACTCCCCATCGAGTCCTCAAAGCGACTCGAAATGGAGGATCTCGCACTCTTGATATCGCTATCCGAACCAGGAAAGACCCACGACATGTGCGACAACGAGACGAGCTCTTGACGAAATTCGCGCTTCCCAAACCCAGCGCCACGGTAGTGTGACGTTTTCGAGGGCTTTCCGAGTGGCCCACGGAGGACACACGTCGTTGTCTGCAACTCACAGCACCAGAAGCATCAACCAACACTTGAGGAGCGAGAATAAACGAAACCGCTCGAGACCACCGAACGTGTTCTCTTTTTTTGCTCGAGGTCGATTTCTCCGAGAGTGTCTCGGCTCATAACATGATGCTTTCTTGCTTTGGGCCTGACACGGTCAGATTATTTTGGAGTTTGTTCGGGATCGACCAATCTGACCATACTTTTCACAAGTCTGGAGGGGTGATTCCGGAACATATCTGACCATAGTTTTTAAAAGCTGGAGGGGTGATTCCGGGACCAATCTGACCATACTTTTCAAAAGCTGGAAGGTGATTCCGGGGCCAATCTGACCATACTTTTGGAGTCTGGGCAGGTGATTCCGGGATTGATCTGACCAAACTTTTGGGTGTCTGGGCGGCTGATTCCGTGTGTTCAACGGCTCAGAATATGATTTTCCCTGGCTCGGGGCCTTCCACTATCAAATATTCTGGAGTTTGAGCATGAAACTCGATGAATTCAGGGTGACCAACGACAGTTTTTTAGTTTTTTCACCTTGGTCCCCAACATTTTTTTTTGATCTATCTATCGCATTGTGCTCGCACTGAAGGGGGTCATAATATGAAACAAACTAGAAAGTGGTCAACCTCCAGGAAGTGGGTTAGTAGCATTCACTTTGAAGATGGTCATTTTGAAGGTATTAAAATTGATCGTGGAAAAACTCTGACGGACGCATCGGAAAGGATTCACGAGCTTTCCAAAACCCACTTTATGAGCCCTGAACTCTTTCAGATAACGGAGATATGAGCATTTTAAGTTTCCAAATCCCGCTCGGTTCTCATCGGTCCAGAAGATGTTTCATGCTATGAAAAAAAACCAAGGCAGCTAGGAGCCCGCCGACTGGACAGAAAGTGTTCTTTTGGATTGGGGTATCCGCCACAATATATCTCATTCGAATCCCCGACCCAAGGCCAAAAGTGCCGAGGAAGTGCCGAGACCCTTTCCAAGAGTCTCGAAGAATATAAGGCGACGAAGGATTGGATTGGCTGAGATGTGTTGGGTTTTGCACTTCATGGCGCGAGGGCCATGTGTGGTCGAGGAAGCGGTTTCATCGCCGAAGTCCTAGCAGTCAATCCAAACGTTCTCTGGTCTCTCTTTTTTCTTGAGATTTTTTTGTTTCTTGTACTCCACTTCAGCACCCAAACAGAGGCTTTGGCCTTGGAATCAGTGTCATCGAGCCTCAGTAAAGTTCTAGGTACCGTTGTAAAAGTTGTCAATTCCATAAAAGCGAGAACTCTACAATCGAGATCATTCAAGAACCTCTGCGAATGCAATGAGCAGCAGCCGAAATTGCGAGAAGAGGTTCTCGTTCCTGACAGGAGACTAGGGAGTCAGAGGGGTCATGCATGACAAAAGATTCATCATGAAGCTCACAAACCTTGCAGATATATCTTTGAAACTCAATGAGATGAACTTATATTTACAATGTTATATCTGCAGTGGCAAGCATATTCTTAGTGCATTTGAAAACTCACTTCTTGAGGTCTTCATGAGAATTGTGGAACGAAGTTTCGACAGTTGCGATACCCTCTGAACAGTCATAGCCGTTAATGGTATCGAGGATCACGAAAATGTGTGCTTAGATATGTCAGGGCATTTGCAATCATTCGACAAGGAATATTTTTTGGATGGAATGGAGCGCTGTTGGAAATCCTCCTGGGTTTGGAACCCTTTAAAAAATATATCATCGCTGGCCTGCGACGAAAATTGAAGAGGAGCTCATGATTTATCAGATTTCTGGCTTACAAGCCGGTAGGATGCACGGTTGCCATCACTGAAGCAATCAAGCTTCTTGTCAGCATATGTTTGTGAGCTCGAGGAAAACTATGAATATCGAGCGTTTCAATCCATCGCCTCAGATTTTCTGCAGTGGCACCCATAGGAAACGACCAAAAAGAAAAACGATTACAGCTCTCGAACTCCTCACGGGTCGAATTGACAGGCATGAGGATCGACTTCGATTCCCTGATCGATGCCAGCTGGCGACAAACTAACTCACCGCATGCTCATCCTAGTAGAAAACCACTTCAGATTAAATTCTTCACGAATAAATGCTCATTGTGACTCGTTTTTAATTGAATAAACTGGGCTAAAATTTCCGGAACGACATTCTCGATCGACGCCTGATGGGGCCCAAAGACGAGTTGATCGCTCCGAGCATTACTTCCATCTTTTAAGGTCTTCGATCGTGTTTAGGTTCACATCCGGCTGGCCTGAGACCGTTGGAATTAGGAATTGAAGGAACGACGGTGACGGCGGAGAGACTCACGGGCATGGCTGCCGTGCACGTACATAAAGAATTCGATCTGGACGTCGGATTCATGATGGATAGATTCCGCCCGAGGCGAGATCGAATTGTGATATTCACTTCGTGGGAAACCAGAGACAACCTTGTTTAGAAACTTGAACCCATGGATTCCTCAGTGGAACCTCGGAGGAATGGAGGAGGATGAATCCTCACTCTCCCCTCCCGACCTATTCCTGGTGCCGCGGCTGGCCTGCGCTGAGGATCCGCGCGGTCCGGCTGGTAGTTCCTATCGGCACCCTTCTCTGCATCAGCGAGGGTCATTGCCCCGGGTTCGGTCGAATGTTTCGAGGTTCCGGTAACCTGATTCCATCGAGTGAGTCACTCCGGACGAGTGTTCCCAAAACGATCATTCTCACAAGACGTGACAAACTTTCCTGCCCTTGTCCAAACATTCCCTCATGCTCGAAAGTCTTGGAATCTCTTTATGCGATGGGATTGAGTGAGTTCTTCAGAGACGTCTTTCCGTATTGCGATTCTGTCAAAGTGTATTTGCGCTCCCTCAATCCTGGAGCCGATGGAATCACATTATGAGGAAATCCGATACCTCGATACGATGATTCGGAAGCTATAGGGGGGCCGGACTTGGTCTCGGGTCGCCGTATGCAAACATACTCGTAGCTGACCGCAGAAAGCTCCGCGCTCAAGTTTCCATGAGAGATCCTGGACGTACACCAGTGAACATATTGATAGCACAAACGGTTTCGCGATTTTTCCCACACGGTTTGTATGTTGGGGTCACGCGCTCTCATTTTCCCCTCATTTCCCTCAATTTTGATTGTTGTGTGTCGAGGAGGACTCTGCTTACGTTCTTGGCACTGGCAGCTGAACACCGGCGGCCTCCGCGATCATTCTGGCAGACGGAGAACTATTGAAGGCGACTCGGAGAAGCACTCTCTTCTGCCTCTCGGTCAGTTTACCAGGTCGTCTTTTGCTTCTCCTCTTCCCGTGGGCATCGGGATCCTTCAAGTAATTCATGACTGCTTTCCTGCTCCGCCTCACAGCCCGAGAAGTTCCACCGAACATCATCTTTTTGTTCCCACGGCACGAATTCACGTTATTTTCACTTTCATCCAACACTTTGCCTCGACCCATGGCGAGTTCTATACGATCTCAGCAGGGGAGGCGTCGTAGACGTAAGATTCAGATTTAACGCAGAACTTGGTCGTCTGATGACGTTTGAGCGACGCCGGAGGATGGAACTCTATGGGTAAGCTATCTTTCCGCCGCACTCGGAACCCTTGTTTTTCTGATTGAAAATCGCTCGCCTGCGCTTGAAATTCATGCTCCGGTACAGAATTCGGATAGGAATCACCCTCCAGAAGCGCACCGAAATTATCTGAGAGATTCCCGGAATGTTTGGGAGAAGCCGTTCGTGTTATCATTATGTCCGGCAGTGTACCTGCCCCTCCCCCGTCTCGCTTGATTGGTGAACAACCGAGTAATTTTGAATGGGTATAGCGAATCTTCCAATCAAAGTGCGCATCTAACGATAGCACGAGGAACAGGCCTCGCCCCGCTGCGTTCAGACGCTTCATGTCCTCAGCCACACACCCCTCCAGGCAAATTTACTCTTCCCTCATCGGAGGCACTCAGGAGTCTCCTCTTGGCTTCAGAACTGTTTATTCGGGCGACATGCAATGTACAATGATAATGTTCTCGTGTCGAACCAAGTGTTTCTTCAGTTCCTCAATCTAGATTGGTCACGCTTTTTCACAGCGCGCCCAGCTCATCATCTCTCAGCTCGGTTTCTGAGCTCCGTGGACTGTTCTGCTGCAGCCAGTACATGTCTTTTTGGTGGAATGTGTCTCTCCTGTCATCCGTGTCTTCGCCGCCCTCGGCTGGAGTTCCGTGCCGCCTGGTGGCGCTGGGACCTCGTCGTTTGAGGTCACCCTTGGGGCGATACTCGTATCCGAATAGCTCCACAATCTGAGAGAAAGACGTCATCGCCATCACAAACAAGGAGAAAACTCCCAGAAACTGACCTGGGGTGGGGACCTTGAAAACCCAGGTATCGAAGGAGCCCTCTCTTCCGGTTGAGAATGGCGATGTCTGTGCATTCTCGGTTGGAGCTGCCTGGCTGAGAGCCACAGCACCGAGTATGGTAATGAGGAAAGTTCTGAAACGCATGTTGTCAGTTGGATGAAACGACGAGCTCTGGTCTATAGCACAGGTGGGTGAGGATCAGGGTTTGCAGAACCGGTCCTGGACCCGGGTATTCGGTGCTTGACTGCCGATTTAGAGAGTTGATTCCGGGGTCCACCCGACCATACTTTTTGGAGTCCGTCCAACCGAGTTACCCCGCGGTTAGGGCCGGACCCGTGGACCCAGGTATCCGGTTCCACGGGTAATTATCCGAGGGTCAGGAACCAGGTTCTGCCGAACCAACGATCACTGTTGACGCCTTGGCCTGGTTGACGGGTATTCCCATGGATAACCCTCGAATATTCCGTTTCGAACCCACACAGAAGTTGCCGATGCGAGAGATCTGCCTTCGTCACATGCGCTCATTGCGAAACGGGTATTTGCCCGGCTCAGGCAGTTTGTACCATGGATTGAACCTGTGTCCCAGAAGTCCCGTGATAGCATGAAACCTGAACCTTACTACATACGAAGTCGAAGAATGTTCGACTGGCTTTCAGCTTCCCGGCAAAAGGAGTGTTCCGAAATCACTCGGGAATCGGCGGAGTTTTCGCCTCCGGGAGTTGGCGGAAAATTATTCTCGATATTTCTCTCCTTTTCTAAAAATCGCCGAGAAGCTTCGGAATAACGCCCAAGCAGTAATTGCTATGTACGCACAGCGCCGGAAGTATCACCAGAGGTTCGATCATCTCTGAAGCTTACTGGGCTTTCACGAAGATAGGTATCGAATAGGAATTCCCCAACGCAACTGATGAGAGGAGTGTTTCGTCGCTTTGAACCTGATTGCTGGTGTTCTGATCCAACTGAGAACCCATGAATGGAAGATGCAATGCATTCAGCGTGAATTCGTTCTCGTTTCATGCATCTCCTCACCACAGTCTCGAATCATCTAATCTTGACGCTGCGAGAGCACAAGGTTCTGAACCTGGGGTCCGTGAGGAGAAAATGTGAACCTTTTCTGAAGCCAGCCAGGTATATCCAATTTCGCCTCTCAATTTGGGACCATCGACCATTTCGAGCTCTCATTTCCTTTCTCTCTTTTTCCTCTAACAGCCGAACCGCGAACTGTTCTATCGCTCATGGGTGAACGTACCATTTGATCCGTTGCTCTGAAGGGATCGCTCATGCGGACCCTGTTCTGTCTCAATCACAACGCGTATATAAGCATTCAATCTGATGCGGTTTGCAAACATACAAAGGAAGGAACGTGCTCGACAACCCAACGTCTCCTTGAATCGTCAGCAGCAACAGCCACAACAATCAACAGGCAGGGTAGACACAAGGCTCTGAGCTTAACGAATACAAGGTTTTTGTTTTGCGTTGTCATGAGCGAAGGATGTGGTTGCAAGCAGGTTCCTGTTACGGGGCTGGTAGGTGGAAGATTCTGAGGAGGCTCAGCCGAGTTTCAGCAATGCAGCGAAGTGTGATATCGCCGCGGACTCGCTCGGGCGGTGGCGGATCCAGGACCTCTGAAAGCAAGAGGGAAAAGTGATGATTTCCATCAAAAATCTACGACCGTGCTGCTCCGCGGGAACGGACAAGATGTGTCAGCCGAATCGGCCCCTGTCCAGTTAGGGAAGCGCTTTCCAGTTCAGGTCGCCACGGAGGATCAGCCTCAAAACGCCAATTCTCTCTCCTCCTGGCGGGCTTGCCAGAGAAGATAACGGATGAGTTCAGAACAGAAACGATAGCCATGTTCGCTGATGATATTATCATCCTGCACAGAAACCGGCTACAGTTACAAAATATGCCGGAAATTACACTTTTATTCAATGGAACGATGAGAACGAGCGCGTTGACGAAGGCCACCGTCTCAGCCTATTCCGGCAAGGAGGTCCCCGGCAGGTAGCGATCCCCTGACTGCCGCCCCGTCGCCTCTCTGCAACTCGATTGAGATCCTCTGCAACAAGTACTCCCCCGCCCTCTTGTCCCCAGAAACGACCTCGATTCGTCTCCCCAAATCCTGGAGGAATGACTCCGAAAGATGGCCCAGCACTCCCAAGGTCTCGATGCCGACGGGTTGGACGATGAAGCGGGACTTGAGCTCACGATACTTCGTCAACTTCGCAGACTCCGCCAAATCCGCCACAGCTCCCGCCGTGCGGGCCGCGCTAGGCCTATAGGATGGAGCGAGGGTGTCCCAGACAGTTGCGTCCCACACTAGGCATCTGCCCGCTCTCCACGGGGTGAGCGTGAGGCCGTCCGGACGGATCGCAGAGTTTCGCGACAAGCCCGACAGCTCCAGTTCGTTTGCGATCGACGCGGAGCGCAACGCGTGGGATATGAGCAAATTCAAAGCCCTATGGCGGGAGTGTCGGCCACTGCTGCGTGAGCAACTGAGTCAATGGTCCCCGAAAGCAGAGACCGGGGAGCCACACCTGGCACAGAGGTGAGGAGCGCAGATCGGCACGCCCAGACAGAGACCAGCAGCGATGCGGAGTGTGTTGTTGTCCAGCATCGTGCCTATCGACGGCGAAGGAAGGGCATAGAGCCATTTTCCGCTGCTTGGATGGAAGACGGCGTTGAGTCTCGTTCTCTCCCTGTCACCGGAGGCGTCAGTCAGCTCCGAGCGCCGGGACGCGACGACGACCCTGTCCAGAGTGGCCTGCGAGATCTCATCTGGGATGAAATGCCATCGAGTCAGAAATCTCTGAGAAAGAACCTCGATCCTGTTCCCGAGGTGGGCGGCAACTCCAGGTGGCGAGAAGCTCGCCGCTAGCTCTCTGGATTGACACAAGGAGCCCAAGTGTGAGCTGGTCGCCAGGTCGGTGATTGCTCGGACCCCCAGGCCCCCAGATGTAACGGGTAAAGTAGCCTGTCTCCACGATTCGGCGCTGGTTAGGTCGAGGTTCAAGACAGTGGTCAAACAGGCCCAAAGCTTCTCGTCGAACAGCTGAAGAAGGTCCAGGGAGGTCTCAGCGTCGGCGCACCGGAGCACGTAGATAACGCGAGGGACGGAGAGTGAGCATCGGATCAGATACAAGGCCGGGTGAGCTTCCAGCAGCGGAAGGCGCGAGCACCACAAGTTGAGCAAGGCCAAATTCTTCCTCAGGACTCCCTCCATTGACCGGCCGTTCAAAGTTGCTCCAAGGAGCTCCAACTGCGAGTCGGCCACCGAGTAGCTGGCGGACACTCTGGAAAGACTCCAACCGCACATGAGGGGCATCAGAGAGCGCGTGCTGGAAATCGTCGGTGAACATATCGAAAATGAGGGGCTGCGGGTGAACCCGGCGAAAACCATGGTCATGAAGCTGAGAAGGGGAGGACCTCTAAGTAGGCACGGTCGAATAGCATGGGAAGGGGAACCACTTGAGTTCGTCACCAGCGCATAACACCTAGGAATTCGACTGCAAACAACTGGCACTTGTTTCACGAACCACGTTGAAGGAGTGTGCTGTAAAACCACTACATCGATGCACATTGAAATCGGCGACCCATACCTTCTGTCTGTGGATACGGCACCTAAGCTCTTTTATACAAAGGCGCTGCCATAAGTCAGCTACGGGCTTGGAAGGCTCTGGGACCATCTCACAGCGAGGAACTTTCAGACGCTCGAGAAATGTTTCTGTTCGTACCTCAAGAGAGTTTACAAAGTCTCAAAAACCTCGCCTAATAGATATGTCCATGTGCTGGCCAACATCGATTCAACATTCGTAGAACTCATGAGAATCCACGTGAAAGCACGCACAACGCCAGCCCAGCAGAAACTCATGGACGAGTGGAGAGTGGAGCTATCGGAAGACAAAGAAGTGCTCGAGGACGACCCGATCATGGACAAGAGAGACTAGTACAGCGGACCAATGTTCCCACGAAGGCACATCTACACGCGTTATCTGATACACGGATACCACCATCGATTTTGCGGCACTATTATGTGAATCAGGACTGAGGCTCGGAGACCTCGGATGAGCGGGAGTTCTATTTCGTAACATACATGCAATAAATTGACATATAAAGCAAATTCGGATCGACTTGAAGAATTTCGCCGAGATTCCGATTCACCAAGAGTGTAATCTGGACGTCGAGTCATTCATGTATAGGTTCCGCTCCAAGCAAGATCGGGTTATGATATTTACTTTGTGGGATACCAAAGACTATCCCGTTCATAAACTTGAACACATGAATTCCTCGGTGGAAATTCGGGTTGTGATGAGAATCCTCAGTCTCTCACTGAACCGATTCCTGGCGCCGCTACTGGCCTGCGCTGTGGATCTGCAGGGTTCAAAGATGCTGCACTGGTCCATCTGGCTGGTAGTTCCTATAGGCACCCTTGTCTGACACCAAAGAGCGTCATTAGTCCGGGTTAGGTCGAAATGTTTGAGGCTCCCGCGAGCTGGATTCATCAGGAGGAAAATACTGCTTTCGTCTCTGTTTTGATGTAGCATCGGAGCTCGATTTCTGCGGGAGTCCAACGGTGCTCGAGGTGAAACGCCTCCGGAAGAACTTACGCCCAAGATCGAGCCCACCTCCGCCAATCCCATGGCTGTGGTTTCTGGAAGCAGCTCTGAGTTATATTCGAGGAGCTGATGTGCCAACCATGAGAAAGGCTTCGGAAACATCCGAAAGACGTAATCAATGTCGAATTCGAGGAGCCGGAGTTCAAGCCACAACACGAGCTCCTTACAAGCACGATGAAGCGCATCGATGTCATATCCATGAAGCTGGAGCAGAGTCAACGAGAGACACCCCGGAGACAGCACTAGACATTTTTGAATCTGCGACGATAGTCCTTGATTCCAGTCAAAATCGATCAGTATAGAGCAAACTGCTACACCAGAAAACATGTACAGATAAGCCGAAGATGGTTTTAGAAATGAAGAGGGAGGAAAGTGCCTCTACGCCAGGAACCGCAGTCCGACCGCGGCCGACCACTCGGCTGGTGTCATGTGGTATGGTGGAGGCGATCAATGCATCGATCCTGAGCTATATGAGGAACGAGAGCCTCCAGGCCTCGCTTCTGAGCTCTCAAGTCGAACGCACGCCCTCCTGTTGTTGTTGACGAGGCGATTCTGGTGCTACTCGATTTGAGCGCAGCATCGATTTGAGCGCAGTTGATTTGAGCGAGATCGATCTAAGCGCAGTTGATCTGATCGGGGTCGATTTGAGCGCAACGAATTCATTCGCACTACTGTGAGTGTGGAGTGTGAGAGAGAGGGAGAGGAAGATTCCCTACCCATCCTTCGATTGCAGAGTACTCGACCAACAAAGAAAGTACGGTTGCTCGGTGGAATATGGAGAGGAGGAACCCAACCTAACCTAACCTCATCGAAAACATTTCCCCTTCTCGAGCCAAGCCATGTTCCTTCGTCTGATTCATCGGGAGAATGTCGTCACCGAGGTATCTCATGCCGTCGTCTCAATCCTCCTCTCCATATTAAGCCGAGCAACCGTACTTTCTGTGTTCATCGAGTAGTCTGCAATCGGCGGAAAGGTGAGGGATTTTCCTCTTCCTCCATATCATACTCTACATACACAGCAGCGCGAGTGAATTCGTTGCGCTCAAATCAAGTGCGCTCAAATCGACTGCGCTCGGCGATTTTACCGTTCTCGTTGGACTCCACAAATGGATGGATTTCATAGATAATCTCTGAATTGTTTGGCAGAAGATAGAGCAAAGGCTCTTTCAGGGTTTTAAAAAAACTCGTGGGGGGAAGGCAGACAGAAGAAAATTTTAGCTCCTCCCCAGGGAAAATCCTGGCTACGCCACTGCTCGCAGCGAATCGAGTTGCCTCATCACTCACTCGCGTCACTTCTTGTATCGGAATTCGGCTACGTTTCCTGCTGACGGTTTTCCTCGACGGGGGAGAAATTCCGAGACACCGGTCTCTCATCCTTCGAGTCAGCTCCCTGTGGGTCACCATGAAAGATTGTTCCAAAAATGAGCTTCGTCACTAGACGTGACAAACTTTCCTGCCCATTCCCTCATGCTCGAAAGTCTTGGAATATCTCTTCGCAATGGGGTTGAGTGCGTTCCCCAGTAACGTCTTTCCATATTGGGATTCTGTCGGAGTGTATTCCCGCTCGCTCATACATGAAGCCGATGAAATCCCATTCTGAGGAAATCCGATACCGGGCCAGATTTCCATTTGGATTCGGAAACTATGGGGAGGCCGGGCTTGGTTTCGGATCGCCGCATGCGTATATACTCGTCGCTGGCCGGAGAAAGCTCCGCGCTCAAGTTTCCATGAGAGATCATGGACGTACCTGCCCCTACGCGGTCTCGCCTAACTGGTGAACAACCGAGAAATTCCGAAATGGGTGTCGTAGATCTTCCAATCAAAGCTCGTATCTAATGATAGCACAAGGCACAAGAAGTGGCCCGGGTCGTCGTCAGATGATTCTCCGAAGTTATGGATCTTCAAGAGAAATCCAGTGGTGCGGAGCTCAGAGAGTTCGAGATTCGGAAAACGAATTCCGTATGATTCGCTGACGGCGGGTGTGTCGCCAAAGATCTTGACGCCCTCGGCTACAGACCCTCCCAGGCAAGATTCCTCTCCCGTCATCGGCGGCACGCAGGGGGCCATTCTCCGGGATCAAGACTTCTCGGCCCCGGACCATTCGGCCCCAAGACCCGGAATCCCGGAAGCCCAGACTTCCAACAAGAATACCGAGAATTCCGAATTCTTGGGATCCCGACAACTTCTCTCCCCTCAAGTAGAGGCTCGATGGAATTCAACGAGACTTCTATGCTCGGCGATGATTCCGGAAGAGGACTTCGGAAGTAGGAGAGGCAGCTGAGGCTTCAGAGGAAACAGCTCGATACCGCGAAGTCGGGGAATTCTCGTGTACAGTTGGGGTTCACAAGCACTGCGGAAACCTGACGGCGATAGGACGACCTCAAATGATCCAAATATGAGTTCAGGAGTTCCTTGTTCCTGGAAGATACTTGAAATAAGCACCAGATCGCAGCCCTGTTCATCCCATCCGTGGCTTCTATAGTCGCTCCTGAAACCTCAGGTTCCTCTCTTACTCTCCAAGTCCTCGATCAGATGCATCGCTCAGCATAGCAGTCTCGTTGACTCCCACCAAAGCTCTTTTTGAGGGGAGAGAAGGTGTCTGGATTCTGGGTATTTTTTCTCCGGAATTCTGGGTAGTTTTGTCGGGATTCTGGGTAGTTCTGTCGGGATTCTGGGTATTTTTTCCGAGATTCTGGGTATTTTTCCCGAGATTCTGGGTATACTGGATTCCGAACCCAAACCTTTTCATGCTTCAACCTCGGCAGGTCTCTTCCCGAAAGTGAGGCTCTCTGCAACCGCAGACCGACGCAAGACGCCTCCATTCCGACAGATTGAAGAGATTCTCTTGAGGGTGAGAGGCGAATCGAGAATCAATGATGATTCTTGTGAACATCAGCTGGAATTAGATGATTGCGAGCGAGTTCGGGGCCGAGATGTCCAAGGCCGAGAAGTCTCGGAGCCGGAGTGTCAGGGGGCCGAAATATGTTGGAGCCGAAATGTCTTGCGCCCGAGAAGTCCGCTATTATCAACTTCGCTAACGCTGGAAACTCGAAATGGAGTCAATCGCCTGCGGCCTCGCTTTCCAAAGCCAAGTTTGTATTTTTTGGAACCTGTCTCATCCTGCTCACTTCAGTGGAAAACTAGGCTTCAAACTTGGACGCTGATTCCAAAACTCAGAGGCAAGGTTGTCGTGAACCTCGGGTGATTGGGTCTCGAAGAAGCTGCGAAGGGAGGGAGAACACCAATGTTCCTGGACGCTCTCTTCTATGAGGAACGTCAATCACTTCTAAACTCCGCACTGAGTCCTCGAAGCGATTTGAAGTTGAGGAGCTCGCACCCTTGACATCGCCATTCCAATCGGCCAGGACCCACGATATTTGCGACAACGAGCCAAGCTATCGACAAAATTCGCGCTTTTCAAAACCAGCGTCACGTAGGTGTAATGTGTTCGATGGCTATCCGAGCGCCCCATCCATTTTAGCCTCTCAATTCTGCAGCATCGAGCATTTTCAGAGCATTCTCTCTTTTTCGACTCGGAAATTGATATTTGAGTCGTAAAACGGAGATCCACCGTTCTTTTGGAGACTCCGGTGGGTCAGAAGGGTCCGTTGATCGTGAATCTCCCTCTTCCGAGTCGAATATGAGTCTCCGAGTCGGGGAATTAGTTTCCGAGTCTGGGAAATACGTGCCCGAACAGGAGGCCGCGTTGGGACGCCCAAGGGCTGTGGTCCCAAGCAAAAATCACTGTCATCATTCTTTCAGCAACTCATATTAGTGAATTCTGTCTTCGGTTTTTCTGAAGCCCTTAGCTGGGCAGTTTGCCGCAATCCCTCGTGGGAGAGGAAACTGCGCACGATTCCTGTTCTTTGAGAACGCCGCGTTCCCGTGCCCCCGTTACCAAAAACTTGAGGTTCACTGGAGCTGTCGCCGCTGCGGCTTTTGCCGCTGCTCTTCCTCTTGGCTGGCGCAGAACAAGATTTGAGTGAGGAGAACTGTTGTCATCGCACGGTGTGTCGGTGTTGGCGGTTTTCAAAGGAGTGAATGCGTGCGAGCTCGACCAAAGAAAGCTACAGTTTCGGCCTGTTTGTGCCATAAGCTGGGATTTCACCGAAGTGTGTCCTGGTGAATCCAAGAGCTCAATCATGAGCTCTCTGGTGGCGTCGAAAATCATTGGCAAAAAAATTGCCAAACTGCGCTTCATGCCCATCAAGGAGGCGACGGCAGCTCAGCGCGAGACGACCCTAGCCGTGGCTTCATGGGATGACGACGTGAGTATACGAGCCAGAGGCAGCGCAGACCGTGAAGCCATGCCTTGGCATGGGTTGCCTAATGTTTTGTTGTGACGTTCCTCGCTCTCGTACGGTTGGAGGAAGAATCTTTTACGTGGGACAAAGACCTGCCCTCGACCTTCGGTCCTACGCAGGGCTCAGAATTCCTCATCGTTCAATGGATACAGGGGGTTCGCGACTCCGGAGCCTCTAGTGAAGTGCGGAGCCTCCATCGTCTGATTTATCCGAAGCCTCCCCGTTCGGTTCGCTTTTCCCAGCTCGGTGAGATAAGATTCTGGGTCTGGAGCCGACGATTTCTTCCGAGTTAATTTCGGAATTTCCAAGAAGCATGACATCGGAAAGTTCGTGGAGGATCCTCCATGTTTCCCACGGGGATCTCGAGCATCTGTCGCACCAAGCCTCCGAGGAAAGAATCAATTCGTACGCCGCTCCTCACCTCACAGCTGAAAGCATTTGCCGACCAACGTTTGACTCCATTGGTCTCAGGTTTCGGAATTCTCAGCATGTTGGAGTCCTGGGGGAGGCAGACGGCACAATCTGCTCCGGGTAGTCACTGAAAACTGTTGCAATCGTTGGGAAGTTGGGGCAACAACAAAGACACCGTGCGCTGAGAATATATCGACGAGCCGTGGAAGCGACACTCGAGATTTCGTGCACCAGCGAAGTCCTTCGCGAGTCCTATATCCTGACGACATGCTCAGAGTACTCCCAGAGACGTCATAGAAAACCCGCTCGTCGTTGAAACCGTTTGCATTGGAAATTTCCAGGATAGTCTCATTCAACTGTGGAACATCTCGAGAACAGAAGAACCCGATGAACAGTGCGAGCCGCAAGTGATGGCACAAGCCAATATTCAGGGCGATGTTGCTGCGATGGAGGTAAGATGTTTTCGAGCTTTTGTCCGGGGAGACTCTCCTATAAACTATTGTGGAAATGGATAATTCGGGTTGTTAAGACTCGGGCACGGATCGCGCTCGAATGCAGGCTGAGGCGGCGAGGTTTGCGTCCCGCATACGATTTTCCGAGAAGGGCTGAACATACTTCATGCGCTACTTCTGGATGCGCAAGAATCCAGAGATCCGGCATTTCTAGCCGTCATTACCTCGATATCTCGAGAGAGTGCTTTTCTGATTTGTTTCGTACGGAAACTGCCAGGTAGGGCTCCCGTAGTTCGCGGACTCCTACAGACAAGGATCGTGACACGGACACTTGTCTCCGAAGAAGCCCTCTGATAGCGCTCCATATTCACTTATCTGAATCGAAAGCGGTGCCGAGAGTACTAAGCCACCGGAAGGTGGTCCTTGTCAAGGTGCCGCCCGGAGCGGACCCCAGCTTCTTCCCCTCCATTCAGACTATCAAGGATTGTACCGAATCGCCCCAGATCATTGATTGGTCATGTACTGTTGAGTGTTTGCACACGTATTTCGCGAGAAGCTGCTCTACGGCCCCCGATTGTAAGAACACAAGAATGTATTTATGCATATCTATATACCAATGTATGGACGAGACTTTATTGACAAGCTCATAAATACGGTGTCTTCAGAGGACACCCTGTTCCCATCGACCCATTCATCTGCAAAGTGGGGGAACACCGACTGGCAGCAAACTAAAGCGTTGGATAGTCTGCTCGGCTAAGGGGATAACATTGTGGTCTTGACTCGTTTGTTTTCTTGGCTTGCCAAGACTGCCTCGGGGACAGAGGAGACCGTAAAGCATCGCGGTTTGCGCCACCAGTCTGATAACTCCCTCCCCGAGATGTGGTCGCGCCATGTGGTAGTCCACTGGGTCGATTAAACCGACCAGCTGGCTCCGAAGACCTTCGTCGAGGCTGCTCGATAAGAGTTTCTCCAAATATTCGATGTCAAATAGCAGTTGCACGGCCAGCTCTTGTTGTGCCGTCTGGGGCAGAATAGCTCGACTATCCAATACCTTTTGGTATACGTCCTGTACAGTGCTGACTAGGATTCGATTGGTGTGCGAAACAACTTTGTTCGACACAGAACACTCCATGCATTCCCTGATGCTGACCGATATCGAGAACAGAAGTCGACTCAGGGGTAACAGGCAGTGCTGGGGCAAATGGATTGTCGTCGACATCACCTCATTCTCACTTTCTTCGCTTATTACTATGAGAGCCTTGACCGAGGCCATGTTCAGAAGGAGGTTTTCCGCTGGAGTTTCGGCGAAGCTTTTCCTGAAAGTTTCTAGCGCCTCTTCAACCAAAACATTCATAGCCGTCGACGCAGCCAGGTCCCGACTCTCAAAGAGTGAATCTCTCCGTTGGGCCCACTTGGTACCAAATATTTTCTGCAGACTCTCGCATGCAGTAAAACCGGCTGACAGATGCGATAATAGGGACAGGAAGTAACAGCAGCGAACCCCACTCTCGACGCATTGCGCGACGAACGCTCTGACCTGAGTGAGTTTTTGCTCGGTCGCAGTGCTCGTCAGCTCCACGAGGGAACGGTTCTCTTCTGATGTGACTTCGTTGAACGGAGGGAACTCAGTGAGTTGGTCCAGGGCTGACTTGACGGCTGCGTCGAAATTCTTACACAAAGTTGACACGTTTGATGATTTGATGCGGGCCGCCTCGGCGAAACTTGCGTGAACTGAGATCAGCACTTGCTCGGTCGCTTTGCTGAGGATCTCTTCGAAGATCTCCGCTATGCGTCGCACGATCGCATCACGGAAGAATATTTCGTAGACGTTCGGAGTGGAGGAGAGGCGAGTAGTGGGAAGCTCGCTGTCACCGATCGACTTTACGAGATGGTCGTAGGTTTTCGCTATTCCTCTACAATCGGAGAAACATTGCAATTCCAGAGCGAGCTTTCGGCGGCACCCTTGGCGCATGTCCTCAATGAAGGATTTGGTTTGTTCCTGGGTCAGACCTGTGAGTTTGGCTTCGGACAAGCTCTTTGGCAGTATGCAGCGGAACTCAGTTAGGTACTGCGGCAAGAAGTGCGTTGACAGAGAAAGTGGATCCTCGACCAATGATACTATGCCGTCGGTGTTGATTCGATGCTTCTCGAAATATTCTAGAAAGTATGGACGGTCAGTGGATAAAGATTCGGCTAGGTTCAGGGTTTTGATGAGATATTGTGCCACCGCACTGAATTTATCCTTAGTCAACATCGTTTGACTGTCAAGGAGTTGGTCCAAGCTCGCTCTTCGTTCCTGGAAGAATGTCTCTACGAGACTCGTAGGTTTCCTCCCTTCTAAGACCGAAAGGGCACAAAGACTCTCTGCGAGCGAATCTTTATCACAAATCGAGTCCGCCATGGCGGCAAGACAAGCTCTGTTCAGGAGTCGCGTCGAGATCTTCAACGACTTCTGAGTCGACAAAAGAACAGGCTCCGGGAGGTTGTTCTCACGGAGAGCCATTTGAGCCAGAGCAACCAGGGCGGCGGAAGATATCATTTCGCGGGCTTCTACCAGAGCCCCTAGTTTCGCACAGATATCCAAGATCAGCTTTGTTTGGGCGAAGTTGGAGAAAACCTGAGGATCCTTACTAGGGACTTCCAAAGGGCACGGGTTGAATTTTCCGCAGCTGACGGGTAGCTGATGCAGTTTCGCTGGCAACTCGTCCACGAGCTTCTTCATATTCTGTATCGTATCTGCCGCGTCAATGAGATCACGATACCTTTCTCCTACTAATTCTCGAACCTCATGGTTCTTTTTCGTGATGTCCTGCAGTAACTTCTGACGAATCTCCACGATTCCCACGATCGAATGTTGTTGAAAGAGAGCGTCGGCCCCAGTCATGACTGAGTCTTCGTTCGCAATCATTTTATGATTCTACGAACCATGAACGAGAACTTCGCTCCAAGCCTCTTTGAATTCCACGGAACATCGGCTACTTCTTTGCTCCTCGACGATCGGCTCCTTGCGACGTGGGCTGTTTATATTGATTCCGTCGTTTAAGGGAAGATAAGGAGGGAAACGCGGCGCGAAAATTTGAATTCAATACATGCTCCACCTTTTTCTTTCGCGGTTGGAAATAAAGTGATTATCATCAAGAGACGTTATGATACGAGAGTTTTCCGTTTCCAGTTCATCGATCCCAACAATTTGATAGTGGCCACATCCTCCAGCGAACTCGTGTTGTTTGAGTGTTCAGCGTCGGTAAGCTCATGAATAGGAGGAAATATGTATCATCCAAATCAAGTCTCAGCGTTCATTCTGAGTGTCCGGGAGTCTCGCGCGGCACCAGATGTGGAACGATCCCGCTCAGCCGCTTCCCCTGAACTCGATTCCGTTACAGTCAATTCAAGAAAGTCGTCGGTGGCCAGCGGCAATTGAAAGTGCCATGCCGTACTCGGGCCTGGCAGTTAGACAAGGAACTGAAGGCGCAGAAGTCGTAACAGTTGGAGAAGACGGTTTCATAAAGCGATTCATACTGAAAGATCCCAAAGACACGCCGGCGCAATCGATCGAATCGGGAGCAGATTCCCTGACCTGTGTTGCGTACCTTGGACAAAATGAAGTCGCCGTGGGCAACCTGGCGGGTCGCCTGAAAATTTTCGACCTCAACAAGTCCCAGGAAGTCCGAGCGTGTCTCCTGTAAGCATGGCATCCCTTATCAGCGAACGAATAACCTGAATCAAATCATGTGGCGCACTTATCGGGGACTTCTGAGTTGAAGCTTGTCCAACCCTAATGGAAACGCTCTCTTCAGGCGTCAAGACGACCTGGTTGGTATAACGTGCATCCTTCAGCACCCTTCGCAACCGCATTTAATTTTCTGCGGAACGGAAGCGGGTTCGATCTGTGTTTGGGATCTGCGCCAAGAAGATCAACCCAATCCATCCGCGTTCTATAACTGCCACACCGTTCTCATCCCGGAGTTGCGCTTCCACGCATTGTCTACCTCTCACCTGATAAGCGTTTGCTACGACGGAACAGCACTCTGGTGGAACGCGAGCAAACTCATGAGTCCCTTCGAAACAACGGCCGCTCTCGCTTCCAATCGAGAACTCAAAAGACCACAGAACTCAGGTGAGCATCAGAAAGTTCGAGTCCACGTTTTGGCTGTGTGCGCTCCCCGAGGAAGGAATTCAGCAAATCACAGGGATTCCGGCTTTCATTAGCTTCATCGCTGACACTGATTCTTTCTGTCCGCAGATACAAGCGGTTGGCTTATGCCCGACGTTATGAAGGACCGCATGGAGATCGAGAGACTTGTGGAACCATCGATATTTTGCGTGAACTCAGTCGATTCGAGTGGTGACTTGGTTGCCGTCGGAGGCGATTCCGAAATGCTACAGATTTTTTCTATTCCCGTGTAAATAATACAGCGAGACCATGTTCAAATATGTTTTGGAACACAACTGGCTACGGAACGCAGTGCCACATCGGTATTCATAAAAACAACTTTTCTCCTGGTGAAAACTGTGTCTTCATTCGCCGATTCATCACAGCAGTATTCACGAAAATCCAGGAATACAATGAGAATATCTCTACCGGAAAATTCCTTTCGATATCTAAATCCTCCGTCACAAGTCACGGCTAAGTATCGGTTCCACTGCTGCTCTCCTCTCGTCCAGGTTCTCCAAGATGTCCAAGTAGAGTTGACGGCAGTTGAACTTCGCCTTGAGTTTAGCGCAGAGAAGGAAAATTCCCGAAAGCTTCCTATGGATCGAGTAAATTTCCTCCGGGGGTGGGCTGAGTCTGTGCTTCAGCATGATAGGCACCAACTGCGAAACTTTCTCTTCGGTCTCGCGTCTTCCGAAGTCGAATTCGTCGACCACGAAAGCTTCTGCCAGTATCAGGACAGCATCACAATGAGCTTTGACCATGAGCTCGCTCTCTTGCCCCGTTAAAAATCCGATTTGCCTGGAGCATTGAATGATTGTCTCGATGTCGTCACGAGTGGCAGCATCAATGATCTTCATATACATATCGATGAAAGATGTGTTGTAACCTCGAGAAGCACCGAAGTCGAGCAGAACGATTTTCTCTGTCTCAGGTTGATACAGGAAGTTCGACCAGTTGGGATCAGTCTGCATGAAACGGTAAATAAATATTTCCTCCAAAGTAAGCCGCAGTAGATTTTTGGCGACGTAGTTACGAAGAGGCTGACTCGCGTTCTCTAAGCGATCGACGGGTAAAACGCCTCTAACGTACTCTGAGGCGAAGATTCTTTTAGTTGTCAGAGGATCGATGGCGTCTGGAATAATGAAGACGCTCTCGTGCCGAAGTAACTCTTTGAACCTCTTCGAGGCTGCAGCCTCTCGCTCATAATCCACCTCCCACGCGAGTTCTCGGCGAGCGACTTCAACAAGGTTGTGAATGAAAAACCCTCTGGGGAGGATATCCCAAACTTTGAGAACCATCATGAGATTATCGATATCTGAGTTGATTCCTTGCGCGACTCCTGGGTATTGCACTTTGATGGCAAGCTCCCGTCCCTGGAATCGTGCGCGATGGACCTGACCGATACTCGCAGCAGCGAAAGGCATTTCGTCGAAGCTTTCGAATTTCTCTCTCCACTTCTCTCCGAGTTCGCGATTCATCACTTGATTGAGTTGCCATTTGGGCATGTAGTGAGCGGCATCCCGAACTCTGATGAACAGCTGGGCGATCTCGTCCGGTACTAGTTTACTGTCCTGGATACTCAAAATTTGCCCAATCTTCAGAGCGGCGCCTCGAACCTGGCAGAGCGTTTCCACGATCCGGTTCGCATTTGCTTGACTCAACAGGAACGGCTTTTTGGCTTCTTCATTCGACGTCAGCCGACGGACAACCTCACTCGCGGTGCCGACTCCGAGTCCCGCGAAGAGCCCACCGTACGTCAGAGCTCGTTTGAAGCGCGTCGCAGGGACTCTCTTCGCTTTCGATGCAGCCCCCAGACCGGGATCTTTGATTGTGATTTCTTCAAATCGCTTCGATTGGTCAATTTCTTCTTTCACAAGGATTTCGTTGGGTTTCAGAGGTTCATGCAATGGCGTGGTACCAATGCCTTGTCTCAGGTTATACTCGATGGCGATTTCCAGTAACTGACGCAAGCTTTCAACGACAACGCATAGATTTCTCAAACCAAAAGAGTCTTTGGGTGCGATTTCGTCAATGCGGCTGAGAACAGTCCTTGATGTCGGTGACGCCGAACTCCCTGCTCTCCCATATCCCAGCAATGCTTGGCTAACTTGTGAAACCCCTCGGGCTATCAACGCCAGGCCGCTCGAGAGAAGTTCTTCAGAATTTTCATCCCGCCTACTGGAATCCACTTTTGAAGGAGAACTCGTCGATGAAGCCGATGAGCGAGTCAGGCGCCCTGCACGGAAGGGTGACCTCGTTCGGAGCACAGCGGCACGCATGTCGACCGTTCGTCAGAATTTCAACGCAGCTTACTCAGAACTGATCGAGTACTCCACGCCAGAGAGAAGACCATCGCGACTTCGAGATCGCGCATTGAAGCTCCGCTCGGTGCTCCCGGTCCAGCACACGTTCCGTCGCTTAAGTGGTCCTCCTGAGACATGTAGTCCCAAGTGCACAATCTCCGATTTTTTTTTCTATGGTAACGTGCGAAACTCGTGAATTATCTAGAAGTGATGGAGCAGAAGCGAATATGGATGGCGTATACATTTTTTTGGGGAATCTTGAGGCTCCTCTCAAATGGATGCCCTCACCCCCAGCTCATTCTCCAGGTACTCGGCGCATGTAGGCTGGGTCGTCACACATATGAGCGGAGATCACGAGACCATCGAGCACAGAGTCTTGTGCTCTCTTAACTCAACTAGTGAACTATGGCGGCCCGTGGAAAGCTGATCTCCATCATCGGTGATGAAGAAACTTGCGTTGGTTTCCTCATGGGAGGAATTGGTGAGTTGCAAGCGCTGTGTACGAAGAACGTTCTTATCCATTTCCCGTAGATCCACCACTGTATGGTTCGCTTGAATTTTCGTCCCGAACGGCTTCTGAGCTGAGGTTCTTCTCTCGACCGACGAGTTCGAACGGGGATTCACGTTGAAACACACGAGTCTGTCTATCGTTGTCCTTCTCGCTCACGAATCCTGACTATCGACCAGCGAACGTTGCCTTGATGAAGGCGTACTTAAATTGTGTCTTTGTCCCGTTCTGGTTGTGGCCGCGACCTTCCTACGCTTCCCAGACTGCTTCGAGTTAAGAAAGTGGTTTCGGAGTGCGTGCTAGAGCTTTGAACCTAATTTTCCTTCCGGTTTCCAGGAGAGATGAACAAAGAGAGGCAACCGAACTTTAAGGTTGTAGATAAAGACACCCCTGTCTCGGAAATCGAAGAAACTTTCAAAACCTTCGTGAAGCGAACAGACATCGCGATCATTCTGATCAACCAGAACGTCGCTGAGATGATCCGTCACGAGATCGACAAACACACGTCGTCGATTCCCGCCGTTCTGGAGATTCCCTCGAAGGATGCACCCTACGATCCCAGCAAGGATTCCATCTTGAAGAGAGCCAAAGGAATGTTCGGAGTGAGTGATTGAAAGGAGTTGATCGGTTATTTCATTTGCATTCCGTTTTCGCGAGAACGACGGCTCCAGAGGAAGAACTGGAGATTGTCCTCACCGTTAGATAGATGCCTAGGAGCTTTTACATCGGTTATGTTAGCGGGAGCGGAGGTATGATGCTGTCCTGGTGACTCGAGTAATTTCAGTCAGAAACAAACCTCAGTTACTCCATTCGGTTACGCGAGACAATAAATGTGATATACGAAAGGAAAACCGCAGTCTTCCTTGATTTCTTCGCCTATTTATTTTTGATTAGATTATCCAGGAGGGCGTTCTCAAATAAGCAGAATATTTTCGATGAGAGCGCAGTTGTTTCGGAAGCTAGCGGCTTCAGCTCTGAATCATTTAAAGCGGGGGTTCTTCAAACACCAGATTCGCCTCGTCTCGAGCTTTCTGGGGTCGGAGGAGCCGTGTAGAGTCGAGAAACACGGGTCGAGTCAACCGATTCAACCCAGCCGCATTCAATTCCGGAGAGGCTTCTCATTGAGAATTCTTCACATTTTTGATGAAGGCCAGCTTCAGCGGTTGGTCCGGTACGTTAATCAATTTTGTGAAGCAATCCATCGGCACGTGGTGGCGGTACTCCAATGAAAATTCAAGAATCATCTGGGGAGACGGAAGACTATGATGAATATTCATGGTTTCCGATTAATCCGTAAGAATTGAATCGCGGGGTTCCAGCTTGTCAGCGTTCTCACCCGGGAGATGAGAACGTTTATCGTGTTCTCTGCGAACCGTCGGCCAATGCACGTTCTTGGGCCATAACCGAACGGTAGGTAAGCGAACGGATGGTTGCTACGACATTCCTCATCTCTTTCTGATCGAAGCCAACGCTCAGGTCGGTACTCTGAAGGGTTCGCAAACTGTTCGGAGTCTCGCGATGCCACTTGATTGTGAAGCACGATCATCGTCTGGGGGAATGGATAGCTTAATAATAACCACGTCGTTGGACCAGAGAAGGTAATTGTAAAAGTTCACTCTAGCGAACCCACCCCCGCAGGGACATTAAATCCCGAGAGTGTGACATCGCAGTCTAGAATTCGACCTGTCCCGAGGGCTACCGGGAGGAGCCGATGGCTCTCGCGGGTACAAGCTCTGAGGTACGAACAAGCATCCAAGTCCTTCAGAGTCGGCTTCCCGGTACGCATGAAGACGCCCCGGAGCTCGTCGCGGAGCCGGTCCTGGCAATCGGGATTGACAGCGAGATGATACAATAAGAATGCCATTGCGTAAGCGGTCTGCAATGCGAATAGATCTGTCTTGGTAGCTGTAAGCGAGCCGCCACATGACTCCTGAGTCAACGATACGCTGATGAGATTTCGGTATCGACAATGAATGGACTGATCGCCAAACTCACCGTATCGATGCCCGCCATGAAAATATCAGTGATCATAGTGTACACATCGCGCTTATCACCTGGCATGGATAAGAACTGTTGGAGGACAGTGGCTGATTCATCGCTATCAGCTTGTGGTTTGCTCTCCGCCAAATACTGGTTCACTATCCTGAGAAAATATCCAGTTTTTAACGAGCCTGTCCAACGTTGACGTCCTCATTATGGAACGGCAACGATTCGTATTTGAACGGATGCGCCGTACTCTGTCATTGTGTCCTGAGCTCTCACAAGTTTCTTATAAGTGGGTGTGTCCCAGAACCGCCAGAAGGGTAGTCCGTTCTCAGTCAGCATGATGATTTTGTGAGTCTCGGCGGCTGCCTCAATGAGCTTGCGCTGACGACTGGAGGAATCCTGAGGGGCTTTGATGCAACCGAGACGAGAATTCAGGGCGATAAGACCCGTTGCTGTGAACAAAGTCTTCGATCATCCTGCGCCCAGAGGGAAGATTCATTCTGCTGACAGAGTCCGGTTCCACCAACCTTCAAGAGCCCATATGTACAACGTAGGAACGAAATCTGTTTCTCCCTTAGGGCCCAATTCGCGGCAAATATCCAGAACGTCATCGGCGACTTCGGAGAGCCCATCTCGATAACTCTCCAAAGTCTCCTTCCGAAGCATGGGTATCTGAAACTTTTGACGCAGTTCGGCCCATTCTGCACCGTTCCTAATTTATCAGACGAAAGGCTTATTGAATGTGTATCCAGGGCTATGGCTATGACGCATAGCAGAGCATGAACTGGTTTGAGCCGGGAATCCTTTCGGTACTAACGTAGGGATAATTCCTCCATTCCGGTATTCTTTCGGTCTCTGCTCGCGGTACTTCAAGAGGGCCCGATGGCTCAGTCTCGTCGGGTATCGGCCCTCATTGCGGAAAACGGTTTCGATGTCGCGCGGATCAAAAACGTGGACCAAAGTGCGGTCCGCTACCACTTTCTCTCTAACCAAGTTCCCGAACTCGTTCTTCAACTTCGCGGCATTCAAGTGCATCTTCGTCAGATCGAAGCCACCTGAGAAAGAGGTTTCGTTTGAAAAAGTTCGCCCTCTCCTTCAATCCGACAGTTTGTTGCTCAGTTTTCCCCCTCACCGAAGGGTAGAATGTATCTCCATACATTGCCCACGATGGGCAAAGGTTGCGGTCCGGGAATTTCTTCGAATGAACGAACCCGCTCTTTCGTCACATCCGACGACGAAAGATACGGGCACTCTAGTGCGGGGCGGTGAACATTAGCCGTGGCTGAAAAGTTTCAGGAAGGGAGGTGGAATGCTCTGAGTTTCGGCGGAGAGGGCTGTAATAGAGAAAGAAAAAGGGGGGGGTCTTCGAACTCTGATGGTTCACGACCTCAAACTCACAGCTAAGACGGGAATTAGGGGCCTGCTGGAGCCATCGCACTCCTTCCCGGAGATTCCTCATGACTCTCTATGGAATTGCCGCGGGGCACCACTTCGATTCGCTCGAAAACGTCGTCGAACTCCAGCCAAACACGGCTTCAGGCGTATGGTTTTTCAGGCCTTCAGCGATGTCGCTTCGGAGTGGAGAGTGAAAGAGACTCGTTCTGAAGAAAGCGCATTGTGCGTTTCGCTACCAGATGCTGCAGCCTCCTCAGACTGCGGAATCCAGCTAAGTCCGCTTCAAAACACGAAGTTCCGGTGGCGCCGGTTTCTTCAGAGGCGAGTCATTCAGAGACCCCCCGAAACCTCGAAGAAATCGGCTTCAGAGATATGCTTGCGGCTCGTGGGACTGTATTCAGGGTTCCTGCTGATCGCGTAATTCTTACATGAGTTCACATGATCCGTCTCTCAATCTTGCGCTTCAACGGGGGTTAGAGGGGCGGGGGAATCGTTATGGCGAAACGGGACGAGATATTTCAGCGATTGTTACGCACTTGGTGCCATCGAATGGATCGCTGAGGAGATGCAGATCTTGACAAACATAATGAGCTCGTGGGGAGCCAGAGCACAACGGGCTCGGATAATTGCACAATAGAATCTCGGAAAAGCCCTTGTGCTGAAACCCTATGGTTTCTGATGGGAAGTCCTCTTGTCAGATCCATCTCTCTAGGTCAACCAAGAGATTAGTGATACATTCTGAGAACTCTGGTTGAGGAGCGGCTCTCATACTTTGATTTCATCGAAGTTCAATCGATAATTGACTCGCGAAAGTTCATGCACTCACTGAATCTGATATCACGAAATCCACCACACGACGGAAGGGCGAACTCTCCAGATGGTAGCGCCGCGCACTGAACCAGTACTCTTCAACTGAAGGGCACCCCAATGCTGAACGTAACATCGAACGACCGCCACTTGGTGACATCCCTCTCGCATTCTTGAGCCGCGCTAGAGGTAGTCTATTTACGTGACGTGAATGTCAGCAGTGATGCCCGCGATCACCTCGATGATGTAGGCGTTCCAAGGAGCGCACCATGAGAACTTCCCAAAGCAAACAACTCAATGTTTTTCAGTATCGATCTCTCTCTCCCTTCAAGAAGGATTCATCGCTCGAGCATTGACTCGGATTTATTCAAGGATTTGATTCTGCATCAGCAGGATAGTTTCCATGAGGCGCTCTTTTGATATATATGTCATGTGGCTTTCCCGAGTACAGTGAAACCTCGTTACAACGAACCCCGGGGGACCGGCGGAATCTGTTCGTACTAACGGGAATTCGCTCTAGAGGACGAGACATCTTCGACGTGCCTCCTTCGGCGGGCCAAACAGAGGAGAAATTCGCGTTCGCTGTATCGGAAATTTGTTGTAACGGTGCTCGTTGTAATGAGGTTTCACTGTATTATTTGGGTCTGGAAGTACGTTTGTCATCGTGGGTGAAAATCGCTCCAGTCGTTTCAGGTATTGGAAAACACTTGGAACATCCTCCTTGAGCCACTCGGATCGCGACCACGTGCGTTCTGATGCACATGGAGTGGCTTGGATCCATCGTTTTATTTTCACGCATGAAGCGTTAAATCAACCAAAATGGAAGAGGAACCAATTTATTCAGCTACATTCACTTGCGGTCACACGGAGAAGCCCATGGCCGCAAGAGCCGTCTTTTCCGCTGGACTGTGATGTTGGCTGAAGGTTGAATAACATGGCAAATGGATTATGTTGCGAACAAACTCCGAAAGGTATTTTTTGAGGTCGATCTGGTTCATCGGATCGTTGTGCTTTTTGGGATCGTCGTCCTCCATATCATCGTATTCACCATTCTGGATGCCGTGAAAAACGTTGACGACGTTAGGGTTGAGTCCATCCAACACCTGGAATCAGATTTCATAAATACACGTGAGTTTTGAGTTCGCCGACCCTTACGAATTATTAGGAGCTCCGAAAAACGCCGAACTCACGTTTCCAGAGCTGCTGCTCTCGATTTCGCTCTCGGAATCAGTTTCTTCATCGTCGTCCGGCCAAACTTCTTCGCTTTGTTGGAACAGCTCCCTCAGGACAAGTTTGTACATTTTAACCACTACGGGGATCTCCGTCCACTGTACAGGATTTCTGGCTGTCTGTGACCTCGTTTTTGAGCCGATAGAGTTGAGGTCAACGATTTCGTCACCCTTGACCGTGATGTTCAGCAATCTTTCGTCGTTCTCGCTGAGAGCGTGTTCGACCAGTTTCGCCAGAGCCAGCATCGTTACCTTCGTGTCGTAATTACCGAAGAATGAGCTTTGCCTGCTACACCACTCCGTCAACACGTATGCCAACGCTGATTCGCCGCTCGGTCCAGGAACGGATGAGAGGAAATTCAGCAAAGCAGGGAGATCCGAATGAACCAGACGGGCGAAAACCAAGATGAGATTCTGGGCCACCGACAGAGTTTGCGTATGCAGAAGCTTGCTCAGCACCGACCGCAAAAGCATTTCTATGCCTTCCTGACCGAGATCCCCCATTCCTCGAGACACCACTGTACTGACGAGTCGTCCAACGAGGGCGGCAGCCGACTCCGGGGCTTTTGGGTCCATCAAGTGTTCACACACCTGTTGATCAACACATATGTATTCACGTTACCAGACCCAGAGGAAGCGGAGGCCAGCTGCTTCAGCGACTGCTTCCTATCCCGAGCACATGGCATGCAGGACATCCTCCTGAACCCACCTGTAGTACCAGATGCATCCCGTTCTGACCGGCATCATTCCTCCACTGCACTAGCTGAGGATAGCCGTTGAGCACGTAAGCACGCAAACACTCGCCGCCATTCTGCATGCAGGTGATGTCGTCGGTGGAGAGCACATAGGCGACGCACGCGGGGAAGCCTTGGTTTATGAGGGCATCACACAGAGGGGGCTTCGAGTACTTGACTAACGTGTACAGTACGTCCAACGCCACCTGAGAAATTTCGAAAATCCGAGGCTAAGCAAGTTGATCAGAACCATCCCGGGAGTGGCAGGGATGCTAAAGTCAGCACTTACGCCGTGCATGGAAGATGGCATCTTGTCGTTCGACGAGGTAAGAATTTCGATGAGCATGGGTAAGAGTCGCTGCAAGAGCTGATCTGCACAACCAGGTGTTTTGGAGAGCTCTTTGAATATGTCCTGACTGAACGACACCAATACATTGTCGTTGCTATACTTCAGGAATACCATGATCGCTAATGGAGTCACTTTTGGCTCCACCATAACCGTGAAATCAGCATCGATCTGAAAACATATCGGCAAATGAGCAGGGTATCGAGAAGGAGACGGCAGGTATCCGAAGTAGTGAGCCGAAAGTTCTCCCTTACGTGAGAAGTCATGGAAGAACCGGAGAAACTAGTCTGAACTCACCGAGATAACCAGGGTGAGAGCTTCTAAAACAAGAGATAGAGCCTCTGGAGTGGCCTGTTCTGCCATAAGAAGAAGGCCGTCGATCGAAGGTCCGAGGTAGGGAAGAATTACCGAGCCTGCACGCTTGCTCTTTAAGTAATCACAGAAACCATACAACGCTTTCACTGCGGAAATTCGAAGAACTGCCGGCTGTGAGGGCTGAAGTGCGGTCACTGTCGTGCTTAAATAGCTGAAAAGTTGTACGCCCAACACGGTAATGCCTACTGCTTCCAATGCACGCTGGCGCGCAACAGATTTCTCTCCTATGTTTGCATGTAATGTCGAAAAGTTTTCGGGAAGACTTGGTTCGGACAACGAACAACCGGAAGACGTTGTTCGGACGGCCTCACCTTTGCAATACAGACTGCTGCATGCATGACGGAAACTTCGAAGCGAAACAGAGACACCGTCCGACAAGGAACGTATTGGCACCGGGTAAGTTCATATCTTCCGCGACGATTGTCTCAAGCATAGAGCTCTGCGAAAATGGCGTTCTGCTCATTCCAACTCCGGATAAGTTCCGCGCTCTCCGAATATATCTCAGCTTGAGTACCAACCAAATCGAATTGCTGTGGCATCTTCTTCGAATGGAACTGACTCGTCAGAAGTCCTGACATGTTTTGCAGAGCGAACATCGAAGCTTCATGGAGTTTCCACCAGTATGGGCTGTTTGCTGAACGGAGAGCCGCCGCTTCGGTGAGTTGACGGGTGACGGCGGAGCACATCGGCAAGACGCAGTCGTCTTCGAACTCCGCTATTAAGGCGAGCAGAACTTCGAGAGCAGATATCCGCACCCCGTAGGCAAATGTTTCTTCGTGTTCCTCTTCGACGAACTTGTCAGGGTCCTCTAACCAACCTTGCATTTTCTCTTCGGTCACCTAAGGGAGCGGAGGAGTCAAAAGAACATTAGCGGCTGAGAAGGTTCTCGAATGTTACTAGGAAACCGAGATGCAGTCACCTGCATTTGTTTCTTTTATTACTTCGTACACTTTGTCAATAGGAACCTTGGATCGTTAGTCACCTGCATGTATACGATGAGATAGAACAGTAACTCATCCATTCCTTTGTGCACTGGGTCCTGGAGTTTCGAGCTGTCTACTAGGGCTTGGACGAACTCGAAAATAGACTGGATCAATGTTGAGAGGCAGTACATTTCCCCTATAGACAATATCAGTTCTATTTAGCGTCTAGAAGAGATGCGCCCTCCGAGAATCCGAGTTCCAGAGCGGCGAAATCGACTGCTCCCCCCGTAGCATGCGCGAGGTTTCGAATAGCTATAATCCTTGATGGTTTCATCTATTTCTAACCATCAGAGTCGATATCGGTGTCCAGATCCTCGGTGTTGTTAACCTGAGTTTTTACGTAGACTGCTGCTGTCTCTGTGAGTGTTGCCCATACGGGGCCCAATATATCTCCAAGGAATGCCTGAAGGCTTCGAGGCGTGTTTCGAGCTACTTCTGTGAGACATTTCAACACTTCGATCTTCAGAGCTGGGTGGAACACCTGGGCTGTCGGGACTGTGAGGATCTCCACGAAAGCTTTCATGAAATTTGGCAGCGCTGGACTCAAGTGTGTTTTGATTATATTTTTGTCGACGTGAGCCATCGAGGACAGCATCTGAAGTATGCGAATGGATTTAAGAATCGGTCAGCAAGAACACAACGCACCCGAGTGCACGCACAGTTCATGACTGGAAAGCAGCCCTTCCGAAAACTACTCACCGCGGAACATGTCGAAAATATTTGAATTGATCTGGATTTCACTTTGATGGTGGCTGCGGGACTTGTGAGGAGGCTGTACATCTCAGGAAGGACCACGGGGGCCATCACGGCCATTTGTGATTCCGTTATATCGCGGCTGAATTCTGCGAATGCAGGTAGTATCGAATGTATGGTCGTGCTCGGGTAGGAATATTCTCAGAAGCAAGGTCTCCAGCTGATGCTCGCAACTCTAGAGAACTCACCGGTCAGGACTCGCATCGCCCCATCAACCGCATGAGGCTCATTCGATTTCAGGGCCTGCATGAGAACGTTGAACAACTGGGCCCACCGTTCGGGCCAATCATAGTGCGCGATCGTGGATATAGCGTACGCGATGGTTGCGCGCAATTTATTGTGCGGCTCCTGAAAAGTGACATGAATGACATTCCACATTCGTTAAAAGCAATCCATATCGAAAGCTCGGGCCAACGCTCATCCGCTTCTAAACCAGATCTTTCTTACTCCGAGTCATGATACGGATTGGACAAAGGATGAATGCGAGTGACAAGCTTGCCTTGAGACCCAAAGGGAGGATGGTTCGAACTTGTTCCTTTGTCTTGGCGGGACACTCCGGCAAGATGAATTGCTCGGCGTCTATAGACCAGTGGACGTCAACGTATTGTTTCAGCAGCACGGAGCCCAGCTGGCGAGACGCAAAGTCCAACGTTGAATCGAGGATAATTTCACATAGGTGGATGGCATATTCTGAAATGAGCGTGTTTCCGAATCAGAGTGCATGGCTCTGACAGAACCGGCACCAGTTGCCCCAGAGAGGACTTCATGGGAGCTTCCTTCAGTCAACTTCAATAACACTGCGATGAGTTCAAGTCCGGAAACATCCTGAAGCTGTTTCTCGCTCTATCAGTTCTCTCTCAAACGTAGCCACTGCCCATTTTGATTCGAGGACATCCTCGTCGAGTAGGGAGACAGGTTCCCAGAGCCGGATATCTCACCGACAACTCGCTATGAGCCATTGCGGCTCCCGTCGACGCATCGGACTCGTCGGAAGGGTTGTGCGGCTAGCTCAACTTCTGCAAACGATGTTGGAGAAACAAAGTAAGGAGCACGTAGGCTCGGAGAAATGCGCACTCACCATCGGTAACTTCGAGGGCCTTGGCTTTGGCTTCAGCCTGTGTTCTGATTGCTGTGTCAGCTATCTGCAGCTGACGTAAAGTCTCTATGAGAGCCTGCCGCAAATCCTGACTTGTCGATTCACCCCCCATGCCGTTCAAGCACCGGCTTCAAATCCTTTTGCAACTTCGAATCAACACGGCTACGATGAAAGGTTCGCGTATAGGTCTGAGAGGAGGTGTGAGCCGCTGTCGAGCAGCCGAAATGGCGCCAAAATGCGGATACAGGGTCCGTCCGGAACGAATGACAATCGAGCACCCAAGGTGGCCGTGGACGCACTGAGGATTTCCGGCTCAACGAGCCAAAATATCGGATCAGTACAATTTACAGACAGCTCCAATTTCTCGAGGGGGGATCTTGGTCTTCTCAGGGCTCCCAATACAGACTGGCTGCTTATCTTCGGCGCGGCTGCACCAGTATTCGTAATCAGGGCTCAACGAAATTCGGAGCGTTCTCGGAACGATCCATGAATTATCAGAAACGACCTCAGACAGGCCGATCGAGGAGCGGAACCTCGCCCAGTACTCTGCGAGCTCCCGTACGGAGAGTTCAGTTCAGGCTCATACGACGTGTCCGTTAGACTCTCGAATTTCGACAAGGAAATTCGGGAAAGAAGAATGGAGACTTTTAAACGGAGCAAAGGGGAGCAGGGTTGCCCCGCAAGAGACGCGCGTGTGCGCTGTATAGATGGAGCCTCTCCGAGGGAACAGCATCGATAATGATGAAGGATAGCTGATGAACACGGAAAAATTACAACGATGATGCTCATGATCTTTGCTGATCGAAGAATATGGTTTTCCATACTGTTATATATCACCAAGAACGACCAATGGAGGGATGAAGGACAGATTTATGCTGCTGAACGTCTTGCCCATTTTTTCCTTCGTTCGAGGATCCCAGATTTCGTTCCCTAGCGATAGCTTTTGGCCCGTCGAGTCTGGAAAGCGCCCTGAGCTTCGCTGTTTCATGACAGGTTTTCGTTTCTCTCCCGAGAAAGTTGTTTCATCGGAATCCCCACGCAAGAACAACATGAAAGTCTCGTTGGTCACGGAGAGAAATAAATTGAGATCCCTCTTTCCCTCCGTCATTTCACTGAAATCTGGAACCCAGACCGATTCGCGGCGTACAATACTCTGCTGACTTCTGTTCTCTTCCTCGTCCCCAACTCCCAGAGCCAACGTTTCCGAGACGTTCCGGACGTGCTGTATGCGTCCCAGAGCCTCACCGAACGCGCTGTCACCAAAACTGAGACTCAACCCGGGAAATTTGTTAAGGAACCAAGCAATTTCCGTGAAAACGACGAGTTTCTCTTGCAGGTAATAATCAAAACGAAGATCCAGAATGCGATACTTCTGCCAGATGGTGCCGTGCACAGCTCTATAACCCATGGGACTCCTCCTTCTTCAGGATTGTTCTGCTTCGGAGGCACGGACCTTGATGCACTGACTATGCATGCTGCGAAAGGTATGAGCAGTACCCGGTAGCATAACCCCTCCCGGCCCAGGGGTGGAGGTCCTTGTCCAAGTGTTGAACCAAGTGTTTCCACGGTCGGATCGTTTCCTTTGCTCTTTAGTCTCCGAGGATTCCTGCCCCTGTGTCGTCGGCCTCCAGCCTAGCGTCAGATACAGTTACAGTTCGAGGAAACATTCATCGTTTTGAAAATGGCAAATTCCCCAACGAGATGCGCAAGATCTGTGAAAGGTAGGGTCGTCCGGCCAAAGAGATTTGGTCGAGCGGAAAAGCTCAGAGTCATGCTATGCAGCCCGCTTCCATACTCCCTGCTCAACAGGTCGCTGAGGTTCAGACGTTTGTCGAAACGAGGGGTAATGGTGACCTGCTTTTCTTCGCAGCAGATTCGTGTGCTCCTGTGTCAGAGACTCCTCAAGAAGCTTGGATGGCCACAAGTTCTCCTTCAACTTCGCTCCGAAATCGAGCACTCCGGGCCAATCTAGGAACTTCTTGCCATCGGCTTTCCAGAATCGGCTCGCCTTGAGAGATACGGCAGATTGCATCGAGGACGAGATTTTGTCATGAAAGCAGCGATTTTGTGAGGCTGTTGAGATCGGTCGCTGATTTCGAGCTCTAGATCGATCCTCACCATTTCTCCAGCGAGTCAATGGAATGATTTCTCGCATCCGATGGAGCCTAGGCGAGCTCGGTCGGTTGAGTTGAGACGTTTCTTCGGAACCTGTGTGGCTTAAGCTGAGAAAGAAAGGTATTTTTCAAGTTGCTCTAGAGGATGCAGCTCGTGACCGATTGACGCGATAAAGCAGGTATTGATGCATAATCCGTCCAGCTATCGACCGGAAAGAGGGAATCCAGGATCGGGCTATTCTCTTCCGAGAAATGAGCAAGAGAAGGAAGGGTGAGGAAATTCCCGGCGTACGTTGACAACCCTGTATAAATGCTTCAGCTCTCCATGCACGCTGCACTCCCGTGATCAAGGACGGCTTGGCTGCTGTAGCCAGCCAAAAGTAAAGCTTGATTCACGTGCGAACGTGAAACCGACTGCCCCAGATGTAGTCGTCGAGCAACCCAACGGAAGTCCCCGGGTACGTGCCGATTATTCTGCTGGAAGAAATCTAGTGTCCTGCCAGTAATCCTCGACGGCAATAGGATTTTTTTCCGGGAGAAGAAGCTCATATCGAAGGCTAGTTTGAGGCTGAGATGAATTCACCTCAGGGAGTCATGGCTTCTACGTAGATTGGCCCGGAGTCGGCGTTGAGCGGGGAACGAATACGCATTGATTTGAGGAGAGACTGAGAAAAAGTTTAGGTTGATTTTCCGTTCTCGGATTAGAGGAACATTGATCCCCTTTTCTTGGAAACATTCTCTTCTCACAATCGCGATGCGTTAGCAGCGGAGTTAGAGGGAATCAGCGGGGTGCAGAGTTCGAGTTCCATGCCGTTGCGCCGCTCGGATCGCCTCACCTAAGCCAATCCAACTTCACCCGCGTCCCTGCCTGCTATAAGCGACTGCGATACACCCGTGTTCACTGCCATGCCGCGTGCATCACAGGACTGGACTCTGGGGCATCCTACTCTACATATGTGCCAGGCACATCTGCTATCGGTGTATGGCGGACTTCTAGTTCTCACTTTCCATCGCCAAACAGTCACGGACAAGATGACACACACTGTGTATGCGTTGAAGCCGGGATTCGAACTGTTGGTAGAGGGACTGCCCGACTGAAAATTTCGGAACATGGGAAGCTGCTCAACAGATGTGAGGTTGAAATCTTCGGGAGAAAACAGCATAACCGCAGCTTACATCGTGAAGCGTCACTGTAACTATGCCGGGACCACGGGGAAACAACATAAAAAGTTGGACAGAGAGACGCCCGAAGGTGCGCAGGTATTGGCAATCGAGTAGATCGCCTCGGCAATCGTTGTGCGTCGAAACTACCACAACAATATCAGCAGTATCGCAAGGGGGCCATGCCCCCCCCCCGAAACTCTTCGATGATGACTTTGATGGACGAAAAAGTTCCACAAAGATTCAGTTTTATCAGGAAAATTCTCACAGGTTTGAAAACCATGTTGATTGCGTCATGAAAATCTCGAGACGATGATCATCATCATCGGCATCATCATCACATCCTTGCCCCCCCCCCCCCCCCCCCCCCAAAAAAAAGCTTGGTACGCCCCTGGTTATGTGGACCGAGCCTCGGAACTTTCTCATGTGCTTTCGGGCACCTCTCTTGAGTTCTTCGACAACGAACGTTTTCCCACATTCTGCATGACAGGCGAATACCGACCCGAAATAGCCGTATCACCTTGCCTTGGGATGCGGGATCGAGCGCGCTCAAATAAGGGGCCGCACTCGATCACGGTCCACCCCTGGTTCTAGTTTTGAGATTAGCACTAACAGTCGGCTGTTCAGTCCCCTTTTCTCAAATCTTGAATCTGCTTGAACCCATGGTGCTCGATTGCCTGGAAGCACGAGGAAAGGGAACGGAAATCGAGAACTTCGATCAAGTCCTGTGAGCGAGCTCGAGCTCATCACGACAATTTCCCGACTCTCGTGTTGGAGAGTTTATAACGCTCGTCTTGATAGGAGATCTGGAGCCCAAGCGCCGCTCAGTCACTCTGGATGGTGCACGCAGTATTCGCTTCTCCGTTTCGCCACCTGACACTCCATCCAGTAGCGTATCGAGGTAGGGGGCGGGGGCCGGTCCGCCCGGACATCGGGTCGCTAGGGGCATCAGAATGCCTCTCAATGCCCATCACATTGGGGTTTTTGAGCTCTTCCAGGTGTTTTTTTCCAGAAGCCTCAGAGTGCGGGCGAAGTTCGAACGTTGCATCTGATTCTTCACCCCATTGACGAATCACCATATAATTTTTGTCCTCCTTCCTGATCGAGAGTCAACGTTCAGTTCATTTCGTTTCCGCCTCGGATAAGAGATCGAGCCAACGAAGTTGACAAACCTCGCTGTCCTATCCCCATAACGGATGAATTTAACTTCGAGGAGTCAACAGAAGATTCGCAGCTCCACAAGCGAAGCGAACAACCCTCCAAGAATAGGTAATCCATTTGTTCATGTAATATTCTAGCTCACATTTGGGTCAGCTCGCGTAAGTTCTCTCCATTTCTCTGAAGATCTTCATTTCAGATGATCATATTTCATGTTTGAGGATATACAAAAATACAATCAGTGCGCATCAAACGCACTGATCTTCTCAGACCTTAAAAAAAAGAGGGGGGGGGGGTGGCATGAAATCCGCCCCGAGCATCATGAGGGCTCGCCAGGCCGCTGACTCCATCCCCGAGGGCTTGGACCGTTTGAACCGCTAGTTTCTGATTTGCTGTTAACGTTCGGACGGTAAATGGCGGATCCGTATGAAACGGAAGACCGGCCAGCTCCGCTTTCTGTCGTTTAAGACGAAAACACACGATCTCGCGAGTAGTTTCGCATTTGCAGGGACGGAAAAGTGTCTGTGTTTTGTTCGGACGACACATGAACTTATCTGTCAGACAATCGCTGTCTCTAGAGGATCCACGCACCTGAGGGCTTACAGCCCGCGCCTACGTATCTCCGGGCTGTTCCGTTTTGGTTTGCACCTAAAATTGATTTGTGCTCAAGTGCTCCATCAATGTACTCGAGGAATGTCAAAACATGTCGGACGACCAAAGTGATCATCGCCCCGTTCCCACGCAGGAGTCAGAGACTACGCTGTTCTGAGCACTCCTGATCACGAGATGGAACAGTTCTAAGTTGACTGCTCTTCCCGGAATGATGTCTCGCAGGAAAGACAAGGAACCCCCAGGACGGCGCGACGAGTGCCACAGCTGTGGTGGTTTTTACGCTCAGCGGTCCTCCGCTAGCTGTCTCTGTCTCGTATGCCACAGTTTCCTGTACCCCGTCAGTTCATGCGAGGTGCACTTCGTTCGTCGTTTGAATGTGGTGAGCAAGAGTGACAGTGAGGATAGCGGAACTGAGGAACCGAAAGATTTCTACGAGACCGTTCAGCCGCCTCCTTCTAAGAGGCTTCTCAAACCTACCAGGCAGAGTAGCAGGAAGAATCCACCTACGGAGCTCAATGAAGTTCTGCAAGCGCTCTGTCATGCGCGACCCGCCAACGATCGTTTGCAGGACGGTCTGATGGAGAGTCTACCCGAAGAGATAATCCTCGCAATATTTTCTTATTTAGACGACGTCTCCCTGTGGAGCGCGTCACAAGTGTGCGAGCGCTGGAAGGATATCATTGACCGCCAACTAACAGAGTCAAACTGGCGACGGTTTACGCGCATGCGATGGCCGTTCTTGACTTTGGACAAACCCGTTCGAAGCTGGAAACAAACATACTCTAGCCTGGTTCACAGCTCCAATTGTTTTCTCTGTTTATCTCAAGTGAACGATCGATTGAAACACGCCAAACTACATTGGCATCTCCACCAGAGAGTGCAGCCGATGCGAGCTTCGAGCTCGAGGACTCGTTCCGATGTCTCGTGCATCTGTCGAGACTCGAGAATAGCGCACGAAATGTCCATGCTAGCCGCTGATCCGCTGGATGGCGTACTATTGAAGCCGTTGGATGACGTTGTTTTCGGAGAATGGCACGCGTGCATTCTCGGCCCGGCTGGATCTCCCTACGAAGGAGGTCAATTCTACCTGAGTGTCAGCGTGTCCTGCAGATACCCCATGGATCCTCCTGTGGTTCGTTTCTTGACGAAGATTTTTCATCCGAACGTTAGCCGGCACGGCGACATCGGTCTCGACTCCCTTCAGCATAACTGGTCGTTGGCGCTCACACTCTCGAAAATACTGCTGAGTATACAGTCCCTCCTAACCGATCCCTACACGAGGGTCTGCATGGAACCGGAAATCGGTAAACTGTGCCGAGAAAATTATGCACTTTATGAGCATACGGCGAGGTTGTGGACGACGCTGTATGCCAAACACCACCTTCAATGTGTTCCGTGAACACTCGACGAGATTCCTGAGCAGCGAACATAATACGTAGGAGCTACCCCATTTTGTAAAGTTTTCATGAACACTGTAAACTACTCTTCTCTGTTTTTTCATCTGCAGTCACGAGAAACGGCCCCGGCCAGAAATAGGCGTCAGTTTTGAGCCAGTGATGGTTGAGTCAGCGTTATGAATCCAGGATATGGGAATTTCAAGTTTGAAGCTGTTCGCCGCTGATAGAAGATCTAAGCGGTCAGTCTGTGATCGACATAGTCTTAGTGAACCTTCGACGGGACCCAATGGTCATGCGACTCATCCACTGCCCGCTCTCGGCCTCCCATTCGATCCGATTCTATCGGATACAATTTATGTGTACATAAGCATTTTCTTCGGTCGAGAGCGGATCATAGCAACGGTGTGAAGATACGGGTTCTGACGCTACTTTATGAATGTTCAGCGGAACGGGACATCGGAACTCGCAATCAAACCAAGAAGGAATAGTTGGTGGAGAACGAAATGTAAATTTGTGCCCGTTCGTTCACCAGCACGGCTCTGTAAAGATAGGTTGAGAGAATATAGATATATTCAAACGGGACAACAAGAGAACTAAACATTCATTCAGCGGACTGATCGATCGAGGACTTTCCGCGTGTCTCTCAGCTGTTCTATCAAGCTTTCAAGAGAGAAATTCGATGGAAGTCGAGGAATAATCGAGGTCTTTCCTTCGGTCTGCTCCAGAAGCTTCAAGCGCGAGCTCGTTGATCTTTCGAAATCAAGTATCGTAATTCGAGTTTCGGTCGAGATCAGATTTTCGGCATTGCCCTCGTGCATCGAGGGTACTGCGTACCGTTCGCAACTTTCTGGTTCACAGCACATTACCTCGAGAAATTTGTTTACTCTTGAGAAGTCATGCGGCTTCGCACCCGTTCATGCAGGCGGGGAATGATTGACACGGCAGAATAGTGGCATTCAAATCAGAACAGCCGAGAAGAACGGTCACGCAAGGAAAAGTCAACGGAGGTGTTTTCTCATTTTTGTCGAATAAAGTTTTATTCACTTGAAGGAAAACAAAGGCACATTTCTTTAATTGTCATTCAGATAATCGTGATCTTAATGGTTTGTAATCGTATCAATAGATATCAATACTCAAGTACATCTAACTATCTAGAGAAAAACGTATGAGAGAGAAACGGAGTCCGTCCGAGACACAGATGAGATAATTAGAGAAACTTCAGGTGAGCAACGAAGGAGTCAGAATCGCAGTAGAAACACATGCAACCGAATTACATCCTGTCGGAACCAGGAGCCAGACGGGTCGAAATAGAAGGGGGGGGGGGGAAATCGGAGTTTTTCGCATATTGCAACGGTTGGTATACTAGCATCAGAGTTGGGAGTCGACTGCAAGGGAACACTATGCTCTGCTTGTTCACATGTCATTCCTCATCTGTTCCTCGTCAAATCGTTATCGGCTTTCATGTTGTTTCCCATCATTACCGAAGTTGACAGCATTTCCAGGTTGATCAACGATGGTCACAATAATGATTATAGTCATAATATCACTGAAGATGATATCAAACACACGTGACTCTATAGTTACTCGAGAAGTCAGGGCAAAGGGAGGGCAGAAACAAGGCGGGGAGATTTTGATCCTATGGCAGAATGATCTGAGATGGGCTATGGAAGATCCAAAATTCTCCACCACTGGGTTCGACGGAACCAATTTCCTAACAGGTCAGCCAGTCGACAATGATGGCGATTAAAATGATGGGGATATCCCGAATGAAACTATGAAGGGATGAATGACCGCCGTCAACAGTTGATAATCGAATAAAAGGCAATCCTCTCCGTTTACCGCAGCCTTCTTCAAAATTTTCATGAATGCACTGGTCTCGATAACGACAGGGGGCTCCGAACATCGAGATAACCTCCGATTTCGTTGAACGAAGTGAGCTGAACCGGATTAATTATGTGGCAAACGAAAACTCCAGCCAGAACCCGCAAAGCATGGATCGTATACATGAATCGCTTACATGAATCGTGATATAAGTTATACAACTCTCTTGATTTTATTCTCAGACAGAAACTCATGATTCTTTTCGTCGTGTGTCGGACACAACGTTCATCGTATGCTGAGCAATGGTGTTAGCATATTCGAACGGGTCAATGGGAGCGAATGACCAAAACAAGAATGACTGAAATGGGATGGGCGTGAATGGAAAACGAAGACAACTCATCACTTAGATTATACCGCAAAGCTTCAAACGGCGTCGACAACACCACCAGCATCAATAGCAGCGGCGGCAACGAGCCCTGGCATCATTCTATCTGAAATCGACATTATTCGACACGTTTAAGTATTCGCAAAAGTTCCGCAAGAGTGTCAATTGTTTCTCGGAGGCCATGAGGCTGAATCATCGTGAATTTCTCCCGGGCGAATTTCCTTCTGCCGCTCCTCCTGAGAGGGAAGGAAATGGCGGCCGTTGATTGGGTCTTCGATTGCTTGGTTGGTTACTTAGTTTGGGGTTCGTTTGTGGGTATGTGGGTTTATTACCTGATTCTCTTTGACGCTCTCATCTTATTCATCAATATATCCATATATATAATGTAGTAATATTCTCGTAGTAATATGTTCTGTGATGGTACAGTATACACATAAATACAGAAGCTGGGAGAATTTGAGGGATATAGAGCGGGAGGGGCTGCCAGTTGGTTATGCTAACAGCAGTTTACGTCAGACGTCAAACGGACTACCATCGGTCGCTTGGTAGGTTTGGTATATGGTAGCTTCTGAAGTACACGTTCTTGTTTGAATCGATCGTTCGTTCGTTTTGTTCTCTCCTCAAAAATGGCAACCCTAACCTGGTGGCAAGAGTCCGCGCACATTCGCATCCTGCGATTGCTCAGTCCTTCATCAGTACTGCTTCATAAACATTCATTTTCTCGCTCGCAATTGGTCGAACACACTTTCCTAACCCACGGACGACTCCACTCGTGTGTCGCTCGCCATGTCGTCCGGGATTCCTTCAAGCGTTTTGATTTCACACAATGGCAGATCGGAAGCTTAGTATCGACGCGTCTTCTGAACGACAACCAGACTGTTTGACGCGCGTATCTAGTGGCTCCCGACCGCCAACTCGCTCCATGGTTCTGTTTTTGCTCCGAAATTTCGGTTCTTCGTTAGCCGTGGCTCTTTGCTGAATTCTCATTCTGTTTGTAGACTTTAGGCAGAGGTGACTTGATACAGCAGAAATGTTGATGTCTATACGTGCGGTTGAGGTCTAAGCCACAGCATTGCTGATAGCCTTGTCGACCTGTTCTTGCACAGACATACCCTGCACGGAGACGTCATGTTCGATTCCGGTTGCCTGAGCGACCGCCTGTGCTACAGCATCGCCAGCGCCATCAGCACTTGCGATCACCCCGGCATCAACAACTTGCAGTTGACCAGATTCTTGAACAAGCTGCTGCCCCGGCGCGGCCTGTACGACCTGCGAGAAATGAAATGAAGGTGAGTTACATTCAGTTTTGAGGCTCTGCTTGGCAATCATCCTTACGAGGATGAAACCGAGCTCGAGTCCGAACAGAAGTATTGAGTATCCGTTGAGAGAGACTAGACTCCAGGAATTTTCGAAAGTTCCTCACCTGCACCTGGGCTCCCTGTGCAGCGGCATTCTCGATCAGCTGTCTTTGCTGCGCGTCCATATGCTGACAGAGTGCCTTACCACATAAGGTACAGAATGGGACGGTTATAGTGGTATGGCCGTCTGCGGACTGCAGCTGTTGGATGATGTTGGGATCCGCAATGAATGTTAACTGCTGACCGGGCACTGCCGCGACGGTCAACACCTGCTGGCCACCTGTCGTAGTCAGAATTCCCTCGGTTCCTGAAGGGGCAATAGGCGTTTTCAAACCTATTCTTCTGACTTATGGGCAAGGGTCACCAGCTTCTGAACTATTGAAGCTAGACATAGAGTCAGACGTCTACATACCTGGAGCGAGGTGTGTTCTAGCGTGTCTCTCGAGTTGTACGCGTTGTCTGAAGGTCTTCCCACAAGGGCCGCATGTATACGGTCTCTCCCCCGTATGTGTTCTCATATGCGACTCGAGATGAGCTTTCTGATTGAAGCTTTTTCCGCACTGAGAACAAACAAACATGCGCTCCCCTGTGTGGGTCTTGATGTGTCGTTCGATGTGCTCTTTTCGAGTGAACGTCTTGCCGCATGCTGAACATGAGAAGGGCCGTTCTCCGGTATGGATCCGTATGTGGGACTCTAAATGGACCTGCATCACGGCGAAACGATGAAAGAGGGGAAGAGAACCGAGTTAGTTCCTTGGTTATGGAAACGGGTGAGGTGGGCCATCTGATCTCGATACGAAGGCGATTTGCCGGTGCTCGCCGAGAAGATCGCGGGACGGCGGGAGAACGCAACGATCTCGAGTCGAGGGATACATAAGCAACATTACGAAGCAACACTGCTTCCTAGCTCACCTTTTGTGAGAAGCGTTTTCCACAATGGGTGCAGTGGAAAGGTCGTTCGCCGGTATGGATTCGCATGTGTCTTCCAATGTGCTCCTTGCGCCTGAACGCCTTCCCGCACATGGAGCAAGCAAACGGCCGCTCTCCGGTGTGAATCCGAAGATGGTTTTCCAGATGGGCCTTCTGACAAAACGTCTTACCACAGATCTGACACGAATACGGTCTTTCTTTGGGCTTCGATGGACTCATGGCGTCGCCTGATATGCCTACAACGGCTGTGGTAGTCGTCGAAGGAGTTGGCTTGAGCCACTCTGTCGTGCCCGCAGTCTGGATTAGAACTTGCTGCGAAAAGAAACGGAAAAGAACAAACCGAAATTAGCCGAAACGGCTAAAAAACTCAGAGAACCAAAAATTTAACGAGAGACTCAATTTTTTTTCTCAACTTTGGAAATACTCGAATTCGAAGTTTGGATGTTTTCGGGAATGTTCAATTATCTGGACGGGGGGAGACAGACTTGGATATCCAAACTCGGGAAGTCGTCCAGAGACAAGGGATTATAGCGCGGAATGAAAATTCCGGCTACAGAGTGAGAGATCGGAATCCGATTGCAAGAGACTTTCACTCCAACTCGAAGCGCAAAACTTAGACTCCGAAGTAAAAACGAGAGAGCGAGGTTCGTGATCGAGAGAACGAGACAGAAGGGTGTCAAGGAGATACCGGGAGAAAAAGGAAGAGCGAAACAAAGACAGGGGACAAATCAACCGAGAGCGTGATGAACTCAGCGAGTGAGCAGTACAGAAATGAGATTTGTTTTTTTTTCCACCAACAGTCCAATCGCAGACAACTAGCATGACCCCAACCGATAGAAAAATTCTCTAACCGATCGCCATGATTCCATCGCATGCAAGCCCCTTAGTATAAAATTGAATGTATACATAGCAAAGCGTTACCGTCAAGCGCGGATCATCGTTCCTAACCTTAGAAAACCTAGAAATATCTAAAAGCCTCTACGAAGCTCCGAATTCTTTGGCTCATCCAAAACGTTTGCTTCAATCCTCTCCAACAGACGGGCCTCATGAGCCCGAGAATGAGATTCTAGAAGACTGCGCCAAACGCGCGAAATAGTTCGGAGGCGGGCTAAAATCTAGAGCTATTCTGAAAAGATCCGTACTTCACAGGCACGAATGGATGTCGAAACGTCTGTGACACCTACCCTTGTTTCACCGTTGACAGTAGCCTGAGTTGTAGCCACCTGTGTAACCTGAGCTGCTGCTACGGTAGTTGCAGGGGCCGCGCCTTGCGCAGGGATCGGGGTGATGATGTGGGTCTGCATATGAGTCTCTAATTGGTTCTTGTTGGCGTAGACAACTCCACAAACTGAACAGCTAAATAAGCGTGTAGCTGTGTTTTCTTGGTGACTACGAAGATGGTCATGAAGCGTTGCGCTGTCCGTAATCATCTCCCCGCATATACCTGAATCGGAAAATGAGAATGATATCAGACGATTCTTCACCGAGTTTCGTCCTGGGCTGGAGAACCCCCAACTGAAAGACTGAACCGCCCAAAACTGAGTTTGCTCGCGGGGGTGGAAGAAGAGAGGAACACAGACACCATCAAATTCGAGAGATGGTTTGTTCCGACCAAGAACTTGTAGACGTTCCTTCGGGGCCCTAGCAGAGACAGGAGCGTTACTCACCGCATCGATACTGCGGTTGTCCGTTGGAAGCTATGAACTGTTGAGCGGTGACGGTCTGGGTACCGTTACCGGTCGCAGGGACGATGGAAATCTGAGGTTTGTCTCCAGAAGCAGCTACTACAGTACCAGCTGCAGCTGGCTGAATAGTAACTGGAGCCTCGCTGGCCGGAGGCTGCTCCGGTGTGTCACTCTTACTTTCCGCGTGAAGAACAACATGCTTACAGAACTCGTTTACGCTCGTGCTCATATAAGGACAGAGCGGGCACCTGGAAGGAACGACCGTATGTCTCAGCTGCGAACCTGACAAGCGCTCTACTACTGAAATTTCAGCGGAGGGCCGTCGTGGAGTTCGAGCGAAAGCGGAGTACGCACCTGTGGATGCTATGATCTGTCGTCGCAGCGGTCGCAGCAGTCGCACCGGTTTGCTGAGCGACCGCGTTCTGATCCTCGGATCCGTCGGCAACCTCAACCTGTTGTTGCCCTGCTGGTTTCATGTTGTTGTTGGTGTTCGTGTTGTTGTTATTGTTTGCGGGCACCTGTACTTGGAGAATCTGTCCGTTGGCACCCTGCACCAACTGTGTCTGGGCTCGAAGTTGACTCTTGTCATCTTCAACGACCACCATCTTGGTATCTCCTCCACCTGAAGGAAGCATCGTAGTGAGATGATGGAATTTCAAGGCAACAGAACACAGAAATCATCACAGATGAAACGAGCACGAATCGGACGTCCGACCGCAGAGTCGTCTCCTGAGGGAACGAGAAACGAGCTCAACATCCATCGAGAATGTAGCAAAATTAACGTATTTTGAATCGCAGATCACGAATCTCTTTCTCCGAGGAACGGCTCGCGAAAATAAACGACTCCCAATGGCATTCCCTCGCATTATAACGGAATGTGCACTGATGGTGAAGATAACTGGTAGGATCAGTAGCCGACTGTATCGGATGCGCAAGCGAGAAATCACCGCCGCCATGATCGAAGGGGGTCCATCCCTATGTACGCCGGGGGAATCACAGTGTTTTGTTTGGGAATACGAGCACAAACCTTGCAAAGTTTCCAGCACAGTGAACATTTTGTTCCCAGACCCAGATTGATCCATTTGAACAAACATCTTTTCCGGGGTTTCATATTTAACTTCATATTTGAGCTGAGGCGGTGCCTGCATGATAACCATACGCTGGTTGGACACGACGCCAGATGCACTAACAATCCGGACCGGAGTCAAATTGCCGTAGTGAGGCCCGGAAAATGCGCCTGGGACCGCCGCAGCGCTTGTGGCAGCTCTAGGAGAACCGTTCTCGACGGGCCACGGACTATTGGCACTTGCACCTGTGCTGTTGTTGTTGATAATGTTAGGGCTGGCGGTCACGCTCTCCATGGCCGCAACCCGGAAACAACGGCGATCACAACAGAATCGTCAAACGTTCACAAGGGTTTCTCCCTCGTTCACAAATCTGACATGGGGGTAAGTCCGATGCGCCTTACACACAGTAACAGTCTCGAAAAAGAGCCAAATACGAGAGAAGGAAATTGGGCGATGGAACTATATCACAACAGGCGCCAACGACTCTCGCCAACGAAAAGGACTTTTCATAACTGAGAGTCAGCATCTCGACTCTCGGCCGGGAGAGGGCGTTGCGAGCGAGCCGCCAATCAGCGCCGTCTCGAAAGGCGCCAAAGTTCGACTCGGAACCCTGTGGTTTGGTTCAAATCAAGCTGCGGAACTTTGCTGTATTCAATTAGCTCGATTCTACGATTTGCATCTGAGATACGGCGTCCCCTCTGCTCGTTTGGGGAAAGTACCGGTCAAATAGACAAATCTTCCCGAAAGGTGGCGGTGGCTTGAGCGATTTATCAATCGCACACCGATGTAATTCTCGATGAAGCAGAGGCCCGTTGAGGTAGCCCCTGTTTCTCGGCTTTGACTGAGAATGCAGGGGTCGCTACCCCAAGAGATTCACAAACTTCATGGAGGGGTTGCGAGCAGTTTGCGGGGTCTAAGCTTCGGAGAAATCGACTTTCGGAAGCTTGGTCAAGGTGTAAGACTGTTCGGCTGGCATCGAGAGCTCAAGCGGGCATTCTGCATCGGAAGCTCCCAGGTGGACCTCGATCGGAGCGATCTGATACGAGGGTTCCGCGAATCAAGATATGAGAAGCTCCGTAGAGAGCGGTGCGGTTTCTCGTTCGTTTGCTGAGTGGTCTCATCCGAACACTTACAAATGAAATATGGGATAGAGCAATCAAAAATCAGAAACAACGCTCTAACGACTGCGAGTCAAATCATAGAATTCGGATCGTCACCACAGGCATATCTAACTATGGAACACGAAACTTCCTGCCATCATCGTTGAAACACCGAGTGGACGTAGCTACACAGAAACGGAAGAGCGCGAAAGTAGAAGACTGTGCGAAAACTATGAACGCAACGAAAACGTCAAAGATAAGCATCTCAGGTGGCAGCGTGTTAGACCAGCACGGATGTACGAAATGAAAGAAACTGCAGCGGGAGAATAGTTGCGGGGTTCCAGTGCAAGTCCAATCCGTTCCCAACACATTCCGTCAACCCAAAAAAACGTGTCACTAAAACAGCAGAACAAGTGCATCTTTGACAGCAGCAGCATCAGGAGCGGCGCCGGAGGAACGGAAAACTCAATCCCTCGGAGGGTGGAAGGCGAGCGGGCTTTCGAGCAGGAGCGGGCATGTGAACACGTTCGTATCCATTTTGATTGAAGTGTGTGATCGGGGTAAGATCGGAGAAGTTTCGAAGATTTTGAGTGTCTTTTTCATGGGTTTCTGTACCTTGCTCCTCTTGGGGAAGGGCCGTCTCGATCTGTTGATGAGGCTCGACTGGTTGCAGTGTTTCGAGACCTTCATCGATGGTTCCCTGAACGACTTCGCTCACTTCGTGGACCATCACTGGAGCTTCGAGCTGCGTTTCGTCCTCATCAACTTGTGGAATTTCGGCCTCCTGAGCAGCTTCGCTAAGAAGCGAATTCGGTTGCTGCTGCTGATCTGATGACTGCGCCTGAATGTCCTGCGATTGTTGCGCATTCGAAGTCGTCGTAGTGGGCGACGAAGTCGACGCGTTAGCGGACTGAAAATGTTGCTCGGTCTGCTGTTGATGTTCATGCTGAACAACCTGTCCCTCATGGACTTCGATGACACCGCCAGCCTCCTGTTCTCCTTGCATTTCAATGAGTTGCTGCTGCTGTTGCTGAGCTTGTTGTTGGGCTTGCTGTTGAGCCTGCTGGTCAGCAGCGGTCATGTGGGTTTTGACGTGTCGCTCGGCATGGTCCTTCAGACGGAACGTTTTGCCGCAGGATCCGCAGGCGAAGGGCCTTTCCCCTGAGTGTATCGTAGCATGGTTGAGAAGATGCGCACGCTGGGAAAACGTCCTCGGGCATATGGAGCACGCAAAGGGGCGCTCTCCTGTATGGGTTTTCATGTGACGGCTTATGTGCTCCTTCCGGCGAAACGCTTTCCCGCACACGTGGCATGTGTACGGTCGCTCACCGGTGTGAATGCGAAGATGATTCTCTAGATGTACCTTCTGCGAGAAGGTTTTGCCGCACGAGTTGCACACGAAGTTGCGCTCACCAGTGTGCATTCGCATATGCCTTTCGACGTGTTCGCGTCTCCTGAACGCTTTTCCGCATTCGGTGCAAACGAACGGTCGCTTCTTAGTTTTTCCACCAGCAGCGTTATTTCCGGTGCTTCCTGCCGCGCCGTTCGTATTGGAATTGTTGTTGGTGCTGTTGTTTCTGGCTGCCGAACTTTGAGACCGAGCAGATGATGTTGCTACTGTGGTCTGAGATACAGTTGTTGTTTCCGTGGCCGTTTCTTCAGTCACGCTTTCAATGGGTTCGGTCTTGCCTGGTTTAGTGGTGTTAGTAACAATGCTCTTGTTAGTAGGACATTTTCGGCTGGCCTTTCTGCTGCTCTGTATGACGACAACAAGAACCCGAGATTCATCCGCTATTCAGCCATCACGGCGAATGAGGCTGACCATCAGTTGGCAAACTCAGGCCACTGATCACCGGCCGCTAACGAAAGCCTTCTCAGGTTATCGGTTCCGCAGTGTTTCTTAAGTTTTGTTCCGCGGTGAGAATACGGAGCGGAATTCAGCAATCAACGAACTTCGGGATGGTATCACAAAGACGCACACAGAACAACCGGGCTAATGGCGCCCTCAGACGGGGGTGACTCGCATTTCGGCGTTTCGCCGTCAACTTACCTGGAGCGTAATGTGTTTGCCTCATGTGGACATCCAGATGAGATTTGTCGATGAAGATTGCGCCACACAAACTGCAGCTATGCAGTCTGGAAGCGTGACTCTGCATGTGCTCCTCCAGGCCATCCTTCTGCGTGTAAGCCTTCCCGCAGATGGCACAGACGTGAAGCGTTGTCGTGACCGTAGCTACTACGTACTGCGACTGCTCCTCGTTCTGGCCGTCTGCGTGAATGACCAGCTGCTGTTGCCCAGCAGCTTCTGCTTCAGTATCCTGTTCGGCCGCAGCCATGGCTTGTGCTATGGCGTTGTTCTGCGGTTGAGATTGTGCGGTGATCTGATCACCACCCTGGTAGCTCGTCTCCACGACCATCTGACCTTCTTGACCGCCGGTTCCCTTCAAGGCACCCATGAGCTTCGAGCCGTCTTCGCTCATCCTACAAGTAAGCATTGGGAGTTGTGACCAAAAGCAAAATGGATTACCCCGTTTTTCGCTTCTACTTACAAGCTTGTTAGTGACCACATTCTTGGATGATATCGCAACTTCCTAATTAACTGGCTCATTCGGGGACAACTTGGCTCGCTTTCCTCGCTCGTGACAGTCTTTTCTCGGTGTTCCGACTCGGTTCGACGCGATACGACTCGACAGATTGACAGCTTTGTTCGTCAGGAGCTAATAACGCCACCTCACGGGGTTTCTTCAAGAATGAATCCACTCGCGACGTCGTCGGCTTGCCTCGGATTCATCGAGCGGTTCTGGGCTCGGTCTGAGAGGGAAACTCTGGGGTCTTTCCCGGCATGTGAATGAGTTCGGCTCCATTTTCCCCAAACTCCGTGGCGACGACGCTACGGCACCGCAAGTCTCCAGTGATTTGAGGGCTTCGGAGAAAAACGCATGGGCGATAGTTTATCTTCTGCCTCATTTATTGATACACATTAAGGGGATCTTTACGATAAGTTATTTCTCATGATAATTTAATCATTATAAACGCATCAGTCTTTGTGTTTCTTCAGTGGTAAGATGGGAGCGATAATTGTTTGCTCTTTCACAGAGAACATTTGCATAAACAGCAGAGTTCATGCTCTCCCCAGTGGCATTCTAATGTTTTCATCCCGAAATTCATACTATGAGTTGTGCTCCCCGCTGATCTTCCATTCGGAAACTCATTGAGACTTGAATCACGGAATCGAACATAGAGCTCACAGCTACGCTCCCAGTCACTTCTTCGTTTCTCATTCAGTCTCCGCGAAGCTAGGCGCAGTTCTTATGTCTTGCAGAAAGTTCGCTTTTCTCGCGCCGTGATTTCATGCATGTCAAACTGCTACCTGATTGGCAGAGCTGATACAAAATATTCAAAAATACTCTCTCAGCCTTGGGGTCTCACAAGCCTCGCTGAATCTCAGAGCGGACTTCCGAGGCATCATAAAGCTCTCGGAAAAATTTTCTAGTTCGTTTCAATCACTGGACTCCGCAGGTCCGATCGCTCGATTACCAAGATGATGAACATCGGTTTGAGTACAATGCGCCATTCTCGAAGATACTCCCTTTTGGAATACAACTTTGGGCTCTCCGCGACCAGTACATACATACGATGTGGACAATAGATGTATGAAATGATATTCAGATATATTATTCAGCAGATGGATAGACAGATACTTCTTCACATGAATAAATAGCCATAATAATTTGTTATCCTATTGTGGGTCTATCTCTTCCACCAGCGTAAACGCTGCTCTAGCAGTGTATTCGAAGTACCCACTGAGGTACTCGCAAAAGAAGCGCATGACGTTTTCTGGATGGAAAAGAAAAAGAAATGAACGAGGCGACACAGTCGCAGGATGATAAGGTATTCAGGATGTTTGACTTGGCAATATATACTACATTTCTTCTAAAACATCGGGGTAAAAGAGATTCAAAATATAACTGCCCACTGTGTGGGAAGAATTGCAAACAGAAAGAAAGGATCAGTTCCGTTTCCTGAAGTATCTTCGATTGGTCGGATAAAGTATTATCAATCGACCAGTCATAGATATGGGTCACAATGGAACTAGTTCTCATAAATATAAGTACGCGGTTATATCACACGCAAACTCAGTCAGGATCAACGCTCTGGACTTCCCCAAATATCTCGGTTTCTGGCACGCTGATCCTTGAACTCTGTCGTCCCATGAAAACGAGAACGCTTGTAAGATCTGCGTCCGGCAACGTTGAAAGAGGAATAGAGAGGAACGATCCTGAGCAATGAAATGTAAAATAATGCACAGGCAACTAAAAAAATCATAGGTAAGATTTGAGAGCAAGACCGTGCGGTGGAGCATGACTAGACGCTGTTCCTGTGGAACTCGATTGAAACCGCGACTAATACAACCGATGAAATAATCTTCACATGACTAGAGGAATCCTGTTGTGGATGCAGTAGAGATTCACCCTTTCTATGGCTTAAGCCCAAACATGGTTTTCCAATAGTTGGCGCACTCTATTCCAGACTGACGTTTACGCGTTCGACGTCGGGACACGACCGTTCGAGACTAGAGTAATAAGGTTCCGTGTAAGATATCGTGCTTCGCCAAGCACAGTTCGATGACGTTCAACAAGAATGACTAGTTTTCTTCATTGGTGTTCCGTTAGACCTCTACTGGTTTGTTTCATGAAGACGAATCATCTTTGAGCAGAGCATCGGCATCCTGAAGCACAGCTTCCCCTGTGAGTTGCATTTGCGTAAACTGTCCCGATGCGTCGGTTAGGACGAGTTGACCACCTTCTTCAAAGGGCGGCGGATCTATTTCCACCACTGCAACGAATTGCTGATCACTATGAGACGTTCCCGCCGAGAGATGAGATCGTAAATGCTGTTGGAAGTCCAGGTGGCTGAAACATGATTTCCCGCATGTCGCGCAAGTTAACACCATTTCGGCCACGAGACGGACTTTTTGTTGGGAAGAATGATTCGATGAATTGCCTGCAGCCGGGACGGCTTGAACAATCACTTTGGGTTTTTCCATGCCAGCACTGGCCGCTGCCGCGGCGGCCGCCTGGATTTGCTCCATGTCCTGCTGGGACACGTGGATCACTTGCGTTCCTTGGAGGTTCGCTGGAAGATCGGCATGAGCCTGCAGAGTGATGGTGTGGGTGTTCGACTCGACGGCTATTCGGGTGCCAGCCTCCATTTCGTCTTCAGCTTCTGGCTCGATGTCGTTTTCATCGATTTCTGCAGGTTCGTCCTCGTCTTCGTCATCCATGGAATCGAGGATTTCTTCGTGCGTGTCGACGTGAACGACCTGAGCTTCGTCGCAGGTCACGGTCGCTGTTGTCGACGTGACCGTTATGCCTCCTGCATGCTGATGAGTTCGTGTATGTCGGTCGACATGACTCTTCTGTCGGAACGACTTGCCGCAAGTGCTACACTGGAATGGCCGCTCACCAGTGTGGGTGCGCATGTGGCGCTTCATGTACTCTCTTCGCCGGAAGGATTTTCCGCAAGCAACACATTGGAAAGGTCGTTCACCGGTATGCACTCTCGCGTGGTTCTCAAGGTGTACCTTTTGTGAGAACGCGCGACCGCATGAGCCGCACATGAACGATCGCTCTCCCGTATGAATCCTGACATGTCTTTCGATGTGCTCCTTGCGTCCGAACGCCTTGCCGCACAAAGTGCAGACGTACGGCCTCTCCCCAGTGTGAATTCGTATGTGAGACTCGAGATGCACCTTGCGGCTGAAGCGCTTGTTGCACGTAAAGCAACTGAACGGTCGCTCTCCGGTGTGGGTCCGCATGTGACGACCCATGTGTTCTCGACGGCTGAACGACTTGTTGCAGATCGTGCAAAGGAATGGCCTCTCTCCGGCGTGACTGTTCATGTGTACCTCCAGCTGTTCCTTGTCCGGCAGCGTTTTGTCGCAGACAGCGCATGTGAGGCTTTCGGGATCGTCGACCGAGGAGCTGCTCGAAACGACCGTTGTGTTCGCAGGGGTGACCGTGGCCAGTTGCAAACGTTGAACGACTCCGCTCGATGACGGTACCGTTGTGATCTGCGTGGTCGTTGGCGCGATTGAGCCAATCGCAGAGGTCGATACGGTTGTAGCGACCTGGCTCGAGCAATTTTCCTGCTGCGAAGGCGCGGCTGACGTCGATGGAGATGAAACCTGCTCTATGGTTATCGTATGAGGCAGAGAATTGTTGCCGCCGCCACTGCTGCCCGCCGCACCCGACTTGAGCTGGAGCGACGAGGACGGGTCCGCGATATGGGTGATGCCGTTGCCGGTCAACAGGACGACCGAGGTGGTCGTGGTGTCAGGCCCTCCTCCACTGATGAGATCTTTCTCGTCGGCTGTCGTGTACACCCAGCACAAGTTGCCGGTGGCCTCTCCGTTGTGCGTCGGGAGATGGGCATCGAGTGCATCTTTGTCGGTGAATACTAGACCGCAAGCAGAACACGCCAGAATACTGGTAGCGGATTCGGTGTGGGCACGCAAATGGCTCTGCAGCTCTTCGCCGTTCGAAAAGTTGGAGCCACAAACGCAGCAGCAGAACGAGGAACCGTCCGACACTGTCGTGACGACCTCGCCTACCTCGCCCGTGGTAACCACCACTTGCGTGGATTGCGCCTCGACCTGAGTGACGGCATCGTCGTCATCGTCGGGATCTATCTGAGCGGCCTGAGCCTCTTTGTCGTCCGCGGACTGCCCGCTCTGATCGGGAATTTCCGGCGGATCGTTGGCCGTTGTTGATTCAGGCCGCTGATGTTGTTGATCGTACGTGGTCGCGGCGTCCGTGTCCGTGTGGACGCACATGTGGCGACAGAAATCGGTCACGGACTCCGTGAAGAATGGGCATAGAGGACACCGATGAACCGTGGCCGTCACTTGGACCTCGGACCTGTCCGCAGCCGTCGTACACCTCGATGAAGACGAAGTCGACGAGTCCATCGTTCCGCAGCGTGGACTACAAGTCCGAGGCGGGGTAACAGAGTTGTTCGTGTCGTCGTTGGAGGACGATATCAAGCTCGATTCCGGTGGCGCGGGCAAGCTTGTCGTCAGACTCGCTTCTGACGATGGCTGTGGTTTCGCGCGCGTCGACGGTGATGTTGGTCGGATTGTTGTTGTTGCTGTTGGTGGTAGTGGCAGTGGCGGCTGCTTGGTTTGGGTATTGCGCTGTTGTCGCCGCCTGAAAGTTGTGCTTTTGTTGAAACGGTCAACTCGCCCATGGGGTCAGATAGACCTCGATGGTCTCAACGCTTTGCTCGGTATGGCTTGGTGTGCGCAAAGAATGCAGGAATACGGCGGGGTCCTCGCGTTCATGCCGACAGGGGGTGGAGAGAGAACAGCGTGCGGGAGTTGGTCAGGGATCAACGGTTGATCAGTCACACCATGATCATCATCATCCCATCATCAAGCAGGTGGTGACGGCAGGAACAAAAACTCAATCAAAACGCACAGCCTCCTGAGAAACGGAAAATCACTCGTGCAGTACAGGATGAGATCTCGTGAAGAAAGTGGTGACCACAATCCGAAAGGAAATGAATGAACAAAGCTCCGTCATCAGCATTCCGTCGCTTCCGTGGTGGAGGCCGTCGCCGTCGTTTTCTTGGTCGTTGTTGTTGTTGCTCCTCTTGTTCCTGCTGATGCTGTTGTTTCGAAACTCGATGTCGCTCTCGCGGCGCGAACGAAACTCAAAAATTAAATCTAAACATGTGGTGAGCCGGTTGCAAACTGAATGAAACTTAGGACGAACTTGACACGACGCCGAGATGCAGCTTGCTGACGAGGAGTAGCCGTCGTGTGAAGCGTGAAACCATGCTGAAAGCATCCTTTCCCCGTCCTATGAGTGATTTTTCGAATGTAGTGTTGAGGTGGGCGGAGGTGACTGCTTTTGCAGCAGCGGCCTAGCGTTCCTCGCCACGCTAAGCCGAATGCGGGTTCAAGCTGCCTCACGATCATTGAAACCGAAACGATCATCCAGCCGGCAGCTGCATGGCTTGTTGGGGTGGGAGCGCGACAGGCGGAAGAAAAACAGGACAAATAAAGTGAGATCGAAATCAGGCCGGCGGAGAGACGACGAGAGATACGAAGCCACTGGGAACTTCAGAAAGAAAAATCGGAAAACTGATGAACGAATTCGCGGAGTTCCTATGCTGACTACTCGGAGTAGTTGTTCTGACTTGTTAATCTCGATTGTCTTGTCATGACTCAATTCGCGCTCGAGTGTTTCGTCGACAACGAGATTCGTGCACACGAAGGGACAGGATTTGAATCTGTCACTCGTTGCAAGCAGCCGATCTTCTTTGCACGGCAACAACCGGTGACAATCGACCGTCGAAAGGGGTCTCAGGCGGCCGAACGGATTGCTCTGACGGCTCAACCGAAAACCTCACAACGAGGGAACGACTCAACCAAATTGAGGGAAACCAAACTGCCCATTCCAGGTAGCGCCTTGGCGCTCACACAAATCCGAAGCCTGATTGATGTTCCGATCGATGAATATCTGGCGCTTCCGGCAGTTCTCGCGATCCGGTGGAAAAACGTTCACTTTTCGTCCGACGCTGTGCCGCGTACCCGGGGCGAGTAAGTTGCGATGCTTGTTTCCTTCGGTGCAGGGCGAGATGCATCGCTTCCCAGGTTGCACCCACTCTGACGAGCGAACCGCGGTACGCGCGGGAGATAATCGATTTTTCGGCGGTCGAGCACAACTGAGTTTTCAAGGGCATTGTTTTCTCTGAGTCCAAATTGTGAGTCGGAGTTCATGGAAAATCCGAATCGAGTGGCTGCTGACGTTGTCCGTGCAGAGGGAAGAATCCACACAAAAACAAACACTATTTCAGTAACAACTCGAAGTTCAATTCAAAGCAATCCGATAACTGATCTCAAAACAACCAGACTTGAATCTCTCAGGCCTACATGATTCCATTCTCTCTGACACGGCATCGGCTCGAAAACAGATGCGCCTCACGAAGCCAAGTGTGACAACGTCTTGAAGCAGCATGGACATCGCATACGTATCGTGTGTTTACGACAAGAAAGATCCCATTAGAGACGGGTTCGTCAGAGATGATGGGGAACTTAATACCTCGGAGAGAATGGAAATACTGTGCGAAGAATACATGCTGGGATTGGCAAACGGGTTATGGGGTTTGTTGTAGCATGGAAGGCGGAGTAGCATGATAACGCAGCATGGAACGCGACAAGCGATCGGACCTCACTCAAGTTAACAACAAAACGTTAGACCCGGGCCGTGGGCGAGTGTACATAGTTTGGCACAACCACAGAGAGAATATCCCGTATTCAAATCGACGCAGCATGGATTGTGCCGAGCGGTTCCATGGCGAGAGCGCGTCGCTGAGATTAGCGAGTGCTAGGTGACATGAGCGCTGGTCGGAGCTGAACGTCCCATATTAAGATCGTCTTGGATCCCGATGCCTGGTTGCCTCTCCCAGGGGTCCTTGAAAGGACGCGTGACTGCTTGAAGACTGGCCGGGAGACTTGATGGTTGGCCGGCTGGCTGGCTGGCTGGCTGACACCTTACCTGTCCTCGATTCGACACTATGAGGGCATCGTCTCGGATCGTTTTCTGGTCGAGCATCCGGACTACTAACTCGCCGACATCAACCTCAAACAAACCCTTGTGTTGTATTCGTAGCGGACCGAATATCGATGAGGGAGAACTCGCTGAGGTTTGGGCCGTCGACGTGCACACGTTCGATTGAAAGCAACGGAAGACGTTCGTCTTCGCGCTCCGGAGAGAGATCGTTGTGCTGATTTTGGTGAAGGTGATACTGCCTGCCGGGAGCGCCAGCTTCAACGCACAGCCGGAGCGGTCGTCGGGCCTAATCGACCGACTGACCGCTCGACCGACCGACCGAGTGACGGATCAGAGACGCAAACTCACTCTTCGAGGAGATTGCCGATCCAGCATCGGATCAAATGGCACAGCCATTCCTTGTTCAGCCTGCCGAGTCGAAGTATCGTTCGAGTCGATGATAAGTCTTGCCGATTCTGAATCGTCGATGGACAGTCCACTGAGAGTTACCACCAAGCGAAGAATGTCTTTGAACCAATCGTTCAATCCGTTCGAACACACACTCAGTCCGCAGCATTGCAGCATAGTTCAGAAGCAACAAACGGTCAAATGTCGAATGGACGAACGCCGTGTCATCGTCACAGCGAGCGACTAATTTCCGTCAGACAAACGCTGAATCCGGAGTTCACCGATTCCGAGTCAAGTCGAGATAACCGTAGTGAGAACACCTACCAACCGTGTGAGACCATCAGCACAGACAACAGGAAACGAGGAGGATCTCCCCAGAGTCCCAATAAGACGGAAAAGAGATAAAACACACAGAGGAATAACACTTGAGAAAAAACTTTCGACGAGGACACCAGTCAAATCACGGTCGTCAACGTCGAAGCGATGAGTCTGAGAGCCCGACAAAAGAAATCAGTAGCATAGAACGATAGAGGATTGACTGAAGTTTCTTCGAAGCTCTTGACGAGAACTATGCACTACCAGAATTCAACTTTGTCCTTGTTTGCGGGCCCCCCAGCCGAGGTCAAGAGAGTCCCGAGCGATAGAGGTAAACCAAGTATAACTCTTTTACTGTCGCAACCAAACCAAGAGAAAATTCAAAACTGAGTCAGAGAGCAGATCATATGGTAACGAACACATGAACGGACGAATAAACCAAGAGGAAGAGCCTGCTTAAGACACTGCCAAGTCTCCTCCCGCCAGTTAGCGCTTCTTGGGCCGCACGGCCGAAATTTTTGCGATCGAGGTGTAATTCAGCTCAAATGCGAAACGTTGTAGGCTCGAATGTTGGTGTCCGCCGAAATCATCCACTAATCGCTGTTGAGTAAAAAGTCAAATGGGAACAGATTCGTCTTACCTATATATCTGGGTGTCGCCAGCGCTGGCCGCGGAGACGACCGTCGTGTTGTTTTGATTCTGATCTATAACCTCGTCGACTGGTTCTGATTTCGGAACGAATTGGCCGCTCTGGACAGTCTGTTGCTGTTGCTCAAACCCTGGAAAAGAAGATACATGAGCGGACGCTTTCCCGAACGTACTCAGAAACTGGTCCTACAAGCTTTTGAGCGGCTTTGCCTGGAATCTGTCGCATTCTCGAGAACTCAAATTTCCAGGCTGTCGATTTAAAAACAAACGGTGCTCCTGAACCTATCGAGACCCGTGGGGTGTAGCGTACGAACTAAGGAGGAAAATCCATCGGAAACAGGCATTCGAAGAAAATAAAATAAGGCATGACATGAGCGGAGCCATCGATTGTAACGAGCGGAATGACTCAAACGGCGTGCTGAGAAATGGAATAAAGGCGGACCTCGATCCAGGACATCGGATCGTCCCATCGACCAGGTCATCAAGCGTGATTGATATGCTTGTCATCCAAACCGAAACGAAGCGGCAAAACTGATGAAACCGAATGGCTTTCTGTTTCGAGCATCTTCGCAGAAAACATCCGAATCGCTATACTTGGAGCGATTTGTTGCTCTTACATACGGTTCGTATCAGGTGGTATCACCACTGCTATCCGCCATTGCGGCGAATTTTGCCTGTCTCGATTTTGTTTCGTTACGTGATATTAGTCGCCTGAAAGCACAAATTGATTACAAGTTAAGATTCGATCTAAACTCCCGACAATGCCGGCCATGTCGAGTTCCCTTCGATTTGGTCTCTGGTCTCTGGTTGATCATTGAACGCGAGGGCGATCGAGAATCTCCCGCCCCCCATGGCTCCCCCCCCCCCCCCGGAATGGGACACAAGATCTTGAGTAAAGAGCAAGATCTACATCAGATAGAGTCTGTGATTTTCCACAACGAGACTCCATGGTAAGGAGGAATAACTTGGCTCAGGGGCGTTGTCGCACGGATATGCAGGGGATGAGCTCAGGGAGCCATGGAGGGCAGATTTGCAATCGTCCGACTTTCGCGCTGCTTCGCCGAAGACTGCCTCGTCCCACCACGATCCAGCCGGCTCCGCTGTCCTTTCTCATGTTGTGAGCTCTTTGCCCATTCCTCAGAGGGTGAGGTAAATTTGGTTCCTCGCCCCAAATGGGGTTATGCGATTGTTCGATGCTGCTGCTTCTGCAACAAGCATGCTGGTGGCGATGGTGAACTTCCCCTTTCCTTAGCTCTTCCCCTGGAGTGGGTCTCTCCTCCACCACGACCGCGACGACCACCACCACGATCACCATCGTCATCCAACTCAGCTTGGATGGGAGCAGTATCGAGAGTTTTTCGATGGTGATGGTGGTCGTGCTCTAGACCGTTACTTGGGCCAATCTTCTCGCTCATAAGGATTACCCTCGCCTGAGTTTCAGTCCCTCTTTCAGCATGAAGCGTACCGAACGACCGCTCGAGCATCGTCCCCTCCCTCGAAAGGCCACCAGCCAGCACGCCGCTCGGCCACCTCTCTACCTCATGATTCCCTCCTCCTTAGCCTCCTCTTCCCTTGAACAACAACGGCACCTCCTCCCCACAGTTGAAGACAGGCCGAGCACGTGCTTCTTCAAAACAGCGCACCATAACAACAACGTGAGCCGAAATTGGGAAAGAAGAGTCTCTGACCTAGGGTCTCTCTTTCAAGAGACAAGGACACGGATGGCGCCAAACTCAGGAGTCGTCTTCTAACCGTCCGCTGTACGCAGATTAGTTCGTAAGAAGAGTTTATGCACGACATCGCGTTCAGTGGAGACTGGAATCAAACAATTTCGGCGTTGCGCTATCCATGTGCGCCAAGTGGCGCTTAGCGGAGTAACCGGTTCCCAATGCGACCGGTTCTCTGATATTGGGCGCCGTTCTGGAATCGAGTCTCTAGACGTTCGGGATGGTCTCTCGGAGGGCCCTGGCTTTCCCGGTGGATCTCGCTTTCGGGTGAACATTCGAAGTTTATTCTCCTTCCATATATAGCTCGTTTTCACCACAGTGAAGGATGTCATTTCAGTTGCAGCAGTTCGACAAACAGAAGAGTCTCAAGTAACGACGTTCGTTCCCGCAACGAGACTGTGCGACGCAGTGAGAATTTGAATCGATGAGGATTCCTCGAAAGCGTTCGCCATTCTCATCCCTGCGACCGGGTCGTCGTAGCGGTCTACAGTTTCGGGCTCATATCGGCCTTATTGTCGGCGAAGCATCACGAGTGGTGACGTCACAGTCTGGAAGTCATACGATTGTGAAGGAGAATATTAATGACGGGCACTTGCGCCACCGAGCGAACGCCGACCGCAACTGGGGAAGACTTCGCCGTTCTTGAAGTTTCTGCTGCGCTCGTTGTTCTTGCCATGGTCGCAGCACAGGAATCAACTGCCACCGATGTCCAAGACAGACATCCTTCTCGAATGCTGACTGCTTTCTCATTCCGAATCCCTCAGTGAGCTTCCTAGCGGTTGCTTATTGGTCCCAAGACGCCGGGATCCCAGTGTCTCTGACCGTCTTTCTGTCACATGCTGCAGTGATGGTTCTCGGGAAATGCCGGCAAACACGCTCCAGGTGCGACCTTGATCGGAGCTTCCCGACGCAGAGAAGTTTGTTTATCCGAGGGCAATGTTAGATGAATGCTATGCTACCCGGATTGGCCTCTACATCGCCGATTGGGTGTACTTTAACTCTCGACACGTTTGACTGGTCAGGAGAATGACCAGCCTCTATTGGCTTCAATTCCAGCCTGTTTCCGCCTCGGGATGTTTGGCTCCGCACGTAGACAGCTGAATAGCAACTCAAGACGGCGATCGTCGGCGCGGTCCAAAGTCCGCTGCAGTGTTGGCGCATTCAGCGTCCGTCGGATGTTCGCCTGTTTCGCTTATCGCTGTCGCCACCGAGGCAGCTACCACAACGACCGTCTGCGGGCAGTGCTTTTAGCAAGGAAGCGGGCAGACGAGTCATCCAGCAGTGGCGTTACGCCCAAAAGCGAATTGAGCGTTCAGCTCGCTACTGCCGGCGAAGGAAGCGGACTGCCAGGCAGCGAGCTGCTCCTTGGAGCACCGAGCGCGCCAGTCAACAGCGTCTATCCTGTTGCTCGATCGTCGTCTGGCAGGCGCACAGCCCCGAGGTTAAGCCGCCGCTGTCGGATGACGACGTCATAGCAGTCGCCATCGTTGCCAGGCAGGCAGACGGGTGAGCGAGCTAGCGAGCGGCGATCCAAGTCAGCCAGGCGACCGTCTAAACAGCCAACCGACCAACGAAGCCTGTTCGGCTGCCAGCGAGCGAACTGACGAGAATATTGTAGAAGCAGTCAATGCCAGTCAGCGAGCGATGAATCGACGCTGCGAGCGGGCGCTCGCTCGAGCGACCGACGACGCGGGGCCTCCAGCGAGTCATCCAGTCGACAATCTGGCCAGGCAGTCGAGCGAGCGAGCGACCGAGCCACGAGCGAACGAAAGAATGTACCAACAGCCAACGCTGGTTCGTTCGTTGTTTCGATAGTCGCTGCAACGCGCCTCTTCGCGGGGCTCGATAGGAAGCCGGCCGTGAAGCTGGCTAGAAAAGCAGCCAGATAGCTGCAGCTAGATACTAAACGAGCGAGAACAGCTAGTCGGTCAGCGAGCGACTTGGTCCGCATCCCTACTCATAACTGTTTTGAGTAGACGAGCAGCTCGCTGGTTTCTACGAAGTTGGCAACGAAGGCCCTGAGCCAACGGATGATATATACTGAACGACCAGCGTCGACCGCTTGCCTGCCTTGTCGACTGAAAGCCAAACATAGCAAAAAGCAGAGTACGGGCTGACTCGACTCCGATCGCTCTGCTAGTCATGAGTCAAACAACTATATGCACAACCAGCCGACGACAGAAGCTCCGCTGCGATGTTGATCGGCACCGAAAGCGACCAAAACCAAACAAACGGCGTATAGATCGGCGAGCAATGAGAGCAGCGAGAGCGTCCAGCAGAGCAGAATCAGGCCGAGTAGCTGAACGAGCAAGGGAGGTTGAAGCAAGCTCGCTCGACAACCAAAGAAAAGAGCAGGCACAAAATCCAAGGGAAACTAAACTCGGTGCCTGCTAGTAGGGATATAAACGCCGGCCAATGTCGACGACGGCATCGGCTACGACGACGCGGAGGGTTCGCGAGAAGGTTTTGCGCCCTCGCTATTTGAGAAGGAAGTTCTCGCGGCCGCTACTGCCACAGTTGTTGTTGCCGACGCCGCTGCTGCTGCTATTGATGATGATGATGATATTTTCACCGTTGTCGTCGTTGTCGTCGTGGATGACAACCAAAGTGACGAGGATTTCTCTGAGGGAGGAGGAGGTCGAGGAGGGGGAAACTGCATGTCTGCCTGCCGGCCGGATGATCGACCTGCCCGCGAACCCTCCCAAACGCCAGCTCGCCCGCTCGCTCAACCGACGCTCAGCCTGCTGGAGAAGAAAGGAGCCCTCGACCGCAAGGAGTTCGTTCACTCGCTCAGCAACTCGCTCGCTCATCCTTTCATCCCTGCTACAGACAATAACTAAAACACTCGCACACACGAGCACCAGCACGTGGACGCAGACAGTTTCTACTGCACACAAGGAAGGTCCACGGGAAAGGTCCAATGAATCTCCTTGCCTCGACATTCGGCCCAACGACCGGCCGGCCATTCGTCGATTCGTTGCTTTCGTTCGACCGAGCGACATTCGCGCTGTCAGTGCAGTCAATTGACTGCTGGACACTACTCTGACAAAAAAGACACTGCATGAGGACGTAAGCAGAGGCCCAGGAGAGTCAATATTCCGAGGTCATGTTCGGACAGCTACGAACCGCGAGAGGGAATACCATGGATCGCTCCATATTGTGACTCGATCTGGGACCATGTGACGTCACACAAGCAGAGAATCTCGACGAGAGTCCGTGTACCTCAATTGCACTGCACGCGGCACCTCGAGTTCTTGCTCAGTTGGTCGCTATGGGTGCATACATCTGCTACTGAACAACAGTCGGTCTGCCGAAGCATCTCCCTGAGCAGCGCGGCAATATACATGCAGGCGGCGCCATTTTCCTGTTTTTTTTCCCAACGTCATTAGGAAGCACGACAAGCCCTATCTCCGCTGAGTTGGAGCTATCGGGACAGCCTCAGACTAGCTCCCCAATATTATGGGAGGAACCCACTTCGGGAGAAAGGACGAAAACTGAGAAGTTTTGATTCCCACAGAGGCGTATCAGGGGAGTCCGAAGGGCATTTCAAAGTCGACACGACGCTAACATATTCCCTCCATTGGGCTGCTGGCCTCCCTCAATTGGTTATTGTGAATCGTTTCGTTTTGGAGCGTAGAGTTCCTCACGAAAAGGTCCATAATATTGGTCAGGGATCTGGAGACAAGACCAAGTTCGGAGAAGCCGAGTTAGGCTTAGGAAGAGGTTGCCCTTGGGAACGAGTTTGGGGCCACCGGTTCGCTGAGACTAGCGGCGGCCCGTGGTCGAACCGGATTTCTGGTCGACTTAAAGGGGGTTTCAGTTTGCTGTTTGACGTTGAAAGGAACTCACAGTGTTGAGGGTGTCCTGGCTCAGAGAGAGGGACGTCGTTGAGGGAAGGAGAATCCCTAGCCGTCCCAAGAAAGGAGAACTCTACTCTCTCACCGACTGGCCTCACCCGACCGTTCGACCGACTGAGCTAGCGAGTGAGACTAACCGACCCAACTCTCGCATTTCTAGCAACGGCGCCATACACCACTAACCTCAGATTGAACAGCACTTTCACGTTATCGTCGCGCTTCCTCTGAGCGAACTTCGTCTTTCGCCGATCGCCTGACGTTTCCAGTCAGATGGCGACTCTAGGCGCCGACCTACGTCAAGCTGAACCCATGATGGTTTTCTAACGGCCTCTCGGGAACAGTGAGCCCCGCATAGCTTCGGGTCGCGGAGATCAGCGCATGCGCTGACAAAACGCCAACTCAGAGCGGAGCGCGAGAGAAGCTGCTCTCGGCCGGCTCATTCATTCATCTATCCGTCCATTTTGACTAGCTGCAGGCTGCTTTCCTTCCCACTCGGCCTGCCTCCTGGGTTGCTAGCCAACCAGGCGTCCCTCGGACTCGACACCACCTTTCTACCAGCGGCGCTGTGTGCTATCCGCGAGACACACGACCAAATACAGCAAGGAGCGATTGAGGGTCGACCAGGTTCTGCCACTCCACCCCGAAACAGAGGAACACGGATCGAAGTTCTGACTCTGTGTGAGCTCGCTTCAGCGCTCCACAGCTCGCTCAGTCTCGACTTGATACGTAGCTTTTGTCGCCTCCGTCGTCGTGTACATGCAGCTCGACGTGACGTCTCTGGAACTGTGTTGACCACACGACTCGTTAGAGGGCAAACTGCGGATTTGATGACTCTGATTCGGGTATTCCTTCCATCATGATTCCCCGAGGCTTGCGCTACCCTCCAAACCTTGTGAATATCAGCTGTTATCAGAACGTGACTCACGATCCTCGAGTGAGTGGTTCAGAGATCCTGCGCCCCTAATCCCGAACAAACACTCAATACAACTGACACGACGGGCCGAGCATGTGGCCGAAATTAGGCTGGGGTGAGAAATACGCAACCAGACCACAGGGGAGTCCCATCAGTGTCAAGTTTCCTCGGAGTCTCGTTGGACTTGTTTGATAGCAATTATGATGCATCCAGCGTGTGAGAATGATGACATTGATGAGAATGTACCCGGAGAGTGCATGCGCATTCGCACGAGATTACAGAAAACATTTGAGCGATAATCGACATCAAATGGCAGCGTCAGACCGAGAGAGTCGACAGCTACTAAGCGGTGGGGAATCGACAGAAAAATGCTCTCCTATAACTTTCTCAACATCCTTCAACGCATGTGTGGTGCTCAACCGCTGAACGTTGTTGTTGCTCGCCGAGATTTTCTTCAGACAACGGAGAAAGGAAGCAACCGATGGAATGGACGGCCAAGCAGGCGGAAGTCGCCGGCTCGCCATCTAACTAACCGGTCGGCTTGCTTGCTGATGCCGATGGCGGCCGACGGCGTGCCTTCTGCAACGCTTTGACTTTCACGCTGAAGTTCCGCATTGACGACGACCCGAATGCCGTTCGTCGTCGCTTGCTAGCTGAGTTGCTTTTTGCCGACGAAGTGGAACGGCCCAGGCGAAGCATCGAACTGGCGTCCGTAGGCCGAGACGCTGCTCGGCCAGAAAGGAGGTCACACTTGCCGCTGTGAATCCTCTTCACCACTCGTGGGCTAAACTTCTTTCCAGTAAGGGCGAGGTTTCTGGCTGTTTGCTAACAACAAACGTCTGACTGTGTGTCTGCATGCCTACCGACCACCTCTCTTGCCCAGACTGACTGACAGTTGCTCTCTGTCAAAAACCAGAGCAGCCGGTACATACGAGGCAAACTTTCGGAATCGTAACGACCCTCCGAACCCCTTCCCGATCTCTGGGAAGTCTGGAAGCTTCAAATCTTGCCCAGGCAGCCCATGGTTTTCATGATCAACCTCGCTTCATGATGCATCGGAGCTGTCATTCAGATAAATAGGAGATCTCTCCTCTTCATGAGACCCCGCTCAAGTCGCACGCTAGCCGTGGAAGAACTCTTGAAAACCATCTCGAGCCTTTCTCCCAAGAGCGACCAATGGGATCAGATTCAGATCAGCCCATCGAAACCATGATTGTCTTCCGTATTCGACCGCAATAGTTAACGGCAGTGAATGTTGTCGACTGCGAGCGCCGAATGAGAAGATTGAGCAAAGATTTCGAGTCCCTGAACATTGCTTCGTTCTCAGATACTTCCGCGCAAAATCTTGACGGACCTGCAAATGACAACTATTCAGTTTTCCTCTTACTCGACCTTCGAGGTGCCCGCCATCGAGGGCCGCTTCGATCGAGCTAGCGGGGAACTGATTTGGGGAGAAATTTAGAGCAACACTTGTCAAAAAGCGGATCGTCATCTAGACCGCGCTCATCAAGAGTCAGAGTCAGCAGACCGTGTCCTCGTTCTTTGTTGAACCTCTGCCGAGGTTCCCCCGGCAGAGGTCGATCCTGCGTTTCCGCTGTAGTTCGACTACGCACCCCAGCATCGCCTTACCTATGGAGCGAGTATCGCTCGCTTCAATAACGGGCTGAATCATGGTCTTCCTGATCTACTCTGAGCCAGATTCCGAGACCGAAGACTATGCGCCCCCCCCCCCCCCATCCTCTACACAACTGCACTCGCTTTGCGTTGAAAGATCATTCGGCTCTTTCCTAGCAGCGAGGCTCGCGAGGCCAAGTCTACTTGCAGCACCAGGGGAGTATGGCTAGAGTAGAGCGAGGAAAAATTCAGAATTTCCCAATTGCGTCCCCTCGTTCGGCTAAGCCTTGCGTCGCCAGAGCGACGCAGGCCTGGCGAAGGAGACTCTATGCTATGAGGTCACGGGAACGCTAGAGGAACAGAAAGTGAAAAGTATAGCTAAGGGGTTGTCGGCGGCGGCGGCGACTGTACTGGTGTGGGGTGAGGCGGCCGCCCTTCTTGCGGAAGGTGGCGTCAAGTGCGAGAGTCTGCAGAGGACCGTGCCCCTTACCCAGACGACCCTCGCACGGCCCGCACCACAGACAGCCAGCCATCCAGCCAGCCAACAGGCTCTCTCCCGAGCCGACACGACGACTAACTCACTCGACATGTCCGAAGTCATTCTCTCCAATGCTCTTCCTTCCAAAGGTGGCAGCCCCGTCTCCTGAATGTTGCAGCCAGGTAGCCAGCCAGACAGCCACAGCCAGCCAACTCGTACACCGGTCGCTCGGTCACTCACTCGTTAGCTGCTCACTCTAGGAGCGAACTCGACCACAATGACTGCTGTGTCCTCGTTCGTTGTCGATTGAACTGCTGCTGTTTTACGCTGGCTGCTGCTGATTTCGCTGCTGCACCACCAGCGGCCGACAAGGAGACCGAAGAAGCTCCGACGCTCAACCAACGAACCAACCAGCCAACAACACTCTGTGTTGGGCTTCGTTCACTACCAACTATCAAGATGGAAGAGCTCTGCTATCGCTCCAACGCGAGCGCCCCCTACCGGCTTGACTGTCGTTGCTTATTGCGGCCGCTGCGACGGCGGCAAGTGAGCGAGCGCCGCCGTCATGAGACATGGCTGCACTTTTCGAAGTGGAGCTGCGGAAGATTGACGTTTCATGAAGGATGGGGAAACAGTATTTCGAGCTCATGATCCCGAGGAACGGGAGTCGCATATTGTGAGAGTGTTCTCAAATCTCTTCCCAATGCCAGTCTGGGTGATCTTCAAGAGCAGACGGCTCTACCCGTAGACGATGATGATGATCTCTGCTGAAAAGTTGGATGAAATACTCGACGGTTTTTTTCCAATTTCTCGATGAAACGGTGCAGATTGGGGGAATAATATGATGGAGTTATCGTGTGGGCTTTTCCATCCATATTAAATTTGGTTATCAGACTTCTCACCGTACCTGCGAGGGGCATTTTCGAACGAGCTTGATGTGATAAGAGATATACGGAGAAGTTGCTCACTTGGTTGTTCGGGTTTCATTCGCAAACGACTTGTCGTAGAGAAAAAAAGGTTCGCAGATGACCACTCTAGAATTCGACATAATATCCTATCATATTAGGCTTGATGCCCACTTCGTCAGCTCATCCGTCATCGAGAACCTGCACGAAGTCTCCTCATTTGTGACGGCGACCACCCCGAAAGAAAAAGCGGACTCGAATGATCATGGAGTTTCTAGGAATTAGGGTTGTCAGGCATTTCCTCCAAGATCTATTGTTATCAATAGATTTGAGCCGAATTACAATGGTCTGCATCCTCGGAGTGAAGTGGGAGTCGCCGGCACTCGGGGAATCAATCAAATCTCATTGATTCAAACTCGACATCGAGTCAAGGGAAAGATAATTTCTCGGGTCGAATTCCCCGAAAGTATGAGTTCTCGACGGATGAGCCTTCCGCATGAAATTCGATTAGCTTTGGTAAGCCCCGACTTTCACCGCGTTGCCGCTCTCCATCGACCGACTCTTAAAAACAACGAATGCCATGCCACCGCGCAGAAGGAGACCGGTCCTGGATCCCATCTCTTTTAAGCGAATCTCGTTGAGAAACAAATTTGAGAGAGTGGAGGGCCGCCGAATGATTTCTGTGGATCTGCCCCTTGTATTTCTATGCATGCATACCATTTGCGATGATAAAGGGTACCGTCTCGGTCAACTTCCATCGTGAAAGATTGTATGTCAAACCGGAGAGAAGAGAAATCTCTGACTGGTTGCTGTAACTCCTCAAAGGCTGTTCGAAGGACCGTCGTCAGATCTATTGGTGCGATCAGGACATGCCCTGATCAACATGCAGCTCACCTTGACTACGATCAGCGCGTTCCTAATCGCACGGTGCTATTGATAAAGGAAGACTATACTCGATCCCTTTACAACGATACTATTGAATGAAGTCGAACTGACTGGTCTCGACAACAACAAATCCAACAAATGCGGTTGCGTTGCTGTCGTGCGTGTTTAGTATTATTGGTACCTGGGACTTGTCATCGTTGAGGCTCTCCAGCTAAATGAGGATGTCTGGGAGGCTCTCAGAACACTCGGTTCACTGATGGCGGTACGCCATGGAATTCCGTTCTCCTGGAAGACCGAACTCCGCCTTCTATGAGGATGCGATTAGCTAAACTCTCGGACCGATTCCGAACGATTGCAAAGAGCATACAGATTCACCCGTAGCTGTTTGAAACTGCTCAATATTTTTACTCAACCAGATCCGGACGAAGGGAATCGATCTCGCGCGGAACTTGGCCCTGCGCGGAACTTGCCTTGAGCGAGAATCGGTCCGCACCTGTCATGGAGTTGATTCCGGGGTCGATCTGGCCATATTCCTGAGGTCATACGGGAGTGCTTCCGTGATCGATGTGACCATACTTCTGAGGGTGTACTCCGCTCTTTCATCCTTTTCTTTCCTCGGTCCTATTCGAAAAGCGAGCCGTTCGTCCCATCGATGAGCAGACCCTCCCCTCCTTCATCCTTTTCTGTCCTCGATCCTATACAAAAAGCGAGCCGAGGAGACCCTCCCCTCCTCTCTTGAATCCATGTCCTTCTGACGCATGTCCATGGAAGCTGTTCAGCTTAAATCCCTCGTCCTCCCTCTTCGGTTCCCGTTCGTGCAACCACGCGTAGTGCCAGGCAGTACCTCTCTTCTATCCAATTAGTCACCAATCGTTCTGCTCAGTTTGACTCTACCTTCTTTCCTTGCACATCTCATCCCACATTTGGAATGCCCTTCCCTCTCATGTTGTTCATCCAAAGTACGATCCAAAGCTCTTCCTATATCTTTTCGCATCTTTTTCAAGTAGGTTTCATTCATGTGAGCCCCACACTCCAGCTGAGCTCTCCATTTCTCCTATGGCTCTCCTATATCTCCCTCATCGGCATTTTTTTCTTCTTCTCCGCCTCCACGGTGATTCATTGGGTCTCCCTCTTATGAGCCGCGCCTTGGAATGAAAAATTCCAGGGTCGATCTGACCATATTTTTCGGGATCCGTGGAGGTGTTTCCGGAGTCGATCTGGCCATACGCTCCTGGGTTCATCGAGATTATTCTGAGGTCGATCTGGCCATGATTCTGGGATCCGTGAAGGCGTATCCACCGAAAGTTCCAAGACTGAATCAGTGTTTTTCATCTTCCAAAGAGTCCATCCGAAGAGTATGGTCGGATAAGCCCCGAAATCATCTTCAGAGTCCCCCAGTAATATCGTCAGGTCGACTCCGGATTCTTCTACACGAATCTCGAAAACCATGGTCAGCTCGGCCCTGGAATCACCTCCATAGTCTTCAAGAAGTATCAGTTCCACGGCAGCCCACGCATATTGTCAGATCGGCTCCGGAATCACCTTCATGGACCTCGAAAAGTGTGGTCAGATCGACCCCGAAATCAGTTCCATAGAATTCAGGAAGCATGGCCAGAACAACCCCGCACTCACCATCAAGGATCCCCAGAAGGATGGACCGATCGACCCCAAAATCAGCTCTATCGAGTCCGAAAAGTACGGTTAGATCGACGCCTAGATCGCCTCCAGGGAACCCCAGAAACATGGTCAGACCGATTTCGGAATCACCTGCATGGACCTCGAAAAGTTTGGTCAGATCGACTCAGAAATCACCTTCACGGACCTCAAGAATCACGGTCAGATCGACGTCGGGACCGGAGCCCGTTATCTTAGGGATCCGTTATTCGAGGAGTCCAATATCTAGGGGTCCGTAACACGCGGGATTTCAGTATAATCTTAAGAGGCTTCGAATGAGCTCCATCCTCCTGAGCTCCTACTGATAGCGCCCCCCCCCCCCTGTCTGCGCTGCACCGCTTGGGAGTCTGAATATATTGAGCTCTTCCGTCTCTGAGAACAGAACTTTCGTCCGTCGTCAGGGATATCCATCAGGGGAACGATAAGTTTCATTGGATTCAACTCGGTCCAGGAAGGCCGGGATACTGGTGGAATCGAGTTTTGCGGAGAAGGGATTTTCCCCGCAACTCTTCGAGTACGCTCGTTCGTTCTCGAGCATACGATATTGAAGTTTCGGCTGACGGACTCAGCGTTCTTGATTTTGAGTGGCGCATCTGTGGATAATGATCTGAACCATGAACCTCAACACGAGCAATGACTCGACTTGAATCAAAACTGGCTGGATGGATGCAACGGATATTATCCTTGGTGTTCGACGAGTAATTGGATCTTGCTCCAGGCCAGTGTTTGTTGGCCCTACCCCTTTCACCAAACTGTCGTCAGCCGCCGACTTCCCGCTAAGAAACACTGCTCTAGTCCATCGAAGTTTCCTCGATCCTGCGATGGGGTCAATGTTTCGTAGGTACCCAGTGCGATCAAAATGCGGCGCAGATCGCTCCGGCTCGAGGAGACGCCCGCGCTTTGCCAGAAGCGTCGGAAACGTCCGAGACTGCGACTTTTCTCACAGTGATCGCTGAGAGCGTTGCAGTGCGGATAGATGAGTCCAGGCCGCCCCGAGCGGCGCCGTGAGCGGAAACCGGTCTGAGGCGGTGCACCATTTCCATATTTTTTGTCGTTGAATTTGAAGGATCAGCCACTGGAGCTCGTTCCCGGTCGAGAGCCCCTAGCCGCGAAGGCCAGATCAACTTCCTCAGTTCTCTGGCCAATGTTGTGTCTCTTGGGCCAATCGACTGAACGAGTTATGCGACACCCTCGGTTGCATTCGGGCGCATCAAGCGTGATTTCAAGCTGGCCGTTATTTCGATGGCTAAGCTTCGCGCCTTCTTTGCCATCGATATATCGCGATTTAGGTCGTGTGCAATGCCGAGGGATATGAGTGGCGGGCCAGAGCAAAAATCCACGATTTCAGTTCATCGAAGTTCACCTAGGAGGCTTACTCGCCCAGGTCCGTCATGTACTGGATCTGCGCCGATTCCTTCTTTCATGAGGAGCGCTACAGTCGGAACGCAGTCCGACATCCACTCTGCGACAGAAGATTAGTTCTATCCGCTCGCTACGCTGCTCCTTGATCATTCGACAGTCAGTGGAATCTTGTCACTGATGGTACCGTGAGCCCTGCCTCTTGTTCCTTTGAGACGTATGCTGAAGATACCGTTCCTGCCTCCCTTTCGACGAGAGCCGTCTCTTCTTTTCTAACAATCGCACTTATAGCCTCCGTCGCCGACGGGGGAGTGGTGCGACGCAGCCATGGAACTCTGCGCGATAGTCGGATGCATTCAGTTTGATGAGTTAAACAGGTCGTGTGAAGTTCTTGACCGGCCAAGCTGCAAATTGCGGAACAACAGGGCTTGCTCCGAGGGCTTCTGCATCTCGGGAGACTGGCCTCGATGAGAACTATCGAGACGGAAACGTCCGCGATTCGCGTAGGAGCGACTGAAATGCGCTCTATGGCCAGGATCCATCTAGAACCAACAACGTAGGTTCCAGTCATTCAGCGGCATCGTAGTTCTCTGTTGTTCTAAACATCGATGTTTGACTCCTCGATCCGGGACCATCTCCTCAATCTCATAAACGTGTTCCATGTCCACGCAATCCGCTCGTTGGCTGAGCGGCGCCCAACGTTAAGAGTTGGAGAACTGTGAAAATATCAGACGCAGCGCTCCGAAAGAGATGCAGGAGCGAGTGATATCAGAGCTACATAACATCGTCGAAACGCTCACATCGGGGTCGTTAGGTATGTCACGAACCAACTGCACCAAAACAGGAGGGTTTTTATGCGGAATTCCCTCGAATCATCGGGGTGCAGAGCGGGAAGACAGGCTGAGAGCAGTTTGAATCGGCCGAGGAAAGACCGGCTGCTCAGGATCCATGGAGATGGGGGGGGGGGGGGGGGCGGAAGATGGTTTCCACGGACGAGATATAGGAAGGAAAAGTAGGCCCTGGGCCCTTATGCTCAACAGTATCGAGGATGGACTCTGAGGCGGAATGCCTGATCGACGAGCACTCAACTGAGGTGAGAACCTCGATCTATGAGACGGCTGCTCTTTAGAGTTTATGAGGCAATCTGAGATTCCGAGTCGAATGAGACCTGCGGTCGACTCGTCGACTCGCGGGGGTGAACCGGAGATTGTGCGAATCGGTACCAGCTATCTATTTCTGAGCGGTTGACGAATCCGCTCTCGACGTGGAACAGCAGTCTTGGCGACGCGCTGACGCATTAGTCGAGTTCAATTTGACGCAGAAGTGATCCAGATTGGGAGCGGATAGCCTTCTGGGTCGCCGACCTCCGCACTGGTAGACCCGCTCGAGGCTTCTCCTATGCAAAACACGGGCAGGGTGATGGAATCTCAGTTGAACCGTCGAGGTAAGACGCTCTCTTCCGTGCACCGCTCGGCTGAGAACCGGCAAATACAAGGAAGAGGAAAAAATAATAAATCAGGAACCGGTTGAATACTATGTTGAAGATAGAGGGGCCGAGACCAAGCCCTGGGACATTCCAACATTCACGTGGCGAACTGACCACAGTGCTGCGAACCGATTTCGGATCCTCCTAGCATTCAAATAAGGAGTGAATCGCAGGGAGTCGAAGCCTGGTCGGATTTGCCTCGAGAGTAGGGCTACCTCGGTTGAGGCACTCGGGAGCTTCCGAGAAATCCGAGGCAGAAGACGGTGGCCGGCGTTTTCCCGTCAACGACGATTTGAAGCTTCTCCTTAGGAGTGCACTCTTAATCGAGGGATATATCTTCTCTGACACCCGGCTGTTCGACCCTGAGCGATTCATGAGCCTCATATCGCCCGCGGAACCTCTCTCATCGAATGTGTCCTTAGGAACGATGGATGTCCTCTCCAAGATCCTCCTTCTGGGTGAGTCAGCGGAGCGGACTCTGCTCGAGTTCTGCCAAAAGGCTCTATTGAGGTCGCCTCGTACTCGTCTCTGGACCGACGCAACGGAGCAACTCTCGATCTTCGGGAACAGGTAACGCGCTCAGCAGAGATTATCTTCGGTGGAACACTGCTCCCGATTCCAGTCAGCTGTTGCAGTCATCTTGTCCGCACTTCCCGATGAATGAATGAAATCTAAAATACCAAACTTTCCGACATCGAAACCCCAGGGTGCCGCAGCTGTGAGCTCGCCGATGAGTTGTTGAAAGGTGCCGAAGGATGTCTTCTCTGGTTCTGACCGGACTTCGAAGACCAGCAGAGAGGAGACGGAGCATGCAATCACACGATTCGGCTCGGAAAAACGTTCTGCCGTTCTCGTCGCGTCTCTCCATCCATTCTTCTCTTCTGTCGGGGGGTCTTCNCTGCTGGACACTACTCTGACAAAAAAGACACTGCATGAGGACGTAAGCAGAGGCCCAGGAGAGTCAATATTCCGAGGTCATGTTCGGACAGCTACGAACCGCGAGAGGGAATACCATGGATCGCTCCATATTGTGACTCGATCTGGGACCATGTGACGTCACACAAGCAGAGAATCTCGACGAGAGTCCGTGTACCTCAATTGCACTGCACGCGGCACCTCGAGTTCTTGCTCAGTTGGTCGCTATGGGTGCATACATCTGCTACTGAACAACAGTCGGTCTGCCGAAGCATCTCCCTGAGCAGCGCGGCAATATACATGCAGGCGGCGCCATTTTCCTGTTTTTTTTCCCAACGTCATTAGGAAGCACGACAAGCCCTATCTCCGCTGAGTTGGAGCTATCGGGACAGCCTCAGACTAGCTCCCCAATATTATGGGAGGAACCCACTTCGGGAGAAAGGACGAAAACTGAGAAGTTTTGATTCCCACAGAGGCGTATCAGGGGAGTCCGAAGGGCATTTCAAAGTCGACACGACGCTAACATATTCCCTCCATTGGGCTGCTGGCCTCCCTCAATTGGTTATTGTGAATCGTTTCGTTTTGGAGCGTAGAGTTCCTCACGAAAAGGTCCATAATATTGGTCAGGGATCTGGAGACAAGACCAAGTTCGGAGAAGCCGAGTTAGGCTTAGGAAGAGGTTGCCCTTGGGAACGAGTTTGGGGCCACCGGTTCGCTGAGACTAGCGGCGGCCCGTGGTCGAACCGGATTTCTGGTCGACTTAAAGGGGGTTTCAGTTTGCTGTTTGACGTTGAAAGGAACTCACAGTGTTGAGGGTGTCCTGGCTCAGAGAGAGGGACGTCGTTGAGGGAAGGAGAATCCCTAGCCGTCCCAAGAAAGGAGAACTCTACTCTCTCACCGACTGGCCTCACCCGACCGTTCGACCGACTGAGCTAGCGAGTGAGACTAACCGACCCAACTCTCGCATTTCTAGCAACGGCGCCATACACCACTAACCTCAGATTGAACAGCACTTTCACGTTATCGTCGCGCTTCCTCTGAGCGAACTTCGTCTTTCGCCGATCGCCTGACGTTTCCAGTCAGATGGCGACTCTAGGCGCCGACCTACGTCAAGCTGAACCCATGATGGTTTTCTAACGGCCTCTCGGGAACAGTGAGCCCCGCATAGCTTCGGGTCGCGGAGATCAGCGCATGCGCTGACAAAACGCCAACTCAGAGCGGAGCGCGAGAGAAGCTGCTCTCGGCCGGCTCATTCATTCATCTATCCGTCCATTTTGACTAGCTGCAGGCTGCTTTCCTTCCCACTCGGCCTGCCTCCTGGGTTGCTAGCCAACCAGGCGTCCCTCGGACTCGACACCACCTTTCTACCAGCGGCGCTGTGTGCTATCCGCGAGACACACGACCAAATACAGCAAGGAGCGATTGAGGGTCGACCAGGTTCTGCCACTCCACCCCGAAACAGAGGAACACGGATCGAAGTTCTGACTCTGTGTGAGCTCGCTTCAGCGCTCCACAGCTCGCTCAGTCTCGACTTGATACGTAGCTTTTGTCGCCTCCGTCGTCGTGTACATGCAGCTCGACGTGACGTCTCTGGAACTGTGTTGACCACACGACTCGTTAGAGGGCAAACTGCGGATTTGATGACTCTGATTCGGGTATTCCTTCCATCATGATTCCCCGAGGCTTGCGCTACCCTCCAAACCTTGTGAATATCAGCTGTTATCAGAACGTGACTCACGATCCTCGAGTGAGTGGTTCAGAGATCCTGCGCCCCTAATCCCGAACAAACACTCAATACAACTGACACGACGGGCCGAGCATGTGGCCGAAATTAGGCTGGGGTGAGAAATACGCAACCAGACCACAGGGGAGTCCCATCAGTGTCAAGTTTCCTCGGAGTCTCGTTGGACTTGTTTGATAGCAATTATGATGCATCCAGCGTGTGAGAATGATGACATTGATGAGAATGTACCCGGAGAGTGCATGCGCATTCGCACGAGATTACAGAAAACATTTGAGCGATAATCGACATCAAATGGCAGCGTCAGACCGAGAGAGTCGACAGCTACTAAGCGGTGGGGAATCGACAGAAAAATGCTCTCCTATAACTTTCTCAACATCCTTCAACGCATGTGTGGTGCTCAACCGCTGAACGTTGTTGTTGCTCGCCGAGATTTTCTTCAGACAACGGAGAAAGGAAGCAACCGATGGAATGGACGGCCAAGCAGGCGGAAGTCGCCGGCTCGCCATCTAACTAACCGGTCGGCTTGCTTGCTGATGCCGATGGCGGCCGACGGCGTGCCTTCTGCAACGCTTTGACTTTCACGCTGAAGTTCCGCATTGACGACGACCCGAATGCCGTTCGTCGTCGCTTGCTAGCTGAGTTGCTTTTTGCCGACGAAGTGGAACGGCCCAGGCGAAGCATCGAACTGGCGTCCGTAGGCCGAGACGCTGCTCGGCCAGAAAGGAGGTCACACTTGCCGCTGTGAATCCTCTTCACCACTCGTGGGCTAAACTTCTTTCCAGTAAGGGCGAGGTTTCTGGCTGTTTGCTAACAACAAACGTCTGACTGTGTGTCTGCATGCCTACCGACCACCTCTCTTGCCCAGACTGACTGACAGTTGCTCTCTGTCAAAAACCAGAGCAGCCGGTACATACGAGGCAAACTTTCGGAATCGTAACGACCCTCCGAACCCCTTCCCGATCTCTGGGAAGTCTGGAAGCTTCAAATCTTGCCCAGGCAGCCCATGGTTTTCATGATCAACCTCGCTTCATGATGCATCGGAGCTGTCATTCAGATAAATAGGAGATCTCTCCTCTTCATGAGACCCCGCTCAAGTCGCACGCTAGCCGTGGAAGAACTCTTGAAAACCATCTCGAGCCTTTCTCCCAAGAGCGACCAATGGGATCAGATTCAGATCAGCCCATCGAAACCATGATTGTCTTCCGTATTCGACCGCAATAGTTAACGGCAGTGAATGTTGTCGACTGCGAGCGCCGAATGAGAAGATTGAGCAAAGATTTCGAGTCCCTGAACATTGCTTCGTTCTCAGATACTTCCGCGCAAAATCTTGACGGACCTGCAAATGACAACTATTCAGTTTTCCTCTTACTCGACCTTCGAGGTGCCCGCCATCGAGGGCCGCTTCGATCGAGCTAGCGGGGAACTGATTTGGGGAGAAATTTAGAGCAACACTTGTCAAAAAGCGGATCGTCATCTAGACCGCGCTCATCAAGAGTCAGAGTCAGCAGACCGTGTCCTCGTTCTTTGTTGAACCTCTGCCGAGGTTCCCCCGGCAGAGGTCGATCCTGCGTTTCCGCTGTAGTTCGACTACGCACCCCAGCATCGCCTTACCTATGGAGCGAGTATCGCTCGCTTCAATAACGGGCTGAATCATGGTCTTCCTGATCTACTCTGAGCCAGATTCCGAGACCGAAGACTATGCGCCCCCCCCCCCCCCATCCTCTACACAACTGCACTCGCTTTGCGTTGAAAGATCATTCGGCTCTTTCCTAGCAGCGAGGCTCGCGAGGCCAAGTCTACTTGCAGCACCAGGGGAGTATGGCTAGAGTAGAGCGAGGAAAAATTCAGAATTTCCCAATTGCGTCCCCTCGTTCGGCTAAGCCTTGCGTCGCCAGAGCGACGCAGGCCTGGCGAAGGAGACTCTATGCTATGAGGTCACGGGAACGCTAGAGGAACAGAAAGTGAAAAGTATAGCTAAGGGGTTGTCGGCGGCGGCGGCGACTGTACTGGTGTGGGGTGAGGCGGCCGCCCTTCTTGCGGAAGGTGGCGTCAAGTGCGAGAGTCTGCAGAGGACCGTGCCCCTTACCCAGACGACCCTCGCACGGCCCGCACCACAGACAGCCAGCCATCCAGCCAGCCAACAGGCTCTCTCCCGAGCCGACACGACGACTAACTCACTCGACATGTCCGAAGTCATTCTCTCCAATGCTCTTCCTTCCAAAGGTGGCAGCCCCGTCTCCTGAATGTTGCAGCCAGGTAGCCAGCCAGACAGCCACAGCCAGCCAACTCGTACACCGGTCGCTCGGTCACTCACTCGTTAGCTGCTCACTCTAGGAGCGAACTCGACCACAATGACTGCTGTGTCCTCGTTCGTTGTCGATTGAACTGCTGCTGTTTTACGCTGGCTGCTGCTGATTTCGCTGCTGCACCACCAGCGGCCGACAAGGAGACCGAAGAAGCTCCGACGCTCAACCAACGAACCAACCAGCCAACAACACTCTGTGTTGGGCTTCGTTCACTACCAACTATCAAGATGGAAGAGCTCTGCTATCGCTCCAACGCGAGCGCCCCCTACCGGCTTGACTGTCGTTGCTTATTGCGGCCGCTGCGACGGCGGCAAGTGAGCGAGCGCCGCCGTCATGAGACATGGCTGCACTTTTCGAAGTGGAGCTGCGGAAGATTGACGTTTCATGAAGGATGGGGAAACAGTATTTCGAGCTCATGATCCCGAGGAACGGGAGTCGCATATTGTGAGAGTGTTCTCAAATCTCTTCCCAATGCCAGTCTGGGTGATCTTCAAGAGCAGACGGCTCTACCCGTAGACGATGATGATGATCTCTGCTGAAAAGTTGGATGAAATACTCGACGGTTTTTTTCCAATTTCTCGATGAAACGGTGCAGATTGGGGGAATAATATGATGGAGTTATCGTGTGGGCTTTTCCATCCATATTAAATTTGGTTATCAGACTTCTCACCGTACCTGCGAGGGGCATTTTCGAACGAGCTTGATGTGATAAGAGATATACGGAGAAGTTGCTCACTTGGTTGTTCGGGTTTCATTCGCAAACGACTTGTCGTAGAGAAAAAAAGGTTCGCAGATGACCACTCTAGAATTCGACATAATATCCTATCATATTAGGCTTGATGCCCACTTCGTCAGCTCATCCGTCATCGAGAACCTGCACGAAGTCTCCTCATTTGTGACGGCGACCACCCCGAAAGAAAAAGCGGACTCGAATGATCATGGAGTTTCTAGGAATTAGGGTTGTCAGGCATTTCCTCCAAGATCTATTGTTATCAATAGATTTGAGCCGAATTACAATGGTCTGCATCCTCGGAGTGAAGTGGGAGTCGCCGGCACTCGGGGAATCAATCAAATCTCATTGATTCAAACTCGACATCGAGTCAAGGGAAAGATAATTTCTCGGGTCGAATTCCCCGAAAGTATGAGTTCTCGACGGATGAGCCTTCCGCATGAAATTCGATTAGCTTTGGTAAGCCCCGACTTTCACCGCGTTGCCGCTCTCCATCGACCGACTCTTAAAAACAACGAATGCCATGCCACCGCGCAGAAGGAGACCGGTCCTGGATCCCATCTCTTTTAAGCGAATCTCGTTGAGAAACAAATTTGAGAGAGTGGAGGGCCGCCGAATGATTTCTGTGGATCTGCCCCTTGTATTTCTATGCATGCATACCATTTGCGATGATAAAGGGTACCGTCTCGGTCAACTTCCATCGTGAAAGATTGTATGTCAAACCGGAGAGAAGAGAAATCTCTGACTGGTTGCTGTAACTCCTCAAAGGCTGTTCGAAGGACCGTCGTCAGATCTATTGGTGCGATCAGGACATGCCCTGATCAACATGCAGCTCACCTTGACTACGATCAGCGCGTTCCTAATCGCACGGTGCTATTGATAAAGGAAGACTATACTCGATCCCTTTACAACGATACTATTGAATGAAGTCGAACTGACTGGTCTCGACAACAACAAATCCAACAAATGCGGTTGCGTTGCTGTCGTGCGTGTTTAGTATTATTGGTACCTGGGACTTGTCATCGTTGAGGCTCTCCAGCTAAATGAGGATGTCTGGGAGGCTCTCAGAACACTCGGTTCACTGATGGCGGTACGCCATGGAATTCCGTTCTCCTGGAAGACCGAACTCCGCCTTCTATGAGGATGCGATTAGCTAAACTCTCGGACCGATTCCGAACGATTGCAAAGAGCATACAGATTCACCCGTAGCTGTTTGAAACTGCTCAATATTTTTACTCAACCAGATCCGGACGAAGGGAATCGATCTCGCGCGGAACTTGGCCCTGCGCGGAACTTGCCTTGAGCGAGAATCGGTCCGCACCTGTCATGGAGTTGATTCCGGGGTCGATCTGGCCATATTCCTGAGGTCATACGGGAGTGCTTCCGTGATCGATGTGACCATACTTCTGAGGGTGTACTCCGCTCTTTCATCCTTTTCTTTCCTCGGTCCTATTCGAAAAGCGAGCCGTTCGTCCCATCGATGAGCAGACCCTCCCCTCCTTCATCCTTTTCTGTCCTCGATCCTATACAAAAAGCGAGCCGAGGAGACCCTCCCCTCCTCTCTTGAATCCATGTCCTTCTGACGCATGTCCATGGAAGCTGTTCAGCTTAAATCCCTCGTCCTCCCTCTTCGGTTCCCGTTCGTGCAACCACGCGTAGTGCCAGGCAGTACCTCTCTTCTATCCAATTAGTCACCAATCGTTCTGCTCAGTTTGACTCTACCTTCTTTCCTTGCACATCTCATCCCACATTTGGAATGCCCTTCCCTCTCATGTTGTTCATCCAAAGTACGATCCAAAGCTCTTCCTATATCTTTTCGCATCTTTTTCAAGTAGGTTTCATTCATGTGAGCCCCACACTCCAGCTGAGCTCTCCATTTCTCCTATGGCTCTCCTATATCTCCCTCATCGGCATTTTTTTCTTCTTCTCCGCCTCCACGGTGATTCATTGGGTCTCCCTCTTATGAGCCGCGCCTTGGAATGAAAAATTCCAGGGTCGATCTGACCATATTTTTCGGGATCCGTGGAGGTGTTTCCGGAGTCGATCTGGCCATACGCTCCTGGGTTCATCGAGATTATTCTGAGGTCGATCTGGCCATGATTCTGGGATCCGTGAAGGCGTATCCACCGAAAGTTCCAAGACTGAATCAGTGTTTTTCATCTTCCAAAGAGTCCATCCGAAGAGTATGGTCGGATAAGCCCCGAAATCATCTTCAGAGTCCCCCAGTAATATCGTCAGGTCGACTCCGGATTCTTCTACACGAATCTCGAAAACCATGGTCAGCTCGGCCCTGGAATCACCTCCATAGTCTTCAAGAAGTATCAGTTCCACGGCAGCCCACGCATATTGTCAGATCGGCTCCGGAATCACCTTCATGGACCTCGAAAAGTGTGGTCAGATCGACCCCGAAATCAGTTCCATAGAATTCAGGAAGCATGGCCAGAACAACCCCGCACTCACCATCAAGGATCCCCAGAAGGATGGACCGATCGACCCCAAAATCAGCTCTATCGAGTCCGAAAAGTACGGTTAGATCGACGCCTAGATCGCCTCCAGGGAACCCCAGAAACATGGTCAGACCGATTTCGGAATCACCTGCATGGACCTCGAAAAGTTTGGTCAGATCGACTCAGAAATCACCTTCACGGACCTCAAGAATCACGGTCAGATCGACGTCGGGACCGGAGCCCGTTATCTTAGGGATCCGTTATTCGAGGAGTCCAATATCTAGGGGTCCGTAACACGCGGGATTTCAGTATAATCTTAAGAGGCTTCGAATGAGCTCCATCCTCCTGAGCTCCTACTGATAGCGCCCCCCCCCCCCTGTCTGCGCTGCACCGCTTGGGAGTCTGAATATATTGAGCTCTTCCGTCTCTGAGAACAGAACTTTCGTCCGTCGTCAGGGATATCCATCAGGGGAACGATAAGTTTCATTGGATTCAACTCGGTCCAGGAAGGCCGGGATACTGGTGGAATCGAGTTTTGCGGAGAAGGGATTTTCCCCGCAACTCTTCGAGTACGCTCGTTCGTTCTCGAGCATACGATATTGAAGTTTCGGCTGACGGACTCAGCGTTCTTGATTTTGAGTGGCGCATCTGTGGATAATGATCTGAACCATGAACCTCAACACGAGCAATGACTCGACTTGAATCAAAACTGGCTGGATGGATGCAACGGATATTATCCTTGGTGTTCGACGAGTAATTGGATCTTGCTCCAGGCCAGTGTTTGTTGGCCCTACCCCTTTCACCAAACTGTCGTCAGCCGCCGACTTCCCGCTAAGAAACACTGCTCTAGTCCATCGAAGTTTCCTCGATCCTGCGATGGGGTCAATGTTTCGTAGGTACCCAGTGCGATCAAAATGCGGCGCAGATCGCTCCGGCTCGAGGAGACGCCCGCGCTTTGCCAGAAGCGTCGGAAACGTCCGAGACTGCGACTTTTCTCACAGTGATCGCTGAGAGCGTTGCAGTGCGGATAGATGAGTCCAGGCCGCCCCGAGCGGCGCCGTGAGCGGAAACCGGTCTGAGGCGGTGCACCATTTCCATATTTTTTGTCGTTGAATTTGAAGGATCAGCCACTGGAGCTCGTTCCCGGTCGAGAGCCCCTAGCCGCGAAGGCCAGATCAACTTCCTCAGTTCTCTGGCCAATGTTGTGTCTCTTGGGCCAATCGACTGAACGAGTTATGCGACACCCTCGGTTGCATTCGGGCGCATCAAGCGTGATTTCAAGCTGGCCGTTATTTCGATGGCTAAGCTTCGCGCCTTCTTTGCCATCGATATATCGCGATTTAGGTCGTGTGCAATGCCGAGGGATATGAGTGGCGGGCCAGAGCAAAAATCCACGATTTCAGTTCATCGAAGTTCACCTAGGAGGCTTACTCGCCCAGGTCCGTCATGTACTGGATCTGCGCCGATTCCTTCTTTCATGAGGAGCGCTACAGTCGGAACGCAGTCCGACATCCACTCTGCGACAGAAGATTAGTTCTATCCGCTCGCTACGCTGCTCCTTGATCATTCGACAGTCAGTGGAATCTTGTCACTGATGGTACCGTGAGCCCTGCCTCTTGTTCCTTTGAGACGTATGCTGAAGATACCGTTCCTGCCTCCCTTTCGACGAGAGCCGTCTCTTCTTTTCTAACAATCGCACTTATAGCCTCCGTCGCCGACGGGGGAGTGGTGCGACGCAGCCATGGAACTCTGCGCGATAGTCGGATGCATTCAGTTTGATGAGTTAAACAGGTCGTGTGAAGTTCTTGACCGGCCAAGCTGCAAATTGCGGAACAACAGGGCTTGCTCCGAGGGCTTCTGCATCTCGGGAGACTGGCCTCGATGAGAACTATCGAGACGGAAACGTCCGCGATTCGCGTAGGAGCGACTGAAATGCGCTCTATGGCCAGGATCCATCTAGAACCAACAACGTAGGTTCCAGTCATTCAGCGGCATCGTAGTTCTCTGTTGTTCTAAACATCGATGTTTGACTCCTCGATCCGGGACCATCTCCTCAATCTCATAAACGTGTTCCATGTCCACGCAATCCGCTCGTTGGCTGAGCGGCGCCCAACGTTAAGAGTTGGAGAACTGTGAAAATATCAGACGCAGCGCTCCGAAAGAGATGCAGGAGCGAGTGATATCAGAGCTACATAACATCGTCGAAACGCTCACATCGGGGTCGTTAGGTATGTCACGAACCAACTGCACCAAAACAGGAGGGTTTTTATGCGGAATTCCCTCGAATCATCGGGGTGCAGAGCGGGAAGACAGGCTGAGAGCAGTTTGAATCGGCCGAGGAAAGACCGGCTGCTCAGGATCCATGGAGATGGGGGGGGGGGGGGGGCGGAAGATGGTTTCCACGGACGAGATATAGGAAGGAAAAGTAGGCCCTGGGCCCTTATGCTCAACAGTATCGAGGATGGACTCTGAGGCGGAATGCCTGATCGACGAGCACTCAACTGAGGTGAGAACCTCGATCTATGAGACGGCTGCTCTTTAGAGTTTATGAGGCAATCTGAGATTCCGAGTCGAATGAGACCTGCGGTCGACTCGTCGACTCGCGGGGGTGAACCGGAGATTGTGCGAATCGGTACCAGCTATCTATTTCTGAGCGGTTGACGAATCCGCTCTCGACGTGGAACAGCAGTCTTGGCGACGCGCTGACGCATTAGTCGAGTTCAATTTGACGCAGAAGTGATCCAGATTGGGAGCGGATAGCCTTCTGGGTCGCCGACCTCCGCACTGGTAGACCCGCTCGAGGCTTCTCCTATGCAAAACACGGGCAGGGTGATGGAATCTCAGTTGAACCGTCGAGGTAAGACGCTCTCTTCCGTGCACCGCTCGGCTGAGAACCGGCAAATACAAGGAAGAGGAAAAAATAATAAATCAGGAACCGGTTGAATACTATGTTGAAGATAGAGGGGCCGAGACCAAGCCCTGGGACATTCCAACATTCACGTGGCGAACTGACCACAGTGCTGCGAACCGATTTCGGATCCTCCTAGCATTCAAATAAGGAGTGAATCGCAGGGAGTCGAAGCCTGGTCGGATTTGCCTCGAGAGTAGGGCTACCTCGGTTGAGGCACTCGGGAGCTTCCGAGAAATCCGAGGCAGAAGACGGTGGCCGGCGTTTTCCCGTCAACGACGATTTGAAGCTTCTCCTTAGGAGTGCACTCTTAATCGAGGGATATATCTTCTCTGACACCCGGCTGTTCGACCCTGAGCGATTCATGAGCCTCATATCGCCCGCGGAACCTCTCTCATCGAATGTGTCCTTAGGAACGATGGATGTCCTCTCCAAGATCCTCCTTCTGGGTGAGTCAGCGGAGCGGACTCTGCTCGAGTTCTGCCAAAAGGCTCTATTGAGGTCGCCTCGTACTCGTCTCTGGACCGACGCAACGGAGCAACTCTCGATCTTCGGGAACAGGTAACGCGCTCAGCAGAGATTATCTTCGGTGGAACACTGCTCCCGATTCCAGTCAGCTGTTGCAGTCATCTTGTCCGCACTTCCCGATGAATGAATGAAATCTAAAATACCAAACTTTCCGACATCGAAACCCCAGGGTGCCGCAGCTGTGAGCTCGCCGATGAGTTGTTGAAAGGTGCCGAAGGATGTCTTCTCTGGTTCTGACCGGACTTCGAAGACCAGCAGAGAGGAGACGGAGCATGCAATCACACGATTCGGCTCGGAAAAACGTTCTGCCGTTCTCGTCGCGTCTCTCCATCCATTCTTCTCTTCTGTCGGGGGGTCTTCCTCTCTCCGCATTCACTTTTCCCAATTCACATCGCACATCCCCATCCCTGAACAGGACAGTAATCATCACCAAAGAATGGACAGGTCAAGGGCGATGTGGGATCAGATTGACTCCGACATCACCCCAATAGACTCCCCAGGAATGAGGTGAGTTCGATCTCGGAACCACCCGCATGGAATCCCGGAAAGTTTGGCGGGATCGTCACCGAAGTATGGTCAGAACGAAGAAAGGCGTCTTCCGCCCTCACTCGTCCCCCCATGGGACCGCTCAACTTTCGTTGCCGCCTCGGCGCCCCGCGGCACCCTTGCCAGCCTCGGCACCTTGGTGTGTCGCGACACACAGTTTGACGGCCTCTGCCCTCACCTCAAGCTCCGGAAGAACGTAGTATCAGCGGAACTCTCATTTTGAAGAACCTGGCGTATACAATGGGAGCTCTTCAATACGCGAGTTCCTTGAAGCAACCATGCTTTTTTTGATACCGGGGTTCTCGACTAGGGTACAACGGAATATGACGGGAATACTGTGAGACGGGATAAAGTTAGGATCTGAAAATGAGAGCTGTAGCGCGACCAGCACGACGGTTTCCGAGCTGGAGCCTCGGAATTCGCAGATTCGATGAAGCTAGGCTCGGGAGCGGGCTCATGCCCCTTGATCGGATGGCGGCAACCCTTGCCATAAGATCAAGGTTGAGACCGCGAGGGGTGTCAGAATAGAGAAACGAGACATATATGTAGATCACAAGTTGAAACGCGGCTCGTAGTACTTGGGCAGTGTCTCTGAACGTGGGGCATCTGGCCCGGACGCGGTGTGATATGGGGAGCGTGTGGTGGAAGAAGTGGGGCCCGTAGGGATTCGGCTAGAGAAACAGTGAGCAACTGGCAATCGTTGCAACCTCGAACGGTCACACTATATTGGGAATGGTATGCCGTTCGAGTCGCTGGCGCTCTCAACGGGCTTAGGCTCTCCCGGGTCGGTTTCTCAGTGAACGGGGAGAAGAAATTGGAGTCCAACTCCCAGTCAGAAAATGCTGCTTTCAAAAGCGCCTCCGCCTCGAGGAATAGACTCATATTCAAAGGATCGAGATGCTCGCATTCCCGGATCTGCTCTGTAGAAGTCGCGGTCCCATGTAGTTGCAATGTCGGTTCCGCCGTTTTCGACCGAGAACTTTCAAGATCAAAAACTATACTGAATGAGAGATTTCTTGAAATCGCAACTGAGTTTTCCTTCGAAGAGGAGGCGAGGCATCGTCACAGCATTTTCAGTGGAGGAGGCAGACGTCGATGATTCTCCACGTGGACTCCTTCGGAGGCAGTGGCTGCGGTGCGAGGAGGAAAGGCCACTTTGCCAGTGGTGCGAGCATGAGATCAATCAGGAGACTGAAGCTCGCAGTTGTCTCGATGGTGGCCATTTTCGGCTGATGTGAAACAACTACGTCGGGCATCATAGCACGGGGTTCGCGCTCTCGTATGGGATCTTTGAGTTCCATCCCCGAGAGCCCACAGATATCGAGGTGACGAAAGATGTGAGCGGAGCCTTCCCAAGAACCATGGATGCTCCAAATTATCCGAATGTCTGGGTGAATGAGTAATTTCCTGATGATCAGCTGCATCCGTGATCGCCGACCGACGAATGTGGGCTCATTAGGGAACACACCGACTCGCCGACAGGGAGACAGAAGGACTTATAGAGAGGGTGTTATTGTTCGAGATAGCGTTTGGGCTCGACGTCGTCGTCACTCATGACTCGGATTATCCATAGACATTCTGTTCACGGTAGTTCATGTGGAGTTTAGATTGAAATTTTCATCCACTCAAGGTGAGAAGAATTTTGGAGCCCCGCGATAGTTACGACTGCTCGATTCATCAGAGTTGCTCATCCCATCTGAGGGATCATCGGGTGCCTCGGTAGCGTCTGCACCATCTCAGCTTCAGTTTGGTTTCTTATCGCGGCTTGGTTTTTCCCTTCTACCGCTGGAGACTTATGGATTCGAAGGGTTGCTCTTCAGCAACCTTCCCTGGAGAAACACTCCGTTCTCTACTTTTCCAGGTTCGACACCGCCACGACATCAGAATGCAAATGTCGAGACAAAATGTAATTTTGCGGCGTAGCCAGTTATTTTCTTCAGAATATTGTATGAACTCCAATGGGATTCGCATCTCGGACACAAATTTTCAGGTTTTGCTCGCGGCCTCCCTGCTTTCTGTATCCGCGTCACTATGTTCTGCAAAGTGCTTCAAGTTCCTCGGATTCAGCAGCTGCATGTCACAAATCCACGACTTGGAGGAAGAATTTCCGTTCACGTCGGAATGGTAAGTTTTCTTTCCCACTCTACTGTTACCGTCAGGATGGATGAGATATAGTTCGATACTGTTACCGAACGAGACTGGTTTCCGAAGTTACATCATTTTCGAACCAAGCTTGAGGGGATGTCTGTGGACGTTGCCGAGCAACCCTTGCCCAAATTACCAGAAGCCTCTAGCGGACGGCTGAAGAAGTTCATGAACATGTTCGTATATGGGAAGGACACCCGGGTGCACCGCGTATTTTCGTTCGAGAAATCGCTGTCCACCTCGATGATTGATCCCTCCATGCATCGTATCGATTCCGACGTAAAGTTTTATTCTCCGATCGTGAACTCGGAGCGAGACGACTCATGTTTCACATCTCGAGCTCTGCAGCTGTTCGTCATCTTAGCCGAGCAGTTACATGTGTCAACTCGGAAATTTCCAGAGTTCATCTTACACGAACGGGAGTGCTCTGAAGGTTCTCTACTCTCCTTCCCAGGTTCTTCGTGAACTTTTTCAAGCGAGCAAACATGATCAAGATGGTGAAACGCCGTTTCTTTGAAGTACGACTCGTTGAGATGTCGGTTAACTTCAACCGACCTCTCAGGGAAGCCAAGGATATCATTGAGCTCGATGAATTTTGGAAAACCGTCGGACAGGTTGTCGACTACATTGAGGGCGCTCGAGGAGACCCCGTCGAGCTGCTCTACGACGAGAGAGTCAACCCGGTGTGAGTGAACTGCATTCGTTTCCCGCTCCGTATACGCACATCTATTGAAATTGGCGAGCGGTGCTTCCGCTCCAGAGAATCTCAGAAGCACATGTATTTTCAGAACTTAGCCAACACAGTTTATGAGTCGGAATTCGATTCCAGGGATCTGCTCCGGAGTTTCAGGAGTCATAACGAGGAGATAGTTAACTTCGTCAGAGCTGCCGACGAGGGTGGAGCATTCACTGAAGATATCCGAGGTGAGATCGAACGACTGTGCAACTTGCTCAGAGCAGCCGGCAAAGCTCTGAACAATCTTCCCGAATTCACTGACTCGGCATTCTTCAAAATGATCGAGCAAAGCGCCTATAGAGACCCGAAAATCGCTGCCTTGGCTCCTTTTGTGGAACAGGCCATACCGACTACTCCTAAGTAAAGCCAGCCACGAATCGAGCCTAATGTATAAACCATGTATAAACTGAGCAAGTCATGTAGCGATTGGATCTCATTGGATGAGTGCTTGCGAAGATCAGGCGTGTGTCGGGACACGCGGTGAAATGGTGAAAAAAATATTTCGAGCCGTTCTCAACCATCTTGGGCATCCGAGGTTCCGAAACGCAGGAGCAGGACTCCCAATCCTCTGGCACTCAAGAATATTCTACCGTGGAGAGAAACAGTGCAGTATTCCACGGAGGGGGACAAATGCCGAGAATTATTCCTGCCGAACAAGTAATTTTTCGACCCTCGGGAAGACGGGCCAATGTACAGGAAACTAATAGCCGCTGGTGCGTCCACTCTTGACCGATCTCGGGGCGAGCATTTGTTTGGAACGACAGAAAGGGGGAATTTTTGCCTCATTCCTGAATGGCAACCCGAGTAGTTCCGGAAATCTCTCTAGCGAAACCATCATCCTGTTTGCTCCTTAAATTCCCACATCCGCTCCGTTAGAAGCCGCGGTAATGATCCAATCTCAAACCAGATGTTGCGCCCTTCAACTCACTCGCCGAGATATTCCTCACAACTTCACGTAATGACTTCAGAAACCTCTGACCCATCGAGTGCGGAAAACTGAACTTCTTGCGAGAGACTGCCCGCAATCTCGATACTCCGCATTCTCCTTTACCTTTTGAAATGCGACACCAGTTTCAAAACAGCTATGTCCACGGTACGTTTGTGGTGCATGGTTGAGTATCCTCCGTTCAGGTATTCATGGGAAGGAAGTTCAAGTTCCGCCAGACAAGGGTCCTTCCGCGATTATGAAATATTAAACGTAACCTCTCCGGCGCTGAAAAGAACTCAAGCCCAGATGGTCCCTCCATTCAACTGCGCGTCCCCAGGTCAAACGAAGGCGGATGTTAAAGTATCGCTCGAGAAGAAGCGGACACCGATTGTAAAATTCACAGACTCTGCGCTGTACGAACGAGGCGAGGAAGTTCCTGGTGAGGTCGCCGGTGATGCGGAAGCCAACATGGCCGTACAGGTCACGGAGGAAGATGATGCAAGTTGACAGTTTCCACGCGCCCTCTCCAGTCCTGGGAGCCTGTCTCAAGCAGTGGCGTCACAGCTACTTTTGACGATACAAGTGTCATGGAAATGAACTACATTGAGCCGGATTACAGCTCGCGAATTCGCCAATCAAACCGCGTGCTGTGAATTACTCCAGGAAAATAACAAGGGCGGAAATATGGAAAGATTTTCACCAAATTATATGATTGCAGATAGATAGTCTGATGAAGATTGAGGTGCTACAAGGCTATGTTTCGTTGTTCCGCGCCTGCAAAGGCAAACCATGGGAGAACAAAGGAATGGCAATTTTCGAACCCCCACGGCTGAGAGTTTATAGACATCACTGAGAGCCTAAGGCCACTCGATCTCTCTCAGCGAACAGAACTTCATCCACCACAGCCGGGGCCGTGCCCAGCTTTCTTTTTGAAGGGGGGGGGGGGGGGCAAAGTTCTGATGATGATGATCGTCGCGAGCTTTTCATGACACGATCAACATGGCTTCCAAACCTGTGAAGGTTTCCCTGATAACAGTGAATCTTTGCGGAACAATTTCATCCATCGAAGTCGAATTCAAACCACCCTTCCCACTATTATGCAGGACTGTTGGGGGGGGGGGAGACATGCCCTGCGAAATCTCGAATACGTGTTGGGATTACAGAATCTCAGTTTCTGAGCTAGTGATTACCAGAGTCGGAGGCTGGCCTTGATTGGGGTCGATCGATTCCCATGCTCTTCCAGAAGAACGGGGGTTCTGTCTCACTTGAATTGACTTTCTCGGAGCCTCCCTTTCCTGATTTATCCTGGCTAACAAAGCTGTGAGAATCCGAATTTCAGTCTAGTTTTTCGACTTCATTGTGAAGTGGCCCTCTCTAATCGCTCTCGATTGTGATCTGCCTTCGACAAATGACATCTAACGGCGCCTCGCGAGACTTTAGGCAGGCGGAGGGACACTTGAACTTCTGCATACACGACGGTGCCCCAACGATGCATGGCTTACGACTTTCGGCGAGAATCGGGGTGTCAAACTCCGCATAACTTTGGAACCCAAAGAAGATCGATGATTATTCGCAGTTTACTGGCTCCACGCATGTGAGATGAGCTTGTCGGAGGCTCGAATGTCTCGGGCTAGCCCCGAATCCTGCCCTCACTTTCAGAGGTTCCATTCGTGTTCGGATTCGGTTCCCCGATCCTGTCCCTCACCATCGACGTGATTTGAGTGGTCCCTCAGACGTGACAATAATCATATCCTGCAAGATATCGGGGGAACATCGTGGAACACTGTGTGGCTTCCTCAGATAGTTTTTCCTCACACGGGTTGCTCTTGCTCGTATCGCATCGGTGTAGCAGCGCCTCCTTCCAGCAAAACATTGAGATCGGCTCTGTGTGCTAGGCGCAAATCACATGACAAATGGAACACATTGACTGATCGAATTTCTTCCGTCAGCTGGAGACCTTCCCGGAATGCAGGCAGACTTTGGGCACTACGGAGCCGGATCTCCCCGTCGTTCCGATGCCAGCCGGGGGCTCCTCCGGTACCCGACTAAACAGAGTTGGAACTAAAGAAACCATCACATGTGCGAGTGACTGCGTGCCACACGCGGATCTGTACGTGCCTTGCGGGATATCTCGTCGTGAGATATCATCAATCTCAGAGAGGGAAAGAACACCGGACCAACTGAGAGCCGCTGCCGTGACGTTCCCTCGTCTGCTCAGGTGGCGCCGATGTGCTGTCAATGACACAGTGAAATTGCGCTTGCGCCGGATTGACGAACTGTGTCGGGCAGGGTTTGCACCGAATCTTCTTGGGCTTGAGTGGTTTGCAACGGTGGAGCAGCAAAGTGCAGGCGAGAATGGAGACGGAAAGGTTGCACCTGACCTCTGCCACGGGTATAATGGCCCTGCTGGATGAGGACCAGACGGAACTGAAGATATTCGCTCTCAGAAAACTCGATCTGGTCGTTGATGTATTCTGGTCCGAGATTGCGGAGACAGTCGAGAACATCGAGATCCTCTTCGAGGACTCGAGGTTCCCCGAACGGAAGCTCGCGGCCCTCGTGGCCTCCAAAGTTTACTACCATCTAGGAGGTTACAAAGATTCACTGATGTACGCTCTACATGCCGGCGACCTGTTCGACATCAACTCGAAAAGTGAGTTCGTGCAAACCATTGTGTCGAAAGCAATCGACGACTACACCACCTTGCGTCAGGAAATCTGTGACCGAAAGCCGGTGAAGCCGGTCGTCATCGATCCCCAGCTCGAAGCGATAGTCAATCGAATGTTCGACCGATGCATCGAGGACGGTCAACACAGACAGGCGATCGGAATCGCGCTGGAAACGCGGCGAATGGACGTTTTCGAGAGAGCGGTCCGACACTCACGCGACTGGGAGAGCCTTCTGCAGTACAGTCTGCGAATTGCGATGACCCTCACCAAAAACCGAGCCTTCCGGGACAAGATCCTACGAGTCCTCGTCACTCTGTACCAAGACCTCAGAACACCCGATTACATCAACATGATCCAGTGTCTCATTTCGTTGGATGATGCCGCGGGCGCAGCACAGATTCTACAGAAGCTGGTCCGCGGATCGAAGGCAAACCAGCTGATGGCCTACCAGGTCAGCTTCGATCTTTACGAATCCGCGATCCAACGGTTCTTGATGAGAGTGATCGCGGCACTCCGAGCGGCCGTTTCTCCGAAAGCGGGTGAGTGGAAAATGAGCGAAGCGCCCCTGCATCGAACAGCAGCTGATTTTTGGATGGTTTGTCTTTTCTGTTAGCGCTAAAATCTGTCCTCGATCCGTACGCAGGAACTTCACGGTCAGGAGACTTGGAAGACGAGCTAGTTGCGAAACCAGGAGAGCTGCAGAAATCCGGGGACGAGCAAATCGACAAATTAATCCAGATTCTCTCCGGCGAAATCACGATCGAGCTCACACTCCAGTTCCTGATCCGCTCCAACAACTCCGATCTCCTGATCCTCAAGCGGAATAAGGATTCGATCCGAAACATGATTTGTCTCGCTGCTACCGTGATCGCCAATGGTTTGATGCACTGCGGGACAACGTCCGACGTCTTCCTCCGAGAAAACCTCGACTGGCTTGCGCGAGCCACAAACTGGGCCAAGTTCACAGCGGTTTCCTCGCTCGGAGTCATTCACAAAGGACACGAGAAGGACTCCCTCAAGCTCCTGGGCCCCTATTTCCCCAAGGAGAACATTGCCACGTCTGGCTTCATGGGGGGCGGAGCCCTGTACGCTCTCGGATTGATCCACGCCCACCACGGGGGTGCCGCCACCGAGTTTCTGATCAAGCACCTCAAGGAGGCTTCAAATGAAGTCATACGTCACGGAGGGTGTCTGGGCCTCGGCCTAGCTGCCATGTGCACGCATCGCGAAGACATTTACAATCTGCTGAAGGCCAACTTGTACTCAGACGACGCCGTGACCGGAGAAGCGGCGGGAATAGCCATGGGTCTCGTCATGCTGGGCTCAGGGAAGCCTCAAGTGATCGACGACATGGTTGCCTACGCGAAGGACACGCAACACGAGAAAATCCTCCGCGGTCTCGCCGTCGGCATCGCTTTCCTCGTCGTCGGTCGTATGGAAGGCGCCGACGAACTCATCGAAGTTCTCGCAAACGACAAGGATCCGCTCCTGAGGAGATCCGCCATGCACTCGATCGCCATGGCGTATTGTGGCACCGAGAACAGCGCCTCGATCAAGAAGCTGCTGCACTTCGCTGTTTCCGACGTCAACGACGACGTGCGACGGGCTGCGGTTGAAGCCCTGGGCTTCCTATTGATTCGCACCCCGGAGCAGTGCCCAAGTGTTGTTTCTCTGCTCTCGGAGAGTTTCAACCCTCATGTGCGGTACGGATCCGCGATGGCTCTCGGCATTTCGTGCGCTGGAACTGGCAACAAGGATGCACTCGCACTCCTCGAGCCAATGACCAACGATCCCCTCACCTTCATCCGTCAAGGGGCCATGATCGCCTCGGCGCTCGTGCTCGTCCAGCAAAGTGAGGCTGTCTGTCCGAAAATGAAGGAGATGCGAGCCCTCTACAAGAAAGTCATTCTAGACAAACGCGAAGACGTCATGGCGAAGTTCGGTGCGATCCTCGCTGAGGGCATCATCGATGCGGGAGGTCGCAATGTCACCGCAGGTCTCCTTTCTCGAACCGGTCACGTGAACTACCCCGGCGCGGTCGGCATGCTTGGTTTCACCCAGTTCTGGTACTGGTTCCCCATGGCCCACTTCTTGTCGCTGGCTTTCACACCCTCCTGCGTGATCGGATTGAATTGGCAATTGGCCATGCCCCAAATCGAGTATCGCTCCAACGTGAAGCCATCCGTCTACGCCTACCCGCCTCCTCTCGAAGTGAAGAAAGAGAGAGAGCGGGAGAAGGTCACCACCGCGGTACTTTCTACTACGGCGAAGGCCGCAGCTAAGAAGAAGAAGAAAGAGAAGGAGAAGGAACAGGACAAAATGGACGTGGACGACACTCCAGTGAAATCTAAGGAAGATACAGAGGCCAAGGCTGGAGAGGCGCTTGAAGTCAGGGAGAAGGAGGAGGCTGCCGCGAAGAACGAGGAGGCTGATGCAAAGACGGAGGCGGCAGACGCAAAGAAGAAGGCGGCTGACGCAAATAAGGAGGAGGCTGAGACAAAGAAAGAGGGGGCTGACGCGAAGAAGGAGGGGGCTGACGCGAAGAAGGAGGGGGCTGACGCGAAGAAGGGGGAGGCTGATGCAAAGAAGAAGAAGTCAGAGGCAAAGAAGCAGGGAGAGAAGAAATCTGAGCTGAACTATGAGATACTCTGCAACCCCGCGCGAGTTGTCCGACCGCAGTTGAAGACGATACGGATGCAAGAGGGATCGAGGTATCGGCCGTTGAAGGATCTTACAATCGGTGGCATTGTTCTCATGGATGATAGCCAGACTGAAGAACCAGAGCAACTCGTGGAGCCTGTGAGCGCCGGGGGCCTGACGGTGGCTCCCGAAGAACGAGAAGCCGAGCCCCCAGAACCTTTCGAATACGACCCATGATCTGAAATTCCGTTCGTTGCGAGGGAAAACTATTCATGCAGCCCTAAACACGCGGAATCGGGGTTCTGAAGACATCTGGACCGTGCAAGGGCTGCTAGTTTCTGTAATCTGGACGGATATTTTAGTCGGAAAGATTCTCTACGATGATCCAATGAAGATCATGATTAAAAACTGTTTTTCAAAATCAATGGTTTTCTTTGCTTAGATTGCTCATGTTCAGGAGTGTTACGCGAGGGCTTTTCACGGCAGCCTGGGCAGAAACTTCTCCCTATGGATCGCTCTGTCCTGAATCGCGACCAATCTTCCCGTCGTAACCGCGGCTACATTGACTGTGTCGGAGCCACCGTGACCGAGCCGTTCTTTGGCTGAATTTTGAGTAATACCAATCTTCTCAACCTCCTCTCCGTATCTTGAATATGTTTACCGCCTGCTGAACGAGGAAGTTTGCGTTTCGACACCCGCCTTCATCTTCGTTTTCGAATATTGTTCCGAGCGCTGCTGATAAGATTGATCATAACTATAACGAGAATCATGCGTGTACTGACCGGATAAACGAGTTCCCAAATAAATTAATCGCTTGCGAGAGCAACCGGCTCCCTGGAACACGGACGCCGTGACTCGTTCCCTCCTCTACTCGCTATCAAACCCTCTTTCAACCACGGGACTCCCGTATCGAGACTCGATAGCTGCGGCTATCCTTGCTCGAAGAGTAACTGAAACACCTTTGTTATTCGGCGAGGGTTTCTAGCTGGAGTCAGTCCTCCCGATTCATCGGATCATTCTCACCAAGATCATCTGTATCTCGGGCTGTATTGATCGGAGAGTCGATTCCAATTTATTCTGCCTTCGGAAATGAACTCCGTGACCGTACCCAGCCTGGGGACAGCGGCCACGACTGCCGTTCCATGCGAACTCAACGTGCTCTAGAGTAGATCACATCCCAGGTGGCCTGAAGCAATCGAAAATTCTCCCAGGCTCCTCGGGGGTCGATCCGTTCATAGCGGAGTTCCGAGGTGATCCTCAAGATTCGATGCGCTGGCTCGTGTGTTTCCAGCTGTAATGGATGAAATAGTCGACTTTTCGGACTGGTTTCCGACCGAATGTATCGAATGCAACAAATAACAGCGCTCGTCAGGTTTCTCGATCGAGATCCCTCTCAGATAATAGACCATCAGCCTCAGCGATCCAGCCAGTGCGGAAGCAACTCGAGAGGAAACGAGTGGGGAACTTGAGAATCCACTTGTTCTCCTATGGCCTATGACTGACGCACTCGTGAGAAGATCCCGTTCCACCCAACTCCGAGCGAATCATTCTATTATCAGCTGTGTTCGACTAATTTGAACATTTATGTTTTGACTGGCAGCTCACATGATTTCCCGTATCGCATCCTGATTCTCTCGGGGCAATCGCTATTTGAGGACACTTTCAAGGTGAACATTCATGTGCAAACGATATGGTTCATTTGAAGAATGGGAGATCTGGTTTCGCGCAAACAAAAATGTTATTACCCGTTCCACAAGACTTCCGAGACTTCGGGACGTTTCGGAGAATCTGGGGTCGGATCGGAACTCGGCTTAATGGCAAGTAGTGTCACACCCGCGTACTTGGAGGGTCCCCGGTGGCCATGCCCCCTCCCAAGAGATGAGGAAATGGAATCGGCGGCTCCCTCATCTGACATCGTCATTTACGGGACACAACCATCTCAGCCGACCTCCGAGAGTCACATTCAGGTGCTCACACTCTCGAGCGCACAATTTTCCACTCAAAGCTCCGGTTTGCGAAATTGCAGGAGGGTAAGGTTTCCGAAAGAATGTTCCTACCAGCTGAGAATGTTTCAATTCAGTCGTTTGCTATCTCAAAACATAATTGCCGCATCTCGTCACAGAAGGGAAGTGGGAATCTTTCTTCTAAGCAAACCGCGTGGTCTTTTGCGTGAGTGCTCATTGGCCCTCTCCCTCCACGTGTCGTCATCCTGCCTCCTCTCGCCTATCGACAGCATGAGAACGGGCAAGAAACAATCGCAAACACGGTATCGGACGCTTTTCGGAAAACTTACAATCTAGGAAATCTGCAGCTTGAATCGATCGCTGGTCATGGGAGAAATCCGTTTCGAGGACCTGACGGCTACATCGCAGACTCCCTCCTAAATGTCAAGACCGGAGCGATGATTTGAGCAAACAATGATTCCAAGCTCACATCGTCCGAAATCAACCCCTAGTTGATCCCTACAGGTTGTCTGATACACCTCCAGAAGATCCATTTCTCAATGTGATAGATCGAGCGTTCCCCACTCGTCAGCGTGTCAGGATGGCCGAGCGGTCTAAGGCGCTGCGTTCAGGTCGCAGTCCGGTCTTCCGGGCGTGGGTTCGAATCCCACTTCTGACAGGAATTTTTTTCAGAACTTCATTGATTTTCAACGGAATCTGCCCATACGGTGTTCTCTCCGATGAGACTCGAACAACTTCGACTGGAAAACGACCGAAATGACCAAAGTTTCAACGATCACTCGGAAGAAATTTCCGGGATGATCTTGTTACCCGAACGATGTACGCAGGATGACTCCTTGCGCGGTGGGAACAAAAGTCTGACATCGATCGTAAAAGCGAACATATTTATTGTATTCCCTCGGAGAACTGTCGAACGGCGTCCAAGGATCCTGTGAACTATTCCTCCAACTGCAGCCTTGATTCTTATCTAACGATTTTGACATTCGAAGGCAAGAACTTCATGAATTCATCGTTTTCTATCGGATTGCCTGTGAGAATCAGAGTTTTCAACCGCGAACAGTGTCGGAGATGCGTAAGCATTCCGGACTTCAATTTGTTATTGCTCAAATCTAAGCTTTCTGTAACCGCCATCAAGTGACAGCTATGGAGTGAAGTCAGACCGAGCGAAGAAAGGCTGACTTCAGCCAAGTTGGGTCCTAGATTATCTTCGATCAAGAACTTCGATTTGAGATCGCTGTAATAATGCTTCCTGTACGGATCGACCTCTTCCAGTTTCTCCAAAGCCTCGTATTTCCTCATATGGCAAGAATCGGGTCTCATCTCGTTCAAAAGGATCACGGACGTCAACAACGGCCATTTGCTATCGGGTTCCATTTCGATTATTTGTTCCGTGGATTCCAGCTGCCAGCGAATATTCGCTAATCGCTCTGACAGTTTTTCGGGAGCTTCGGTGTCCACGTCGCATCTGTACTCCACGGACGACAACGAAAGCGCTTTTGAGTCGATGGAAATCGAGGGACATCCTTTCAGAGCTTCATTCTGGCAGGTCTGCAAAGGGTCGAAGCGTTGTCAACTGGTCTCGATTGAATCACAAGCCATTCCGATAGATAAAATAACTGAAGAGTCTCACCCAAACCCACGCGGCTGGAAGTCCCCCGACCCTCTCCCAGTGGAGGTCTTCAGCGACGTTAACCCCCGGAATTTCGACGGACAGGGAACAGGATGTTGAAGCTTTATCGAAAACCGCCAGAACCGATCCCTCTGATGGATACCATTTGACGAGAATAGGGGTCCCTCTCGGTTCCGCTGAATATCAAAGTGAATGTGACAAATCATTCCACCGAACAATGAGCTGAGAAACCTGGTGAAAATTTCGCTCAGGATCTTCACCTTTGCCCAACAGCCATCGATGATACATCCACACGGATTGGTCCTGAGGATCGGTGAACGCGGCATTCAGCACGAGCTTGAACTCCTCTTGCAGCTGCTCTTCACCGATGGAAACGCCGTCCTTCCCCGGAGTTAGTTTCGGTAGCAGTTCCGATCGATAGTGCCAAGAGGAATAGTTCGAGAAGTTCGAATCGATCCGTTTCCTAGAGAATTTGAGCTCCTCTTCATCTGAGACGGAATTCTTCGCGACGAGGAACCTACGGTAGTCCCAGCAGTGGACTGCGTCATCGGGGGAAATATATCGACCAGAGTCAGTCTCGATTCTCGTTTGCGGAAGGATCGAAGGTTTATGAAATCAGGGACATCGATCGGCGTACACAATCCAAGGAGCTCATTCCCGCTGGCTGGAAAACTTACAGTTTCGATCGTCCTTCTCAAGGAACCGCTCGGAGAGCTCGAGTTCTTTCTTCCAGTCAGGTGAGTCCGGGAGATTCTCATTAGTCCAACCGCGATGGAACCACGAGCCATACGATTTTGGATTCCTCATCAGGGTTTGTTGGGTCAGAAGTAGCTCGTCTTTCGTTCGGCTGTCAGTATTCACCCTGCGGAAAACAACATCAGTCAAAGATATGACGTTAGAGACTCCCGTAGGAACTCAGAAGAACTGGAAATCCCTGATGGATTCGATGCCCGTGTCGATGTTTTTGGATCGGCCGGAGCCAGAATTGTACTCACCCCTCAGCCTTCATCTTCAGAAAAATTTCTCTCCTGATGTTCCACAGAGTGGAATCGTCGGGATTGTTCATTAGGATCCCGGCGGTGTAGTTCAAGAGCTCGTCGTCCAGCTCTCCTGCTGATCTCTGCGAATAAGGGAAGGATTGTGCTCAGTTTTTTGTCAATGCAAGAGGCGTGGGCAGAAGAGACATCGACAAGCAATGAAAAAGATCGACACGAGGTTCATCATCACTCTTCGCTGGAAGTTCACGATATTTCGTTACCCCCGCTATATCTGCACGGATCGCCGCCGAATGGAGACGAAATTCACGGTTCTCGCTGCAAGCCATGACAGATCCCGTTTTCAACAGAACCAAGAACCATCGGATGGTGTGGCTCGGCAGGCGTCAGGTCTTCTCTGCTGAATATTCTTGTCTGAGAGAGCTCGATAATAATTGACCAACGGGGACCACTTTCGAGAAAAGAAGCATCATGTACGCCTCCATGCATCATGGAGACTTATACAAGATTTGCTGCGAGATATAATTGACGTCATGCTCCTCGATACTCCCTCCATGACAAAATCCGAAGAATGAGAATGATCAACGAGAGAGAGCCATGAGAGCGTTCTTTTTCTCGAGTTCAAAATGCTTTCCATCAAAACTCTTCCGATTCCGTGGTTTTTGTATCGCGCGAGGTCTGCGGCTCGTTCCTCAATAACGGCCTCCAACGATAACTTGACGGCAGCGATGGAACTCTCGAGAAATCTTGCTCAGAATAAAGGGCATACCTTCCTGTAGATAAGTCCAGTTGCCGCGAGGTAGGCGGCTTTCTTCTTCTCTCGCTCCAGCCGTTTCTCCTCAGCCTGCTGGGCCGTCGTCTTCACTTTCACGCGGCCATGCTGGAAAGGGGGTCATCTCATTTGAATTCCATCCGAACATTCGTCATCAACCTCGCATGTTTGATTCGGAACAGTCGATAGAGATCAGTTATTCACTGAACGATCGCAGGACTCGAGGCAAGATTTGTATTTCAGTCTCGAGTCGTGTAGCCGAATGGAATGAGGCAGGCCAACGATCCTATCTCAATATCTGACAGCGACTTTCTGGTGCGGAAATCCATTTTCGCCGCCCCGGTGCGGAAAATGAATTGCCGTACTGGGCCGGTACGGAAATTCAATTGCCGTACTCCGTACTACGGAATATGATGTCTAGGCCACCACTGACAGTTTAGCAGTGAAGCCGGTATTGCGCAGTGCGTCTTCTGACGAAACTCGGCAACAGCTCGATGGATACAACGTTCACCACATGTTGAGCTTTAGCGTACCATTATGAGGTCTTCGACTGAGGTTTCTCGAGGAATGCACGCGAACTGACTCAAATGAGGGTTGAAGTTTTCTTCGGAGGCGGCGTTCGACGGTTTCCGATCCACTGGCGACAGCTGACGATAGTTCTCCCCAGAAACGCCCTAAAAAGCTTCGTAGTGTCGGTTTCACGTGGCCCTCTCCGGGGTGGGTTTCACGCGGGCTGGATGAGTGCCCGTTACGGGATGTACATGTGAGAAACTGCGATGATCGTATACAAGTGTTGTGAACTCTGCGATGCCCGAACTCTCCACGGAAAACAACTTCAATCGGGAACCCTCTTCTTTATTCTCGCTCGGATTCGCGGCGCAACGACCGCTCTCACGCGCTGCCGCGCGGGTCTAGCTTGCTGTATATATCCTCCTCTCTGCTATGTGCACAATTTAACAGTGGACGTCTCCACGAGTCTCGAGGCGCGGCGTTCTACGATACCTAATGTTCCCTACAGTCGGCCATACTGACAAGCGACGTCCTCGTCGCAGCTGTTCGAATTAAGTTAATTTGATTGAAATTTCCACAACTACATGAGATTTTTCTATTAATTTTGTTTTAAAAGTCTCTTTACAATTCGCTTGGGTCGAACATTACTCTCGGTTTCGGTGTTCTTCCCGTCCTTCGTGGTGTTGGCGTACGCTGAACCTGTTCCTTTGGTTGGCTTCGGTGCGCAAATTTTCTCCGGTTTTGCTGTTTGACATTCATTTCGGAGCTGGGCTGTTGTTCGGTCGGTGGCGGCTCCATGCTTGAGCCCTCGGAGTCCTCTGAACTTGATTCTGGAACGACATTCGTTATCACACAACCCCCCGCCCCCATGAGATTTGTATCGTTTTCCCCCGCCTTCTCAAGCTCGCTCTCGCTGTTACCGTTTGCTTTGTTGGTGCCTGTTCCGTGGCCGTAGAGACGAAGTTGGCTGACATGTGCGGTGGTCGCGTATGGGTCTTCGTCATTCAATGATACGACTGCATACGTATCGTGTTTGAGTTCTCTCGTTACCATGAGCGGACCTCGAAACAAGGGGTCCAACTTGCGTGATGTTCCGTCGGCTTTTCGCGCAGGGGCGCAGAACCACACGATGTCTCCTGTTCGGAAGTGGTCGGCTGCAACATGTCGTTTGTCGTAGTACTTCTTGGCTTCCTGGAACGCCCGTTTTAGTTTTTTCTTGGCAGCTTCTCGGAGCTCTCTTGGGTCTTCGGTTCCAAGAATCGACGGGTGTGGAATGGAGTTCAACAAGCGATCATGGGTTTCCGGATTGAATCCGCATAGCATTCTTATAGGTGTTTCTCCCGTCGCGCGGTTGACAGAGGTGTTTAGAAGCAGCTGAACCTTTTTGATGAGGCGATCCCACGTGCCTGCTCTTCCGCCGTGGAGCAACTTCGCGAGCAGCGGTGTTATTACGCCGTTTGCTCTCTCGACCTGTCCGTTTCCGGCCGGCCGGCGAGGGCAGTTTAGATGAGCTTTCACGTTGAGTTTCATCAAGAATTGTCGGAATTCTTTGCTAGTGAAGGCAGACCCGCGATCCGACGTGATTCTCGACGGGACTCCCCAATCGGACATGAATTTTTCAAGCGCAGCGATGGACTCCTTTGAAGACGTGTTCTTCACCGCCTCGATGTACGTGAACTTTGTCAATCGGTCGACGATCACGAGCGCATGTGTATTTTTTGCGAAGGTCGTGGGGTAGGGTCCCACGTGATCAATGTGTACCCATTCGAATGGGCGATCTGGAATCGGGATTTCCTGAAGAAATCCAGGCTGTTTGCCACTGTTGCGTCGGTGCGCTAGGCAAGGTATGCAGTGAGCGATGTGATTTCTGATGTAGCGATTCATCTTGGGGAACCAACATGTGCGTGTGATGATTTCTTTGGTTCTTGCTCTCCCGAAATGGCCTTGTAGGTCGTGGGCGCGTATGACAATCGCCTTGCGCTGGCTATCCGGAACAAAAAACAGGCTTCGGTCGCCGTGCTTCCTATAAACGCAGCCCCCGCAAATTTCGAAGTCCCTCACGGCGTTTTTCTCCCAAGCCGTTCGTTCGCTCTCTGGCTTCCTCAGAATCGCAATCTTCTCTCTGATCCCGCTGTTTCCTGCCTGTACTGCACGGACTTCGTCGGTGAAGGTCAGCGGTTTGAGTTCGGATGAAATGTAGGAGCTCACGGGGGCTCCGGCCACCCATTCGTCCAGCAGATTCTCTTCTGACTTGGAAGAGAACTCTTGGGTTTGGCCACAATAGATTCGCTCTACAAGCGACGATGGGTCGTCCACCGGATTTCTTGATAGCGCGTCCACATGAGCCATACGCGTTCCGGATCGGTGTTCAACGGTGAAGCGGAACTCCTGTATCATCGCACACCATCGTGCCAGTTGGGGGTTTCGTGTTGTCTGTGAGTTAACACTCAACAGTGCCTGACAATCTGTAACGAGTTTAAAGTGATGGCCTATGAGGAAGGGTCGAAACTTTTCCAGAGAATAGGTGATTGCCAGAAGCTCGAGCCGTGACGAGTGATATGAAGATTCAGCGGAACTGCATTTGCGCGACGTGCAGCGTACAAGCTGCAGTTTGTGGTCCTTGTCTTCTTGGAAGAGCATGCCTGCGAGTCCTATAGCCGAGGCGTCCGTGTGCAGCTCGGTTGGGCGCTCCGGGTCAAACAGTCTCAGAATTGGTGGCCCCTTCATGGCCGTCTTTAATTTTTCGAATGCGCTCTGATGAGCGTTGCCCCATGCGAATTGGGTCTTGGTTGACGTGAGCGCACTTAGCGGTGCCGCGACGAACGCGTAGCGCGGAATGAACCGTCGGAAGAATCCACTCAGCCCGAGGAACTGTCGGACCTGGGTCGCGTTCGTCGGAGTCGGGAACTCCCTTATCGCTTGTAATTTGTCCTCCGTCGGAATTACTGTACCCTCTTTGATCACGAGCCCCATGAATACAACTTCCTGGAAGCCGAATCGACATTTTGAGGGGTTCAAGGTTAGTTTCGCTTGACGAAGACTCAGGAATGCCTCTCGGAGCGTAACCATCATATGTTCGAAGCTTTTCCCGTTGATCAACACGTCATCGAAGAAGTGAAAACAGCGCTTCTCCCTTTTCAGCGTTCCAAGTACCAGCGAGACAAGGTGATTGAAGATGGCGGGTCCATTCTTCCATCCGAAGGGCATACGGTTGAATTCACCGCTAGAATCTGGGGTCGTGAAGGCTGTATAGGGCCGGGAGGCCTCTGCGAGAGGGATCTGGAGGAATCCCTGTTTGAAGTCTAGCTGCGCAAACCAGCGAGCGGCTGACATGTCCATTAGTTCATCCTCCAAGTTCGGAATGGGCCAATGCAGGTCGAGCGAACTATCGTTGAGGCGGCGTACATCGATTACTACTCTCTTATTCGGGGGCTTACCGGGATTCAGACGTGTGACGACGAACGCCGGGCTGGCGTAAGGACTTCTCGTGTCCGATGCAATTCCAGCACTCTTCCACTCCTGAACCTGATTTTCCATGAAGGCTCGGTCTTCGGGCGCGAGGCGATAAGGCCTAGCTCGACCCGGCAGTCGGTCAGGCTTCAGTAGGATTTCCGCCTCGACGAGATCGGTACAGCCCAGCTCCTGCAGGTCGAACGCGAACACGTCGGAGAACTCGTTAACCAGACTAAGGACCTCGGATTTTTGACGTTCTGATAATAATGGTCCCAGATTGATCTCCTCCATTGAAATAGGCCTCCTACATCCTATGTCACCTCTATAAGATTCTATGCCCCCTGGCGGGGCGCCTGGGTCGCCGGCCGAGGAGCCCGTCGTTTGCTCGACCGCACTGAACTCCTCCTCCGGCAACACTCTGCATTTCGCCAAAAACTCGCCGGCTCGAAGCATCATGTTCCCCGCGCTCCGGTTTTCTATGGGCAACTGGATCATTCCATCAGCATCGCTATGATACACGAAATCACGATCTGGAGCGCGAACAACGATTGCCGAAACCGGCCTGGTCTTAGCCTCGACCATTGCGGCCATACCCGGCCGAATCTCAACGTCGTCGGTCACGCACGGTCGGACAGTGTCCGCGCGTCGTATTTTTTCCAGGGTAGATTTGGGCGGACCAACAAAGAACTCCGCATCCATCCTCAACAACGTCAGGTGTGGCAGATCCAGGAAGGTTCGCCCGACACACAAGTCCTCCGGGATCGCGTGATCCGGCACCACCAGAGCCTCGATGTCTGACGCAACTCCTTCGTCCACCTGCAAAGATCCGAAAACGACTCTCCCGAGGGTGTGAGTGGCCGGCGTAGATACGTCACCTGTGCCGTATATGGGAGTCGATTCCAAAATAACTCGAATGTTCATATCATTTATTCTGCTGGCTCTCACGAGAACCGCCGAACAGCCGGTGTCCATAAGTCCCTGAATTCTGAACTCACCGTTTACGACGCATTCCTTCAAATATTTGTCGACCGAGGGCGACCCGCTTGCACTCGTCGTATAATTTTCGCCTCTTCGTTCTCGGTAAGCATTCCCCTCTGGGCAATCGCGGATATAGTGTCCCGTTCGACCACAACGCCAACACTCTCTGGTGGGCATTGCCGGCGATTCCCGGTCTCTCCTCGCAGGCAAGGCGCGCTCCACGACCCCGCCGGCCCGGGTCGGCGGCAGTGTGGACGGATGACGATTTTCCCCCGCCGAAGGCCGTGATTCCGAAGCCCCCACAGGCAACGGCGGCCTCGGATCGGAAGCCAAACCGCGCGCGAAACCTCTTGAAGGGCTCTGAAGAATAGGATATCGCTCACGACTCCGGTTAAATCTCGGAGGCTCACCTGGCCGCGACGCCTCCCACAACTCCCCCGGCGGTCTCTCCGGATCCAAGCCGATCATGCGGGCGGCACGACTGATATCCGCAACAAGGGCCACGGGCGTCGCGGACGGATGGTGCGAAATTGCCAACTTCACTGGCGTGAAGACCTGGTGCAATCCCTGTACGATATGGTCGATGGCCTCCTCAAACTCTATTCCGGCAGCCTGTGCCATGCTCGCCTTTTCAAAGACGTACTCCTCCACCGGCGCATCCGCCGACTGGACATAGCTAAAAAACCCCGACGTAGAACACCCCGGGCGCACGAAGGCCGTCACGAAACGCGCGACGAAGGAATCCTTATCCCCTCCCTCCGCAGTATCCTCAAATGTAGAGAAGGGGCGGTTTGCGTCCTCCAAATGATACCACGTTGCAGCTCGACCCTCGAGCTGCGCGCTCGCCAAAGATAGGGCTCCGTCCACGCTAAGCCTAGCGCTTGAAACCTCGCACTTGATCTGCAGTAGCCACTTCCTCGCCGTGACGCCCTTCGCGACTCCATTGTAAACGCTCAGCCTCGGTCCCCTACGGGGCGCGGTCGACATATTTCTGATCAGTTCTGTCAACTGAGCGGTCAACTCTGCCAGGCCTCGGTCCGCCATCTCCGAAAATACGTGAGCCGGCGCACAAGCCCACCAATCTCCAACTCACCCTGCGTGTAGGCGGCGTAATCCCACTTCTGAGCTGTTGTGAACTCTGCGATGCCCGAACTCTCCACGGAAAACAACTTCAATCGGGAACCCTCTTCTTTATTCTCGCTCGGATTCGCGGCGCAACGACCGCTCTCACGCGCTGCCGCGCGGGTCTAGCTTGCTGTATATATCCTCCTCTCTGCTATGTGCACAATTTAACAGTGGACGTCTCCACGAGTCTCGAGGCGCGGCGTTCTACGATACCTAATGTTCCCTACACAAGCACTCCGCCTTATTATGAAGAGCGAAGGAAGAACATGAAAGGGAGGATACCAACGAATACCACATTCACATAGTCGTGTTCGAGATGGATGTATCACTGTTAGCCACCATCAAACAAATATTCCGCAGCGGGCGACACTTCTTAGAGGGTGGCACTTTCGGGGACGGGCTAAAAAGGATCTGAAATGTCTTCCTGAGCGAGATTCCTCGAGACCCCCGGAACACATCAGTACAGAAGGTTTGCGACTTTTCACTCCTGGCCGTGATCCACAGCGCGCTCGCGTATTTCCGCGACCGCGCAAAAGCGAATCTGTTGAGGTCGCTGGAGAGGCTTGGGCTGCGTTTTCGAGCGCTCAAACTCGCCCATTCTCGATCCAACCAGCCATCCCGACGTGGCTTAAGAAATCCTCTATGGCCCGCTAGGAGCCGCCGTGACCGCATTTGGGCCACATGGCTCCAGGTTGAGAATCACTGATTCAAGAGAAAGGCGCTCGATTCCAGCGTTTCTGAGGATCGTTAAAAAATCGACAGGCGGCAAAATCGATTCCCGCACCGGGAGCTACCTGAGGGTGGCACGCCCCTTGCCTCAGGGGAGAAGCACATGGGAGGTAACACAAACTCGAAGCTCGGGAAAGAAGCCCCCCGGTGGAGCGTTCTTCTGATGCTTCAGAGGAGACCGATTGGACGCGAAGCACACACATGTTGATATCAGCTCCAATGTTTTCAAGAAGTCTGGGGGTAATCTTGACGTTCACAATTCAGTCATGCGCTAGAGCCCTATCAAGAGTCCCCTCATACAGCTTCTTCAACCTTTCTATACCTGTCGTGACGGGAGTTACCAACCCACCGCGACGGATGAGGTGGGGCTCGGTGTTTGGTGAATTCCTGGCTGAAAAATACTGTAGACTCCACAATGGAGAGGCTCTAGAAGCGAATTGGTGTCTCGGACGATAGGAGGATCGGTAAAACAGAATTTCCCGGTTCGTGAGACCACAGAATCACTTGTTTTTGTAGTTGGAGGAGGAACAGGCTCATCGCTGCGGAAGTCTCGGTTCGAGACAAGATCTACGTCGCATTCTCAGCAGGCATTCCTCTACGGAACCGCATGAAGGAAGTCTGGTGCTGTTGGAAGAGCAGTTTATTCGCTGGCCGTCATCACGGCTGAAGACGTTGAGCACGGCTCTGCGATGCTTACACTCCGCGCAGGACCTCTGAAGCCTGCATGAGCTTCGACTTGATCTTCGCGGTGAAACCCGAAATCGAAAGTTTGATTCTGTTGTGCAGAGCTTCTGAGAGGGAAAAACATCGAGTTCTCCATGCCGCATACGATTGATGTAGGATCTGAATTTTGGGGAGCTGACCGTTGTAGGTTTATCCATTTGATTTGGTAGAAGCTCCGGAAAACTCTTCCAGCCAAAAAATTCCTTGGATTATCTCGGAATCTCGAAACCGATGTTTTCTTGCATTTTGCAGTCGCTAGAGCACTTCCATCGGAATCAACCCTGAACAAAGATGAAATCAGGGATCGGACTCTCGGGAGATGCGAGCTCAATATCCCTCGCGATCGACGATGATTATCTCTGAAGCCCCCGCGGATCGGACTCGATATTCTGGAAGAAAAACGACATTGCGCGGGGCGAGCTCACGGACTGCAGACAACGGGTTTTGGTGCCCTATCATCAACGGAATTCGCGAGGTCGCATGCCACCTTCGATAAAGTGAGGAATATGCCCGACTGCTTCTGGAACTGGAATGAACTCTCGGGTATCCGCGCGGTTCTCGTTGCACCCAAGTCAAGTGTGAGACGTACTATCGTTGCCAGGAAGGCCAAGGGAGCCATGGCTTTTTCCGAAACTCCTATCTGACCCATCGGTCCCGACCGAATTGATCATCATCTTTTCGTGTTTTTGTTACATCGTATGTAGGACCTCACTCAGGTGAGCCATCTCAGCAAGGGCACATGTGGACTCCAGCAGACGTACGTTTTTGGCAAGGCCTGCTAGCGAAGTAGCGGACCGCTGGAGGGGCTTTTCTCCACAGCTGATGAGACTTCAGATGCCTCCCGGCTTTGTCTTCTGATTGAAGTCAATCCCGATGCGCATTCTTCGGAGCTTTATACTTCCACGCAGTTCACAGCCGGCAATGGTGAGCACACGGTGAGCTCGTCGCTGGAAGCGTCTCACCGAGTCGGTAGATTTGGTGGGGTTAGGTGAGGCCTCGGGCGAGCCAGCAGACCGACAGCTAGCTCTCTCAGAATTGTGCGAGAGGATTCGGTGAGATTAGTTTTCTTCTTGCTTGTCGGAGGCGGGAGGGGGAAAAACTTCTGGCGGATTCAACGAGATCGAACAGATGTTCTTTGCCCGGTTATGGGAAATGGGCGGAGGTTCCTGTTGCGCCTGTGGCCCGGTTGAGGCCGTGATCCGGTCATCATGAAGCTCCTGTTCCCAGATCTAAAATGCGAGTTCGGATACATATCTTGGAGGTTTTGAATGCATGAAGCCTTGACCTCCATCGCAGCATGGAGTGTGTGTGATTCGTATCAAAATCTGTCGATCGAGGGAACGGATTTATTGATGCCTATTACTTCAAAAATGTGACAAGAGCTCTCTTATGGACTGGAATGAGGGGGTCATCTAGGGGCGAGGTCGCGAAAACTCACTCAGCCAAGATGGACGATGCCAACTAGCCGTTGATGTACATGCATCGAGGAAAATGCACCGTTCACAGGAGCGACTTGGTATGGCGCGTGATAAATACGGCAACCCCCTTGGAATCGTTGGATGGACAGGGAGAGGGACATTAGCCTCGAACATGCCACTCCAATTTTTTAACCTCGAACCCCCCGTGATTGGATGACTTCTCTAGAAGGAGGGGATTCTTCCAACCGAAGCAAAGATGAGAGTAGCGGGTGTAGCGACGGAGAGGGAAGCCACTCAGCAGGAAACTCCTATAGGAACGCAGCGGCCCTGGACACACCTGATTCACGCTCCAAGCGATCGCTGATGAGCCCCGGAAACGGCCGCCGGAATTCCTTCCCCATCGATCACCATCGACCCGGGCGCGGAAAAGGTGCTTGCACATGATCTGCTTGAGTGATTACTTCGTTGCTGAGTGCCCGCCTTAGACCAGGAAAACCGCTTTTTAAATCCGTACGTCACTAGCTCATTGCATCAAAATACGCAGACAATAGCTCTGACAAAAGATGGAATGTCGCGCATGGAGTAGATTTCGATCGAGGAGCACGACGTTGATGCTCGTGATATCGATTCCACAATTCAACACCTGTTTTCGCGATTCGTGGGCCTGGATCGAGTCGAGAAGCCGAATTCGTGCTCGGCACTCACGTTAATCGAGTGAGCAGGGTCATGAAAGCTCCCACTTTTTTCAGTTTTCGTTCTCGGATAAAAGCCCCCAGCTGCTACTCTCATCGACGGGTCCGCAGGACAATGTTGCTTACTTTTCGGATTCTCGTTACTGGTCGCTGCCGGTGACTTTTTCGTTTGAGGATCACTCTCTAGTATTATCGCAGGGAGAGCTCATCCTTCATCACATGATTCTCTAAAGAGTCCTCGGAAGTCTCCATGTGATTTCCGAGCCTCCTTGAGTTCTGTGCGTCCCGTGAAGTGAACTACTTCACGTCTTCACGACAGCTGGATGCTTGAAGAGACCAGAATCGGTGGAGATGCATAATGAGCAGCAGAGGGCATGCTGACAATGAATTCCGGAAGGAGAGCTAATCATGTTATCGTTGAAACGAAGTGGCGGCAAGCCCGATATCTTGCTCGGTGCGAATTGAAAGCGTGGAGCGCGAGGTGTCCTCCTGAGCAAACCTTGTACGGACAAGACTCCTACTCGATGAACGGAATGGGTAGAACCATTGAAGACGTAGGGGACAGGATAATCCCTGAGAATCGCATCCATTCCTGGGTCCCTACGTCTCAGGTCATCCACCCACTCCCACGAGGGAAGGAACGATTCTCGCTCGACGAGTCTCCCAACGTAACTGGGAAGCGTAGTTCCGCGAGCCTCCATGTCCATTTTTCCCTGGGGACGTCAAGAATTCAGTACGGCCAGATCCAAGGAAAACTCTTCTGGTTCCCGAGACTGCGATCTCCAACGGAGTCTTGAGCAACCTGCACTTCCATAATCTGAGTTCTCACACCACTTTTCCGAGGAGGGAGTATTTTCCTCGGGATATTTGAAGTCAAGCCTCGCTGGGACGAGCGCATCGGAGGCATCGTCAGGTTTCTAGAATCGCGCTCGAAGCTGCCGTTACCAGAACACTAGCTTTGGGCTTCAAGTCAATCGACGTTTTCTCTGTTGGAGAGTGTTCAGATGATGCAAACAGCCTTTTCATCCGGTTCTGGCTCTTTCAGCGTTAGTTCCTGTTTTCCCATATGGGAGAAATCGCTAAATCAGAAAAGTCAGACAGTGAACTCTCTAGAACCAATGGTGTAGCCCCGGGAGCCGGATCGGAGAAAGTCATCTCAAGAAGGAACCATGATCGTTTCGCAGCCCGCACGATTCTGACTCCAATTCGAAAGGAGGCGCTCCTCCTCGCGAAATAGATCGCGGTCACAGAGAAACTCCTCCCGTTCATGGTTGTGGAGCCTCGATCATCATTCGTTGTATACGGTCGGGGTCAGCATGCACAGCAGCTCAAGCCTGCGATTCCGACGCTGAGAGGTTTATTTTGGAATTCGGAGTAGACACTTTGAAAACAGAAATAACTCGGGAAGCTCTTAGGCATAATAGGATCCGGAACACAGTTGAAACAAGAGAATGGTGTCCCCCCGAAAAGGGAAGACGATCCTTCCGAGTTATTGTTCAGCTCCACTCAGGTGAACCAATATACTTGAATCCAGCAGAAAGTACCAAAACAGCGTGTTTTAGGGAATTCTGTCGTGAAGAAATCCTTCGTTATTCTCGTTGAGAGCATGCTCTTCATTCGAGCTCAAATTATGCCTTGAATTCGATCCGTTGTCGTGTTTCGGGCACGAGCTCCATACGCTGGGATTTTATGACGTCACGAAGCGCTCAGCGCAAACACGTTCAGTGGGTGGTCGATTTCGCCCGAGTAAGCATTTCAGCAAAATGAACTTTCTATGGGTCCGCGAGGCCGGCGAGAAAGGTTGAGCTTCTCCGTCAGAGGAGTTCTTGTTGTTTAACTGTGATTGCAGACCTTGTTGCCTTCAGACCGGGAAAGTTGATTCCCGATTACCTGCTGACAGGAAACTTTCCAACCGTCTCAGCGCGAACTGGCCAGACTAGGCTCTCGGTTAGTTCCATTAGAGGGCGGGAAACCGACGCTAGTGACGGGTTACACAATGCGGTTTGTAGTTCCAGCAGGCGACAGCACGTGTTCGACGCACATAGCGGAGCCTCTGAGTCAATAGCCGGTCAGACTCCATTTCTGTGCTATCTCGAGCAAAGCGATGATTCGTACGTCCCACGGACATTCCCCGCAGACAGCTCGGTGCTCCGAGAGCTTTTGTTCGTCCCGCGGAGAACCCAGCTTCGACGAGATTCTCCGCTGTTCTCATCGCCACGAAGGACGAGGGGAACGATTCAACACTCTCCTCGCAGCGCAAGCCTTCCACTCGGAAACGCAGCGCGACAGAATCATGACCTCATACAGGTATCATTGCTGTCCATGAGGGTCATATTGGATGGCGGCTGGTGGGGAGATCGATGAGGAACGACTGATAGATTCTTCAGCTTCATGGATGTCGCGCTCTGCCGTAAATACCGTTATCTCTCTCCACACCCAGAAGGAGAGGTCTAACCGAACGACCTCCGATCAAAACACCCCGAGACGTTTGTGCCCAGGAGAGCCTTTGCTTGCACGTCAGAGCTCAACTCCTCGACCTACTTTGCAACACCTCGCTGGTGCTATCTTCTGCTGAATGCTAATTATTCACGCACGTTTCCCGTTGCCCAGGTGTCTAAATGTGTGATTTTTAGTCGGTCGCGTGCTCAACAATCCCGAAGCAACACCGGGATCTCCTATCGTCTGCTGGTCCTCTGATGACGCCACAGCCTCGTAGGTGGGGAAAGGACGATTTGACTTTGGAAAGGTGCCTCGGTTCAGGGCTCAGGAGAACGATCCAATACCACGCGAGCAAGGAAACCCCGACTGAGGCGCCTCGCAGCAATTTTCACGTTGACCGGAGATCCGAATGAAACAGTCTCGTGGAAAGTGAAACATGATCGATCCAAGCGTTAAGCTCAAGACCTGCATTCGGATCAAATCTGAAGCTATTTATGGGTCGGGATGTCGCCCATTCAGGCAATAGGTTAGGCCGACAAGCGGCTTATTCGGGCGATCGACGTTCGTCTCAATGACTGTGGATTACGCAACGGGAATACCGATCGTTGGCAAAATCTCCACAACGTTTTTTTTTCCATGAGCGGTCACAACTTGGCTTCAAATGAGGATCCCCAATAGCTCGCGTCGATTCGAGATCTATATCGGCTGCGAACATGGGATTCTGTTTCACTAAACGAGGGTCTGTTCGAAGAGAACCCATATCTGGAGAGAAACTTCATTATGAGAGTCGGTGTTCCGATGTGGCGCTCTTCTTGGAGAAATTCTAATGAGTGTGAGAACATCAGCGAGCCGCACTGACGTAATTCGAATCATTCGACGTATGGATAACCTATGAATAGCTCTCCTATTCGGGCATTGATTGATCGAATTACGTCGAGGCGGATTTCTCGGATCCGGAAACATTTCGAGCATCACGCGTCATAGACTACAATGAAGAATCGATTGTTTCATTTTGAGCGCTTCGATGAATGATTCAAGAGGATGATTCGTCTGTCTGCACCCGAACTATGTAGATTTTATCCGATGGTTTCCCCATGTTTGATTCCTGGTCTACCGGCGTCGCCACGGGGGTCTCAAAGGATACCCGCCGCAACAGCTGACCTTAGAAAGCGAGCCTCACTGGTTGGGAAATAGCCTGCGGCTCGATGACGACGATTCAATTCCGCTCGGAACGCTGGCATTTCGATAGAGATTCCGATTACTATCTTGATTAGACAGCAAACTTTTCAGAGTACCTCGGCGAAGTCGCTCAGCATTGCGGGGTGATCAGGTGCAAGATTGCGCCGAGTGTTCCAAAACTCGTCGCGAGTTCTTGCCGCCGTGGAGCCTTCCATCATGTCCGCGGTTTCTAGGTGTCTGGCTTTGGCTCGTGAAACCAAGACGACGAAATCGTGTGATCGCTTCCCGTCCTCTGGGCATGATCGTTCTCGATTGGGTCCACGGCCAGCCAGGTCGCCCATGGTTGCGCCGTGCGCTGAAGTAAGGAACACCTCATTGCACAGGACCAGGATGCGGGACCGAGATCGACCAGCAGTCTTTCCCGACTGAGCGATCCTAGAGCGAATTTCGTGCGGGTTCGGCGACCCCAAGGACAGCGGCAGCGACTTATTGTGTGCCGTTACCATCCGTGCCTCGTCGTCGAGGGCCGCGGCGACGATGGAAGTGGTCCGCGGCGACAGCTCGAATTGTCCGTCTCTGCGACGATGAGTGCCACCGCGACAGTCGACGAACGAACGGCGGGCGCTCTTCCGAGGGAGGCAAGGAATCAAACTCGAAGCCGTTGTCATCGTCGTCGTCGTCATCATCATCATCAATGGTCTGTCTACGGTGATCTCTGCCTGGGCTCTCTATAAGTGCTGAGCTCTCCTCGCTTGTGAGTGAGTGTCTGCCCGTGCGTGCGACCGTCCGTCCGTTCGTCGGTCGGTCGGTCGCTCCGGCCATAAGTCTGTGAGTCTGTTTGTCTATCTATACGAGTGTGTTGTCTAGCTGCGGGTTGCTGCTGCTACTCGCAGCGGTGGTTGGTGATGGTAGCGCTGGTTGCGACGACGATCGGAGCACCCTCTCTAGAAATCTCTATGGCAACCCTGACGTCATTGCTTCATTGCCTTCTACTTGTGTACATTCGACGACTATCATCATGTGAAATGTTTTCTCGGCCCCGTGTCTTGTATACCGAGTTCGAGTGAGCAGAACGCGGCCCAAAAAGAGCATCGGGCGTCCTCGTCTCCGTGACGGAGCTCACGGTAAGTCAAAGTGGTAAACAGCGACAAACTCCACAACAACAACAGCACCACCAGCAGCAGCACGAACTGTAGAAACATCCAACTCTGTTCTAGCTGCTGCTCCCGCTGCAACTGCCTTGGAACGGCCGCGGCGGCCAGAGATAGCGAATGAGCACCGCGATACTACTCCACAGCTGGCCCCAAGTGCTCCACCAGAGCTCCATCACCAACCGGTCCCTGTCTGCCGAATGAAAACGGGACTTTTTCTGATTCCTCTCTCTGCGCTCAGAAACTCCAGTTTCCGTGCCGCTAGCGAACTCTGGAAGCTTTCCTACGGCGCTCTTCTCCAACTCCGAGCAGTGGCTCTTCGCTCGAACGGTTTTTCCTGTCAGCCGCCGCTTGCTCCATTCGACGACTCTTCAAGACATCCTAACGGAGCTCCCTCCGTGCCTAGCAGCACCCATGCGCGTTTAGGAGTCGGTCAGCTGGCAGTCTGACGGTTCGGAGCGCGGAATCAAAAGTCGAGTTCGAACACCACGAATAGGGTCGAGAGTGGCCGACGGAACTCATGCAAGTGCGCGATAACGCGATGTGAACTCCGTGTGTGGTGTGAAAATCGAGATTCCAGGCGTGGAGAGTTCCAAGGCTCTCGGAAACTTCACCCTGAATACGTCCGTATCGTCCATGAAAAATTCATGATCCCGTCGCAAACGCTGTGGGTGGATCGACCCCCACGTGAGTTGTTCGATTCGAGTTTGTTCTCATGAGATCTCCGCGACAATCATACTGCGGTGAATCCATGAAAGATTCGATCGTGTCCCTTGGAAGGGACATGTGCCCGTAGTGCAGTGTTTCAGTTCGTGCTCAAAAAAAAGGGCACATCCGTTTATGTGCTCGTTCCCTGTCCATGGATTCGTCAGTACTGTTCACGGTTCCTGGGCGGTCCAGCCAAATGTGGGGGAGGCGACTCGGATACGTCTGGAAGACGCTGGAGTCAGCCTTGAGCTCAGATAGCGCACACCTGCCATGCCAGCATAGTTTGCTCAATCCGGATTTCACTGACGAAGGCTCGGCCGTTAGTGTTTCGAGTGAGACAAGCGCATGAGGTCTTCCACTTCTGCATTCTGACGCCGATTCAGCACCAGTTGACATCGCGCCGCAATTGGTACGCCCCTATTGGTGGCTGCTGTGAGACTGAGCGTTGGGACAGATTCTCGGTGGACATCGCCGACAACGAATTCCCTGCGATTAGATCCTCTTATTAGGAGAGAGATTCGGCGGTTCGTGAACACAGACGCCCCTCCTGATGCCCATTGACTTCATGAATTTAGATTGGCAACATTAATTACTTGATTGGCTTTGTATTACGACGTGGAGCGGACGGAACGTCCTTGACTTAGATCTTGAAGCGAAACCATACAATACATGCGAAGCAGGAGTGAATTGGGGGCGGGGGGCTGAGACGCACAGAAACTTCATAACAATCCCCACACAACAAAAAACAGCGGTGATGATCGCTCCAGGCAGGGTTTGCATAAAGGTTGCGTTTCGGTTTGCACATTGTAATGTCCAAGGGACAAATTTATTCAACACTCTTCCACAACTCGAATGACGTCGACACGGCCCTCGAGTTACGGCGTGTAACCTCTCTGAGAGCGAGCGCACTCGGCGCTGAAGTCTGCTCGTCCAGAGAAGTCTCCCTAGATAGCTGTCTCCTGACAGGATGGAGTCCACTCCTGACGTCCACTCAGGGTATTCTGTGTCGAAGGATCTCTCGGGTTCTCTCAGGTCCACATTTAAACACAAGTCGGAGGCTAACGACGTGGTGTATTGCATTTCAGGTGTGTTCTGTGAAAATGGAATTTTAATTGGTTCTGCTCGTCCAGAGTGCACCCGTTCGCCGCCAGCCCTTCTGCCCACCCTAAATCTTACGCCATGAGCTCTCCACAACATCGGCCACCGACTTCGAGTCCGAACCACAACCGCTCGCTAGTTCGAGTCGGCTACTACGAAATCGGCAAAACTATTGGCAAGGGGAATTTCGCGGTTGTGCGTCTTGGAACGCACATCGTCACTCAAACCAAGGTGCGTACGCACGAAACGCCTGCGTAGAAACGGTAGCCGAATCGGTGTTGACATTCGCGAGTGACGACAGCGGCCACAATCCTTTTCTTCTTGCATTTCTACGCTGTTGAAAGCATTGCACACCCATATCCTATCCGGAACAACTTTCTCGTCATGGCGGGCGCCATTTTCTCAGGTCTCGGATGATTGGAATCTCAGACGTCCGTTTGTGGCTGAATACATCAGTAGCGGATGACTTCTCCATTCTCAATGACTGAAGAGCGGTCTCTCCATCCCTCTCTCTCACTCTGTCCCGGTCTCTGCTTTGAATGTCCCAGGTCCGATGAAGTTTCTCGCCACCACACTGTACAAATGACACAATATGGAAGCCGACCATCAGATATGATGACGTTGATGCTGGTGAATCATAGGTTTCCCTCGGTAACTATGTTTACTGACGTCCCTATCCGGACATCCTGGCGTGTGATTGTGCTTCTGCGATTCAGACGAATCGGGCGAGTGGGAGACAGGGAACGGGACCATAGCTTGCTTCTACCAGCAGCATTCGCTCGTCGTGAGCTAATAGTCAGCGAGCATGCAGATGTAGACCGAGCAATTATGGCGGTCCGCCACTCCAAACCTGAACTGAACCAGTGCAAGTTCGGTGGAGATCAAGACTTCCGAACGGTTCTATCCTACTGATTCCATCGAAATACGTGTCAGGCGACAGAGTTGCACATCCGAGCTGAGACAGTCAAGAGAGTTTTCCGAGTGCTTCTGATCACCTTTGGTCACACGAATAACAAAGCCGAGTCGTGTCTCGCAAAGGATGCGATAGTCAATACTCTCCGGAGTCACAGAGCCTCTCTAGATGATCTCCGATGGCGTTTCCTTCGTTGAGCTTTGAAGTTCTTCGTCGGAGTTCCGGAAATTCGGAGCTTCGCTTGTCGCAAATGGTAGCTCTATCCAATTGGTGCTCACTCCTTCTCACGGAACACGTCACGCTTAGATATGGAGCATGATTCCTCAGAGCAGTGCAATCAGCAGTGAGAGAGCTGCTTTGATCACCCATGAGAAGTTTTCCAAATGAATTTCGGTACATTCCAGGTGGCGATAAAAATCATTGATAAGGGTCAGCTGGACGAGGAAAATCTGCAGAAAATATTCCGCGAGATTCAAATAATGAAATTGCTCCGACATCCCCATATCATCAAGCTGTACCAGGTGAGGGTCTGAAACCGTTCCCCATCCTCCTTTCGTACCCGGGTTCCAGGCTCATTGAAGATTCTTATCATGCCTAGAGCCGCTGCTTTGCACAGTACCAGTTACGAACCTTATTGCAATCTCCTCCCGGGAAGAACTCTGTGCGTTGTCAGAGGGCGGAACAGGGAAGCGAAACTGAGTTTCAAAAATTCCGAAGCTTTCAGAATGCTCATGAGGCAGCAAGAGGGGGCCGGACGCGCCGTCGGAGAATAAACTCGTTGACGCTGCCGCGAAAACTCCGAGTCCGATAAATTTCCCCTGAACCGGGGGGATCGAGTTTCCCTCGCACCTAGTTGAGTAAAACTGCGTCATCGCTCTCCCAGATTCTAAGCGAGATGTCCCAAGAACGTGCTCCAAGCAGTGAGCGGGAGGCCTTTAGAGAAGAACACCTTCTCCCGCGAGAACAACGTCCTTGAATGGGGGGAGAGATACTCTTGTCACTGGTTCGTTTGGGAGCAACTGCGGTTGCAGAGGAAATCATTTCGAGACTATAAGTCGCAAAGTCAACTGCCTCCTGATAGATGTACACGAACAGTCGTTGAGGTCATCCGCTCAACTGACAAGGGGGTACGCATCCCATTGCTGCCTTGACGATGGTCTATCCAAAATCTTGATGCGTTCCGTCGGCTCATACGAAAAGAGTTCACGCGGCTGTCCAGTGCGCGTTTGTACGTTCATTGAGCGCAGCCAGTCCCCATTGAATGATCGTTACCCGCTTAATTTTACATAGGCCTAGTGATCCGGCTGGTCCGAGCTCCTGTCTCCGAGAATAGCAGCAGGTAATCCCAGGGACCCTCCTCGATGAATCGAATCGTAACGGCGTACTGATCCGACCTCGCGTTGCGTCGGACCGCATTCATAACTGTTGTTGTCGTCGGCCGAAAGCCCTTTCGTCCGAGCAGCAATGATCGCCAATGCCGGGAATGTCAGCGAGCAGCTCAAATGTTCCGCTCTCATCGGAACTTCCTTCGATTCTCTCCACTCGACTTGTTCTTGCTTGGTCCTCAAGTTTGAGGTATGCTCGGCACTCGTTAAGGAAAGGTATTCGTTGCTTTGCCTCTGTCTATCCACCCTTGCTACCACCCTGTAAATCAGACCACGTAACGCCGAACGGACAATGGAACCATTGGCTCCTCGAGGCGGTTTTGAAACTAGGCCTCCCTGAAGTTTCCGCACCACGGAGTCTGTGACAGAGTGTCTGCGCATCATGTTCTCGATGGATTCGTCGATGGATTCCAGGCGAGCACGCAACTCTGTCCAGAATCGCGGCTACTCGGGTCACATGCAATCGACCCCACGGGGCCATGACCAGAGCGTACGGTTTTCAGGGACGAGAGGGACGGCGCAGTGGCTCTGTAGAATAGGAAAAACACAACATGCAGTCATCGCCCGCGGTCGAGCGTTACAAATGCACCGCCGAGAGCCACCGCGGACTGATGGCTTCTGTTCTGATTCCGTGGATTTCGTCCACGATTGCCTGGTTCCACGGATGCGATGCAAAATGTGAACTTTTGGCCTGTTTGTGTTGAGAGCCATCAAGATCCGGGAGATATTCAGTGAAGCTCATGGCTCCTGAGCCTAGTAAATCTTGCTGAACACGTGGCCAGACGAATAGGAGCTGCGTGCGAAGAAGCCGTGCTGCAGGAGCAGCGAACGCTGGATGTAGAGAGATCAATAGGAATGACGCACACGCTCGGTTTGCGTCAGCATAGGATTTTGGAAGAATCGTGCTCGTGCTCGCTTGCCCGGATGGCTGAGTTCCTCTCCCGCTTGCCACCTCTGCCCGCATTCTACCGCTCATTTTGGACTCTCCTCCTCTGAACGTCTGCCCCATGTCTGGGTGGAGTCTCCCGCCGAACGGTAGAGAAATTTCACGGCTTCTCTCCATCATGAGACGGCTGGTCTCTCACATAAACTCATCGGCACATGGATGTGCAAAAGGAGACATGCGTGCGATGACAACCGTTGCCGAGAAATATTCACTCTTTCTGCAGCTCAGTGATACGTTCCGAGAGTGAACACGTAGGAGAGATAGAGCGTCCCAAGAGACTCACGTACGCAACGCCGCAGCACAATGACTGGCTCCGGATAAGATGACTCGCATGTCTCGCTGTTCGAATTCAGTCCCTGACGTCACGGTACATGATAAACAAGCATTGTTCGGAGGACTCGAGAACTAATGAGAGAGTTTTCCCAGAATTCGTACCGATCCACCGCAAAACATCCAATAAGGTCGAATGACTACAGGCGTACCACTGAGGCGAACCGAATTCGAGAGAGAGAGAGAGAGAGTTGGACGAGGAATCAGTCGAATCCCGTTCCTTTTCCAGGTGATGGAAAGCAAACAAATGATATACCTGGTCACAGAGTTCGCACAGAATGGAGAAATATTTGATCATCTCGTTGATAAAGGACACATGCAAGAAACCGTTGCAAGACAGAAATTCCGTCAGGTGAGTCGAATCATCAGCTGGCGCTCGGAATGGAATGATATAGAGCTCTAGATCCGGAAAACTGGTCCCGCTTCCTCTAACGCCCACTCTCTCCACACAGATTGTGTCCGCTGTGAAGTATTGTCACGACAACAACATTGTGCATCGGGACCTTAAAGCCGAGAACCTTTTACTCGATCAGGACATGAACATCAAAATCGCCGATTTCGGCTTCAGTAACTTCTACACGCCCGGAGCTCCACTTGGAACATGGTGTGGCAGTCCCCCCTATGCCGCTCCTGAACTTTTCGAAGGTCGAGCTTATGATGGACCCAAGGCCGATATTTGGGTGAGTGCTCTCCCGGATCGATATTGTCGAGAATCTGTTGGGTCTCCCGAAGGAGTACTCACCGTTTTTTTTTTTACAGAGCCTGGGAGTTGTCCTCTATGTCCTGGTATGCGGAGCGCTTCCGTTCGATGGCAGCACACTTCAAATTTTGAGGTCGAGGGTTCTATCGGCCAAATTTCGGATACCATATTTCTTATCAACGGGTAAGTTCAATCCGAAAAACACAGAAAAGCTCGGGAACGAATTCCCTCGTTCGTTCTCATTTATAGGAGCGGGGCGAACGACGAACACAATATTTTGCGGTCTTTCGGTGTTTCGAGCGGCCCGTTTGCCGCATCCTATTTACTGGGAAATAAATGTCGACGAGTTCAAACGCGAATATCAAAGCTCAATCTAGAGTTAGGAACTCGGCTTTCCGCCAGGAATTCATTTCTATCGTTGAGCGTTTATGCATCTGTAACAGACGTACACAAAACGGCCCCAGTTGGATGGGGGAACACATTGCAGAAGAATATGAACAGTAATCAAATGACCTCAGACAAATTCAAAAGTAGAACCACTTTCTTTATTATTAGATGCTATTCTCTATTTACATGTACACAGACTCGGGGACTCTGATTTAGACTCGGGCCCCGTTAGAGAGTTCAAACAATCAGCAATAGTGGGGATTCAATACGCTGTTCGATAACCCCTTCAAATTTAGTCCTCTCCCTCTCGAACCTCCCTCGGCGGCAGGTGCCAGACGAGTCGTATCATTACTCCGGATCCAGACCCAAGGAACGGAACGGGCTGGTTGACGGCGGGCGAATGTACAAGTTGTAAAACTCGAACCGTCGGAATTGTCTTGGTAGAAGTGTGGTTGGTGGGAGGTGATGGTGCTGCATTCCCCCTCGTTGCGATTGGTGTTGGGCGTCCGGTCTTGGGCTCCCGAAATTCAAAGAATTTGTTTAACTGGTCACTTATATTAAACGGTTTCGCGTGAGCGCTGCGATAATCGTAAGCGACTCCGGTTCGGCGTTACGCGCTGTCGATGGCGAGGCTCGAAAACTAGAGTCCAACACAGCGTGGTTACGAGCGCCGCCGTTACCGTGGCGGTGCTGAGCGATCACATTCACGGACTGAGTCCTCTTCGGCGCGGTGTATGTAGACAGCGCACCGGCAGTGGTGAGCCCACCGCCGATCACCAACTCAATCCACTCCTCGGAAAAGATCTTGATCCGTTCTTGCTTTTATTCTCAACATATACTCGAATATATATCACTGAAAAGTGGCCTTCGTGAAGCTCTCGTCCGGGTGTTGCTGGGGCAGGGAAGATTCTCGATCTCTGCAAGTTTCGAAAATAGCCCCATTAGACAGATAAACATGAGCGACAGCGTCATTGACGGAGGCACATTTGATGAAGTTGTTCGGAAAATGTTCGGCGCAATTTCATATGGAAACTCCACCGGGAAGCGGAGAAAGCACCTAAGCGAACCTTCAGAGCGCATTCGTCGCTAGATCCGTGTCCTCCACAGGTTCACTCTGACTAGTCTGAGTCCGACACAAGCTGCTTGCGCTTCTTCCTAGGAGGTCTAGGCTTGCTGGTTTCCTCCTCGGTGCTCGAGTCGTATTCAGTATCTGAGCCGTCCTCGGACTTTTCTTTCCTCGCTGATCCGCCAACAGTCTTCTTCTGGGGTGACGATGACGACGAACCTGTCGTATTGCCCCCACCACCTCCGGCGCCGCGTTTTCCGCGATTCGAGCTGCGTGCTTTCGCTTTCTCTTTGGCTGGCGGAAGCTCTTCGTCTGAATCGTTGGCAGCCAATGCGAATAAGTCCATGAATTTGCTCCGCTGACTCTCAGTGGCCGCTACCTTTGCATGCTGCAGGGCACTGTGAAGAGGTTCGGTGCTGAAGAAATCTGTATTGTCCTTGCATTGCTGCCGCAACTCGTCCATGTGGAGAAAGGCCTGCTGCGTACACTGTTGGGCTTGACTTTTGGTCTGACGTTTCCGTTTGTTGCCTCCTGCAAGGGATGTTCGCTATGTGAGTAAAAGTGGACTCGGCGCTCGGTACCCGGTCGTTCAGTGGGAGATCAGCTTCGACGATTCAAACGGAAAGCGAGAAACCCGACTTACCTTTTTGGGGAATCACCATGGTAGCAAGAACGACGGAGAGAACATCGGCACACAGAATCGCCCAGTGCTTCAGGAGCGACACGACGAACGTGTCTTGCGGTTGAAGCTCCCGGGCGAACAGTACCTGCATAAGCTCCGCAGTCGGTTTCTGGGCGGCAAAGATGAGCATCACGTAGTTGCATGCCTCCTGATGACTGACAAAATTCAGCAACGGTACCAAAGGAAAGAGCCATTCCACTTGGAAACGATGAGCCTGGAGAAGATTCCAGAAGGCCATTTGTTCGAAAGTCTCCCAATGTAACGAGGCCTTAGCCAGCGAAAGGAAGTTGTCCTGGTTCAGCATGGTCAGATCACCCTGGAGACATTGACAGCACAGTTGTTTCAGCTGTGTTGGATCAATGATCGAAAGAACAAGGTGCAGCAGTTTTGAATGGCCTAAAACGGCGGACGTATACTGAGAGTACACCTCTGGCACTAGGAAGCACAGAAGGCGCGCGTTGTTCGTCTGCTCGCAGATGGCGAGGTCGTCCTTCAGCGCATCTTCCAGGTTGAGTTTTGAGTTTCTCGCGATAACAAGCTCCCGGTACGCGTCCTGGTCCAATTCTCGATTCAAATACACTCGAATCACTCTTTGGTAAAACAACAATAACAGCGATAGTTTCGGCTGGTATTGAGAGATCTCCACAAGGATTTGCAGCTGCGTCTGCCGCGAGTGGCTTTGGGTGGTTGACGTCTCACAGAAGCTGCGCAGCAAAACGAATAGGGGGGTGCCGATCGCGTCTTCGAGACTATCTTTGTTTATGTCGTCGGGGAGAACGTTGCGTTGGAACTCCTCGTTCAGAATGTGGGAAAGGCAACCGCCGAGTCTCTTGGCCATCGTGCGATCGAACAGCTCGCTGTCGACTGTGTCCTGCACGAGGGTCTCGATGACGTTGCACTGGAGCTCCGCGTCCTTCTCCTTTTGAAGTTGCGTTATGTGCATTTTAAACGGGTCGGGCAAGCTGTCAAGGAACTCGTCCAGAGCGGGCGGTGAGGGACTCTTATCGTTGCCGACAACGGAACAATTCACCGGAGCAATCTTCGTCTTTCCGTCTTCGTTCAATTTGGTGACGCTCGCTGCCAACCGAACCTCTTGCTTGAGTTTGGCTATGCTGGGCATTTCCAATTTGAGGTCGGGTTTGATTGGTCTGAACACGCCGTTGCTCTCGTCTTCCTCATCGGAGAATTTCGCCGCGTCCGCAACTCTGTCTCTATTAACAATGACGGGAGTTCCGTCGACGATGAGGGGATGGATCGGTGCAGCTTGCGGAACTCCAACGACTTGACCATCGTCAACAATAATCGGTCTCCTCGGCTCGGGCGTGCAGAATTCGCCGAAATGCTCCCGAACCATGAGCTTGAGGTCGTTGTCGAGTCTTGGATGATCGAACATGGGTGCTAACGAGCCCAAGACCCGTTTTTCCAGGATACACCTGAGCGACGTGTGTATTCCCTGGCGAATTCGATCTTCAAGAGGTCTGTGGAACTCGCGCATGATCCGAATGAGGAAGTCCCACAGCGTGGCCGTGATATGGGCATGGGCGGGGCGCAGCGACGAGTGGAACATGACGAGTATGGCCGGCTCGATGTACATGATGTTGTCTTTTTCGGCATCGAACGCCAGCCAGTCGAAGAACAGAGCTAGTTTGCAGTTTGCGGCCTCGACGTTCGAGGGACACGTTGACAAGAGCCACCCAATCACGGCCCACCGAGGAAGGATCTCTGAACACAGGATATCGTTTGAAGGATGAATAATGCAGCAGATAAACCGGATCAGGTCGCAGCGTAACGACTGGGCTTCAGGAGTCGAAAGATACTGCTTGAGGAACCAGTCCTGGTACCGTCGTTGGTGTCCCAATCTCACCTGGTGCGTCATGAAGCAGAGCTTCCGTTCCATCTCCGGCGTGACTCTTGAAAAAAGGAAACGCCGGGGGGTGCGCATGGCCAACAATTGTGCGATTCCGCCGGTGAGTGTTGGACAGAGTACGGTGGGTCGTTCGATCAAAGTTCTCCAGATCGATTCAAACTCGGGAATCCGCGAGACGCCCTGGAGCGCTCGGACGAGGTCGCGTCCGATCATAGAGCACTCCTGGAACTTTTCGCGCAGTGTTTTCGCACAAAATTCCACTTCGCGCTGGCGGATGGAAGTGTAAGCCGACGAGAAATGATCGACGATCAGCCTCAAGTACGTGTAGACGCTTGCTGCCAACAAGATGGGGTACTTCTCCAGCCAGAGCGAGTGCTCACACAGCATGTCCAGCATCGTATCACAAAGCCACATGTTCTTCTGACTCAAGTCTCCGCCCTGGATTTGTCGAAGTAGGATCAGGACAACATTGTCGGACGCAGGCACCGAGTTCTTGATCAGCTCCCTACACAACCAGATTAATTGTGAACGCGCCACATCGCTGAGTTTCTGATAGCGCTCGATGATGATCACAATTGGATTCGACAGGAACGATTGTAGACCGTCCCGCGTGACCAATGTAAGGTCTCTGTAGTAGCGTGAAGCCAGCTGAGGTTCCAACAGGATGAGGGATAGGAGCCCGAACGAAACCTCGTCGTGGGCTTGCTGACTTCGGCAGACGTGTTGGATGAGCTTTTCGATTGCGTCTTTCTCCGACACGTTCTGTGTGATTGACTGAACCAGGGCCATGCCCTGGTCGATTCTCTCCTCGACTCCGGATTCATCTCGATCGAGAGCCGAACTGACCAGGATTCGTGAGGCAGCCGAGAGTGTCGACGGCTGTGGATTGCTCGTGGCTGCACTCATTTGATCCCAGGTTTTGTTTCAACGAGCAGCGAACACGAGCGACCTTAACGGCAACGGAAGCAGCAAACCAGCGAGCAGCCGGCTCTGCTGTCCTTAAGAACGTCGACCGAGGGAGCCAGCTAGTTTGCGCTTGCGGATCTGACGGCCTGAGAGTTGATCAGCTTGCCAACTGCCTCCTTCAAACACTGCTCTGGAATAGTGTTGGTTCACATGGCTCTACAGGCTCTCCTTGAGATTCTCCTCAGCACTTTGTGAACGTTCGCATACAACGTGCTTCTCGTGGCTCGAGGGTGGCTTCGCCGCGGTGCGCTTTCGTAACGACGGCAACAGCGACTCCTCCTTGAAACAACCGGCGACTAAAACAGCGACAATAGCAAGACCGGCAGAGTTGATCGACCGCGCTCCGAGAGCAGCCGCAACATCAACAACACAAAACAGAACGCCGGTTAGGCTATGATGGTCTCCAATATTTTCCGGTGGTGATCCACGAGCACTGAAGGTCGTTTCCGTCGGATATTCCACTGGTGAACGGTCGATCCGCCGCACACCTGAGGAGGCTCTCAGGCTGGTCGAACCTCTCGGATTCCGTAGGGAGGTTCCGAGGGTCCTCACTCGTTTGCGAGTCGATTCGTCGAAGAGCCTACAGTGAGCTCAGCGGCGACTATCGACGATGGCGACACTCCTGTTATTGCAGCGGAAGCAGCAGCAGACGCAGCAGGACGACACAACGAGTGCAACAGCCGACAGCAACAGTATAGAGGAACGACTTTATAATCGGAGAGGACACACCCGGTCTTTTTCTATCAATATCATCATCGAAGTTCGCACAATCGCTCGAGCCCTACTGTAACGGGCAGCCGTGTCGGACTCAGCACTGGGCGACTGTGGCTGCGTTCTTCGTTTTTCTTGCGGCGGTGCTAGCGGCAGGAGGAGCAGCGGCGGTTATGTTGACACACGACGACTACGAGCAGACGACGTTAAAATTTCTACGAACGAGAGAGGCCAACCATCGATGCCGGACACTTCCGAGGTAGTCGTTGGAAATCCCACACACCAACAGCTCCCTGCTTCTCTCTCAGTCGTGGTCCCTCCGCAGCGGCAGTGGTTGCGGCCAGTGATGGTGAGTGTCTCTGGCGGCGGCAGTTCGTCGCTCCTCAAAAACTCTCCCCACCACTCAGGCTCGCAACTATACTCTACCTAGCGCACGGAGAGGGGAGAGCGTCCCAGTGGAGGGAGAACATCGAAGAGAGAGAGACAGATAAGGGAGGAGCGCCGCACACGCACGTCGAAATAGCGCGAATGTGGTCCCTGGAGGGCGCAGCGGTCGCGCAACGACTCGAATCAAACCTTTGGCGGGCTTTTCGAAGAGATGGTGAACACACGAAGGCCGCCGGACGAATGAGAGGCGGCGTTGTCGTTCGACGCCGAATGCGAGCCCTTTCCCAAAAAGTGGTAAGAGGAAAAACTCCCAGTCAGTCGCGGCTCGCGGCGTTATCCGGCTGCAGCCACTCAGCTTCACAGCGGCGGCGGCAATGGCCGTCGCTGATGCTGTGCATGACGTTGGGGAGCTCAGTTCACTTCTAGAGCCTGTTCGGGGCGGCCGATGCGGCTGGAGGCGGACATTTGGCAACTGAAATCCAAAGCAAGAGCAGCTCAAGGATCCGATTGCCTCGAGCGTGCGCGCTTCGGGAGACGTTCTGTGATCCGATCGTCGAAATCGTGGCAGCTGCATTCCACCAGTACTTGTTTCGCCGTGCTGTGAGGACCGACGTGGCACGATCGATACTGTTGTTTGAGACTTGATTCGCTAGAGCTCTATCTATGTCCCACATAGGGAGCCGGGATTCAATATCGCATTCTCTTCCACGGAAGCCCGCTCGGCGTGGTTATACAGAGACGAGCAATGCACATTTTCTCTCCGCCCAACTTTTCGTTCTCTGTGATGAGAGTACGTGATGGACGGAGAAACTTTCCTCTCCCTCGTCGTTCGATTTCGTCAGGGATTCTTGAGTCCGGTGTTATCATTTGGGTCGCGGAAGCCAGTTTCCTCAGATATCGAGAATCCCACCGTTTCGGAGCGAGCGGAACCGGAGAGGGAGCCCTTGGTAGCTCGATATCCGAGCAGCGGTTGCCTCAGAATCGGACAAACGGGAATGCCTCCTCTCGGAGAATGGAATTATAGCAGTCTCTGCCCCGATGTTTTCCACGGGGTCGGAGAACGTGTCGTCGGCTCCCGGAAAATATCGAGGGTGGGCTTTCGACAGGAAACCAATCGTTGGGCCGACGGTCTCTCAACCAAAGGAGTATCAGAGGAGATCATCGAACCTCATACCGTATAGCGCCATCTGCCCTGTGGCAGTGAGTCTTCTCTTCCCCTCTAGAATCCTCCCAACTCAGTCTCTCCACTGATTTTCTCCAAGGAACACGTATTCCTCCTCCTCGCCCGAGTACTCGCTCGCTGCTCTTCCTCCCCCAACCTCAGACTTGTTCAACATCACAAGGGGGCAAAGTTTCAAAGATTTCACTCTTCAACGGGCTTCAAGTTTCAAGTATTGCCGCGAACAAGATGACCCTCGTGGAGTTGGATACGTTTAGTAAAATAGCACCATCCACAGCTTCGTCCGGAGTTTCCGGCCTATTGGAAGGGGTGATCAATTTTGATTAGCTGTTACACGATGGGGGATTCTTGCTCTCTTCTCTTTTCGATCACTGTATCGTCCGTAGAGTCGAGGGCTAAAACATGATCCAGTGCAGCTGTTGCGGCATCGAGAAAGTATTCCAGAACGACTGGAAGCTGTGTTGATGCCTCTATCTGCCACAGTCACTCTTGTCGTTAGAGTTGTTCGCGTTGTTCCTCTTGCTTCGGTTGTTTTGAAATTCCTCCTCCTCCCTCCTGGCGCTGACAGCAGCAGCATGCTCTCTGGGGGCGATTAAGGACGCCCGAATTTCCGAACGCCTCAAACGGACGGATTCGTCGTTTTCTTCATGCGAGCTGGTCGTGTAGTTCTGGATCCACGACCTGCGCTCAGTACGTTCCCTCCACGAAGTGTTGTCCGACGATCGGAGAGTCGAACATGACTCCTGAGTCGAAGCTTCGAGCTCGGGTTTGATCGTTGCCGACACCGTTTGTGTCCGACAAGTGAGGTTGCCTCTCGTTACCTCCGACCTTCACGACTTTGAGAAGAATCTGTAATTTCAATCAACGGAAGAGCGGAGGCCGTCGCCCCGGCTCGAGAGCTTTGATTCGCTTCCGATTCGCATCGGCTGAGTTAGCAACCCAGGCGGCCGGGACTCTTTCGGTCAGCCGCAACCGATGCTTCTCCTGAACGTTCGGACCCTCTCGAGTTTAGCGAGCCAAGTTCAAGACAAGAAAGTTGGTTTGATGAGTCGCCATCGCGGAGAGCAGCGCAACGGGGATTGAGTGCTCCAGCAAACAGGCGGGGAGATCGAACACTGGATGTGGTACAGTCGGATATTTTTAGCTCGATCCATGTTTTCACTGACAAAGATCCCCCTTCGTTCCCATGAGTCGCCGTCAACCGGCCGCGCAGACTGTTTGATTGGATCATTGTGCATGCTCTAGGACAACAATGGTCGCCCTTTTGTTCGTCGATGCCCTTTTGGTCTATAATGGGCTACTTGGAGTTCGGTCACAAAGGCTCCGCTCTCAAATTAGAAGTTTAATTTCCCGACTCAATCGATTCCCGGAGGCAGATGCGTCCCGGACCGGTAAACGTGGCCTTTCGGAGGAAGCTCGATCTTCATTTTGAGCTTTTCCACTTGCTCGAGCTTAATTATTCCCGGAAATTTACGACGGAAGATTCCGAGAGCCGGGAGGTGACGTTGATCGACGATGAGTGGGTTTTGGAAAACTCTCAGATATGCGTGAGGAGTATCTCGGCCTATGGCGTCCTCGGTCATCTAAAACACTTCATGAAATAGCTCGATTCACAGAGAGCCTTTCGTTGTGGCTCGGTTGCAGAGTCAGTCAGCTGACGCGATCTGTTTTCTTCATTTCCAGCTTGCGAAGACCTTATAAGACACATGTTGGTCATCGATCCGGAACGTCGCTACACAACAGAGGAAATTTTTCAGCATCACTGGATGATGGAAAAAGTCAGTACGCCTTCGTCGCCATGTTTGCAAAGCCAGAATTCTGCGAGCTCCGACACGGGGAGCGCTTCCTCAGATGAAGAAAATGAGCTCATCATCGAGCATATGCTGCAGATCCCAAACTCGACTAGGGACGACATAATAACTTCTGTCAGAGTAAGTGTTCCCGCTCTGTTCCATGAGATGCTTGATCCTCGGCCGCCGCAGAGTAGATGCAAACGCTGAAACCCCGCCGCGAACGCCTACTCTACTCCGGAATGTTTTTCCCTTTCCTCTCTTCTTTGACGAGTCTCTTGTGAGTCCTAGCAACTCATTTCAAAAAGGTCACGAGAGCCCGAGCTTGCAAGCCATCAGAACTTTCTTTTGAGAACATAGTGAAGCGCCCATTTTTCCGCTGTGAGTTTCGCCTGCGGTTTTCCGTTCAGCGAATCCGGCGGGTTCTGTTATTCATGTGCGCGCACTCTCAACCAACGATGGAGCTTCTTCTTCTGCATGGAACTCATGAGGAAAGCTGGATGTTCGGAAGTAGCGTGAGCGTAAAGCCCGAAAGCGAACACGTTTGCCTAATTGAATGCAGCGCCGTTATCGGATGCGATGCTCTTTGAAGATCTGCGATCTGATTCCGGCTCGTTCTCTGACCTGGGAATCCCATCGGATCGGTCTGCACCATCATATGATGCGTCGGAGCAACAGCAGCGGCCCGGAGCCCCGTTTCAGATCCTGAACAAATCGAATGAGCACAATCTGATAGAATCCGTTTCTTATTGCGATCAGGAAAATCGATTCGACAACTATGCCGCAATTTTCCATCTTCTGAAAGAGAAACTCCGGTCGGAGCCGATGCAGACGCTCCTCCCAGTCGTAGCATCGCATCAAAGGAAATCCAGCATTACCACGGGCATTGGTGAGTTCCCGTCGCGATATCAGCAGCACACGACCGACCTGAGGACAGATGATTGTGAATGATTCGTGAGCTCTCCGTCCGACGCGACAAGCGAGCCTTTCGTTCCGTCCGAGTGGGAGAAGAACTTCTCAGGCTCACCAGCTCAAGGTGTATCTTGCTCAAGGTGCAGATATATATTTTACCACGCCGTGAACCTGATTCGCTGAGGCGGAGGAGGGCGAGAACCACTCTACTTTGTGCTCGCTGCCTTCGGATACGATATGTTCCCGATTTTCTACGGGGCTCGGAGGCATACTAGCGGTTCGTTGTTGAATCGCAAAGCTTCTTACGGGGTTCTCCTCTCTCTCTCTCTCTCTCTCTCTCTCTCTCTGAACACCAGTGGAACGCCCTCCCGTTTCTCCTCCTTCTCTGAGCAATGACAGCACGGGGAGCAATTCCAATTCGATGCCGTTACCCCCGACACCGGCGTTCCCAACCGGTGCTGCTCTGGACTGGAAGAAGGACGCTCTCAACCAGAGCGAATCATCCCTTGAAAAGGTTTGTCGTCTGTTACGTGTCCGGTCTTGCCCTTTCCTCCTTGCTCATGGTCCCCCAGAAACTCGAGGTAACTAACTCCGAAATTTTAGTTCGGAGAAAATTCTGAACAAGACACAGACGAAGATGCCTCGAACGGACCTAAGGACGCTTTAGTTATCCGACGGCACACGGTCGGCCCTGAAGAGGATTCAGGACGTCAGGCTCCCACACCAGCAATTCTCAGGGTAAGCCTAAATTTCGCTTGTCCAGTCCCAGGGCATCGTTGTCCCAGACGCAGTCGCTGTAGCAGTGTGTCCTTGTCCTCTGTCGAGACTGTGTGTTTGTCGATTAACTCGATTCGCTTTTGCTTCGGTAGGTACCATTGCCGATATCAGCGCTGCCGAACATGAACCTGCCGGCGAATCTGCCTCTTGTACAAAATGAGTCCCCGCAAAACTTTTGCGTCAAGGATCAACACCTGCTCAAACCACCCGAAGAATTTCTCTCGTCTGCGGGTCAGGGCATCTCACGGAGGGCATCTGACGGCGGCGCTAATATCAGCGTACACTACCATAATCGCTTCGATCACTACTCCCACAACTATGCTCAGCCTTACAGGACATTCAGCCCTCACTCCAGAGACATTTCGGTAAGGCTTTCACGATCAGAATCGTTTCCCCACGTAAACAGAACGACGGGAACCCATCTTCCCGCGTCGTGGCACTCCAGTTCCCCTCTCGCGTTTTCCTTTTTCCATTCGCGCGGTGTTTCCGGACAGACTTGGCAATTTCATCTGGCGGACATTGATGTGAAAGTTGTAGCTACAAAACTAACGAGGGTTCCTGTTTGTTCCACACAGAACTCTCTGAGTAAGTACAAACTTTCCTCGTGCGTGCTAATCGAAGGTGTTTCATTTCTTTCCCTCTCCTGCCTCTTCCTCGCGCCTGATCCTCCTGCCGGTGTCGGTGATTGCACAGCCGGGTCGTCGGTTCAGCCGCGATGAGGCGAATTGTTCTTCTTCATCCCCTCATGACCCTGAGCTGAGTCCCCGGCGGAGCGTACGAACTAGAGAGCCCCCTTCGGCGCTCGAAGGTCCGCCAGGCTCCTCGACCGGAGCGTCGGCCTGGTTCCGTGCGCAGATGATGTCCGCTGGGCGACAGCGTCGGAGTGGTTTGATTGCGTTGCTTGACAAGGCGCAACAGAGCCATAACTGTGAGTAGCTCGCCCCTCGAACGAGCCTTGGGCCCTCGGGCCCTGACAGGCCCAGCCGTGCCCATGTTCTACTGCCAACCACATCTTCCCCCTCTGTCCTATGCAGATCTGAATACCTCCTAAACAAGACAATGATAATATTTCCCCGAGGAAAACTTGATTTTTCTCATCGATTGCCTTCCAACGGTTTAGTAACGCGGCGATGCAGTGAAGGCGGTGGAAGTCCTCCCCCCCTGGCCTTCATGACGCCAGGTGGAACGACACCTCACATGTTGAAAGCGCTGCAACAGGAGCACCAGATCCTGCTTCAGCAGAAGCATCATGCACCCTTGAGTGACAGCGAGCGTGCCGAGGTCCAGAGAAGACACACCATCCATGTACAACAGATGCAACAGGTCCAACAGCAGCAAAGGTTCGTCTATGAATCTCCGAAATCGTTCTCGACCCCATTTCCCTCGCGAACATCTGCTACGGGGAGGAACGGAGCGATCGTTCACAAAATCCCATGCTTCGAGACGACTGTGATTCGTCCTCGGTGTCCCTCGGTCTCTTGCGCTGAGCACCTCTCGCTAACACTTTGCTCTCTGTTTCCCAGATTGCAGGCTGGCGTAATGAACTTATCGATGAGCTCTCCTCCATCGATCGCTTCGTCGCCGATCCACACACCATCCGGAGGAGTCCCCCTGTCCCCTCAGCTGGCGAGACTGAGCTCCCAGCAACAAGTTCTGAGCCAATTGCAAAGACTTCAGCTGCAGTTCAGCAATATCGATGACCCATCTTCGCGCGCGTCGACGCCCTCGCCGCCAGTGCGCATCCCGCAGCTCGTTGTGACCGATCTGAGTCCGATGGTTATTCCTCCGATGGTCGCTTGTGTTCCTCCGGGCTCGCAAGCGTCGTCGGTATCGCCCTCGACAGCGACGACCTCTGCGGCCGCGGCGGCAGCGGCGGTCGTGGCGGCCGCAGCTCAATCAGGATACATTCCGCATATCAGTGTCACGGACGAAAAAGGCGAGGACTGCGCCCTCTACTCGCCCACGCGTTGGGTGGAGAACACGGTCCTCGACGACACGTCTCCCACGACGAGCACAGGCGCGGGGGCTGTTGGCCTTCCTACTATCACCGAGAACCTCTTCGAACCGCAAACGGTTTACCGGAGAGGGAGCGCTGAGAACGACTACGAAGATGTCATGGACTACACCCCGGAACTCCTACAGAAAACGCCTAGTGGCTCTCTGTGCATGGAACTCACTCTTAACCAGGGCAGTCTCGGTGAAATTCAACGGGCTCTTTGCGAACGAGCGGCCGACCTCGTGCTGCAGCGATCAGAACGCGGTCTGATCGCTCTCGAACCACAGGGTGTCGTGCAGGTCGAGCTCGAACTCGATCAGAGACTCCTGAAGATGCGACGTCTCAGCGGGGACACCGTGCATTACTCCCGACTCTGCCAACGTCTCATCGAGTGCATGGACTCTGTGGTCGGGTAGCAGTGAGGTGTTCCTAGGCACCGAAATCATCCATTCCTTCAACGAGAAACCGACGTAGATCTACGGGGTGCGCAAGGAAACAATCAGTCGATCCAGGGGCAAGTCACAGAAGCTGTCGGATCGATCAACTCTCGTGACCGAGGGCTGAACAAGCATTCAAGAGGACTTCGGTCAAATGTCGACTCCACTCACACAAATAGCAATTTTCAATCACGAGCACCCGTCTGAATCGAAAATCGGCTCCCTGTCGAAAGGGCAGAGGGAGGCGAGCGTACCCAGCTTAAGCCTTTCCGTTGCTCGAGGAGGTGTTGGGAGGGGAATGGTGAGAGCGGGGAAAGGAAGAGGGGACTTCGAGCTAGAACCCCACTCGGGCGAGTCCAAAGAAGTGCAAATCCAGTCACGATCTCTCCGGCAAAGTCTGAGCACCGGAGACGAATAAAACGAGAGCAACGAATCCCGGGCCGAGCGGAGCGAGACGATATTAGCCAACGATTTCTCGGTCCCGACGTGCGAAGGCATAAATGGATTCGTTGTTCTGAGCTCGCAGCGTACCGTGGTGATGTTGTTTCTCTCTGTGATTCGGTGGATAGCTGACATGCGGGCAAACTCCGGCGACGACCAACTGGCATTACGATATTGTTACTGATTGTTATAGGGAAGCGTGGTGGCGACGGGGATGATATCATATGAACATTCATTGATAACAGCAGCAGTGGTGATGAAAATGGTAATTATGATTATTGAAGTCACGCTGGAACGTAGAGTGACAGAGCTGTCGATGATCACATGATACATAAGGTTGCTGCATGGAGCACATTGTGCTTATTTTGATTAATCGATGTCGTGGATAATAAGCTTACGGGAACGCGATTGTACCGTTGTTAGCCATGTTGGCGATGGTTGATGTTAGTGACACAAACGATTGTTTTTGAGAGCCTTCCTGGGAGAATGTTGTTCGAATGTTCAGTCGCGGCTTTTGGACTGCTCGTAGGCGGCTACATGCAGATGTACGACAGACGTAGAATGCGTGAATCGAGGTCGGGAGCGAGCCTGGAGGGGTACTTACCAATATATAGTGTCTCCGCAGTGTCCGCGTTTTCCGTAGCGGCATCGCTCATCGTTTCGGAATGTTTCCGATAAGTCAATGGTCGGAGAAGGACTCTCATATAAGGCTCAAATTGCCTCCTCAAATACTGTCCTGCGGAGAGTGATTCCTGTGGGAGTCTCGTGTGCGTTATGAGAAACAGCGACCTTGGGTAGCCTGCTCAAAAATCCGAAAACCAGAGACACGCGCGTGAACACATCTTAAAAAATCAACCCATGTTCAAAGATTGCTTGGAAGTTCCTCTCTCACCAAGCGAGAGATTCAAGAGACGAGAGAACGGGATTCACAGCTTTCCTCGCCTCCACGGAGATCGCGATTCGAGCTACTTCTTAACTAACGCACGTTGGAGCGTATCCAGAATGTAACAGAGGAGATATGAATGTTGATATTGACCTACGTTAGCTCAAGTCTGCAGCTCACCACACCTTCATTCATTCCCGAAAACTTCTGAAAACTGGCAGATCCATCTGCCTCGAGCTCTAGAAATCGTGCACTGGCTCCGAGGGGAGCTGAATCAGTTGAACCTTGGCCAGCCAGAGAAGCTGAATCAGAATCTTCATGAATGAAGCGATCGACCGCGCCCCGAGCGGGATGCAACCGGATCGTGCGAGAAAGAGCTTATCAACTTCGCGAATTCGTTGGAAGGAGCCCGGCGCCAGTAGCGCTAGAGTTCCGAAAATCTGATTGGGATGAACATGAATGGATTAGATAGTCACTTCTCCAGTTTACCTACCTATTCTACAGCGTAAACACTGAGTGAGTATGGCGTTGATAACAAAGAGGGAAAGAAATAATTGAATCGGATTCTACTGTAATACGTCCGCGACACTCTGACTTGCTCGGGAGTTCGAGCATCAGGAATAGTGTAAATAAAATGTGTATACGATGATCCGTGGGTTGTTCTGAATCATGTTTGAGCTGGGTGGTGAGAACGTATCTACTGAACAATTGTCGAGTTCAAGCAGGCACGATTGTCCAGTTGACTGGGGTGCCGGGCGCCACTAATCTCAGATCCCGAAGTTTGACTCGATGCGGGAGCAAGATGCCGAAAATATCCGACCGAGAAGTTTCAGCTCGGTCGTTGTGCGACAACACCCAAAGCAGCGAGAGGAGTCGACTGTGCTGTTTACTATTTCTGGAGACCGGCGTTCGTCGTCAACTTACGTCCCTCGGCTTTATGATCCCCGTGACGCAAGAGCAGAATATTTGCGTCATGGCGCTCATTTGATGCTCTCGGCATGCGGAAGCTAAACACATTGCGGAGAGCCTCTGCCGAACATCCGCGAGGTCAGCGGACATCCTTCGCGTTCGGATCCTTCGAGGCCTTCAAATACGCGGCTCTGACCCCGTGGAGAACGATGTGCAATCGGTTAAACGAGGATCCGTCCGTTGAGAGTCTACGTCTTTTCCAGGTGGGAGCCAGAAGTCGGCTACCGTCTCGCCCACGCAGCCGTTTCCTGCGCCGTCCGGAAGTGCGCTCAATAACTAGCTCCAGAGAGCAGTGAACAGAACGTCGGGGAGGGACAACAGGAAGGCATCGCGCGGGAGGCAAGCGATCGGGAAAGATTCTGGAACTGGGGGAGAGGCTTCGCCGCCCTCAAACGCCAGGTCGGCTCTGCTCTCCTATTTGCCCGCCTGCCTGGACAGCGCAACCTTGGACTCCTGGGGGCTTGAGCTAAAAATAGATTATTTTTGTTTTTCGGTTGAACCTCTCGCTCCGGACGCCCTCCTCCTCAAAGTCGCCGTCGTCGTCCTCCTCCGATGTTTGTATGGACCTCGCGCACCGGTCGCCCGAAGGATGGAAGCGTGGTGGCGCAAACGTTTCGCCGGCAACCCCGCGACGTCACGCCGTCTTTGGAAATACGGTTCGCCCTTTGTTCCCGGTGAGCTGATTGGCGCCTCCTCCGACGCGTAGATTCTCTCGGCGGCTGGAGAGTCAGCTTGTTGTTCACTCCCCGGCAGAATGAGCAGCACAGCAACATCTTCTCCCGACGCATCGAGAACTCACCGACAGCAACGGAGAACCAACCGGCGGGTGACTGGAAACACAGAGAGATAGGTAGACTGGGAGTCTGCAAGATTGGCTGCCGAGGAGGCTTGCCAAATGACCTGCATGAGAACCTGTCATTCACTCGGTCCGCCGTTCTGGAACGGTTGAACAACAACGTCACCGGCAGCGTTGGCAGGGTGTAGCACCGTCAGAGAAGGCTACGAGCAGAAGTTTTGAATGAATGACCGGGACCAGGGCGGCTTCCTTGTCGCGACGTGGAAAGTCTCCCGATGACTTCGGGGGAAGAGGCCTCGAATGTTCAGGTCTTCGCTTGCCCCAGTCGAACCCCGACTTTTCCGTTCAAGGGGTAACCCGTGGGCCCGGTAAGCCCCTCGGCGGGTTTGAGTGACGTGCGAGTTGCGCGGATTTCCACTCGATCTCAGTCGCTTCGCGTTTCTCGGGCCAGGGTCGAAGCGGTGGCATCGGAAGCCACAAAGGAAGCTGGAAAGATCCGAATACAAGATGTCAACGAGGTAGCGGGCGGCATCAGCTGAAATGACGTCAGGTTCGGTCGGCGCCTCCACCTCGAGACTCTCTTGTCGACTCTTTGCGGGAGAGGGTGGGCATAGGATGTTCTATTTTTAGTTCGGAGAGCGCGACGATAGCTGCTGTTCGCTGCGTGCTGCCACGGCGGTCCTAGAACGGTGGACCCTTCAGTCAGCTGCGGACATCCATGCTCTACGGTGTCGTTAATCAGCCAGCCAGTCAGTCATTCGGTCGGCCAGTCATTCTGTCGACCCGTCAACAGTCCTCGCTCCGACGTCGTTCATGAGCGGCGGATTTGGGAATTTTTTGTGCGCTGTGTTCGACCAATGTTGTTGTTGTCGGTTACCGTCGACGCTGCGGCAGCTGCGAGTAGGCATCAGGGAAGGTGAAGCCTCTGTCGGAGAGAGCGCGCAGGACAGCATTTAGGCCGGTGCTAGTGTGTTGTTGTGACGAACTGACTGTCGGCCCGCATTGTCAACCTGTGAAACGGAGCCTTCCGGGATCCGTCCCTCGACGGCGTCGAGATTGACATCGGGATTTATTTCGAACTGTCGGCGGTGGCGGCGGCGACATCGGAAGCAGTCCGCAGCCCGCAACGGCAAAACAGCCGGAGCGGCATCGAGAAGGAGAGACATTTGCGAAAACGACCGAAATTCTCGCTCGCCCCTACACAGGACGCATGAACTCGCTCGCGCAGACGAAAACATAATATCCTCTCGAAGCCGTTGACTTAACAGGTCGCCGGAGTTTTCTGACTGGCAACATTGTTGTTATTCCTCAGTCCTGCCTCCTGAGAGACGGTAAGCCAAGTTGTCGCCCTTACCTAGATAGAGACCGATTGAAAATGAAAACGATTTGAGTAGCATCGACCTGGAAAAGTAGCATCTCAGACCTTTGGGTTCGGTGTTTGGGCTTGTTGATTGATCTCGGCTGGCAGCTCAACCAGGGCAAAGGTTCGGGAAGAGTTACCGTTCTCGTTTCTGCTGTTGTCATTGTTCCATTCGTTGTGGTTGTTGCGGCTGGTGCTGCGAGCGCCGACAGGAACGAGATCCAGTCCTGGGCGGAGAAACGTGATCGAGACAGCCTGACCACCTGACACTATGACTTGCGGGCTGCATGGCCTACTGAAGCTCCGTTCCTCGGACCCCGGCATAGACATCGCGACTCTTCAGTCGCCGCTTGTTCTTCTGCTTCCGAACTGGCGTCGATCGGAGCTTCGCGCAGGGAGCTCCGTTGACGGGAACCTGCGAAACATTGAGCAGATGGACGATGAATGACTACCACAGACGGTCGTGCGTTCCGTTCCGTGCATCGGCTTCTGAGACTAGGAACTCCTGACACAAACCAGTGAGCAGCTTCTTGTTTCGCGGAATCGATGACATCATGAAGTCTGATTCAAGTCAAAAGAGGATTACGAGGATTCTCGGCTGGGCCCACCGGTGACGGCGGGCGGGCGAATATTGAGCGCCAGGTCGACTCCTTTGACTCGGCGATCAAGAGTTAAGTAGGAAACGCTGATCACTCGATGTTGTTGATTCCGATCCAGCCGGCAACCACGTTCTCCTCGTGCGACCATGACGACGAGGAATCGGGATCGGTTACTCCGCACTATTGGGTCTTGATAGAACTCACGAAGACCTCCTGAGATCTGGTGAACCCTCTGAGATCCGGTGGGAGGGGCGCAATCAACGGCTGCCAGCTCGTTTTGACGAATGATGGTGAAGACGACGGGCACAAACCTCGAACACGTATTTATGTTCGGTCATGGATTGAGTGATGAGAGAACGGATCCAGCGAGAGAGCTCGCCATCCAGCATGCTTCGCCGACCTGCGCGCCCAAGCGTCTGGCACCGCCAACGCGGCAGAATCTTGGTTGGCTAGCTGTGACTGGCTGAGGGCCATACATCCAGCCGGCAACAAGTAAGAGCTAAGCGCGGCTTGGTTGCGCATTCGATTGGCCGGCTGTCATTCAAACTGAACTAACAAGCCCCAGTTAGACTAAGTGATGCGTCTTTTCGATCCATGGCATTCTTCGGCAATCGAATATGCAGCCGACCGAAGAGACGTACTCGCTCGGTAGGCGTTCTCGATTACGTCGCGAATCGCTCCGAGGACTTCGACGCTTAGTATCCCGGCAAGAGTGACCGCGAAAGTTCTCGAGCGAGCGGATCTGCTCCCGGTTTTTCCCCGCTCTCCCACCGAACACGAAGCGCGCTCGTCCGGTACCTCACCAGGAGGAGCCGGCCCGGATTCCCGCTCTGCGCAGCTGACATTTCTACGTGGCTATTCAAACGTCGTATCAAAGGCTTGGACGTTCGGCTTGCGACAGCATCTGAAACTCCGAATGATATCCATGCCCTCCCCCCAACAAGCTCCCCGCAACCCTTTTGAAATCCCGGATTTCGCACGACTCCCCCAAGGCCGCCGAAATCCCCTACGGTGCTCCCTGGCGAGTCCCTCCTGTCCCTTCGCGTGTGGAGGGACATGACGTCCCACAGGAAGCCCTCTCTCTCTGTCTCCGTCCAGGTCGCTGCAAACACATTCACCCCCGCAAACTATTTCTGGCATCGTTACCCTTCCCCGCGACTTGACGTCTCCTCTGGACGCCCAGGAGACAACGTTCCTGACATACTTTCGTTGCTTTTGCTCTGACTTATTCCCATCGAAATCCGCTGACGACAGAGTTTTCGAAAGCGAGAAGCGGCTTCCCTTACTTCGCGACATAACAAGGCTTCGCCCTGATTCAGAGCAGTATTCTCGGAGAACGGGCCCAGTTGTCCATGGAAGAAACGCTGGCGAATCGAGTGGAAATGCTGGAGAATGTCGCTTCATTGGGATGAGGACACGGAAGCGAATCGCGGTGGCAGACAGAGTCGGACCTTTTAGGCATCCTATCAGAGCTCTCATAATGGAGAACCTGTTGGCGGCTTTCGTTTTCGCACTTCGCCGCCGGAGACAAAGAGCTGAGCCTTCCCAAACACGTGGAGGTCTCTATGACGACTCATGATTCTACGTCGTTGAAATCGAGCCCATAATGTGGCGACTCAAGGCCGACGTTCCAACAATTCGCCGTTGTGAAGCTGAAACCAGGTTCTCGAGGAACGACTAGGGCCTTCTATCCCGAACGGCAGTTCTGAACTCAACGACGCTCGGAATGAGATCCGACTGATACTCATGACTTGAACTCATGAGTCACTTGAATAGGAACGCGGAGTTGAGGGTTACGGCGTCAACCTCGGGGAACAGCTCCGTTGGGTGCGAGAAAACGAGATCCTCTCCGATCTTCATGAATTCCAAGTCGGTCGAAATCGCTGCGGGTCTGAAGCGATTCACTGATCTCCATCGTTATCCGTGGCGAGAGTACGTATCCTTGTCCCGTACGCCAACGGCGTATACAGTTCAGTTCTGAAGCTCACGCAAAGCCGGTCCACCCGTCTCTCGAGAGAGTTGATGATTCATGTAGGTGAGCAGATAAATGGTCAGGATCAGGTGGTAAACCATTCCATTGGAGAGGCCAGATTCCGAGTATCTGAGGGAACCGTTGAACGACACAAAAAGTCGCAAGAGATTCACTTTCATGTCACCCCCAGGAAGGGAAGTACCGGAGGGTGACTCCGGAGGGCTCCACGCGCTGGTACTGAAACAACTGGAGGAAGCACAGATCGATTGAGGGAAGGGTTTTGGTCGAACCGTGCCCGTGTATGGAGGTCCTGTTAGCCGGCGAGCGCAGGTTTGGGGAAATCCTGGAGCATCACAAGCGGCTGCACGTCTCGCGTGCACGGGGCGTGTCAGATCGTGCCGGGGGAATTTACTCGGAATTCACTGAACGCGATTTTTCTCTCCTCCACGTTTCCCCCTCTCTCTCTCCCTCTCGCTCGTTGTATGTGCAACTGCTTTCTCCTACAGCGACGAGGTCGCGCTGGACGTGAACTCTCGAACGTTCTCGAAGGTTCTGCTCCTTCGCCTCCCTTGTTTCCCTTTGCCCAAGCACAACCGAGGGTAGAATCGATGCCGAGGACTCGTTGTAGGTTTGTTGCTCCAACTCGATTCGGATCTCCATCGCCTGCCACATTCGGTGATCCGGGTACTCCGCTGACAAACATCGACTCTTGGCCGTTTACGGTTCGAACTATGTCTCGCGAAACCAGGAGTTCCGACAGGAGTCGACCGTGAGAGTCGCGGTCGTGTATGCGACCGAAGGAAGACACGCTGTGCCCTGGAATCCGCAGGGGTGATAGCGATAGCCACCGTGATGATGAGAAGAAGTCGCCACCGATTTGACGAAGGCGACCAGCCGTGAGCCAAGATCGCGACAACCCTCAAATGACGTCGGAGCTACGCACTCGACGTGATGGGTCTGTTTACGAGACCCTCAACACATCACAACTGTAAAACGACTTTCAGGGAACTTCCTAAGGACTTAGTCGCGGCCGAGACCATATGTAAAGTCTCCTGAAACGCCAAGCGGGTCAGAATGCAGCTCTTCGGGCGGCCGTTGATCCGCCTCGGACCCTAAAATCGAGAAATATCTGAACCGCTATTTAAAGAGACCTGGGCTAATGCTTCGGATGTTATCAAAGCACCTTTTGGAACAGGTCATCCATCCATCCCCGTTCGTCGTCATAGTGAGCACCGGATGGCGGCTGACACAGAACGAGAGTCAGGATAGACGCCTGTTTACGTGAGCGTCGATACAAAGTCCGCTCGAGTTGGGCTCTACCCGTTCGCGGTGTTGCGCACAAGACGGTCCGATAGTACACCGATTCAGCTGCCAAAAGACTCAGAAAGGTTGTCTCCAAATGGAGTGGCGGCCGAGATATTTCATGTCGAAAGGCTGAAACATGGCTTCAGCGGGGCTCTCGCTGAATTTATAATATCAGTGGATGGTACTTCGCTGCTCTCATGACAACTACACTAGAGGAAGATCTTGACGAAAGACAAATGTTCCCATCCGAGTTCTTTTTACATCCGTTCGACGAGCCATATATTCATAGTGGTCACGATGGCTCTCGAAAACGTACGCGTCTCGCTGTGGCATATGTTCGGACGCTTTCGGCATGAAATCGTTGCTACAACACCTGGCTCTTGGTGGAATGCCCTCGTTTCGAGGGTTCCAGCAGATCCTTTTCCGTCACGAGATTATTTATCTGGTTCTAAGGAATATGGAGTGAGAGGCTGCCTAGTCGGAAAGCTCTCGTCTCATAGAATAATCAACAAGGACCGCGTCTGTGTGATCTGCTCTAAATCCGGGAATAGAGTTCCGATCGTCGCCAAGCCTACGGAAATGCGCTGAAGTCTCAGTCTACAAGTTCCTGCTCTCATCCGATCGGCCCGCCGGTACCAGTCCTGCAGCCTCTGTTGCGGGAACTTGACCATCATCTTCGAGCGACGGGGGCTCGAGATAATAAGGAGTATCGCGAATGCTTCAGCAGAATACTCCATCAGAACAAGGGAATACCAGTAAGGACAGATGGGGTGACCAAGGCATTGAGTCTGGATGTTTACCAAAGAGGACGAAGAAGTGATATACGATAACCGGAGAGGAAGCGGCCCACTTGCATCAGCAAGGGCGGGTGTGCTTTCAACTCTAAAATAACGCAGCAGACTCCAACGAAAACATCGATAGACGAAGGAGGCATTCAGCATGTGCCGATGAAGTGTGCACTACATACTTCCGAGGCAAGAGAGCGCCGAAAAAGACTAGGACTCTACGGAGATCCAGATACCGTTGGAATGAAGACGACGAAGAGTCTGCAGCAAAAGTGGATGGAGACCCGGACGACAGGGACTCGACTCTGCCATATTATCTCTGAAAAATAAATAGGTCAATAATAATAAACTCGTACCATAACCCTTAGAATCAGCTCTTCGGGAGAGATTTCGGGATGACAAGGACTCTGTCCGACAGAATCAATCAATTACTCGACAGCACTCGGCTATTGGGAATGATTCCGACGAAACCAATCGACCCACCGATCGATCGGCCGCGCCAACAATTGAATCGCGCCGAGTAGGACTCAGGAGATACCTTGGAACGGTATGACGATACGTCGGCTTTCCGGCCCTCCTGCCCAAAGTTTTCTTCTTCTGCCACGAAGCTCACTGTGAGGGGATATTCTTCGAAAATAGGGGCCACGTAGCTGAGACTGAAACATTGTATCTATCTATCTATCTATCCGGTTGCTCATGTTAACTGGCGTGACGGCGATCCAGAGATTTCTTCTGAGAGCGACTCGCTGCGAACGGAATGGTACCTGAACGAATCTCTGCGGTTCTGTGGATAGAGGGTGTTCAAGCCAGACATGCGTTCTCACTGAGCGGGGAACGGTATTCCGTAGTTCTGGAAGCTCTCAGTGTAGACGGGGAAGTCCCAAAGTGGACTTGTTCGCCACATTGGGAGTTACGGCAAATCGCTTCCTTGTTCCCACTTCTTCCTCCTCGTTGCCGAAGGAACTGGATGAGAAAACATGACAGAAACGACTTTTGTCCAGCTCACTGCGCTGCTCGATTAAGATCGTCACACTTTTCCGTCGATGTCCCATAGTTTCCCAGCTTAGCAGCGAGTTTCCCGCGACGAGCTTATTGATATCTCAGAGCTAGTTCCAGTGGAAGATTCCGCGCCTGAGACTCCTCAGATTTTCATCTTCCGTCCAACGGAAAAGCAAGTCTAGCCCACGCCGACTCGTCCGCGGCCCTAAAAAGCATATTGATTCCAAGTGGGGAAACTCCGAGACGAGGCTCATTCTCCCTGTAGAGAAGGGCTTCTTGGAGGCTTCGTTCACCCCATGGTGTTGCCGAGTCGATCCGCGGCCACCGGGCTGGGTGCCTCGGCTGTGTTAACTACGGAATGTTTCATTCGATGACTATCTGGCGCATCACGACCATTCTGTAGAGTATGCGTTGAATGCCTGACGTCGGAGGTGTCACCTGGACCTTCGAAACAGTGGCTGTCCTTGAGTGCGAATTACGGCCGCAGTTTTTACTACGGCGCGAACCTTACTCGTCTCAAAAGCCCTGGAGGACGCTTCAGCCTCGACTCGGGTCGCGATGAACTCATCAACGATTTCCTCCGCGATTGAGGGATGCTCAAGGGTTTCCGATGAACGAGTGCCCGAAAACTCAGTCCGTCCCGACGCCCCCATGGTATGACCGTCGAATGCGAGCTAGTTTCTCCCGTTGTGTGCGTCAGCATCCCCCATTCCAGGGCCTAATCTCACTCCGCTTGCTAATAACCAGCGCTCGCGAGGTCAGAGAGTTGGGAAACGTCTACAATGCGGGATTTCCGATGGAGCTCGGATGCTCATACCATCCAAATTACCGTTCTGAGCTGCAAATAGGGGACGTATTCAGATCCAGACCCGAGCGAAGTCACGAGGAGCATCTGGGTGCCACGATCTCGAATGGTCGACCAACGGTCGGCACATTCTGTCTCCAACGAGACACAAGCAACAAATACCGCTGAATGCGGTGTTTGAGAGTGCGCAGTGGGCGACAGACAGAGTTCTCCGAACTTCGAGGACCCGGGTAAGGCACCGCCCGCACTTCGCTGGGCTCCGGCCTTCACGAATATAAATCGGACCTCCAGCGAGAAACGTTCGCCTTCGAAGCATCGCTTCCGAAGGCTTTTTTCCTCTCCAATTGTTCGCTGCCATGACCGCGACTAACATCTGGATCACCATGACAGCTCATTCGTGAACTCGTGATGAGCTCGCGAATCGATATGGCATTCAGCAGGGACGCAACGGTCGCGAACTCCAAAATTCATGGGGGGGCGAGGAAGAAACGACCCTTTCAACATACCCTCTCATCATGTGGGGTTGGTGTGCAACGAGCTTGCTGCTTTCGTATCGAGACTTCGACATCTCCACTAAATGTAGTAAATGGGTCACGAGTCGGGACCCATTTACTCATGTACCATTCTTCTCATTGACCATGGTGTCGGGACTCCCGACACCATGGTCAGTATACACATGGGAAGAACAACGGCAATCGCGGCCGCAGATCGTTCAAAGTTCGGCGATCGCTTGCCTGAGCGACCAATTGCTCGCCCGCTCGTCCGCCCGTGGCCTGCCTGTCCGCCCGTCGCCTTGATTCGACCTTCACGATGACGACCTTGGCCGTGGCCTCGCTTAGAGCATCGTTAGCGACACACACATACAAGTTCGTCACCGAATCATGATCGTTACTTGTTCCGTATCGATTTGTCAGGTAGCAGTGTGTGAGTGGCCGTGTTTGCGAGCCAACCAACAATTGCGGCTTGCCCTAAACGGAATACCAGTTCGGGCCGAGCACGGTTAGGCTCTTGAATTTTACGAACTATAGTTTCAGCCTATTCTGGGTTTTTGCGCCCATCAAGTTCCAGCAACTCGGACGGATGTTCGGAATGAATCTTGTCTGCGGGAATTTCCCCATTTAGGACGTCCGACTCCTTCGTTTGGACCTCCTAGTCCGAGTGAGAGAAGCGAGGCTGTTTGGAGGGAGGGGTGGGATCGGGCGGTTCGACGATGTCGGCAAGAGAGCTTGACACAGCAGGGGAAGTGTCATCAAAAAAGATAGAAGTTATCGAGCGCGCTGAATATTGTTCGCCAAGTCTGCGAAGTCGTCGCGAATCGATTTCCATTGGCCTCTGAAACCAAGGTCAGCCTGAACTTAGTTCATGATCGACATATATCCGGCTGAATCTCTGATCTCATCTAATGAAAAATGTAGTCGCTCCGCACTTGCATAACTCGGCGAACATGTTGAATTTCGAAAAAGGTTGCTCCGCCCAGACCGATGTTGAGTGGGAGACTCGACAAAGAGATCACCATGCTCTAAACTGTACAAGCACGTGGACATCACGACTCAAGCTTAGATTCTAGCGGGAATTCCTGAGTTTGAACGGAAGGTTCATTGATTAAGGGCTTTCGTGGCTTGCGCGTCAGTGAATGAGGCTTCTCAAACGGATCATTCGAGCGTCGGCAGCGTGTCCCTGAGCTAAACATCCCATTTTCTAATCATTCCAGATGAGATTCGCGTGATCCCCGTGTGATGATAGCATGACGACCTGTCAGCTTCGAAATGATGATCGGTAAGTGCTCAAGATGAGCGATTGTCTCTCCAAGTTCAAGACGAGGGCGCTCGTAGATGTCACCGTCGTCGGGCATTTGTGTTCCGGTTGCCAGATTGGATGTTCCGGTTGAGAGTTCCGGAGGCAAGAACGTTCGACACATCGGAATGCGTCAGGAGCAATGTCAAATTAGTTATGGAACATTCGGAATCGTATTTTGGAAATCATCCTCGATTCTCGATAAATGATGGTCGAGACTCGGTATTCTGCGAAGAGTGATGAAACGTGATGAGCGTCGAAGACAGCGTGAGTGTCCCTAGAGGACGTCCCTCAAGGTGCGTTAGGACCGATGACCGGCATCAATCTGAGAGAATTGATAAATGATTCACTCGCGACTGGTACTCCCCCGCGAGGCAGACTCCGGCGTTTTTTTGAGGGCGGAGGGGGGGGGGGGCAGAAAAACTGGGTTCTTGATCCCCCGCGGGCAAGAATCCAAACGTTGTTGGCTTGGAAGCTCCATCGGACGCGATTCCAATTTTCAAAAGTCGGAATGGAGTTCGGACCCAGACTCGCGACTTCTGAAAGTGAAAAAAGTATCCAATACGTTCACCAGGTATCCAAGTCGGAGCTATTTGCCAGCGGACAAACTATCGTCCCCAGGAGCTCCGGCGGCGGTTGGCAGCGGCAGCGTTCCCAGAGTTTATTCTAGGCAGCGTTGTTCCGCTGCATTCACGTCAGGCAGACAACGACGACGACTACTAACGCTCTGGCTGCTGTTTTCACTCGGGGCTTCGCTCACCGACTGACTGCTGGTTGGCAAGCGAAGCAAGGCAGAGTACCAAGCTGACTAGCCGCAACTTGAATGACTGGCAGAGAGGCAAGACCAGCCCGTCGTCGTCGGTTCAGGCAGGCGGGCAGGCAGGCTGCTCGACCAGCAGTCCACCCAATTGGTCTGCTTGCTGCCGACCAAAATAGCCTCTCAAGGCTGAAGGATGACGGAGAGCCGTAAACAAACCGCTAAGGCTGCCGCCAACAAAACAACGAACCAATATATCTCGAGGCAGATGGCAACGTAACCACCTCTCTTCCTATAGAAACCACAGAATCGACGTCTGATTCAATCAAATCTCTAGGACTGACTCTAAATAGAACAGTGACGTTCCCGACCGACTCGAGCACAACCTTCCGCCTCGGGGAGAATATTGTAGAAACTATTCTGAGCGTCCCGGCCATTTCAAGGTTTCCAGATGACTTGCGATTCGCGTTCCATCGAGACGGTTTGTTCAGTAACTCGAATACGGCGAAAGGGCCCTCGGTTTCGTCGGCCACGGAGTGAGAATCTTGGATACTGAGAGACAGTGTCGATATCTGGCTTCCTGTTCGGGCCTCGACAAGTGCTGCGTTTCCGGAGTGATTGAAGAGCTGATGTTTTCGGTTGATAGGTTTATTAACGCATTCGTGGCTGTGCTCAGTCGTGAATTTACTCCTCCATTCATGGCGGTGCTCATTGGCGGAAGCTGATCACATGTGATCCGTTGTCTTGGATATGCCATCCATCGGCCTCACGTTCTGTCTTATTTATGTTGAGGCGTTCTCTGGCCGTCGTTCGGCTGCGAGTATGGCTCGGCCCCGCTTGCCTAGAACGTCGGTCCAGCAGCGGCAGCCACAGCGATTCGCGCTCGCCGGCCGAGCAGACATAATAAAGCGAATCTTGTGGCTCTGAGAAACCCAACGACCAGTGAGCACAGCGTGAGCGAGTGTGCATCACGAGTGGTGTCATCACGTACGCTCGGCCCGGTCATTCTGTGTACATTGGCTTCACGGCTTGTTGATGTTGAGCCACAGGTGGTTGAGAAGACGGCAAGGGTCAGAGCTCGACGCAAGAGTCTCCGAAGTTCCCCTGCTCCTCGTCCGAGCCTACCCAACTTGATTTCGTCGGACAGCTCGAGTCCGTGGCGATCAGCGGCCGCCCGCGCCCACGATGTCCACTCGTAGATGAGGGCGTTGTGGTTCGGGTGCGCCCCGCGTCGAGTATCCGATAGAACCGTTTTCTCTCTCGTTCGGCGGCTCCCTCTCAGGCACCGTTTCCGCGATGAAACCGTTGTGAGCGATTGAGGAATAGAGTTGGACGAGCTCCCTATTCTGGAAGTTGCAACTCTCGGCAGTGGGCGAATCAGCCAACGAACGGCGCGCCGGATGAGAGAGTGGAAGAGAGGAAAGATATTCTGAGATGTCGAACAGGACCAAAATAACCAGGGCCACCCTTTGGAGACACAGGCGACGCGCCCGGAATAACCGACTGCCCCTGTAGCGACTTCCTATTTTCGTCTGGGGAGAGGAAGCCGCTCAAATAAGCTTGGACGAATCTATATTATGAGCTAGTTTCCACTAAATTTAGATCCGCCGCACCCGCGGTTCCGGTTACAGCGCCCGAAGCCTCCCGAAAAGCCATTACGGCCCACGTGCATTGTACGCTGTCATGTGGACTCGCGGTCCTGCGTCTCGACGCCCTGCTCTCGCCCCATGGGGTTATGGCCCGATGTGAAAATATCTCACGATCTGAATACTTCATTTCCCGTTCCGTCGGACAGTCCATCGCTGCATCCGCTTTCAGCGTCGCTCGTGGGCTCCCCGGCCGAGAGACCGTCGGCTGGTCGGGTCTATTCGTGAGTCAATCGATTCAAGCACAGAAATCGGGACCCAGAAAAGAAGAGCGCCAGAATGTGGTTACTTGTTGTGAGCTTGCCTCACTCTGCTCTCCTGGCAGGCTGCTAGCAGACTGGAAATAGAAACATAAGACACTATTCAACAATAGAACACAAAGAGACGGTCGTCGGCCAACGCCTTCGAAAGTTCCGTTCTCGGCCAAGCTGAATGCCACGTGATTACACACCATTAAGAAGAGTTTAGCTTCGTGTATTCGTTCCAGTACTCAAAACGAATGCGTTCGGCCGGCGTTCGATGGCCAGTACATGTCCAAGAGCTTGTACATCGTGCTCCGAGAAGCTGCCAGGGCGATTCCTCACAGTTCATTTGACTTGGGATTTGATCCCAATCAAGGGAGCGCCATGTCTCGCAAGGCCCGTTCTTTTAACTGCAAGCTTTCGCCCCCCGGCGCGAGGAAACCCGCCGTGAATCTCGCAACAGAATCGCTCCCCCAAAAGGTTGTCAAGCTCGGAGGACTGCGGGGCAAGGCGCATGTGAGTCTCTCGACTTCGGAATCCCTCAGTTACCTTTCAAAATTAGGTCCTCCGCGAGGAACTTCCCGCCTGAATGAGAGCGAGGGACACAGAGGGGATCGTCAGGAAGCATTGAGCGAGGAATGACATCTTCAGGAACCTTGACGGGTTCGCTCCAATTGAGTTCCCCGATCCCTTCTGTCCGCCGACGATTGGTACACGCCTCATGCGCTCGCCACACGAGAGTCCCGATAGACAACTCGGCTTTCAACCGGTTTCCGTTCAATATGCCTGCTCCGAGCTTGATGGAACTAATTGGCGATGGTGAGTCCACCAATGCCAACGTCTGCGCTCAGTCCCACTGCATGGAAACAGCCGTAATCAAAAAGTCGATAGTGGCCCGACGGATTGAGCTAAAGCCGCACTCTATGACTCTGGAGCTTCGACTTTTACTCTTTGTAGAAGAACACGCCGGATGACCCTCTGGCATCGTGTCTCTTTGATCTAGATCCTCGAAAATTCGAAACCCGTCAGCGGCTTCAAACACGCGACGCCGTTTGAATCCAACATCTTCTACCGGTTCCGGACAAGGTGAACAAGCTTTGGCACGGCGTTCGATGTGCTCGCCAGAATTCTATCCTCGAACTAGCCTTCGCCCGAAGTATGACGTCATGGCCGCCCTCGAGGGGAGAGCACGAGCTAGCGCGCCCGATCGCGGGCGTAGATGGGAGGAATTCGGGTCTCGGTCAACCCCGTTCCCATCTTTCATCATCAGCGAGCGATGAGCTGTCGATCATCGATGTTTGCTTGCACGGCTTACCCGAGAGGGGTGCCAAGAGTTCCATGGTATGTTCAATCTGAGGAGATGATCCACCGCGCGAGATTTCTCCACATCCAGGAAGCCATCGGACTGTGTTTCCGACGATACGAGCGAGTCGTCTCGGAGCCGACTTGTCCTGGTTTCGATCGCGGCGACGCCTCACGCGACATGTGTTCCGCGCTGTTGGATGTGAAATACAAAGATTTCGCTCTTAGCAAGGTATCGAACACGACGCTACAGTGATAGGGCCGGCTATGTGGCTCTCTTGTTTTCCACGATACACCATCAGTACCTGCTGGGCTGCTCGTTCATAAAAAAAAAAATGGCGAGCGAGGAAGAACTAGCAGAAACGGGCTGTCCGGAATCAATGAATCCGGAATGAAATGGCCTTGGAGCGATGCGTTGCTCCGCTCCGAGCGCTCGGAAGAGCTTGTCGTGTCGAGGTTCAGACTTTGTTATCAATGAAAAGCAACTAAAATATCATTTTCCAGGTAAACCTAACGGCGCCGTGGGTGTGCCGACCGGTGTCGGTGGCGGAGTGGACATTCTGAAGCGATCAGGAGCCTGGAATAACGGAAGTGTCGTAACGATGAGCGGATTCAGAGGAATCTCGAGCGGGCCCCTGGGTGGCAGCAACTCAGGAGCTCGGAGCCTCTCGATGGAGCACCACGCCTCATCTTCAAACTCTAATTCGCCACCAAATTTACCTCCTGTGATGCCTTTGATTCATGTAAGCTACTCAAACTACGGCGCTTCGAGCTCTTACAATAGCTCTATCGGACCGAAAGTAGATGATTTACAAACCCGAGAGAAGCTGAGGGTCACCCCGATGAAGCTCGGAGGAATCGAACGAGGAACGAATCTTAGCGCTAGCTGGAGTCAGATTGTAGCAAAGTCTGCCTCGTCTACCGAGCAGTCGCAGATCACAGATTCAGACTCGAGTTTGTACACGATTGTGTCGAGTGCTCCGCCACGTCGATACCCGTTCTGTTCAAGATCCCTTATCTTGCGCGGCGACAGAGTCGCCGAGTGCGCCAGCATAGATCGAGCTTTCTTGTGACGAAAATATTCTGCGACCTATAGGCATCAGGAGCACGACCGCAGACGAGGAATTCATTTACGGAGCCTGACATCGTCCCCAACCGAATCAGAAGTTCGGAATCTCGATCGATCGAGGCGTTTCTTGGAGATTTCCTCGCGAGGCATCGTTGCTAAAAAAACGTCCAGGTGGATGCAGGAAACGATGAATTCGCAGACTGCAAATATTCGAAATAGATTTCGTTGATTCCTCACATCCAAAGCTCAAGTTATTTCGATTCCGAGCTGCCAGTGGATGATGTTGTTGATCTCCTGATAGAAAAAAAAGAACAATAAATCCTCATTTTGCTGAGCGTCCCCCGCCCCCGGTGTTGCTATTTCCGAACCACTCGTCGTTCTTCGTTTCGCTGTTGTGGGAGGTATTTCCGACGTCGTATTTATGGTGAACCGGAACGAGCTCATCTGAAACGTGGGCTGTTTTTTCAGGAGAACGAGGCCGTGGTTGCCCTGCATCCCCAGAACATGCCCCTGCTGGAATTCCAGCAACAGATAATAGCCATGAAGCAAGAACAGCGGATGGAGCAACAGATGCTCTTACAGAGCTACCACCAGAGCCAGAGACAGCTGGCCGAGGCTCATGAGCGCCAATTGCGGGAACGAGTCAGAGTAAGTGTTTCTGCCCTCCATCATTTCCTGTCGCTCACGTTCCATTGGAGAGGAACAGCACGTGTCTGCGTGCTCTGTCGACAGCTGATTGGGGATGTAAGCATCGAAACGGGAAAACGCAAGAACGACAACCGAAGGAGTCGGATATTTCCCGGAAAAACGCTCTGAACATGTTTCCAACAAGTACCATCAGCCAGAATAACCCTGGCCGGTACAGCGAGAGGGGATTTTCTAGCGGCGAGTGAGCGAGCCTTCTTTCGTCGAAAGTGCAATTCGACGATTGTTGCCCTGGCGCTTTCGTTCTGGGTCGTTCTTCTAGTCGAGAAGCTGTTGAGTGCGGAAGGCCCCCTGTCAGCGATTTGCCTACAAGGAAAAGGAAAGCGAGAAGCTCGAAAGTCTCGTTCGGTCGTAAAACCACCATCGGAGGGCAAAGCGAGGGCAGTCGCTGTCGCAAAAGAGGAGAAAGGAGAAGAACCTTCTGTATCACTTGTCATCAGATAGCGAGGTGCAGGTTGGCGATTGCCTTCGCGGTGGAAACCGCCGTCTACGCGGTTGTCGTTTTTGACTCCATCATCTGCACCATCACTGTCGCCACCGCCACTGCCATTATCCCTGGAATTTACAACAGACTAACCTTAGCATGCTCGACCGCATGTCGCTCGACCGCACGCTTGCCTGCCTGGCCGATTGACTGACGACAGACGATAAGGAAGAAATGTCTTTTAGTGTCGAGGAAGCGAGTCAGTTGCTCATTTTTGCCGAAAATAATTTCCATCAGTCCCCAGATTGTTGCACGGGCCCCCTCGGTCGCGTGCCATGGATCCGTGGATCGGATGATGATTCGAGATGTCTACTCGGTCGAAGAAGTTCGGCCATCGCGGGTTGGAAGCATGGGGACTTCCGATTTAACTCATCTGAGTATTTTTAGAAGCCAGATATTGACTCCCAACCGGAGACGTTAGACTCAACATGAGATGACGGCGAGATTGCGGCTGGCAGGTCAGCAGGCGACGGGCGGTTAGACAGCCGTTCCGGATATCTGTTTCGAAGCGTCATGTGGACCTGTCGCAGGGGTAGCAACGCGTCGCATCCTTCCGACAGTCGCTTCTCCCGCTGCCACAGACGTATCGGGTCGTCCGCTGACTAGCATTCCGTTCCGGTGGACCATTCGTTGAGGCCTGATTGTTGCGGAGGCGAGTCCGCGTCCCGTTCGGTCCTCCTCTTGGAGTCTCTAGTGGATACGTTGAAGGCTCTCTAACTGGATGTGAGCGCGGCTACAGAATAGAGAACAGGACTCATCCGGCAACCTATCTCGCTGCGGAGACCAGACGGCTATCTCGAGAGGGAACTCCGTTCCACGTCACGACCCAAAGGTCGCTGCGACGCCGCGGCTTTCCCGGCGCCAGTCCGCTAAGTTGTTCTACTCAGTCAAAAAGAGACTTCCGCACCGACGACGACACATTGCATCTCCAGGCGAACCGACGCGAGCTGCTCCCGTGATATTGTGGTGAATTTTCGAGCCGGATCTCCCCCTGTGATCTCTCTCATAAGATTCGTGACTGAACATCAACGATGTTATTCCCGATTCCGAACATTATTGTTTGCTGGACTTCGCTGTTGACTTCAAGCTCAGTCTCCAATCAAAATAGATCACAGAGATATGAACTCTTATTGTGATCGAACGCTATGCATGGCTTCCGACTTTTTAGCGAGATTTTGCGCAACTTCGGAAAGTTATAGGGGATTTATGACGTCGAAACCAACTTCTCTGGCGGAATTGCGCTTTGCCGCGGAGATTTTCCAAAAGGTCACCAGAACAAGTCATCCGGAAATTTTTCCTCGATGACCCACTGAAACTCCTTATGAGAAGCTTCCGAGACGTCGTTTCCAAGATCCTGGACTCCGCTCTGAGCTATCATACTGTAGACGACGGAGCGATGGTTCTCGAGCGCATCATCGACACTTGAGGGAGGCTCGTGTGTCGAGGTGGATTGGCGGGCAAGAGCAACCACAATGACAGTTGAGTGACCTGACTCCTTCTCCTTTTCGCTCAGCTCGAAAAGCCATGGGGTCACAATCGGGAACACGGACTCGAGCGTTGCACAAAAAACACCTCGCTTCGTCCTTATAATCATCATCGGGCAGACGTGGTACATGGAGCCGACGTCCTCTCAGCTTGCTATGGTATTCCCTACCATTTGAGTCTCACTCAACCGACTCATCGAACGATTGCTCTAACGTTTGGTCGAAGGTTTCTTCCGACATTATTTCCGGGAGACTGACGCACGCAGGAGGGAGGGCGCAGGTCAACTCGCTTTCGGATTTCAATGTGAGTTTTCGCGAGAATTCATTCTAGTGTCCCCAATACTGAAAGGAGTTCTGGAGGATTCCGTCGAAGTTCGTGAGGGAGCTGGGGCTGAACTTGGGATTCTATTGGGGGAATGCTCATCTAGGGGCGGGTTCGAGTCGACTTTTCGGAGCCTCCGTCAACCAGCTACCTAGCAAGTCCGATTATATGTGTTTTAGTGCATAACGATGTCGGGAAGCGGCCGACACACGCGCGCGGTTCTCCGCTCAATCTCTCTCTTCTCTTGTATATTTAGAAAGTGATATCTTTAGCAGTGGCGGCTATTCCTATGCCGCTGCCTCAACACACGCGAGAGACTAGCCCTGATGCTTGAGTGGATGCGGCAACCGCGGCTCCTGCGCAGAATGTGGGTTAATTTTTTTGCGTGAGATCACTTGATGGAGAAGGCTCAGTTTTTGTTCCTGCTTGCTATCACTGAGCTCATACAGCAGAAAGTCCTCGTTTTTGCATCTCGCCGGGCGCAGCGGATGCCGAAGGGGCGCGAAGAGCCATCTTTCAAAATCGCACTGCGCAAACATTGCCTCGAGCGTACACCAGCCTTCCGTATTCGCCGAATCGTCAGCAGATGTGTGAGCACGATAGGACGGGAAGAGTTTCCGGATACTCGCCTCCCGTTTGTCTCCTCGGGAGTTCAATGCTGCCCTCTACTTTGTTTACGAATGCCACAACCTCGCGTCGCCACTGATCGTGCTCCTTCGGCTATAGATGCGTCGTTTCGAGCTCCGTCTCGGCAATAACAGCACTTTTTCTGAACCGTCATCCCTCCCTCAGAGCCGACGAGGCAGTCGGAAGATCAATCTTCAGGATAATTTTCGACGATTGATGTACGGCACAGGAAGGAACTTGAGCGGGGTATGTTTCGTCAATCTGACATCGGAGGTGTCTCTCAAACTCGAAATGCCGGTCAACGTATCAAGAAGAGACTCGATGACGAGCTCAGCAAAGCAGCTAACTGAGCAGTCAGCCTTCCGACCAGCTGCCAAACCATTCGAATTCGCACAACCTTGACCGGCCGGCCGGAAGAAACCCGAATATTTTTAGACGGGACCAGCTGCTATATTTCGATTGCGCTCTCGTCCAGGATGCCATGGATCTTCGGGAGCTAGGATCGCGTTTGATTAAATGAGACCTCATATGTCCGATATAGGAGCTATCATCGCCAAACAGCTGGAAAGTCAACCAAAAATTAATCTGATATCGAGCTCATTCGGTGCGCTTTTCGTCCCGTGGCACGGAGCATGGATTGCATCAACCGTGTTTGCACTATCCATCGCAACCGCCCACCGATCGATCCAAGTGCAGTTCATGAGCCTGAAATTACTGAAATTCCAAGTGGGCATTACGTGATCACGATCCGTGCAATACATCATCGAGTTCGGAAATAACAATAACCAGGGCGACAACAGCCTTTCGCGACATGGAGATTTGAATCCCATCGAGTTGAAAGCCAAGTTTAGTTTCATCCAACGGCGTTCAAGGGATATTGGACAGACAGAACTGCCTCCCGCTCCGCACCAGACAATCCGGAGGGTACGCCTACGAACTCATAAAACTACTTGAATGTCGCTAACCAAGGCTAGTTGTTCCTGCTAGGAATTCGAGCAATGTTCCATTGGTTATTCTCGGATAAGCTTTGGATCCGTCCACATGGGGCGCTGCGTTCAAAAGCGACTCTATGCCCGACATGGGGTGGAACGCCGGACGGAGTGCCTTCTTCTAAGAGGCAAACGCGGAGGCAGCGATCAGCTCTGAGGATCAAAGATAGTTTGCTCTCGTCTAGGAACGATGTTGTGAATTCTACTGGCCGATGCCGTTGTTTATGAATGTCTTCTGTACGCGAGGAGCTCGACTTCTTCTCGCTGGGCATGGATTCTCGCCAATCGCCGAACGCTCAAAAGGTTGACCAACAGCAGCCACGTAGCCAGCATGAGGGAGGAAAGCTCGCCAGCGACGTCAGAGTATAGAAATAGCCATCTAGAGGAGACTTGACGACAGGAATGATAGCGTAGATCTCTTGATACCGCGGCAAAGTAGTTGCGGTTGGCAGGATTTTTCCCGTGCGTTTGACGCTTCAAAGTGCCCAACTATACCTCTGCCGGTGTCTGGAGTCCTAAGCGACAGCAGCTTTAAATCTTGTTGAATCAGTCAGTCTGTCGGGGGAATTCGTCATGGAATCTCACGCTTCCAGTCCCAACACGATAACAGTCAGTTGAACGCTCACTCGATTCTGCCATGATGTTCAAAATGTTCGATTCTCGAAACGTTCTTCTGGACAGCGCAATTCCGCTCCATGTCACGATTTCGTCGTTCGTCAATGAGTTGTGTTTCGTAATGCAGCTGTTCTGGAGTTTCTCAGCCACTGTTGCCCGAGTATCCTGATCGCGTTCATGAATGAGTCCGAAAGTTTTCGAGTGATGATTAGCAACGATCTTTCACGTTTCCAGGCTTATATGGAGAGTCAGCAGCAGCTCGAACAGGAACAGAAAGAGGCCCAACAGAAATGTCGAGCGGAAATCGAACGCCAAGCCGAAAAGGATAAGAAGGATTGCAACACCCACATGGCTTCAGGAATGAAGAAGGATTCGAGTCAGAATCCGAGCCAGAAAACGAATCATGCCCCGTCGTTGCAAAGGTCTGTTGCAGAACAAATAGCTGTGTAATTAACTCGCGAAACGCGATCCATGACCTTCTGCTCTTCGTAACATATAGGTAGGAGGCGTTGTCGTCGTTGTATTTAACTTCGTTGCAATGCAAACAGAGAATCCTCTGACGGAGGTCAGCTTCGAGAAAAGGCTCGGGAGAGGTGAAAGGGTTCATTCGATCCCCAATTTTCAAACTTCGAGTGAATGAGCCGGATCGTTTCCGTCGGCTCTTCGCTAGCCGCTTTCTACTCAGATTCGGCTGAACTGCAATCATTCTCCGAGCGTTCAGTTCTTGATTTCCTCTCTGTTGTCAATCCCGTCCATCCCAGTACAGCGTGATCCACACCCTTGCCGATCACCTTTCGACGAGGGACGCACCCCGCGTGTCTCTCCCGGAGCACAAAATATGGGTTTTCCCGTAATGAAATCGAAGGCCTTCCTTGATTTTGAGCCTTGACTTCTTCTCCTCGATCCCGCGTCGAGCCGTATCCACAAAGCGGCCACCTTTTTCTCGAGCCGAGTATTATCGAGTTCGCTGGTCTCCACGACAGCTCCTTGGTTGAGAAAACAGCCGTCCCACTTTTCTGACCTGCTTGCTCGCTCTGTTGAAGAATCGAGGGAGGAAGAAACCGTTGCCAAACGAATATTTTCCTCCCGTTTCCAGGACAAGCAGTGGGAGCATTTCGCAGGAGGTCAAACAGAAACTTCAGGAGTTCGTTCTGAAGAAACAGCGGGACGCGGCCCAGAACGGAGGGAATCGGCATGCATGGGCTCAGAGGCAGCAAATGTCCTTGGATCAATCTTCACCTCCACCCTTAAACGGCCGACCTGGCATCGGAGCCGTTCCTGGGAAGAGCGATTTCCCTCTTCGAAAAACAGGTAGCTTTCCGAAGTATTACTGCACGGAGCATTCCTGCCCGATGGTGGGTCCTTGACCGGCCGACGTTTTCTAGACTGAACTAATCAATCTTAACATCCATCATCAATGTATCCCGTCCACCAATAACATACACCGAAAAACGGAAATTAAATGTTGTAGGAGCCTGACAAGCGTTTGTGTGCGTTTTGGTAGTTCCGAGTCGGCTTCCCCGAAATCTTCTCAAGGGTCTCACTCCTATTCAGTGGAGTTGAAGGACAGGTTGAATTCGAAGGCATTCAGGTTTCGCGGCCGGGATCGGAATCGACTCGCGTTCCTCGAATCCGAGAACCATGTTTCCGACGTTCTATGACATTCGATTCCGGGGGATACATTGGTTTTGGTCGGTGTGTGCATTTTTTACTAACGAAGCCACCGCTCGCTCTCGACAGCGTCCGAGCCCAACCTCAAAGTGCGTTCCGTTCTCAAGCAAAAAGTTATGAATCGAAGTTCGCCGCTGCTCCTCAGGAGACGGGGCGAGAAACTTATCCGCCGGAGGACACCTCTGTCTCGTGAGTTCGCATGGTGTATTCTTGGGCTTCCATGACTCGTGGTTTTACACTCGTCACATCTAGGTCTGCTAGCATGAAGCCTCGAGTGAATCTGCGTCCGGCTCCTCCGTCCATCTGACCTATTGTTCGTCTGCCGATATATTGCAGTGGACGGTCAAAGCCATGTTTCGAGCGAAGGATCGCCGCCCAGCGCGGCTTCGACCTCGTTGCAGTCCTCGTTGGGGTCGTCCAACGGAACTCCGATCTCCGAGGAAGTCGCGATGGCTTCTGCACTTTACCAGGCAGCCTGTCCTCCGCCCGCCGGGAGTCAAATCCTCGAGCACGGTCTCTACTCCTCCCCTTCGATGCCTAACATCTCGCTCGGAAGGCCATCCGGCAATCAGCCACCAGCGATTATCGATGGAAAAATGTTCAGCTCCATGTCCGAGGCTCAACTCCGCGCCATGGCTGCCGCCAGATTCGGGCTGCCTCTCGTCTCCCACCACCACGTCCTGCAACCAATTTCAGGATTTTGTTCACAATTGCCTGGTGAGTTCACATGAAATCTTGAGACCGAAAACTGGGCAGAGGAAGGTGATAGAGCCGCCGTCAGGTACGCCGGACGTTCCTAAGCTTCGTATTCATTCGTTCAGTGATAGACGGAGACGTGACCCCGCCGACGAGTCCGGTGTTTGTCCAAGGCCAGATGCGGAGTCTGGAGCAACAGGGCGGAGCCGCAGGAGTTCCGTCAACTTCATTTGATGCGAGTCAGGCCCGATTGCAGAGATCAATACTCCGTCCTCTTGGACGCACTCAGTCTGCCCCGCTGCCGCTCGGTCACCCATTGCTTCAGACAGCTGCCGGAATGACTCTACAGCAACAGCAGCATCAACTACTAAAGCAGCATATACGACAAACGGTGCTCACTCGCGCCGGAAGCAAGTCGAACGTGTTGGGCCTTGTGCCCGAGCAAAGCTCCGTGGTCGAGGAAGCCGAAGAGATGAACCAAGACGAAGATGAAGAAGTCGAGATCCTGAGAACGTCAGTACCAAACAACGGAGGCGAAGAAATGCGGGCGGGAGACGTCGCCAGTGAGCAGAAGCAACAGCCTTCGGTGATTCAGCGGCAAAGGTATTAGGCATTCAATTACTCTATTTCCCGCCCTTCGACTTGAGAGAGAGAGAGAGATAAACTGCGTTCTGAGAATACCTCGATGAGAAGCGACAGAGAAATGCATCCGCAATACTTGATTCCGCTCACTTCCGCAGATTGTGTAGCGAGTCCAGTAGTAGACACCAGCTTCGCCGACTGTCGAGGACACTGAGTTCGCCACTAGTTTCGCTGGAGAGAACTCCCAGCAATCAGAGTTCAACACAAGAAAACCAACAATGTTTACCACTCCTGAGCAACCCTCAGGTAAGTCATGTGCAATGTTCCTGGTCGGTCGTTCGCCTTCTCCAGCTGTCAAAAAATGGCTTATTCCCTCGCGTTTATGGGTTTCCGCACCCCTGTCGCTCGCCGACCTCGGCTATATCAGAGGCGCAAAAACAGCATCTAGAAATAGGACGCTCCGATCGATCTGTTTTGATCGACTTCGCCGACCAGCTAGTCAGCCGTTCTATTTTTACGTGCTCGACCTCTATTGTACTGGAAATGTTTGACTGCACGTAGTGTGTGTTCGCGCACATTCTTCTATTTGACGTGGAATACTGGACGGAGCCACCACGCTGTCTCGAACGGCGCTCGGTTCGTCGACTGCTGCTCCGCTGTTCATCCTCCCAGCTAGTGCTATAGTTCATCCACGGCGCAGTTTGTCCTCTCGGCATTCGCCGGGTCCGCATTGATCTCGAAGTCGAAGAGGATCAGCCGCATTCAAGAACATTTCGAGAACATATGCCGTGAAAGGTCGGCGAGCGCCACGCGGGCATTCGGTTGATTGATACGTAGACTAAGCCACCGAGTGTACGCCGCAGAGGCTAACTTGTTTCACTATTTCACCTTGCCTAGGCCACAGCGCTGGTGTACGATAGTGTGATGCTCAAACACCAGTGCTTGTGCGGGAACTTCGCACAGCACCCCGAGCACGCCGGCCGATTGCAGAGTGTTTGGGCGCGGCTTCAGGAAACGGGACTAGTTCAGCGTTGCCTACGACTACGCTCCCGTAAGGCGTCCCTAGAAGAGCTGCAGTTGGCCCACTCTGAGGGTTATACTCTGCTCCTCGGTATGTATTGACTACCGCCATTCCTTCCCCATTTTAATTCCAATCGCTCCCATGGATGGTCTGGAGCGTGACGCATGAGGTCTGAAGGTGCTCTGGGGCTTTCTAATATTCCAAAGGACCGATAAGTTAGTGTTTCATTTTGAGTTTCGAATTTCATGTATCTGTGTCTCTTACTCACGAAAACCAATCATTCCTCCGCTGTTTGAGCAGTGACTCTCACGAGGAGAGAATGAACGCAGTCCCTGGGAAAATTTTCGCCAATGTCCGCTCCGAGACGAATTCCATGATGCTGCTCTGCGATTGAGAACCTTCCCGCATGCTCCATCAGATATCATGTCTGTCCGCTATGGAAAGCATCGAAAAAGTGATGCTCATGAGATTCTGAAACTCCATACCGCACCCGTCTTCTCCTTGTGAGGCTTCCTGGAGTTGCTCTAGGAGCTTCTTGCGAGAAAAAACTCGATTCTTGGAGCTTTTGAGAAACTATCTGATTGACGAACCTGAGAACGACCGCTACTAGAACTGATTCAGAGTCGTCAATTTTCTTTCTTTGGCTTCATCTTGCTCCTCTGACGACGTGTGTCTGGCGTAATCGATCGAAACCCAAATTTAGCTGAGAAACAAGATTCGATTTTGTCCTCTCGGCGACGTATTAGCGCACAATAGTGTTGGTCTGCAAAAAATCACCAAGCTATATATAGCGCCTGATGTTATATCCTCTTCTGTTACCAAAAATATCTTCGCAACACTCGCCCAGCGATATTCGAGCAATATGCCCAGAGCGTAGGTTGTGTTTTGAACTCTCGACAAGATAAGATATTAAAGCCTCTAGGTACACCCAGGGCCCCTTCCTATCCTCGGCGGCTGCGTCACGTCAAGCATCTATCATTCAGTCTCGGATGAATACTGGTTCGACGAATTCTCGACCGCCGAGAAATTTATCATGTGATTGCCCGCAGGTACGAACCCGCTGACTCGTCAGAAGCTGGAGCTTCAAGAGTTGGAGCTTCCTTACAAAAGCTTTCTGATGCTTTCATGCGGGGGTATTGGTGTAGATTCGGACACCACTTGGAATGAAATTCACACCGCAAGCGCCGCGAGAATGGCAGCCGGCTGTGTCATCGAACTTGCCTGCAAAGTTGCCGCAGGGGACGTCAAGGTAACCTTTCCGAGCTTGTTGAATATCTCTGCTCTTGCTCTGCCTTGATGTCAATTACAGCGGAACTAAGCATGTCCTCCTTCCTTTGACAGAACGGATTCGCTGTCGTCCGTCCTCCGGGGCATCACGCAGAACGTCAGCAGGCCATGGGTTTTTGCTTCTTCAACTCACTGGCGGTGGCCGCTAAAAAAGTTCAACAACGATTCAGCTTCGAGAGAATTCTGATCGTCGACTGGGTAAGCGAGCAGAAACGCAATTTTGGAAACGTACTGGAGCAATGTTGAGGCGCCCAACGCACGATGATGATTCCCTCCAAAATGGAGTCCCATGATATTCTTTCTGGGCGCTACCCTGTCCAAGCTGGGAGATGTTACGGGAGATGTTTGCGAGAGTTCCTAAGTTCGAAACAGTTAGGGAACGCTTCGAGTTCTAATCTAATGGTCGAATCGGATCTTGGGAATTTCCCGAATGGATGACCTGGGGCGAGTTTTTATCAGAGAAGAAATAGTCTGAATTTCCGACTTCCACGAAGGTCGCCTATTACCTCGACTAGTCAACTTTTTCTCATCTGTAATGTGGCAGAGACTCAGTATTGGAGTTGATTGAGGAATCACAAGGAAGGGAAATATCGTTGTTCTACTGGACTCGGTTCGAGGTTCCAGTCAACTCCGCCACTGAGTCAATGTGCTGCGCGATGTGTGATGCCCGGTGGTCCGAAAAAAAACAAGGCAGTCCGTCCCGCTCAAAAATCCCAACCAGAACCAGGTCTGGAGCGATTCCGCCTGAAATTGGGTGTTTTCCTTGGAATCGCGAGAAGTAGTGGATTCTTCTCTCCCGATTCGAGGTCTTCCGGGAAATGGGATCTTGTTTCCGGCGAGACCGTGAAACCTCCTAGCACATCCGAAAGGAATGCAACACCGAAACTGCAATATAAGATCGGTCGATTTAAGGGTTTTGGTGATCCCAAGCGGAGACGGATTCAGCCATCGAAATTTCGATATTTTATCGATGTGAGCTTGTGTCGGTTTCCCATGCAAAGCGAGAGTACCGAACCGGGGCCCGAGAACCCGAATTTCCCTCATGATGAACAGTTGTCTCGTGTCATCCGATCAAGGTCAAATTTTCCAGACCGATGTAACCATCTTGAAGCGAAATATTCACAGCCGCACTCACAGTTCGACGCGCGGTTATGCTGCTCACAGGGCACAGACGTGGCCCTTAGAAGACCCGCTAATAACACTCCTCCAACATCCTGTTTGCAGGACGTTCATCATGGCAACGGGATCCAGCAGATTTTCTATCACGATCCCCGCGTTCTCTACATTTCTCTTCATAGACACGATGACGGCAACTTCTTTCCTGGTACGGGTTCCCCCCACGAGATCGGAGAAGATGATGGACGAGGATTCAACGTGAACATTGCTTGGAGCGGAGGCCTCAACCCTCCGATGGGAGACGCTGAGTACCTTGCCGCGTTCCGAGCAATAGTGATGCCCATCGCCAAAGAGTACCAACCTCAACTAGTCATGGTGGCGTGTGGATTCGATGCTGCCAAGGGACACGCAGCGCCTCTGGGAGGATACAGCGTCAGCCCAGCCTGTAAGCGAATCTACCTGCTCCATCATGTACGCCATTCTTAAGCCATAAACGAAGCGAACCTCGATTCCAACTCTCCCACTATTTGCCCGGCAGGTTTCGGTCTGATGACCCGTCAGCTGATGACGATTTGCAACGGGAAGCTTGTTCTCGCCCTCGAAGGAGGCTACGATCTGCCGTCGGTTTGCGACTGTTCCGAAGCCGTTACGAGAGCTCTCCTGGGCGAGGAAGCCTGCTCAAAGGTTGCAGAGTCAGAGCTCGCGAGGAAGCCCACGCCATCGGCGATCGAGAACTTGAAACGGGTTGCCGTCATTCAAGGTTCGTCTTCGTGAATTGCGGCTGTGAATCGTTTTAGATGATATTCTGCACTACCCCCTCTGCTCACGGGCCCCGGCCATTCTGCTCCTTGTCGGCAACAGTCGTTTATCGTGGTCTCGAGGTTTCTTTTCTTGAACTGCGGATCTGGAGTGTCGCATAACGCCTACTCATGAAGTCGATGTTCTTCGCAGCTCCGTATTGGCCGTGCACGAAGCAGTGGGCAGCAACCATCGGGTGCTCTTCACTTGAGGCCATGCAGTTGACGAAGGACAGTGAAGATACTGTCAATGCGATGGCATTGCTCTCCGTTGCCAGGTAGGAAGGATCGTCTTTTCTCTCACTTCTGCTTCGGTCCACTTGATCGACGAATCCGTCGCCGCCGATTCGCGATCCATCGGTCTGGCCGAGTTTTGGCCCGGCTCATTCACGATTCCGGCAGATCTTTCAACACTGAGCTGTCCAGACGATTGCTTTCGTTTCTCCTTCTGTACCTCAGCGTACCCTCAAAATGTTCACGTGTTTCCACCATATTACGTAGCGGAGCTGTGTTACATTACCGACTCGTCGTTGGCCAGAGTCGAACGACTGACATCGCTTCCCGATCCAACCCGGTCGGGACGGATATCTGCTAGCAATGTACAGACGACCCCGCGAAATGAACGAAAACTAACACATCCCGACTGAATCGAGCCTCTCTGATGTTTCAGACAAAGCAGTCCGGACAACAAAGTGGAAGAACCTATGGAACAGGACAAATGAATCCATGAATGAGCCGGTTCGACTCTGACGTTCAGACGTACACTCTGTTCTCGCTGTAAATACGACCAAAAACGAGGTGGCTGTCAAAGTATCCATCCTTGTATACACCATTGAAGTCGACAAGCTAAGCCTCGTTAGAACCTAATGCGGAGAGATCCGCGGAGTTTCTCCCCTGACTCGGAGAGCTACGCCAAAATTGAACACGACCACATTCAAACGATGGGATTGCAGCACTGTTCAACGCGTAGTCCCGTAGATATCGTCCAGATCTTTCAGAATTAATTAGTAACTTCGCACCGTTTCCGGAAAGTGAATGACAAACCGAACCAGAGGCAAGTATCGGATGAAAACCGAATCAAAGGGAAGCGATATTATACGATATTTGAATAGAGACCAGCGATTCTCGGAATAGCAAGCCTCGCTCGGGTACGAGAGAGAGAGAGCAGGATTATGGTGCGATCGCTTGGGAACAGACTGAAAAATAAGAGACCGGTCCTGCTTCGGTGAATTCCTGCGCGGTTCATTGGTGTCGCCATCGACGTTGCTGTACAGGGAGATCGAGAAGTTCAAGAAGTAATCGAGAAAGCGTAGAATCGAGGAACTTTCATTCTGTCCAAATGAAAACTCACATCCATGAGAAAACCACTCGAGCCGTGTCCTATTAAACCAATCCGCTGACTTCTGGCAGAAACGTCAGTGATTCAAGTGAATGAATATACATACTTATAATATACATACATATATACATAAGAAACTGCGTACCCACATAAATGAAAACCTATGTTATACGTGTTACATTGAGAATGGAGCTGTTATGAGAATCGTTGAGCCGTTAGCCACGCATGAACCCCTGAGAGAACGTGGCATCTGGTGGTCGGAAGCGGCGCTAATATCCAACTGTATACTCGTGATTTGTACACTCTCTTCCTCAATTGTGTAGATGAACGTCCGACCTGGTTCTTTCCTGCGATTGATCAGTCCTAGTCAGCTTGACGAGTCTTACGCATCTAACTGTTTCATCATGAAATTCCATGACGAGCTCCTTTGTTGACCTTCGCTGAACCAGCCTGTTAGAAAATCGTCGGCATGAGCTCCAAATCAATTGTTTTGTTACTGATGTTTTCAACTCGACAAGGTGCGTCGCTATTCGAAGACAAACGTTGAATCAGAAATGTCTTCCGAGTTCCATTGCGGTCTTTCATTCGACCAAGTTCTGACCTGTTGAATCGCGATGGGTATTTCTGTTTTCCTTCCATAGTTTGGTTGTCAATCTCTCATTGTTATTTCCTCAAGCTTGGAACCACCGGACAGTGCGAGCTGTCGAAATATTGAATACATGAACCGAGCCATTTAGAGAACCTGTTGACAACAGCTTTTTCCGCATCACGGGGTGAGAGCGTTTTCCTTGGAATCGGGAAAACAGGAAGTTGGTTGCGAACATTCCTGAGGTATTGTGTTGAATCGAGTTTTTCTGGAGATATTATTTCAATTTGATCCCCCCGGAAATCGGGGAGAACAGATTCATCATAAAGTCAGAAACTCGGGAATATGTACATACGTTCAAGTGTCGCGAAAGACGGACTCGACTCCGACAAAAGCGAACCGCCCAATGTTTCAGATGGCGCTAAACCATAGCAATGGATGTTATCTAGAGTATCGACCTTACAATCGCTACTGTAATGAATATCCCCCGTTGATTTTACTAAGACTTGGTGCGCCAAACAATGGAGAAGTTGGATGGCAAAGCTAATATACCGGATAACATAACCTAAATACAAACAATCATACATAGGGATGAAGAATGAACATACAGCGAAGAGGTTCCGTATCCAGGTAAACCTTCGACCAGACTGAATCATGTTATAAGTTTGAGCAAACCATCAAATGATCAAGTGTGGGAATTATGATGGAAACACCCCTATATTTATATGGCGTTTGGAAGAGGCGATGCGTTCAACATGCAGATCGATCCTTCATGAAGGGAATAAATCAACAAATGTTGCTATGTGCTGACAAACTAGTCAAACTCTCTTCTTCCTCTAACCCCTCTGAAACACAGTAGATGCGTTAGCCGGCCCTGCGAGTTATGAATTTCCGAATGTTGACTCGGGATGTCTGGATAGACAAGGAGGAATTTCGTGCCTTGCAGACTCCTGAAAGTACGAATTCATTTGCTGTTGTTCGCTGACTCAACTCAGCTCTCGAGGAATGACGGAGGAGGATCATTTCCAACTGATGTGATCATCTCTGAACACTCCTTCCCCAAATTGAGAACGCTGCTTCGAAGGGGATAAAATTCTGCAGTTTACTTCGGATCGGTGATATTCAATGAACGCCCTTGGAATCCTCGGAAACAACTTCCGAAGCCTAGGCGAGTCCATTCTCCGAGCAGTGGAGTGTCTCCCAGGTGCACCATGGTCTTCAATCCAAGTCTACGGAGATCAGCGGCCTCTAGGGCCGTCGAGCCTTCGCCTATAACTCCGTTGCGCGCGAAAGCGGAGACGTAACTAGTCAGAGCGTTGTCCCGTTCGAGAGCCTTAACCTCTCCTCGCTGAAGATCGTTCAGGTGTTCAACTGAAACAGAGCAGCTCATTTACTTCTGCTTGTCGGTGTGAAGCCAAGAGAGGAAATCTCTGAGCGCATTTGAGCTCATACGATCGTCTAACCTTGAGGTGGCTCCGGTCCGTTGATCAAATCCTTCAGTTGATCGGTAATCAACTGCTTTGTCTTGAAAACATTCGTCTCTTCTTGTAAACGACGCAGCTTCGCCTGTTTCTCGTCACCGAACCATTCATTCATACCTATGAACTCCACAATCCTCTCCACGGCGACTGCGAACTCCAGCTGCAGTTGTTCGTAGGTGATGAGGAGAATTTTACATTGAGATGCTTGGAGCCAGCCCCTGATGTGCGCAAAGTAGCATCCGTAGCAACACCTCCCATTCAAAAAATCACTGACGAAATCCTGCAGACTCCTGGGCTCTTCGTTGTACAGCGTCGATAACGTGCAACAATGATAGTGATACGATACAACAACATCAGATGGGATTCTGCATAAATAAATTACTTTTTGGAGCTTATTGGGATCTGATCCCAGGAGTTCCGACGTCATGTGCGTGAAAACCACCCTGGGACTTGAGTTCGGGAGGCGTCCACCATCGCCGGCTGCTTCCAAATACACAGCCGGTTTCACGCCATTGAAGTCACTCAGAATCAATCCAAGTAGATGGGTCAGCCAATGCACTCCGCACTTCGGATACGACACCACGAGGATGTCATCGGGGGCTTGAACATAATTCAAAGACTCTTCAACGAAATCTTTCCGAAAATATGAGGGAAATCGTAATCCTCTGACGACGTTGTCATCATTTTGCATGACTTCCGTCATAGAGGCGACTCCTCAGCTCGGGGGATTTCGAATTGCTCCGTTACCAAACGAGCCGGGACTCACATGATTATGCACTCTACCGCTAGTCAGATCATTGAACTTCTAATCTTCTTTGACTGCGATCATAAATCCTACATATCTGCTCCACAGGTTCCACGAATGATGCCACAGCTCTTGTACTGTATTTTCAAAGCCCCATGAAACACGTGAAATCGTGGTTAAAGTCTCCACGCATGATTCGTTCCCCCTTACAGGTTCTGTGCGCGAGTTTGCGCTTGATTTTCAATTGTTTTTGTCTCCGGTTCCCAGACGTCTGGTCAGATCGGAGCGCGCGTCGTTCAAAAGGAGGAATCAAACTCCGGGAGGCTGATTTTCGCAGAAGAGAATCGTATGCCGATATCAATGGAACCATTGAAAAGAGAGCTCTCAATCCAATGGAGAGCCGTTCTCGGGAAAATGTCGTCTTCAAGAGGGGAAAAAGAGTCTGTCCTCATGAGGATGCTGCTGACGATGATCTTTGCTCGAGGAAGGAGGGGAGTCTGGGCATCGATTCGTCTATTTTCCGAGCGGACTTTTCGTGGTGTTCTTGGTCCTGCAATGACTCTTGGAATGACGGGATGGAGTCGAAAGCATCACACGATCGTTCCATCACTCCGCTCAACCAGGCCTCGGAATCAGGAGCATCACGTCCCGAGACCAAAGAATCTTGAGAGCCTGCTCGAATCAAATAACTGGCCCGCATCGTATAGCAGAGAACAAACTGGATCGAGGGAGCCGGATGCCCCTTTTTCAGGCAGTGTCCTAGGAGCCCGGAAAGTAATTGAGAACCTCACCCGAGAATTCAATTTTGCTCGATTCCGCTCCCAGGCACTTCTGGAGCCTGCAGGAGTCAGGCTCATTTGAGGCTGATTCGCGTTGAGGATGAATCTGAACGGAGTCTGAGCTAGGGTGGAGCCACGGGGCCGACCTTTCCAACTGTGTTCCCTCAAATGCGGATTCTAGCTCGTCCTGGAATCCTTCAACTCCTTCAATACTTGGTATTTTTCTCTGCTCCTTGACCAAATCTCAACGGGTCGCGATGTGATAATCTCCCAGTGAGCGTCTACTGAACGAGCTTCTTGAAGTATGTTAATCAAGGATCTCCCTAAATCAGCAACGGTCACGGGCACCACCCGCGATATGCAGTGCAACCATGCACTTGACTGCATGAGACGATCACCAGCAGATGGGGATTATCCACGGCCTTATCGGAGAAGTGAGCCATGCGGCAGCTTCGGCTGCAGGTTTCGATGAAGAAGAGTTCACGGCGCACCATGCCAGCTAACATCAAGGGAGTTACGCTTGATTCTCGCCACCTGATCGACGTGAGTCGTTGCCGATGAACGGGGATTTCGCTCGAAAAAGCTCGAGTAGCCGGCGAACCCCTCTCTACACTCAGTGGTCGAAGTTGTCGCGAATAAGTCTGAATTGAGCGTTTTACTCACTTGGGGGACATGCCTTCCTCCATCAAATCAAGGTCCCGCTTACAAGCCCGATCTTCATTTCAAAGGGCAGTGCCCGAAACAGAAAGCTTCTCTCCATTTTTTTTGATGAAGATGTGGATTGAGCCAGAAATCGAGCAATGGAGATTGGATCTGTTCTTGCACAGCTGAAAAGTAGTGATGGTGGACTCACTTTGCATCAGTTCATAGGCGATTTCTAGAAAAAAAAGGTCTCTCTACCACCGGTCATCCCAGCACCAGAAATGTTCGTTCTTCTGTCGCAGAAAACTTTCCTCGGGCAAGCTCTTGGCGAATGAGGGCGCAGGCTGCTGGCAGCTAAGAGGGCCCACGAGAAGATTGGTGCTATATTCCCGGAAATGCTCCCCGAGGGCGAATCTGGATTGCTCAGAACCTTGAGTGGACAGTTCAAGACATCATTAAAGTGCTTCTCACGAAACATTCGATTCGGCCGGAGTGACGAGTCAGGACTCGAGGATATCGACCATAGCCAGCATCTCCCCTCAAGAGGGATCTGTGCAAACACGTAATTCGTCAAGAATGTCTCGCCATTGACTCTGAGCGATGGTTTAACGATTGGCAGTTGTCATCGTAGACCGGAATATATCGTATGTGTCGTGAACAAATTGAAGGTTCTGGAGAGTCGGATTTCTCGAGACTCGGTCACGAAATATAGCTAGGCCATTCAAATTAGGTCCAAGACAAAAACAAGCAGCGGCTTGATTCAAATCCGAGTCTTGGCAAAGATCACCGTCATCAATGCCTGCGTGTTCCCTCGACGAATCTCGATTTCAAGATTTCCGTGTCCTCGTTACATCACAACGAGTCCCCTGCGGTTCGACTGACGATCTCCACGATAGATTCCGATGCATGGGTTTTCCTGTCCGGAAGAACGTCGTTTGCCCATTCAAGCAAATTTGATCAAGACCTTTCGTAACGCGCCATTCCTCATCGTAAACAAACTAGTGTGGCGCCACCTGAATCCAGGCCTGTGGCAGGCGTCACTCAGTGCAAATTTGGGAATAAGTTTTGAAGTATGACGCCGACCGATCTCGTGCGAACGTCTCCGAGTCGGTCACCGTACCGGGAACACCTCCAGCGTAAGCAAACAAACCGTCAGATAAGGCTTCAAGGTCCGATCAGAGCGGCTCTTTGTTTTGCCGGCGCATTGATTCTCTACTTGGACATCTACTACATTTCACTCATAAACCGCATTTATCCCCTGCCTGATTTCGTCGACTACTTGAAAACTCTCTGCTCGGGCGGCCTCGTAATACTCGGTATCGGCCATGTCGCTGCGCTCGCGTATGCACACTTGGCTCGGGACCGCGAGATCGAGACGAGTTGTGCTAAACTACTCAACATTTCGAATGACGATCTCGGTTTCAAAATCAAACCCGATACTCCAGAGAAAGTTGAGAAACCGAGCCTCACTCTCCAACCTTCATCCCCGGGATCGTTCTGTTTGCCTTCAGCGCAAAACTCCTTCAATGACAGCTTCAACACATCGATTGCTTCGACTTCTTGGCAGTTCCAGTCGAATGGAGTAAGCACCTCCTACAAGAGCAGCCCCTCTTTCGAGAAACTCATGAGCGTGAACCGTTACCCGAATGCCAGAGCTCTTGATTGGCATATCGATGACGAGAGGAGTGCCGAAGCATTTCTGAGAGAACGCAGCCGCGAACAAAGTTTCCTCGGGAACATCCACGATTCGTTCTTGGATATCTCCGCGTCGCCGAAAAGAACATCCGTCATCGATTCCGGCGTGGAGGCCATCCAAAGACTCTTCACCTCGCAGCCATACAGAGCGGCTTCCTTGTCACCCGCCGATGAGAAGGAAAAAGACTCGAAGTCAGGATCTGCCCTAATTTGTCGAAGATGGAACATCGACGAAAAAGAGCTGTACTCGTGGAACGAGAAGCTGAGATACTGGTTCGTCGACCAAGTCTTCGTGCCTTTGAGGACCGAAATCGAGAATATCAACAGGACCATAACTTTGCATGGGTACGGGAAGGAATATCTCATCGGAGAAGCAAGCCTGTCGCGTCTCCACAACTTGGCTGCCCAGAAGAGCGATTCCCTACCGGGACTTAATCCTGTCTTACTCTACCTGGATCTAACGACGAACCAGAATTATCTGGTTAACAGGATCTTTGACTTCTGCCAATGGGCAGCACTCTCATCTATGGTCTGGAATCGCGGCGGAGTCGGTTGGAACGACCAGCTGCCTCCCGACGCGGAGATACTCATGCATTTCTTCTGCTCGTACATCGATTCCATCCTGGATCCTGATCCTGAGTACAAAGACCGACGCCAATTCGCCAGCCGGCACTTGCGGACGCAGATGACTGAGAGTCAGATCGAACCTCGAGGCTCGTCCGAGGTTTTGTTCCTACACACGAAAAAATCCCCGCCGCATTATCTCCTCCAGCTCCACCAGGACGTCGTTGATGTGGGTGCCGGGTTCAATAATGTTTTGCACAGTATAATACTTTTCTTATATTTCCATAAAATCAAAAAAGATTCAATCATCTGCGGAAAATCCATGGATCGCCGTGGTCTCGATTTGTTGAAAATCATCAGTTAAAATTACTGTTCCGGCGAAGTTCAGGAATCCATCTTGGGCTTGGATGCTCACGTCGCATCTACGAGATTTCTGTTCGACGACATGTGAGCTTTCCAGCGGGAACGAGGTGAGCTACCGAGTTGAATTGAGTAGGGCTCCCCACCCAAGTCGACTCCATGAAAAAATGGACGTTCCGCTGAGGTGTTGAAATAGCGATGGTGAAAACGCACTCACTCAGGCTGATTGAGCTTCCTCTCTGAGGAACCCGACTTTGAACTGAGAAGGAAAGCGAATGTTTTCGAGGTAGCAGAGCGGATTTGTTCATTGTATGACTTTGTGTAAAAAAAATACGGCTCACGGTACAAAATAGTTGATAATATCGGAATGTTCGTACCCGCGGCTGGCAGGAGCGAGCCTTTGTACATAAAGATGGAGTTGAGTCTGTCTAATAAACTTGAATGATCGATCCTCCGCGCTGTCGCATTGTCTTGTCCAGCTTCCTCTTCAAATGATTCCGAGTCTACCCCGAGGTTGAATGACATCCATGGAATCACTATGAGTGAGCATCGTACGCCGTGAAGCCCAGTCCCATGTGTGCTCCAATGCGAAGACTCGAACCGAGCTCGGACCCTGATAGCGCGCCTGCCTGCGCTCCTCCGACTTCTGCAAGTCGCATTGAAGCATTACAACAATCAGTGAAGCTAGCCCTCACCCTCGGATCCTGAGTACTCAACAACGGTCGCCATCGTAGGCCTCCTGTGTTGTTCTCCTTCCGAGGACTGAGTTTTGTGTTTGTTTGTAGGAGAACGCCCTGTTACGCCAGTGCTCGATATTAAAGACGCTCCTCGACGGCTGCAGACAACACCGACTTCTGTGAGTATTCGTTCTAAACGTGTGACAGCTGGTCGCAGAAAACACACCCAGCCCGAACGGCACAACCCGTCACCCGAGTGAATGATTCATCCATAACATATTACGTGCACTCCAACCACGGACGAAGTCTCCGTCTATAGGGGACGCATGATTTCCATCGCGATCCTGACTGACTAGTTAGTCAGTGTGCGGGGTTTCGAATATCAAGGAAATTTAGCGAGAGATTCGGTCTCTGAATATCGCTCAGAGACGGACTTCTCTCCCAAATCAAGTTCGGGAGCTGTTGAGAGGTGCTGCGTGGAGTGATCGGGAAGAATTCGAAGACTGGTGGAAACGTTAGCTAAGGAGGCCACGGGCACAGGAGATGAACCAGATCCAATGGACGTCATGAGTTTGGCCAGCAGGTTAATTATTTCCGGTGTTCCTCAATTTCAGCTGTAGCGTTTGACAGGCGATGCTCTGAAGGCAGTTGAAACAGCAAGGCACAAGATCAACTATGGCATCGGTTTCGGGTGAAGTCAGTGGCACGTTCAAAATCCTCGTTTTGGGTGATTCAAATGTTGGGAAGACTTGTATAGTGCATCGCTTTTGTGACGAAAGATTCTACGACACTTACATCTCCACGATCGGCATCGATTTCAAACAGAAGATAATCAATCTCGACGGAACTCCGGTCAAACTCCAGATATGGTAATGCAGGTGTTCTGATCGGGATCGGAATCTTATTTGGCCGATATCAATCTTCAGCATTGTTCGAATCACCTTGCGTTTTTTTTTCGGTCACCACAGGGATACCGCTGGGCAGGAACGGTTTCGGACCTTGACTACAGCGTACTACAGGGGTGCTATGGGGATCTTGATCATGTACGATGTTACCAACATGGATTCGTTCAATCATCTCACGTATTGGTTCAGGAATGTCGAAGAGGTGAGGGTTTCGTGTTCTTGTTCACGTTTGTGAGTACCGTTGAGACCGGAGAATCATTCCCGGCTGAAACTCCGATGTCTGCTGACGAACGAACTGCGATTCCAGAATGCTTCACCAGACGTTGTGAAGGTACTTGTTGGTAACAAATGTGACGCCACGAGCCAAAGACAAGTTGAGACATCTCAACTGGCCAAGGTACAAATCTTCTTCTCATTCCAAAATTCGAAGCTCATTGGAAACATCTTGATTTTTGTCGTGACAGGCGTCACCGCGTTTCAGATGGCGGAGCAGCTTGACATCGCACACTTCGAGTGCAGTTGTAAGCAGAACATCAACATCCAAGAAGTATTCATAACTCTGGCCCGCCTGATCCAGAAACAGAAAGAGGAGAAGGAGAAACTGGGTGAAGCGGATGACACGAAAGAGTGGGGCAAAGATATCAGCCTCCGCAAAGACGATGGCACCAAGGAAAAATGCCAGCAGTGCTAGACGCCAGGGTTCGTCCGATGAAGAAACTATCGAATTTCCGGAATTCTCCAAGGGTGTTCCCCTGGGGAAGAAATAAGCTCCATATTCGACAAAAAATATCTGGGCACGCCCCTGGCGCGCGCGTGTATAAATATTCGGAGTCAGCTTCTGCTGTCGTCGTTTTCCAAACGACTCACTGATGTAATAATATTTAGTGATTTCTAATGTTCGAATTGCTCCCCCTTGCTCCGTGAATACGAACCGACCTGACCGACGGATGCGATCCGCGGTGGAATGAGGAGAACACGCGCGCTGGATCGAATGAGTATCAGGAGAATCAACCCAGATCGCCTCCACAACTTCGTTCAGTCATTTTTTATGCACTCAATCGTGGCACTCTAGCTTTAATATTGGTTCCAGGTTCGATGGTGTCTTTTTTTTTTCGTTGAATGTGGAGGTTTTACCCGCATTGAGTATTAGAATGTCACTTACCCGATTTGAGTGTGGCTCGCCCCTCTGGAGATCCTCTGAAGTATCTTGAGTCACTTTTCTGAGCTCATTCAGATCAGCGTTCTTGAACGTTCCGAGAAAGTTCCCACCTCTAGCCAAAAACGTGGTCTTTTATGTTAATTGTTCTAAGGGATGAATTGCGGTCCCGGAGGAGCTTTCTTCCTCGTCCGGCTGTGTTAAGAATGTTTTTCAAGCTCACTCATGCACCGAAGTTCAGTATTCCGATTTCCGACGCCGCAACACGATTCAGAGTCCTCTACTCCTTTCTCCCACCGCCCGTTAATCCCTGTTCTCTCTTATTGTTTTGTAAGACTCGGATCGTTCACGGGATCAACATTTCGTTGAGCCCTGGCAAAATGTCGTTTTGGTTCGGGGAAAACAGACTCAAATTTAACATGTCGAATGGTACCAAGGCCAGAGAGCCTGTCGACGACCTCTCACTATAAATTATGATGGATTACCTAATAAAAAAAATTGAAACTCTCCTGATGAACCCCTCTTCGCTCGATGAGAGAACACGTGACCGGGTGCCATCCACCCGGCTTTGTTCGACACTCTTCCCTGGATCCATTATAACAGCTCCGAGGTCGGCTCAAGCGACGTTTTTCTCGTAGGCGGATAGGCCGAAGGGTGGAATATTCCAGAATGAAAACACCTATAAACTCCAATCCAATTCTCCATTTATCAATATGAATTCAGAATCGATTCAACACCATCACTTTGCTCTCCCTCATAGAATGAATAAAAACGTCCCAACAGCCCGGAAAGAATAGTCTCTAGATTTTCCCTGAAGATCGCGCGGAATCCTACAATGCGGATTCATAACGAGTTCCTCTCATCCTAAGCCCTGCAGTCAGCTTCGTTGTTGATCTTCCGAGTTGCTCTTTCGTCTCCAAAGTGGCGTCGAACGCCGAACAAGAAACTCACTCAATCGTTTATAAATAGCTCCTGGAAGCGCTGCAGCTTCCCTGACTCGCTGAGCTGAACGTGAAATCCCCAGAGGGAGTTATTGGTCCAACTCAGATCCCAATTAGAATACGTACGGCGAACTTCCCATCTTTCGTAAATCGTCCGCTTCGGAGTCATCGCCCTACAGTTGTATATGCCTCGATCCGATCTATCCATTCCCGAGATCAGCAAGAACGTGTAGAAGCTTCTTCTGGGTCTGTCTTCACAATGATCGCTCGATTTGCCTTCCGGACAGAATTGCCAACTGATCACGGCGTTTCCGGGTCTCTCATCGAAAGGACATGGGATCAGTTTTGGGTAGAGCGATCCACAGGCTATTTCGTCGAAGAGGCCTGGCAGTCCTCTGAGTCTCACATCAACGAGAATGCTAGTATTCGTGACGACGGTAGCATTGTATATGTTAAGAGGCCTTCTCAGGATGTGTCGGTTGTTGTAGCACTGCACGCGGACCGGCGGATAGTCGATCGGTTTGGGAGCACCTGATACACAAAGTATTAAAGTAAAAACAGGGAGAAACCGACGAACACGCCAATCTTCCATGGTGAGCGGAGGTTGTGGAATTCTGAGACGAATCGAAGCCTTAGTCCCCTCTTCACGTTTGGAGTGCTGTACGTGCACGTAGCTTAAAAGCAGAGGATTTAGCATGATCGAGGGTCTCCCAGGCGGTTCGGGATGCTCGTTCCGGAAGAGGACCTCATCATCAAGTTCATTGAATGAGTACGGCACAATCTGTTCCCACCGTGCTCAAGTTGCTGTGTTGAAATTCGATATCCCCCTAGGCTGATTCGATGCTTTTCCGAGATGGGAGGCACCCGCTTTCAACATCATAACTCACGCGTGGAGTTGCTTAGTGCATCTGTTAACGAAGGGTCAAATCCTCCTCCGGCCTACTACCTTGGCACTGTTGAGACTTGAGACTGATCGAGGAGAGCAGCGCGTTCATGGGAGACATCCGAAACGAATGCTCGTTACCTCAAACGGCGACCGCGGGGTCGTTGCTAACCCTCTCGATCAAGAACTGTATGACATGAGCTTGACGGAAATCAAAGCTCCTCCAGCTGAACCCCCGAATCAATGCCTCTCAGAAATTCAGCAAAGTGCGAGGAATTGCGGATACTGATGCTCTGTCGCCTCAGAATCCACTCCTCGAGAGCCTTCGAAGATGAATATATCGCCGCAGACATGCTCCGAACGAGGCAGTGGAACCGATGATTATTCTGTATGGCTCTGATTATCTTCATGGCAACCTCATGAAGACCCGAACTACTCGAAAACTCCTTGGAAATCAAGATGGTCTTACTCGTAATTGAACATAAACTCGGAGGGAAAATTTCCTCTCATGATGAGCTATGGACGTTCAACAGCCGTCATCAAACGGCGCAGGAGTGTATCCGTTCGATTCCAAAGCAAATCTGGCAATTCGTGACGCTTCGACGTCTATCTGTAGAGAGGCGGGATAGAGAGTCGCATAAACCAGCGATAATCTCCGCTGTTCTACTTGGGTCCAAGGAAGGGCATCTCAGATACGCTGTAAACTATTTCGATGCAAAGTTGGACAGCTCCACGCACAAACGGGATTCACGCGGCAGCCTGGTGGCAAAAGCACTCTAAATCCAGCTGGGAGGGAAGGATGCCTTCGCTTTCTCGTATTCTTTACAGTACGTTCTTATGTCTAGTGTCTGATTAGTGGGTGGACCGTCGTCAAGTGGAACAGTAAAGATTACAGCCTTACAAATAGTCTCATCAGTGTCATTGGCGCAGGTAAGCAAAGCCCAACGTATTGTGTTCGCCAGGCAAGACCCGATGAAGGCTTCGAGGCCCGAACGAACTCGAGCATCCAGAAGAGTGAGCTTAAATTTCGAAGCGTATCCTCGTCAGCGTTGCTAAAATATAAAAACTAGATGGACTTCAAAATCGAGAATTCCAAAGTGTTCCCAAGGTTATTCCGAGTCTCTGAAGCCGCAGCGCGGTCTGTGGTTTCTGATCGAATGCTCTGCAGCTTCCCAAGTGGATCGAGCTGCTTGATGACTCCACAACTGAAGTCGTGGTGCGATAACAGAATTTATCTAGTGGAACCAGGGCGCGAGGCGGAGGGGCGACGGGGAACAGTTATTTCCAAAGCAGCGTTCGGAACGCGTCAGTTTTCTACGCGCACCAGTTACCGCATTCGTTTCCGGTCGGTTTTCCGCCGCTGCAAGTGTAACTGAAGTCTCTCTCAGCTGTCCTTGCGACGGGCGGCCCTTCTAATACGAAGGTACAAACTGAATTTTCTGTTTTCGTTACTTTCAATTCATTCTTCTGTTCGAGCAGGTTGCTCCAGTTCGTCCGTGAAATTTGTGATCATTCGAGCGCGGTGAGAGCACTCTCAGAACCCCCCAGGTCTGATTTAATTTCCTCGAGAGCTCGAGAACATTGACTTCTAAATCAACTCCAGACAAAACAACTTCTATGCCGTGCTACGATACTTATTCTCCTAATTTCGAGAGATAAATATCTCATCTTTCAGGGCGGCTCGAGGATGATTGAGCTCATCTTGTTCGCCGCTGTCCTCCTGAGCTTTTATATTCACAAACGTTTCTTCACTAATTTACCTCCTGGTCCAATATGCTGGTATCCATTCGTCGGGTATCTACCGTTCCTCAGCAAAGATCCGCCACGGCATCTGGACAAGCTACGTCAAAGATACGGGGATGTGTTCGGGTGTGTATTCGCTGGGGTTTACCAAGAACCGCGCTTGGGTCACTCATTCCCAGTGCCGTTGCTCTGTATCAACATGATATCCTTCTTCCCGTATCAGGCTGTATTTTGGATCGCGTTACGTAGTTTGCTTAGCTGAATTCCAAACGATGAAAGAGGTATTCAACAAAGACACTGTGCTCGATCGGCCTCCGGAGGTGCCGTTCGCAATCTACGAGGAGTCTATGGGTGAGTCACGGATCTTTACCAACGCTATGTCATGATGTCGCCAAAGCGAATACGCGGGATAGCTTCCGAACGCTATCGAAGCCAGAAAGACATCGACTCTTCGTTGAAAATTTCAACGGAACGAGTTTTCTCAGGTCTGATGACGCTAAATGGACCCTTCTGGCAAGAGCAACGCAGATACGCTGTCCAACTCTTCAAGGAGTTTGCCTTCACAGATAAGACCCTCGAACATCACATTCAGGCGAGTGTTTTCCTTGAGTGAGAGACCAGAGACGAGATTCGGAGTGACTGATTCTCGTCGAATCCAAAGATTTCCCGTCTAGAATACCAGTCCGAGTACTCTGGCCTCGCTGAGCAGAATCCATATGTTGGCTAACTCGATGTTTTCGATCCAGATGGAAGTGTCTCACCTCCTAGGAGAAATTGACAAGACTGTAGGGAAGCCGATTGAGCCAACGATCCTCTTGATACCTTCGATGTCGAACATTATTTCCTCTCTCGCGTTCGGCAAACGCTTCGAGTACAGCGATCCCGACAGAATCATGCTTGACGAGCTCATCATGGTAAGTGGATCCTCCCTGCTCGATCCGTGAAGACGGAACTTCGACGATTCGCTCATTCTGTGAATAGGACTCTGAACGAAAAAATTATGCTCCAGGAAATTCCCAGACGAGCTGGCCAAGTTGCTTACGTACATTACATGCCTTGGGTGAAGAAAATCATGCTTTGGCTAAAATGGGGCTCCTGCAACAAGCTACGAGAGGCCCTCATCCGAAGGGAAGCTTTTTGCGAGTGAGTTGACATAGAGCCGAAGAGATGAGAGGAAAGCGCATTGAATCCAAACGGGAGCTGAGTGGGTATTCTTCGCCTATAAAAACAGGAAACGCGTCAAACTACATGAAGATACTTTCGAAGAAGGGACGTTCCGAGACTACATCGATTACTTCCTTCACGAAATGCAGAAGGAAGCTCGAAGACCGTCGTTTCAACGTAAGAACCCGAAATAGTTTTCCACGAATTCTCTTCAACCAACGGATTCCTCGTTGCGCGACGAACAGATTTGGAGGACTGCAGACGGAATGAAAGATCAATATTTAGAGCACTCGGAAAAGCGTTCCGCATGACCAAGCTTCCGTCTCGGTGGACTAGAAACTCGGTCATGCTTGAGCCCGTTCCTCTTTCATGAAAAGATTTCGAGATAGCGTCCGTATTGTTTTTGCCTTGACCCAAGCTCAAGCCGAACCGTAAATGCGGGAACTGCCCGCCCATGGACGCGCCAAGGGGAAGTCATGCACCCGCTGCAAAAAGACTCCAGGTTGTGCGATTTCATCAAACTTGACAGCAGGAACATGTTTTCAAAATATTCGCATCATCTCTCCGCCAACATCGAATCCGCAGATCTGAAGGAGAGTTCAGGAGAGGCAGAGCTCATCGGGATCAGTGATGAACCAGCGGGCCCGAGAACCTAAAGCGTGACATGTTTTTGACACAGGAAACGTATTGGTCGGGAACGTCTCTTCGTTTTTCGGTGCGGGATCGGAGACGGTTCGCACGAGCATTGACTGGCTCTTGCTGGTCACCGCGGCTTACCCCGACGTACGGAAGAAAGTGCAGAACGAAATCGATCGCGTGATCGGTGATCGCACACCCGTATGGGATGACAACAAGAACATGCCGTACACCATGGCAGTAATCTGGGAAGTTTTCCGATGGAAGCCAATCAACCCCATCAACATTCTCCGAAGGTATGCTTCGCTCGCTGCTAGGAGCAATGAGAGCTCTGTCCCGGGACAGGCGACAAGTCAGTCGCATGTTCGTGTTACATATTTCCAAGGTGCGCTGGACTCGGAATCTTCCTATCTGGGCCACAAGGCATATCTCGTCCTCTGAGGGGTCTAAATATCGTTTCTATTCGAGAGGGGAATTTTTGGGAGGGCCATAGCACATTTTGACCCGAAGAAACACTAAACAACTAACTCGAAAATAGGTGCTCTCAAGAGATCCATGTGAAAGGCTACCGGATACCGAAAGGCAGCATCATTGTTTCTTGCATCTGGTCGATTCACAACGACCCCCGCGTTTTCGAGAATCCTAACGAATACAAACCCGAGAGATTCTTGAGAACCGGCGACGACGGAGAACTCAAAGTTTTCAAACCAGACAACCTGATTCCGTTCTCCTTCGGTGAGTGTTACTGAACGGTGAGATCTGAGCTCGAGCTTTAGCAACTACACCCCGGTCGTCGAGGCGGGAAATCCTGCCCCATTCCTCATGAGCGCTGCGGAATCGACCGAGGTATTCATGCTTCAAGCTTGTATTTTTGAACCCACAGGTAAACGCGCCTGCCCTGGAGAGGTGATCGCCAAAATGGAAGTGTTCATCTATTTCACGTCCATACTACAGAGATTCGACACGCTGCCTCAACCGGGGAAACCGATTTCGTTTGACGAAGAAGTGGGCGTCTCTCTCAGACCTGTTTCCCAAGAGATCATCTTCCGGCATCGGGAAACACCCACCCATTGAGTTCTTCGAACCTCAGCATACATGATAACGTGCCGTGAACTCTGCGTGCAGTTACGAGAGAAATGCAGGGAAAAGTGTGACAATGAGCCGTCCAAAAGATCCAAAATATTCATACTGCCGAACAGTGTCAACCTCATTTCTGGAAGATGCGACCTCACGATTCTACGCCTCCACGAGGCAACGAAACTGATGAAAAAAAAAACATTTCAGAGAACATTGTATTCAATAAATATCGTTTATTCCTGACTCCAGGGTGTGGGCATCCGGAATCACCGAGATCATGATTCCCAAGCACTCGTCGATGAACGGAATACAAACGCGTTTCCTCCCAGGGATTTTCACATTACGAAAGGCACTAGCGGTTCATTTGGTTCAAATATTACAAAATAGAGGTGGCCAGCAGTTTGTACAGAAATGAGCGGCGTCAAGCTGGTCAAATACAGGCTAAGTATCAAAAAGTTTGCCACTAAATTGCGTTGCGAAACCGATATCAACGTGTCCTAAACCTTGGTCGCCGCGAGCCGTCTCCGGAGCTCTCGTTTGTTGAAGAACATAGACCATGAACACACGATGAGACAGAGCTGTAACACAAAGTGAAAATCGTACACCTGCTCTCCCGCCTCGTCATCTTGACTCCGGGAGACGAACCTCCCTCTCTACATGATCGATATGAGCCTTTCCTCCACCTCCGTATGGTGGTTGAGCACGGCGCCAGATTCTGGCTCTACAACGATTCGTCATACCACTGACCTGCAGCACTAAAATCGAGACAGCTATGAGGCCCACGACGAGACCGTTTGCGTTGAAATGCCGCATCAACATTTCTCCACAACCGACGTCGTAAACGTTAGCCTCCCCGAAGTAGCAACTTCCTGAGAATGTCCGGAAACAAAATTTAAGCCGTGGATCAGATGCTCGTTGACGCTGATTCGAAGGCGTGTGAATAAGGCAGCCTCAAATCATCGTATACACCTTGTATCACAACAATACTCCCAACTTACGCGGCAAATCCATCTCTTGTTGTGTGTAATCCTCGAAGGAGAACCCTCCGCAACATTTCAACTTCTCCTGGATGGTATCTATGAAACGAGCGGCCTGTTGCTTGTCAAGTTTCACTCGGGTGATTGTGTCTTGGAGCACGCGTGACAAGATCTCATCCATCTGAAAAACCCGGAGGGACTCGGTATTCTGTTTAGGCATTCTCGATCTCCTCCTGCGGTATAGCAGGACAGTAAGGTCCGGTTAGCTCGGTGAGCTTCTGATTGACTTAAAGTTATTCGGTGATATTCGTGCCAAAGCTTGTTCTAGTAGCCCCATCGAGCTCACCTTCTTGCTTGACGTGTATTTGAAAACCAGGACCATCACAGTGACTTCGCCGATCACGAACAAGAGACATAGTGCGCTATAGGCGATCAATCCCTTCGACGACCGGTGCCATGTTACACAGCAGCCTAGAAGGCTCACCAAGCAGACTCCGAACGCGATGCAAATGGCGATCACTAGTCCAACTTTATAACTGAAGAACAATTGCAGGTTCTCGCGGACTCCTGCTAGACTTTTGTCATAGACGATGAAGAGGCAGAAGATCACCATGGCAAATCCGAGAATCTGTGGCCAAAGCAGGAGAATGGGAGCAGGTCTGCCACTTGAGCAATTTCACTTCCATTTCCACTGTTATCCTGGACTTGGACCAAACGTGGCCCGATGTCAATGAAAGGATACCTAGGACACCCATTGGTCAGGATTCCTCCAGGAATTCAATTTCAAGAGGGATGACCCTGACGCCGAGAATCAATCACTTACCCATGACAGAACGTTGCAACCGATCAGGGCGTAGCGAGAATATTTCGCGCAACGACTTGGCGGGGGCACTCGCTCCCCCTGCCAAGTCATCTCGAGACTTGAGTCGGTGTCGGAAATACTGAGCGGCGCACGCTCACATTTGAACTCGTTCGCGCACTCAAAGCTATCACTCCGTGCTCGCTAAGCCAGTTGGTCTAGTTCAAAATTAGCCGTGACTCAAGTATGAGCCCGCCTGTTGGGAGTACAATAGTCAGCTTGATGATAGCGTTGGCAGAGAGGGTGTAACTCTCTGCCAACGTTTTCTCGGCCGCGAGAGCCGTCACGGACTCGCAATTGAACCCTTGCTTACGATGTTCGTAATCTCGATTGGCGCCTGCCTTGAAGCCAAATCGAGTATTGTCACAACGAGTCGTGTGGGTGCATTCCTTTGCAGGGCGTCACTGTTACCATATGCTGCCGACGGAGCATGGTGTAGGGTGAAACAGCTCCAACAATCGTTCGAATACACTACCATTCTGTCAGAGTGGCTTCTTGCTAACAGGCAGACTTCTGAGCGGCTGACAGACTGTTTACAATTCATAATTCATCGTGAGAGCAGAGTTTATTCGCGGAATCCTCTCCCCGTAGAAAGGGTGTTGGGAACCGAAGGAGACTCGACCGATGGTACAAATGATTCGAGAATGGCGAGGGAGAAGACTAGTAAGACTCGAAAAGCCTATGGATTTGCTGACGGGGACCAGCTTTCCAGCGTTGGCCACAGTGTTCATGAGGAGGAAATATAGATTCTGGGATGTCATTCATCGACGGTTCGTGGCGACATGGAATGGAAGAGTAACTCTCGTCTTGAACCCGAAAACAGGCAAACCTCGTATATTGTTCCACGAGTGTGCTGTTGTTTCGAACTAGGATGTAGTGCGGTGGCCGAATACTTTTCAGCACATTTCCGCGATTACGCTCAAACGTGGAAGTGGTTTCGGTTGAAATCCTCATGCAGGACCCGGGAATATTCATTCGGGGACCAATGGGACGTGCACGGAGACTCCGGGTGGATGGTTCTCTTCAAGATACGAGCCGGGGAGCTGCCTTGTGATGGGATCCTCTGCTATAATGTAGCTGTGCGGTCTCTCGAACGATCCCACGCCGAGCGGCTAGCCCAAACCTCTCTAGGCCTCTCGTTTTGTGGGCCGATTCGCATAAACACTCTCCTAAAAGGCGTTGTAGGAACCGCAGATCCTCGGTCTCAGCGGTGCACAGTCAAGCTTCGCTCGATTGGAACTGATCGCAAGAAACGCCGTACCAGCAAGTCATGAGTGAGGATCGCAGCGCCGCCCATCAAACATATCTGCCGCTACATTCTGACTCTCTCCGGAAGCGATGAGAGCAGAACGCTCAGAAACTGATGAATTCGGAGAGTTCTCGAAAAAAATTGGAAATCACCGCATAGTTCAGTTGACAGAGCCGCTCGCTTGTGCGACGGAATGGAACCACAAAAGGAATCGTTTCTGCTACTGCGAGGAACGGGGAATATAATCTTTATTGACACGGTATTGAATTCATATCATAGTGTGCTCAACGTTTGTGAACAGGAGAATGACTTCGTTCAGCAAGTGCTCTTCAGGTTCTCCATCGCGGACGAGGTTCAGGACACTCTGCACGAGACTCATGGTGGTGTCCATGCTCTTATTCGTGCATCTCAGCGTCCGATCGGGCTGGAACGAATCCACTCGTGAGACTGCTACGTCCTCTATGAGATAAGTCGAAATGGGGACCGAGCCTTGATTACATACCAGTTCTGCGAGCCATCGGTTCACTCTAGTGGGAACGGCGCCGAGCTTCTCACACGTCGTGTTGTCGATTTCACCCAGGAGCGAGCGCGTCCGTAGGCCAATGATGACCATCAGAGGGCCCACCATAGCACGGCGCTCACTGATTTGACACATGATTTCTTGAGCCAGCTGATCATGTCCGCTCGAATAGAGTTGGAGCTGTATAGGGAGGAGGGTACTATATCGAGGTTTGTTCGCACAGATCATAAGATCAACTTCTCACAGTCGAGTGCCAAGCACCCGGAATACGGATGAACGGAAACGAAATTTCACGCGGCCTGATTCGCGGGGGACAGGGAGAGCGACGAACTGAACTGCACGGATGGCATGGGACGAACGGACAGAGGGCGCACACTCACCACATACTCCTTATTGACGACGTCGGGATCTATGTCCCAGGAGTGAGCCAAGTCAACCAAACGCGACATCATTGTTTGGCATCGATTCAACTCTGCTGGATCGAACGTCTCTGGGAGAACCTGTACACAGGCCTCGATGGATCGCCGTAGAAAGGTTGTTCGCAGATTTGACTGAGCCACATTGGCTGAAGTCGCCTGATTGTACCGGGTGTACACCTCACAGATATCCTCAGAAAGAGCGCTCTGGGCCTGAACAAGAACAAAATTTGCCAATTTAGTCTAGGACTAGGAAAAATGTGTATTTTCCTGACTCCTGCCGGGGATATTCCCAAATATGGCCTCGCGACACTCACAGCACTATCGAAGAGGGACAGCGGTTGAACATCGTCCAGATTGAATTGAACGCAATAAGTGAGGATCGTGACAAGACTGTAATGGAGGTGGACTGTTTCCCGCAGAGCCTGTGGCAGGGAAAGAGCGCGTGAAACCAGCGAAGGATCCCCCTCTGAGAATCCTGAGGCGAGGCTCTCTTCTCGCGATAACGGACACAGCAGCTCAATATCTTCGCTAGGCAGCATACTCTGCAAGGGGAGATGTGATACGATGGTTTGGGTTCCCGAGTCAGGATGGTATCTTTGAGTTCAAGATGTCTAGTGGTTCAGAACAAAACAACATAGAAGCGGACACTATCTTACCTCAATTATCACATCGAGGATAGTAGAGCAGAAATTGAGGAAGTTAAGGAGTACGCACTTCCCAACCTGAACATGACGGACTAGCTGAGCATCTGAAAGGCTCCCTGTTTGCTCCATGATCCGCGCCATCGAAGTGACGCGAGATTGGAGGTGGGATTTCCAGATCATGTGGCATAGGCCCTCCTTGAGTTTGTATGCTTTTATGGCGCGTAAGTAGTCCAAACACCAATTCAAAGGTTCGGCCTCTTCGTAACTCTTGTCCCAGAGGCAAAGATAGCTCCAACAACAGTTGGCCAACAGCGTCTCCAGCTGCAACGACACTGGGAACGTGATCCGAACGTCGCACAAAAGTTGCAGCGCAACGTCGAGATTGATAACAGGACTCTCCAATGACTGCTCCAAACACGGCGTGAGCGATGGCGGATTATTGAGGGCTGTATTGAGGTGCTCATGAGTGAGACGTTGCTCGCATATCCACTGAGACACAATGTCGCTGATATGACCCTCAGATTTACGCAAACTATTCAGAGAGATGGGGAACATTTTGGCACACGGGCGGTTCGATATTAGAGGATCAGTCACCCGACACCGGAGCAGAGCCGCAAGAGGAAGTATGCTTTGTAGCTGCTTGAAAAGGCCGTCGAATATTCTGCATTCGAGCGGTTCTTCCACCTCTTCGAGGAGGCTGTGTTTCTCAACTCCGAGAGCGCACCTCATCATATAGCTGGCCAGGATCGATGCGGGAACATTCTCGCTTGTGGAAATTTCCTCATAGACCAAATGCAAAAACGGTTCAAGATTCTCATCGTGGGCCCTCATCTCGATGACGATGTTGCGGAGTGCCGTGTAAATTCTGGAGGTCCTCTCCTTGTCGCTCGCCATCGTGCTAAATAGCGACATCAGGAGGTTCTTGGTGACGGACCACAAGCATAAATCTTGTTCAAGAAGCAGTCTGAAGAGGGTTTCGTCCGATGCGGCAGCACAAATGCATCTCGCGAGTAAATGCTGACCCTCCTCGTACTTCTCCGCGATGATCTTTGACCCTTTAGAATCGGAAAGAACAGCGAAACTGTTCAAGAAATCGCAGAGCTTCAGGTCTTTCAGGGACAGCTTTTCATCGTCGTCGTTGCCGAAATACTGGAAAGCATTCTGATAACGATCGAGGCTTTCGAGATCAGAACAAGGTGGAAGTTCGCTCAAATCGCCATAGAATGACTCGGAATTTTCTTGGAGATGTTTGAAGACGGAGAGCATCCGCTCAATCTTTGACAAATTCTCCTGCAGCCTCTGTGTGGCTTTCCGCGCACCACGGAAGCTCTTGCCCTTCAAAGTTCGCAGGACGCACTGGATCAGGGTTTCGTCTAGGTTTTCGCAATCGCAAACTAGTTTCAGGATCTGTTGCAGCAATGACACTCTCTTGAAGCGCTTCAGCAATTTCTCGAATCTCGCAAGTCTCTCAGGACTGTACTCCGACAGGATCTGCCGAATTTCGGCGAGATCATCCAGATGACCCTGCATTTCGGCCAAGTCCTCGAATTCCAGCGCTTCAGAGAACGAAATGCGAACGTCGTACAGCACTCCGGTGTTGGTGATGAAGTACGCTTGACGATCTTCGGTCGGAAAGTCATCTTCGTTACCCGACGCGATGCTCCCCGAATCGTAAACCTGAGAAGAATCGTCTCTCAACGGTCAGATCATGCGAGAACTGAACTTGGGGGAAGAGCCGCCAGGGCAAATTCATGAGTTCTCTCAGCGAGAGGCGATCGAGGACAGTCTCACCAGAAAACCTGCGCTCCCCGGCGCGGTGAACGCCGTCACTCTCGTAGCCTTCCGGGTGTTCCACAATTCAAGTCGCATCGATTTGGCAGAATATATAACGAGAAGTTCGAGCGTGCGGCCAGAACTATCGAGAGAGCTTGAAGTTATCCAGCCGAGCTGCGCTTTACGATACCCTTTCATGACGTACAAGGGAGTACCTGCGGCGGAACGAAAACGATCTCTTGAAATTTGCAGGGCCCGCCGGGGTCTGGAATCGAGCTCAATTCTGGAAGCTGATCGATCACGACAGAAAACGACCTTCACCTTTGCTTGCGTCCATCAGAACAACTCTAGCCAAGCTGTCGACCAGGGCGATGAACCGTTTGCTGGGCGAAACACACATGCTCGTACCCAAGCGATCTCGATCAAAAATACCGTGTTGGTGGAGAACATTGAGATTGGAGATCTTGGGCTGGAGTTCGGCTTCGGTAGGTCCGCTAGACTTTGAGCCCCAAAAGGGCACAGTACTGAAGCCAATAAATTGATAACCATCATGAGATTCGCGAAGGACATGAGTGCTCCGGAAAAATAAGCCTGCTGCTACCAAAGTTCCTCACTCTGATAGCATCTTGGTGAACTTGTTAGCGACGGCTACTGCGATGTCGGAAACGAGGTTCGTGTGACTCGCTTCTCGGCTAACTGTCAGGTTGTAGAAGGGATCAGCGCCCACACTGGAAACCTGGAGGTTCATCGCGTTTGACAGCTCGCCGCGTACGGAATGTCGATCGATTGTGCACCTGGAAGGGAAACGAAATCAGTGACCTTCTCATCGAGCGTTCTCATCTCGGAGCGTCTCGCCAAACGGCCAAGCCGTTGTTCATGGGCGACGGGCCCACCTTTCTAGGAGATCAAAATGACACTCCGCACTCCCGTGGTGCGTCAAACTTATTTGTTGTGTGTTTTTAACTTGTTGTAGGCGGAGGTGCTTCCAGTTCAACGGGGCGTTCTTCGTCGCCTTGTTCGAGGAAAGGAGAGCTGAGTTCAGATGACTCTCAAGCTCGGCGACGAGTTCCCCGTAAACTACGACATCGATCGACGAACCTTCAAAGGAACCAAGAGAGGGGACAGTCAGAATTTGTGGCGAAAATGACTGATGCAGCAACAAATAATTTTCCGATGGGTCGATATTGCTGACATCGACTCCGCTTACCCGACGATGCGTACACATAGCCCTGCAGGCTGGAGCTGAGGGAAGCGCAGATGCTCGATACGGGTTGGGCAAACAGCGGCTGACATATCAATAGCAAGCCTTCCTCGTTGTGGAAAAGAACGTTCCCGCTCTTCGTCCCCACCACCACACTGCACCAGCTTCCTCCGATTATTGATGACTTCTTTGTGGCGACAGTTAGAAGATAAACACATGTTGCCCTATCAGAAACGATCCCAATGAGCTCAGTGCACGATTTCTCCTATTCTTCCCCCATGGGCACGCAGGATTCTTCTACCGTCCGAGTGCCTGCGTCTTGGCATAGCCGGTCAATGTTCAGCGCCTTACAACTCACTCGTCATCGGGCAAAGAGATCTTCCCATAGGGTTTGAAGGACTGCAGGCCGTTTTCTGGGGTCGTGTTCCTCCCAGTGAAAACTTCGACAGCTCCCTCGTTGGTCACGACGGCGAGCAGATTCTGTGACGGTAAATAACTCAAGCGCGAGGCGCATCTCTCTGGTTCGTCAACTGCCGAGGAAACTCTATTAGAGGAGTTATTCTACTTCTGATTACGAACATGGAAATTCAGATCCAATGAGATCACATATGCTGTGCACCGGATCTCGCGGATCGATCACAAAAGCAACGCCCTCGTGCCTTCATGCTTCCTAAGATCGCGATCCTCCCTCCGGTCTTTCGATCTGATCGGAGAGAAGAGTCCCGGAACTAAGTTGCAGAAACCTTTGGTGAAGTAACGTGCGCCGTCGAAGTTTGTTAGTGAGGCTTTGGGGTTCATGAAAGCCATTCTCAGTTTGGTCGGTTCTCAGAGATATTCAACTCGGAATCAACTTCTCGTGACACATCGGGGATTCTCCGTAGAGACTTCCGTATAGAAGTTCTTGTTTGTTCCAAACGCCTGTGACAAAGCGAACAGCTGAGACTTGTCTGGATCATCACCGTTTGCAATCATATGGTGAGATCGAAACGACTTAGCGGAGAACGAGGGCGCGAAGTTCGAAATTCTGAGGACGTTTGATCAATGGCGGAGATTTCCACGGGAAGCCCGTTATTCGTAACGATTGCTGCCGTATTCAATCACGAGAGAGATGTCTTGATAATCGAAACGGGGTTAACACAAAATTGGTGACGTCAGTCGCCCATTCCAGTCGGCAGTCGGCGGCTGTTAGCTCTCAGGGTTGGTAAACACCGATTCACTTGACGTGCGCCAACAACTGACCGAAGTGTCGAGAATTATCTAACCGATCCGTTGCTGACGCAATACCCAATCCAGGAGAATGGAGCGCGTGTTGCCAGGTGATAATGTGCTCCTCGTGTGGAAGGGACAACCAGAGCTCAAGGCACTTGAGGAGTTCGTGGAGTCGGCGAAAAAAACCTCGGGCAAAGATGCAGCCGTCGAGAACATGGACATGTTCCAGGCTCGCGAGGAATATTTCGAGGTTGTGTTCGTCGGAGCCGTCACACCGCAGATGAGACTCTCGTTCGACGAGTGGAGCAAGGTTCTCAAATCGCTCAAACCGTCTGGGACGGTCGTTCTTTCCACGACTGAGTCGGACGCTGCGGCCAAGCAACTGAAAATGAGCGGATTCGTGAACATTTCTGAGCCCAAGCCCATCACGGACGGAGTCGAAGTCATCGGGCAGAAACCGGCTTTCCAAGTCGGAGCCACGGCTCAACTGAACCTCAAGAAGAAAGTTTGGACAGTCGACGACGACGACGACGACATCGTAAATGAAGACGATCTTCTGGACGAGAGTGACAAGCAGAAACCGTCGAAAGACGACCTCAAATGCGCGACCACAGGTAAGTATGTGGGATCATAGGGTTTGAGAGCCCAGAGCACGGGTGCTCTCCGACAGCTCTTCCGTATAAGTTGCTTCAGTGAAGCCATGCGTAACGTCCGACGTTGCAATCTTCCAGGGAAGAAGAAGGCCTGTAAAAATTGCACCTGCGGCCTTGCGGAAGAACTCGACAAGGAAGCCAGACTCAAACAGGCGGCTTCCGATCAGCCGAAAAGTTCTTGCGGGAGTTGCTACCTCGGTGACGCATTCAGGTGAGTTTCGTCCGAAATTTCCTCAAGACAGGACCGCGCGTGTCGATCTTGTCGACTCTGAACTTTGCTCGTCGATCTTCGAGAAGCATCCCACGAATGAATGAATGAATCTTCTCGATCGAAACTGATGTAATTTCGATTCTAGGTGTGCTTCTTGTCCGTATAGGGGACTTCCAGCCTTCAAACCCGGAGAGAAAATCACGCTCGATTCGGATATACTCAAAGCAGATGCAAGAATCGAGAGCAGATGAGGAGAGTAGCTACAACCGTTGCTTCAGATCAAGGTCGGCGTGACCAATGCTGGAAATGGTTGCAGATGAATAGTGTACATGTAACGCCGGCAAGAGCACTTAGCAGTAGGCCGATAGGAGTTCTCGAATAAAAACGCGTCCTGTACGCGCTTCTTCAGAGTCATCCCATCATTGATGAATGTTCTCGAATTGAGCGATCCTACGACGAGATTGATGATGTATCTCATAACTTGATTTGTGAGTTTCCATGGTCCAATTTATTCTCCAAGGCTCCTGCTATTGATTGACATTCTTGGAACAACTTGGATAGAATTTTCATCCTCCAACTCGGGAAAAAAAAATCGAGCGGGAGAGGCTCTTGAACCTGTCGAAGGGCTCAGATTCCACGGGCGCGGCTTTTATGGGACAACAGCTGATCCTGCTCGCTTCGGGATTCGCCGGTTTTCGCTTCTCACCTGCGAGCGCTTCCTCGAGCTCCTAAACCTGAATGTTAGAACTTCCGAGATCAGTCCGAAGATTCCAGCTCCGTAGGCGAATCCAAAACCCGCCAAGCTCCTAAGAACGCTTTCCCCCCTGGCCCGACCTCGCTCCTCCAGGGGCGTAGATGCGCGAGTATACTCTCGCATTGATATGTTTCTGAGGAATATACCAGTCTCCATCAGGGTGCAGAATCTGAAATCAGTTGCTGGGAGGAGTTTGTCTCATTCAAGAGGCTGAAGCCCATGACCTTAACTCCCGAGTCCTATTAATGTGGTGTAACGCACAGTTGATCGAAGTAGGGAAGCGACACGGCGCCCCTAGAAGAAGCTGCTGCCATCAGGATGGTATCAAAGTTTTCGGGCGACGTTTGTAGTTGAGGATGGGCCTGAATTCCATCGGCTGCCGGGTGTATTCGCGCTCCGTCCGACAAGACGACCAGATGATTCTCTTGGAGCAGTCTCAGCTGACAAACGTCGAGACGTGATTTTGCCTCTCTATCCTGCAGCAATGCCGTTTGCAGACGCTCCGCCAGAGGAGAAGCCCACGTCTACAATGAACAAGGAGGCAGAGTTATCTCAATGAGCCGGGGCAGACGAGAGCTTCGATCTGAAGACCCGGAGGACCCCACGCAGATTTGTCAATTCGAGAATCGAGAATTTCGGGGTTTTCACTCTTTACCCGATCGAGGGGGCCTATACGCCCCTACCGGCTATCGCGTCAAGTCTCTACAGCTTGCCTCGACAGCGTTTTGTGCCAACCCGTTCTCGTGAAGGCAGATCCTTGTGGGATTCCGTCGACTCAAAGCAGAATTGAGTTCATCGAGAGTCGAGATGACGGGAACTCGCGCTGGAGACGTCAGGAACGATTGTAGTGAAGCCATGTACCAATGAGCGAGCATGAAACTCAGGAGACTCCATATGAACAACGGAGTTCGAAAACACCGATCGGTTCGGCAGCCTGGAACAGAGTTCGACTCTTCGTATTGTTGAGCTAGCGACCCCCGGACGTGCGTGTTCCCCTCTGACCTTTTTGGAGGAATGTTCCCCACAATATCATGGCTATGGAGCTCAACGAAACCCGTATTCCAGCCAGCCGCGCTCTGAATCTCATGCTCAGACCACAGAGGCCTACGCTGAAGAGTAGGACCAGCCAAACCTGGAACAGGGGCACCGTTATTAGGAGACGTTGTTTCTCATTTGTGGCATATTGTCAGCGGCTGAGCAGCGGATTCCTTGGTCATACTTGATTAAAGAACGGATTAGGCGACGCCACTCACTGCGAATCTGAAAGGTCGTATCAAAGCTGATGAGACGTCTTCGTAACCCCCCTTTCGCACTGCAAGCTTAACCCCTCCGACGTAATAAGGTCGAGTGAATCCGAGGGAGTCGAAGCGCTCGTGAGTGATATGAATGTGAGCCAGAGCCACGTCATACGCGCCTCTTTGGATCTTGCCTAAGAAGCCATCAAAGTTCCCATCTTCGTTCCGCTTTCCGAAAGCTCCTCCGGCGAAATCCTCCTTCAGAACACTGGCAAAATAACGTGATTTGGGACATCAGACTTATTTTCTCTTCGGAGCAATGCATCAGCGACATCCCGGCGACTCATAGGTGTGTATATTGCGAGTTTTCGGCGTGGGAGCATTTGAAACCGCACACCACGGAGCTTTCCCGTGGACTTTTGAGCATTATTTGCGAGTTCCACCGTAAGGGGCGAACTGAATAATGGTGCTTGGAAAGTACAGGCGTGAATGAGGAGCCGGTCCGCACCGTGATCTGAAGTGGGTCTGTAGGAGATCGATGACCACTATCGGCTCGAAGTCGGTGCAATATTGAGTACTCATCTGTGGATGAACGGTATCGCCTGTCTGCTTGAATGATGCTTTGAAATTCATTGCGCACGGAGCAATGAGAAAGGCCGACCCACAAGTCAGTCGAAGCGTGTATAACTCACAAAACTGCACGCGAGGACGACCGTCTTGTTGTACCAGTGGATGAAAAGTTGCAGTCGCTTCTTTGCCATGCTTCCTCCTGTGTATCGTGAGGGCTGGCTCGAGGAGGTGAAGGACATGGAGCTGGAATTCCTATCGACGCCGCCAACAGCGAGAGAAAGCCGCGCGGATCGAGGAGCCGCAAGTAAGGGGCACCGCGCTCAAATTCCATCATCGAATCTCTCGGACGCAGGGATATGTCTGATTAGGAGAGCAGCCGCTGCTGCCATCGCCTCTATCCACCGATTTGTGATCGATAAGATCGCTGCTCCTGTGAAAACGCATGCATTTTCCCAACCGGACCTCACGCCAACAAGCAATAAGGATGTTCTCTCGTTTTGAAACAATTTCGATACAGAGGAGTCTACTAGAACCCTGTCCCTGGACCCTATCGGTGTCTCGCGCATCCTCGCATTCCTACTCGATACAAGGAGCCATTCACTCATCGCTCGCCCTATTCTCCCGCTCGAAACTGATGGATATACTGTGATGGTTTGAGCTAGATGTTCTATGTTTTCAAGTCGACACCCTTCCTCTCGTCGTTTCTCTGTTGCTCTTCGGAGTGGTTGCTTTCGTATTCCTTTCGGCGAAAAGCGTAGGGTGGACGTAATGGCAATCAGAACACATGCTTGAAACCTTATTCTCACGAACTCTTATGGAGAGTCTACAGCTCTTTGGGAGTGAAGTTCCTCCGTTTCACCGTTGCTAACGGCAACGTTGAAACGGGATAGGCTTTTATTTTAGAATGCTATCGCGTATCGAGAACTCGGCCCTCTCATTCGTCATTCACTGGGAAACTTGGGACATACGCCGCCGTCATTGCGGATACTTAGTTCAAGAGGGCTTGACACCTCGACAGGTTCCAATGATCAGCGCCCGATGATAAATCGGACGCTGCGCGTAGTTTTTCCTGCCGCGGTTGACAGTAATAAGATGTGGTGCATGGACTCGAATCATCATCGCTTCGACTCGTCCACTCGCTTCCAGCGGTATCGGCCCGGAACCTGTTCGGAAGCCTCCTCCGCCGAACACGGTTGCGGCTTGACGGCTCACAGCTATTCTCTTTGAAACGCGATCTTGAGGTCCTGAACCTATTCATCGGGATTTCGAAAACGAGCCAAAGTATCCCAGCTCCATAGGCGAACCCGAAAGCTTTCAAGCTCTTGAGGATGTTGTCTCTCATTGGCTGTGATGGGCCATCCATAGGCGGGGTTGCGCGAATGTATTCTCCCATTGATCTGTGTTTGCGAAATATCCCCGTCTCTATCAACGTGCTGAATCTGAAATTATCGAAAGTGGGGAGCGGTCACGAAGTTTCAAAGCGGCGAACTGTCAACGTCTGTAAATCGAATCGGTTCCCTATCACGCACAGTTGATCGAAGTGTGGGAGCGATGCAGCTCTTCTGGAGGAAGCACCTGCGATCAATGTGGTGCCGAAGTTTTCGACTGACGTTTGTATCTGAGGATTGGCCATGAGCTCATCCGCTATCAGGTGGATCCGAGCTCCTTCAATGAGGGCCACGAGATGCATTTCTGTTCGTAGTCTCATCTTGCAAACAGCCAGACTCGACTTCGCCTCCCAATCCTCGAGCAACGCCGACTTCAAACTTCTCGCGAGCGGAGAAGCCGACGTCTACAAGAGACGACTGCGTGAAAGTTGATTGTAATTCCAACTCCACTGTATGATTAGGTTGCAGCATCCGGCACCTTTAAACCTCTGAAGTAGGGCTTGCAGGAACAGGATGAATTCTCTCTGTGCTTCACCTCACCTCAACAAGGAGTTGCACCAAGCTGTCATTCTGCAGGCAGATCCTCACGGGATTTCGTCTATTTAGAGCCGAGTTTAGGTCATGGAGAGTCGAGACGACTGGAACCCGCGCAGGAGATGCCAGGAACGATTGCAGTGAGGCCATGTACCATTGCGCGAGCACGAAACTAGAAAGACTCCATAGTAGCAACGGAGTCCGAAAACATCGGTGGGTCTCGGAACCTGGAACACATCAATCGTGACGGGTACATCCCTACAACCCTACCTGAGATGTTGACAGAAATCGAAGTTTTTCGTGAACTTTTTCGTTTCGAAGTTCGTTTGAGATCTGTCTCGAGCTCAGCAGCTTATCGACACTGAGTTTTTCTGCGAACCTTTCTGGAGGAATGTGGCCCACAAGAGCATTATTATCCAGCTCGGCGAGACTCGCAATCCGAAGGCTCGCGCTCTTAATCTCAAGCCCACGCCGCAGAGGCCGACACAGAGGAGGAGGGCGAGCCAAACCTGGAATCAAAGCTCTCATAGCCAGCGTGACCGAACTCCTCTCACCATTCGGTACCTAAACTTCCGCTGAACCATGCGTGACAAAGCTGGGATGACACGACGCCACTCACTTCGAGTTTGAATGGTTGGATCAAGGCCAATGAAACGTCCTGAAAACCTCCCTTGCGCACAGCTAGTTTGACTCCTCCGACAACATACGGCCGTGTTAGTCCGACGACATTGAAACGCTCGTATGTTATACCGATGTGAGCTAGAGCAATGTCGTACGCACCATTTTGGATCTTGCCCATAAATCCATCGAAGTCGCCGTCTGGTCCCTTGATCCCAAAGCCTCCTTCAGTGAAACCGACCTTCAGAATCCTACTGGGGAGAAAATTTCCGGAAAAACACGCGGATTTCATATCGATGGATCACTATCGTATTTTCTGACGTTCCTCTGAGCTCGCGAGCAGTGGCTCAATGATCCCTTGAGATAATGAATACTCAACCCACACCGGTGAGGAGATATGTACCTCGATCTGTAGAAGGTTCGCAAGAGGTCGATGATAACTCTTGGCTCGAAGTCGTTGCAGAATTGCGTAGTCATCTATGGTTTACCGAGCTTTCTAGTTAATTTTACATTCGAACTCACTGATCAAGTGCCGGAACGCAATACGGAGCAGCTTGAAAAAACAGAGCATCTATCACTCACAAAACTGCACGCGGCGATAACCGTTCTGTTGTACCAGTGGTCGAACAACTGCAGTCTTTTCATGGCGTCTATTCGAAATCTCGGATAGGACAATCGAATTTGCCCTCTCGAATCACTATTAAGTACGAGACTAGATGCGAGAGCTCGAATGGATCCAGGAATCGGCGCTCCGCTAAAGAGCTGAACCACGAAGAATTCGATTCGTGTTTTGGAGAACGCGGAATTTCCTTAGATCGATACACACATCAGCGATTGGTTGGCTCTCCAAAGGCACCTGCCACTTAAGCCTCTGAATACAATCCAACTTCGCATCGAATCGACGGGTGATCGTGCCGCATTCGGGTTTTGTTCGAGTGCTCTTGTCACAATGATTGTCTTGGAGGGGAACGCGATGAAGGAATCATCCACAAAATGTCACACTCTCGTTGGAGTTATCACTCAGTTTATTATTTACAACCCGGGCGCGGTTTCTACAGTAACATGTTCGTTCCAATGGTCGGACCGGACTGTCAGCCGGAACATCCTCTGCACCCGCAGTGGACGCATTCGACAATCTTTCCTTCCTCCAGTTTGTCCTTCGGCACTCGACAGATACAGTTGGTACCGAAGTTCGTATCGCGGGTCTGAATGCAACGCAAACAGCACAAATTCTCATAGCCTTGTTTCTTCCACTTCGCCTATAAGAAAGCCAATTCGACATTAGACCGACTGCACATTTTGCGTATCGGAGAGGTATCAGGGAACGCTCGATTCCGTGCGTCCCTCTGAGTCCGATGGCAAAAATGGCGGGAACTTCCTTTCAGGCTCGATCAGCTCACCATGAGGTTTTTGTCTGCAATGTTTTCCTTAAGACAATAGTCCAGAAGTTCTTTGGATATTGCTTTCCGCTTGTAGAAAAGGTCGAAAATGTATCTGTGGATGGGAAGATTCCCATGAGCCCATAGGATCATGAATTGGACCCAATCTGTTTCCCTCAGGGAAGGTTTCAACTCCTTCTCGCTGCTGAATCCCAGACTGACTCGATCATATCGAGCACCTACCGTGAGCGTTGATGGTGTATCTTGAAAATCGGCCACAATGATTCCACCTTCCGCTTGCCTTCGTGGTCCTCAGTTTCGGCTTCTCTCATTTTTCCATCGAGCTCTTCCAGTGTCGGCTCAATCAGCTCCCAACCATCCGGCGGTGGCTTCCGAGTACGTCGAACCTTGCCCATTTTACGGATGAATTGAGTTCATGCAATGACGCTTCCCGACGCGAATTGGTCTATTTTTGTTGTTGAGAAGAAGATATCGTCGGCCCGACTGATTCAAGAGTGAGGAGGACAAGAAGGCAGACGCTGGCAACCAAGGAACCCGCGCAAATTCGAATGTTCGAGGGAGAAGTGCCGAGGAGTGCGATTTTTCATTATTCGATCGGAGATTCCAAAAAGACAACTGTCTCAAATCTTAACCGACACTGGCTGCAGTTACTTCCATGAGAACGCAATGAACGGAATCGTTGCCGGACTTTTCGGGAAATTACATTTTTATGGCAGAATCCGTCTCCACGAGATTTTTTTCTATTTTCCTATCATTTGGCTTCGACTCAGATTCATCATTCCCAAGGGTGAAGGTTCCAAGGAACGACCCCATCGCTTTCGTGGAAATAATACTATTCGTAGCGTCGTTCCCAGAGGGGCTAGGAACAGATTGCTTGGAACAGCAATATCATTCGAGAAGCCAAGCTTTAGGTGCTGAGTTGTCGCCCCGATCGCCTCCTCTCCAGCAGCTCCGTGAACTCCGTCTCCATGACTTCAGCCAGCGGGAACGGACGGGAGCGCGGCATAAAGCGGCGCAAGAAGGTTATTGCCGAGCCCCTCTGCTCGGAATGCGTTCCTGGGTATCCTCTACTACGCCGTCATCGAGAAGCAGCATGCAATGCCATTCGAAGATATTAGAGGCCTTGCCAGGTCGATCGAGGAGATACCGGGGCTGCGGTTCGCAGTTTCAACAAGGCTCGGGCCGCGACGGAATCAGGCCGCTATCGCATGTGGATAGCCCAGCTCGAATTTTTGAAAAGCAACAGATCATCATCATCAGCTCCATTGGTCTTCCACTGCCTCATAGTATTGGGCTCAGCACCCGCGGTACTTTTGCGTGGCTTCATGCGCTCCGCGACATCAGACCGTGAACATCCGATCACGTTCTGCTGCCCCCCAGAGCTCACGACGATAGCCGTTTCCTCAACTGAGGTCCCCAAAACCCCGGCTGCCTGATCGCTCCATTGGTAATCTCCGACCCTCTGATATCAAGACACAAGCTTTTTTCGGTGGTACCTTGGGCTCACGGTCGGGATCTAGGAACACATGCTGTTGCGCGAATGATAATATCCGAGCTCGTCGAATCTCGGTGCTAACTGTAATCCCGAAAATGTTGGCGCGTTTGGTTTGAGGAGTACTCTCTCTTTTCCTCGGAGAGCCCATTCCTCGAGCAATCGTGAACCGGCGCGAAAGCCCGTGGAAGCACTGCATACCTTGAACCCACAGTGACCGTGCGGCAAACTTTCCGGTTCTCTTCCCTCTGATTGACCACTCGCACACCAAACCTGAACTTGAGCACTCGATGTTGCTCCGGAAACTATGTCAGCAGCTCAGGAATGCTCGACTGCGACAGTGCTCCACTCGTCCAATACTCCAAGAGCAGATTCCAAAGCCGAAAATCTTGATAGCCTGCACGGAAGTATGGCAGAAGAGACACATGAAGGAGTTGAAGAAGCTTATAGTAGCGAGACGGGCAAGTTCCTCATTCGTGAACACACTTCTCAATCAGTTGGGAAAGCATATCTCAACTTAAAGCTCGATGTTACTCCGAAAATTATGCCACCAGCTTATCACGTATAGATAGCCGCGAATGGGTACATGTGTTTGAGACCGGTATCGCAAGATATTCTCTTGGATCGCAAATATTTCACCTGACCGTCCTGATTTTCTCCCCTCCAGATCTCTGATGCGACAACTTATTTCTACAATGAGATAAAAACTCCCAATCTAAATCTGTTCAGTGTCATGCTGGCAGCGGTCGGAAGGACTGGTCACACGGAGCTCGCCTTCAAGCTGTTCAGGGTGAGTGCCCTTGGCGCGAAGGGGTTATCGCAATTCAGCCAGTTTCATTTGTTCTGCGATGGGAACTCTTGCGTTGCATGTCAGCAGCACTTCCGCGATCTAGTAAAGATCACAATCATCATGACAATTTCGAATGCGGCAGTATATTTCCTCTCGTCAGTCCATCCTGGAAACTCTTCCGTACATCGGTCAATCATCGACGGTTCCACCTCTCTCGGTGTGAAGCCCTGAGCTCCCCTGGGACTCGAGCTTGCCTTCGAGTGCGCCTCTCTGGAAGTGTCTCTGTTTTGGCTCGCGAACGATTTACGGTCTGTGCGCAGAGCAGTGAGGCATGGCTGCAGCGGGCTTCAGTTCCGCACTCAAAATCTCTGATTTGAACGACTTCATCACGCCGTCACAAGAATGTATCAAGCCAGTGACCATCGATAAACCGAAGAAAGGCTTGGGATCGATCAAAATCGGGGACGACACGGATGATTTGCCCGTAGAGGCTCCAAGGATCCAGAAAGTTCAGATCACTCTAAACGATTGTTTGGCATGCAGTGGTTGCATAACTTCTGCTGAAAGTGTGCTGATCACCCAGCAGAGTACTGATGAACTCTTGAGAATACTCTCCGATTCAGCTGATCGTCGCATTGTTGTTTCAATCGCGCCTCAGACTCGTGCCTCTTTCGCGGCGAAATATAACGTTTCCTACAGAAGCGCCGGCTACAAATTACGTTCGTTCCTGAAAAAACTCGGAGTCAGCGATGTTTACGACACTTCTTTCGCGAGGAACTTCACACTTCTGGAGACGAAGCGCGAGTTTCTGAAGAGATACAAGGGAGACAGATCTAGACTGCCGATGCTGAGCTCCGCATGTCCGGGATTCATTTGCTACATCGAGAAGACGCACGGGGAAGCCATTTTACCTTTCCTGAGCCATGTCCGCTCGCCACAACAAATCATGGGAAGCTTCGTGAAGACATTTCTCTCATCTCAACTTTCGATTTCTCCGGAGAAACTCTACCACGTAACCTTGATGCCTTGCTTCGACAAGAAACTCGAGGCTTCTCGGGATGATTTCTTCAATGAAGTTACGCAGAGCAAGGACGTTGACTGCGTCATCACGCCCGTTGAGCTCGAAGAGCTCATGAGCAAACAGAACGTACAGTTTGCCGCTCTCGACGACTCCGAGGAAGTTCCTCTAAGTCCTTTCGCCTTAGAGCACTGCTATCAGCACAAGGGAAGCGGATCCGGAGGGTTCAGTGAATACGTTTTCTGCACCGCCGTGAGAGAACTTTTCGGGGATGAGATTTCGCAGTGTGAGTTCAAGACACTGCGGAACAAGGACTTCATGGAGGCGATGTTCTGCAGGGGCGACCAAGTTTTGATCCGGGTCGCCATCTGCAACGGTTTCAGAAATATCCAGAACATCGTTCAGAGGATCAAGCGAGGAACGTGTCAATACGATTTCATCGAAGTCATGGCGTGTCCGTCGGGATGCCTGAATGGCGGTGCCCAACTGCGACCGCACGAGGAAACTCCGAAAGCCCTGCTTGATCGAGTCAACGAGCTTTTCGCAGAGAGTCAACTCCATGGAAGTCGCTTGCCAGAGTCGGATCCTGCGGTCGACGCCATGTATAACGAATGGATCACGCACGAGGCTGACCGGTTGCTTTACACGAAGTACAAAGCGGTCCCGAAATCGACGAGTGGCTTCACTGTCAAATGGTAGATTCGTGGAGCGAATAAATATGTCGGTCGTTCGACAGTGATATTTTCTTTCATAGCTGTTCTGTTGGGGCAGTTCTCGCTGAGTCAGCATGTTCTTTCTTTCCTCGATGAAGTTCGCTGGCCAATCGAAGCCGGTCTCCATAATTTCATCGACGAATCGCAAGGAGCAGATCGATCGAGCTCTGCGAGAAGAGGAGTGATTACTGAATCTTTAGGAACGTCTTTGAAACAGATCTCGGAGATTTCATTCTCTCATTTTCCGAATGTTGAGAATCACGGATTATCATCCGCAGTCTTCTGACCTTGCATGGATTTTGCAGGACATGCGAGCGCGGGACATACGACCGACGCCGGCGATCCTCACTTCGCTCTTCAATTCTTGCGCTAATAATAGAGAGGACAGCCAACGAGCTCTGGCGAAAGCGAATGACCTCTATGAACAGGTGGGAAGAGATTCCAACTAGGGGACGCGGATCTTCACCGGTCTTTTTTTCCAGGACACGCCGGGCATCCAATCCAGCTCTTGTGGATATGGCAGCTCACTCAATTACGTCCCGTTTCATGGTTCTTTGTAGATGGCTCTCAAAGGATGGCACGGAACCCAGATCACTTATCACTCGATGATGAAAGCGTTCGCGATGCATGGTGATATCACCACCTGTTTCAAGGTGAGTTTCTTGACCTTCTCTGGAGGTCGCCTCGAATAGAGTGCGGTCTGTTTTTCGCCGACAGTCGAGTGATACTGAGTCTCAATATTCCGCAGCTGATCGACGAAATGGTGGCCGATCGGGTAGCCATCGACGCCGACACCTACAATCATCTCATGATGGCGTGTGTTGGAGACAAGGAAACTGGCTTCGTCCTGGCTATCCGGGTCATGCGGATGATCTTATGGAATCGTATAAGACCCTCTGTTGCGTGCTATACCAACTTCATACGTGCCGCCGCTGAGTGCGGCTGCGGAAGTAACATCGATGTGCTCAACAAGTATGGCACTCACTCTGCCGATGAATGTTTTACATTGTTTTGTCGTATCTTATCCTGCCCGAGTGTATTGTTGATGAAGCTCACGGCGCTAGTCTTATTCGAGATCTCTGCTTCCCAGGCTTCTGAGCGATGCTAGAAAAACTCAGCTGAAGGACCCACGTGTACCCCAAATCGAGGCAGGAACCAACCTTTTGGACACCCGCCTGAGCGAAGATTTGATCAGCGTCGCTGCCGTGCCAAAAGACGTCAACGAGAGACTTGCTCTGATCGGCGGAGTGCAGGGACTTCTGAAACAAATGGATTACTTTAACGTAAGCAGTCTTCGATTTTCTCTGCTGGGGTTGCTTCGGAGACCTACAGCGAGATGGCTACAAGTTCTCCTCTTGGATGAAACATTCATTGATGTCTTATAACATTTATCGCGAATCTACTCTTCCATCGACATGAGCTTCAGAAGTATCCGCTTTTCTAGCTGAAACCCACAGCATCGACGTACTCCGTGGTGCTGCGCTGTATCACAAACGAGAGGGACTTGCTTGAGTTCATCAAATTGATTCCATTGGAAAAAATGGACATCGGTTTCTGGAATCAACTCCTCAAGAAATGCGTAGTCGAAAAATACGAGTGCGCGGCCTACATTCAGAAAAAACTCTATAGGAGGTTGGTCGAGCGCAAAAAAAATGCTCAACGTCGACAAGATATCGGTCAGAGCGTATCATATGCAGCATTTCGGGATGCTCCTAATTTTAATGAGGTGCTTCCATGTCTGATTATTCTCGCGGTTCGAGTAGCGGCTTGGAATTCGATATTCTTACCTACGGGATCCTGGCAATGCGAGTCGATTCGCCTGAAGCCCTCAATAAATACATGACGCGTATGAATGACAAGGATATCGTGCCCAACGTCATCATAATGTCGACCTTGATCAACAACATCGGTCGGAGCTTCAGATTCAGTAAGTTTCGTCTGCTCCATTGATAGAATTTCCGCCAATAGCCGAGAAGCATAACCTAAGTGTTGCTCCCAAACTCTAGACTCGCTCCTGAAGCTTCTCACCTATTGCAAGGACAACGAAATCCCGATAAATAAATCCGCCGCCAAGAATCTCGCTGCAATGTTGAACGCAAACAAGCATGCGAAAGTGAATGCTTTGATTCTCGGAATACTGAAGAAGTTGGTAGTGGCGAAAGATGAGACAACACTCCGTACCCGTCAATTCGATCCCGCCGTCCGTAAGAGGAACAAACGAAAATGGGATCCTGATGCGGATGATGAAGACATTGAGGAGGTAGACCGTGTACTACAAGAGGAAGCTAAGCGAAAGGGAGATTTAACGGAGAAACTTTCCATCTCGGTTCGGAAAAAAACAGCCACCCCGATATAGCGTCGGAAATATATATCCTGTAAATATTTTCCCCTCTATTTTTGTGCGTCGTGTCGAGCCGATCGCGAGGCTCCCGATTCCAAAATGAAGGTCCGGTACGTCTCGGGGTGAGCTTACAGAGCTTGTTTTCATTCTATCTCCATTGTATGAATCATCGATCTCTATGGCTCGATTCTGCGCAGGCGGAGCCTGTGTTGAAACGGGCCATGGCCTCTTCTAAAATGTTCGTTCGGCTTGGAGGGTTCCCTCATGATGATCTTCACTCGGAGTTGTCTAATATCTCCGGAAACTCCATACCTTTTCCGATGAGCCATCAGGGTCTTTGGTTCAGATCGGAGCGAGCGAGAATCTCACGAACACTATCTCGGGACACCACGCATGGGTTCGGAAATCGCTCCACTTCGAAAAGTCAGAGTCATGATTCATGGCTTATGGGGCACCAACAAATGCCGGGCGTTACCTGATTCCCTCTCGCTGGGGAAACGTCATTTCGAGACTCGTGCCAATCCATCGAAACCGAAAGTGTTGCTGTTCCGAAATGGTTCGGAAACTTTCTCACCGGACGTCCAATTCAAGAACCCAGGATGAGGAGCCAGCGGACGAAACAACAACGAATGCTTCTAACGTTTTCATTTGGCATCCAGCCTAGAAACCGCTACCACTGTTTGCCTTAATGATAGATGTTTCAAATTTTCCGAGCGAGACCGCAACGCAGTCGGAGCCGACGGGATAAACACAGAAGAAAACCTACTCTGAAGATGCTTAAATGAACGAAAAAACTTTCATTGTGTTTCGCTCCACTGTCGGTCATTGGACTTGAAGTAAACCTTCCATCGTCGAAAGAGGACGAGCTCCAATGATTTGAGAAGGTCAATCTGGAGTTGGTTTCGATGATCGGTCCACTTGTCCGGGACAGGCCAGCTGTCTGACCGCTCAGGTGCGCGTCAATGACCATTCAAGAGCGTTTGATGGCGGATGCTTGCGCGTTCAAGTATGTAACTTGCATCACCGGCGAAAAAAAACGGAACGATCACCGTGCAGATCCTGTGGGCCCCTTCATTCCGATGTAGAACTCTCTTGACTATGACAAAATCCGAGAAAGAGAAAACGCTCCGAATAGAAAATTTTTGCGTTCTGGTTGTCGATGTTCAATTTGTGGAACTGAAAGTGAAAATCACAATTCTCGCCGCAGCCGAGGTACTCTGCGGAATGCGCAACCGGGGGACAGCTTTTCAGACTTGAAACCTTGGGATGGATTTCAGCTCTTGAAGGAGAAGAACGCAGAGTGAATGTCAAAATACGCTCCAAGCCGATGATCCACGAATCGAGCAACTTCGACTCAACGACCCAATCCTCAGAACGAATCGACTGACGCTCTCAGAGCTGTGTCGGAAAAAGTTTTTGTGAATCTAAGCCGAGCAAACATTTGAGAGTCGGATGAACGCTGACGGCGGTTGCGTCAGAAAATATCCGCAAAGAGTGTCTCCGAATACCGGGATAGTTGAAAGTGAGCAGCGGCACTTTCGGAGGCAAAGCTCGAGTCGTATCGCGCAACTGGATTCTTCAACTGTGCTTGTGGCGAAAACATCTTTGGTATTATTTATACACCGCTACTGCGTGACGGGGAAAGATTTTCACATCTCATGCGTCGATCCCGTTCCGACTGACACAGCTGACCGCTTGCCTCGGTAACATCGACGTTGGGCCGAGCTCATACTCCGTGGGGAATCGTTGAGCTGTAGCTGGTGTTGAAATTAATAGCGGGGAAGCGGCACCATGGGTATATCTCAGAGAATCATCCTCCGTTCAGTTCCATCTCACACGTGCGAATTCACTTCTGATGAATCGAGGGGCGCATCCAGATCATGCCAGACTGGGAGATCTCCGAAAAAAAAAGCGACGTAAAAATTGCTTCCCCGTGCTCCCATCCATGCGGCGAGATTCTGTCGAAGAAATAAAGGGAGTGAAAATTCGGGTTCGACTTATTTTCGGGGACTCCCGAGTACCGTGGTTCAGCCCAATCTCGACCGATTTCGATTTTTCTCCCCCATCGGAGAGCTCGGAGCGATAAGCACATTTTTCTCCTCTGCTCTACCAAGCGCGCGCGAGCAAACTGAAACCGAAGTTGTCATATATTCCCGATGAGTTCAAGATACGGTCACACGTTGTTGGGGACATGTATCGTTTATCATGGGCGACGTTGAAGACTTTTGCTCTGCAATCTACATCGGAGAAGATGGCACTTGCTATATCGCAGATCCACATCGACTCATCAGGTAATGCCGTGTGCAATCTACCTGCAAACAGGTGCGGAACCCGTGAGACAGGAATATGCTTCGCTCGCAATGACCACTCCTGAAGAACGCCACCCCTCCGCAACTGAAACATTTGCCGTCGACGATTTCGTCTAAACAGAAAGAACGAGGGAAGATCCATGGTCCGGGCGCCGCATCCATTTAGCCTTACATATCATAGGCAATCTCGTCATATTACTGAGTCGTGGCGCGCTGAAATGGGAGAGGATAGAGAACTGCAGAGCCAAGATCTTGTCCCGTTGCCATAGCTTTATCAGAGTCCAGTCGATGTTAGTGTCTGTTGGAACGTACGAATGACTCATATGGTCACAACAGCAGACCTCCAATGGTTGATTCGAGCCTGTGCAGCCTCAAGGAATGATCCCGTCCATGAGCTAGATCCCGGCCGGTATCCAGGCATGTCACAGTGCAGAGTCCTTATTCGCCGCTCATGAGTCTACAAGGAGGCGCCCTATTTCTCACTACATGCTCGCCCACGCGAGGAAAGATGTGAAAACTCCAGTCCCACCTCGCTCCCATGCACAGGCATTGTTTGGTCGGACGAAAAACAAAAAGTACGTATCGTTTCGAGCTTCCCGAAAAAAAATCAGTAGAGATTTGGCTCAGCTACGGCATCCGGACGTCCCCTGAAATGAGCCTAACCCGACTTCTCACTTTTTGGAACGGGGGCGCGGGAAACCAATCGAATTGCCCAGATGCAAAACTCCCAATTTCTAAAAGTCAAGTTGTCAGTCGGAAATTCACTGATTGAGTTCCGATAACATTATTTTGCGCTTTCTTTGTTAACGCAAAAAGTGGAGGGAAACAAGCAGTGAAGGGTTTTTGGAGAAAAAAGCAACATAACGCCATCGGGAATCGGCTGGATGGATTTCTGACTGACAACTCGACTTTCAAAAGTTCGGGGCTACGACGTTTTGGGTGACGATCACAGTCCCGGAGCAAGGCTGATGGACGCATTCTTTTGGGAGGGAGAGAGAGCGCGCCAGCTATGAATTCCGACGGTTCTGTAGTACGGACCGGCCAGGCACCTTCGGGGCAGGCAGAGTACTTCGGCTAAGCGCCTACGGGCCCGGCGAAGTACTTTCAACACGCACTGTCCACGGTGAGCGCCTTCTGAGCTCCTATAGTGCTGAGCATAATGCGCTCGTTCTAACGACCGCTAGCTCGCTTCAGCTGCTTAACGACGCTGTGATGATGCACGCGGACGCCACCTACAAAGTTGTTCCCAGGAATTTGTGTTCGCAGTTATTCACCATCTATGGGAACTGGCAGGGTCACGTCGGGATGGTGGCTTGTGCTCTCATGAATTCCGCGTCGGCCCCTGCCTACAGGTGGGTGTTCGGGTGTTTGAAAGCAGCCAGTCCAGGTTTGGCTGTCCAGCAGTTCATGAGTGATTGGGATAGTTCGATCAGGGCCGCAGCCCAATCGGAATTCCCTCATGCTCTAGAACGAGGCTGTCTGTTCCATTACGCGCAAAGCGTAATTCGAATGGCCAGGTCTCCTATAATCGGTTTGGCTGCGGAGCCTCGTGGTCCGGGGGAAGTACAGTAACACGTTCTGCGCTTCTGTGCTCTGCCCCTCCTGCCTTCCGCCCAGATCAGGCCTGCCTTCGAAGACTGTGCAGCTGCGGCGGCGGAACTTGCGCATCCGCAACTCGAGATACTCGCGAACTACGTGCGTACCTTTTGGTTAACTCGGGTCGGGCCCGACGATCTCTCAGTTTACAGGATAATCGCACGCCCAAAAAACGCCGTGGAATCAAACAAAGCTGCAGTGCGACGCCGTTTGGGTACACACGCCGCAGTTTGAAATTTGATTTCACTGATCCTGGAGATGGCGGCAGACATAATCATCGACCAGAAGATCCATCGCGGCGGGACCATGCACATCAGATCGAGGCCGAGTCGGGCAACAAGACTCAACGAACTCAACAGTTCGCAGTCTTGGAATTTATTGGATGCCGAGCAAATCTCTCCACTACAATTTATTAATCGGGTCAAGTTCAGAGTTGGAGCCTCCTCCGAGCGTCACGGACTCTTCCAAATCACGGGTGACGACGCCGGTATTGGGAACCCCGAAGATCCCGCGAGTCAAGCACCTGATGATTTGGACATACCGGAAGAGGAGCCCGAGCCTCCTGCAGTATTAGCAGACAGCGAAGAGGAACACGCATTCCGGATTTGGAGCACTGGCTCGTGGAAAACGACCACGTGTACGAAGGATTCCCTGGCGACCATTCCTACGCAGCTCGACCTCTTTGAATCTGCAGTTTACCATTAATTTCTAGGTCTCGCAGGTCTCATATCCAGATTAGCGTTCAATGTTTTTGTTTTTCAGAGTTCATGGGCTGAGTAGCATATTTTATCGATTGTGGGTCCCTTTCACAGACTCGCAGCCAATTTCTTCGTTTACCAGGGTCCAGAGGTTGTGGAGAATCATTTACCATTCGCGGGTTCCTCTTACAGACAGGCGGCGAATTTTTGAATTTCAGAGTTCACGGGTTGGGAGCATGCTTTATCGCTCGCGGGTTCCTCTTACAGACCAGCGGGGAATGTTTGCTGCGGGAAATCTATACGTCATCCAAAAATGAAATCATCGAACTATGGAAGGTGCACTCTACAGACTCGAATCCAATGTTCTCCTCCACGGTCCGTTTGTTCCGCCGGGGTCCACTACTCTGCATTTCCTGATTCTATGTCTTCAACTGTCTTTATCTTTACTCTAATCTCTAATTCTCTATCAAGTCAAAATGTAACACTCAAGAGGAAAGCTCCACGAGAAACTCATTCCGAGCAATGATGAAGAAGATGTTCTTACACCTAGCTGAGCCATCTCAGCGGTGGGGTGCAGCCATCTGTCCTGAGCAGAGAAATTCGAGGCGCTCTGAAGCTGCTTCCTTTTCCGTATGATCTGAAATCCGAACTGAGCATGGAGAAAGAAAGCTTCTGCCCCTGATAGAAATGCCTTACAGTGACCGCGATATAGATCATTTCCATCCGGCGGACTGAGTTATAATTCGAGCTGCCATGAGATAGGGAGATCACTCTCTACCTGCAGTTTCCGTCAAGCATATCGCTCCCACAATCTCGAAGTTTGAGTACGAATGTTTCTCTTCCTATTCTATTCAGGATAGACCGAACTCGATGAAAATTGTTAGACTTCGCCAATTTTCGAAGTACAAATGCTGTTCCCAGCGTTCCGTTCACAGCACGGTCGACTCTGGCGTCCAACAAGTGAGGACAATCTCCAAGGAACGATCCAGGTCTTCGAGCTGTCTTGGCGCTCGCTGACGGAATGTTCACGTTCGAAAGGACTCCTGTACTCTTTACTCCAGATATTCCATGAATCCCATTCGACAAAAAGTCCGCGTGGGCAGACTCAGAGTCCAGGCTGATGGACGCTTAGCGGCGAGCGGCCGGTTCTCATTGAGGGGAGCTTGGTTGTATTCCTCGCCTACAAGGATGAGGCAGCTCTCGGCGCGCGTTTCTCCCGACGTCACGGCTTTCACACTCGAATGCAACCGAGATGCAGCAAATTCGCAGGCGGGGCGAATCGAGTGTCTGAAACGGGGCCCAAACTTCCAAGTTTCTCAGTATTCCGTCGGATTCGGATCTCCGAGGGATTTAGCGGTGTAGAAAGTCTCCGAAACATGGGACGGATGCATCCAATGTCCATTTGTGGCCCACGGATGAATTTCGTCCTCGTCACTTGACTCCCGGTATGAACATGATGGCGACACTCGGCGAATGAGTGGGTGTCTCACAGAACCCTCCGAAATTCGGATTCAGCGCGCTCAGTTTCCGTCTGCAGGAATGCATTCATTAGCTGATCGCCGGGACTGTGATACGGACCCCGACGTTTTGCATCTGGGCTCTTCAATTGTTTTCCTGATACTGCTGGCCTTAAACTCTGCTCGCTGTCTGAACTCTCCGCAAGGAGATTTCTCGCTGAAAACAGTTGAGCCCTCATGCTGGTGAGTCGATACTATCACGGGCGGACCCTTGGATCCTGCGTCGGAGGCCCTTCCAGATATTGCGGCCCCCAATATCAATGTGCAGGGTCCAGCATTTCTCACGAGAAAGGAAAACCTGGTCGCGCGCTTGTTCGCCGGAGCTGATCTCAGCCCGGTCGCCAGAAAAAATGATATTTACTAGGTCGGGAGTCGGCTGCTTCTGTAATTCCGGTGCTATATAGGAGGGTTCCCACGTGTGTACGAAACCGCTCACCGAAGTCTGAGGAAATGCTAACCCATAAGACGCTGACTGGAAACTACCCAATTTATGATGGGAGAACAAAAACGGTGAAACAAGAAGATTACAGAAGAAACAACGGATAATGAAGTTCGAGCGAAGGAAAAAAACATCGTACTTCCACGGGGGAGGGCGCTGAATCCGGAGAGTCCATTTCTGTGGGAACCATCAAAACACCACCGACACGAATAATCACACTTTGCTCCTTGTTAGAAGCATTCGAGAACTCGTCCATTTCGTCTTCCCAGGACGATCTTCGGGACCGCGCACGAGTGTAGTTTCTCATGAGAAGATTTGAAGAGTGTTCCGGGAAATTCTGAATTCTGATGGTCTCACGTGTCGTTCACGCAGATTTCTCGTGGGATCTCTTCTACTAAGATGAAGTTTCATCAATTTTCATGAAATATTCGCTCTCGAGGGAGAAGGATTTGATCAACATGGAACTCGCTGACAGCTAGACGCGATCAAGAAGTTTTCTCGTAAATGTCGGGCTCACCACCCGTGGAAGAGTCAAGGTTTTGCTCGCCGAAAAATCTCCGAACACCTCACCGACTCAATGCACAGGTGCGAAAAAGTTGAGAATTCTGGAACCTCCGGAAGATGGGCTTTCTTTGTGAGCAAGACTCATCATCCCGTCGCCCGGATTAATTCGATCAGGTGGAAATGAGATCAAACGCTTGGAGCGAACAAAATGTTTCAGAGCTTCACTCCATTCTCTACAGCTCCTTTCGCTCGGTTCCGATGGATTCTGAAGGACAATTAGTTATGCTCATCGCGTCTCCGCTCTGGAACGATTTGCCGCGTTTTCACCGGAGTGGAGCTGAAGAGGCTTCAAGGAAGGATTTTCTTCCGTTACCGAGATCCTTCAGTGAGAATCTGTTTCGACTGCAGCGTGGAGCTGCCTCAGTGCAATGATGCGAATCTGTCTGAAATCTGGTTTTCAGTTAGCCTTCAGTGGATTCGATGAAGTCACGTTTGGGTCACTAACTTCTGAAAGTTTACTCAGAAAAAAAGCCGAGCGAATTGTCGAGGAGCGACGATATCTTTGTCCACTGTCGCCGGTCGTCTGAGGAGAAGCAACCGAAGATTCCGGCGTTCAGAGGAGCTTGAAGAACAAGAGCGGAGAAGACTCGCGTCGTCGGGCACAATCGTTGCCAGAAAAGTGGAGAAGGAAGGAGGGAGAAAAAAAACGGGTCAGTAATTTCGCTGATACACTTTATTAGGCTGACGTGTATTTTTAATATGAGTTCGGAATTGGCACTTGGTCACGACGGCGCGGCGACCGTTGAACAATCGCCCGCGACGATTCTTCTATTCTTAGGCAGCGGGAAATCGCCCGGCACGCGCCGTCGTACATTTATGGAAATAGAATGAGAGCTGTACAAAATAAATAGACATCACCAACGATGCTCTGTTGTCCCATCACGGCGGTCGCCTTCATCGAGCTTCGACGTAGACCCCCGATTGATATCCTTTTTCCTTTCCTCCCAGACGCCCCATCGTTCCCAGGGAGCGTTCACTGTTCTGCGGCGGCGCATGCCTCGGCTTCCCAGGGTAATGTAGCTGTTGTTGGGGGATTTCCAGGCTGCTGAGATTGTATCGTATACTCGGTATCGCGCACAGAGTCCGACCCCGGAGCCAAGGCTGAGGAGATAAAACCACTTGAAAAGCGCTGGATCGTAAGCCCCTGACCATCGATGAGAAGGGAAGAACCACCGGGATCCGTCCGTTCCGGCGCGAGCGATTGAGATTTAAGCTCTGAATGAATTTGTTCGGTTTCTCTCCGGCCGACTGACCGACCGAACGAACGACAGCGGCATCTTTCAACCGGCTTTGTTTGCAACGTAGCGTCGGTTTCGCACGACGCGTGTTACTACCACTGTCTCCGACTTCGACTTGTGCTCACTACAGCTCACGATACGGGCGGCAAGCTGAAACATATCTTCGACCCATAATGCTCGCGGCTACTGACTCGCCGCTTGAACTTCGGCGTCGACGACAAAAGCCGGCACGCCGGCAGCTTCGGGATCACCTCGATGAAAGGCAGAACTGCCGAGGGATCTCTTGAAAGCTAACACACGGGAGAGTTCCGTTCAATGTGTGCATGGCCACGGGATTTCGCAATCATACAACAACGACAAAACGTCAACGAAGTTTACATCATCATTGCTCGTTCCGAAAGTGGAGTGAAGAAAGCTCCGGAGTAACTTTCGCGAGGGTGGCGATGACTATGAAAACGCTAAAAGTAATCGTGAAGGGTTTGCCATCGTGACCGCCGCCACCACATTCAAGGATGCGAGTTCCGGCTGTGGTTTCACCCCGGTTTCTCAAATGCGATCCGCCATCGATGGAGACGAGTCGACCGTTCGGTCGGTCGGAAACGAGGCTAGGAGACTGTTCCAAACATATTCTCGAGCGCCATGACAAGCTGTTTCGTGGTGAAATCAGGAGCGGCTTATGGCGAACGAACCCGAAACTTTGAAGGTCTCCGCGCGGTTTCGGACGCGAAGCGACGCACAAAACGACAGGAAAGTCAACGACTCAGGCGGATCAGAAGCAGTAACCGAATGGAGTGAATTAAAATAAATTTCCATCGGGTCGGCGGCCGCTGCCGATAAAACAATGCGTTGTGAGAAAACGGTGCCCGAATCGTAACGGATTCTCTTCCGACGGCATCTTCCCTTCTGCGCAACTCGGACTCCTCTTCGCCGATTCCTGTTGCAACGGTAACAGAATCTGCAGCACCGGCGGCGAAAGCAGTTCAGGCTAGCGATGTCGATGTGGGAGCAAAGATGCGGGAGGGAAATGTTCGCGGACCCGTCAGCAAGCGGGCCAGGTAGCAAGCCAGTCAGCAAGCAAATAACCAACGGAGCAGACAATTCACTACAAAGACCCAGGTGAAGCAGCATTGTGAGCCAAACAGACTGCTCCGACTTCTGTCTTAAAAACGATTCCGGCGACCGACCGACGTCATCGTTATAGCGTCAGTAGTTCATGCAGCACAAGATGGACGCCCGGAGCAGAATTCGCACGAAGGGGAAACGGGGTCCGGAAGGGGTGAATGAGGAGTCTGTGCATCATTGGCAGCGGGTGAGGGATCCACGGCCGTTCGGGCCCAAGAAGTGCACACGAATCTCGATCAGCTGACCGAAAGCTGCATGTCTATTTGCGCCGGCGAGCTTGTTCATACCGGCTAATAGCGGGCGCCACCGGAGGCAGCCACAACGATCTGGTGCGTCGAGCGAACTGTTGCCGCCATTAGAATCACTCAACTTTGAGTTGCTCATTTCTCGCTGGCCTGATTTCCGTTTAGGTAATTTTGGCGCGAAGAAAGCCCCGCGCCATCACGATCATTGCGCGTTGACTTCGCGGTCATCCCCAGTAGCCTCGAGCCCTGCGCATTTCGTTAGATCGGATCGGAATTCACCGAGCAGTTTTTCTTTCAAAAATTATCTCCATTTAGAACTTGAACAGTGCCAGCGAGCTCAACCCGAATTCGAAACCCGGTTGGCCGCAAGGCACGATAGCAAACGAGCAACGGAGGAATGCGCAGTCGGCAACCTTCGATCTCGGTTGCTCATCTCGAGCATTCTAGTCGTCTTCGCCGCTTCCAACATGCCTCGGAAGACTTTTGTCAAAAGAATTGCTGTCAAAGCGGTAATGACAATCATCATGAAGAATCTGTTTTCGGTGAAGGAGTCTTGGAAAACGAAGATCCGTAACGTGCCGAAGCAAAAGTAGTAACGCTTCACGAGAACGGGCCTGTCGGTCCGTTCGTCCAAATGCTGCTGGAGCGCCTACCCGCCAGCGGGTGCTGGGGGACGACGCCCTTCCCAAGTGAGCAGAGAAACATCGTGGCGTTCGTGAGTGTGTGCGGCCGCGTGTTGGTCATTTCCACTTTCACCTACTCAAACTGAGTGCTTCGCTGCTGGCGGTGGCTGAACTTATTTTGGGCTATTTTCGTTTTGTTGTCGTTTTCGGAAGAAACACTGGAAAGGATTCCGGCTGAACATGTGTCCGTCCATGTCTTTGACTCTTCGGTAATGACGACAGACGATTGCTTCCGAAGTTGTGCAGTCGAAAATCCCTAACAATCGGCTTCTTCGACCCGTCAAAACTTCGGATTGAATTATTCTCAGACGTTTGCAAGAACAAAAGCAAGCCCCAGGGGAACAATGCTGGATGATCCGGGGAATCTTGCTCTCATGGAAGAACGGGCAATAATTTCAACGCGCCAATGTAATCGGGAGTCTAAACCTTCCGTGACGCGTTTCTTACGTGAGCTGTCGATTCCTCTGTTCGTTTTCGCCTCCGTCCATCGATGCACTTGTACTCTCCGTTGCTCCTCCGAAGATGATGACGACGACGACGACGATGACCATCCTCTAGACGAGGCAATCTCTGTTGGTGGAGAGGAACACGGCCGCCAGCGCAGGGTCCTCGTCCGCAGCTTCTTTCTGAGCTTTTTGAGCTTGGCGTTTGGCATCGGCTCGAGAGTTCACGTGGACCAGACACGTACAGTGGATGGACTCTTCCCCTTCGGCCGGCGGCGGAGGGGGCGGATGGTGGTTGGCGCCCCCCCCGGCGCTGAGACTCGACGCTGTCCCGAAGGGTAACCTTCTGAAGTACAACGACTTGGCGTCACCGAACTTGGCATCACCGAACGACCACATTTCGCAAAGACAACCTGGTTTCCCTTGATTGGTCTTCGTCCTCCCAGGAACTACAGGACATTTTTTCAACGTGTACCGATGGGGGAAACGATCCTGTTTCTTGCTACGCATTGTAGCCGCGACAACAATGAGCGAAAACACACTGGCACCGCAGCACGACCCGATCAGGATGTAGGCGACGTGTGCGGTGGTTAGTTTGAACTTCTTGGTCGGCTCGTTGAGAGGACGACGCTCGAAAAACGTCCGGTTGTAGCTCGGTTTCAAGTCGTCCCTCTTGAAGGTGATGATATGAGTGTGCCGAGGGGCACTCCCGCTCGCCGATTGGTCCCCGAGGGGTGCGACCGCGTTTGAACTCTCGGTCGTCGACGTCGTTGAGCTGGTGGTCGACATTCGTAGGCGATAATTACGCAGAGCGATTTTGAGTTTCTCGATGTTGGTGTTCGATTTGAGAACTCGGGGCGGGATCGTCGAGGTCTGCAAGGCTTCGGGAGGTTCCGTCTCGTCGGTCTCATAGCTCTCGTCGGATGCCGCCGGGGTCGGCGTGGAGCTTTCCTCCTGTTTGTCGGAGTGCTCGAACATATTGATGTACTGCACTCTCTTGGGGCGATCAGTTGTGCTGGGCGTCGGTCGCTTCGTATGGGCCCTGATGTTGACGGTGCCCACGGGTCTCGGGGGTAGGGTCACGGGTCTGCGGTTGTTCTCGAGGAAATGTCTCATGAGCACCATCTTGCACGGCACCGTTCGCCGGAACGGCCCCTGATTCTCGATGTAGACGTTTGCGTTCTCGCTCAAACTGCGACACAGAGCCGCGAGTGAATCTGTTTGGCGTCGCAGTTCCAATTCCAGGTCGACAGGTACCATCTGGTGATTAGACGGCACATGATGCAGAGGGGGCACCAGAGGCCGATTGCTTTGGAAGTAGAACTCGTGCGAGTTTCCTCGCCGGAATTCAGCCGGGAGCAACGGGCTACCAGCCGTCAGCGGCAATAGCAAAACCGCCAGAGTCCACATGATCACTTAATCAACGCGCGCACATCGAGTCCCAGACCGCTCAATCGTTCGGATCCATGCCGGTCTGTAATCCACGGAATCTGCACTTGCACTTTCGACACCGGATCGATCCCGAGCCAACTTCTGTTCGAGATATTCTACGGGCGGCTCCCCTCTGTTCCAGACCGGCTAACTGTCCGTCTGACTGACTGACGAACGGACGGACTGATTGATCGTGTGTCTCACTGCACGTCCGTACGTCTGTCAACGATGCCGCATTATGGACGTCAGCCGGCGGTCTGACGTGAATGCGTTTTGGGACTGAAATGTTGTTCACGCACCGGCGCTCAGGGGGAGGGCGTTCTGGCGAGAACTGGAACGGACCGGAGGCCGGAGATACCGAAGCTAAGTTGATTTGGAACCACCGGCGCACTTGAGGAGGAAACAGCGGCTGACTTCAGTTGTCATCCGTGCCCGAACTTGGTGAAATGATTGGAGAGACTCTATCCTATGCTATCAGGCTCGAGCACGTGCAAAATTCAGCGTTAGAATGGTTCCAAATGACGGAGAGATAAAAGAAAACGCATTCCGACTTCCATCGTGAACTTGGGCCGATTCGCTGAAGTGGGCACAGATCGTAAATGTGTCATCAGAACGTGTCGAAAATCGGACTCCTGACTGAGGTGTCAAGTTTCCGCAAAAAAATCATCAAGATATTCTGTTGCCAACGCAAAGAAAACGCACGGCAAGATTTCTCCAACAAGGCTGAGGACTCAGGTGGCCAGAATCTTGGAAAAACTTCCGAAAAAAACTGTTGGTCTCAACATCGTGCGGAGACGAATCATTCCCGCCAGGAAACAAGCTATCATCAGTCGGGAGCACTGTTTCCCGTTTTCTCGGGAGTTACATTTTCTTTTGTTTTGATTCTCGAGATCGAGTCTCGGCAGTTCACTGGAAGAATCATGCGGGGTGTTAGTTAGGGTTAGCGGTGCGTGTTCGGCTCAATCAGACCTTCTGCAGAAGATCGAATACAAACAAACACTCAAGGTGGAAATCAAAGAAGGCACGCGTGGCACGCAGAAGTTTTTGCAGAGGCTTGAACAGATTTCTGGCTAGTTTGATCGTTCCGCGGAAAGCTTATGGCGATCAAGCGATTTATAGTATACGGATATCGCAGAATGGCGTACTTTCTCAGAAAAGAAAAGGCGCACAGTTGGGTGTATGAGTTCTTCCTCAGGTGAAGGCTGTGGCTCAAAAAAGCACACTGCCCGACTCCGATTCACAGAAATATTCGGCGTTTCTGACGTTGGGATGAGGAGGTGCTCACTCGGCTAACGAGCGTCGCGTGACAAACCGGCCGATAAGAATCCTTCATTCCCGTGCTCGTTTGCTCGTTTATCTTATCAAAGAACCGCATCATCGACGTTCGCGCGCGCTTGCCCTTCCCTCGACGTTAAATCAATGTTAAAATGACGATATTTTGTGTGCAGTGAATAATAGACGGCGCGTCAGCCAAGGCTGGACTGCAGGAGGGAGGTGAAAGCCTCAGTTTTCCTGGGGAAAATTTCCCGGGCATGCGGTCATGTGAGACTCAAATGGGATTCGCTTTTTTCTCATTATGCTAGCGTGAACGGTACGAGTAAGTTCCAGACATTGAACGCTTTGCTCCATCCATAGGGACCGAGTCTCGGAGTCCCAGAGTCGGGACATTCTTTCAGCCAACTTCTGAATATGAGAGGCCGGAAAAAACAGGCCAGTCAAACAAGGAAGGGGCAGCGCGACATGTCCCCGAGGGCCCCTGGCGCTGGACTTCGCGTTCGCTACAGTGATTCGCGTGGGAGTGCGAGCAAAAACTATAACTGGGATGAAAGCTCGGTGAGTCTTCGGGCAAACATGGAGCCTTCCTAGTTCAAAACTACGTCCCGGGCCCTCGGTACCATCAAACCATCAGGTCCAAGCACTCGAAACTCTCCTGGGAAATGCGTGGCTGCAGTAGAACCCTGCTATACGGGACTCGGATCTATAGGTCATTCGGTCATTGCGGAATCTCTTGCTGGTCCCACCCGAAGCCCTATGATCTCCCACACCGAAATCTACGGTTGTAGCTAAAGCTTGAGAGTTCAGGCATTACTCATCAATCATAATCCATCAATCCATGGATCTATTGGTAGATGGATGAATAGAATAAATAATTATGCATTATTGCCATGAGAACTGATTAACTTGGCCATCAGAGTCTCATTTATCCATCACCCAATATGGATAGATGGGAGTTGAAAAAATATTGATGACTGGAATTCTAAGCTCTATTTACAACAGACTCGGATGCAACTGCTACAACGCTACAATATACTGATTCGGCTTTTATGTTACCCTATGATAGGTCGAATCGGTTACAACGGATCGTTCGCGTTCCAATGGACATCAGTAATAACGGGCATCTGTCAGAGGTCCCGTGAAGTCCGTTATAGCGGGGTTCTTTGGTGTTTGAGCCGAATTCCAAGGATGAAAAATTTGGGAATCGAACCATCCGACATCTTAGCGGACCCTCGGGGGGTTTTCCGCCAACATCAATCGAGTCTATGACTTGGAACAGAGTTCTCATCAAACGTTTCATGCGAATCACGGTGACCGATTTGACCTGATATCGCTCGACGTGTCATAGGAATCGAGGCAACATGGTTCCGGGAAGCGTGGGGGGACCTGTCGCTGCTTCTTGACCTGAGACATCTTCTGATATAATCGGATCGAGACGTGACAACGCTCGCGACCACGCACGCACGCATCCGGGGGGTCAGATAAGATTCGGAGCTGAACGGAACGCACACAAACATGGAAGTGAAAAGCTCCCAATACGTGTGCTAATATTGACCTTGTGATGTATTTTTCCATGCCGTTTCCGTTGTTCTCATCTGCCGTCAACCTGTTCCTGGTTCTGTTTCGCTTACGATTCATTTTGTTTGAGAGCCGTGACAGACAGAAGTAAGCCAGAACTTGTTTTCGCTCCGATGAGCGGCCACTGTTTATTGAGCGTTGGCGAACACCCGCCTCACTTTCGGCAGAACTGCCAAGAAAAGTCATTTCGCTCGCGGCCGTCGAAAGTTGAGGCGGGTATACGAATTGAGCGGGATCGTGTTCTCGTTCAAGGTGATGGGAAGCTAATCGTGGAGACCTTCAACTCGAGTGAGGTCTGACGGCTCAAACGATCCTTCCAACGCAACGCTGGACCGAAGCGAGAGGGACTCCGATGCGGCGTGGAACATGGCTGCTTCTCAGAGCGTTGAAATCTTCGCAGAACACCATCATCTCACTCAGGTGTTTCGACTACAATTTAGGCTTCAAGGGATGATTCAGAGCTTTGGACCCCAGTATGGAGCCGCTCAAGCCCATCCAGCGATAAGCAGCAAAATTACGGAGCAAAACTGCTTTGTATCTTTACTCGCTGGCTGCTGGTCTGTTTGTCAAGCCGGATATTCGTTCCTGCGCGTCGGGGAACGGGAGCTAACCTGTGACGAAACCGATCCAAACGAACAATAACAATCCACACTCGCTCCCAGCCTCTATTAAGCCCATATCCAAGATCAGACCGCAACGTTGTTGGAGTGCTGTTCGAAATATTGCCACTTGTCAACCGTTGCCCTGTTGTGAGCCAATTATCTTTTACAGCTGTGTTCCCGCAGATGACGATTGACGGGTCAGTACGACGACGACCGACTTGTCCGCAAGTTCCGAAACTGGACGCATATCTTGAGGCCTGCCAGCAGAACTGGGGGCAGCGGAGAACTTGTCACAACGCGGCCGAGGAACAATCTGTCGAGGTCATCGAGCTGGAAATCTCCTCCCCAGATCGTTTCGTCACGCCTATGACTGATGCTTAGCAGTTCAGGCACCCATCATTCTTAGCCTGTCATCTATCCATACACCGAGATGGATAAATGAGTCTTTGATGGCTGAGTTTATCATGACTCTCGGCCATGAGGCATGATTGATCAATTTTTTTTTCTTTTATCTTCCAGCCATCCATCTACTCATGAATCGATAGATGATGATAAATGAATAATGCCCGAACATTCAAGCTCTCGAGGAGAAATCCGCTGACTGCATCGTTATCATCCAGCGAAATTCACGCTGGGGGAAAGCTTACCACTGTGAACAAATTTCTAGTACATCTTCAAAACGGTGTTTAGTCAGCAAAAGTGGAATTATGTGGAGCAGGTGGAGAACTCTGCCGTCTGAGGTTTAAGATTCATGGAAGCCGTCTCGACAGGGTCGATTCAGTGCCAATAGTGAACAGATGAAATATTGGAATTCGGTCTCATGTGGTGATTCAAGAAATATTTGGGAACGCGATCCACAACTCCGATCACTTCCTTGTTTTATATCCTGTTCATTCGCGAGAAGGTTGATGATGAACGTCCGCCGCTTCACTCTTGGAATGGATTTGATTATTCGCCTCAGGAATGCGGTTGATCTCATCGATCAGATGGCCGAGTTGCGAGTTCGCTGTGCTCCGTACGCAAAGAATCGATGAGAGGCCTTGAAACTGCTCCGGCGTCAACGCCAGCGCGAACTCAACGGGAGAGCGAAAACATGGCGGATCAAAAAGGAACTTCAGTAGAGTCCCGGTGATCCGCGCTTTTTGAGAGCCACCTTTTCACCCACGATTGGTTCTCAGCTGGAGTTCCCCCCTCTAAACTTCAAGCGAGCTTTGCATATTCATAAAATAACCAGTGAATAGCCACTAGCGAGTGGGACTACCAGATGAACGCTTCGTGGGGCGCTTCGTAAATCTTCTCTCGCCCTGTTTTGACGGATGAACCAACGGACCGACTTGAGTGAGAAGGAAAAACAGAGATTGCAGGTTGATTCGATAGAGTGGACTCCCGGATATAGCTCCATCGAAATATCCAGCTTCTACTGAGCGCAAAAAGCTGAGCATCTTCTGACCCGAGTCTTGATACTGATGGCTGGCTCATCCACCGGCATTCTCTGAACTCATTTGAAACGAGAGAGAGATTTATCGCGACAAGTTCATGGGGTGTTGACCAAGATCAGAGGGTCGTGAATCGATTCCAAAACCAACAATCCATCGTGCACTTTTTTCGATCCAGCGACGAACCTTCGATGCCATTGACCCGGAATCATTGATATGTTTTCGGTTCAGACGCGATCTTTTTTGATGCTGGTATTGTTTTTCGATACGTTCTGTCATCACATTGATTATTTCTTGCGGTTCCGGAACTCCGAACCGTCAGTCTTCCCTTCACGGTGGAGGATGTTGACGGCGACAGTGGAACCTTCGGTTATATGAACGCGGAAAAAATATTGCTGGAAGACGGCAGTTGTTTCTCAAGTATTTTCGAGCGATCGGTTGACTTGGATCCAGTATCGGTGGAGTGCTCGATCGTGTTGAGTCGTTTCATTTGGGACGATTGAGTTAGTTCATGTCGTCGAGCAAGGCTCATTTGGGCTCAGCTATTTATTCGCCGAATGTATCCCCGCGACCAATTATCTCGATGGTGCACCAATAAATCCATTCGGTAGTCCGGAACTTGAACTCGGGCACGAGCCTAACAGTTGTCGCCGTCCTCCAGTTTTACGAGCACCTAAAAATAGTATTCTGACTGAACATCCCGACTCTGGATGATAAAGCACGATCCATCGAAGCAAACGAAGGCTCGCTCGATCCCTCGGAAACTGCGATCCAACTCACTTGATACTCCATATGAATCCCACGAGCATACCAGAATGTCTGACACCAACCCAAGTCAATTGTCGCCTCTCCCGGTACGACGACGAGGGCTTTTTCCAGCGTACCTTTCATAATCCCCCTACACAGATAACGACGAGTTCCCGCTTCGTTGGAATAGTATACGGCCTTACGCGGGATTACTCCGCCCGAGGTGGGCATCCAGCGCATCAAATCGGGAACAGCAGACACTAGAACCTTGGATTGGAGCAATTTTTATCTGACATGCCCACACATCGGAGAGCACACTCGTTACAGGAGATACAACAAGACTGGCGACTTTGGTCGTTGTAATGAACCCCCGCTCCCGTGAGAGTCTCGCGGTTTGCAGAGTTTAGCAGGACCGCAAACGAGCACGTTCAGAAGTTCCGAGACGTTCTTTATTGACTCACCTCAAGAGACTCATTCGGAGTCGGTCGCTCGGCTCCATCAATCAGGAAGAAAGATTCCCACTTCCCGGTTTTCTTTGGATCGTAGAATTTCCCGATGCGATATAAACCGTCGATCTTCTTGCGGGCAACGAACACGTTCAAACCAGGGTCATAGCTATCGGCCTCCAGGATTATCCCACCTGTTATTACGTTGCTTGGCACCGGATCGTTCGGCTCCAGATGATGCCAACGGTAATCCGGGGGCGAAATCTGGTGTGACAACCCTACAAGGCAGGCGCTGAATAGGAGGATGAGCATCATGACTCTTTCTAGTAGGCAAGTCACTCCTGGTGTCAAACCAGTGAAACGACTTTCCTCTCTCGAGAGACAAATACTTATACATGCTGTTCGAGTGCATGCTTCTCTCGCAACGATTCACTGATACCTACGTTCGCCCCACGCACACTTGTGGCTCATGGAGTGAGTCCACGATCGAGTCTAACCACTCCTGCGACTTTTTCGAGGCGGCCTTCTCTCCGCGGGGTTCCGCTGGACGGAATATGAGCGTAAGCATCTTTCTCTGATGATTTTCCTGAGCCTTCAGAGCGGAATTTCTTTTCGGCAACGTAACCGAAACCATTCCAGGCAGTCCTGTGACGAGCCCTGGACAGCGGATTGCGAGGCTCATCATCAAGGAGGGTATTTAAATGCTAAGAGCGAGCGGGTCGACTGAAAGCAGAAACTCCGGAAGCTCTTTTGACAGTTGGAAACGCCACATGGGCACCGGCCCTCCTAACGGAAACGACGGAAATTCTGCGATAGATGTGGCTTTTTTCCACGAAGTTCAGTCGAAGCGATCTCCTCTTGCAATCGTAGAAAAGTATTCTTCCTCTGTCCCATTATAGCAGAGCAGATTCCATCTTGACACCCAAGCTCGAGGAGAGATACATGATCGCCTCGTGCGTTCAAACCCTCCGTCCTCATCAGAAGGCATGGGAGCAATCTCATGGGAGGATACGGAGATCTATCACGGACCTGAAAAAAACGCTGGAAGACGTCGTTCGAATTTGGCGGAACCTTCTCAAACGATCTCTCAACACAACCGGAGGCAGTAACTTGTCGCGCTCGTCTTTTATGAAGCGTCCATCGAGCTGTTGCAATCAGGATGAACGATCCGCACGTGCCAATCGAATTGAGGTGAGCTTGAGACCGTGACCGAACAGCACAGTTCTCCTCCATCGGAGTGAGTGACCGGACCCCAGTCATACAACATCAGGGAGAGGTCTCCTTCCCTGCCTAATCACGCGGAGGACCAGCAGGTATATTGAGACTTACAGCTTGATGAGCGGAGTGTCCAGCTCCTGCTCGATGCTTTCTTGTTGATCACGGGATTCTGATCACATACTGTGTTCCCAGCCGCTCCTTCCTCTCTGCACCGATGTAGTGCACGAAGATGGTTGGAAGCTTTTGTAACTGCTTGAGCGATAACTGAATCTGATGTGGAGGAATGTTCACGGTGAGCTCACTCTATTCTCTATGGCGAGCCGATCTATGCCACGTCGCCAGCTCCTAGACGTCCAAATCCGTTCCCTATTCTCTCGGTTTCCCCGACGGCGCGAATTCGCGAGCTCGAGCACATCGGGACATGATCAGTGATTCCGCTTCTTGGGTCCCGATTCTCGGGAGCGCACACGTTTCGTTTGGCGCTCCTCCGGTACTCTGATCCTGCTTCACCTTCAAAGAGTCTTCCCCGAGAGTGTATGTCGTACGTCGGACGGGAATCATTGCGAGGCCTTTGCAGACTATAAGGGCTGACTGGTTCGACAAGTTAGTCTGGCGCTCCGGCCAGCTCCTCGGCGTTCGCTCTGCTTGCTAGCCTGGAGGTAGTCGCACGACTTTGATCAGCAGAGCGCACTGGAGCACAAAGAAATGCAAATGTAGGGTTCTAGGTTCTCTCGACAAACCTCGATCTCATCACTTGGGCTTGGTGAAAACAGAAAAAGTCAAGTATGTTCTTGCGGCTCAGTCATGATATGTCATCTTTCCGCTTCCTTTCACTGTTGGTTCCGATGAGATATGATAAGAAGAACGCACACGTGCTCAAAATCCATGTGGTCGCATACGTCGAGGAAAGTCAAACGAAGTTCTCCGTGATCTTCATGGGATCCTCATGACAAGCTCCAGGACCAGGTGTGCAGCGTCTGAATTTCTTTGAGGAATTATTTGAGGGGGAACGTTCTGTTGCAGGAAGCCTTGCGTGGCAGGATCGCTCGTTGGACAGATTCCTCTCTCCGAGAACCGGTAGCACTGCATGCATTCAAGCAATCATGCAGCCATTGATTGATTCGAAGGCTCGAGAAAGCGCTACATGGGTACAGACTGAGCTGGAACTCAATCGACAGTTGAACCGGACGTTCAAATGCATGACTTGAAGCGGACCTGGTTGGGACTCCGCAGGCGAATGTGCACTCATGCTTCTCGCGCGAGCGTCTGCTGAAGCTCGCGCAGGTTCCCCTTATTGGCACGACGTGGACGGCGCCAACGACGAGGACTAGTGTGGGGGGCGAAGGCACGACTAAGCCCGAGCTTAGCGAGCCAGTGTTTTTTTCTCTACCGAGGCTTAACGTTCAGCCCCTGATCTAATGAGATGGTCTCAGTTCGGACACTTGCGTGGGTGACAGGCGGAAGTATGGACGAGCAGAATTACTCACACATTGGTCGTCGGAGTCTTTCGAAGTCGAAACTCCTTGGAGCGGTGAGTGTCGACAGTGCCGTGACGCAAGACACGGGGTCCGGTTGGGAAAGCTCGTTGGCCCCTGCCACAGTTACAGAACACTCGGGAAGATGAATGCTCCTGAATGGGGCAGGTTGTATCCCGAGAGGCGGGTGATGAGCTCGACTGGGAGAATGTTTCAGACGTGTTTATTCAGCTGGAATTAGAGCCAGCATAGAAGGATATACTGAAGCCAAAAACTGAGCTTGCCCAGTTTCGTCGAATCCTAATAGGTCGTGCCCACGGATTTTCGAGGAGCCAAGGCATGTAAACACGCATGCTCCGGTGACACCAATCTAGCCGCAATATTTGCAAACAAAATCATCACTGTCCGACGCGAAGCGACAGCCGAAAAGAGAGGAAACGACAGACCTCCAGAAAACCGAACCACCGCAGTGTGACTGATCATTGAACGGAGAAGAATCGCTTCGGAGTTCGATCGTTGTCCTCTGTTTTCCCGCGATCGGTCGGTAGGATTCGAGTTATTGCGTTTGATATTACACAGATCCACAGAGCGGTCCAACCGAGGCTGTTGAACTCTGGAGCCGAGATCTAGTTGACCGATAGAAGTGAGTCACGAATAAACTGTCGAAGACGGTAAGGGTCATCGCAATGCACGGACCAGAGCGATAGTTGTGAAGAAAACTTGGAGAAGAGCGGCCATTTCGAAGGGTGAGATCCTGCTTCCCAGTTCGAACGGCCAGCAGTTCGAGATGTCTCCATCCGCTAATTCCGCGCCATCAGAGATCGTTTTCAAGTTGAGAACCAGCACCGCATCCCTGGGGATGTCGTAGTCGAGCAACTTCGTGTCCTTCGTGCACCTTCAACGAATAAAAATCGGTTCAGCATTTGTGATGCATGAATCTGCGGACGTAGTTTTCATCTCATGAGCATGAAATGCCGAAACCACCGCTGCATGCCTTCTTATGAGAAAAGAGTCGCGGTAAGCTTCACGGTAGGCGCTCGCCAGGAGCCTCATCAAGCTAGGTAGCCGGCATCCATACTTCCAATACGGCTGACCCGGTAGTTCGTCCAGCTCGCGCTTGATATTTTCTATCGATTCAGCATCCATGCGCTCCTTAATGAACTCTAGCACTCTCTCCGGCCTTCCTTGCGGAAAAAAGGAGAGCGCAGCGTCTTCGGCGAGGTCATCTGCGAAAATTCAATCGAGCAGGTATACATAAGTCTCAATATTAGGCGTGTCCCTCTCTCCGAATCTCAAATGGCACTATCATATCGCAACCAAGGCTAAGTCAGCTTCCCAAAAGCTGGGCTTCCTTGTTCGAGCTACGCGCTACGTTTCCCCCTCTCACCTTCTTTTGCTCTATAAAACCCAAATTCGTCCCGCGCTCGAGTACTGCTAGCATGTCTGGGGGAGCGCCGCTCCCTCTTCCCTTTCCATCCTCGATTCTATACAAAAGCGTGCTGTTCGCCTCATTGGTGATGAGACCCTGTCCTCCTCCCTCGAAACCTTGTCCGTCCGACGCGAGGTCCTCTCCGACCTCTGTCTATTCTATCGATACTTCCAAGGAAGATGCTCAACTGAAATCTCTGCTCGTTCCTCCCCTTTCGGCCCCCGTCCGTGTGACCAGACGTACTGCCAAACAACACCCCTATTCTGTCCAACTATTCACCATTCGTTCTGCTCAGTTCGACTCTACCTTCTTTCCTCGCACATCTCGTCTTTGGAATGCCCTTCCCTCTCAAGCCTTCCCTCCAGATAATGAGCCATAGGTTTTTTTAGTGGGTAATATACAAATGAGCCCAACACTCCAGTTGAGTTTTCCATCCTTCTGGGTCGTGCGTAAATGCATTTTCTTCCCTATGGCTCTCCTATCTTCTCCCATTCTCCTTTTCTTCCGCACTCGCAGTTCCTTTTGTGAACCATAGGGTCTTCCCTTTGCGAGCTGTTCAACGAAAGAAGAAAAAAAAAACACAATAGTACAGAAAAGGTGAAATTCCGACTTCCAGAGATAAGACCCTATTTCCGAGCCGAGGGACTTCCGTATTTTGTGGCGACGCTGCGTACAATTCTCAGGATGCAGAAGGAAATCGAGGGCGACGACGAAGAAGAGGAGGCCATCCTTCGATTTCTTGAGGGGAGCGCCACCTCAAGCCGGAATATTCTTCGAAAATCGAGAAGTTGAACCAGCCCGCATGCTTGCGCTCCGCTCGACGTCGACGATCAAAGCAAACAGAAGTCCAAAGGAATGCAAATCTCACGAAGTCTCTGGTTTCTTTGGAAACACCGCCCCCCCCCCCTCCGTATCCGGGGAAATGATCTGCGGCTGCCCTTCGACTCAGGCTCGTCTGCTCTGCTCGACGCATGCCGTATTTTCTTGCACTCCGATCCCCGATATACAAACATGAGTAATTAGCGCGAACAGAGACTGAGAATCTCTAACTAAGGGATGGGCTGAACGTCGATCTCACCGTTGAAGCGACGGCTCCTCGAAGCCTTGTTTCGAACTTTCTCTTGATCGGTTTCGGGCATGACAAGCTGGCCGATATCGTGAGTCAGCTGTTCGAACCTATCTGCGATGCCAGCCTTCATAGAAGTGCAGCACTGTGAACAGAATTCAGTTCCTGCTCAACGATCTCATGCGCTCGAGGATTCAATGTCCGAACAGCGCGCCCGAAAACAGCGTAAGGGGCCCACCTGCAGTATCGTTGAATTCGTTTTACGAAGATACTTTGCGTCGCCGTCGAATGATGCGGACGTGTCCAGTTCGTCTTCGCCGAAACGGAACTTCGAGCAGGGATCGCCTTTCTCTGAAATTCGAGGGTAGATTGCCATCCGTTCGGTATGTTACTGAGCGGAGATACGGGAAACATAATCACAGGGGATATCTCAGCGCGTGCTTCTCTCTGAGCTCGTCCAAGGCAGAACTGAAATCTGGGTTTTTTTTCGGCAAGTAATTGGATGCTCGGCCTCAGCAGGTGGCCCTGTTCGCAGAGCGATGAAGGTTTCTGCTGCTTTCATGAGCATCCATCGGGGAGTTCAGCGGGCCAGCTCGCTCAGGGCCGGGAGGGGAAGATCCCAGCCGTGGAGAGAGGGGAGCAATGTTTTAGGCCACGAAGGAGCTATATGCAGCCCGTGAAGGTCACATGATCCGTTCAAATGAATGTCGTCATCCATACCCAGTAGAGCCCTGATGTCATCCTGAACCCGAGTCCAGTCGATAGGGTCTCCGCCGAGAGAGCGGCGAGCTGCCACGGGCCACCCAGTCAATGACGGGCTTCTGAGCGCTTCTCGAACGGCTTCAGCTCCTTGGAGCATATATATCTCCTGGATCCCCATCGCTAATCTGGATGATCGGAGCGTAGCAAGCTTTAGTTCTCAATTGTGCGCTCCAGCGAGGCAGCTGTTCGCTCATTGTCCTCACGAGACGCATGACTGTTTGACTGCCTTTCTGCGCGGACACGAACAGATTCTCTGGTGTAGACCTAGTCTCTAAGGAAGAACAGTTTACCTGAAGATCTGGCCGTGGGTACTCTCGTAGTCGTCGAGAACATTCCGGAGCTTTTTCTTGCCGAAGGCCAAGCCTGGTAGTATCCCCAAACCAGGAAACCCGTGAACACCGGGTGGAAGTCTCTTCATTCTCCATAATGAGCCCTTGAACAGAATGTATTGAACTAGAACGTACAGCACGAACGCTGGGAGAATAATTTGCCAATTGGAGAGAACACTTTGAGTCAAATGACTCGGTCCCATTTCCAGCGGCCTAACGCATCGACTGAACGCACGTCCGGCAGGGTGATTCTCTTAAGCCGATGCGACATCCAAGTGGAAGATTTTCTACTCGAACAGATTGGTTTAGGAGGGGATAACCAAGGAGGGATTTGTTCTCAATTGTTCCACCTTGCAGCTCTGCGTCTACTTTCAAGGTTGGCTTCGTTCGAAATCATTCATTCGTCGGGTTATGGGGCTTCGAAGCCAATTGGCAACAATCTCGTCCGAGGCGCGTTCTCTTTTACAAGAACTGTACCATCCGAGCGAGGCTGACAAGGTGGCCGGGGACGAGCGAACGTGCGTGAAGCGTGGTTGCAACCGGGCGGTGAGCTACACAAGCTGCACCAACGGCAGTGAGGTCGTTAAATTCCTCGCGCTCGAGCGGGTTTCCCATAATCTGCTCGTTGCAACCATCTCATTCGTCGAAAAACATTCCCCAATGGAAAACGCGCCGGAATCTCATTCCGGAGTTTTCTCTCAGCAGCGGCTCCACTCGCACCGTGCGCACGCATTTCAACAGACAATCAAATATGTTCCCAGAATCGTCACTGACGGCGTGACCCACTTCGCTCGAGGGATTCGGATGAAGCTGTGGACAGCTGGGAGGGCGCATCGCTCCCAACATCCGGCTCGGACCACGGAATGCGGATCGAATCGACTTGATTCTACACGAAGAGCCTTATTCTCCGGCCTCACTGCTGTACTATGAAAGCACACGATAATATTTCCTCGACCAGAACGTGGCATCCCGGAGGCCACACAGGTCTTCATCAAAGCGGTTCCTCCCAATAAGGCTGTCAACTCGGAAGCTGGCGCGCTGTTCGTTCACGATAATAAAAGTTCGCCGTCGGTCGGTGCAACGGAGATGACGTAGGGAGAGGATTCACTTCAACCGATGTGTTGTTTCCACCTCTGATATACGATAACTTTTCGAAAGATTTGCGAAATCACCCCCATGAACTTTTGCGCACATCGGGCAATCTCCTACATACGTCCAAAGTCCTCTACTCAGGGTGTCGAGAGGCCTGCTGAGCTTTGGGACCGGAATGCTGGAAGCCCTCGTGAGCTCGCGGAGCTGAATAAGAGTGAAATAGTTGGATTCATTGCACACAATGAGGGCTGCCCGCTCCTCATTCAGACTGAAGGTCGGCTCCCACTACTTATAGCCACAAAACACTCTAGGCCTAGCTTCGAATCTGCTCGAAGGACAGCTTCCGAGTGACAGCTTCGCAAGTGTTTTTGAGCACTATCGGATCGGCAAACAGAGTCTCGGAGATCCTGGACGAATAATTTCAAGGAACTCGGAAGCGGTGACCTCGAATGACGGGTTATTCCGCGATTCCATGGGGCTTCAAGCTGTGGGAACTGATATTAGAAATCTGTGATAGTATTCGGCTCCACGGACTGATCTCCGGGCTGCCCCGCATCATGTCTTTCTCCAGAGGCCCTGGGAGCACGATTCGTTACGTTGCGTTCATCCGATTCGAATTGGGCCATCACCGAACGATAGAAGCTTCGCTATGGTCCGCCTGAAGAGTAGAAGGGGGCGACTCTCCCGAGAGTCGGGCATCCGAGTAGGAACCGCGTATCGGACCGAGACAAATCTGGAAAATTCCGAACGCAGTTGCTTCCGATGGGGAAGTATTTCCAACCTCGCTGGAAGCGTGGCTGAGCTCGACTCCGCTCGACTCCGCCCGAAAGGGAAAACTCATTGAGAGTGCCAAAATTTCGAAGTACAGGGGTAGGTGGCTCGTCATACTTGCGCCCAACTTCCAAGTTGATACAATCTTAGTCGAGTTGTCGAAACAAATGCTGGATCTCTAGCCTCTCGGAACCGAGCGAAAAATAATATAATCTGGAAGAGGCGACCAATGAAGACCATCGATCCTTTTCATGAGGAACGAAAACCTCAACGCCTCGCTTCTGAACATTCGAGTCGAACCTGAGCTCTCCTGTTGTTTTTGACGAGGCGATCCTACCGTTCTCATTGGACTCAATAGATGGATGGATTCCATAGATTCTCTATGATTGGTTCGGGTGAAGATGAAGGAACGAGTTATCCAGGGTGTTACAGAACGCATGGAGGGTTGGCGGATGAAAAAAATTGCCCTTTCCCAAGGGGAATCCTGGCTCCGCCACTGCTTGCGCCAACGTCCCGGGTTGACGTGCGTTCTCACCTTCGAAATGTGAAACCGAATGGGCGTATTATTGATGGAGGAATTCCGTGAAATTCGAGAAAAACATAATTGCAGCGTTCGAAGCGTGACAGAGTTTTATTCCTGTCGACATACAGTCAACTTCATACCTATAAGGACATGCAATCGAATGGAAGAATCGCGCTCCAAAGCGACGGGACTTGCTCAAATGGCTACCCTGAGTGTCTAGTGCGGAAGCGAAATCCGGACATGCGACGGTTTCGTAGCGATGAGGCCATTCAGAAAAATGCTCTCGCGCCCCACGGTTTGACAGCAACAAGCTGTATTCGTGTTTGATACGAAATTCATTCATGATGTATCGGAGGAAGAAGTTGAACGATGATGAGTTGGGCTGAACGTGGCTATCCTGGGTTGAGGTCTGTTCGACCGGGAGCTTTCGAGGAAAATAAATAAGTATTTCTCAGAGCGCAACTTTGGCGGGGGTTCGCCCGTGGTCAGGGCAGTTTTAGGCTGTTCCGGGAACTCGACTCCGGGGTTACCCTCGACTCGAATGCATGGCATTGAGCGTCAAGGCATCCTTGAGAGTAGTCCCCTGCCCTGTTTCGAATAGCCTTATGTGGGCAAAATATTGTTTTCTAGCTGGACAATTCTTCAGTACATGACAGCGAGTCTGCTGAGAAATTTTTCAGCAATCGAAGGATCACTCGATTGGAATGGCCTGTGTGTTCCCACGATTTCGACCCGATGGAAAACCTCTGCGGCGTGCTGTTGCAACGAGTTTATGACAAGTTCCCGATAAAGATAAAATAGAACGATGAAAAAAAGCGGTAGAGTCAGCAAAGGATTCTCTATTGCACGATTCTTGGAAAAAAATTAGCTCAGAGCATGCCAACAGGATCTTCGAACTGGCGAAGAGCCGTGGGAAGGAAATAAGTCACCGGAACCAAGGTTTCGTTGTTGGGGTAGAGGATTTTTCTTGAGTTGCCCCATAACTTTTGAACAGGAAGCTTTCACTCTTCTGACTCGCTCGTACGCAACTTAGTAGTTCTGAAACTCAGGCGCACAGATTCCTTCTGCAGCGATTGAAGCAGCGAATCCCAAGATGGCCTCTTAATTAAGAGAAGCAGTGTGGAGATGATGCTCGCGCAATGGGACAAGGAGGGAACTGTGCGCCGTGCCGGCGCCATCGCTGCTTGTTTATCAGGGCGTCGCTCAGGAGCTGTGCTGCTGCCAATGGCTGTAGATAACACTGCCCGACCACCATTGACGAGCGACGTTGTCGCGGCCGACCGAGCGTGGCCGCTGAAACAACCACGCATGACACGGTCGAGGGAGATAGATTTCGCTGCGGGGAATCCAAGTTCCGGCTCCGGCCGCTGCCAGATGACCGCGGGAGACACTCGACAGGTTGTCGCAGCGGTTCTTTATGAGTCCTATCCGAGATTTGCGTACCTAGAATGCACAGACTTCGCTGCGAACCTGGCTGCGGGGCACAACTCGCCGCGTGCGTTCCGATGAAATCAAGGGAACCATGAAGTACTATATGCATGCATGAATTCCATGCCCAGATGACCGCCACGGACTCCGATGTCTGAGGCCGAGACGTGTCGGTTGTGAAACGTGTCGGGGCCCCATACTCCGCGGCGAGAACTTCATGTACTGACGCCTCTCGCACCGAGCACCCATATTCTCGGTCCCGGATATTTTCGATCCGGCGCCGAAACCGCGTTCCTCCGTTAGAGACTCGGCAGTTTTTTGGTCCATTGTACGAGTTCACGAATCCGACAATCGCTAGAGTTGTCGGAATTTTGATTCCTTCACTCGTAGCTCCAGAACAGTTGGGCAGGGGACGTGCTGCCGCTCAGCTACAAGAGGTCCTTGATCGAGTAGAAACAGCATGCCCGGTAACATGTACAGTGGCGCCCAATCACCGGGGGCTGGCTCAACCTCGATAGGCAGACAAGGCAGAAGGCCGTCAGTAGCCCTCCTGTCGCCTGTTCCGGCCGGGATCCCACTTCCAAAGTTCTTCGAGAGCGACTCCGATAACTCGTCCAGAACCTCCAGAGTCCCGGAAAGTCCTCATAAACTTCTGAATCATATCGTTTGTCTCCTCATCCAGGGTTCGTAACGGGGGTGAGGAGGGACAACTTCCTCTGTTCAGCGTTACAAGGGCGAAAAGGAGTCGAGGACCACTGGTATAGACTGTTGAAAGTTTCACATTCTTCATTTCAAGTTTCCCGAACCTCGCAGGCAATTTGGTCCTACCAGTCCCCGGTGACTTTCCCTCCTGGTGTTCCTCTTCAGCGTTCTGAGTAGTGCGCGGATCAATCGAAGTCGAATCGTGTCAAAGCGATCATCTGTCATTCCGAAAGCATCCAACACGAAATAAATCGAAAACAACGCTCGATGTCATGATGAGGCTATCGGATCTCACCGTATTGTCATCCCATAGACAGACAATCACACGCTGACTGAACTTCGAGAACGCTAACAACGAACTCGCTGGACACATATGGTCATCATCTGAATGGAGAACCGATTCTGGGTCTGTTGAGACTGTTCCACTGAGCTTCACTGGTCTCGTGGAGCCTCGAACAGCGTATGTATAAAGTCCGCGATGATGGATCTGTCCGAAGCACATTCAACAGCCACACTTTGTAGTCGGTCGCGTGACGAAGGAGTTCTCTGCTGCAGTCCTTCATTAATTTTCTCGAAGAAAGGCGGCCTTGCATATAAGGGAACCAGAGCGTCGGAGCGAAACTTTCGGACGACGCGAGCTGCGAAAGCCTTCAAAATATTCGGAAGGGAAATAATACGCTTCCCAGAGGTATTTTCCTGCAGCATTGCTCATCTCCAGAGCCTCGGTCCATCAACAGGCGCCGAGCTCCTAACTAGGGGTCGCAGAACAGACTCGATCCCGAACTCGGGTCGATGAAACTCGACGTAATCTGTCACAACTTGAACTATGTCAGTTGAAGAGTCGGCCAATATCTAATGAGCTCGCAGTCCATCCTTGAATGCAAGAGATACCCGCGCAGACAAAGTCCCCGAATCCGATGAGGGGTCAGGAATGAGTGACTTTGGAAGCTTTCTGTCTTTCTCCTCGATGCTCAACCGGAGGTGAGTGGCTCATGAAATTCCCGGAGCTGCAAGAGGGGAGAGCTTACTCAGAACTCGGTTCAAGTACATTTTCGGAGTGCAAACCTTCGAAGGGCTGTAGGCTGCCGTAGATTGGTTCCGAACGCGAACGGAGAGCAGAGGACGGCTTCAATGCCGGTATGTGGCCGAGGAATAAAGAGAGAGCTCCTCCGCGGGACTTGTTTTGCTCCTGTGGGCTTCGGAATGTTGTCTTCCACAGTCGAAAGGCCTCACGATCGAAGTCCTTCTGGTCGAGAGCGATCTAGCAGAGCGTGTGTAACAAGAAAACGGCCGCGTCGTTCGGCCCGGAGTGCTCTAGTTCAACCTTCACATAGGCCGCATGCGCGTTTCCACACACATGCTCGCTCGCGCGCTAGTTCGCCGTCTGATCCACCGCTGGCAGAGGAGCATTCGCTGTCAGAATACGTTGACGTTCCGCTAAACGTCAGAAAGGATACTGGTAGGCAAGCAGCAAGCCGAATAGAGCGCGAGTGCTGCGGCCGAACAGGTAGGCAGACTGGCAGCCCGTGGGCAGTTGGATCGGAGCGTTGGCGGAAGACAAAGGAGACTCTTTCCGATTCGCTGTCCGATGAGAAGAGTTCAGAGGGGTGGATCGATGAGTATCTGAACTTCGGTGCGAGCATGACCGAGTGGTCAAACGGACCAGCCGTCAGGTGAGCCGCCTGGCTCACAACCTTGCCCAGGTTCACGAGGAGGGACAAGGCGCCACCTGACGCCCGACAGACCAACGCTGCTTGCAGCGGACCTGATGCGCTACTGTGGAGTAAAGTCAACATCAGATTCGAAAGATCCGGTCAAAGCCTCGAGAATGTTGTTTGCGTGAAGCTGTCAGAATATAAGTATCGTGATGCACTTTTTCGAGAGCCCTTGGGAATTCGAATCGGGAAAAATCGCGGAACAGTGAGTATTGCTATTTCTTCCTCGGTCGTTTTGAAGATTCGGGTCAGAATTGAATTCAACTCCGATAACTCAGCCGCATCATCACTGTTAAGATAACGCCGACTACGTCGTTGTCAGACGTCACTCTCGGACTTCCAATGATTTTGATTCTGTTCTTTTCATACTTGGATAACGTAGACGATTTGCGGAGATCGCTCTGACTGTAAGTGGGAATCGTCCTTTATGAATTCTCTCAGAACCGATCCGCCTTCGTCTCTTGTCGGGTTGATACCCGATGCTTTCCACAGCTTGAAAAACGGTTGATGGAGATTTTGGAAGATGCGTTTAAGACCGCGGGAGAAACAGGTCCACACTCTGGAGAGGCTCCAACGAGCAGGGATTACGATAAAATGAGAACACGAACCAATTCTCGGCGCTTGACAAGCGATAGAGCTTTGGCTTGGGGAAGTTGGGATGAACTCGCTCGCCATGAATCCACAACACAGCGACAGCCGCACGCACTCCTACTGCGAAACAACGCTCTCGCCGCAGTGTCGTTGGGAACAATAGGAGTTAGTGTTCGTTATCGGAGGGCGTCACGAGTTGTCAAACCGGCCTGTTCGGCTGGCTCACTAGTTTACCGGTCATCCAAAGCTGACTTCAATCGCACGAAGGAACATGGCGAGGGCCGATTTTCCCGAGTCTGGCTTCGAGATGAATTCCTACCAGATGTATGTGCCACGAATGAGCGTCAGTGTCGGTGCCGTCGCTTGGATACAGCCAGATTTTGGTGAATCTTATGAGCGCTTCAGAATTTGTTTGAAATCCTCCGTTCCCACATGGGAAACCTCCTCTTTGAATCATGGAGCCATTCCGAGATGTCTCGGAAGTACAACCAGTTTTCAACGGCTCACGGAATCACATTACGCGGGCCCGTTGCTTCGCGCTCCTTTGGTGGAAGATGGAGCGTCGATTTGATTAGATCTGTTACGGGTCGATCTTAGTGCTAAAACAGGATCAAAGAGATGACGAACCTCGTAAGCAGTGATTGAAGTGAAAATCTCGGGAAAATCGCGATGTTTTCGAAAGAAATTACGTTCCTGAGGAGTCAACGAGTCAATGATGGGTCGTACTCGGTTCTTGGTATCTGGGATTCGTCATCCTCTGAATTTCGTCTTGGTCAGCGATTTCATGATCGAGCGTTGAGGACATCCAACGAGTTTGATTGACTGTGCACAGGCACATTCAAAGTATCCTGAACTCGGTAAAGGCAATCCCTGAGATTTGACCATACGAGACCAACCCGGAGCTTTTGAGCGCTAGGCAGTCTTTCTCGCGTCATAGGTCTTTTTTCCAAAAGTGCCCGAGCGACGAGTCATCTCGAGACCAGGCATCGACTATTCGAGAGAATATCGGGAAAACAGCTGACATGTAGCCGCTATCAGCTGGACTTTGCCGAGGAATGATTGAAAACACGCAGCGTCCATTTCAGCGCCAAAAAGTTCACGTCTGACTCTATGGAGCTCTCGATGAAGCCGAGCAGCTTGCACATTAAATGTTGTGCCCGGCAGCGAAGAAATGATCACTCTTACGGCCGAACAAACCAACGAACGCATGTTTCGTTCCCGGCGCAGGGGACGCCACATCGGTGTCAGCAGCGACGTCAACAAACAAAGGCCGAGCTCGACGGAATCATAATTGTTCCGAGGCAGTTTGTCGCCGAGAGTGTTGTTGGAAGTTTTTTTCCGTGGAGTTCGCCGAGAATAAAAGTTGCAGTCAGTCAAATGCATCCAAAGCTACGGTCTCTCACAGTTGATGAAAAGAGGTGCTCAGTCAGCTGAACTCTTGGCGATTGGGAGCAATAGTTCGGAGACAGAACTTTCACAGAAATGTCACGATGATCGTTATCCAGATTGAGCTCTTTGAAGTTGTGCTGGTGGTATTATCAGATTCGAACCGCAATTGGGACGCCCAGGCAGATCAGAACAGCGATCCCCAAGTCAACCAATGTTATGGTAGAACCGCTATGCTACCCAGTTGATCGTGTGGATCCATGCTTGACCAGAACCCGGGGGAACGAAGTGCTTGTAGCCCTTAAAGGTCCCGTTGTTCAACATCTGCGCGATGTCTTGTGATAGGGTAGCATTTTCCGATGCTGTCTGTAAACTCGACCAAATCTAGTGGAATCCTGTGCGATGTCCACGAATTCAGAAAGCATGACCGCTCTTCTGAATTTCCCTCAGAAAGTAAATGAGATCTCCCCTTTCTGTTCGCGGAGACCTCGTGGAAAGAAGTTCGTGAAAGAGTGGCCGAAATAGCCGTAGAGTTTGAACCAGGATGTGGCGCAACGGACTGTGTGCGCCGTGAAACGGCTTCCTGACTTGCTGGACTCATCATTCACGCGAACAGGAGCCTTTGCCTTCAGATGTTTTTTTTCTTGATTGCAGGGCATTGGTGATTATATTAGTGCTGAATTTGCTGTTCTGGCTCATCGTGATCATTTGGAGATTCTGTTATCTACGGAAGCTGAACGCCGTGGTCGAACGGCGTCGAGCCGAAATGCGAGGTCGGATCAACGATGGACTCGACAGCGAACAGGTTAGCCTTGCTGCAATCGAACCTAAGCCACGTTTCAGAATGCAAGGACTCACGCGCCCTACACGTCCTGTCTGGTATTCGACCTCCGAAGTATCCCATTACCGTACTGTAGAACTGGTTTCTCTTTTTCGCTGTCCCGTTGAAGCGGTTGCATTGAAATTGAAATCGATCGCTCCAAAGTGGAAACACTCTCGAATAGTCAGGGCATTGACGAGTTGTAATTGGACGGAGGGCGCGAAGATTGCATCGCAGAGCAGAAAGCGTATTTTGGAATCGCGTGCTTTCTCTCTTCCAAGCTTCGGGCCCACGAGAAAAAACTGAGGAGCCATAAGCTGAGCTTTGAGGCAGCGGCGAACAAAACTCTGAAGTGACATTCCTTCGCAGCAGAGGGGTCCGGAGGATGACATCTACGCCTTGTCCAGAGGCGATTTCCCGCCTTCGTATGATGACGCCATAAAATCACATCCAATATTCCCACCGGAGCCGACAACGTCGCCGTCTTCGCAACTGCCGGCGGCGCCGCTCACTACTGGTGCTTCTGTTCGTCCTCGAACATCGCTAGATGTCGTGACAAATGTGACGTCATCGGCAACAGAAGCCACGCGTGGCTCATCGGAGCCGAAAGTTGAACGGAACAGCGGAGTGACCGAAAATGAGGGATTCGGAGAAGGGCCATCGACGCGAATACCGATCGATGAGCCCTTGGCACCACCTCCCTTGCCGAAGTGCCCTCCTCCCATGGAGTAGTCCGAGAACAGCAGCTTGTAAAGTGCCAGCGATTTTGCAGAATAACTTCGCGCTCTAGAGTCGAGCGAACCGTTGGATATCACTGTTTGAGTCCACCTTCAAGATACTCGATGACGGAACATAGCAAAGCGTCAAGCGGCCACGGAACCTTGGATTTGTGATTGATCCAGAGTTCCGATCAGCCTCTGCTTGCCACAGTCGCCCACCAGGTGCCTGCTTCCATCTCAAACGCATCCTCGCGGAAAAACTAGCGAGAAGTGTATCATAGATGTGTCTAGTTCCCTAGATTTTAAGTTATCTCTAACTGTAAAGAAATCATGTGATAAAACTTTTTATTGAGTGATCGAATGAAGTCGCATTGGAACGAGCCACAATTCGACCCCATCCCGTAGAGTATCGGAAAATGATGGTTCCCGGATTCGGGAGTCGGTCTGAGCTGGAAACGTTACCCGGCTGCTGCTGGTAGTGGACAGGGCTGGCGATTCGCTACCTTGTTGGATAGCCACAAGGAAAGTCATGACATATTAGCTGCGCACTGTCACTAGATTGGATTGTTCTACGCTTCTCCCGCATTCGCTCGCTGACTTGCATCCCGAAGTACCCGCGACCGAGCTCCACTGGTTTCCGTGATTCTCTCCTCAAGCAGGCATCGATTGGAACTGGTAGGAATCGAACGGCCGTCTGCTTTTGCGCCGAACAGAGCGAGATAGGCGACTCATTCAACCCAATCTGCAGCTGCACCTAGGCATCAGAAAATATGCCTCGAACGCCGGGCCCGTGCACACGAGCGCCTCGAAGAATGGGATGAAGAGTGCCCGATGCGATCTAGGAAAGAATCGTTTTCTGAATCATCTTTCGCGATTCCTGGAAGCTGTTCCGCGTATCGCAATATATTCGAAGGATCCTTCCTAGTCGCTAAATCCGCATGGTGAACGCGTCATTCACTGCTGTGAAATTCTCCGATGGAGCCCTTTGTGCACGTGGGCAGTGGTGAGCCTATCCCGACTAGCGGAGTCGAATAGCAATGACTCAGATCGGCGAAGTACATATGGATACGTGCGGGCGGTGACCAGGGGTCACGGGACCCGCTCGAAAAGTCTCTTTGGCGGCATTGGATAATTCTCCGTGCAGCGTCCTCTCTCAGTCGAGAAACTCTCGGGTCTGTTCACGCGGGGATCGTCAAGCGTGAAGGTATCATATTACTGAACTTGAAATCTTTTCCCAACTATCTCGCGAGACAGGGGCCTCCGTGCCCTGAACCACGCTGAGGAAACACAAGACAGGTTCCACTTTTCCGATTTTTTTCGCCGTCGGGCCTGTATTAATTTCCATCGACACTCGGCGTCACTTTCTGAGGCGTATTTCGTACAATCTACAGGGAAGAAAAGTCCAAGAATTGCCGATGCGGCTCGGAAGGAGCTTGCATGCGTCTGCTGTGAGAATCAAAGGTCTCATCTGATGGGTTTTTTGAGCTGCATTCAGAGATACATGCGCATCTCCCATCAAAGCTGAATCCCGTTGAGTTCCTGAAAGGAAACACTCACAGAGGCTGAGCTCAAAGGCGACGTGGAAGGAAAAGGAATCCATGACGGCGGAGAAAGTGTGTTTTGGAAGCCCAGTATGAATCGTCGCTCATGTTTCCGGACCCTGTCTGCTAACCAGGATATCTTTGCCTGAAAGCTCATAAAAGGATGCCCGAAGAAACGACGGTACGGATTCTTGAGGAGAACCATCTCGTGAATCACTGTTAACACAATGGCGGAACGGTCAACAAGTCGGCTCGGCGACAGTTGGGATAAAGAGCACAGAAGGAGCGGAGTTTACCAAGAAACCTAGATATGGGAGCTCCTCAATTCAGCCATCTCGAATCGGGTCACGTTTTCGGCGCTTTTGATCAAAACATCGATGATATCGAACGTTCCAGTTTCGCTTTCTGTTGCTCCGTCTGTACTTGCAGTCTCGCCCAGAGCTGCATGATTTTCAGAGTCCGATATCCATGAACCGGGAACAAGGTGTCGAGGGATTGATCACGCTGTAGAGGATCGGCGTTTTTTTATTGAGCTGGGTCCCTCGAGCAGAAAACGTCCTCGCAAGTTCTCCTGGCGATTTCGGGCACGCCTTTAGAGTACGCATAGCTCTCCAGAGATAGCCTTAGGAAACGAGGAGAATAGAAATCGATCCTATCCCGTGCAAATTCGACGAAATCGATCCCTTATGTTCACAATGATCCATCTAGGGATCCTATTGATAATCCTGTCCGTCATCACCCGAGCATTCGGTTCTCCGTTACGGACTCTGAGGGGGACGCACTCAAGCGAGTTTGCGTTTACCCCCACTATGAAAGCTTCCATGGTATGGATGGGAGGGAGTCTCTTCAGGAGAATTGCAGGGCAAACGTGAACGAGTGGCAGGTCTAAGAAATTCGAAGTCCTCGGCTGACTGAAGGGAGCGACGTGATTCGACCTGCGTTTCCGTTCAACGGAGAGCTTCAAAATATTGCTTCGTTCTTTTCACTCCTTACTTTCCATCCCTCACGATGCTATAAGATAGGAGGAAACGATGGAGACAACTTTGGTTCGGCTCACTTCGGCTGAAGTTTGAAGAACTTCTGGAAACATTCAAGTCCGATTCTCGCATTCAGAATCCATAGCTCGAATCTGTAATTTTCTCGAGCAACGGTTGGAGGTGGAGGGAAGAGTGTTGTGACCGGAATCGTATGGTATGGTATGGTATGGTATGGTATGGTATGGTATGGTATGGTATGGTATGGTATGGTATGGTATGGTATGGTATGGTATTTCATCGCAGTGAGCGGGGCGAAAGAGATCCTCACCGTTTTGCTGTATTCAGTACCACCTCCCATCTTCTTCAGATTTTCCTCTCGATTCCTGAGCAGCCATGTCATTCCTCTGTGCCGCATCCGGAAGATCCTCAACACAGACCTCGTGACCGAGTCTGAGGCTCGCATGGTGCGCCCGATTCGTGCGGAAGCCGCAGCAACTTGAATCGCTCCGTCCGTTTCCCAAGGAAAACTTGTCGGAAACTCCAGAGAGTTTCTGTACGGCGAGAGACAACGAAGCTGCCGTCTGTCTACGTCGGCTGTCCCGAGTGGATGCGGCAGAGTTCAGATTCACAAGAACCCGCCTCCGCGAGCCGGCCTGAGCGATTCACGGAGGTGCAGCAACTCCCAACCGCAGCAACAAGTGGTGGCCTCAACGACCGGCTGAGCTCGGTGCGGTCCGGGGAGTGAGCAACGTTCTCGAAATTATGGAGTCTAGAAACGAACAAGAAATCAGCCGCTGGCTGTATGAACTCTGCAATCCCCACACGCGGGAGAACGCGCTGAATGAGCTGTGCAAACGTCGCGCGTTCTACCCCGAGCTCGGACCGCTCGTATGGCATTCGTTCGGCACTGTCGCAAGCATCTTGCAGGAAATCATGGCTGTCTACCCATCCCTGAGCGACGTCCGCGGCAGCATCACAAATTTCACGAATACGAGCGCTATGCGAGTCTGCAACGCCGTGACGTTACTGCAGTGCGTCGCAGGTCACCCACAGACGAGGGCAGATCTGGTCGAGAGCAATATGGTGGAGTTTTTGTGGCCTTTCATAACTATGAATAACCGTCTCCGCGGGATGGAGTACATGCGGCTAACTGCGCTCGGCGTCATCGCATCCATGCTGAGAGGAGACATGCCCAGATTGGGTCAGTGTAGGCTGCCTATGTCGAGCGTCGTGGTTCACCTTCTGCAGAGGAACATCATTCAGACGTGCGCGATTGTAAGTCAGATCGGGGCTCATCTCTCGAGGACGGTGGCCGCCTACATCATGGAACGAATCCTGCACAACGAAGCAGGCCTCAGCATCGTCTGTGAGTTTTACCTGGGCAAAGTAATAACGCTCCTCAACGATTTGGCGACCTCCGTTCAGCCGAACGAGGCCAACTCACGCCTCTTGCGTCACGTCGTGAGATCTCTGACGCACCTGGGCCGTGATGTCAAGGCGCGGAATGTTTTGAAGAGAACTATACTGCCACAATTCAGATATCTCGTCGCTTCCAAAGACGACAGCCGGGGGCCGCAACAAGACAAGCAGAGCCACTAGTACGAAAACTTCGCTACCAGCGTCCGGGATGCCAAGTTGTGACCAAAGCATAGTGATGGTAACGCTGCCTGCGTCTATTTGGTTTTACGGTTCATTAGTTTATACGAAACCAGGAAGAACTAGTTTCCCAACGACCTGGAGCTCCCGCTCAGTCAGAGGCACGGAGCGTACGAATACTGTGACAACAAGCGTCGAAAACCGCAGCTTGGCGCTCGCAGCTCCGGTTGTTCAACATTTGAGGAACCGAGTTCACCTGATATTACCTCGGATCGATCACTCTCGACCACTGGAAGATATATTTCTCGTCATCTTGAAACGACCAATTAGCTCACAACAATGTTCCACCACAAACGACCCTCGACGCGTTAAGGAACGAACAGAGAACGCAGCCCGGGCTGTCGAAAGGATGTCGCAATCTGAATATCACAGGAGGGATGGACAGTGATCGGAATAAAGAGCTCCGCTGGTGGACATATGCGGGTATAATATTGTCCTCCTCATTTTGTAACGAGCAATCGACGATACCTCGCGAGACGATAATAGTTCTCAGTTGGTATCGACTGCAACTGGTCTGTCGGTGGCGGTCTGACACCTTGAGGCACCCGTCGTTCCCTTTGACCAGAGCCCGCGGCCTGAAAGAAATGCCCGCTCGATTCTCTCGATGCCTACATCGGAGAGATAATTGGGAACAAACTGGAAAAAGCTCATATCATCGCTACGTGACTCGAATCCATCGAGAGAAACAAGAGTAAGAACTCAAGGAAGCAGTCGTGCATAATTAGGTTGCGACTTATCTAATTCACCGCGAGAGACTCCACCATATCCGCTGCCATCCGAACATCTAGACTACCACCGACAAGAACCAGTGATCTCCGGAGATTGACGAACTCAATGGTATGGAATATATGGGATGGCTATCGGAACCCTTCCTTCTATTTGGCATCAAGTCCCAAGGTTAGGCGCCGCCGATATTTGAGATACGTCCCTCTTGAGATCCTCGATCGTTCCGATGGATATCGAACCGTCGAGCCTGACCTTGCGGACTTTCGAGGGAGCTCGAAATTACACGAGAATTCACTGGGGAATATTCACATCCGATTTATTCAAGTATTTTTCTGCGGGGCTCTGTACCTTGGAAAACGAGCCCTTTAAAGACCTCCGATAGACTTACAGTATCGCCTCACATATGCACTCTACAAAGTAGGCTATCCGAGCCGAACGATATTATTTATCTCGCTCTGAGCACTCTCCAAAGTCATTGTCTATCAGCACCGCGGCGTCGCAGCCGAGCCACTAGAAGAGCTCGGATTGAGATAAGGTCCAGGGAAAGCACTATCTCCCGAAGCCTGGGGTGAGGAAACCCGTCATCGGATTGCCTCCGTCGAACTGTGGGAATTTATATCCTTTTCACATTTATCGTAAACGAGGTTACCTGCCTCGTGCGGGATCATCTTGGGCCATCATCCCCGCGCCTGTAGTATTCAATCGGGTTCCAAGAAGACCTCGAGCTTTTCCACAACGGACTCGTTTCATGCGTAATCTCTAACTGCCCTACTGAGCGGCTTTGTCAAATCCTCGAGCGGGTTTCTCTGCGTAATTCACGATTATCGAGTTGTGTTCAAGGCATCATTCAGCGTGGCGATCGCGACTCGGGTGAGAGGAAACCCATTCGAGCGATCAGCGGGCCGGACGATGCAAGCGTCTGACTCTTGGGAGCAGCTCGCAGAGCAATCGCCGAAAGGATCGTCGGCGTTGAGGCTGAAGATCATGATCCCACCGTAACCTCGCTGCACCGAGAACAGGACCTGGGAACAGGGAGTAAAATGCATCTCAAACTACGATGTGCAATGACTTCTCCCGTGATTGCACGAGCTTCTCGATCGAGTTCTTATTTCAAGGGAATGGATGCCGCCGCGGGAGGCCGGACTATGATTCATGGCCTCCATCATGGTCAACGTTGCCTATATACCATTCAGTGCAAAACTAGACCTGAACCTTTTCCACTATGCTCCGAACATTGTCGTAGGAGACCCAAGTTCCATTGTTGTCGGTGGCGTACGGCACTCTCGATTGTTCGTCGAAAACATTCCCTTGCGGATAAGCGCTGATGATCCGACAAACCTGCACAGGGCGGGAGAGGGAAGAGATAAACATCGAAAATTCCGGCGACCGTATTCCTCAGCCATGGTCACCGATATCGTGAGAAATCCGTTCCGATAAAAAAGCTATAACGCACTTCATCGTGGTTGAGGTTTGATCCTAGATGTGAATAACCAGTGATGACGGATAGAGGCGCTGTTCTTCGGGGATTCTTCAATTGATAAGCGACTCCATACGTCGGAAGCCCTAATCGGATCAGAACGTTTATTTTCGAAGCCGTTTCGGGAAGGTCTCAGTAGGGCGCTTCTAGGTGGCTGTCTTCATTCACACGAGAGGGAATGGAGCGATCTGAGACTTGAACCTAGTTCGGAGGCGAGCACAGCATCGAGAGGAGCTCCACCTCCGTCAGATTTCTCACCGAGCAGAAGCTTATTGGCGGGGAGTCCGAGGTTCACCCAGTTTTCCATGGAGACCTCAACGGAAAAAAGTCTCAACGGGTTCAAGAAATTTCCTTGACCGTACAGAGCATTATGGAAAGCCGCCACGGGTCTCCAACTGCTGTACAGCACCAAATCGTAGGTCATGACGTTGAAGAATGTACAGGTCCTGCATGGGAGGCCGGGAGGTTAGAGGAGAGCGCTCTCCCGACTGCGTTTTGCGTCCGTGAACCGGGCATGCATTCTGTTCTTACCTCTTTAGAACATCGATGTCGTAGCCAGCAGTGAGCGAGAAAGGACCAGGCAGGGCGACACTGAGATCGAGAGTTTCTGAGCTTCCGGCGGGCTGGATGCCTGTCAAATCGTCGAGAGCCTCTCTTGTTTTGTTTAGTAAGCGACTGAAGTCGTTGAGCTGCAGCAACGACGGGAACTCCCAGTCGTAATCCACTCCGTCGAGAGGAACGTCACGCACAAGTTCCACTAACGCGGTCACGAAGCTTCAAGGGGGTGCAAACAGAAATATGAGAGCTGAAGTCGGCACTGTTCTTGAGGAGTCGTATCCTCCGATGTCAAGAGTTGAAAAATGAATACGAAGAACTCACGCCGTGACGCTCGCCCGCGTTGCAGTCATCTGATCGAAGTTGTTGTCGCCTCCACCTCCGCCAATCGACAACATAACTTTCCGGCCCGGGGCTCTGATCTGCTGGACGATCCTGGAACAGCTGATTGTTGGCGAACGAGAACTTTCACCCATCCTGCACTGCTCCATGAGTCCCACGAGAGTTTCCCCCGTCGTGAGCTGCATATGTACATCCTGGGGACTTACGCTCTGAGACCATCGCGCTCACCGACGCTGCTGAGGTTGACCGCGAGATCAGAAGTCACTGTGGCGAAGCCGAAAATAATGTGCGAACAATCGACTCCTTTCAAGATGTCTGGATCCAGGAGCAAACCTCGGTGGTTGTAGCGGTAGTAGCACGAGATTCCTATCGCGGAAAATTTCGATAACTGCACTATCTGGATCGAACGGTGTATCCGAGGCCATGAATCGCGTGGAACACGTGCAGAGACCACGCTGCACGTGCTCTTGCGTAGAAGTCTCTTGCTTGCCTCGCAACCGCTCTTCTAGAGCTCTGTCAGCGAGGGGATCGCGTTTTCACTTACTATGAGAGTCTGCGGGATTGATGGCGGTAACCAACGCGTACACGGCGAGTACTGGAAGCATTGCCCTGGAGGAAGATTCGTTCGATCGAGTTGTTCTTTCTCGTGATCCCCCGAAATCGTGCTGAGCACGTTCTAGCTCGCTCGTGGCAGGTTCTACTGCAAAGGGTCGGATTAGCCGAAGGAACGCTGTGTCTGCTTGCCGCACATCGCATCAACAACAATACACCCTCGTGAAGCGCTCCTCACTAATGAGATCGGGGAGGCTAGGCTGGTTCACAATCAACTGAAAAACTTGGGTAAGACGGAAAGCATGTTGTGCTTCATGTACCACTCCAAAGTGTGTATGTTCGCATCTAAGATGAAGCTCTGTTCTTATTCAGATGAATGCCTTGGAATGGCGGGACTTCCTCCGGTTTCTGAGAATCAGCGGATAGAATCTGACACCAAGGAATCTCCAATCAAGGCGCGGCACACTTGAGCTTCCCCCGTTGTCGAGTTAGATTTCCATATATCCATTGAACCGTGCCCAAACTTCCCTGAGACCGGGTCAATCATCGATATGCTTGCACTTCCAGGAACCTCCTTGCGTCGGAAACGCTCCATGGCCTGTGAGTCTCCCACGGCGATATAAACCTCCGTGAGGTCGATAAACCTCCGTGAGGTTTCTCCGTTCGGAGGCATAGTAACACGGCGACAAGGTTTGGTTCGAGAGTCTATGGACCAGAAAACCGTTCTCGATAGTGACAAACCACGAGAGTTTTTTTCCTTCTTTCAATAGCCAAGGGAGACTGCGACATAGACAATATCACGACGACCACGCGCTCAATAAATCACCAGAGGTCGTTCTCGCGATACTGACGGAACGAATCTCAGTTAGGGAGGTATGAGGGGGGGGATGTTGCCTGTTGACGAATCCCCTCCAAGGAGCTCTTCACAAATCGATCGGAGCGCCTGCTTGGCTCACAGGATACGGCGTATGCTTCACAATAATCGAGAGTGAAGCAGCCGTGATTTCGACTCCGCTAGCGGGCACTGCTGACGATGTATTCAAATGGAAAAAAAAGCTGCGGCGCCATAACGAGTGCATTGGCGGCATCAGCCGCTCAGGACCGCCAGACGGGATCTTCCGTTCAGACTCCATCCCTGGCACACTGACACTCGCAGACGTGTGTTTGGCGTTTCTTTGCCGACTCGAAGATTGAGAGTCGAACCCTTGTAGAGAAACATCACTTGTTGGCTCGCAGAGACTTTATTTCTTTTTCATTTCGTCTATTCTCGTCGATTAGCCTGCTTGCTACAGAGTGCGAGAGCCGTGCGCAGCACGCACTCCGATAGAGACACAAAAATACCCTTCCCCATATAGAGGCAAGACGAACAACTTTGAAAGAGCTTCTGTTGGCACTCTGTTCAGCCGAACTCGTTGCGAATCGAGACTGGACATGTATTTCGACGATTCTGGATTGGACGATCTCCACGATTCGCGTAAACATCCCCCATGAAGATCAGGACGCCTCGGCTGGCAACGGGGGAAACATCGATACACGGAATGAGATCGATGCGAAATCAGCCGATACTAGGGATATCCTCGATTTCGCTTCCAAAGCTCACACCCCGCTCGCATTCGACGGAACGCGTAACGAAAACCCTCGCAACAATTTATGTCACCCCTCGATCAGCGGTCCGGCAGAGAACCTATATGAGAACTTCGTTATGGTTCCCTCGATCTGCCCTAAACATGGCAGGCCTTCCATCGTATCGAGAAACGATATCAGAGCAATCGCTGAAAGTTGGCCGAAACCAAAAAAAGAACTCCATTACAACGACGAGAAAGGCTACGATAGCTTACCCACGGGAGAATTCGTAAAACCCGATGAGAGTAATTGGAGGACTAGTTTACAGGTGAGGCTCCACTCAAACGATAACATTAACGGGCTCCATAGCGGTTCACAAGGAGTATCTTTGTGCGTTCTGTGCTCGATCACTGGAGTTGACTTCCAATGTGGTAAACGACAGACGTCGTGTCGGACCGGCGCACCGCAAAAGCGACAACCGAGAAACAGCCGCCGTTGTCGTGAGGGTGACTGCCCCCATTCCGCTTTTTCTGGGTTCAAACGATATTCCTTATGGTTCGGTCGCGATTTTCGTCCGCTGAGATCTGCTCAAATGTCCATTGGATTCGCCGCAGTTCAGAGAAACGAGCGAAGAACTCGCCGACGCTTGAGTCGTTTCTTTTGTTCGGCTTGTTCTAAACATCCACAGCTGTGGAAGCTTGAAAATCTTCGAATGCATGGAGCTCGGAGTGTTTTTTCTTTCCTCTCGCGTGAGAACTTCAATAACATTTTTCCGAGGGGCCGATCTGTTTTTGGGAGAAATGTTCTGACAGACCATGTGTCATGCCGGCCAGTTCACGCCGGAAAGAGAGCTCCCGTGTCTCGATTCTTCTGCAGTAGCTTTTTTTTTTATCCAGGATAGTTTCCCGAGCACATACAAATCATGAAGGTGTCATCAATCGGATCATCCTCCGCTCGGATTTCGCACGTTCGAGTTCCGCAAGCGGGAGATTGATCCGGGCCGACCGCTCCATCACGTGTCGGTGAGTCACTAATCTGGAAACACGCGCGGCCAGTCTCAGAAATTTCGTTCTGGTTGCCGGAGAAGAATCACGCAGCTCATCGGTTGGGCGATCGAAAAATGTCTGCGATTGAGAATAGAACCGCCTAGGCTGTAAGAACACCTAGGTCGACGCGATCCCCCCTCCCCGGAACGGATGACGGTTCTTGACAGTCAGCAGTAAGAAGATGTAGTGAAGCAGCAGCGGCAGCATCATCGGCATCGACAGCCGCGGCGACATCGAAAGAGTGAGCTACTCAAGCCGGAGGAAAGGGACCAGGCGGACGAGACGAACGGACGGACGAACGAACGACCGACCGAACGACGGAACGGATGGATGACTGACTGACAACAACAACGGAGAGACGTCAACGGTCGTCAAACCCCGTTCACGCACACGCAATGGAAATCGTAAACGAAGGCGGCCGGCTACCGGAGCCGGCTCTCCGCCCCCGAGTTTACGAAGTTTTCGCGAGCAGTCCGAGCGATGGAGGACGGCGAGTGCAGCGAGTGGATTTCCACGACCAGCTCAAGTGTGTGGTGTCGTCGGAACCGAATCAGCTTCTGGCGCGATTGACCTGGTGTATCGATTCGGGTTTGGCAGATGGAGCCAGCAAGATCGCATCGTTCCAGCAAGCGCTCGTGTCGTCGGAGAAATTCCGCCGATTCGAGGACTTCATCAGACTCAACAACGGCGCGGTCCACCCGCCGAAACTCTGCGTGGACTTCACCATCTTCGGCTTCGAGGTTCACATCTCGGCTCTCTCGTTGGCCGCGACAAAGTTCGTTGAGATTCTCGAGGCCGTGGAGCTGGCGCGTGTCGATGGCCGATCGATTACGATTGAGAGCAGTCTTGCCCTGACGCCAGAAAATGAGGCTTTGGCAGCCCTGCTCCCAGCAGAGCATCAGTTCGCGAAGCTGATGAGGATTTTCAACGCGCCCATTCCACTGAGCCAGGATGGATTGACTGAGTGGTCGGAAGAGTTCCTACCAACAAAACGGTGCGCTTTGATCGTGAGGGGTGCTCAGGCCGTGGACCAATTGATGAAGACAGCGCAGAAGTTCGTACCGGCGATCAAGTGTCCGAAACATGATGTCGTTCCGAAAGAAGATCGAGCGGTCGCGTCGGATATCGGCAGCATTAACAAAATGGTTGTGATTTGCTCAACGGCAATGCCCAGACTGGTTGTTACTTGGCTGTTGACAGAGCCAGATGCGATTGGCTATCGTTGCAAGCCTCTCAACTATTTGGCTTATTTACTCCACCAAGAACACAGCGGTGGATTATTGCAACGGCTACGAGAACGGGATCTTGTCACCGACATTCAGGTTCGTGTAATCATCGAGAACCGCCAAAAGTGACTTGACGGAGTAGTTACTCGAGGTCGCAGCTGTATCGGGGCCCCAGGTGCGATTGCACGCAAAACTGAAATTCTGAGAGAGAACCGTCGATGAGCTCTCCGCAGGAAATGACATTTTTTTTACGGCGTTCTAGGTGGTTCTGCCGGAAGAGGGTCTCGAGTCGAACAGAAATTGGAGTGTGTTCCGCGTGATTTTTATGATAACGTCAAAAGGAGTAGAGATGAAAGAACAAATAGCCGGCGCTTTGTTTGCCTACTTGAGTCACGTTTGGAACAACGACATCCTCGAGTGGATTTATCGAGAGGCCGCGATGAGCTGTCAACTCAAGCACGAGTTCGGCTCACCGCAGTTTCTCCCCGATCGGAAAACGCTTTGCAAAGCCGTAATGGACTACGCGCCGGGTGACTGCATCGACGGATCTCATTTGATGATGGATTTCGATGATCAGCTGATAAGGAAAACGATCACACTTCTCTCGGAATCAGCTTTCAATATGATCCTAGAGGGCGATTTCGACGTGTCTGCGTTCCCGGAGGCTGAAGCGCATCAAAACATAGGGCTAGTCATGAAAATGCCCGACTTCGATAGGGAATCCAGCAGCTGGAATTTCACAAAGTATTCACCGAACGAATTCATGCCTCGAGTTCTTGCCCTTCGGCGCGAGCAACGTTTCTTGGAAAACTATCCGAACGTTCTATCCAAGACAGCATCCCATCGGTTGTGGTACCAGTTCCGAGATTCGAACTCACCCAAGGTTTACTGCTTCGTGAATTTCGTGAAGCAGCCAGCTGGCTCTCTAGAATGGTTCGTGTCCGCGGAGCTTGCATGTGCCATCCTGGAACGGAGCCTGCTCACACGCAGAGCTAGTGAGGCTGGCATCGACTTTCAATGTGCGGTCACAAACTCTGGAATAACGATCTCAATCGTCGCGGTCAACGAGTCACTCGGAGCCTTCGTAGAACACGTTGTACGACACATTCAGAAGGGCGAAATTTCCCCCAACCTGTACCAAGAGTGTCACACAGATTTGGTCGAGAGCTATCGCTTACGAACCACCAACGCGGGCCTGGCTGAGAACATATTTGCCCAGATGCATGGCGGTCAGCTGGATCTGAGCAAAAAAATGGAGGCGGTGACAGCGTGCCAGAAAGGAGATGTTGCGGCCGTGTTCAAAGATCTGAGGGAATGTCTGTTCAGGGAGTGTTTCATCTACGGCAATCTGAGAGCAGATGATGCCCTCCAAGCGATTCGATCGCTAGACGAGATCGGTTGCGGTCAAAGTTCTCAACCTTTAAGGGCTTCTCCCGTGAGCAGCTTGAGTTCCGAAGATAGAAGCCATCCGGGAATTCCGTCCGACCGATCGGGTATCGCCTTGCTCTATTACCACTGGGAGGAACCGTCCGATATGAACAACGCTTTCTTCCTGGAGGTCCTGTCTGATTTCCTGAATTCCAGGCTTCAGATCAGCGACAGCACCGTGTACTGCATGCCGAGATCTCGCAACGGGGAAGCTACGGGTTTCACCGTTGAACTTGCCTGCGACAAGAGCCACGTGAGTCGAAACTGCTCGCTGCTTGAAAAAACCCTGACTCAGATGGTCGCGGAACTCTCCGACGATCGGAGTGAGATCGAGCAAGTGTTTTCAACGGCCAAGAAACATTTCAAGAGACGCCGAGACATCTCGAGCGGAAGCTGCTCTCTCATGGCACGGGAAGCTCACGCTCACATGAGGGAAATTCTCAATGCAACGTACCGTTTCGGCACATGTTTCGATGCTGAGAACGCCATCAACTGCCTCGAGTCAGAAGTCTTCTATAACTGGATCCTTGAGTCGGTTGCTTGCGGCTATCTCAAACAGCCGCTCTACCGTGTTCGGGTCGGATGATTACTTTTGTTGAGGTAACGTAATAAACTCGCATGAGCGCAAACTATTCTCTTTCGTCCCATGCCAGGAGGGCGTCACCTGCCAGGCCGAGAACTGAGGCCCGTGCGCGGTGACGTCCGATCAAACATCTCGAAACGATATTTCTGCGGTCAAGAAATCCCAATCGTAGAAGCACAGATGATTGCCATGGAAGCAGTGATACAAGATCGGGATCGGTAATCAGCATAGTTCATGGCGGGGTCGCAAGAAAATTACTCACGCGAGAGCAACGCTCGGGCACATTTCATTAAGACTGAATCTCCGAACCCCGGAGTCGGAAATCCTCAGCGAGTGAATCCCACTGAGTGAGAGCGTTGCTCTCTGGATGGGATAGACGCCGACCGGAGGAGCTTGCTGTTTTCCAGTTGCGCCAGGAAGCCAACTATACCGGGCAGTTGGCGGAAACCATTTTCCCATACCTTCATATACAGATTGAGCTCCGCCTCGTTCGGACTGGACAAGCAAGTCATCGCAAGGGTGAGTGGCACTGGATGCCTATGGAACATCCGGATCGACATTTATCCCGGCTGCAGCCGACCGATCCCGACCATTCCCATCTATTCGCTCTCTGAACCAAAAAAACTCAATCCTCCAAATGATATAGGGAGTGAGCCTTGCTCCAAGCGGCGTTCTCGTGATGACGCTCGCTAGTAAGGGCTGGAATGGTCAACGCTCAGCGGATCAAAAGTTCCCCGGACCAAGAGAAACGACCCCCAGCGCCGAGAAGAGCGAACCTCGAAGGAGGACTCTCTCGAAAAGAGAGCGCGGCATTGCAATCATCGACGTCCTCCGAGGACTGGACTCGAACACTGAATCTAAAGCCGCGGAATGTCGAATCATTCAGATATCAGACTAGGAGACTCCGCACCACAATAACCCAGTTTCGACAGGGAAAACCCGTCAGGGGAACCCCGCTAGGACCATTCCGTGATCAAGAGCTGGAAGCACACTTTGAGTCTGGAAGATCACGACACAAAATGAGTAGACAGAGATTCGGTGTAAGAATCGGGTAGCTCCTCTCTGGGCAGGGTGTTCATTACTCCCTCATACCCAATGGTGAGTGAACATTTGCCTGAGTCGAGGCTGGCTCCCTTCGAAGCGGGGCCACCATACCCCTGCCATGAGCATGTAGGATCATGGCGAAGGTCATCAGAAGAATGTACCGAGAGCCGACCTTGGCTTTCACAGAATGATTCTAGACAGACTTGTTGCGAAATGGTCATTCATCTCAACAGAGCTCACTCAGGAGGAAATTGAGATAAGAACCGAGTTCGTGCAGGAGCGGTCTGCAGTGTTGAGTATCATCTACATTCGTTCGGGGTGGACTTTGCCTCTGAGCGTCGGGGTTCAGGTCGGCGCGGCGGTCACCATGGGAACCCTCGAAACAAATATTGTCCCTCCACGTCCGGGTATCGAAGCGAGTCGAGAGAACGACTCCCTGGTTCGGCCATCAGAGGGATAAATATAATTCAACTTGGTATATGGCAACAGAAAACGTCGTCGACAAGGACCACATCAAGAAGATCGGCATCATTCTCAAGGGTACTCCTAGGCTGGTGAGTGGATTCAGATGGCATGTGGAGGCTGACACGAATGTTGGACCTCGTCAACAAGTGGAATGAACACAATTAGCTGAGGAAACTGATCTGAATATTCTGCGACTCTCTCTCTCTCTCTCTCTCTCCGATTTTTTCAGATTGTCGTGTTCAAGCGTGGCGAAAGGTTCCGACGTAGATGCATGCCGGTCAGGGGGCTTTACAGGAACAGTGATCTCAAGGTTGGTCCACACATGAGATTCAATGGAACCCATGGCTCGTAGAAAGGCTCATGGTTTTCGGAATCTAACGCAGAATCTCAGACAGGCGAACTCTTTCCAGGTAATCACAGCCGAGTTGAAGAAGAAACATGAAATCCTTGGGAAGCTGCAAGACCTGCAGGTTGAGAAAATGCTCTGCATAGTTCAGGTCAGTTTGCTCGATGGAGGCAAACTGCTATCGCCCATCAACGCTGAGCGATGCCCCAATGTGTATTCCTTCAGAGTGGGAACACGCATCGTGAGCCCACGATATCGGGTTCCCGAACATTTCGATAGCTCACTTGATCCGTATTGAGAAGTCCTCTGGGTAATACCACATACGCTCTCAAACACAGGAAACAATCAAAGGGATATCTGTGAAGGATGCAATCGCGTTCGCAACTAAGAAATACTCGTTGGACCCCGACGAAGATCTCAACGTACTCGACGATAAAGCACTTCAAGTAGGTGCAAATATGCAGCGCGGATTCCATAACGAGGGAGGAGGGAGCCAGGACAAATCAGTTTTCAATTCACTCGTTTCCTGAAGTTCGCTTGGTAACGTTTCCAGGTGAAGAAAGAACTCATGTCTTCGAGTTTCCAGAAGAACTCGATCAAACCGGGGGATCCGGATTTCAAATACGATGTCGAAGTCAGTTTCAACACATTCGAAACTTCCGCTGGGTGGGATAGCGATAGTGACGAGATAGTAGATTTCTGAGCTCTCAGAGCGATTCTCCGAATAAACATCGAAGTTCGTGTAGAAGTCTGTAGGATCGTTGTTCTTGATCCTTGAAGTATGCGGAGCTCATATGTGAGTCGAGTCCGCCACGGTCTTCGCAGTACCGGAGGAGCGAACCTCCGACCGTTCCGCTGCCAACTGTTTGGACCAAATATCCGCTCGAGCTTGAATGATGTCTGAAAAAATCATTTAAAAGCTGGAATCACCGATGATGGAGGGAAACTTTCCGCTTGCGAACCTCTCTGTAGAGCTGGGATTTTTCAGAAAAACCTGGTCACACGATCACTCTTCCGATTCGTGTTCCGTGACAGAAAGGAACGCTCATGAGCGCAGTGAAATCGATTTCCTGCGCGCGCGCTCTCGTTAGAAGTTCGCGATGCCACAACAGGGATCGGCGAGCCCTCCTCATCCCCACGAAAAAAATCGGGAATGAAGGACGGGGGAAGAACGCGGATAGGTGGAGCAGGGAACATCATGACGGACCTTCGCGGGAACTTGCTGGAGAACCGTAGATCTTATCGTGATGTACCGATCAATTTGACGACAGGACCACAAAGTTCATCGTCCACAAAGTTTACATATTTTGGTGCAGCGTCTCACAAGCCCCCTGCAAACCTTCCGAAATGCCATATCGGCACCACAGCTGATTCAAAATCGCACACTCTTTCCTCGTCATGAGGTTACGTGCTACGCAGATTGATGCTGCAGGGCTGAGCGACATTCTTTTTAGATGAACGGAGCACTCTCGTGAGACTGTAACGCAGCCATCATCAAAAACTGAGAACAACACCGCCTGTTTCTGGCCATCGTGCTGGTGCTCAAAGTCTCTTAATTTGTGTTGGAACGCGGAGTTGTGCCACAGGACCTCCACTATGGATCAAGATTCCTGTGGATACATCGTACGAGACAGAAAACACGTGCGGCTCTCGCATGAACGCTTGCTAAGCATAATCTCCATTATTTTCACTCCAGAAAGAGAGCCTGCTGCCGTGCTGCCACACGAGGGCGTTCCCTGATGATTCTCTGATCCGAGCTATATTACATGCGGAGTCAAGTGGATGCACGGCTCAATCATCGTCCTCAACTATTGATCTCGAGATTCGTTTGAGCACAAAACGGGCATTGTAGCACTCCTGGGTCGGAATTCATTCTTTATAATTTTCATTCATTAGTATTAATTTCGCGTTTATCATGGTTGCGTGGTTGGCGGTGTTAGAGACTGGATTCGTTTCTGGAAGCGCTGCAGCGGGTACGATCTGTCGTTCATCAGGATGCGCGTGCACCATTCAATCTTGAGCATGGGCGTTGTCCTGGCGGCGATGGCACTCTGTTCACCGTGTCCGGTTCTACAATCGGAAACGGCTCGGAAGCATCGCTGGATGCTCCGGCGTAAGGTGTCGGCAATGGTCGACACTCACTAAGCGCAGTCCTATTGAGCAACACACCGAGCTGCATCATTACGATATGCAGGGTTCGGAGCAACGTGCCAGGGTCAACTTGCTGTGTAATTTATCAAGAGCAACAGCTATGGGCTCCGAACATTTAGCATACTCGGTAGCGTGGAATCGTACTGGAATCATCGCTACTCAACTCCTGCAGCCCAGGGGCTTCAATGACCTCGTTAGGCTCGAAAATCAGTACTCGCGCGTACAGGGCTCTCGAGACCAGCAAACCCTTCAGGCAGTCGTGCAGATAGTTCTATCTGGCTGCGATTGGGCGAGCCGGAAATTTCCCCGTCATTCTTTGAATCGCCTCTGCCGATTTCGGCAACTTACTCGGGCGCCAGAGCACGTTGCACGTGGCTAGAGCCGACTCATGTAGCATCGCTGGCGCTCGATGCCGCTCTTCCCTCGGAAGGTTTCTGAAGCCGATAGTAGCGCACACTGCCGAGTTGCGCGACGCGTATCCGGCGTGAGCCGGCAGACGAAGTAACTCTTCTTCGTGGAGGGCCTCCCACGAGTCGAACTCCGGCTGCTCTTCGTATGTCTGGGACCCGTCACAGTCGTCTGTGCTGTAGGTTCCTCAATCTCGTCTACGGCGAAGGTATCCTCTTGCGAGGTGCTGAGTTTTTCCAACGGCGAGTGGCTGCTCGCAACGGTCTGAAAGATAGGATCATGGGTTGGAATGTCACATACTTATCAATTGCTACATTGACCTTCAAATGGATCAAAGTGCCTAGCTGTGAGTCGATAGCAATCATCGATTGATTCATTGATTAGATTATTAACCATTTCTTGTTATATGTCAGGAACCCCGTGTGCGGGGGCGAATACACTCTGCTGGTTGGGATTGTCAATCGTTGATCTTGCAGGAGCGTGGGGTGTGTTCTTTCGTTGCTCTCTCCCATCTTTTAAGACTCTGTTTGGTCCGCTCTACATTTCCTCTTGTTGAGTCTTCATGCTGGCCCAGGCTTCTGCAGATCTCCGCTTCATTCCGCTGTTCTCCCTCGCACTCCATTATCACGTGTTCTGGGGACTCTGTGTGATGTCCGCATAGCACACATTTACCATTACCTCCTCCGAATCTTGCTTTGAAAGAGTTGGTGTTGAGAAAGCCCGCTCTTGCACTAGCAATGGGCGTGCTCCCTCTGGAGTTGTCATATATATGATCTAACGTGCCTCTCCACTTCTTGTATTTCCCACATCTTTCTAGGCTGGATTAACTTTCCATCCCCTACTTCCATTCCTTATGCGTATATGTTCTGATCTGTTCTTCCACCTTTTTGCGGAAGGATCTCCAGCTTCTACCAGCCCCTGTCGATTTTGGAGCTTCTATGTTCTCACATTCGTACATTCTCTTGAGGTGTAGCCTACTCTTGTATGCTGAGCTAAATATGTTGCATGTTCCCATTGCGTTTAAGATTAGTTTTGGCCATCTATGTCCGGACATTTGTCTGACTCTGGCAAAGTATGATATCTTACTTTTGGCTTTTCTGCTCTCATGCGAAGCCCATCCCAGTTCTCCTTCAACAAACTCCTTCGCTATATTGAAGGATTGCTGGCCCAGCGCCCATTTGACTGCCTCACGCCGGGATGTTTCCATGGTTACTTCCCTCGAGCCCCATTCCCCGAGCCCGAATACCGCGAGCCCGAATAAAGCTCCGCCAGCGAAGAGCGCGCCGGCTCAGTGAAGCTTCTATGAACGCGCTCCTCTCAGGACAGAGCAGGACCTTGTTGTTGGAGAGAACGAATTAAACATATGGCATCGGAACAATGTTGACCCTGCCGTCTCTTTTTCCGCTGCTGTTCACTGCCTGACGCTTCGGAAATCTGATCAAACACTCCTTCTCCAAGTCAGGGTGAACGGATGAGGAAACTGCCCCTTGAGGGGGGAGATGACTGATTCTTCATGCAAAATGATTGGCTATCCGAACAATAAGTACAATTAATCCCTCATCCGATGTGCTTCATCCACATTCACTCAGGAGGGCGATTTCACAGGGATGCTCCACGAACGCTCCTCCGTTCAGAGAGAAGGATAGCGACTCATGCTTTGAACTAGGCCAAGATGATGTAACCGGAGAACTCCTAGCGGAACCGACTCGGGCAATGTCGAACTTGTCTCGGGGTCAGACCGTTCGTAGGTTCAAGTTCTGAATCTGCTAATCAATAAATGTAACTCTGCGCATAGGAACGCTTGTCTCTCCGCCTTGTATCGACTCAGAGCAATAAACACACACGCTTTCGTCTCACGAGTCTCCAGGTCTCGTGGTCAGCGGAAAGACAAAACAAGCGATTCGTTGCCTTTCAAAGTTCCGACTTCCCGTCGACTGCGTCTCATCGAGAGTTCTCGATGCTCCGATAGGGATCGGTGAGCTATCCCCCACACAAAGAGACCCGGCAATGAAAGGAAGAGCGGGGATCGCCGGAGCAGGGAACATCATGGCGGACTCTCGTGGAAGCTTGCTGTAAAACCGTAGATCCTATGGCGGCCATCCCACCTTGATTTGACCGCGTTAATCTGTCTCGAAACTGAGATGATGGCTCCACTTTCCAAGATCGAAAACTCACTCTCATGGATATCGACTCAGCTTGTTTCTAGTGCGCGCTCTCCGATGAAATCCGAGCCTTTGTCCTGATCGGGGTTCTCTTTCCAAAATGGAGCGTTCTCTGAACGTCACCCACTCCTGTTGGTTGAACTCCTACAGCGAACAGAAACGAAAACCAAGAATCAAAGGCTTCGCGGGGAGCTCCAGTCGAAACATCATTCCCGGCTTAAACCGTTATTCCTAATCAAAGCCGCAGTCCAGCACTCTAAGCGCCGGACCTCGAGCCCGGATTGTTAGCCACAACCAATCCCACAAGTCGTACATTGGTCCCCGTCAACGGAAACGCATTTTGGAAGCGCTCCTCAGGAATGGCCGCCATGTTTGACAGTGGAGTATGATCCGTGCTGAGCTCTGATGGAATCAGGCTCGCCTCTAATATCATGGAGCCTGTTCGATGAGCTCTCAAGTTGACCCTAAACATAGAAGGAGAACCATGATGATGAGATGAATAGGCCTGCCTTCAGCCAGGAGAAAATGTATCGGAACGATGTCTGTTCGCTATACCACTGGGCGCCGTAATGAACTCCTCCCTACCTCCTGACGCTCTTTCTGTCCATGAACTTGGAAGTTTGAGTGAGTCCCGGGGAACGGTTCTGACAGCGGCAGGAAGCTATTCGTGGAAAGAGAGAGGTTGTTGCTGCAAAGTGTCCAAATTGAAATTTCACTAAGGATGTTCCTCTGAACGCGCCTCCCTGCTTCCTTGGGGGTCAGGAGTCAGGAGCGTCAAAGATGCGTCCCATTGCGATCAACTCATCTCTCGTGATCTCTCCAAGCTGTACCAGACTCATCGCTGTCATCGACTCCTCGCCAAGCACCATTACCCATGAAATCTGTCGGCGTTTGTCAGTATGAACCTCTCCCGTCGTGGCGGCTCGTTCTCATTCCAGGTGTTTGTGTTCATTCTTCTCACTTACAGCATGCTAAGACAGGAGAAATTGTGAACTCCGTCCAGCCGATGCGACAAATGATCGGATCTTCCGCTCATTAGGATCAGGAGTCGAGGTCCCCGAATTCCATCTCTCAAATCAGTTCGGTCTATAGCATCGCTCTAGATCAGGACATAGGAACCTATTCTCGGAAATCCGACCGTATTGGCGGATGTCATAAGCTGGTGATGGCGTTCTGAGCTGCGCACTCGATTGATTCCGGCAAGCTGTCGGGACTTGTTGTGCAGTGTGTTACATCCTGGATCAGCTCTGAGACTTCTCGAATATAAACGACAGGAGCTCGAGAAGCGGGAGCTCGGAACTATGCACAATGATGTGCGTTTCATGTCACGCTCCATCGGATCGTCGGACTGAACGGGTTTCCTCGTTTAATCTTGTGCGTTCTCGCAACCTCTCTCGAGCTGTCATTGATATTCTCCGGCCCGTGAAAAAGGACTTGAGGACTCGGTTTAGGACTTCCCAAACTTCTCTGCTAGCATAGCTTCTGACACCAATGTTCCTAGTTGCACGTTCCAATAAGTCGGGTCCCAACGAAGTTCTGCGCTGTTGGTTCCACACCGCGAGGTGCAGAAACGCCTTTAGAACACGGCAAGACCGAGAAGGTTCATAAATATTTTTGAGGTTGTTTCGTCACCACCGCCGCTCGCGTGAGTATCATCCCGTAGTTCGAGCATTTGGAACTCAGAAGTTTATGGGGTTTCAATTATGTCGGAGCGGAGCAGCACGTCGAATTCCCGACTGAACTGTCTCGCACTGCCTCTACGCAGAAGCAGGTCTCCGTTCGCATTCATCAATCTCAGTTTAAGTGTGGGAATCCGAGCGGGGTAGGGGTTGGGGGAGAGAACTATCCTAGTGCCGAGCGTCCCTGCGAGAATAGATACCGAGTCAGTGTGAAGTGTTACCGGTTGCCTGGACTCGCAGCTCCTGTCAAAATGCGTGACTGACACAACGTGACTGACTGGCATCTGATCCTGGAAGGTTTGCGGGGCGCATTCCGGGTGGAATGCTGAGTTCCAAAGAGGACCTCGGTCGTCTAAGCGTTCGTCTAGGCAACACCGCTGCGAACAAGTACTTTTTTAACTTTGCGCATCGCCTAGAATCATCAGCGATACACAAACCGACCGCCAACAGCGCGGAGGGAGGACATGTCTATGCCGTTGTATGTCACTTGCACCCGCCTCGTATTTTCCCGAAGGAGATTCCCTCCCGTGATAATTTGTGGAGGAATGACGCTCTCTGTAGACTACAGTTCGGGCGCCACCTAATTTCCGTGGCTCCTGGAAACCGCTTCCTCGTAAGCAGCAAATATACGATCAGCCCAAGACCCGAGGGTTCCTCGGGTGCCCTTGCGGCTGATCCATCTGTGCTGCTTCAGAGGTGAAGCTTCCTGCACTCATCCTCGGATTAACGGCATCCCAAGGTCAAGCGTAGACGGACGTCGGAGAATTCGAACACACGAGGAGCCTATCAGATCTGGTGGAGAACGTAGCACGAAATTTATTGAGCCGATGTTATTGACCACGGGGGTCTCGTCCTCCTCCCGTAAGGGTTATTGACCGACTGTCTCGAAAGGGGACGAATATGATTGCTTTCAATCAAATCGTTCTCAAGTGACGAAGACTATCCGCGAGCGCGGCCTCACGATTTGCGTATTGAGAAAATTAGCTTTGCTGCGTCCTGTATCAGCTTTCATGAATAACTCTTGAGTAAGTAGCTGCTCCTTCTTGGTCCGAATTTCGACATCCTCTGACACGTAAGGGATCGCAGATGAAACGAGGATCGCCAACAGAAATATTATATGCTGAAAGAACAACTCAGGTTAAAGGGATGGGGGGAGGGGGGGTCGAGACCGTCGACCGTAGGAGTTCGCCTAACACATCGTTTTCCACGGAATTCACGCCTCCGCGAGACCATGGAGCCTGAGATCCCGCGTTGCGATGGGGTTCGGTACGAAATCCCGCAACTCTGTCTGTCTCCGGAGACATGATGCTCTGGATTTACGCCGCCCTCGTTCTCGCTTAGACCACAGGTGGCGCTCGAAGCAGCTGGCACAGCGACCCAAATGAGCTCGTGTTGAGGAGCAACGTGAATTTTCGCTCAATCCACGGCTAATCCTCGGATCTGAGTCAGGCTGCACGCATTCGCCGTGACAGTGGTTTTTTGAAATGACGTGCTCCCCGGGATCGAGAGGCTCACCTCGAACACCACGACGAAAGCGAGTCGTCCAACAGATATCCTCCAATACTCTTTCGAATACGCGTACTTGTCCGCACCGGCTGACGGAGGGTTCCTGTAGTCCACGTACCTGGAGAGAAAATGATCGATCTGAGGTCAGTGCGAAAATACGGATCCGGTCATTCCACCCCTAGAACTTCGGACATTTGGACGGCGAATCCGCTGGCGCGCGTGCCAATAGAAAGTTGCTGCCTCGCGTCTCGTACAGATTTCACGGAGCCTCCGACAACTTGGATCATGCCGGCCTTCTGTTTCCGCTGCATTGGAGATTATGAGGACTTCCAGAGCCCCGCTTCCTGAGTTGGCTATTGGCTCTCGAGCGTTGCCTGGAGGCATTTCCTCCTCAGGAGTTATTCTACGTGTTGAGATTTCCGAGAAGTCCGGCGCAGAGCAGCGGCTCAGGGATATTGAAGAGCCAGCTCGTTCTGTCGCTCCGCCGCTACGGGCATCAGGACACCGAGCCAGAATGGCGATCCCTCTGTGGTTCATACGATGGAGCAGCTTTGAGTGTGCGAGCGAGGCCCCCGATCAGCTTACGGTCAATGCCAGGACTGAACCAACTCGGAATCGGGGTGTCATGCGGAGAGATCAGACCTCGGAACTCTGTTTTGCCTCTTGGACTTGATGCGATCAGACGTCGGCTTACCAACAAGTGGCCAATGTCGTATTGCTTATGAGAACATCGGGTTTCTTCGGATAATCAGCGATGTCGTATTGTGAGAGTGTGGAGTTGACATAGCGGTCAAGAGAGCCGTGATCCAAGCGAAACATGGTCCTCGGAATGAACTCTGTCGTGAATGCGATCAGAAATGCCTGCAAAGACAAATTCGGAGTTGCAAGGAGACGAATGAATCCTCGATTGGGAGGCTTGATGGAAACTTCTAATGGATTCGATGGATTCCTACGTTGAACACGACGGCACAGATGGAAATTCCTTCAATGATTTGATGCCAGACCCCGATGTTGCGCGCGCTCTGGGGCCGAGGTCTTCGCTGCTGGACCACATATTTGTACGCGTCGATGCGGATTTCGATGATGTTGTTGAGCAAGGCGAACAGAGGAGCCAGAGGAAACGCGGCGACGAACAGCGTACAAAACCCAAACTGGAGGGCCATCTCGAGATATTCTTCGAACAGAGACAGCATCGTCCACTCCTTGAGTTCGTAATCCATCTCCCATCGAGTCAGGACTCGGTCCCTCCTCCCAGCTGTGCGGCGATATTTCCACCATTTGAAGAGCACTCTGCAAAAACCGATTTCGGAAGAGAAACATGAATCAGCGATTGCGGAACTGTTCCGCAACTCAAGACCGTCGCTCCGCGCCTCCTGCTATAGAGCTCCGTCTGTGAGTTGGATATAGGGAACAGACGTTCAAAAACAAAGCGGGGATCGATTTGACGAGTTTCTGATTCGAGATGGAATCCACTTCGGGACCCATGAACCGAATGCCTAGATGGATCTCAGCGAGCAGGAATCGTCCCGAATTCTCCGGCGTGGGATTTGAATTCTCGGAATGGTTCGCATCGCCGAGCGACGTGGCAGTTGTTGCTCGGCACAACGTGTAGCCGGGACGAAGCGGAGGAAGATTGTGAGCGGTGATTCATACTAACGGTGTCAAAAATTCTTGGATGTTATTAACGATCTGCTTTCCGACCATTATGATGAACAACTGAAGGAAAACCTCGTATAGACAGCCACCGTCACACGTCTCCATGTCGGCATCGAGGATTGAAGCGCTTTGTCCGGGATGTCCTTGAAATCTGCAAGCTCAAAGAATGAATGACCCCCTCCCAGATCCATTTGGCGCGTCGCTGCTGTCATCGAGAACGACATGTTCCAACGCAGTTGCATTCCATTCAGTTTTTTCCTCCATCTTGTTCCCCGGCTAACAGAATCGGAACTGATGACAAATGGTGTCCCGACTGCTGTTGTGAACACGAACCTGCCCTTGAGGAACGCGATGTAGAACAAACCAATGTAATGATTCACAGATTGGAACAGGAACATTTTCACGGTGTAGCTATTCTCGAAATCTGATATGGTCCGCTGGCGCTCTGAAAATAATGGGAATTCCTTCTCCAGCCGCAAGTTAATTGCTTAGGAACAAAACGCTCGTTTTATTGCCGTGGGCATTGTGGTATCCTGGCCGTGCGCTTGGAACACCGCGGATCCGAGAGCTCTGGTCGAGTCTGATTGATTTGGAACGCAGCTCTATCCAAGACCGTTCGGAAGGCTCATTTTTAATTGCGGCCGACGTACCCATATGCGTGAGATGGCGAGCTATTTTCTCGTAGACCTGAAATGAGATGAATCGCATCGCCAGGTGAACCTCGGGAACAGCCGGAAATCTGCGACGAACTGACGAATTCAGAAGAGAAACGATCAGTTTGACTCACGAAGCTCAACAACCAGATGCAGATGAGATTGACGAGCGACGCCGTCGCTGAAGCGACCGCTTTCGACGAGAGCAGAGGATTCCGCGGAACCAAGTTGGGGTCTTCCCTGAGCGGCTTCGCGCGTCGGCTCAACATGTGTTCCATCACGGATCGATAAATTATAATGCCGAAAACCGCGAAAAAGACGAGTAATATCTGCAATTCAGTACGAGGCAGCTCAGAAGTGAGAAACGGTCGGAACTTCCACTGCATGGTCGGTCTTCCGAATCGGACAAACCCAACAAGACGTCCCTGCCCGGAACGAGAGTTTTGGTCGAAATACCATGAAAATGACGACGGACGCAGCGCTGAGCATTCTGGCTACGCGTTCCCAGAACGGAACGTACGGTTCATAGTCCATGGTTACAGGATTCAGTCGATACGTGGCTGCTGTCGCTTCCAGGCCAGGATTGATTTCCTCCTGTTAAACAAGCTCATAGGTTGATGTCTGCGGTGCGTACCAGCAATAAAGGTTCGAAATTCGGGATTGCTTAGAGAGAGGAACAAATCACGATAATTGAACTACCTGTCCCATTTCGTCCTCGGGAATCGCCCACTCGAAAACAAGAGCAGATTCTCGCTTCTTCCAAAGCTTGATGAAAATCCTCGCTGGAAAACACAAACTGTACTCGTCTCACCGGGGCTTAGGTTGAGCTTGAAGTTTTTCCGGGCGGGAAGACTGGGCGTGAGTGTAGAAGCAAGAGGAGCGAGGACACTAGAAACAGTGGGCGACCAGGGATCACCGGAAATGAGAGAAAGATGGCGGCGTCGACTTCAGGAAAACACCTACCCCAAACACTCATGAAAATCGAGAAGATCACAGCGCCGGTGTTGTCGAAGAAAGCGTTAATTTTGATCGACGCACATAAATCCTGTCGAAGAGTGAGAAGTTTACAGCTGATGCAGTTTGGACACATGATGACGCCGTTCGAGAGCTCGTCCTCACACGTGTCGTGTCTGGAACAACGGAAAGACTCTAAAATGAGGAATCCCGACCAGCAGCTCCCTCCGTCTTTACGACCGGCGTCGTGGAACAAGGCGGCAAACTCACATCGGGACCGAGGTGTAGAGTTCGACGAGACCGTGCAAGCAGACAAAGATGCCGAGCACTGCCGGAGGGAGAAGGGCGGATGTATAGAACCCTAGCCAGGCGAAGTAGAACCCCGTCTTTTCACCTGAACCGACGAAACCGAGTTGAGGAACGGCTCTAAGACTGAATCGCGCCCGTCCAATGGACTGTGACTTGAAAAGGTCGGCTAGATCTAGATTTCCTTCCAATACGTTGGCCGGGGAGTTGGTTCCCCCCGGAGCGATGTAATATGGTTTTCGCCTGTTTCATAAGTTATGAGGACATAACGCCGCCCTTCCCGGCGTTAGGGCTGCCTTCGATTTCGATCAAAAAATAGTAGCCGTACGCTATTTCTCAGACAATGAATGGATTGCTTTTCAAGCCTCCAGTCGACAACAGATGCCAAGGGCGGCCAGGTATGAGACTCGAACCGAAATATTTTCTGATGAGGTTTAGGGGTTGATTGCGATACCAGGCCGAAGGATGCGCCCACGTCTGGTGGAGGATCTGGTGATAAACGAGAGGACGGACGTTATCGCACGGCCGAACGCGCAGGACGAGACTCTCACCAAAAGTTCGTTCCGGACAGAATGTCTCGGGGGATATCGGCTCCTTCGAGAGGAGCGCATCCTTGATCACAACTCTTCGAACAATATGATCTGGTAGTCCACCCCTCCGCTTTGATCTTTTGTAAGGAGCGCCCGAATCGGTCGTTCTGACCGATACTCCTCCGCAACTCACCCTGCGTTCGCTCAATTCCTCAAGCTCGCCTCCGATTCGGATCTCCAGCGAACCCTGAAAGTCAAGATACTTCGACTTTGAAGCGCGGGCGGGACGCGGAAGGAAGTTCGATGCCCGGTCGGGCTCCTCAGTGGCCTGACTTACATCGTGCAATGGGAAGGCCGCGGTGAAAGTGCCGTCAGCGAGAAGGCCGGAGATTCCTCTCATATTAGGGGAGCCTCCGAAGTAGGTTCTGATCATCACCTCCCATATGATCCGACTCCGTTGGGCGGGACTGAAGAATGTTTCGCGATCGTCGACGATGAATCTGTATATCAGTTCCGTTAGTGCACAAGCCTCCTCCTGTACGAGAAAATGCGTGAGGCTACAACCCCGAGAGTGAATGAAGCCGGAGACTGATGGAAACAAAGGGAATCGATGAATGTATTGCCTGCGGCAGGAACCGTTGTTCGAGAGAGGGAAGCTCCGGAAAAAGAAAGGTAGAGCTCACAGCGCGAGTTTGTCCGATGAAATCTTGGCTCGATAGTACTTATTCTCTCTGGGGACCGTTTTTCTGTCGTAGTCGAAGAACCCCAATCCGAAGCATGTGGTGCATTCCGAGAGGTCATCATCAGTATCTTCCAGCTGCGTGATAAACGAATGACACATCCAAGTCTTCGAAAGGGGTCCATTGTATCCCCACGCATATCCATCCGTCTTATGGAGACCACTCCATGCGTTCCCGCGGAAAGCGAGGACAGCACGGGTTGAGTCTCAGGACCTACCCATGGAGACTCGTTGTCGATGAATTTTGCGCCCAGGACGGTATTGGTTGCACTTTGGAGTCCTTGGAGAACGGAATTCGTTCCAGCCGCAAGCGACGGCTTAACGAACAAGCCTCAAATCATTATTCAGTCCTTCAGGGGTCGCGGACGACAAACGCCCCCGAGTGTCTCAATTTATCGTTCCGAATCCGTCGTCTTACCTTGGGAGCTGAGCTAGGGGGAGGCTCGTTCTCCTTGGCTTCGAAGTGGATCATCGGCAATTTTCCTAGACGTTCCCGTTTCTATCCAAGGAGAAAACGCCGAATGAGTGCGGGGCTTTTCTATTTATGAAGTCTTGCCGTTCTCCGATGTAATTGAAAGTTATATGGAACGGGAGACGGAACTCCCACATGATTCATCTCGCGGCTCAACCACATCAATCAGTGACATAGGAGCAGCCATAAATCAGCTGGATTCACCTTGACGGGCATCCTGAACCCGAGAAGTTCAGCGTAGCACAGCAACACCTCCCAGCTCGCATGCACTTTCACGAAGGCTGTGTTCGAGATCGTGGAATTCTCTGCAGACACCTACCACGGGGCGAAATTGATCATTGGAAAATCTACCGCCGTTCCTTTAGCCCATGTGGATATAGATTTTTCGTCCGAGTGTCGATACATAGTCTAAAGAGGTTTATCACGGCCACTAACTGCGGGCGGTTCCACTTCGATGTTGACGCCTTCGCTCTCGAGGTTTTTGAGAAAAGTTTTCCTCTTCGCAGCCGCTCCTTCTCCACCAATTTCCGAGTATGCCAATACGAAATCTGAACAACGAGACATGTCATTCGCAGCGCAGGGGGAACCGGAGCTCCATGCAATAATCTTCTCATGACTCGTTCTAGATGTATCTGCCCGACTCGGAAGCAAAATCGATCAAACCGACCTATGCGACGGATGCCATCCCTGAAGAACAATTCTGCACGCTCCGAGTGTTCGGACTCGAGCTTGGAATCGCTTATAACCGCCGTATCTGAGTTTGAGAGCGCCTGGAACCGAGAGTCGAATCGAGAGGCGGATTGAATCGGGACAGGATTAAGGGATTGCCGCGAAACTGATACGTTGTGAGGAGAGATATGTCTACCACTCTCTTTGACGTCGGCTTCATGCTCAGTCTCCAGCTTCTCTCTGAATTCACGGGAGTGAATGAACGGAGTGAATAGCGATACGTGAGCAACTTCATGGATGAGACGTCTCGTGCAGAGCTTCAGACAAGAGCGTTATGTGGTTTTGATCCGATTTGTCAGCTCGGAAGGCACGCGGACTGCTCAGCGCTGTCGACATGTCTCCCTTCTCTTGAGAGGCAAAACGGCCTCGCCAGTCGAGCCGAACGAGGGCTCCTGTTTCTGACACCGGCTGACGTACGACGAGGTTGAAGCGGAAGGACTCACCGGCAATTCATGGAGTTCGTTGGGATTTTGCCCCGCGGCCGAACCCTGAGTGGAGGACGGCTCTGGAGCCGGCGAAACAGTGACGTTCAGCGCCGAATCTGTGGTCGAATCGATGCTCACCTGGAAATATCTCCTGATTCGATCCATTGACAATATTTCATCCTTTTGTTTTTCGGCTGAACCTCTCAGCCAGCCCTCAGAAGTGTCCCGGATTCACCTTTCGGTATTGCTTCAGTGACACTCCCTATCGCCTCGCAAATCCCATTGCGGGCGGTGGGCTTGGGTCTTAAGATGGTTCAGATTTAATTCTGATATAATATTTCATCCTAGGAGTCGATTGCCCCCACCCCAGGGCCCTCCATGTGCCGGGCACGTCCCCCAGGGATTCCTCCCAATGAATACTGAAGAGTTCAGTAGAGATTAGTGAGCGCGGAATTCAATTCCAATCTACCAAGTGAATCGCGGCTAGTTAGTCTCAGGAGTGAGCACCTCGCTTTGCGGCGATCCCGAGTCTTACATTCAGCGCGGCTGGAATCCCTAGGCTTAAAATGAGACCCACCGTATCAACATATTCGTTGCCGTCTTCGTCCTGAGTAATGACAAAGGGTCTTGCGCAAAGTGAAGCCAATGACCCGCTCCGCTCGACGTTCGTAACGAAAGCTCCTCCCGCTGCCTCGTTACCGTGAAATTCGGAAGGCACCGCTTGGGAGCCGGAAAACATCTTCATGGTGCCGAGGAGTTTCTGCCTGGCGAAGTTTCAGAGCCCCTCTCGACAACGGCTCGGGGACTTCTTCATAGAGTCGCTGATTGCTAGAGGGTCGGCAGGTTCAACTCGTTCCATCCTCCACAGCGACCCGCTGAGCTTTGGAGGTTTCAGAGCTCCTTCTTAGCTGCAGGTTTTCCGGTCTGAGCCTCACGTCGACGGTTCGGATCAACGATGACGATTTCACGCACTGTTCTCAAGCTTCCCGGAGCTGACTGAATTCCAGAAATCACTGTGGCTCCCTGCACGCGTCCACTCCATCAACACCGTCACCGTGTTGTCGCCGAGATCGCCGGGCGAACTAGGAGACGTCACCTCGTTTTGGAGCAGTGCGCGACGCACGTATCGATCGCCTCGAAGGGAAAGGAAATTTTCGCTTCGAACTCGAGTGAGAGTAAATGTAGCGCTCGAAGCACACGACATCGAGTCGCTTCGAGAAAACAGAACAACGAATAATCTCGACCGTAGCGGCTCGCTGGAAGAGAATTGATCGGAGCTTCGATGTTCTCGTGGCAGAGGAATTGACCCTTTTGTATGGCGGTCACAAAGACCCGCTACAGAATTACTGCTGCTCGCACTCCATCAGACACGAAGTTCACTTCCCACTTTCGCCGGCCAGGCCCGCGGGTGTCGCGTCCGCTTCGAAACCGGAATCGGCGATAAAGGACGGAGCACTTACTTAATGTTAGAAAAAGTGTCTCTCCACCACAAGCTGTTGATGCATCCGTCTAGTGGAGGGAGGAATAATGGGACAGGAATCCATCAGGGGTGCGGATCGCTGATTTCGTCCTTGGGGATCTGGGGACCCCACACAAAAAAAAGCTTGTTTCCTCTGGCATCGGATATCGCGGCCTCGAACGACAAGAGAACACATCCAAAGGATATCATCTGACCAACGGATGCTTCATTCGCTGGAAATTCAAGTCAATAATAGCACTGGAGCCGAAGACGACTCTTGTCTGTTTCCTAAAGCAGCACACGGTCCTGTGTGGAAGGTTGGCATGGGCGGTCAAACCCCACTTCCCCGAGAAATCTATGGGTGGAAATTCGGCGAAGCTACGAATGCCGAATGGTGTCTGTCCTGTCGGGTGGGCCGGAATCGAGGGAGGACCTCGGGGAACGAAAGGCCCGATCCAACAGCCACAGGATCATTCAGCCATGACAAGGAAATGAGAACCCGGGCTCGAGGAAATGTCGAATCACTAAATCTGATTGGCGGCAGTCTTCTCTCCCGGTCGTAATTCCTTTAATCGAAAGTCTTATGCGAACGTTGGGGGAGTGGACCATTCAGTCGAGCGAAGCGCCCACCCGCCGTTTCGGCCGTCCCACATTGCGTAACGCTGTCCTGGGGACCTCAGCCGATAAGCCAGTGCTTTACTAGGGGAGAAGATAAAATGCTAATTCATAATCTCAGAGCCCGCGTGCATGATTTCTCGACCCCCCGCAATGCAAATTCACAAATCCAAAGAATATGCGAATCTCTTGACTCGGCGGACGTGTAGCCGCTAGAAATTCCTCGCGTAACCTTGGGCCCTAGCTTCCCGATCCGGAGCTCTCTGTAAGCCATATTTCCTCAAGTTCACACGGACATAAGGACGATCTACTGTCCAGCGAGTGGAGCTGTGCCAGCTGGCTTGAACCTTGCAAGACCTGGTCGGAAGGTCACGCGCTTCGTTGCCAATTTCCGCAAGGGTCTCGGTTTGCCCAAGGCAGAAGTAAATATGATTAATTAGACTTGTGAGTGTTCTAGCGCAGCTTCAATATGGATTATCTCTAATTGATCCAATACGTGGCCGGAGAATAACGATAGAAACATCTATATCCTTTCGGCCGAGGAATAAATTGCATACCCACGAGCTCACTAGCGGCTGGAGGCCGTTCGGGAGGAAGCAACGCTCGGCGCGGAAAGGCGCGTCGTTCAAGGGCGTCCTCCGAAAACCTGTCTGTCTTCCGCAGCGACCGTCTTTCTTTACTATCCTCGCTGATCAACTCGTATAAAAGTGCGGCTCCATAAAACTCAACAGCATGGAGTGTTTCTATGTGTTCAGCAAGTTTCTACGAAGCCAGATCTCCGCTCCTCCCCGATTTCCGTTTTGCTTTGTGCGTTTCGACGACGACATCGCAAGTGGGCTTCGACCCGGTGATTTCACTACTCGCCTCTTTTTGGAGAAGTTCTTCCGAATCCCGCCTGTCCTTGCTCCGAATACTGAGCGGACTCCGTCTTCTGCTGTCGCGGTCATGAGGGGCAACGACGATGAAGAACGACAATTTGCGAAAATCAAGTTCACTCGCACTCGCGGTGCGAATTTATTGTTCCGGCAGCTAACGCATGGTACGTGTGCGAAGAAGTCATTCAGTGTCCCCACTAGTCCCCACTTTGCTGTCAGGTGCAGTTGGCATGCACACATATCGTCGCGGCCCCCTGGTTTCGCCCTCTCAACAGTCACTCCGCGCCGCGTTCAGCGTCCTCATCTGGAACAGGACCAGGAGTTCCTCTGAGAAGCGCTGATCGCGTATCCATCTTTCCGACTGCTATCGGCTTCCCGGCCCCAACACTATTATCGAGTCTCAGTGCTCGTTGATCTCGTTTGACTCAATCAACAAGGATTATGCTATGAGCTCCTCTCGCCATCGGAACATCGAGAAAAAGTCTGAATCCGGCATTGCGACGGCGCCCATACTAAGAGAACCAATAATTGAGCTATCACAAGCTATCAACAGAGCGTGGCGATGATCGGTGACGTTTGAGAGGTCGAGTCGAACTGGGAAAGAAGGCGAGTCCATCAGCGTACCCGAGGGAAGAGCGGTCCAAGGCGCCATGGGAAAATGATTACGTTTCAAGCACTACGTTAGTTTCATTATTCTGATATAAAAGTACGGAAATCTGATTTCTCGGCATGAATTACAGAAACACGATGGGTTCCGGAGCCAGGGAAAGCGCCTCGGCTTCCCTGTCGGAATATCTCGGGGGAGGAAGGTGAACGGTGCAGGCTGCCAAGTCACCTGGCTCGAGCCACCGAACTTCACATTGGACAATTTTTCATCGCCGAACGTTCGGGCAGGAGGGGAATTCGTTTCGAGACACCGAAAAGCCCTCTGTGCATTATGTACTCTCCTGAAGAGCATAGCCAGCAGTGCATTCAGTAGACTCTAGATTCACACTCCCGCGTTTGTCACCCAGAAAAGAGTCTGCGGCAATAAATCGTTCCGCGGCTGCGGAAAGTTTCCTCCGCGCTTGTTCACCAAGTAAGGCTTTCAGGGGTCTCCAACTTCCACGCCCGTTATTTCACGTTACCACCCAACCTTGCATGAGCATGATTGAAAAGTGGGAAAACATTCCTCCTCCGGGCTCCATCAGGATCAGACTTCCGTGCACGGACGAGAGCGAATCGGCTTTTCTCCGATTTTCAAGCTCATACAGGGAGCATTTCGACACGTATCGATGTCTCGTATAGCGCGAAATCGATATGGCAACAGCCATGTGGCGTGTCGATCGGGTTTCCAAACATCCGTTTGAGTCGCTTGACGGAAACGGATCGAAGGAACCCGGCTCCTGAAGCTCTAGCAGGGACCTTTCGCTGGTGGATTCCGTGATTTCCGCGGAGAATGAAATATCGCTTGTTTGTGCTCTCATCCTCAAAGTGGGGAGAGGGGGGGGGGGGGGGGGGGGGGGAACAGACGAGGATCTCCCTGCCCTCTCCGCCCCCGTCTTTCTTCTCGACCCTTCGGTGGGGGATGTGGCCACTTCACGAACAGAGGAAGCCCGAGGAGACGACGAGGATATCTCGACACCATTTATCATGATCGCTGCTTCCCACCTTCTCCTCCCCTCCCTGTCTCCCTCCCTTCCCGCCATTCAAGTTCCGTTCCCGGCGCCTGGAGAGAAAGGACTTTCGCTTCCCACATGCCTCGGTGCCGGCGGAACGAGGTAAATATTCACTCGACCTAGAAACGAGGTCGCCTTCTGGTTGTGGACAAAAATGCTGATTTCCCGTGATGTCGGAGGGCCTGCAGGGAGAGAGACTGGATTTCGTCAGGTTCGCGTTCCCTCCCTTGGTTCCAATTGAGAGTAGGAAGCTTTTCGGCGATATCCGTCAGCGTCCGAGAATAGGCTCGGAATTTCGCAGACTTCGTATCGACTCCTCGATACGAGACCGTCTCGTCGCGAGAGGAGCATGGATGGCCTTTTTTTCGTCCCTGACTACGACTGTCCATTCTGATCTCGTACTTGCTCGAGGCCTCATTTCGGAATCTGCAAATCGAAGACAAACAACTGTGGATACCTTGTACTCCGTATGTACATACTACGCGCAACCAGCCGCTTGTCTACAAACAGAGGAGCACCGATATCCGACGATACAGCTTGGAGATGTTCGTTTCTAGCGGAACGATATGAATTCCGTTCGTCTCCGCCTCCTGGACTGCATGTTTCTCCTCAAAAAGCAAGCCCCGCTGATGAATAATTCAGATGCTCGCAGAATTCCTTACTCCTCTGCTCAGTAGAGAGGAGATCCTCCCGGTTCTCCTGTCGGGAGGTCTGCGCTCAACCGGAGCCGGGGTGCATTGCTTCTTCTGTCTCGGTTGCAAGCAGTAGCTCTGAATACAACCGAGATTACGGTCGCTGGGTCCCGAGAATCAGCAATCTGCTACGAGCGAACGAGTCTCACAACTGCGTGCTAGCGGATGAGCGAGCGTCGTCAAAAGGACTCATATGCTCGAACGCCGGGCTCGTGAGGAGGGGGAGCATCCTCGTTACACCCGTGAAGATTCACGACAACGCATGCAGCTGGTGCTCTTCCAGAAAGGAGTGGCTTCCCAGCCGGAGGCCATGACACAAACGCGGGAGGGCGCCAACAAACCACTCAGCCAGCTACGCCTGATAGATCCAACACCGAAGCTGCTCCTGTACGAGCAGGGAACGTCAGCAGCGGGTATTCTCGTTCCGTCGTTGTCTCCGCTCCTCTCGAGCGCGATTCCTCAACTCGAGGATTCCAGGCCTCTAACCGCGCTCGCGTGCTCCACTTGTCGATCCTGTTCCTGCGGAAGCATTGCCGCCGTCGAGCGCCAACTCGATCCCCCATGGGACCACAATCGGTGTTCTTTTGTTTTCGCCAGAAATCCTCGCCCGAATCCGGAGCAGCGTGGATAACTCATCGTTCCCCGTACGGCTTCGCCTCCTTTCAGAGTCACTTTACGTTCAACTGCGTCTGTCTTTCCCGAGTGTGGGTTCGTAGCATCCTCCGTAGACCGAGCCGATTTTCTACATGGACGATATAAATAATGTATCTCCCACACAGCGATTGAATTCGACAGCGCGGCTTTTCTGTTCGGTGTTATCGGATGACGCGTGTACATGATTAACCAGAAGGGCGTACGCCGTAGCACCCGATACGCCGATGCCGCCTGCCGCCGTCGATCCTTCACCGACTGAAGCCACGATGACGGAGGCTCCGGCCAACAGGATTCTACGAGAGTCGCGGCAGACGTAAAGGGAAAAGTGAATCGGCAAATTGGAGATTGCTTCTTCGGAGCGACGGCGGAGGGAAGAAGCGTCGGACCGAAACAAACATCGGACGAAAGCGAAGGGAAAGGGCGAACCACACTGTGGTCGTGACGCCGGCGTCGTTTCACTTCGGGAAAGTAAACAGCTGGCACCGGAATCTATCTCGCGAAGCGTCCAGCCTTCCTGCCTGCCTCGCTGCTTGTGAGTTCCGGCGCAGCCTCTCGGTGAGGATGCGGTCACGCAGGGGTCGGCCTGGAAGTTTGGTCCTTGCTGTCATTGAGAGGAATAATCGAATTGCTCTGAAACAAGCCAGAGCCGAAACTGCCACTTACTCTAGAGGGGCGCTCGAGCCGGGGCTTACCACAACGTGAACACCGGACCACTCGGATGAGCGCGATGGATGCCGAGCGACGGAGCAGCCGATAGTGGAGTTCGCAGAGTCGTCTGCCTCCCAGGACTGCAATGAATCAACACAATTACCAACTTAACGACCGCTCAACATTCCAGGACACGAGAGGGTCTGACCAGCTCCCCCCCCCCCCCGTCGCATGCAACAGAGCTTAGAAGCGAACAACCAGCTTTTCGTCCGACCGTCCGATGATCTCGGTTACAGGTCAGCTCTCCCGGGAGCGACCGAATACGTGCTCATTCAGGCGCCGTACTCCTCAACTGTGAAATATAGGCTTACGGGGAAGCTGAGGAACACTGGGAGGTGAGCCGAAATTGTAGAAGAGCCAACGCAATCGGACCAGTTGTTCCCTGGAGGGCAGTGGTGCGAAACTTATCGCGAACTTCAAAATCTATAATCCGAGGAAACGAGAGCAGCAGAAAAAGTTTCCTCCGGATAACACGGTTTCTCAGTGGGACGCTTCTGACGAAAGAGCCGACAGGAACACGATCTCGACTGAACGCCTTCCGCGATCTCCCCTGATTGAGTCGGGAGCCGAGCAGGAATAATTATCGTGGGAGATAGCGCTTTGGGGGGGGGGTCGCGTTGTGGAGGGGTCGGACCATTGCTTTGCCACCACGGAGATCGCGGAACGACTTACACGCGATCGGTCCAAGTTGCGTGAGAGTTTCTTTGCTCTCACGGTATTCCTGAACAGAACGGATCCCCGGTTAACGGGATGAAATATTTATCGATTCAACCCAAGAGCGGATGCACGTCAGGCCAAGCGGACGGGAAACAATCGCATGTCGGAGCATTCTCTCCCTGAAGGTATCGAAGGACAGACCTCATTGCTGGTCGGAGTGGGCACAGAAGTATCCTCGAGAGCAGTAACTAGGGTCTATCGGTATCACTCCCCCACAGTCACTCCACGGCGATCAGAAGAATCTCTCGATGGAGATGTCTCGGTTCGGTCCGGTCCGCTCTCCGAGTTTGGTTCCGGAGCAGTAGCTCGACTCGCAGCTTACGAACACGAGAGAAGGCATTCTCGACTCTTGAAGTGCTCATTGCGACCTGGTGGCTTGTTATTCTCCCTTGCAGTTTCAAAGGAACACCGGGTGACTTTTACCTCGTTCCGTCACCGCATGAGCAACAGTCGAATCGTCCTCAACGGGCTTTGGGATCTGGTCGAGCACACGTCGAGCACACGTGAAAGGGTTAACGAGCTCGATCTCATGTCGCGGATCGAAGGCTCGAGGGCGGTGTCCCTTTGAATATGAACTCAGGTTGGAACGTTCATTATCTTTGGAATATTCGGAGGGTCCTTGTCGGGTAGGTCCACGGTCATGTTCTCGGGACGGGGTGTTCTCTGGACACCCGTGCACTCGGGGATTGCGACGAGGGCCGAAAAATTTGAGTAAAAGTCCAAGAATACTCCTGATTCGAGAACACCCACGACCCGAGTACGTGTCTCGCCGCTTCAACGTGATCCTAGCGTGACACAAGTCGGCACGTCGTCTTGAAGGCATTGGAATGGAAGATAAAAACGAGATTGCTTCCAGAGATTACTGTCAGGAGCACGAGACTCTGAGTGAGATGTTTCTGTTAAGAGCCCGAGAATAGAGACCTCGCTCTGGGCGAAGGGTTGGACGGGAGCTTTTCCGAAACAATGACCCAGAGGCCGTTTATGGATTGGAACTCTGCACCACATGACTCGCAAGTAATCGCAGAAGTCGTCGTCGTTCGGGGACGCCCGAGTGCGTTGGCGGGAATCTCAAGACACTTTCATCCAGGAGAGAGCTCAGGAGATCGCACCGTAGTCAGCGGAGCGAGCAGTGTTTGCTTGGTCCGGCTAAATACGATGCTGAAAACAGAGGGAATCAATACAGGTCACGATCGGATGGAGAAAGCCCGGCGAATTGCAGTCAACTCATGAGAGGCCGGACGGTATCGTTTCTGCTCCGCTGAACACATCAAACAGACTTGCGATTGCTACTTTCGGCTACCTTATCGTACTCACAATTATGGGCTTGTAAGGTGCTTCTCTTGCCTCGCATAGATCATCTGGCCGATGTTCGGACTCTTTGCCGAACTCGGGTGGGAACCCGGAAATTATTGACTCCCTCCAGTGCTTCCCCGCGTCGCAGAAGTAATATCATTCACTGGAATGAGGCTCGATCGCGCCACTTGATTTGGAAGGAATGCTCATTCCTGCTCACGTACAGACTCCCCGTGCTCGCTGTCCGGCAGATGTCCTGTCTGCGAGAATGAAATGCTCGCTGTGAGCGTGTGTAGACACAGACCTAACTTGACAGAAGAAACGAAGACGTGGACTCCGCAATAGCGAACTCGGTATGCAGTCAGGATCTGTTCCTGTAATTTCTTTTGGCAGCTATGTTCTTGTTTGTTTTCGCTTCTCAGAGAGTTCCCAGCAAACACGCGTGCACATCCAGAAGCAATTTGTGTAGCGGTGATTGTTGAGGAAGCCGAGGAATCGTCCTCTTGTTATCGGAACAAAGAGAGACAGCTGAATCAACAGCAAGACATCAAAGTATATAAAGAAAAGGACCGTGCTTCCGGAATGGAGTGCGTCGAGGCGAGATTGGCTCGAGGGCAGGAGCGATTCCGAATACGATCCGCAAGGAGAACGTCGCGAAAGCAGTATAGGAGAAGAGTGTCCCCCGTTTTCGTCGTTGCGGTTACCGAGCCAAGAACCGTTGTCCTTGACTCGATCTGTCTGGACATCTTGCAGGAGGCCTCGAGGTTCAGCTAACGAGGTCCTGATGAGTTCCCTCTCACAGCCCATACTGGTCCGAGTCGCTTATGCAGCGATACTGACCCAGGTACTCCGAGCAGGGTGTCATGTTGGAGGACGTGAGTTTGCGTCAGCACCGATAAGTGACGCCTGATTCTCCCCGAGTCTTGCCGAACGCCCCCGCAGTTGACCTTCTCCCGTCCTCCTCGCGAAACAAACTGCGGCTGCGGAAACCGGTAAGTGCGTGGCCGCAGAAAGTGTTCTCCACCTTGGAAAGGTTGACGACGGTGGCCGTGACGCTAATGCCATCGATTATCTGTTGCATTCCACTCAGAGCTGCCAGTTGCGGTTGGACACACAATCAGGGTTTGCTGTTTATCAATGGAGTACTTAGGCGCAGACCTACGTTACGAAGCTGTGATCAACGATGACCAGAAAGCGAAGTTCGTCAGGATTACCATGAAAGCTGCTTTCGTAGCGCTGCGATTGCGTTTGCTCATGCCATCCACCGGGGAAATCCGCAACAAATGGACACGTGAGGCGGCCGTCCAGCACTCAATCTCTACCCGGAAACCGATTGGAAGTCGGAATCGCGAACCTCAAACTCGCCGCAGAACTCTTGAATCACAGCAGCGAATTCAGATTAAAGTCGTTGCTCGATGTGCATGCCATGTTAGACATCGATGATCGCTTGAGTGAGTTTATGGAGTCTCTACGCCCGTTCCTTCATGGTCTATTACCATATACAGGGAGCTCGGTGTCTAGGTGGGAGGGAAAGGTAGGATAAGGAACCTTTGCCGTTCCATGCGATTGATTTGGACTACCGAGGCGAGTCCGGATACCGCGCCATAAGTTTTCACTCGGCCCGCAATCGGCTACGCTACGACGAGTCTGAGCTGCTCTCGACACTTTCATGGACGGGTACCGAGTGCTGGGAGACATCGCACACGCCAAGCTTTGGACTTGATTGCTTCATTTCTGTTACTCTATGAGCGGGATCGCGGGTTCGGATCCGAGCGGAGACACAGAGCTCGCCATCATTGCACGAACGAGCGCGCGGGGGATCCGACCGGAAACGGAACGAATCTCCCGGTCGCTCGTCGAGGCGTTACGTGTTTCGTGAACGCCGATTCACACGGCAGAGCGCCTCAAAGTCTGGAGAATGAGGAACTACTTTTCTCACTGAAGACATTTCCGGAGCTTTTGCTTGTGTGCACGCATGTGAATCCCGATAATTTTACACGATGTAGCAACGGTCCGTCTATCACGGAAAAAAGCCAGATCTCGAAAATTCCATCGATGACTGTGAATTCTTAGTATATTCATGGTTGAAAAAGTGGTCCCCCAAACGCCAGCTTTTCCAAACGTTTCGGGCAATTCCATACATGAATCTTGGGATCAATCGATAGTCGGAGTAAAGAGTATCCACGAATGTGGAGGGAAATATATTGATTCGGAGATCGTGTGAAAAGCGTAGCGAGTGAATATCGGGCGCTTCTGTCGTCGATACTGGACAAATGTTCGCTTCCATCAGCTGGAATGAGGAGGACCAAGCTCGGGAGAAAGCGGAGCTTGGGAGCGAAATTAGACTTTGAAAAAGTGGGCTGGAGATTGTTTTCGCAGCTGCCACCACCTGTTGCTCTAATGACCAATTCACGACGGATTCGGAGTCCGCCAGTACCGAGATATTTCTCAGCGTTTTTTCCGTTTTTGGTCCGTTCCACAGTTGATTGAAGAAGAGAGTTTCTCGCCTGCTTTCTCCACAGATGGTTTCCGGAATTCTCCACTAGAAGTGTGAGACTGGAAGAGAGCAGGTGGCGAATAAATTTTCTCTCTTGAGCGTCGCGGAACCGGAGGTCGTCAGCTGCCTTCCGTGAGCTCCACCGCCGATACGAACTCACGCACCCGGAGGAGGCACACGGAGACTTAGTGTCAGGGGGAAATCTCAGCAGAGTTTTTAGTAGCGGGCCCCAATAGGGAGACGAACTCTGGGAACTTCGCATCGACTTTCTTGAATACGGGACGGGCGTTCGGTTCCCGGATCTCGGAGTTTGTGAAGGAAGGATCCCTGAATACTGATTATAATGAAGGAGGCCTGAAGAGAGTTGAAGGTCGCTCATGACGAGCCGTGCCGCGCTCATCGTAAGTGGACTTCATGAGTTGACCCTTAAAACGATGCGCGGCATTCAAAGCAGCGAACGCGTCGCATTGAATAAACAGGTTCGAAAACACGTTCAGCCCTCTGAGTCCGACTGTCACTCAACGAAATCCGAGTTTCCGGGAGCGCCTTCAGAATCCGCGGAAAAAGGACTCGAGGCTCCTCTGCAAATATTTCCATCACATCTTGAGGTAAGACGTCTTCTAGAAATGATTGAGTAAACATGTTTCCGTCGACGGTACATATACTACGACGGATGCATCGGAACTTTCGAGGTGAGGGATGTTCCGCTGGAGGTTCGATTTCGGGTGCGAATCTGCGGACTTCCATACGGTCTTCATTGAGGTTCTAACTCTATACAGCTATATCGATGTCGGACCACTTCTAGTCACAGCTTCCTGGTCCCGTCCGGCATCACTTGAAAAGCTCCATCGAACGATTCGATATTTGTTGGAAAGACTCCAGAGCTAGCGACAGCGGGCCTGTGGGGAAAGACAAGCCCACGGGGCGGACTTATTCCCTCAAACAACACTCGACGGCGCGTTGAGCCATTCCGTCCTCTGAGACTGGTTTTGGGAGAGCTCCTAACGGGATCGGATTTCCGCTCGTCCCTCAAATTCTATTAGGTGGACAGTTGCGGGACGATTTCCGCAGGATGGGTCACTTTGTGTCGAAAATGGGAAGGGGATTCTGCGAACCTGCGAAATTTATGGCGAAAACCATGGTTCGGCGGGGTGATCTCATTTTCGCTTCGACGCCTCATCACATCTAGTGAGAGAGAGCTTTCCGACGCGAACAACAATCCTGGAAATGCAATGGAAAATTGCAAACCACCAAATCATCCAAAGAATGTAACGGTTCACTGCTCACTGTACACTGCCGGCCTGCATTACGGAATTCGGGATTCCGCATATTCGGGAGTTCAGGTTCGCGGTCTGTCAGGTTTTCGGTGTTCCGGGTTATCGGTATTTCCGGCTGTCACCGGTCCGGGTGGGGCTCCAATTTCGCACACCGACGATGGCAACCCATTCACCACGGATTCGTTCGCCGGAATGTCGGGTCACTGGACGACGTTCGGCTCGCTGGAGCAAGGTATCGGAACCGGTCGGGTAAGAAACTAAGCACGTAAGTTTCCAAGGGTCTTGGGCGATCATGGCCGGTTCTCAGACATTCCGAGTGGTGGAATCAGTCAGATCGGAAAAGAACGGCACGCTGTTCACCTGAAATAAGGAATTTTCCGATCGCTCAGAACCGCGCAGAGGGAGTTCGGCTCGAACGACTCCTCGCGCTCTGGATAGCAGCTGAATGAGAGGGAAAAAAGTTACGGCTTTGGTTCATTGGGACGACGAGCGAACACTCTCCGTTGCATGACCATCATTAGTGAGCGACGAACGAAGGGGCACATGGGTGGAAGAGGCAAGCCTCCAGCGCAAGAACCGGCAGACCAAAGAAGGAAGAGAGAAAGGGAAATAAAGAGTGAACGCAGAAGATTCAGAGCACGATCAAACCCTCCATTCCAGGATTGTTAACCCAGGCCCCGCGCCGCGGAGCAGTTACGACCGCGAGCGTAAGGGAGAGAGAAAAAACGTCCCACAAAGAAAATGCGTGCCCGGAAGCAATGAACGCGAATCGACGAGACAATGCAAGAAAACGCTGAGAATGTTCCCCATAGATCCTCGATTAGGATGCTGAGCAAGAGATACGACTTCCGAAATTACGAAACCAGCCTGCAGACACACCCGTCAAGAGCTGAGACGGTCTGGTTGGCCCAGGGCCCGTCTGTACAGCTGTCAGGGCCTTCCAGAGCAGAATCTCTTCTTGCTTCTAATTGAAAGTCTCTCGGTGCCACTCGGAACGGAGCGATTTCTCCTCGGGAAACGATTCCCGCGAGAGGCGGAATCTGCAAAAGTTTATGACGCCAATATTTCGGGAGCCAACTCCAGGAACGTTGGATCGTCGGAGGACGTATCTCGAGAAGAACTCGGGATAAATATCCGGGATGGCATCGCTTGTCTCGAGATTGGCGGCCGGGTCAGAACCGACAGGCGTCGCTGCTCCGCTGAAAATCTGAGTTATCTCAATCGGTCGGCGTCTCAATCAATCACTCATGAGGTTCAAGGAACCAGAGTTCAGGGGTGCTCGTTCAATGCACGAAAGGAACCTCTGCAGGCTCGACAAACAAGTTCAGTCGACTCATTGGGTCTGATTCATCTGATAGCCTGTGCTTGTGGCGTCTCCTCTGTCGATATCCTATTCTCGTGAAAAGAATGCTCAAAGGTCGAGTGTTTGAGGCATCGCGGATCGGAGCAGACTTTGATATTGTGCCATTGTTTCCAGTGGCGCTGCGTTGGATCCCTTCGGTCGAGACTCCGCGTCGTGGACTCCGAGAGCACTTATCATGAATATGCATGACAAACAACGCTCTCCAAGAAGCGATACCGATGCGAGAGAGTCTCAATCCACTGCCGTTTGCGACGTTAGTGGTTTCCTGGGGAGACTGAGCCACAGGCGCAGCAACGGAAAATCGTTCGTCGGGTGGAGAAAACAAGCACGATTCCGATTCGTCCTTTATCGATCCACGGAAGACGAGGGGAGCTTTGTCGTCCTAAGACGCCTGCCGGCTCGGGTTTCGAATATTGCTCGTCGAATTTTCCAACTCACCATGCGAGGGAGAATTTCCACACTCTGTGTGCGATGGATCATCCTCATCATGAAAATTGCGCCACACAGCACACACGTGGGGAAGCGTTTCCCAGCACGGCTGAGACTCCTGAAATGTGACTCTCGGAATTCCCCTGATCGGTGGGAGACTCCCGGCAAAATTCAAGCGTCCAGGAGGAGAGCTGGGGTCCTGTGTAGAATAAATAACACGGAACCGTTGCCGGAACTTCACAACCATTGTTGTTGGGTTTGGGGGGGCCATACCCTTCCCCATGGCGCAAGTTTCAGGTCGATTAGTCAGGGAGTCGATCCCGCGCACACAGAGATACGAACGTCGCCTCCGATGCGTAGAGCGCATATTTCGAAGCCCTGGGGAGGGGCACGCTCGGAATTATGAATCAAGGTCGTCAGATCATGATCAAACGGGAGCAGTTCTCGACGGTCCGTGCAGATCGAGTAGTATCTGTTGCATATGTCCGGATGCATATCGTTCGTTGGCCCCCACGATGGAAAATCGTCAACGGCAAATCAACATAACAACTCCCAATTCAGGACGCTCTCATGTCGATTTCCCGTCGACTACTTCTCTGGAGACATCATTGGCTGTGGGCCAAATTTATCCCGGAACCTCCGTTCCAGTAGTCCTCGATGGGACGAAACAGAATCCGCATCGCTGTCTGCATTCGATGATTCAAGTTATGCCCGAGTGTGTCAATAGCGGCATATAGAACATCGAAGCGGACGATCGGTGTGTTCGTTGTTCGTGATCCATGAGGCTGATGAGTTGGGACCGGGCTCGACTTCTTTCCACGGCAAACAGATACTGGACGCAAATAGGGACGCTTCATTGACGAGGACCCTCGCAATGATTTCTCTGCATGCCGAGTCGGTGTATGTCACGAAGTTCACTAAGATCATACCGAGTGATTCATGTTTTTCTTCCCTGGAAGTAATTGGGAGAAGAGAGACTTCAGAACTTGCAGCGTCGCCGATCCCTCGGAGACCATGCGGAACGACCGGTTCCGGTTCCATGAAGCTTTTCGTTCCGCGGGTCCGTTCCCCGAGGAATACTTCGACCTGAGAATCAAAGCATTTTCTTTCACTGCAGCGATCGCGTTGATTGAAAAGTCGAGATGAACTTCGATGCTGCCAGGGATTTGAGGAATCTCGTCGTTGGCTGCTCTGAAGTCCTTGACGTCAGAACGGGTTCGCGATCCCTTTGTTCGACGTCGTATCGTGTTCTGAACAAGACGATTGACATATTGAAAGGAATATGAGATCTAAGAAACCGCGGAGCTGAGTCCTATTGAGCGCCGGGATCAATAGAGCTTTGTCGTCAGAGGTTCGAGGGCGGCGCCGAAGGTCCCTTCGAAATTGTTATTCGGTGCAAGAGCGTTCTTGACGTTAACGGAGGGGAGCTGTGAGACTCATGGGATAAATTCCGTCAGTTACAGCCGACTCTCATCTGCGCGATCCTCAGACCGGCGACACACCCACCTCAATCGTCGATCCATCAATCTACATATCCCAAACTTAGCGATCCCGGCACGGAGTCATTTATTTAAATGTGCGCTCCGAGGACGAGATGCCTTTCCGCAACAGACTAGGGCGTTTCCGGCCGGCTATACGCAGGACTAACGGTTGATGAGCTCGACGACTTCACATAAAACTAGAACGACTACAACCAGCCTGATGTCGGCGTTCAACTATCGCCGTGGATGGTCTCCATGGCCGGGCATTGAATCCGGGCTCAAAATTTCCGGGTTTTTGTGCTCACATCGAATGTAGTGAACATTCATTTCATCGAGAACGTCCATCTCATCGAATTCTTAGAATGTGACTCGCGGTGGCCGCATGGGAAGTCTCTCGCGCGATCGTACTTTCAGGAAAGGCGCCTGCAGCCCATGTCACTCGTTGACGTGTGCGTTCACGATTCATCACTAGAATGCTTCCGGATACAAGTAAGGATCGCATTCGTCTCGTCGCTCCAGCTGATGTCGCCGCCGTTGACATAAACGTCGTTATCCTCGTCGTACTGCGAAAAGCAGAGTGGGCTTGATGTGACCCTTCAACCCTCCGACAAGATAGAAGCAGCTCTGTTCGCCAATGCGATTACCAAGTGATGTGAGGAGAGTACAGCATGGCAACGCGTGTCTGCGGTGGTAATTAGATTGAAGAAACTCGTCTGGTTTCTGCGAACCCGACTTTCCCGTGTTGGATTTACTGCGTCTAGGACGGGCGTGAGATGTTCGGCCCGGTGGCTATGAGATCTCTCAACTCCGAGTCCGTACAGCTGGTCGATAGCTCCCGCGGGCTCACGATCCCCGTTCCGACTTGGGTGTCCACGCCTGACAATGCGTACCTGATCGGCATTCTGATCGCGCAGATTAGCGGGTCCGGATCTGGAGTTCACTTCATCAAGTCTTCGGAACCCTTCCAATTAGCTCTCCGCTGGAGTGGCCATGACATGGAGTCAGCCAGCCAGCGCCGAGCTTACGAGATCCGATAGCCTCGGAGAAATGACTGAAGGATTGGCGGATTCTGGAGGGGGGGGGGGGGGGGGGCAAGGATGAGAATCAATCCGTGAAGATTATGACTGAGACCTCCGACGACCACTGCGGGGAGAGCGATGAAATTCGCTTTCGGAGATGCGTGGAAATCGATGGGAGCGGCTTCCGCTATGACTTCCGCAAGCAATTCTCTGCCCAATCGAGCTAGCAGATGTTTCCGCGAAGCTATTCCTAGCGAAAACCTCCATCACGACGACACTACCCAATACCGGTCATCGGGTGGCATAGATACCTTATCGACGTATCGATATTGATCCTCGTCATTGATTCATACTGACGAGATGATCCGCGATCTAGCTTTCCGGAAGCTCGCGCTGCCTCCTTTTTGAGACTCCGAGGTCAGCGAGCGGTCTGATCTCCCGACTCGATCGATATTCGCAAGCTTCCATCCCCACGCGAGATCCATCGCAGAAATCGTATCGATCTGACCGAGGAACTCCTTGCGTAGTATCTTAACTTGGAGGTCGAGTCGACGAGACTCGGACTCAGTCGTGGATTTTCCAGAAGCTTACGTGTCCACCGGCTCAACTTCGATTGACCGTGCCGAAAAGCTGAGTAGTTCTCGACTGTGTGTGGGTCACCGGTTCCCAACTGTTCAAGTCACATTTGTCATTCTCACGAAACCTCGTTTCTGCTCATTCGTTATGGCTGAGGCTCTCCTCACCCAGGCCCTTCGTGCGATATTTTCCGGTCTGGTTGGGTATGATTTACCGAGATGATTCACGCTTTCCAGCAACGAATGGAACAGGAATCGTGACCATCGCTGAATAGTATGCTCGCTTTCGTCGGGGATAAGTCATTCCGCGGGGGAATCTCGGCTGCTCTTGCTGACTTGTAGCGGCAAATTGCTTCGCAGGGTCATGATCTCGGTTCGGGAGCTCTTTCCCTAATACCGTCGACATCAGAGATGCTCGTTATTGGTTCTGAACACGTCGTTCGTAGAAGGGCGGAGTGTCCAATAAGACAGATTCTATTACACGCTCTCGTGTTTGTTGTGTTGCTTCGGTGGTTGTCGCTATCGACGACGTTGTTAAAGTTGTTGTTGCTCCACGGAAACGAGTGTGCGTGTGTGCACAATGTGAGCCTCTAACGTTCGGCCGAAAGGGAGGAAAACTCCGTTTGCCAATGCTATTACTCACTGCCACGGAGAGCACTGCAGTGCGTGCTCGCGCTTTAACCGGATTACGCAGTGACGTCTGGCCAATCTTTCATCCTCACCAACTTCAAGCCACGTGTTGCTCCGCCGGTCTCTATGAACTCATTGCTCTGGAACAATAATTGCCGAACCCGCTGCAGTAGTTCTCCGAGCTCCGGGGACTCGCTCACATGTCAACGGGTCATGTGAGGTGAACGCCTACATCTGTTGTCTTCGGGAAATTTAGCCGATCATCCACTTTAGAGATTCCGCCGGCAGCCTCACAGGTTTCTGCATCACTGGAGCGGAGTCACTGGCTCAATCGAGCAACACCGATTTGTTTCGAACACACTCGCCCACCCTACTGGACGTTAGAGCTCGCGCCTGGAACTCATCGAAAGTCTGAAATGGCAAACTACGGCAGAACTCCCCCGTCCACGTCGCTAGCGTCCTCGTTGTCAGTGCGTGCCTTGAGGTTAATTCGGTTAGGCAACACAAAAAAGCGTTCGCGGCCACCGACGACGGAACCCTACGACTGGCTAACGTTTCCAAGAAGATCCTCTCGAGTAACAGCGTTCCGTGTCCTTGGTCGTCTCGAGTTCCTGTTCCCCCGACGGTCGAGAAGGAGTATTTTCCTTCAAGTATGGTGTTTGGATGAAGGTGATCCACGAAGCTCCTATGAACTTCCCGTTGTGAACACCGATGCTCGTAGGATTCCTCCCGATGCACCTCGGCCTGTCTCTGGCCTGCTGCGAGCGAGAAACAAAAAAAGGTTTCCACAACTCGCCCGAGATCGCTGGTTGCCTAACCGCCTGCATAGATCGGTGAGGGGAGCCCTTGAGGCTCATTGTTGATACAAACTACAAAAGGAATACACGGTAAACAAGCGAGCGTGCAAGCAAGCGGAAATTAAATCGACTCTTGTCTCGCTTCGGGACGCGAGTTTCTCGGTCGAATTTCCTCCGTAACGCTGGCTTTCGGGAGAGCACCCTCGCCAACTCGAGACGAATAGGCCGAATGCGGCTCGGCCGGCTTACAGTCGCCGCCTATCTGGTGCCACACAGTGCACGGGCCATAGAAAAACTCAGTCGGTCGTTGCAACACATTCTTCGCCGCGGCGAATAGTGAAGCTGAAGAATGCCATAAGTTGAGTGGCGCTCGCAAAAAGCTTTCAGAAAGTTTCAGCCACGCTCCAGCGATATTTTAATTAGAGAACTCCGTGGCTCACGTCCGGGTCTTTACGTGAAAGGCATGTATGTGTTGCCGTATCAAGTACCCAGAGCGCGGTGTGGATCTCGAGATCAAAGGGTCGATTGATGTCCTCGGCGCTTGAATATGCACGACGATGTGGGTGGCATTACTATTCGCGGCGCGCACGTCTCCCCTGATGAAGAAATCACATGTCCAGCTTTGAGGTCCGAACGTTGAATGCGATGCTGATATCGCATGAACCCATCAATCGTGGAGGCGCCCGCGAACGAATCCTATGTACCAGGCGTAGGTTCGGAGAGACACAGCATGCGCTCGTGCGCAGCTCCCACATGCCGGCTGAATTCCTCTCGAGCTCTGAGAGAATCTCTCTCCCGGCTGTAGACTGCCAATCCTTTCCGGCTCGAGGATGCACGCTGTATGCAGCATCGCACGCCCCATATGACCTCAGGTCAATGGTGGTCATCATCGTCTGATGCCCGCTTCGAGTGTGTGGAGATATTTTCGATCCCCACCTCCGCCTAGCAGGATGAAACGGTTCCCGGCCTTGCTAAAATTCTACCTGATTGGGGATGGAGCGTATGTCGTCTCGTGATGAAAGATGTGCGCACATACTTTTGGTGTAACCATCGATGCCCCAAACATCAATCCATCGAATTCGAAGCTTACAGTCTCGACTCGTGACCCTCTCTGTTCTGAGTTAAAAGATAATTTAATCTCGCCACTGCCTTACGGACCTCACTCGATAATTTTCGCTAACATTCCCGATCAGGTTGTTCCTGCCTGGTATCTGGCCGACACCATCGAATATGTATGGAGAACGCAGCCTGGAGGGACCCGTCGCTTTCTCTTTGGGGCTCGGGACGACACGATGAGCTCTCTCAACGTTTTCGTAGACGACTCCGGTCTGGGAATGGAATTTGGAGGAAGTGTACAGCTCAATAGGATCTGCGGACATGGGATTCCTATAGAGAGCGACGCCAGGATCAAGATACGCCTCCTCTTCTGGCTTTCGACCGTTCCTCTCTATCGACTTTTCCATGGAGAAAAATGCAGATAGGCTCGCTGAACCAGCACAACATCTTCATCCATCGTCTGAGAGTCAGGGAATTCAGTTCTACATGAGCTTCCTCGTGGAAATTCCGTCGGACAAATGCAGAGAATCGAATTTCATTTTTTCGCCCGAATAGCCGAAAGGCCTGAACGGCACGTGCAGGCAGGGGCGTGGCTGGGATTAGTTCTTTAGAGCCGAAACGTCCGAAGCGGCCAGACTCCATATCTTTGGTACACCACGTTTCATCCCCAACGTGGATGACTATAGGAGATTTAGTTTTTGAGAAAGCACACGTTGAGATTCACATCAATCGACGCATGTGGTTCGGCATGCCACTCGACACAGCGACATCTAGAGATTCGATATCGAAAATCCGGTCACTTTTCTCGGCCGTCACGGTGGCTGTTGGTCACATTATTGGGAATGCCGACTCAGAAATCAATATCATTTCATAGTAAATATGCGCGGAAATGACCCCAGGGCGGTCGCCCATCAGCTCCGGCTGCGGCTGGTTGCTGCTTCCTTGTCTACTTCTGAATCACTCACACCGAAAATGCCATGAGAAAACCTCCACAGGAAGGAAAAAGAGACGAGTTCTCATCCCCACATCTCCCCATATTCGAAAACGCCCTTGCGCGAGCATCCGCTGGCAGAGCCCGCTCGACTTCCACTGGCTGACTCCCGCGCTAACGGCTGGTGAGATCTCCTGTAGGAGGACGGCGAGAGGAGTGAGAAAAGACATTGAGGGCATTAATGCTCCTTCCTTCGACCCATGGCACAATGTTGAGATAATTTTCCAGGGAATTTGATTGAGCGAACAGAACCGTTCGATGCTCCCATGTGATTACTAGAGACACGAACTCCTTGAAATCGGGGCTCAACCGTAGAATTCGTGCCTCCGGGAAAATCGTTGATCGCGGCGGAGATTCTGCCGCGGCTCACTCCCGAAATTAGTGACACTGCCTTGTCGACCCATCGCAAGGACGTCATGAACGACTGCATCGCCGCTTATCCGCAGCATCATCAATCATCGATACAAACATTGATAACAGCTATTTCACGAAGTTTGCTCCGCCACGCCGATCCAACAGGGAGCAGGCTCTGCTTGGTGGTCGGTGCAACTTCATCGGGTTTTGACGGTACGTAGATCTCTCGTCGCTGCGAAGTCCCGGGAAACTCTCGCGGAACTCTGAGATTAGTGCGGGATTGGACGCTGGTTTCCTGCTAGAGCGATGGAAATGTATTGGAAAGAAATCCTATATCTATCCCGATTGATTTGCACGCCGGCGTTAAAATTCTTTCCACGTCATGCTTCGTGGCTCGATCAATCGGATGTCACGATGACGAGTCCGAGCTTCCCGGCGGAAATGGAGTTACCTTAAAAATAAGCAGCAGAGTCGATGTGAAGCCTTCCAATCAGCGATGCGACACGTTCTCGCCATCTTCACCGCCGGTTCTTCGGTTGGATCGCACATTGCAGAGAAGCTGCGGAGCTCCTACGTCTCGATATCCTTGAGTACCTTCGCCGATTCAGCTGGTTCTGAGGAGGGCATCTCGTATGAAACTTCTCCGAGGCGCGTGTCTGAGGAATTTCATTCCGAAGGAATGTCGGGAACCAATCATGATGAACTAGTGAAATTCCCGCTCGAATGCCCCAGAAGGAGAAGTTCCCTCGTGAAGGCCAATCAAGTTAGACGGTCGCTGAATCAGGTGAAACCCGTGCAGACTCAGGTAGAAACCCGTAAGGCGTGGGGGAATCCGAACATTTTCTACATTGATTATTGGGACAGGTCTTGTACGTCATCATTCTGAAGCTCACTCGCTCCCTCTCGTTCCTACAGTCGATTCCAGCTCTGAACAGCCATCTGGAGAGAATGGACGGGAGGAGAATCGGCTCCAGGCGAGATTATAATTCGTCCTCATTCGGCGGCTGAGATGGTGAACGTCTTCGGAAGGAGTCGCCAAGGCGTGTTCAGAAATATCGGGACTATCCTTTCGTGTCTGGCAATGAATGCCATGGAGATCGACAGAGGCGGCGAGGTGAATTGGTGGGATCGATATGTTCAATCCTTGGTTCGATCTCTCCAGAGCCAACCCCAGTGAGGCAGAGTGAGAAGCAATTCAGTCGGAAGCCTTCTTGACGGTGTTTCATTGAAGGGACAATAGTCACCGTCAGAGATGGCTCAGCTGCCGCCCGTGGGAGAGAATTCACCTTGAGACGAGCGTCCTGGCCCAGACGTAGCTAATGGATCATCTACTCTACTGAGGTCGAGTCGTCCCCGCGTGCAAGAACATGAGGAGTCCTTTTCACTGGCTGCCAGTCCAGTATCGGCTACCCATTGTCCCGACAGCTGGAGAGCGCATCCGTGAAGATCACTAATCCCGACAGCCAGTCAGAGCCGAGAGTCCTTGGAGCTTCTATGAGAAGTTTATGCCGCTGCTCGGTCATCTGTCGCGGGCAAAGTTAGATTCCGATCTGGATGTTTCTCGAGACTCTCCCTCCATCCCGCCCCGAAACGGCTCGAGAATGGCTGCCGCAGCGCTCCCTGCGCCCGCGATCACGGCCATGGTGAGACTGAGACAGTGTTTACCTCAATGGTGTCAAGAATTCTGAGCCAGACGCGTTTAAAGACGGCGAAAAGACGCAAAGTCGGATCGCCGACGCCTTCCCCATGTATCCCGACAATTGATCAGCTGCTAGGAGGAGAAATGTTCGACGAGAGACACGGTTCAGAATGAGGTCAGGTTAGGGCCCCTGAAAAGCAAAACCGGAGAATAGACCGGCTCGTTAGACGGTTTTCACTGAGCGACAAGCAACGCCTCCCGGTACACATATACATGGAACTAGTGAGAGGAAATATCTGATGACAGCCGACTTTCAAGCGTGGAACGTTGAATAGGGAATTCGGGCCCAATTCTCGATCTGATCGAGCATCTGCGGAGACAAGTGGAATTGCTCCTCAAAACAAAGAACTCCTCTGATAAGGAAGATTCGCTCAGAGCTATCCTACACAGACGGTCAGATTCTCTGAGATGATATTCTGAAATTGGTGGACTCGATGCCGACTTGTTCCGTCATGAAAGCCGAGCAAGAAGCCAGAGAATATTGATAGAAATTCCAACTGAGCACCGATGAAGATTGTCTGACTGTGTCGATCCATTCCTCGCAGATCGGCACATTTTGCTCAACTTCGTCCCCCTCTGCGTTCTAAATCTGACTTGATACTGGGATTCAAACGATTCAAGACGGGTGAACCCTCCACGAAAAACGCCCTCGTTGTTCATCCACTGAGGAGTTCAGAGGATATCATTGTGAAGAAAATCTCGAGCGTTTCTGTGAGCGCCTCTCGATTCCGGCTTCCGTTCGCACAGCCCGCGTTGACCGTGACGTCGCCTGTACATGACCTGGGCGTATACGCAATATTTGTTTCAATGCTGCAGGGGAACGTGCCTCATCTATGCGGGAGGATCCTTCGGTAAATAACCCTCTGATCAACGAGATCGAGTCATTCCTTTGACGGATCAAACTCATCACAGCCCTCGCATACGACTCGTCGGCATCAAACATGGTGAATCCTTACCAATAAAGTAACTCCGGAGGAGCTTCACCCAGGTTGACATGGAAGGAGAGGGTGGATGCTCCGCGCGGGCTAGCTGACGGGATATTCGGTATTCTGGACACTGAGTGCACACTCTTCACTGGGAGATGAACTCATCGGGGTATTCTGACCACGTTGTTTGACTTTATCTCCAGCGAACAGCAAAGCTCTGTCTTCGCTTGAAGCAAACGAATATTGATGTTAGCGCTTCGAACCCACCATGAACGAAATGTTAGCGGCTCCAAATGCCGCGTTCAGCGTAGCTCATCACGAGAATAATCCTAAAAATTCGAAGGCGTTAATATTCACCGGAATCAATGCGTGGAGCAGGGTTCACTTCGGAGAATCGGATCCAAGTGTCAATTGGAGTCGACAAAACCTTCATCGTCGGTCGTTTGTGAGGTCTCGAGAGAACTATCCAGGGCACCCAGAGGAAAGAGTCGCGTAACGAAGTGAACTTCGAAATTTTTCCCGATTCAACTTTCCTTGCACTCGAATGAGATTACAGGTCTGCCGACAGGTCAGAGGACATGCTAGGAGCCGGCAGTGACAATTTAAACCATTATGATAATGACTCTGTTTTCCTGATGAACGCGCCGGACAGTCGCCTGCAGACACGGAGTTGCAGACCAGCGGGGATTCAATTTACGATAGATGGAAAAAAGTTTCATCAGAACTCATCGAAGATGCTGGAATCGAAGCACACCGTCAGCGAATGCCGATTTCTGATCGGCTCCATCCAAATCGCCCGAAGTGCCCATGCTGACCTGCGCATCACAGGTAAAGACGCTGAAATCGAGCACGTGTGGTGAAAACGAAGAAACTCGATACATGCTTCTCGTGAGAAGCTCGGAATCATTCTCACGAGATCCCTGAAGGTCGTGGACTTGGGAATCTGAAGAGCTTTCTCTCAAGTGTCGTTTTCGAAACCACCTCTTGGCCGGAGTCTTCAGCATGTCTTGTTCCAACAATAAGCGGAATGACCGCCTTGAAATCCTCCATTTTTCCCCACTTGGATGATTTTTGAGAACTCCGAATAACAAAACAACGGCCAAAATAAAATTCGGCTCTCGAACATGATTCATACGTCCAGCCATTATTCGTATGATGACAGGGGACAGAACCGATGGCTACTTCTTTGAAGCCCGGCCCCTGATCATATCTGAAATAAGAATGAAAATCGCGTGAATGTGAATATCAAAATCGAATTTACTCAAGAATAGAAATCGTATGAATATACAGTTGATGGTCGCATGAGTGAAAATATGGGAATGGCCTGAGTATGGATATGAGAATGGTATTCGTTGCAGGTGGAACCGCCATCCCTGCTATCCCTACTCCCGCGTGATGATAGGGATGATTATGAGGCAATCATTGATATGTTTATGATGTTGAGCCTCGAAATCCCTATTCATCCGATTCTGTTCTCGAAAACTGCATCTAATCAGAAACTAACAGACAGTGAACTCGGCAGACAACAATCTCCCTGAATATTGGAGCCGGTATGCAACGAATACTCAGACGGCGGGAGCCCCGCCTTTTCTTCGTCTGCGCGGTGGAGGTTGTCGCGGTTGTCATGTGGTCAGTTTGTTATGTGTCGAGTCCGTTATCTATGAACGACGTCATCAGAAGAGTTCGTTATTTATGACGGACGTTATCAGATAAGATAGTTACCTGGGAGGTCTCATTTCTGACAAGCCAAGGATTTCGAGGTGCAGGATAAGTTATGATGAGAATAGCAATCTTAATCGAGCCCACGATTCCGCAGGACTGTGCACCGTCTCCTCAGAGAGTTTCTACAAACACTGACCCTCAGCTTGCTGTGAGCTCGGGGGGAACTTCATCATCGAAGTAGAGCTCTCGGAGAACCAGATCTGGGAAGAAGCTGGCTTTCACTGTGGTACCTCATCGAAATGACCCGGGAGAATTTACCCCGTGGAGAACGAGGGGAAACAATACCCAAGTCTCGTTGGTTTCGGACACAACTCTCTCTCGCCATGGGATGAAAGAACGAGACAGGATATATTCGAGAAGCATTTTCATATCCGTTTTTTCTTCCATCTCACCGGCGAACCGCTGCGACAACTTCCATTCCGCCTTCGCCTCGTTCGAGCTCGCATCCTCGAGATCGCAATCATTGTTTGCATGCAACTGAGCCGGTTGGGAGCCGGATCTCGACTAGTCCTGATCGTTGTCTCTAATCGGGAGGTCAGGGCCTCGTTTGAGGGGGTCGCCAGCTCCAGACTATTTCCCCTTCTCGGGACTATCAAAATTTTCCGGACTCTCCTCTTCTCGATCCTCACCGAGGGAATGTCTAGTGCAAATCCTGGCTGTCCCACCCCTTGGAGATTATTGGAGTTCAGCCTAATTGGTTTCGTCGACAGTGAGGAATGGACGGGATGCCAGACCGGCAGCCGAGCATCACTGCCCCATGGAGGAAACCTCGAAAACAAAGCTCAAGCTCGAGTTCGTTCACGGAACCTCCGTCGAAGCGGGGCACAGTAAGGAAGGGAAGACTCGGCTTGAATGTTCAGTCGCATTCTGACCTTTTTTTTCCATGAGAAACTCAGATTACCCGAATTACAGGGTAGGCTACTTCCAGTCATCGACCGAAACTTTCTTCGGGTCTATGGAAGGGTGACTGAATTGTCTTTAGGGTGGTTGACCCGATAAAGATGAAGTTCTCCACAGTCGAATCGACACAGCAACGACGACTGCCAGCCTCTTGAGAAAGTTACCGAGGGATCAGCTGCGCTCTCTAGTTTTCCTTCACCATGTCTCCGTTGCGGCGTGAGAAGCCAATCGAAAATATTTATCAGCAGAAGGAACTCCAGATCCTAAGTCTCGAATATCGTTGAGGAAGCAACATGCTTCCCGGACGAGCAAAACAATTGAGTTAGGTTTGCTCGAGCAGTTTGAAGACTCCGTGAGACGACCAGCGCCGCGCCGTGAGCCGATAGGACTGGTTGGGACGTCGAAAATACGGTGTCTTCGACGCCGCGTGTCTGAGCTCCGGAACGCAGAGAAAAGCTGAGCACGAGGTCCGTCACAGTCCCCAATCCGATACGCTTGGTTTCACTGGAGTGGAAATGAGCACCTTGAATACATTGCGTTTCTATTCTCTGCCGTCCGTTCTCCGGAGTCGAGTTCCGGTTCATCTCTGGCCCTCGAGCGTAACTGGAAACAGTTATAGAGCGGTGCAAGAGCTTCGAACGGAAAAGATGACTTAGCCGGAGAGGTTCCAGGATCCGGCAGATCTTGAGTTCAATGCCGAGCTGATCGTAGTCTCTCCAGAACAAATGGATCGATTCTGAAAGCACAACTGATTACGGAGGGTAAAACCAGAGTGACCGGGTAAAGCCAGAATGATCAGAATGCTCTATCGATCCATTCTGGATTTTCGAGAAAATTCCAAGAAATTACAAAGTTACGCTCGAAGCAGAATCGGGTTTGGAAATTCTCGAACTAAGAAAGCCACTCTGTATAAAACAGGGCTAGATAGATGAGAGAGTTATACTATTAAGCTCCTCCTTGGAGCTTTCCTTGAACGTTACCTCGTCTAGAGGTGATGCCGCTCCGCTACGATTTCATTCTTTTCCCTCTGAAAAGATATCTCTCGCAATGTATTCAGGATAAAAAACAGCTCTAATGAGAGCTCTCATAGGGTCCGACACTCTGAAATTCCTTCTGTTCCGGGCGGAACTTAACATGGAAAAAGTCTTCATGAGATAGTTGTCCTTGTCGTTACCATTAGTACCCGAATTACGTTGCTTTTCGCCTCTCCGTTTGTCGACAGAGCTCAGTGGAAGCCGCCTGTGCTGCATCGCGCTTCTCACCTCAAAACAAGCCGTTTTGGGCGAATGATAATGGATTCTCGTTTCTCCTTCCCGATGCGCAAACTCGATGCAGTCGGGTGAGAACGGCGATCCCGCTTGTGTCAAGTTTCTCTCTATTTTTCCTGGGACACGCACAGGTATTCTAGCGATTCCGTTTTCGCTGATCGAGTTCAAGCGTAGCGTGGTGTCAACATACTTTCGGCTGCCCCAGGTCCTTTGTTGACTCTCGTGCTCTGTTTCCATCCTCGGAAGCTGTTTCACATTTCTCCGATCCGGGCTTTGTCGAGTGCAAGTACAGCACGCGTAGAGCATGCAAAGTTATCGGCTCGTTGGCCGTGTGGCATAAACCAACGCCTTGGGTGCCACGCTAAGCTAGCAATCGCGGGTTCGATCCCCGGCCGGGACAACAAATTTCTTATGTGGTAAAAAGAGGATTTAATTCATATCAGAATTAAATCTGAACCATCTTAAGACCCAAGCCCACCGCCCGCAATGGGATTTGCGAGGCGATAGGGAGTGTTACTGAAGCAATACCGAAAGGTGAATCCGGGACACTCCTGAGGGCTGGCTGAGAGGTTCAGCCGAAAACAGAGGACAGAGAGCATGCAAAGTTGCTCAAAGAAGAGGATACCAGGGAACTTCGGCGACAGCCCGCTTCGCTGGAAAGCTTGTTCGCAGGTATCTGGGCAAAGGTTGTTATTATGATGGACTTCCGCGGTTGTCGAATACACGTATCACCAGGTGTCTCGGAGCCGGCGTCCGATACTGGATGAATCTGATCGAATGCACGTAATTTTTTCGCGGGAGCTCCGATCCAAACCCCAGAATAAGTCGACGACCAACTTTTCTGGGAAGTTCGCGCAGGTGCTTTAATTTCGCGAAAAAGCCCCCAGATCTACCGCTTGTAAAGGCCAAACGGGATTTCGAAACGAGTGCGCGGCATAATATTCACTGATCTTCGGATCCACTGACTCCTCTACGGGTCATCATCTATTTTGTGCTCTCAAATCACAACCCATCGTCGACTCACTTGGCGGCCGAGTAATTTGAAATTGTGTTCGGAGGAGGTTAGCACCGCCGGAGATGAGAGACAGAAAGGAAGGAATGATAGGATGCTTGCGTGCTGCCGGAAAGAGGGTCGAAAGAGCCTAGTAGTTACGGCGTTGCATCTTCATGTACAAGTTACTTTCCCTCATGTGAGAGAGCCGGTTTTACGGAACCGGAATCATTCAAACACTTTCTTGGCGTCTTTCATCGCCGCCCTCCGACTGCTATTCCTCACGGAGGAACGGGCACGACAAACGTTCGTCTGAATCGAGAAAATGTGTTTGCCGTATGCATACCGCCATAAACTCTGAGTTGGTGAAAACGATACTCATCAGCTTTTCGATACAGATGGAACGAGCTGAGCCGAACGGGAGCCAGAACAACAAGAGAAGAAAGTCGGGAAGCAAGGAGCAGATGGAGAGCACGGGTATCATGAGGATGTCCTAACGATTGGGGAACGACAGGTTCTCGAATCACTCAAATGACATTCATTCTTCTTGGTATCTTAGGTCGTTCAAGGAAGCAGTCAGAGCGCGTCGAAAGAATTTATTCTTTCGAGCCCCACAAAAAAGGGGGAGGGGTAATAAATCACAGGTCCGTCTCCGGCATCATGGAGTCGTGTATAGCGTACCTCACGGATCCCCAGCTGTCCCGGACGTTCTCCCGGTGGTCCGCGTTCAATCTCCCGAAGCAAATCGCTCCTACTGAATCCGCGTTCAGCTAATACGCCTCTTTCCGGTCTTCTAGGAAGTGTCGATCCACCTGCCATTTCAACGGTGGAGAACTGAATGAGGCTTGATCTCGACACGGCGAACTCAGTGACAACCGATCTCTGACGGGTAGCGCAGACACTGCAACGGAGCAGCTAGCTTCCAGCGTTACACGCGGATCCGGGCCGCACGAACGCAAGTCTACATCAGAAAAGGATTGACAACGGACGCCCGTTTCGTACGAATATCGAGAAAAATGTGAAGGTAGTTGCACTCCGACACTAGCGTCTCGCAGACTGATGGAACCGTCTTCGCCATAGTTACCTGTAGATTTTTGCTGGATGACTCTCGGCGGGCGATTCTCTCAGAACCTCCAGAAATGAAGTAATGGCGGCCATCGCATCATGAACGCTTACAGGTACTTTGCGAAATCATTGGAAACATCGACTCCGGCCCATCCCCAATGGCAAACTAACGAACCCGGAACCTACTACTTCCGAGGATGCCAAACCCCAGAGGCGGCATAGGGGACGAGCGTGTATGTTTTATCGGCCTGCGACGTTGGTTCTAGGGCAGCGAACCATTATACGAAATGGGCTCCATCATACACCTGGTGTGTATCACACAGTGATCAGCTCAGCCGATTCTGGCCCCCGTCACCAAATGGCCGCGATGCGCCCCTGTCCCTCTGGCTGGAGAATGGCATGAGGGTTGCGCGATGAGTTCTTACAGTTGGGTTCCATCAGAGCCGAGATGGAGACGGAGCCTATGTGATTTCGGATCCATAGAAGAGGGAAAGCGTGGTGTTGCTCCTCGAACTTGGATGTATTCGCATCCCGGAGAGCCGAAGATCTCGCCAGTTCCAGGACCTCCCCAGCCCTCTTTGAGTGACCGACCAACCTAAGGATCTCCATGGCTATTGGTTAGACCGGTGGTTCTCAAAGTGGTCGATATCGACCCCAGGGTGTCGATGGCCGATCTCCGGTTTACAGAGGTGATGCCGGGGTGGATTCCCAGCCTCCCCAATCCCGAATCAGCCTCTGTGACGATTTAGTCTGGGTTGGCCTGATAAACGTGCTCCGGGATGATGCTCCAACGCGCACTTCAAAGAGCGGCTCTCTGTTTTGGCACCAAGGCGAGCGACGACCCTTTCCTGAGCTCACAAAAGGAACTCAAGTACGCCCTGGTCGCCCGCGTCTGCGACGGAACGTCAGCCCAGTCGTCCGGATGGGACCAGTGGAGTCACTTGGTCCCGCTGAGTTCAGGTTCAGGTCGGTGGACAGACAAAACGGGAGCGTGTCGTCGAACCCCTGGGAGAGGACGGAACAAACGTCGATGTCGGGACATTGATGCACGTTCAGAAGACGTGGGGCGGAGAGAAACTACAGCGAATCAGGAACAGCCGGGCGCGCATCCGAGACAGGTGGCCTGGAGCACCATACGTTCAGCAGCGCCATCTTCTTTGGCGGAAGTCTTTCTACTGAGCGCTGATCCGGGGTGCCCCGGGGAGCTCAAGCTCCGCGACAGGTGGCGGGTAAACGTTTGGGAGCAAACAGACGAAACCACGGTGGCACTCCAGGCGCGTTCCCTCGAACTCCGAGGCCTTGATGAGCTCTCACTTGCCGTCCCTGAGCCGCGGGCCGAAAACATCTGCGGGGTCCTTCACTTTCTGAATATCGTGGATGGCCGACTCGAAGGTGCCCGCGAGCGTTGAATCGACCAGGAACCAGGGCCTAAACTCCGATCCGGGCTGGAAGCCGATGTAAAGCGATACAGAGTAGAGAAGGCTCGCACGGATCACCGCGTTGGACTTCATTTTTCGGGAGTACCAACTCTCGATCTTCCCAGAAGGGTTCTCGGATGACTATGTGCCGGTGGATTATGGGATGGGAGCAATCGAATTAGCCTAATCCTTGAAATATGTTCTGGTCGAAACCATTCAAGCCAATTGTTATTTGTGTGACCATCAAGCGATGTCCTCATCTTATGTCAACATTTAGTTCATGAGCATAGTACGTCAGTACAGGCGTATATTCTTATCAGTTTTCGTCGGGGGCTACCCACAAAATCAGGTCCATCAGGCCGCCCATAAAACTTTCACCAATTATCTCGAACTCCGAGATTGAGTAATGCTGATCTATCCCTGGAAAGCATTCGCTGCGAAACACCTAAGTGTTTTGTACGTTGAACTCGAATCTTTCGCAAGATGTATGACGAAGTACATTCGATGGGTGACTAGCGCAGACCTAAAAACGGTTGTCTCGTTAAATATCAGAGCTGCTTGATGATCAGCGAGCCCTAAAACCTCCGACTACGCCTCGAGCACAACCGAACGCGCTCTTTCCCGATCCATCGCATGACAAGACCTACAAATATGAGTGCAGGATAGTTGCTCACTATCAGACATTCGAAGTTCAAGTATTCATCATTTTATACCTCCCATCTATCCAAATGGGGGCATAGATAATAAAGTCTCTGATGGCTGATTCTATCAGTACTCATGGCCGTAATGCATAAAGCATCAATCTGTCCTTGGAGCCAATCAGAAGCACCGGAACTTGAGGAATGAAACGAATACTCTGGAGCCAGTCCCAAGATGTTGGAACTGAAACGACAACTACTGCGAAAGGGTTCGCTCTGGATGGACGACTGGGTCAGCGATCTGCGTCCACTTCTCCGAACCGCTGGTTTCGCCCGAGGGGACAATCTGTCCCCTTGCTTTTCTTCGTTCTGTCAAGCGAACTGCTGAACGAGATTCGAATAAGCCACGACCTTCAACAGACGATCTGTTCTGCACACGATGCGGTATTTTTCCTCGTGCACGACGGCAAGCTCAGCAAGAAATGAATACGCTGCACAAACACTCCGAGGTGAACAACGCGCTAATCGACGCAACCAATACGGAATACAGGAAATGAGGGAGAGGCGGCTCCTCGGCCTCGAGAGACGTGTTCATGCTGTTGCGATCAACGATGGAGAAGGTGAGCTAGTTCCCTGAAGTGGAAATCGATCCGAGTGTGAAGGTACTAAGCTTCACCGAGCATGGCACCGAAGGCTGAAGGGAAAGAGCTTGATGTTTTCACCGATCCCCGGACCGCATGAATCGTCGGTCGGAACATTTCTGATAATGTTAGGTTTGAAGTCAGCTCAGTCGCCACGCATGGAATCGAGCTCTCACGAGAGCATATCTCCGTCTCGCAACAGGGAGCACACGCTGTTCTGAAGGCTAACTACACAAAGATGGCTCTCAGGGCTCACAAAACCGGTTAGGATGAGATAGTTCCTTCATTAGACTCCCGGGCGGGAATATCGGAGGGAATAAAAAGCTCCCGACAGCTCCGACTTCTCCCCTACACATCGAAAAATGGCGCTAAAAATGTCGGATACCGAAACTGAGTTCTTGACATGCCCCGCTCTGATCGCAATTGTTGATAGGGTCCACAATAAGAAGCCAGACATCGGTATGCCAGTGGCGCAGCCGTGTCTCCCATCCCCCGTGTGATCCCGAGAGACATCACTGAAACAAGGAGTGTACTTACTCACTTGGCTCGGAGAGTGCGATGTTGAAGCACGACGAGCGGTATGGAGAACTTGAACTGAAGCTTCAGGAAATAGTGAATAAATGACTTCCAGGTCAATGCGCCCTCGACAAGATGATGGATGGCATTTTGATCGAGGTGGAAGAGGGGGGATGGAGCGGTCCTCTCAAGAAAAAAAGATTTGTAGCAGATCTCCAGAACTATGAAGCTCACAAGGTCAGCGACGCGTCAGTCACGGTGGAACTCGTATTCCAAGGAGACTCGCGTGAGAAACTTCGTCTTCTAGGCTACGCTACTTCCGAATGAAACTCTGAAAACGAGGTCCAGGACCAACTTATACAAACATCTTCATGAAAATCTCACGGCGTGGATGCATCCGTTTTGAATACGTTTTCGTATCCATGAATATATAGAATGCGCTTAACTCTAGTGAGCATCTACCGCCGCACTCCTCGCCACAAAAGGCACAGTGCCTTGCTTCTAGTACTCTTTCACACGCCTCGGGTTATTCACCTCAGCCCATGGCGCTTGGCTCGGGCCTGTGATGGGGAGTCTGAGAGCCGGACGCCCGCATAGAAACAGAACCGGTTCTCGTCGAGGAGAGAGCGAAATCGATAACTGACAGAAGCTCTATTCTCTCGCTCGGGGCAGAGTCGATAAGGCTGCGGTGCGGAATGAGTCGACAGAATATTTTCTCCGTTCCAGGCCAGAATTACCTTATAATTTGTTGGATGGGAGCGGCGAATGATTTCGATGATTGTTTTTCTCTTCCATGCTCCAGTTTACTTGTGACGCTGCAAACACTCAACATGCAGATTGAAAGTTATTGATTTGAGGATCCTGAACTGGACCCAGTCCGCAATCCTGGTGATCAAAGGATCTCGTTTCTATATCTGCATCCAGTGAGAGGTCGAACAGATGAGATTGGCCATGTAGATCCTCTTCCTATCCTACGGAAATATTCATCAGCTTCAAGCATCCGAGAAAAAAAAGAAGAGGAATGGAAAAGAAGAGGATGGTTGGTTGACGTCCGAACAGTTTTGTTCGCACGAGAGGAGAGTTTACAACGTGGCCGAGCAGGCAATCACCTTGAGCGGCTGATTCTCGATGGAAGAGGGAGCCCCGGCCGCTGGTAAATAGTCGATTCCGTTTTATTCGAGGTCAGAAACTCCGAGAAAGCCTTCATTGTTGTTGAGCCGCGATCTGTTTCAACTACACGCGGTGAATTTCTCGATGCACTTCTCCGAGAACGAATCTCGTGTCTCAACACTTCGTCATGGTTGAGGGCACCTAGGCGACGATCTTCTCGTTCCGGAATATTGAGAGAGCTCAGAGAAGAACAACCTTGCTTGTCCTTCGTTCGTCCTCGGTCTTCACTCCGGCGACCCTGTCCTCGCTCGTTGGCCACTGTCTCCACGAAGAGCTGTAGTACAGGTATCGCTCAACGACACCCAAAAAAATCTCAGCAGATCACAACGAGTCTCGCTCCTCATACAACTCTCAAACAGCTTCCACTTCCACTGACCGAACCGCAGAGAGTAGCATAAGGTCTGGCAGAATTACGCTCATTATGAGAAGTCGCGGGGAGCGTCTGATACGGGACATTTCATTCCGCAGAACCCGTTGTCTGCATCAATCTGCCGAGAACTGACGGCACGGTGGCCGCCAGGGACGCAAGACACGCGCACATCCGCTACCAGGCGCTCCCGGACGAATGCGCTCTCAACTGGTCCGGAGTCAACGGGTGATCTCGTTCTCTGAGGACTTGAGAGCACACCTGAAGCTGGCAACCGGCTCGGTTATTCTAAAAGCCTATTGCAGCAGCTCGGGTATCCCAAGCGCCACAAATTCAATGCGGCACTACACATTTCCGTCGAACGGAAGACAAAGTGGGAAATATCGTGAACTCAGTTAGACCGAACTCGCCTCTTGGGTTAAGGTCTTCTTCAGATCGAGGAAGACAGATCTTTCCGGGAGCCCGAGGGATCGATTGCGTGAGACTTGAAACCCCTGAGACAGAAGAAGAGAAGACAAAGAGGGGTGTCCCCTACCTTCCTACTTCACCCACCATTTCCATCGTTCGTTGACGCCCGAAGGTCTGCGCCTCTGACCAAACCATTGGAAACCGCGATTATCCGGAATCTGCGAGTAACGTATTCTTCGGAACGTGATCAGTTCTGATCCCCCTCATCCGTTGGCCAAATATGTATATTCGCGTTCGAATCTCTCCTCGACTCCCTGCTGGCAGTCCGATATAGATTGTTCCTCGAGTTCAAGGGTGAGTTCGGAATCGATTCCTTTGAAATCTTTCGGTTCCCTGCGAAAAATCAGCGGGTCGAATATGATGAGCGAGATCATGGAAGAGAGAGCGATAAAAAAAAGTTTCGGTGAAGCTCAGACCTGGAGTAGGAAAAAAATCGGGACATCCCCCATCGTTTACGATGGCCCAGGACATGATTGGTCGCCTTCTCCCCACGCCGAGTGACTAGACGAGCTTTTTTTCATCCTCTCCCAGAGCTCCACTCCGACCCGCTAGAGGAACCGTTTTGCTGTCTCATTATACTCTCGAAATCCGACCCAGGGGGAGCTCCGCCCGAAAATCAGGAAAGTCTGAAGGAGTATTCCGTGCGGCGGAGTGCCCGGGAAACACATCCAAGCACCAGAAAGGTTTGTGGTGCACGCATTAGCCTTTCGCTCGGCTGATTCGATGAGGGAAAAACTGAGAGCCCGGTTCAACCTGCCTCTGCGGAGACATTTGCAAGTCGGAAACTAGACCTCCCGTCTGGAGTGCAGTCGCACACAGAGGCTGTCGAGGTTTGATGACGAATCTTCAGCAAAGTCTGCTCCTTCTTCTGCTCCCAGAGCGGAGTTCACGGTATTCTGAATCGGCTGATTGATCGCCGTACGAACGAGATTCGGCTCCAGAGTCGCTTCCCTCGTCTGCGGGAATCGAACGCTGACAAATTAGCCAATGACGGAGTTGAGAGATAGAGAGAGAGAGATCCCGACGGAGGGCTCGACGGAGCACACTGCGGCCGGTTTCCTCCCTGACCGGCTGCCTCTTTTCCCGCAGTTCCAAGCTCATCGAAAAATTGATTTCTCCAGCGAGCGACCTCTCGCATATCGCCCGCTCGACTCACCGCGGGCTTCCGCCTTTTTCATTCGGAGAGTTTCGTCTCTGGAATCGACTGGACCTCTTATGCTATGCCCGGACTGCATTTGAGGATCGTGAGATTCTTCGGCGAGTTCTCAGCCCAAAGATTGCTGGCAACCTGTTTCTAGCCTACTCTCCCCAAATATCGGCTGGAATTCAGGGTCTTCCGATTTCACGCCTCCGGCTGTACGCTGGCATCCGGTAGTAACCGTTTTGTGTCCTCCTCTTATCCCTCGAGAATTGAGCGGCGAGACTACTCGGGGGTCGATTGCGTGTGGAATGGAGAACGAATGCGAAAGGGCTCGCCATTATACCACGCGGTTCTTGCTCGTCATGATACCGTTGACAGTAATGAGCCGGGGGATTTGCGCCAGAGCTGCTGGGGTAGGCTGTCTTCGTTAGGTTGTATTGTTCGGCTCAATGCGGAACACTACGGTCATTTTGCTCCGTGTTGTTCTATGCTCGCAGTCGTGGGGAATGATCCCGCTCGCTCGTCTCGACAAAGATCGCTAATCGTCAGAGATGATACACACGCCGCTGAACGTTTCTTGGTCAGCTTAGACGATCAATGTTGGTAACGTGTGCTCAACAAGATTGACGCGCGCATTTCTGGGAACCGGGAGGGACCGCTGGTGCTCCCGCTCATGGATACTTCCGAGGTCGACTGAAGCCTGAGTTTGGGACTAAATTAGGGAAAGTTTTGTTCCACCCGACACTCCTCAAAAATCCGAGAAGGGCGGACGCGGCTAACGCTCGAAACAGGGGTTGAGTGGACACAGCTTCGAGTTACGCGATTCGTTCTGCCTCTGCGAAAGTTCCACCGTTCTGCTGTCTCGTGAACGCGTTCATCTTGGTCAGGTAAACTTTGCCCAATTATCACATATGCTGCTGTCACCGTCGAGCCACCGTCGCGTGGGAAGCGGGCACCGCGGTGGAAAGCGTACATCGATTCGAGAGTCAGCGAGAAACTCGTGGTGGAAGTCCGATACTTGGCGAGCAGGATAGTTTGGAGGAGTTGACGTTCGCTTCCTCTATGGCGAGGCTGATCTCGAGCTCTCACTCCTAACTGGCGAAGCAAAACCCTCTCCCAGGACTAGAAACATTCATCAGTTTCAAGCGGGGGATTATAAAACCCTGAGGACTAGAGGGAAATTTTCATCCAAACCGGAGAAGGTTTCAGGGTTCACGATTATTGTGAGCGGAGATCGACGATATCGAATATCACCCTGTTCGTCCAGCTAGAGGGGTCACTGTTTGCTGAACGGGGGAGCTCCAAGTATATTAGGGAACCCTCTTAGCGGAAACTTCACTAAACACTGCGGTGGGAGAACGTCGTTCCCGTTGCGCGGGAACGATATGAATCACGATGAACCCGAGCAGAAGAAGCGATCGCGGTGCGATGAGAGGAGTTTAACAATGAGTCGTGCTCCAGAAGCTCCCGATTCCCGTCAAATGAAACGACAGCCAGGAGCAGCTAGATCACCGTGTCGAGGTCCACGCTGGGTTCTCTTGTGCTACTTTTTGCGCTGAAGTAATATCTTCCTGGCAGCGACTCAGGTGGAAGATGTCCTCGCTCCGCTGTCGGGCGGAATCAGCGCGACACCGAGAACCAGCTCGCCAGCTCCGACGTCTCAGGAGAAAAACTCTCACTGCGTGTTTGGCCGAGGCTCGTTATAACGACAGTGTAGTTCTGCGTCCACTTGTGACATTAAGGCTCCGACTCGGCCGACACTCGATGCTGTATGTTACCAGACTCTCAGAGAACTTCCAGTTTGGCGCTATACTTCAGCGCGTTTTGTAGTTGTTGTTCGACTTTGGGCGAGTCCCGTGAATGCCGATGCCTGAGGCTTGCTACTATTGGAGCTCATCTGTATCCGATGAACATGGGATCAGCGCTAGCCGAAGTCCTCCGTCGATTCAGCCTCAGGCTGGCCCGGAGCAATGCCAAAGAATTGGATGCCTGGATGCACTTTCCCCGCGTTGAATCGGCGTGACGTGGGGTGCTCGACATCATCGAGGAACCGGAAGCAAGATGAATCATGAGTTTCTTACGGTCGATCGTCGGAGATCGTGATGTTCTCGAGGAGGATCCCGGGGGTTCCCATGGGACTGTGGAGGGCGTTCGTCCACATATTCTCGAGTCGGCCTCTAAAAAATCACATCCGGAAATCGGAAGAGATATACAAGGGTAATAAATCAATAAAGACGTGCCAATAAAGCTGAGACGCGAAGCCTCCTCTCAGCTTGTTGGGGCAAACGCAATCAAATGCCGGGTCTTGTTGCCGCCCGACGGGACGCATCACCAGCCGACAACTCGACGATGTCAGCTGGTAGACCGAGCCAGAGGGGACTCCGTTTGGTTCCCGCCTGATTTCTCGCTAGAATCAACCCGAGTCGGGATGCTTCGACGGGGAGCGCGGTGGTGCCTTAATCGCAGCGGGATGTTCTTGAAACCGTGAGTGGGAACCTCTTTCTCCTGTGATTGCGAAAGCAAAAACGCAATGGGAAGGGATTTCGCTTCGCGAAGCAGCTCGTCCGAGTGGCGCCGGTGTCCTTCCGGAGAAGTTAGCGCCACGCGACCGACCATGCCGTCCATTCACCGAGCTCGAATGCACGGAGCCTTTCGCGAGGGCTTTCTCTTTTTCTGGAGTTTTTGTTTCCGGGGGGACAACTCACCAAGGGGAGACCCCATGATTCACAACAGGAACTGTGAGTGCGGAAAAAAGGAAAGAAGGGGAGTCGCGAGAAGGTATTCGAGTTCGCCCTCAATTGAGCAACCTCGCTCGTGGGGATGATAAACGATTTTTCTGAACTTAACAAGCACAGATAATGTGAAAGTTACCAGCTCTCTATATTCAATTCGGGTCTCCCGGCCTGAGGAATTGTATCGAACTCCCCCGAAGACAACTTCGACTTATATCCTAAAGCGCATTCCTTGAAAATATGCGGAAACAGGAACAACGATTACGGGATGAGGAACGTGCTCTCCGAATCAGAGGAGGAGGGGAGGTCGTTGAACAGGGATTCTTTTCAGCGAGGTTCCCCAGAGTCTCTGTCCGAACCTCCCCTTCCCCCGTCCCTCGAATTGTCGTAGTTGGCTCATTACCGATACGTGAGGTGAACGCGAACTTCGTAGGTCTTCTGGGGTGAAAATAATGCACATATTCGGGGAAATTTCGAAATATACCATGCTTTGGCCCACCAGAACCTTCATCGCAGAGTGCCTATGGACTTGACGGCCAGAGCTTAGCTTGGAAGCTCCCGTTTCCACTTGCATAAAATATTAACGGGCAGGTATTACCCGGCGGGCGAGCGACCGCCGCAGCAGAAGCGGTCAAGCCCGAGCGCCCATCCATTGAAAATGCAGGAGCTGGAAATTGTGGTCGAGTTGTCGTTTGAACACGAGACGCCGCAGGCAGTTCAAAGCAATTTCAGACCATACCGCTTTCGATTTCGATTTTTCTCCCCTGGGTGTATGGCACGCGCGCCAGCTACCTCGATCTACTCGACCGAACACTCCGCGGGAAACACCTCAGCGGAAGCCTCTGACGGTCCCTCGGGCCATAAACAGCATCGCACGGTGGAACTGTTGAACTTTGTGAACTCAAACATTCTTCTGTGAGAAACTCATATCATCACAGTCTGGCACTTCTTTGTGTTCCTTCTGGCTTCTGAGTGGACTAGCAGCCGCAGCTCAAGAGAGTTTTACGAGACCGAAAACCGTGAAAAGCCGAGAGTCAACACGCCAAATGTTGCGAGAACGGAACGGCGGATTCGAGTAACGGCCGGCCAGCACGCTGGTCGACGAACAAAGAAAAGTTTCCAGATCCGGAACGGGAGAAGAAGCAACTCCACCGCTAATCTCATGAACACTTTCGATCTGTTTTCTTGATGGAGTTGTCGAGTCACAATCCTCACCTCTCATTTCATTTCGAAACGCCGAACGCCAGCTCCTGCTCGGAAGCTTTTCGGGTTCCGCCCCCTCCTCCAGCTGCTCCGACCACGTAACTCTGGTTTCCGTCCGCTGGTTCATTTCTGCGGAGGTTTTCTTCTGTCGTCGGCGGATCGCAAGCGACCGGATCGGAGAGGGAGAGAGATTGGGAAGTCGAAACACAGGGAGCTGGCGATCGTTCCGGTTCGGGCACAACGAAGCTTGGTTCTCCTTTCCCCCTCATCAGGCTAAAAACGTTTCGGCGGAAAATCCTTGGGAACGCTCCATTCTGATGGGTTTCCAGTTTGTTATCTCCCAGAAACCGTCGCATTCTCTGAGGTTCTCCGATCCGACTGAGAGCGCTCCCCAAGGGAATTTCCCCGCGGCTCCATTCATGCCTGCGCGACGTCGCAACCGAGCCGGAGATGGATGGAAGCTGTGCTAGGTGTCAGCAGATCAACAAAGGCTCCTCGCACGAATGTCTCTCAGCACCATCGAAGGTGTGTAGGCTTAGAGGTTGGTCACTGGATACCGATATATATCACGTCAAACGTGCCCACTCTCAGCTGGATGAACTCCTCATTGGCACGGCTCAGTAATGGCTTGCCGAGACATGGTGTGCGGCCCACTCAGAAGAACAGGCCAGTCCCGTTTGCGTATACGTCTGATTGTTGACAGGAATCCCGGAATCACCTGCGGTTGTCCCAAAAGACCTCATTAGTCGCCGGAATCGGTTGATATCCGTCACTAGGACGTAGTTTTCAGTCGAGTTATCCACTCAGAAATCACCCGTCATCCAGTAAGAAGTCACAATCCTGCGGAAAAACTCGATTGGGATGCATTTTGAGCATTGTTTATCAGAGGACGAGTAGCGAATGTCAGAAGCGCATCGACCAGAGAGAGGTGCGCACACTTTCTCCATCAAGGCAGACCCGTTGGCTGAAAGCAGTGCGCTGTAAATTCGACTCTTTAGAAAGGAGGCCGGAAAAGCATCGTTTGCTGGTCTTGAGGCGGAAGCCGCGGCGCCGTCTTCGGCGGAAACGAGGTTGATATCATCGGGCCGGCAACATCGGTCTTTTGTTGGCCTTGAGCTACGACGTATTTACTTTACGGCGCGTTTGTCTCGATCCTGTACAGTGTTAATTCCAGACAACATGGCCGCCAGACGATCACCGAGCGGCTCCTTGTGCAAGCTTTGGCCACAGCTTTAGAAACAGCCACCAGAATCTTGTCCCGAGGCGCTCCTTAGCGTCATTTCTGAGTTTCGTTGAGGGAACGCTCGAAGCTCGAACTCCGGCTTAGATCTGCACGACTTCTCAAAGAGAAAAGCCGTCTCTAAAAGTGGAAGCCTCCCTCGAGTGGAACTGCAAGACCGACTATTTCTCCACAGGTCGTTGTACGGAGAGATTTGGCACTAAAAACCACCGCCTGAGTGGCTTCTTCTCGGCTGCCGGATATGCGCGGCTAGAGGATGTACCTGCTGTGGATGTCTCGTTGTTGGCGGAGTTCTCTTGTTCGGTTGGCCAGTAGGCCAGAGGCTTCGATCTGGGAGTTTCGCTTCGATGTGCTCAACGGTTTTTATCATTGTTCACTCGCGAACATCAATGATCGGTGAGTTGTTTTACTCTTATTTCCGCCAACATGTGTGCTTCCTCAACGGACCCCCCTCGGACTCCTGCTCCGAATTTCCCGAAAAGTGTGACAAAGCTTGTTCCATATCAGGCAACGCTCAAGCTGCCACCACTGCCTTCTGCGGTCTCCGGAATGGTCAACTATGCGAGCGTCTCCGATTCCCGTGGGAGTAGCTCGAAACGGTTTCAGCGGTCTATCGTCGAGCCAGATTTATTCTTCTCTCGCTTCTCCGCTCCTCGGAACATGATTCGGAACCGGCAGGAAGTTTTTCAGCTAATGTTGTGAGGCACATCGTAACGTTCCGTACTGAAATTTTCCAATGCGTCGGCTGGACTTTCAGAACGCGATATCGAGCTCGGAAGCACGCTGTGACTTCCACCGCCAGCGGGTCTTCTTTGGCGAGTCGGATGCGGCGACGAGAGGTATCGGAGCGAGCTGAAGGCATTCAATTTGGGTGAATATAATGGGGTTTTTCGCCTTATCGTGTTTTCACCGCAAGCCTGCGCTGACCGGGGTCTTACGCGATCGAAACGGTATCATACCGAGGGCAGTCGGTGTCCGCTCCCGGAGAAAGAAATATTTTCGACTCGAGCGGAGTCGGATAAACGGATCACATGATGATACGGTCGTGCTGGAGACTGATGATTCTCGCAGCGAGTACCATGATGCACGTCGGGATCGCTGCTGACGCGATAGGAAGATGCGTCCTGGGAGTTACGCCGAGTGACACAGGAGAATATTGACGCTGAAAGACCGAAACATAGCGTAGACAACGGCGCGGAAATGATGCAGGCTATTGTCTGCAGTGTATCGAGTTTCATGGGGCGGACGAGCCACCCACGCGGCACGCGCGAGCAGCAGACCACTTAACTTCTCGTGTATCTACTGAGAATGGCTTTTTGAAGCTAATTGTGGTGTCGACAGACTTCCTCCTAGGTTTTCGAAGATATCGGAAGGCTTTTCGAGAGTGATCCCTCCATGCAACCCCGAACACATGATGTGGCCCGGCATGCCACCAGGAAACTGATATTGTATGGACCATGGGTTCCGATTGTTTCCGGAAAGATCTGCGTATTGGTTCCGCGATGAGTTCATACGGCTCTTTCCAGAACTTTCCGTATTATCACCAGCGCAGAATTCAATCACACTTCTGGCCTCCCGGAATCAAGTTCTTCGCCTGGTGTATACCCTGGATGCCGAAAAATCGAGCCAGAAATGCACGAAGCCGAAAAATCGAGCCCGAAAAGCATGAAGCCGATAGGCATGAAGTTGAAGAGCCTGAAGCCGAAAACCTCCTCTCCCAACTGCGGAGCAGTCGGGACTGGTTTAGCGGGGAGGAATTGCACCTTCGTTATGCTCAGCCTACCTACTTCTTCTGCCTCGCTTACGTCCTCGCTGTTGCGCATCTACGTTCCCTAGTTCGAACTGACCAAAGGTGTAATTGCCACAGGAAGCAATCTGCTGAACGCGAATCTTGAAGTTCCCGAGGTCAACTCGCTAGAACTGAAGAGGAATCTTCACCTCCAGCTCTAGTACACTCGCAGAAAACGCTGTTACAACACCTTGTTTTTTCCCACCCAAAAAGGAAAACCGGCATGGAAACCCTCTTCCGCAGTCACAGTACATCTGCTGCCTGTTGAAGGCTCAGATGAACTCGACTGAACCGGAATCCGCGTTTGTCAGCTCCACTCGCAGTAGTGCGATCAATCCCTGGAGCATCTACAAAAATCGCCCGCACTCCGGCAGACGAGTCATACGTTCCTATTAAACCCGGACGATCAGTTCCTATGGCGTCAATGATTTGACGATGATGAGATGGAGGCGCCCCTGACCCAGGACAACACTCAAACCCAGGATGAGCGCGCAGAGGCGCTTGGCGTGCCTAGAAGAATGACCCATTCCCGTAAATGGGCACGCTGATGAAAAGCGCTCGTGCGAAAGGTTCTGTATCAGAGAGCGAATCGGGAAAAAGGTTGTTTCATCGTTTCGCAGTGCTCTGGAGTCATACTGAGCCGTTGTCATCATCTCATCCGAGAACGTCTCCCAGTCGTTCCGACGCTCCAACGACTCACAAAGGTACAGATCGATGAAACGATACAGAAATCCCATCCCGCCAAACCAGTCCCGAACACTCCGCCGTTGGGAGAGGAGGTTTCCGGCTTCATGCTTTTCGGCTTCATGCTTCTCGGGCTCGATTTTTCGGGCTCGATTTTTCGGCTTCATGCGTTTCGGGTTCGAAGTTTCGGCTTGTCGGACCCTAACCCTTCGCCTGGGGTCTAGAGAGGTGGCGGAATGGAGACGGGGAAGTTTGGATTGGCTGTGGGCACACATTCGTGGAAGCGAAGCAGGCCAACGGAGAGGGGACGACACGAGTGCATTCAAGGGCATTGAAAGAAAGTCCCAACGGAACTCAGATGAGATTCGGGAAGAGGTCTCCTGCCAACCAGAGACGGATGGCCGGTCCGACTCTGGAGGGACGGCGGTTACGCAGTCTGCCAATGAAAGCGACCCTCTTTCCGTGAGAGCGCGCCATAACCGCACCTCACATGGACTGGTGTGGACTTTGGGGATAAAAATAACGATGTGAGATGTGAACAAGGGATGACATATCGCGCAGGTTTGGACGGAACGCGGGCTGCTGGGAAACTTTCATCCGGTAGCGTCTGTCGGTAGGGCGGATTGTTACATCAGGTTTCTAGAAGGATGATTTTCGTGAGATCTCAGCTACGCCATTCATGACGGACATAGGTCCACCGATATTATGATCTATCATTTTTACGAGGCTCAGCCGACCCCGACGTCTCTAATACTTCCCGATTTGTTCGCAGAACTTCTCGCAAGATGTTTGACGTGGCGGGGCCCGCACGAAGTTTTCACAAGAACTTGAGCGTCTCTTCGAGGGGAAGCTATTCAAACAACCAGCCCACGCTTGGCTGGGCCCCTGAACGGGGTGTCAAACATGGGGATTCCTCACCGCTTCAAAAACTCCTCGAGTCGCTTCCAGACAGGCGGAGGCTCTGTTGGTGACGAAGATGCTCGCAAGCTGACCTACCGAAGCGAGAACGTTCAAAGTTGGATCTTCTTCTCCTCGGCGCCTGCTCGAGCGTCACCGATGTGCATCGACCGATAATGAAAACATTATAAGCGTTATGAACGCGTTGCTTCACACGGATTCTCGATGTTCGCGCTTGTCATCTTGGGATCCGGGCCGCTGGTGGTGTCGTTCTCCATCCCATTCAGCAAGGGCAACAGCGTTCGGTAACGAATACTTTGTCGAAATCTGTCTCTCCTCCGTCCTCGTAAATATTCAGGAAACTCGCGAGAATTCACGGATCAACCGGAGAATTTAGTCTGTCGTTGCATCACGTCCCGGCACGGTTCTGGAGAAATTTGGTCGCAGTGAATGGGCGAACTCCGAAGATGCCGAAGGCGTTCTGCGATGACTGCTGGCAACTATTCACACCTTCTCGCAGCCGCTGTATTTCTTTCACGATATCTGACAAAGACAACTACACAAAGGCCGCATGCCTCTGATTAGAATTGCAGAGCTGTGACATGCTGTCACGTGGACTACTGCGGCCACCTCTATTAGTGCTTCGGGCAGAGAAGCAGGAACAGGAGAAGCTCCCGTCTCATCGGTCTACAGACGCACGGACTAGCTTGTCTGTAAACTTTCTCGTGTGCCGCTACGTACGATGCGATTGATGAGAGAGGAGGAGTCTCGAGTCAAGGCTCTCATGATCGTGTGGATATACGTTATGGAAGAAAAATCGTTTTCTCAGACCTGTGGTGGACGCACCGCTTCCAAGTCGGCCGTGGCTCGTTCCCCGGAAACGGTACGGGCCTCAAGAGCTGACATCAAAGAAGATGCTTGCCATTAATATGATAGCGCGTGCTCTCGGACGTATCGATTGCATGGCTAAGTTTTGCCACGCCTTTGGGACGTTGTGCGCTCCGAGGTGGTTTCTATTCACGGTACGGAAAGTTTGGATCATTGGAACAATTCCTGGAATGCCTTAATGGTCAGAAACGAGCTTGGCCATGTGAGCGACACGATGGGGTCCGCTCTGGTACAGGGCGGCGACCAATTGCAATATTACGGCCGAGTGGTCAGATGGACCTGCCGCGAGTGAGCAAGCGTGTCGCTGCATCTGCACGATTTCTAAAATCGTTGGAAAATTCGAATCTTGGACTTCATTCCGAAAACCGAACTCGGGGAACAGGCGGGGATTCGGACGGCTGATGCGGGAGAAAAAACTTCGGAGAACCCTAACAACGCGTGAGCGAGGTGTTTGAGTGTTTTTACCGGTGAAATTTCCTTCTTGTTTGAACTATGAAGTTGAAGTCACTTTCAGCGCAATGAAATGCGCGGAGCTTCGCGCGATTCAAAGAGCTCGGCTCACACCTTCAGGAAGCTTGGTTGTCACGCGAAGTTTTCAAGAATTCTCTCTTTGTTCAGAGTTTGAATGAGTCATCTAGAATGAGTCATCTCGGAACGTCCTCAAGTTTCGGAAGGAACTGAGTTTGCTAGCTCTGATGAGTCCCTACGTAGACTGCGAACTTGAGGTACTGGAGGAGACCTCTCCGAGAAAAGAACCAAGGAGACCGGCGAAGTCAGATGTGTGAACAGACCCCCGGTGTCATCATGATCGTCTTATGTTCCCATTGCGAAGGGTTCATCACAGGCTCCGACTTGAACGACATGGCATGATAATATCGTTTCCTGGAAAGTATTGAACGCGATCAGTATTCATCAAGGACCCCGTGGATGACCGTCATTCGTGCTGATAACGAGAGAAAAACAGCATTGGCTCTGGATGGGCGACGATTTCCATTCGGTCGAATGATGGGTGCACTTCTGAAGGACGCATAGAGAACAGTGCGCATCGCGCATTGCTTCCCGTTTGGACATGAAGTCCCGTAGCGAACTCAGTCGACGTCAACGGGACTGGGTGGAACGAAAAGTCCAAGAAAAAGCGCCGCGTCAATCTTCATGGCGAACATGGGAATCCGCGAGTTTCGGGCCTGCTGTCACTACCTGATTCCTGATAGGAGCTTCGTGTCGATTGGTGCGATCGAGACGGGAAATCTGCATCAACTCGCCTGCTTAGATTCTTCCGTTGCCGCGGGAGGGCTTCCGACAAGAAACGATTGCAGGTGTCGAGAACGACGAGCTTCTCCCCTTGGAACAACTTCACTCGGAAAGCTTCGATCCCCCGAAAAAACCAAGATTCATCCATCGCACCGGGAAATCTTCTCTGGTGAACGCAGAGTGCAAGCGAAGAAACACGCGTTTGTCCCACGGCTGAATTCCGGAGTAGTCGAGACAGAAAACGACGTAAAGCGGATTTGAATGCACACAGAGGCAAAGGCAAAGTTGAGAGCCGACGGGAAGCTTCATAGTCGGTATTGGGACGGAGCACGCATCGGGAGGCGGAGAATCCGTGTAGAAAGCCGCTTGTTGCCGAGGAATATCCGAGTTGAATAATCAAGAGAGCGGCGGGGAAAATCCCGATTCCTTTTCGGAGAATCTCTCGACTCTTGAGATGTTTTCAGGCTTTGCTCCAAATAGATCGGAGCGCCCGAGGCTGCGACTTGAGCAGCCTCGTGGCCTTGTTTCGCCATATGAAGACAGGATCAGGAGGGATTCCGGAACTCTCGGGAAAAAATCCTGCACGCTTCTCGACAATCCAATGTGACTGTCGAGCGTGATCCGATCAAGAAGAACGGGATTCATATTCTAATTGGAACAGAGAGTCAGCGAAATTCAGGGGCGACTAGTTAGGAAGAGCCTCCGGATTTCAGCCCGGGTCGCTACCCACTGGCTGCGGGTTTCGGGGCTTCTCCATGGCAGCAAAATTTCTCTGGCCAGATCGAGAAGTAGAAAGCGAACTGCTGCAGGGGATCGCGTCTAACGTGTCCGAATCGTGTCTGTAGCCGCTTCAGCAAACTCCGCAACAGACTTGTATCGTCATGAATCGAGGAGCTCCTTCCGCCAGCATTGTAGAGCTCTACGCGGCAGGACTAGCTTTGTTAGAGGAATAAGCAGGGTTGGCGTTGGGTAACTCCTGTCTGTGACCAGAGCCCGAACAACGACTTTTAAACTCAGGGCGAACAAGGTGAGACAAACTGGGTCGAATCCATGATTCCATGCTTCCCTCCGCGATGTTTGCTCGACACGGCAGAATGCTCGCGACGTCTTCGTGAAAGTTGTTCTTACCAGATCTTGGAGAAAGCGAAAGTGGCTCCCTCTATCTACTGGTTTGCAACTCCAGGGCGCGCGAGTTCAAGACAGAGGTCTTTTACTGTTCTCGATCAACGATCGGAGTTGATGATCTCCACATCCAGGGCAAGCCCGCCCGGTATCTGACAGCCTGGCTGCTCGATGGGGCATCTTTGGGGCTCGATTCACCCCACGGTCCTCTTCCTGCAGATCAACGACAGACTCACGACATTCTCTCCTGGGAATTACGGATGCCGAGAGGTCACGGTGGTACACGGGAAAGTCGAAAAGCCTCTCGGAGAAAACGATTTGTTTTGGACTCGAGAGAACGAAACTCTTCATTGAAAGCTTCCATTCCTCGCATGATCCTTGCGCGAAGATGGTGTAGGCATTCCAAGAAACCGCGCTGACCGGAAGACGCAGGAGGGATCGATGTGTGAAGCTCGCTCCTCCCACTCCCGAGTTACTTGTGACAGCGTTTCTGGGCTCGATCCAACGATCATGGAGAACTTTGATCCCTCAGCAAGGACCAAGGTGCAAGAACGAGCGGAGCGCTCAATCCGAAGCGTAGACAAAAACCGGAATCACGATCACATAATCGCTTTCGATGAGCTACCCTCGACATCTAGGGCACCCAGGACCTTGAGTTTAGACCGATGGAAAAGGACGATCGGTCGTCATGGTTGGACACAGCGGTGTCATCAACGCGAAACCTTTTTGTGTCCAAATAAAGTTAGGTAATTCATTTGGTCGGAAGAAGGCAGGCCACGTTGGGCAAACACGTGCGACGGAATTTACATACCCCGTTCGTGGCCAGCTTATACAATCGAGGTGTATACAGCATACGTGAGCGAGGTATGCAGACTTGTGCGCGAAAATAACCTCGAGCAGGAGACAGCGTCCGGATCAACTCGCTTCAACGCTTGCCCTGTGTCTCTTCCGAAACTGAGTGGATCGTTCCTGCCAGATAGAAGCGCAAATCGGGGTCGGGAAGTGCGCGAAGACCACTGTGAATGTGACTAATTTCATGTTGAAGTCAATTTTTCGGAGTCTGCGTCGCGTCGTCTGGATTCTCGTCCGAACTGCCTATTTCTCGTAAACCAAATGAGATTCAGGTGGAGTCTCTCCCTCCTGAGCTGCGACGTTACTGGCGTATTTCAAGGCTCTGGGCGATTCCGAGGTCACGCAGCGAATTCCGATGTCGACATTTTGCCTGGAGCTATCAGCTCCGTGGCTTGCCGTTTTCGGTTCTTTCCGGTGCTCTTCCCTCACATAACCTCACTTCCTACGGGAGAACAACAACGGTCCTAACGATGGTGTTTACAGGGAGATCCACAGAAAATGGTTTCTCTCCGCTGAATCGAGGTCACTCATGCCTCATCTTCACCTCACCACATCGCTGCAAGGTAGCCTGTTGGCGATTTCATTCAGACCAGCGTCGCCTGTTTTCTACTAACTCCATCTGCCGGCTCGCCGGCGAGTTTTCCGATCTTCACCTCCGATTCATGAATTCCTTCTTGTAGAAGACAAGTCACTGCGGAGCGGTGAACGAATCCATCCATGCTCAGGTACCCAGACGCCAAGCTGTACCCAGGCATGGATGATCCCGCGCGCTTGTTCGGGAGCCTAGAGCCCCTGATCAGAATCGCTTTTTCGACAACGCCCAAACGTCAGTTGACGCTTCATAAATCCACGGCATTCCCGACGCAAACAGTTCGTTGTGATGATGATCGATCATCATCGACGAATCCTCGAAGGGTCGTATTGATTCGCGAAATTAATATCGGAGACTTCTCGCCGCACTCGTGCAATGTTGAAAGCCGACGCAGAACGATGCGCAGTTGGAACAGTTCAAGGACGCGCTAATTGAAACGCTCTAAGCGCTCAACGTCGAGCTCGTGTTGGATCAACTCGTAAGCACAAATTGGCGACGTATTACTGACTGGGCTTTGCAAAAACGGCAATGAGCTTCCTGTCGAAGCGAGTAACGCGTCATCCGAATGCACTAATCGAGCTCTTCGTAACGCCAATCTGCAGCACGCGCACTCGGAGGGATGGAGAAATCTGAGCGGAAAAACGCCAGCCTCGTGGAAAACAGAGCGCCGTGTGGTGCCTAGGCGTTGTTCGCTTATTTCGAGAGCATCTCAGCCGCCCTTCTTCGCCGAGATGTTGCAAGCTGTTGATTCTTGTAATAGCCGATGGTCTCGATCTCCAGCTCCAATACTTGCTTCTAAGTCTTCCAATTTTGTCACTCAAACTACGCCGTCCACGACGCGCCTCCCTATATGCAAGGAAAAACTCAACGATAATCGAGCTCTTGAGATCGCTATATCGGACCCGACAGCACTGTGTCAGAAAACCCAAATCAGACAACAGGTTTCTTGCATCCAAAACTCGGTTCCACTCCCCTCGAGAGGTGGAAAAACTAAACTCAAGTATATCGTCCGCCTTGGAGAGGTTGAACGTTATGGCAACGGAACCTCGGAAGGAAACGGCTGTTCCGATGAAAACCGAATAAAATGAAAGCCAACGACATTTTAAGACCCCCCCCCCCCCCCCCTTCCGAGTTTTACGTCTCGCAGCCCCACGAGGCTAATAAAACTTTTGCGTCGAGTATAAAGCATCGGAGGCCAGGGAATCGTCGCTGGTGTGACTCTCGTGCTGGCATTTCGCCTCGCCGTGAAGAATGGCCTCGGGCCTGCTTAAGCGCTTTCCACAGATGCAGAGTCATGAACTCCGTGAATGGACAGAGTCGACGACGCAGCAGAAAGCAAACGGCAACAGTTGGAGGAATAAGCTACGAGGCGAAAAAATGAGAAACATGCAAATTGAAGAAGGTGAAAGTACACACAAGAGAATGAGCTCCCTCGACAGCAGGAGGGGCTGGAACGGCGAAGAGGCCGAGGTGTCTTGCACGTACGCGGAGTGGACAAAAACCTTCTCTGAAGGTCAGGGTCTTCATTCTATGACCGATGTCGGGTATCTCTTATGGTACCGTGAGGTGTTGTAGACGCTGCCGAGTGGAAGGTTTTTCCTCGGTACGCTGGTCGGACGCGTATAGATTCCGTCAATTCACAAGAAGTCTCGCAGCTACTGAGAGAGCCAGCTGAGTTGTGATCTAATAGCGCCCCTGAACCAAACAGCACTGCCGGAGGCGCGAAAAACTCAACCGGGCGTGACAAACTGGATTCACTCGATCAACTGGCTGTCTGGGCTGCCAGCCCTCCGCAGCTCGGGAGCGCTGGTGGTGTTGCTCCGAGCCACTCAGCCAGCTCGTTTCCGATATTTCAGCTGCACGTCACATCTACTTTTTCGAATAAACAATCATCATGTCCGGGAAGGAACCAACGGAAAATCGGGGGAAAGCACTGGATTCCGGATGGAGGGGAGAGGAGCTTCACTCGAAGAGAATGACTTGTCAGCATCCCACCTCTGCGGGAACGGCCAACGAACCGCAGCGCTGCGCACGTCGCCCGTTCCGGAGAAAGGCTCGGAAATCGATGGCGACAGCCGGCTATTGACTCACCGTGTGGGAACGGCCGAGGCAAGCCGAGTATAGCGACTACGCTCCTCAAGGGCTGAAGACCGTGTTCGTATCCTGCGGTGCGGGCGGGAGTGACATTGAGGAGACCGCCGCCCGATACCTTAAAGGCCGCGTGGAGGAACTCATATTGGATCCGGGCGAGTCAGGAGCTCCAGAAGCTCCGCGAGCGGATCGACGCTCTAGCACGCGCGAGAGAGTCGGCAGCCACATGGGATGATCCGGGTCGAGGTTCGGACGCCACCGGCTAATAAGAGAGTGGAAGGGAAAAAGATGAGCCAGCGGCAGTTGCTTAGAACAGGGGCAGAACTTCTTCCCGTATCCTGTTTTTCGGGCATCACTTGTGACAGCCGGTCAAGAGTTCACGAGTCTATCTATCGCGCGCGGAACGATGCTCCGGCAGCTGGCGCGATCTCGATGAACTAGTGCGGGGCGAAGCCTCTCCAACCCAGGTCTATCATCGCGGCACGACCTGCCGAAGAGCGCGCAGCCTCGTCACTTGCAAACATCGTGACTGGATTCGCTGGGATGTGGTCAAACTCCATCGGCGCCAGAGCCCCGCATTCAGAGTTCGGGTCGCTCTTGGTCCACATAAGATTCAAATTCAGGGCACGCAGTCAGTTGCGGTCAAGAGTCTCCATCGCTGTCCGCGGCACCTTTGAATCTGGTAACTCGGAGCCTCTCAAGATTCGGATCACCTCAACCCGTAATCTAAAGCAGCAAGACTAGCCGGAGACACCCGAACGAGGGAGAGAGGCTCGGGCAGGGGAAGAGTGGAGGTAGTAGCGGGTTTCCGCACACTCTATTAGCTGTATGAACTGTGCAGCCTCACCGGAGTGCATAGACGGCGAGCTGGAGCCTTGTTCGCAGGGAGGTATTCCTCCGTCAGGAAAATATCTAAACGGTTCCCTCTCGGCATTCTGAGCGCGACCGGAGGCTCTGGGAACGCTCGAAAACGGGCTAATCAGACTCGTTCGGTGGGTTCTGGCGCTTTTGACTGCCGCAGTTAGAGCGAGGATGTTGTCCTCGCCCCGGCGATTTTCCCAGAACCCATTTCGAGCCCGCGATGGTTGGTTCGATTTTTGCTGTTCTCGTTGCTCTGCGAGTCCGCATTATCTTCGCACCGAAGCGTGCATTCACTGAGTCCGTGATGAACATCATGAACCCCGATCTACCGACGCTGATGAACCACGGGTTGTTCGATAGCGCTTATGATCTTTCGACCGAGACTCCGAGGAGTGAGGGAAACAGAGATCGGTATGGATGGATACTACTATCTGGAATGTCTCCCTCATCCCGCGATCTGTTACTCAGGAGTTCTCGTACAGTCGATCGCTCCGACCTCGCGTGGAACTTCATTCCTCGCTCGCTGCAAAACTCAGTCCATTCGAATATTCTCCATCCGCAGGCGCTCCTGTAGACCGTGTTGGGTGCTCTGTTCCGTAACAAAGAGAACAGTGGGCTACGCTATCCGGAGTGAGCTGTAATTTCTGAGGGCGTTCAGACGGAACTTCGTCTCACCCTCAAGCTCCGATCGCAGCTCCAAATCCGTGTACAGTAGATTTTCTATGGCGCGGAAACTGGCTTAGTGTGCTCCCATTCCATTGTCACTCGAACATCATCGCTTCCTTTCAAGGTGAGAGATTCCGCCTTCAGCATGGAGTCACGAATGCTCGGTGGCTAACAGTACCCCCCATGGGCCCCCAGTTGTATCTGAATCAATGGTTCTTCAACCTTGCAGCTTCCGCCTACGCTGCCAACCAGCCCACCGTCACCTTCCTGGTTTTCAGCCACCCACCCCTGGGGGCAGGTGCCGGGCCCGTTTGGCAGCACTGATTCGAACCAATTGTTGTTGAACTCTCGGTTGCGAATAGAAGGTTATCCGTTGCGAAGCTCTGGTTTGAGGCTTCTTCATTGTCAGGGTCGCAATTTGAGAAGGATTCAATTCAGAATTCAGCTGGCTGAGTCGGGTTACCCACAGCAATCAGTGAATTCTTCGTGTTCGGACTCATTCCATCTCTGGAAGACTAGGATTCATGGAGATGATCCCGGATCCCCAGTCAAAAGAGGAGTTCCCCAAGGGGTGCGCACCCATTCGCCTGAAATCCTATTGGCCTGAAAACCCATTCTCTTGAAAACCCATTCGCCTGAAATCCTATTGGCCTGAAAACCCATTCTCTTGAAAACCCATTCGCCTGAAAACCCATTGGCCCGAATTCTCCGAGAGCTTTCTGAGCGAGAGCAAAGCTTCTACGCGCAGCGCGGAGCCGTCGCGCTATCAAGCGGCATCTCGTTCCCTCTACATAGCTTGCTCTACATGACAATGACTAGGATTGTATGCTTCATTCCATCACTGAAAGTCTCTATTATAGTTTCACACTTTCATTCACCGAGCAAACCTACAATTGTATCATGTTCCCTGTAGTTCCATGGAACACTACAGCCGTAACATTAATTCGAATCTCTCACTTGTGCAGAGAATCGGGAGTTTACCTACGAGCGGACATCGATTTCCGAATTGCCCAAATCTATTTCCAGAGCACTCTTGAGTTCCAATCCCAATTTTCCGAGAGTTCGTAATCCTGAAGTCCGGAAATTCGTGTCTATTCGTCTACCTGTCTGCGGGATCAGCGCTGCGCATAGAAGCCTTGCTAGCCCAGAAAGTACTCTCTGAATTTTCGGGCAAGCCGGTTTTCAGGATAATGGGTTTTCAGGCCAATGGGTTTTCAGGCCAATGGGTATTCAGGCGAATAGGATTTCAGGCCAATGGGCTGTAATCCCCCAAGGAACAGCCGGACACGGTGAGGAGGAAAACTCAACATGGGAGGCTCATCTCAACGATGAGCTCGGGAAACAGCAAGTAATTTCGAGAGACAGCTCACACTTTTTTGCGGTCTTTGAACGGCTGCGCACTAACCCCCCCCCCCCCCCCCCCCCCCCAATCACGTCGGGCGGTAGTCTCCGTCCAGCTGATGGACGAGACCCGCAGCTATAATTTCGGCGTTGACAAATCTCTTCGTTCTGCGAATCTCGAGAAATAATTCCCCGATCACGAGAAAGCCTCGAGATCGCGCAAGGAGCACAGTGGGATGAGCGGCGTGTTCATCTTCTCTGCGCAGGAGCGCATCGCAACAGCGTCCAGAGGATCCAACCGTATCCCCTCCAGAGGAATACGTGAATCAATAAACAAGTCTTGGTATCGCTACGTTTCCAAGATCGCCCGAAATATGGTGGTCAGGTCTTTCGAAGAGCTCGGAACAGGGAAGAGTTTGCGGTTGTCCTTGCTACCCTAGCCTTGGAGTTGCTTCATCGTTAGGAATTCCACAGAATGAGTTCCTGCGGTGATAACTGAGGAAATCGGAGATGGAAGAAACGAAAGCGTATTCAAACTGGCTGAGAGCACCGCTGGGACTGACACTCCCCAAATGATCCGCTCGTGGGTTGGGAACCCATGACTCGCAAAGGATTAAACGGAACGAGAAACCCATAGACGCCCTGTTTCATGTCCGAGACCGACTTCAGTCGGGAAAAAACTGGAGGAATTCTCGCGTTGTTGTGCCGGGTAGCGGTAGTTGTTGTCCTCCACTGTGGTATTCCAATAAATTCCACCTTCCCCGCCGGCGTGGGCGGCTGGCGAGGAAGTGAGCACACTGGCTAGACAGGCCACAATGACTGGAGTGACCTTGCCGAACATTCATTCTGAATTCAGACGCCTGCTCGGGCAAACTTTGCGAGACCCGATCCACCGGGGGGCGTCATTGCGGCTCTCTTAGTATGGCACTCTGAAAACTTATTTGTGCGGTTACCGAGCTGTGATCATTGGAAGTCAGTGCTCTCTGTTTTCCCGATTGTACCCTTTGTGCAAGCATTCAGCCAAAAGTAGGCGCTCCACGGGTACCAGCTTGACCTGCCCCGCTGGAACAGGCGCGGGTCGCAAGAAATCGGGAACCACTGTTCTGAGAACTGTCCAGGATAACTATCACGATTGCTCAATCATTCAATGAAAATCTTTCGAGCCTGATCCTGCAAGCCAGCTGGTTCGATGCCTTTCAACACTCAACGCGAACAAGCCAAAAGTCTCAACTGGAATCGTTCGAAGGATAATCCATCTCTTGAAACTGTAAGCGAACAGAAGAGTGTCAACATTCACGACGGCAGCGGCATGAGAGTCAGACAGAGAAGGGGAGAGGAGGGACAGCTCCTCCGAGGAAAATGTCTGGTCTGGTTAGGCCGCTCCTTGTTGCTCAGCCAACAGCCCGTTAGACGCTTGCGTCACGCTCCTGCCTACGTATGGAGTGCAGGAGCCTCCGCTATGGCTGCAAACCACAGGGCTTGACCTCGATTCTGCGCAAACGGCAACGTTGCGAGCTACAGCAGGATGCTCTACGCGGATGTAGGGTCAGATCCTGGAAGTTCTTCTTATTATCTAATAACCAACAGTGCGAATCGGGCAACCCTCCGAGTCTATGTCGGCATGAGGAGTTAGCTCGTTTCCATGCATTCTTCGAGACTCGAGCCGGGCGATCCGGGAAATCACGCGCCGATCTTCGTGCGTGAATTGCTGCACCGAGGATCATGCTCTCGAGCCTCCGAGTTTTCAGGATGGATGCGGTGAGTCGGACGGCTAGCTCAGGAATTTGAGGACGGCCATCCGGAAACATCTGCAAGTGATCGATTTCGGTTCACGGATCTAGGATTGAAGAGCCCGGATTCAAAACGTCGTAAGTTCACTTTTCTAACAGTTGAGTTTGCAGTCAGGAATTCATCGATCCGATTTCCGACAACGTTATTTTGCGCTTTTCTCGGAAAAGCTTCACTACTTGTTTCTCTACACTTCTTACGTTCACAAGAAAAGCGAGATCTAACGTTATGGGAAATCGATTCGATGAGTTTCCGACTGAAAACACGACTTAGAGTGATTTGGAGTTACGCCGTTTCGAATCGTGGCTCTTCACTTAGAGAATCCCTCGCACCCAAGGCTCTCCGAATTTCGGTCTGACGACAGCGCTCGCAGCTCGGATTTCGAATGCTCCCGACAAGCTTGTGTTTTGTTCATTCTCACCATTCACTGGGGTGAGGTCAGAGCAGTCCGATAAACATTTGCCGATATTTTTTTTAGGACAAGTGTGTAGATGTGTGGAAACGAGGCTCACGGAAGACTGGTCCCGGGATGGACGATGGAGAGAACGGTCGACAAACACGACTGAACCGTGTTGGCTCGTTTGATCCATTTGGATGGAGTGGCAGCTGGCCGCAGCAGAGTCTACCGCCGCAAATGGTTCCGTGTTTTGTGCTAATGGCCCTCCTCTGTTGGACACCAGGAGTGTGCCGCTCCGGCAAACCAGCCGCAACGGAGTTGAGCCTCTTCCAGAATTTTGAGCCAGCGTTCGCGCACAATATAAAACTACTCTGTCTGGACAATAACAGAGTTGCTTGGCAACCTCGCCGAGATCCTTCCAAACGCGCGCCGAAAGGATTTCTCATCCGTTATCCAGTTCCATGTGTTTTAAAACGAACAGGTCGGTCGGGCTGGCAGAGTTCTTCAACAGGGGAATGAGTTCTCGAGTTGGACACTCAAGTGGCCACTTCTTCAGTGACTGTTGGGGCGTGGCCGTCAGCTGAGCTATTCGAAATTTTTCCACGGAACCGCTTCTCCTAATTAGACGGAGTTGTCTCGCAGTCCAGCTTGGTTGGATTCGGGCGGGAGCTCTCCGATTCCGACACTTCGTACTGGGGCTCGTAATGGCGCCAATCAATTGGAAATCGATCCGAAAAAAAAGCGGAAACCCAAGTATCCACTCGACCGCTAGTTAGGACAGTTCCGAGATGATGATCGTAAGCCGATAATTGAGGTGACATCGAAGTCGAGTACAAGCCGACATGTTTCGGAAGGGATTAAGGGGACCTTCCTGTGTGATTTCACGATATTTCGATATTTCCCCACTGAGGACGGGGCCACGTCACTCTCGAACTTCGAATCTGAAGAGAGCGAAACGTCCAGTGGATATTTCTCGAGGGATGGTCTAAGCTCTGAACCAGAACGATGACGGAATAAAGCGCAGAGAAAGAAATCTGGATCAAATCAAGGATTTCGGCCATCCCAGTATTGGGCCTGGCGGATACTCCCAGGTCACTCTACATGTCATCATTGCTGTGAGTTCGCACGCGAATTTTCGCATTGGGTTTGGTTGATGATCACAACAGGAAAACCACTGCGACAACATCGTTTCTTTCCCCACACAAATGGAGCTCAGAGACCCAGACTCATGACCTGACCGGCACTCAGGAACGAAAAGTTGAAGAAATCAAACTAGAGAAGACATCTTATCACTAGAGGGCCATCCACGGCTTCCACCATCTCATATGTGATAAGAGAATTCGACACGACCCGGGCGAGAACTGCGGATGTACATTGTATGCACAGAAATGCCCCCAATAATACCTGTACAGTTGTGAAAACTCAGCTAACTTTGACCTGACCAGAGCAGGTGCCATGCAGAGGAATAACAGATTGCGACATATAGAAACCATCCACACCGATGTTCGGTGAATAAAACGCGTATGAAGTAGAGACCAAGGTTGTTATCGCGCATGAGGGCAATGATTTGCATGACCTCGTTCCCAGTGGAAAAATATCACAAAATCACGGAGGAAAGTCCTCTCGAGCAGCGGGCAGCCGGAGAGTTTTCTGTTCGAACCGAGGAGACTCGGATTTCTCGTTCCCTATAATCCGATCGACCACGAGCGGCACTTCAGCCTCAACAAGAAAACTCGCGCTCCGTTCGTAGGATCAGGAACCTTCCCTTTGCCCTGCAATCATTGTAGTCATTCGCCTGTCACGTCTCCCAACCGTCTCAGGGACTCACCGGAGCCATGAGCTCATGACCCTCAATGAGTTACCCTGGCAGACTTCGGCCCTTCCACCAGCCCATGAGGTCGCCCTGGTCGGTAGCAGCCGACTGCGGTCACGTCTTCGTGAGATGGCCAATGAGGGGTGGGGGAAAATCACGGCCTCCTCTTTCCAAGTGAGTCTGCAGGGACTTCGGTGATTTATCAACTTAGCCCGCACGCGATCCGTCCCGCACAAGTTGAACCTCATGTATTCCAAGCAACCCCGGATGTTCCCCCAACTTCCTCTACATGGGAGTTTGACTCCGCACCGGACACCCTGATGTCGAGTTGTCTTCAAGCTTGCTCACCTCCAACCTTGACCGATCGGAAGGAAAAGTTCAACCATGGACGGACAGATGACGAGCATCCATTGGTACAGGAATGCTCGGGAAGCTATGTCAGAATAAACCGATCAAGTTCGAAACCCAGATCTTCCGTGGAGCCTCTCGGAGATCATTCTGCAATCGAATAGCGAGTTCCGACGCATCTCATACACGCGGCGCAAGATTGCCGATGTTCTCCGACACGAACTCAGCTCTTCCTCCGTCGGCATCGATCAGGAATCAGCCGCTGAGGAAGTTCCCCTCCCCTCTCGAGCTGGGGTGACATCACTTGGGATTCACGTCACGCGCATTATATTGGCCGAGTCCCATTCATCAGACAGTCGGCCCAGAGTCGAGATGCACGAGCTGTGAAGTGAAAACACTTGTGCTCTCTGGGAGCTTCTCGGGCGTGTTATCGCTCTCAGATCCTACGTGCGACCTCCATCTCAGACGTTTTCAACTGCCTATTTATGAAAACCACTTGTTACACGACGAGACTGTGCTGCATTCATCCTGCGTCGGATCTGGTGCATTTCCTCCTCCATCCATTTCATCCACGATGCGTTTAACTTACCTTCTCACCTCACGAACTCATTGATTGATCCGAGCTCAAATGCCAATCAAACGGAGGCCTCGAAGATCCAGCTGCGCGCTTCCTTCTACGATGCCCGTGGTCGAGAGATCATCGACTGCGACAATGAAAGAAATTTCAATGGACTTTTGCTCTTCTGGAACCTATTTCGTGTGAGCCAACGCGAACCTGAAACCACCTTTCGGGGGTCCGGTTGAGGAGTCGAAAATATTCGTTCTGACGTCACGTTCGCCGCGACTGCTTGGGAGGCTCTTGTTGTGCTAAATGGAAGCCCTAGCCTGTTTTGGAAACGAATCTCGCAAACCCTCGCTCGATCCTTGATCCCATTGAAGCTAATTTAATCTGTGTTGTTTTGCTCCTTTTAGTTACTCGCCCCGCTCCTACCCCGTTGTTTCCCTAGCCCCGCTATTCCCTCCTAGGTTTTTTCCGCTCTTCTGTCTCTCCACCTGGGCTCACTCGCCCTCTCTGTCTCAGTCTTTTTTCCGCTGTGAGCTCACTCTTTTCCGATGTTTCAGCTTCCACCGTCACGATTCGAACTGATCGCAATCGACTTCCGATAGCCGCCGACTGTCGGGCTCCTAAATGCAGATGTCTTGAATCTCGTGGTTCCGAACGACGCATCACCAGACCGTTACGGTTCGATGTTAACCTTTCCTCCTCTTTCGCTGCTCTGCTGATCATCGGGACCGTTTTTCTACGCTTCACTATGTACTCACGAGGCTCCGCCGCGGTGCCTAGAAAGAGTTGTCCCTGGCTTCGGATGGATGATTTCTGAAGTGGGGGGCCGAGTCCTCGAACCCGAAGAGAATCGTCCCCGCGGCCGTCCCGTTCGAATCCCTCGATGACAGACTATGTGAATGTGTACGTTCCGCTCTTCGCGTTTTGACTCCGTTTCAAGAAGGTTTCGGGAACGAGGCTGCATCGCTCAGAGCCTTGTAGAAGAAACTTTCCTCGGAGCCACCTCTCTCATGTGCTCGGCCCCTCTTCAACGTGGGAACGTTTTCATCGAACTCCGCGAGGGGCCAGCCTGGATTGACGTCGTCATTTGAGGTAGATGTTGAGAATGGTACAGTTCCAGCTGCACTCGGGGATTCCACGAAGGTTGGTCCGATTTTTTTCAGAAGCATTCTATACAGTGTATCATGGCAGCACACAACGGCCGAATCCAGATGGAGATCCGTTGAGGACGAGTACGGGCACAGTTGAAGTGTTTGCAGCCGCCTTCGATTCCGTCGAGATTTGGAAGCCACAATTCAGGAGCAGCGTATTTCCTCACCGAATGTTTCCCCGGTGAAGACACAGCTCAGTTCGAACTATGCAGCAATTGTTTCACAGTTGTTGAGCTAGGACCAGTCGCTGGACGTCAACCCCGGGCGGTATTGAACACCGGGGAGCCTCATTTTCTACGGGTACTTGGAGCAGCTCTCATACTCTCCACATATTTCGGAGTCCCCTCTGAAACAATATCGAAAGACAGAGAAAATATGCGTCCCACTCCCATGAGTATGTCAGAAATCAGAAAAAGGAGGAGTGATCGCCGCGGAGTAACACCTGAACATGTGATCCACACGTCTGTGAGAAATATTCGAATCAGGGTAGGGGACGCAATACAAAACATGTATCAACCCCTTCGCTCAACGGAAAGTATAAGTCGCGATATGATTGAAGATCTCGACTCCGTAGAACGACTGACCGACACCAAACGAGCATTTTTGAGAGCGATTCCAAACTCTGTCCGGTTCTGGGCCGCTCCGCCAGACAGTATAGATGAGCGCACACACGAGCACCACAAAACAACCATAGAAAAGCATCGTACAGAAAACTAGCGACCCCACACACCGCCTCCTGCAACCAACGGCCGCATCACCATTTTAAACCTGACACCCTCTACCGAAATCGGGAGCATGTACGTGCGGGAGACAACGTTTTCACGCAGAACTCTGGAAAGAATTTTCTCTTTCGGTCCTGGGTTCATCCAACGGATACAGGACGAATTCCCATTACGAACACGAGCGACAGTCGAACGCTTGCTCTCCTGTCTGCTTGCCTGTTCGTCGGCTCTCTTGGCCGCGGGGTCCTACTCGCTCATGGAGCCGCGAACCCCCCTCGTCGTCGCTGGCAGCAGTTCAAGGCAGGTGTGCTACGTCTAGCGCTGTCACACGCACTCCCACACTCGGTTAGAAGTATGATGGACAGACAACGCAAACCAAGCGACGAGGTGTCTGGCGCCGAGAAATTATCAAGACCTCTCGGCTTACCCGCTGACATCCGAGACCCGAAAGGATTCGGGGGACAAGGGTTATTTCCCGCGGTTCCCAGCTCCCTATCCTGCGCGCCTCCGCCTGATCATCATCTGTGTGCGACAAGTTTCCCCTTTTACGTTCGTCGTTCTGTATTCGTTTGATGAGTTCTCGATCATCCTGTTCGATCACACTGCGGCCTAACGCGTATGTCCGTTGAGCGAGCTCCTACACCGCTCCGTCTTCCCATGGGGAACAAATGGTAAACACTGAGTCAGCATCTGCGGTATCCTATGATCTCTGTGAAGAATTGAGAAATTCTACGGACTCTTAATAACATCAGACCCCGGGGCTATGGTCTTAGAGAACGAAACGCGTGGCAAAGCATCTTTCTGTTTTTGGCTTCAGGATGACAGCGCTTCAAGCGTGCCTGGCGGAGCCCTCGCGTTCCCTAAAACACGATCCTCGAAAAAACTCTCCGTACGAATAGGAAGTCTTCCTCTACGGCTGCGTTTCTTTTCTCGAGGAAGTGAATACGAGAAATGGAGAGAGGAAGGAAGCGAGGGTCACGGCCGAGCTCATGGATCAAACTGTGAGCAGTTCTGGGACTCGAGACAATACTGATTTTTTCTAGGAGAAATTCCAACATGGTGATCAACAAGTTAACTCCCTGACGGGATATTCCGCACACTCGAAGAGTCCCTCAGCAGAGGAAGCATGAAATCAAAACTACCTCCCATCCGTGTTCGTATGGGGTGATGACGGGGCTTTTTTTAGGAACCGGATCCCGGAAAAGACATCGCACGTTACCCTTGCACCAACGTCACTCAAAATTAATGAAGACTTCACGTGGTTATCCTTATCCAGAACGTCATTCAGGGTATTCTCTCTCTTCAATCAAAGACATATACTTCCTCAGACAGCGGATTTTTCCATGTACGTGAACATATACAATAGGCACCCGTAACGGTGGCTTCTCTGTTTGCGAATCTTGTTGAGTCCATGCCTAAGCTTTGCTCAGTAAACAGTGTTCTCAGAGCTAACAGCTGGCTTTGTCTCCATCTACCCTGAGTATTGTCTCTCAGTCGGACCCTCAAGATGATGCCAGAAATAAGCACTGCAGAACCGCATTCCCAAGCCATCAGTCAAACGGAGCAGTTTACAGATGATACGGGATGCGGCCACGCCTATTAAGTTGATACCCCATGAAGAGCGCTTGAAGTGCCGAAAGTAAGCCTCGGTACTCTGAAAAGCGCTCAGAGATATTCAGGGAAAACAGCTCCGGCTTTCCGTATTCCGACGAGGGCATGCGCACCCGCTCCGTCGCCTCTCGTGAGGCTCCGAGAAAATCATAATCTTCTCGGCGTGATTCTTCGAATCGAGGGAAGATTTCGATGGCGATTTCCTCCTCTTCGGGATAATATAGGAACAGCGGATAGCGTACCCAACCTTGTTCTCTCTCTTGACCGCTGATCTATTCCGGGGTTTCCGTGAGCTGGGGCTGTTTTTTTCCCACTTCGAGGAAAACTGTGGGACTATTGGTGTATTCGGGGGGCGATGGGTCTATTCTCGAATATTCCGTGCGAGCCAAAGGACTTAAAGATCAAGATCACAAACATCGTCCTCCGGGCCCCGACCACGAATCCACGAGTTCCTCTCGAGTAATCTGCGTCGAGGAAGTTCTTTCGATGAGGGATCGTTGAGAAATTGGAAGCAGTGCGGATAGCGAGCAGAACGGCCCCGCGTGCCGCTACCTGTCCGCCCAGGACAATCCTTCGCGAGAGCTCTCGTAACTCAGTCGGAAGCAAGCATCCCCAAGCTCTGGACATCCTAAACGTCTTCTCCCAGGAGCTTCCTTTGCGATGGATAGCTGAGAGGAGGACGCATGTTTTTCTCCTTTACTCGCAACAATCGGTCAACGATTGCATTTTGTAGACCGACTCGAGGAAAACCCTTCGTTTTTTCTACTTGTTCAACAGAACTACCCGGGAAACGTCTCAAGTCAACCGATCGAGCTCGGAGTGGTCCTAACGGATGCGGGGAAGGATTCCAGTGACTCGTTGCAGTTAAGGCTTGACTCGGTCCAGAGCTCGAAATCGGCGACCGATCACATCAACCTCACAAAAATCGCAGATCTCTTTGCAAAACCTCGTATTCGATGCGATCCTTACGTTACTCCCCGGGAAGCCGAATTCGGAGAATTTCCCGATGGTAAAAAGTTTCAAAACTGGTCCAAATTGATGGCGATGTTTTGGTGAACGTTACGTTACATAGCCCTGCTCTCTGCTCCCTCAGCCTCGCCACGTTTATCCCTTTCATCGCTTTTCCCGTCCTCACTGATCGATCTTACTTTGAAAAAGACTGCCTGATTCGCCGATCCGATCCCGACCCCTCACAGTGAGGAAGGTTCAGGTCTTATTGTTAACCCAGCTGTCACGAGACTATCTTGTCTGTTTCCATGAACAGTGAAGACCAAATCTATCGACTCAGTCAACCGGGAACCCTTGGAGTGTTGGATGAGGGTGCCGGTCTCAGGCAGTCGACACGGCTTGTAGTCATGGTTATGTTGGAGTTGCTATTCCATTCAGCTCGGCGTGTTCACAGGGGAAACTCGAAAGATACGAGTCCAAATGCAACAAAACTCCTACGAGATTACTCCAGAGAGGGAACTATACGTGCTCCGAGAACACGGTGCTTGTGCTGAGAGCGAGCCCACCCGCGGGAAAATGGTTTCCCTCATAATGGGATCTCGAGTGAAACCCAGCTCCCCGAGGACGGCGCGTTTCGATTGCTTCTCCGTGCTGCGACTATTGGTAAACGACAGTTTCTTCCTTCCTTCCGAAGGAGCCGAACAGGTACGCAGGGCCGAATAACCGACGATGGCGAACAGCTCTAAGTAGGGGGATTAGCGGAGACCACTTGCGCTGAGCCGCTATGACTTCAGCGTGATAACGCACGTCGTCAGATTCGAGCAGGTTTATGCAGGCCGCGGACCCGCCATCGGAGGAGTCGGAGCTATTCTCGCCACGTTTCCCTCTAGGCTAGCTGCGGAGCTCGTTGATATTCCCTCGGCGCGAAGCGTCAACAAACCAGTATCTATTGGGAACAACCCTTCGCTTTCATAGCAATGTGCCAACAACTTGGGATTTGGATGTCGACGCGCCGAGCAGAAAAGTGAATGCAGGAACGAATGTTTTCATGCGCTCGATGCGATTCCCCCAACGTTCCCCTCTCAATATCCCATTTGTGTGGATGTTCTCCAGGGTGTTGGCGTCGCTCCGGCGTTTTTCCATCCGCAATTATTTGCGAGTTTCGGGCTTCTACGGCGTGTGGTGCTTCCATGTTCCAGGAACGCAGACATTCATTCGGCCGCGAGTGTTCACACCCTTGACTTCGTTCTGTCAAAGCTAACGACATCTCGAGAGGAATCTCCTCAAGGCTTCCCCCGTTTCGAGTTCGTGTGAGTGCAGGAAACACTGTATCCGAGGAGTCAGCACACCAGACCAGCCACCGCTCCCGAACTTCGAGGTAACGACCTTTATAAATCCGTCACGCGGCCCTCTTCCTGCGAGTAGTTCTCACAACGACGCTCTGTCTTCGAGTGAAACCTCCTGCTGCCCGGGTGGCTCTCACGGGAACACAGCTTATCTTTCTCGTCACTCCGCTCCTAGTGAGGTTGCCGGGACGTCTCTCATCTGGTGACGATCGCGACCGCGAGTATACGCGCCGAAATTTCGCCTTGGGTGAAGCCAGGACACGGCTTTCATTTCGCAATTCCTGGCTTAACAGCGGCCGTCTCGTTCGCACTCCTCGGATAAATGGGTCTTCGGGGACTATGTGTGCGTATGCGCGAGGCGAGATCTATTTTTGCGGGGCTCCTCGTTCGGCGCCATAATGTACGGGCTCCAAACTACGTTTAGCAATTCATTGTTCGCGCTCTTGCTCGCCGCCAAGCTTTGACACGCTTCCTCTCGGCACGGTTTTCGCCGCCTTGTTCTCCTCATCTCATATCTCGCCTGCGTTGCCATAGATGGATAAGGCAGGGCTGGCGAGGCAGATTTTGAAGGATCTCCATGAGCGGAACGGCACCCCTTAGTTGCGTGTTATGGATGATCGCTCATCAACAGCGACCCGAGGATTGCTCGTCGTATATCGGAACGAAAGCGGGGAGCACCATTGTCCGCTTATCTTGGAGTATTCCGACAATCCTGCGGAAGAAATTCATGCTCAGAGAAGCCCCAACGTGCTTGTCGAAACTTCAATATTTCATTATCAGGTACGCGTTTCTATGAAGCGCGTTTGTCGTTTAGTTCCGCTGAAGTTTTCTCTTGTTGGGTGCTCGTTCTCTTCGTTTCGACGCAAGACCTAAATGAAGAGAGCGCCGTTCGGAGTACTTCTATCTCGCAGATCAACAAAACGTCACAACGTTTGATAAATACAGCACCGATGTTTTCCCCGGTCTGACATTTCACGGACGCGCGTTGAGTGCTCTTCGCGACGATCGCTCTCATGTGACGTTCAAAACAGGTGAGAGGAGCAACGCCGAACTTGAGTGCGCTCTTATGTGGCTGTCAGAAGCTGAATTGGAACGCTGACTTTTTCTTCGCGGACCACTCGAAGAGCCAGCGACTTGAGGAGGGAGCTAGCGAGCAATGTTCCCGCTATCCGAGCTTGAAACGGCTCCAATTATTTCGAGTTGCTTCTAGATACTGTCTGGGCGAGGGTGCGTGGCGATGGTGCACTCGCCGATCCGCGGAGTACGTCTACGGAAGAGCGTCATTGAAGTAGATTTTCTCGAGAATCAGTCATTTCTCCATACTGTCGAATCATTCCGTCGTTGCACTCCGTAGTGGGGTCCGTCGAAGGCGCCCAGACTTCTCGGACCTTTTCCGGCTCCACAGACTGGGCGAATCACACTGGGAACGATCGGACCCTCATACACGCCATCCGACAAGGAGCTCTAAATACTCAAACTCCAATAATCATCAGAATGGCAAACGCCTGCGAAAAATCGATGCTGAGTATCATTGCTCTGTGCGTTATCGTCACTGGTCATCTGGACGGATCGGAGTCATTCCCAGGAACGATCGTTATCTCCCCTCTGCAAGTCACTCAAATACAACAGATACCCCGGGCGAAGAGCATGATCACGCTCAATAGTTGACATTATCGAGATGACATTAGCTTTTTCCGCATCAATTGGGGTCATCACGGACCGGTTGGAGCACCCGTAGCTCGAACGGGTCCACAGGCTCAGTGGGTTCTGCTAACTGATAAACTCCCAGCTCAAATCCACAGACGTTATCAGCCCCACCAGTGTGGCCAGCAATTTCAGAGTTGCCAAAGGGGAAAACTAGCGACTTATCGGCATATTCGATCGCGGCCGCTCAACAAATAATCTGATTAGAACCAGTCCGATTCTACGCTGGAAATAATTCAAACTGTTTGCCAGCGATTTCAAGTGGGCTGTAAGGTCGAAACGTCTAGAAGGTATCTTCGAACGATCATCACTAGAGCCTGGAAGTTCAGGCATTCATCATTCTAAACTTCCCATCTATTCATATAGGGGGATGGACATATGAGTCTCTGATGGCGGAGTCCATCAGTTCTCATAGCATTGAGGCATATGTCATCAAGTTATCCAATAATATACCCATGAATTCATGGATTGATGGATGACGACTGATGAATCATGCCTGAACTCCCAAGCTCTATCCATCACGACCCCAAAGACGGAAAACCATAATCAAGATTCAGATAACATTCCGATTCAGGAACTCTCATTATTCTCATGAAGATCGTCAATGGCCAGGATTCCCGGAAACGTTGACCTGACACGAAATCCAAATCACAACTTCATGTGATCGAAATTGCTCTCCAATATTCGAGTTTCCCAGATGAGTTCTTCAGAATATGTCCCGGAACCACGCAACGTACCTTGGCGACTGTCGTTTCCACGTATGATTCATTCCATTCTCTGCCCAGTGTTCGTGGAGTTCGAAGAGTGCACTAAAGGTTCCGCGTTGTTCCGCAGTTTCTCAATGTACTCAAGGTGCGTTCCGGATACACAATCGGAAATATATATGTGAATCGGAGACGATTTCGAGGATCTAGAGGAGGCACAGGGGTAACGAAAGCCACGACGGAGTTTTGGATGGAGGACTGGGGCGGCACTTGTTCAATATCTGGATTCTATTCTGGGCGAGTTATGTGACACGCTGTGCTCGTGAAAACAACCGACGATTGCTCACTCGAATCGGGTCAAACAGTGGCCAGGGTCCTAGCCGAGGGTGGAAATAACAAGACGAACCTCACGCGCTCCCTTCATCCTCCCTCCGTGTGTATCGCTCTAATGAATAACAGCGCTGATGTTGAAAGCGCATGCGAGTGTACGAGAAAGTTGTCCCAATCAATCACACGGGCAGAAGTGAGTTTCTGCATCCCCTCACATGGATGCAACTGAATCTCGCGCCTTCATCCCCTCTGCAAAGCCGTCGAAACAATATCCACGTCGTCTCACGCCTCTCGGCCTGGTCACCACCTGACAATTCTCGCGCCTGCAACCGATGGCCGAGAACCGCTGGCTCAGTTCATCGCTGCAGTTTTTTCAGGGCCTGAGAATCATCTCAACTCGGATAAATTGTAACTACAGGGAGGCTTTTCTTAGTCCAGAATTCTCGAGCCCGATCTTGTTTCGGCCATAACTTTCTCAGTTCTTGGAATATTTTCGAACATCAAGAGGCGATCGATAGAGGGTATCGAGGCGGTCATTTTGATGTGACATCCAAATAGATGTAAATTTAGCTTGGAGGAAACCATTTTTTTTCGAGGTCTCCCTTGAAATCATAGTGAAAACGTCAATATTCATCCGATCGGACTCGTGGGAAAGGACGTAGGGAAATGGAAGCCGGTCATTCGCCCGAGAACCGATCGAAGTTATCTAATATGCTCGAAAAACGGCAAGCGATCGTATCTACCCTTCTTCCAAGGGCCTGCCCGTTGGCTAATTTCGTTTTCTTAGCTTTCCCTCGCTTCTCGTTACTCCTCAGCGGGGCGGAATAGTTACGGAAAAAAAATATTGGTTGTCTTCAAAACAATCTTCAATGTCTTCAATATTGGTCATTTGAATCGCACACCAAAATGACCGCCTCGATACCCTCCATCGATCTTTTCTCGGTTTTCGAAAATATTCCAAGAACTGAGAAAGTGATGGCGAATACAAGATCGGGCTCGGAAATTCCCGACTAAAAAAAGCCACTTCGTATGTGCTCGCCAGATATCAGCCACCCGAGTAGAGCTCAGGTGTTGCTGTACCGTCACAAGTTTTTCACAGTGCAGATCAAGGGGGCTCGTCATGCCTCAGTGGCGAATAACCTTGGGGTTGAGATGTTCCCTCTCCTCCTGGCGAACATTATTCGTCCACGCCACTTCACGGACGCGCATCGCTTTGATTCCGGATTTCTGCGGAACATCTGCGCCTGAGCACCTAGTGTAATTCTTATTCTGTGTAGCGCTGCGCCGCAAAAGGGATTTATAGATACAAAAACCGCGCGGAATTTTTACACTATCAATGAGCGCTCAAGTATTTGGAAGCGAATAGAAGTTTCAGAGAGCCGTTATCAAAAATAAAAGAGCCCGCGCAGCGGGCCGAGCACCCTGAGCGATCAAAGACCTTATTCCATAACTCGCAATGGATTATCGAGAGAAGTATGTAGTTCCGGACAGGCTAACTTCAACCGCTAATAAATGTTGCACGGGATCCTCCTCTGTTGGTCCCCTCCTAATGCCAGCAGCTCCGGAGGTAGGAAATGCTGATGGACCCGCTCGATCGATGAGCAGACACATCAATCGATGCACCAACACCTAAGCCGTTGCAGTTGTTCTTCGTGCACATCCCAACGCCCCATCATTCGTTGAATTGACTCCATCCGAAAAGCGGAGCCGTCCTCGAAAATTTTTTCGCTGCTTTCGGGAATCGAACCAACTTCCCTTCTGCTTGCTCTCTGTGGTTGCGTAGTACCAGTTCAAGCCTCTGAGCTACAGGAATATCGAGCGAAGCGGAAGAAATGAGATTCACTAACATGTGGTCGGGACTTGATTGCTCCCATCGTTAAGGGCGAGGGCGTTTCGGAACGGATATTTCCGTTGGAAGGCACCGAATATCGCGGAGTGCTCGAGGGAGTAACGTACTCCGAGAACAAAGGAACGATGCCTTACTGCATCGAGCAGCAGCGCCCTAAGGGAAGGTGAGCAGATTAGGTCAGCCGTTCGATTGCTCTAAGGGCGTATTTCGGCGCGAGCTGAATTCTACGATTGTCGGAGTCCCCTCTCCACGTCGTCAGAGTTGCGCTTGCTCACTTGTTCATTCCCCCAAGAAGTCGGAAACGTGAAGGAGCATTGAGCTACCGAGTCCGGTGGGACGAGGAACGGGCGGAATCTTCGAGAACTCAACTCGCCGTTGTAGTTCAGTCAGCAGGTACCAGCACCCATGTATACAGCGATAGTGGCGGCTCAAGAAATGTTTCGCCTGAAAGCACATGAGGGCAAGCAGAACAAGAGTGTCTAACAGTGCAAGCTCGTCAATCTCCTGTCGGCGTAGGACGAAGCCAATCAGCGGAATGGGTGGAGGTGTATTCGTTCTCCGGCTGGACGGCGGCCCGGTTGTTGGGTAGGTCGGTCGGTCGGCCCGCTTGCCTGCTCCGTACGAGCCGAGCGGACTTTCTGGGCATTGCTCTTAGAATACAATTCATACTCGTCTTTGTCCTCAACGGAAGTCCGCCAGACGAATCCGCCGGTTTCCCGAACGCGGCTGACATCTCGGGTTGTCAGAAACGGAGCGACCGACCGGCTGACCGATCCGCGGCAGCGTGAGGGAATAGAACAAAACCACCACAGGAAGCTGTAGATGAAGGACAACCTGTTTGCACTCCACTTACGATAGAGACAAAAACCAGGCCCTCACTCGGAGTTTTTTACTTGCAGACCAGAGGGGGGAAGGGTGAATATTATGATGTAAATTGAATAAGGTCATCCAATTTATACTTGATTGCCGTCATGAAATGTCTGTCATTTGCATTTTGAATCAAAGCGCCCAGGGCATGAAGACGAACGCACAGGCAGGCACATCATAAGGCCCGAAGGGAATAACGGTTCCTGTGGAAACCTCGGCGGTTCGTTCCTGGATTTGAACTTCGAATCGAATGGTCGAGAGTGCCCAGTTTGCCATGAATAAATAAGATAAATAATGAATCGGGGCGGATTCCCATGACATCATTCTCAGTGCACACGCAGTTCTGAAAGCTCGCGTGCGTTGAGCCAGTGTTATCGATGGAGCGCCATTTCCGAAACGTTGAAGTAGATCGGGGGGTCGAGGGAAGCCGCGGATGTGTAGAAAGAGGGGTGAACTGCGGTCTCCACGCTGCACCCACCAACGAACTCTCTGACGCGAGACCAGTGGCGTGTTCTGGATTCATCCATTTTACTTTGGATTCGCCATCTGCTGAAAAATGGCACCCATTCCATATGAGGTGTGATGTATGTAGGAAAATCGTCGGTGTCTTCTGCCCCTGTGTTCAAAGTTGAAACATGGGATGTAGCAGACGATGGTCCAGGCGACATCAACGCTGGGATTCGGATGACTCGAAAAAAATTTAGAAAGGAATACGGTCAACCATTTATCGTTTTATACAAGAGTGTCTATTGAATTTGTTCAGATGAGCTCCTTTGGGGAGTACTCTCCATCCAGAGGGAAGCACATGAATCGGACACTTATTGAGTTTCCTCGGAACTAGAAAACTAGAGGAGCGATAAACGACATTATTCCTGGCACGAAGTGATATATTTAACTTTCGGGCAGCTGGAGCGGGTCACAAAGGAATCACACATACTTTGGCAATGGAGGATGATCCCGGAGCTCATTCTCTGTGTCATATATATGTATAGATGAGGTAGAGAGAACTCCTATCACAGTCACACTCCGAGTCAATTCTCTAGGCAGAACGCTATTGAAGGTTATCCAGCGCAAGACGGTGTCGAGTGAGCCGGGGACACCATGGATTATAGAAGGCGACAACAAAGCCGATGAGGATCTTTTATTTTACGATCGTGGCCCCAAATAACAAAATTGGCCAGCACCAAAGTATGGCTTATTTCTCGCTGTATTCTACGCTCTACACTGATGTTGCGGAATACGAGCGGAGGGGGCACGAAACTGGTTGTGATTCCTGATGCTCATCTTCGTATTGGCACGATGCGGAGTTGCGACGGAATAAAGTTTCATATCGACCTGACTCGTCTGTGCCTATTTTGGCGACATCGACCATGGTATAGTAGTGTAAACTGCACGGAACCTTGTCTGGGAAAAATGATGCGCTCAACCATCGTAAGCTTTTGTGAGAGTTATATATTCAGGCAATGATGAAACCAAGATTGGCCACAATCTTGAAATGGTTTCCTTAGACAAGATCTCATGTGGCGTTTGAGCCTGATAACACTAGAACTAATTAGAATTCCTGGACACTTTCTATAGGGACAAATCGTTTACGCTCCCTTTGCATTCCAGGGCGGCTGCATTCCTGTTCACTTTGCGTCCATAAGCCTCTTAACGCTCGGAATCACAACAAACTATGCATCGTCACAGATTGGACCCAGCGCGGGCTCTGCAGTTGTTTGGATAAAAATTTACAACGAAGAAACATTTTGTAGGCAAACATGTGTTGTGAGATTATGATGGGACACAGAGCTCAGTCAGGCGAATGATGGTCCAGCTATTTATCATCCAACCTGACTGGTGAACTGAGAATATTTGTTTTGGACTGTTTTTTCGGGCCGATTAGAAGAACGCTTCGCACTGCCAATGCTCCCATGTTCAATTATCGCTCCCAGAACCGTGGATTCCATTCTTCGTATGAATCGGATGATCAATAACCCGAAAGTACATCGCCGCTCTTCCATCTGTCGAGAATGCCATGTAAAATCGTGGTAGAGGAGTGATCTGTGCTGAGGACTCCCTCGTTGCTCATGAATCATGCTCGAGGAAATCTTTGCGTTTCATCAGAAGGAACATCTAAAGTTGTCCATGCCTGGTAACTGAATTTACCCGAGTCGCCGCTGAGGAGAGGCACGAAGTGGGAGCTGGGGATGAGCCGAGAGCTTGTGTGCGTATACACGAGCATGATCTGTTGTCCTAAGGGACTATTCTCCCGTGGTCTCTGCCCGATTCCCATACCAAGCCCACACGGATCGAACATGAATTTTACCCCTGCGCAAACTCCTTCACTCGGAGAATTGCGATCCAGAATATTGGAGATGTACCGCTCTGCATCTGGGCTCCTCAATTGAAGTCGTGCGCTGAATATCTAGTGTACCACTACCGATCGTCCTCAGCAAACTACGCATCCAGTTTTGGTTCCCCGGAAATGTTTCTCTGCCTCAATTCCCTTTCGTTCGGGAGGATATTCTTCTTTCGCACAGCTTGTACATTGTTCCGAAACCCGACCCAGAACCTTGTTTTTGAGAAGGTCACAGTACACCAGTACCTCTGTGATGTAAATTAGGTCAGGATTGATACACATCCCCGCTCCAGACTCCGCCTCTGGATCGTGCCAACTACTCACATCTAGAACGCTCGGACAGCTCATTTATTCTCCAGCGTCGATAGCGATGACGAACTGAATTCCATCGGAGGTCCTCACGAATCGCTACTCCTTTCCTTCACAATAACACCCGACAGCAAAGAGTCTACTTGGTTTGCATACCATTAGACTTACATCGCTTCCAAGGCGAGTCTTGCGCGGGGATAAACTGAACCATCAGAGAGAAGTTTCGATCTGAAAGTCATGGACGTAAGAGCCCTTGCGTAATCTTCCCGATATCGTTTGAAGTCATGAAATCTGCGGGAACGATCCCGCAAATCAAAACAGAGCTCAGCCACGTAGAGCGCTTGAGAACGGCAACGGTGATGCTCGATCGCTGGCACGAGCTTTATCGTGCGAGCACCATAGCGTATTCGCCCGACGCTGGATTTCGAGAGTTCGGTCTCCGAGTAGTGTTTTACTTCTGCAAAACTTTCACGGTGGTCCCCAAGAGGCACCTCACCCCAAACTGGCCCACAAGCATGCATGATCATGGGGAGCATCCCAAGTGACTGTAAAGTTCAGTGCATTGTTACCGTCTACGGGCGCCTAAGGAGCATCTGGCAAAGTTCTCAAAGAGCGCGTCCCGATCCGAGAAAGGAGGCACGGAGGAAGGAAAAGAGAGTCGCGTGGTTCGACCAAAGGAAGTGAGCGTCGGCGCACGGAAGCTCTCGTGGAAGCCCAACAATATATTACCTCCATGTGTAAGTCTGTACCGCTACGGAATTCCATCGTTAGGGAAGAAAATGGAAACACGAAACGAACTCGTCTCTGAGCAGGGCCCGGAGGAGCTCACGAATATCAGTCCCGCATTGGACCCAATTATTCGGAGCATAGGATTTGAGGTGGAAATATTGAGAACAGGACTGGTAAAGCTTCTTATCTGTTTCCAGTTCAGACCTGTCGACGCCGCTTCAGGTCGGAAACTCGGAATTCTAGAGTAGATATTCCCGAGAGTCCGACTCCTGTGGCCAGCAGATCGAAGCGGAGTTGAAGGTTTCTCCCTCTCCCGCAATCATCTGCAGTTTTGAACTGCAGTTTGGCTCTCCCAGGCGACGGCAATGGGTCCATGGATTTCCCACGGAGAACAAGCAATGGTACTTCCGAGACCGGGCTCCCATATCGAATATGACTTCATGAAGGGTGCAATAAAGTTACCGTCACTTTCTCTAAAAACTGAGTCTGCGGAGCGACGAGCTTTCGCAGAATTTCGGAGCGGAGGTTCATTCGCTGAGCAGGGCCGCCTGCTGGAATCAAGAACCAGCTTTATGTGGTTTGAACTTTTCTTAAAACTTGGAACTGTAAAGCCTGGAGTTCCAGTGACGCTGTTGGGCAACAACTGGGAATAGGTGCCGAGGTTGAGAGCGGAATATTTTGGGTTTTTTCAATGAAGGGATGACTTCGTGGAGAATCCAGAGATCCGACTCCTCATTCGAAAACGTCATAGTCATCTTATACAGCCGGGAGTCTGGAGCAGATTGCCAAGGCCAGATCATCCCAGCGCTGGCGGCGCAATTGAGTGAGCTGCAAGATGCCGAGAAACTGGCTCGAATCGAGTTCGGTCTCATTCCCGAGAAGGGTCATCCGTATTCATGCCTGAAGCCCGAAGTCGGTCACATCTTTCAGCATGATCTCGTCAACGGTTGTCCTGCTCAGCAGACTTTTGTATCACTCACATTGGCGGATCTCAATGAGTACACTCAATGGAACACCCAGCTTCCAACAGTTGATGTTATTCTCAGAGCAAGAGAAAAAAACTGCTGTATTCATACGGCGACAACTAGTACCAGAAATCGGTCGGAACTGAGGCATAAATCATCGACGTTAGGAAGACTTCGAACAGCAAAATAAGCTAAAAGAACAGAGTTCAATCACTCTGCGGCGCTAGGCTAATTCACACCGAGGATACGAGTAAAATGAATTGCACGTATATGCGTTTTTTTACTACGGAACCGCAGTTTTCAGTTGCAGTGACCCGAAAACTGCATCTCTCGGAAACGGCAATTTGTTTGCGAGGCCTAAGCACCACCTGCAAGGCTGGAATGCTAGCCGACTCCTTCCCTAGGGGTCTCTTCTCGAATGCATTGCAATCGGAGAAATCCAGTTCCTGTCCATGGGATAAGTTCACGGGGAAACTTCTTTCGGAGATGAGATGACACCCATATGATATGCTCGAATGACCAGCCTCCCGGAGTGAGGAAGCGCCGAGTCGTGTACAAGTTATCACAACTTTATGGGCGACCTCCCCGTGTCGTCGATTCTTCACGTTTCACTCTTCATTTTCAGGACCACCCACAAAAGAGATCGAATGAGAGCAAAAAGCTCGGGAGTGTCGGCAGCAGGGAGCGAGACGAATCTTACACAAACCCAGGCAACAAGACCAAGCTCTAAGTTATCCCACTCAAAAACAGCTTATATATCCTTAGTTTTGGAATCTTAGCGTCTCACTGAGGAACGTCGCACCCCCGCGACACGGTCACGTTGCGCTAAATGTGGGCTTAGCGGATAACTTTGTGGTCACCGGAATTTGTGGAAGAAGAATTTAGGTTTTCTGATGGAACGATGGTTCCGGAGTCTGGTTTGGCTCGATAACCGCGAGCTTGGTGTTTGCCTTGGTATTCTTGGGGAAGTTAGAAGTTCCGACCTCGCGCCCCTTGGACAGCCGGCGCGAGGGGGGGAAGTGGAAGGGGGTGAGATAGATCCTCAATGTCGTGCTCGACGAGACTCGAGTCGGCTTGACTCAACTCAACGACTTCGTCTTGCTCAGGGATGAATTGTTGTCTCTCCGAAGCGGTTCATTTTCTCGGGCGATTCCTCCTTCGGCTCTTCTTTGTGCCCGATCTTGTTCGCACTCGTGTTCGTGCTCACTCGCCCTCCCCTTTCAGATTCCTTCAAACTAAGAGGCTGAAGGAGTCGCAACCGGTGGTCCGAAGTGGCGACAGTTGTCACTGCCGTTGCAACGTAGTGGTAAGAACTCTCTCCAGCCATTCTCCACGTTGATCGCAACGAATCGGAGCGTCGGACCTATCAGTTGGATCCGGCAGATGTTGACCACGTTTAACTAAGAGGGAAGAGGGCGGCCATCGAGCCCTGAAGGAGTCGCTGGCCTCGATGCGCCCCCTGAATCTCGTCACTGGACCCTGATCGTAGAGCTGGTCTGAGCCGATATTCATTTAAATCCGCCCAAGCTCGTTAGCTATCCCTCCTCATGCGATAATCATCACGGATATGAAGGACAGCACTTAGAGGAGAATCATTTATGGCTTCGTTGCCCCTCTCCGCGGTCTCATTCGAATCGCATTCGCAACTGCGTAGATTCGAAGCGAGCCGAAGTGGGACGAAAACTTGTCGAGTTGCTCGTTCGAATTCACGTCCCCTAGGATGTTTGCTTGAGCAAATACCTCTAAACATGGTCGCGCGTACACTAGGAGCAATTCTTTCCCGGGGAAGGATTCGCAAATATGTCTGATGCGCATGTGGGATGTTTTGATTGCACAACGGAGCGAAACCGTGACCTAAATCGCTAAGAGGCAGGACCGCGATTCTCCCCAAGAGCTCCGCATCCTCGACGGTAGCCGTCTTAGTCAACCTGTTCGTGAGCTTTCTCGTTCGAACAAACAGTCTCAGCAACATCCACGCTTCCGCCATCCTCATGTCGGACTGCCTCGGTGTCTCTGATCTGGTTCTCAACCCGGATGGAATGGAAAAGACAGATGAATGAACGAGCCGCGCTCGGACTCTCCTGAGTGATGAACTCATCGTTCGAGCGCTCATCGGGGATCGACGGCTCGAATCGGAACGAGCTGACTCCACTCCACGCTAATTACCCTCGCCGGAGCGTTTCCGGCGATCTCCGCGAGGGGGGCCCGACGAAACGTGACAGTCACCTGGTCAGCGGCCTTGCGAGGACACTCCATAGGTGAGAGATCCCCGCTCGAAAACCGCAGTGTTATGTCGACAAACACAACTTATAAGCCTCCTTGTCCTTCAGGGAATCGGGTTCGGATCCCTCCCGAAAATAGTCTTGAGATGAAGATCTATGATATGACCGAGAATTCTCGAGAGGCTCCGGATCAATCGTCGGATCTAGATGACCGGACAATGAAACTGAAGTCGCAGCGTGATGCTCCTTGACGCGCCAGGCAGCAGCCCGGAGAGTGAATAGGCAGTAAGTGCATCCGGGGCAACACGTGCAGCGCCCGAGCGAGAGGCAAGCCGCTCCAGAAGCAATTACCTCCACTCCTACTTTATTCCTTTCTCGTTTCCTCGATCAGCAAGGTCCACTCGCCCGCTTGGTCGTACGACGATAATCAACGAAGCAAGCTCCTCTTTCAGGAAAGATCGTCCTTACGAGATTCTCAAGCGCGAGAGGGTCGTATCATAGCAATGAGATCTGCATGCGCCAGGGGGAAACGAGCTCACGTTTCCTTATGAGCACACACCGAATCCCGGGGCAACGGTTCTCGAGTCGAGAGCAAAAGCCAACCCGAATTTCGTGTTCGCTCCCCCTTCCGCAGAATCAACCGGCTCTCGCCCCATTCCTACAAATTTTGGAGACTACGTACTCTGAAGAGCGAGGAAATCACTGCAAGAATCAAGTCGGATGGGGTGGGATCGCTAGAAACATCAGAGGATAGAGGAACGGGCTCCAGGAAGTAATCAGCGTTGGAGGCAGTTGCGGCACGCTAACGAGCGCAAAGGGACGGCGTTGGCGGCGGCAACGACACCGTGAAGAAATGTTACAGGCAATCCATTCAACAATGTCGTGTTCGCCTCCCCCCTGCGGGAGGAATCCGATCTGTGACCTCTCAGTCTGTCCCCTATTCCGTCGAAGCTACGTGACCCTGAGTTCGACTCGGAGTTCAGAGCCCGAATCAGTCACAGCTATGCCAATGCACATCTGCACTGTTAGATTACCCACATATTTCGCTCCGATCCAAACTCCGAGAACTTTCCCTTCTCCCTCCCTCTCTCTCTCTCCGAGCCAGAGTAGAAATGCGCTAATTCTTGACCGAGCGCTGCGCAGACGAAGACGATGAAGAATCTCTCCACCTAGATGAGTGGGGTTTGAGCCGGAGCACGTCTTCTCGAGCTCGCGCTCTTGTCAGTTTCCTGTCTTTCTCCGTTTCCTCCCCTCTGGATATGTGTCTGTGTTTGCATGGCTGGCTGGCTCCCTGCCAGGCTTTGCGGTGCTCACAGAACCCGTTTGTCGTTTCGGTGAAAGTCGACGACGCACCCGCCGTTGTTTGTTCCGGTGTTTGTTGTTCCATAAACATTCATCGCACTCCGCCGGTCTCATTAAATGTGTAAACCATGTAGCTGTACGCTCGCCATCGGCCCAAGTTACACCGTTCCACTTTGTTCCGGACTAGAAAGGAGCGGTCCCCACGGAAGTTTCGGCGTCACTCTACTGACCTTGCCTCGGGTCGCTATAATTTCGTCTCCATGCAAAAGTTTTCATCAACGGTCCCGGAGTGGGTGCGACCTCCACCGCTCTGTTCTCAGTGGGAGAGTAGGTTCGCTGCTCGACGGATCCCAAAGTTGAAATCTCTTTTTTTTCCGGAATCGGAACAAACTTCATCGCAGGCAGGCGTTCCGCGGATCCTCGAAAGCACTGCCATACTCGCGGTGAGCGCTATCCGAGGCGAACATGCGCTTTGAACGCTAAAAACGTCGGATGGCCCCGCATGGTTCAGGCTTCCGGCAACCCGCGCTCGAATGCAAGCCCTACATGTGCGCTGCAAGGAAGCGCTATTCAGCGGATGAAGCCTCCCACGAAGCCGTGCAACGCAAAGCACTGACCTCGAGATGATGCAGGAAGAAGATCGCGCGCAACCTTGGAATGCTGCCATGAGTCTTCCGAGAACGTAACACAAACTTGCACATCCATAGCAGTTCATCGATGACGAGGAGTCTCACTCAAGTTTGATGAGGTTCCATCGTCAAATACAACTACAGTGATGGAACTCACATGTCCACTTATAGGTTCTTATATCGGCTACACTTTCTCATAGCCCACATACAGGAAGGCAAGACAATCGTGCCGACTGAAAAACCATCGCCACTATGGTAGCTCCATGAAGGTCTGACGGCCATGCTTCTAGTGGCCGGAACAAAAGCACCGCACGCCGTCTCAGGAAATTGATCAACTCTTCGATTCGTCTTCGTTCAGCAAACTTGACGCCTCCAGCGAAAGCTTCGACAAACTCTACCACGTCAGTCTATGATGGCCCGGAACCGCGGTCACTTGGAGTAAAAATCCAAGGATAAGGGCTTCTGTGGCGAGTACTCCTGCCACCGACGCTTGCCCTGAGCGATGGATGAAGATTCGCCGACAGAGCGTTGGAGCAGCTTCCAAAGTAGCATCCGAGTGGTTATTCCAGGTTTGTGTCCCAGAAGTCGAGTTCGCTGCTCCTCTAGAACCAGGCTGGTTTCGCTTCTTCGCAGGCAGTACCAACATGATGCGAACAAAACTTGAGGGGAACTGATTTGGATCATGAGTTTTCCTAACCAAGTCTGAGGTCAAACTCCCAAGTCATTAAGGGAGCTCCTCCCGTGACTCGACACCGGACGTTTCCTCGTTACAGGATCGGCTGCGGCAAAGCGTATCCGTTTTAACTTTGTGCTCCTAGTGAAAGTAGCGGCTTATCTTCATTGGATTACGATGTGCGGAGCGGGTTCACGCCGATCTCAAGAAAGGAGGATTAGCCACCGCTCTGAACACTCGGGTTAGATGGGATCCTCCGGAGTCTCTCGTATTTTCTGAAAACTGTCTCCTTGCCATGCGAACCGGCCGGAGAGTTACTCTGCTTCGGGAAGCAAGCGTCCGAGAAGTTTCCAAGTAAGAGAATTTGAAAGGACTGCTTGATCGAGGCATTCCCATGCGTAGTTCGAGAAAAAAGCGGAAGGCGGGCTTTCCAGTGCCCTCCTACCTCAAGATGCTTATCGGAGAGAGCCATGCTCCCGATGCCGGATGCCAGCGCGGCGGAAGAGGACCTGCGGTAAACGAGTGGATTCGGACAATACGTCACAAGATCCGGGCATGCTGTATTCGTCATGGTACTGTGGAGATGTGTATGCACCATGTATGGTGGATCTGAAATGCGCAAATGGGAAGAGTCCAACGCGGATCTGATCGAAGACGGTCTCCCCAGCAAATTTCAGAATCGAATGAGAGTTTCTCCCTCAAGTTATCATCCTTCCGAAGAAGCTTGATGCAGGATCGGTCAAGGACGGAACCGAATCTCCGAACGTGGCGCGGTCTCGGAAGAGAGGTTTTCACGTCGGAATTGTTTCGGAGTAATGCTGGAGAGTATTCGTAGCCGCTGCTGAATAATTCTTCAATCGGTGACATTTTCCTCGGCGCTGCGAGAGGCAACAACTCACCATCGGAAGCTTCGTATCAGCTCCTCGATGAGCTGAAAAACTCGACCTAAGGCAATGCGAACGATCAGAAACGTCTGTTTACCGACCTGCTGTGGCGGCACCACCGCTGGTCGGGAGGAAACGTGTATGTATTAATATTAATAATGAAACCATGCAATGCCCCAGTGGACTGGCAAGGTCAACCGGACGCGTAATCAGGACAGATATTTTTGGTGAAAATATATCATCAACAATAAAATTTATTTTATTCCTCTCTCCATCTGCTTCTTTCACACTCGTGTCCCCAAACTTTAAGACCATACATTTGGAGGTTTCTGGTCACGCATTCGGGGCCTATACAACTGTTCCCAGCTTTGTCCGCACCCGTTTGTCCTCGAAACGAGATAACTGGCTGCAGCTAAGTCACTTCCCATGCACTTCAGCTGTTGCGGTCGACGCGACTCCGAATAGCCCGCACCCTCAAAAAGTAACAGACAACTTCGACATACTCTGTCGTTACAGTTCAGCAACGAACCCGGGGAGCTCCCAATTCAATAGGCGGAAAAAATGAAGCTTCCGATCGAGCGAAGAAGTCGACGCGTGTATTATGATTCGTAACTGCGGACGAAGGGATGAATCATGCTGTTTGCGGAGGCAATCGAAGATTGGTGGAGAAAGTCGTCATTTCGCAAGTTGATCAAAGCTCATGGGATAGGTCTTCCGGAAAATTGTTCATGATGATGAGGATGGGCAGTCACAGATGTCGGCGAGATCAACGGTCCCGCGAATAGAAAGGTGCCAAGCTCAAACGTAAACAGCGACGTCGACGAAGGTTTTGCGCTCCACGATTTCGCTCCGAGTTCGTTGCGCTCACTGTTTGGCACCGGCAAGCTAGAGACCCCCGGTAACGGGTCGTGGCTCACGCTGATGTACAAACACATGCATACACAAGTGTTGGCCAGTTCCGACGGTCAACCAAAGTGTCAACACAGACCAACCAGGCGAACGAGTGAGCGAGCAACCAGGCAGCGGCAACAAGTCGGTCGCCAGAGAGCCGGACAGACTCAGCAGCCGACTGGTTGGGGCCTCCCTAAGTGACAAGAGCTCTCCTTTTCGTTTCCTTGGCGACCATTCAAGCCTCAATCCTATTTCGAGCCCGCTCCCGAGCTTCTTGTCTGTATTTTTCGGGACGGATTTGAATGCGTCCGAGCGTCGCGCGAAGGAAACCCCGGAATGTTTGTGAATTCTTCCGTCTTTCCCGTATCGTTGTCCACTCCTTCCTGTTTTCAGTTTCAACCCACTCGCTGTCCCAGCTTTCAAGCATCGGCCTGGTCTCGATGCAAACGTCCTCTTTCTCCTCGCGTTGTTCAACGGCCACCGTTTCCTCGTGCCCGCACGCCGCTCCTCTGATTTGTTCGTTTTTTGATTCTTTCGGACCCTGCCCATTTGTGTTACAAGCTGACTATGAGTTTTTGTGGATTGGCAAAGTGCCATTTGTGATTATGCCCGATGTCGACTACGACCTTGGTGTAGAAAGGCAGCGCTTGGCGCCCAACTACAGAGTACTTGGCCGTCGTGAGGCCATCGCGATTCATCCTGTACGATGCCATCCGAATGAACGTCATCCTTGAAGGGAAAAATCGAGAGTTAGAGTCAAACCTCATTGATGTCGGATCCAGCCCTTCTCGAAGTGCCCCGGGTGTTTCTGAGAACGCTTCGCTCAGGACTGGTTACACCCGTTCCAATCCACGTCAAGTGTTCCGGGAAATTCGCTTTCTGTAACTTGATAAGCTCCGATGGGAGCTTCATCCGGATGTTGAGCTTGGCGCCGCTTCCGAGCGGCCAGAAGTCGTCGACTCAGAGCGACGGAACCGAAAGCTCAGGCTTGACATGACGGAAAGACGAACTCCTTTTTGCTCCATTGCGGGAACTAGACCGGCGAGCCAAGCGTGAGCGACTGCTCCCGTCTGTGTTAAGCTCTAGCCGCCGTTGGATTCGAGCTCGAAACTTTGGAACCTTCCAACTGTTCCCTACAAAAGCAACGATAGGCGAAAATCGAGTTTTATCACCACTCCGTAGAGTATGAGTCTTCGAAGTTCTCTTCCGCCCGGAATTAGCTCGACAGCAGCAAACCATGAAATATGGGAACTGTGTAGCGTTGTGTCCGGAATGGATACTCGAAAGTAAAGGCGGGGACGGAGGCTTCGAACATAATGAATGAGCCTTCCCTGACAGTGATGGAAAATGAACGGAAATCTGCAGTCGGATTCCTCTTACGCTGCGCTCAATATATCAAGCAGATCTGCGAACAGAGCAAAAGGAGAGTCGAGCCAAGCTTCGAACCTGATGTTGTTAGGAGACTCCGGTCGATGGGCGTGCCGAATCATCGTGTATCTGCCAACGGAAGCTGGAGGTCGAACTATCTTCAATTTCTTATGTTTTATCCTGCGGAGGAATTTCTCTGGTCAGCGGGAGCCTTCAAACACTGAAGCGTCGGATTCCGGTTCCTAGGAAAGCTGAGGTTTTCCGAGATGCACTCACCTATGTGCCATATCATCATCTTCGCCGCCCCAACCCCAGTACAAATTCGAGTACCCGTTGAGCTGGACGAAATCTCGCACCGACACGGAGAAAACTCCGCCTACCAACTGTACATAAGGTAACCTGGATGAGAGAGAAGAGAACGGGTGTTATCAGAGATTCAAATGCGCAGCAGAAGCAATACGCAGCTCTCATGAGCAGCAGGAGTTGAAGAACGGCCAAACAGCTCGATCCAATCGAAAGTTAGGAGAGATACTTGGAATAACTTGGCGGATCTAAATTAGTTCAACTGAGTTCTGACGGGCTGTGGGACTCGTGGAACGAGCCGAATACATCTGAGATTTCGTATGTTCTTGATTGACATGGTTTCTCATAGAAGTTCCGGGCTGAATTCGGAAGATCATAGGCTGAGCTACTCACGTGTAGTTGAACTTGTCCACAGCGACGGACATGTGTCTTGGTAGAGTTGGACACGAATATAGGTTACGGTCGTCTTCGGGTATGAGATCGACGTCGTGAAAAACTAGACACTCGTAATCCTTCGAGTCCTGAAGAGCTTCTCTAGCACCAGCGTTCAAGAGCACACCCTTGTTGAACGTGTCGTTGCCGAACTGGGAGAGGTTTGACAACACGTACGTTAGAGAACAGAGTGAGCATAGCGCTCTCGATTCGCTTGACATTGAATTGAGAGGAGGAATAGATGGTGAGATTTCTCGAAAGATAATTCAACCCACGATGAGAAAACACGCCGGAACTGGGGTGCAATACTCACCTGTTCGATCACGAATACTTTGTAAGCCAACAGCTGCCGCTGGAGAATCGGATGGAGATGTTGCAGAAGTAGAGTTAGATGCTCCGCACGGTCTCGAAATGGAATAATGATGGCAACACGATGACGTGAGGTGCAAGACGATGGCGACCACCAGCCACCAGGCTGGACCTGACTCAACGCCGAGGCCCCTTCCCATCGGCTGTCATTCGTCCGGTCGGAGAAATCTACCTTCAGGCGGCCACCTGTTACAATCAGATACTGAGATGGTTTTCTGCAGCGCTCGTCTCTTTCCTACAATAGGACGTGATACGACGTTCTCGTGATCTCTAGACGGATCTATTTCAAGCTCAGTCCTTATCGGCCTTGCGTAGGCGCAGAGCTAGGTGTAGGTCCAATTACGGTCTCTTTATATTTCGCATTACCGCCCTATCTCTGACTTTTTCCACTTTCTGATTCCAGCGTCAATTTATCACCGAGGGCCCGTTTATGAACTCGCTCTTCATTAAGGTGCCGGACGGGATTTGTTATCGCGAACGTGGCTCTGTCTGAGCCCCGAGAATTCTGTTCTGGTTTCGTAGTCTCTCAATCATGCGAACGTCATACGGCCTCGAGAAACTTCTTCCACCCAAAGTTTGGTGGAGGCGGCGGCTGCGCAATCCGGGAACTCGCCGAACGGTCAGTCGGAGATTCGATTCTGCGCTGGGTAGACCATTCTGTACCTCTCATCCAGGCGAATCATTCTAGGGCGGTTGACTCTGATCGAACAGCTGCAGAGTTTCCTATCCACAACAGGAGGGAATATCGGCGGGAAGCAACGGAAGCTCTGACAGCTGCGTGGAAGACAGCAACGGCGTTGCTTCCAGAAATAAATATATTGTGGACGTGGACCGGGACCTAGCGCGAGGTTTGATGAAAAATAGTTTGAGCTGTTTGCTCAATGCCCTACATCGCTTGACGTGCTCGATAACCTCGATGTTGTTGACGGTATCGATGTTGATGACAACGACGCTGAGTGTCACGGAAACAATGAAGCCTTTGTTTCGACCTTCCGGACCCCCTACGACGCATAGCTGCCGGCTGCTAATCGGCGAAGCGGTCTGACCGTTGTTAGGCTGCCTACATCATCGTTACGAGAAGCAACAACGGAAAGTAAACTCATGAAGCCCTGGCCGAATTCGAAGTAATGTTCGAATCCGCTCAGTGCCCAACCAGGGAGAGTTGAGGCCGGACGAGAATCAGAGGGATCTTTCCGATCCCACGCGTTATCAGCACACGATTCGCTTGACGCAATTATTCAGTCGGGCGTCGACAAAGCAAACTGTTAATACCCGCACAGATGTGCGAGAAGAAGAATGCGACCTTCATCCGTATTGTCCAAGGCGCTGGCGGCTCGATCAAGTGGAACTGTCAGCCTTTCAGGCCGCGATCTGTTTGAGAGTGGAACTGTGAAACGATGATTGCGAGGTTGAAAAGATTGCTGGGTTGTCGAGCGTTGCTGGACCGGTGGCAGTCGGCTGCTGGTAGTGGCGGTTGGTGGGGCTCTACGATGTTTGAGTTGATGTCGAACTCTCATCAAGCACCAGGGTTCGTTCATGGAGCCGCTGTCAAGAAGATCGCCGTTGGGTCGAGGAAGTGCGACGTCTGGAACACGAGCCCCAGCGGCAGCTTTCGTCGTCTCTCGAGAGAAACAACTGCTGATGCTCGCTAAAATGATTCGACGCCGATGGTTTTCGCTGGTCTCTAAAGCTAGGAGCACTTGAGTCAAATGAGTTTGCTGGTGTTCGAGCGATAGGAGTTGTTTTGACTCTGCAGTCCGACACCGACTTTGTGTACGCTTGTTCCGAAACTGCTCGCGTTCTGCAGTCAACCCTCGCTGGCCACATCAAACAGTTGACCCCAACGAGTTAGAAGTGGAGTGATTCGACGCAGAATGACGCTGCTCTAGCTCGCCCATATAGGATCCACTCGGACCAAAAACATTCGGAGTCGGAATTGCTCCGTCTTCCCCCGATGATCTGAGACCCAGAGGAATGCAAGTATCCAGTGTTTCTCAGAGCGTTGGGAAATCGGCTGCTCCCGCTTTTGTTGTCTGTCTCCCACAGGGGTCGACCTGTCATGAGCCAAGAGATCCTCATGGGCGTTTTCTCGAGCAGAATGGGAAACATTGAATCCAATCTCGGGCTAGAAACCACGTTGGTGCACCCCTGGAATGGATTTCTTTCGGGACGGGAAGGGATCACACCGTTCCAGAAACGAAACATAAGCGATGCTCCGCGGAATCCGGATATGCACAACCAGTCCTAGCCAGGTTGCTGATCTGAGCAAGCTCCCGGACTGCTGAAACTGATTCGTCCGTAAATCTGAGTCCGATGAACACCATGAAAAGAGCTTTCAGACAGTAATGGTCTGTCTTCATCCTCGGATGATTTTCTATGAACTCTGCCTGGAGGAGCACTTCTTGTAGCCTACCACGCTCGCGGCGTCTTGGGCGATCGTTTTCTTTTTAAGAAAACTCGGAGCTGGATAACTGCATCCGGCAGAGAAGCTCCATTTCCTCAGCTTCGGTTGGCAAGAAGACTTCTCTGGGAGTCCTCTCGCGACTAGAGGAAATCCCCGCATCAATATCTCTTTTTTGCTTCAAGTTATGAAATCTCCGGTCGGGTTTTTGATGTACCTCTCCTAATCGCAGATCTCCGAGGACTCCGCCAACTCGATTGGATCGAAATTATATTCGCTCGCCTATCCGGTCTGAAGGCTTGGACATGTCTTCGAACTTGGATCTATACAGGCGAGGCGGACATATTTCGCGAACGGTGATTGCAACGATAACCATTTGCCCCGCTGCGAACGACTTCTCTGAGACTCCAGGATCACTGGGCGTTTCACTGGAATATTAAAAACACGGCTGCCAGGCAGCGATTTCATGGGCTTTTACGGAATTAATCGGAGCTAGCTGAGACAGTTTCCTGAACTGCTCACGTGACGGGAAGTGTAATGGGCTTCCCGATCACGGGACGGGTTCTAACCGAGCTTCATCTCGAAATGACGGAGATTCGGTGGAAGGAATTGATTCCTGAGATGGGGCATCACTGAAGTCAAGGAAGCGAGATCCTGAGACCAGAGCGCTTCTCTTGAGCCCAGACATTATTATAGGATGTGACGTAGTAACGACTCGAGGATGGGCCGTAAGCAAACCACGGGAGAGGGTGGGACTCCTGTGTCAGCTATGACATGAGTTGAGGCTCTGTCATTAGGTCTTTCGGAATCATATTCTCTCCAGATAACTCCACAACTTGCACAAAGTATTAGGCGTCAGTTCTTTTGGGGGACTCTTGTCCCTTCCATTCCTCCGAGCTCAGATACGTTTCTGGCCAGATGGAGATCGTCCTCCTCAAACACCTTAGTGGAAGGGCAACGATACTTTGTCCATGTGGGAATGATTAGTTCACCCGGTTGCCATCTTTACTTTTTCCTTCTCCGGCTCCCCGAGCTCCCCTCAGTCGATGGAATGGCTGTGGGCGGGAAGTTTCTAAGTCAGAATGATCGCCATTCGTTCTCCGCATCCTGTGATGATCGATAGCTGTTGAGTCGTTGCTCAAGAAACTCGCACAGAATGCTCTCCGTAGTACTCCTCCCAAACCTCACAGTATCAAGTGGTTGCGGTGATTGGATTATGCACGTCACTAGGATCCTCTCTGCTCCTCTCGGACTAAGGGCCCCGAACAATATATCACCCACGAAATTGTAAATCAATTAGGACCCGCCGATTCCGGACAGCTTTCATTGAGACGAAAGCTCGCGGTTGTGCCTCCAAATCGAGAGCCGATACGCTCATGCAGACCGTCGTCATGATCCCGTTAAGACCCATGCGAGACACAGCGAGGAATACCTCCTACTTGGTTTTGATAGCTCAAAAGCTATCGGCCTATCATGAATCCCGTGGAGAAAGGAACCAGATCTCCAGGCATGTTTCGGAGAGATCCCCATGGTCGGGAGCACAGCATCTAATGGAACACCTCCATCCGCAGCCGCTGTCTTGCATAGAGATCTTGATGCTTAGCTCAGCATTTTGCAAATGCGGATCCTGGCGCATTTCTTGCGCGGCACGGAACATTGGTCTGTTTCTTTCTCTCCCAGCTGCCTTTCTCCGCCCTCTTTGCGAGAGAACCTTCGAACTCGCGGATACGTATCATGGGTCGGTCGGATATCTCGTCTAGGAGGCCTCAGAGACCTAGTCAGGTTCGTCCTTCTGGCACACGCCGGAAGAGGACGAGGACCTTGGGAATCATCCTCGAAATAAGAGCTCAAGCGTTAGCGGTGAGAATCGAACCCATACGCTGACGATCTGACGTCGGTTGGGTAGGTTCGGGGACCCTGAACTTTCAGTGATCATTCTGTTCAGCTAAGCTCCCCAATGGAATCGACTCAGACGGAATGAAGATGAGCTTCCGGAAATAACCCAAATGCAGCTTGACAAAGCTACGGATCTGATACTAGGAATGAACTTTCCATGATTCTGCTACGCTGTGTTCCGGGATCGGTTACCAAGGACCTCAGAATAACTCGACTGGAAATAACTCCATACCTGTAAACTACTTTTCACGGAAAGTTTAGGTACGGATGGCAACTTAGAGGGACGTCCAACGTGAAGTGAGGGGGACTGGCCAGATATCTTTAAGTTGAAGAAACACGGTCTCAGCGCTTTGCCATGAACTTGTCGAGCTCAGGCTGGACTGTTTTCGGTTCAACCATTACAGGCTCGAGTCGACAACGATAAGCCCGTCACACTCCGCCAGAACATTTGGATAATGAGCTGCTTCCCGATTCGGTGGGGAGTTATCTCGAATTCCCCCGATCAGAACTCTGCTTGGGTAGGTTGAGCCTCAATGTATGGCGCTAACGAAGGTCCAGAACGTCGATGAACTCAGGACTTATAAAGGGAACCCACGGAGTACGTGTCCTTTCAGATGCTCGAACACACGCGAAACGGTTCGCAAACCGTTTCGTGGAGTTCAACATCTCGAGGGATTTTGTTGTCAGAGTTCTTGCTAAGGAATGGTATAATACGAGTGAACGTGGAGGATCTGTCAGACTGATGAATTTTCCATTTGCAGCAATCCTCCGCCATTACCATTCGAAATCAGAGAGCTCGGGAGCTGTCTCGGATGCACAAAATACAGCTAATTCATGAGATCTGAACTGAAGTCAGACGTGTTCCACATTTCGAGGAAGACACTATTCATTCAATCGAGTTGAGCATTCGAGGAAATCGTAGCCTGAGTCGGAGTCACTTCTGAATTGAGCGGCCATGCGCCGGAGCAACGACTTCCCGGTTGTCTGATGAAGCTCGAAGGACGATATGCCCCAGCAGGAGTACCTACCATGTTCTCATCGCAAGTCCGAAGAACCAGGATCGAACTCATTGCCGAACCTTTCCACCCACGACGGTCTCCAGGAGGACAACAAAGCGTTTCCGAAGCTCTGATGCTCTCCGTCGGTCGGCTGTCTCGGACGTAGAATGGACACCCTTTCGATTCCACGAAAGTCAGACAAACCAACGACTGATTTCGATCCTATGTGACCCTAGAATGGCCCAATCTCTGTCTGATTGTACTGCTAGTTTGCGAGAAGCACGCACGTCGGTGCCTGAGACGTTTGGTTTCATTCATCCAGAGGGCCAGTTGTTCTCGGGCACTAAAGCGTTCCCGGCGAAGAACAATGCGTCCTTTATAGTAAGGAAGGCTCGGAGCAGCCGAGATTTCCTGCTGAGAGTGACTCGGGAGCTCCTAGACAGCTCTGTCGGACTCGACAGATCTCGGATAGTGTCTTTTTCACGCGGGGTTTTCCATAACACTCAGTTCTCAGTCGAGTGAGGCAACTACTCGAAACGTCTGCGAGATGCGACCGAGCAAGAATATTCCGGCGAGTTCCAGAGGCTGTGCGTCCCTTTTCAGGGAATCCATCCTTGCATTCAGGATTTTTATACATCCTGCGTTGGCGGCTTGACTGGTTCCGCCGTCGAAAGGATACGAGGAGGAAGAAACCACCATGTCCATATCCAAGGAGTTTTCGCCGAGTTTTCTCTTCCAAATTCCCTCTCTAGATCTCCGCTAAACCTTTCCCGCCGAAACCTCTCCTCAACATTCCGCACCACACACTTTGCCAGGACAAACTCGCCCTTCTCGGCCTGAATTCTGAGGCGTCGCAAGCTACGACCTTTCCGAGACGAGTCGTGGGAATCAAATCGGAACCGTGAAAATCGCGCGGTGTCCCCGCAGTAAATAGATCAACCACTTTGCAGACTTTCACAGTTCGATTGACTCGAGCACTCGAAGATCTATACACGAGGCTCGAACTCGCTTCGGAACCGTGCCGTCGAGCAGCCCCAAATCTGACAGCGAAGGAAAAAACCTGGAACTCACGAAAGTCGTTTTTTTGCAGGTCTCGGCTCGACTTTCAATTGGAGCTACGCTTGTGGAATCTGTACGCGCGCTGATCCGGAGAAGAATCGCTGAATCAGTGAGGCCGAACTTCGACTTTCGATTCCGGAAAGTGATGCAGTAGATCTTGCGCGGAGAGCGGGAGAGAGCGAGTTTCGCATGGGGAACAGTTCAAGGTTGAATCCATTTCAGCTCCGAGAGAGAACTCCGACAACGAACGAAGACCGGCCGAGAACTTCGCTCGACGGAAATAAGAGGGAATCCCCGGGCGCGTCGGACCCGAATGGTTCGGGCATAAGATGGATCCGGATTGAGTTTCTCGGCTTTCCGATGGGCCCAATGATCGAGAAATAGAGCTCCGATTTGGAGAATCGTAAAATCCTCCATGCGATCCGAATTGGCGGAGGCGGGTTCAAATATTTGGTCAAACTGAGAACGATTGACGTTTACTACAAGGACTCCATTCTCCCTCTGTTTTGCTTTCCTCCTCTCGAACAACGGGAAACTGGGGACAGCGGGAGGACCGTGAGTTTTTCTCCGCGGTTCTGTCAACGTTCAATTTAACCGGGATTAGTTCTGCGTCCTGCGCCTCGAGGGCTGATTCTCGAAGTCCTCCCCGCTCTTTTCTCGCGCAACAGCCCTTCGAATATTCTCCGGAACGATGTGCCGAAACTGTCATCGTCATCTTTTCGAGTTTGATGGACGCACTAATTGGTAGAGAAAGTTGGGAAACTCACGTAGACCGGTAGGCACTTGGGCACACAAAGTCACATTGGCTGCTGTGCCGCACGACGTCGATTCTTCACTCAAGGTGGATGATTCCGTGGCACTACTTGCCACAGATGGGGCAGAAGACGACGACGATGAGTTCGACACATGACACTTCACAGCGTCGAATATCCGTCTTATTCGTGCTGCATTAGCGTTGTTGTTCACCAAAACTGCGAAATTCTCGACGGAAGGCGCATTCCTGTCGAGGATAGCCTCGACCCTCAGCGCCGGCTCACCCGGTTTCGATGTTGAGCCTCCGGAAAAACCTGTTGGGGTCGCCTGACCCGACTGCGTCTTCCTGTTGTTGCCGCCTTGTTGATTTTGTTGTTGTTGTTGATTGTAGGACGACAGATAGCTCGACGCTGACGGCTGAGCGTAGAGAGGTGAAGACGATGCCGTCGACACCACACCGTTCACTCGTCTCTGGAGGTAGATGGCACGCCTCTGAGAGTGGATAACGGCAACCTGGATCAGCGTGACGAAAATCAGCGACAGTACGAACGCGATAAGCAGAATCGACGGCAAAAGTCGCACCGCCCGCTTGAACGTGCAGCACACGATCGGGTGCACGTACGGGACCCGGATGCGATGCATCTGCGTCGATGCTCTGCTTCATTCATTCCCACGCATTCCCAGTCAGCTGGAAATCAGCTGAAGTCTCCGGATTTTCTTGAGGTCGCCGGCCTTTTACTCGGCCGCTCACCGAGCCTTCTTGGTATCAGCACAACGAGGAGGCATGCATGACGGTCTGCATACACGGCAACACTTCCACCGAAAAACCGATCTCACGAGGGGGGTTTGAGCTTTTTGCCGAAGGAAACAAACCAGCGCACAAGGTCGGACGAGGCTCAGCCGGTTTTCAGACGGACTCCCCGAACCGTGGTAGGCTGAATGGCTGAGTGCTCTGGGGATGCTCGCCGTGCGGAGCCGAGACCCTCACCCAGGAACTCGACCCTCGCCCATCGAACCCTCTGCGTCCTCCGCCACGAGATGTCCCTTTCGTTCCCGGCGTTTTTGCTCCTGGGCCCGCAAGGCCCACAGCGTTAGCAGAGTCAGAGGTCTCGGGATCCGACTGTAGCAAAACCTACTTTGTGAGGCCGAATCTCAGAATGGGTCGTTTCAATGCAGAATCGCGGCGAAACGCTATCCGGCACAGGTAGTGAGCGAGGGAAGAGTAACCGTCGGCATATCGTCCTGCTGAGCGGTCGCATGTATGTATGTATCCGAGGCAACCGAAAGAGGGAGAATTTCCGCGAGGAATCTCCGAAGTGTCCGGGAACCGAGCTTTGTGCGACCGGAGCGTGGGTTGTATCTCAAATAATTCAGTTGGTTGACGCTGCAGCAAAGAGGAGGAACTTCCTTGAAGAGCTTTGAGGACTCGCTGGAAAAAGTCCGTTGTATTTGAGACCTACTGTATTTGGAATCGTTCGAACGGCTCCTCGTCAGTCCAGTTCCCTTAGTAGATCTTCTTCTCAAACGATGAAACTGGCGACTCGAATGGGTCTTCCGCCTGCGGAGACTGGAGGAACTTTTTCCTCAGCACGCCTTGTTCGTCGGAAGACTGACCTTCTAGGTATCACTGTACCTTGTTGAGTTCCAGGAGGTCTCGAAGTCGGCGTGGCCAGCGTCTTTCTGGTGTATTGCCCTATCCGAAGCCCTCCTCCCCTGTATTACGAGTTTATCCTGCCGCCCGGCTCTCCTCTCGCAAGACGGCGTGCCACAAAAGAAAAAAAAAGCAACTCGAATTTTGGCTTCGGCAAATGGCAAGAGAGGAGGAATCCGCAGAGTCACATCACAGAGTCATGATTCCGTGGCAATCGTAGCTGGAATCGCGTGTGCGCCGACTTGGCGCGGGGTTGCGAGACGGCACTAACCAGATCTGATCTCGTCCCGCAGCAGCGAGTGTCGTTACTAGAGACACCTTACACCAAGAACTTCTGGCGCTCAGTCGTGTTCATTGCGCAACACCGGGGCTCCAGCCACCGGAATCAACTTGGCCTCGGGCGTTTCTTGACGCGAACTGAGCTCTATCCGTGGAACCGTGCTCCTCATACCGGAGCTGGGCTGCTTCGGAAGCGTTTCAACATCTAGTCAAAAAACATCGCTGCGTTTGGTCGTATGCTCCCCTTGGAAAATAGACGGAATTCAAGTGCCACCGCTCGCGGAGTTCGCTCGATGTGAGTCCGCTTTTCTTGTCTCTGCCACTATCGAATGCAGAGGTCACTGGTTACCCTAACCGAAACCCGCGGACTTGCCTACTCCAATCGTGCGAAGAAGATGACGCGCTCCGTCGTGAACTGATAGCGAGGGCTCTAATCTCTTCGACTCTAACACTCACAGCGATCGCCACGCAATAGAGTTAAGCAAGGAGCATGTGAGAAGCCCAGCTTTCTCAATTCTCCCGCGAATTGAAGACGGGGGGCTTCGCCGAGTCGATTGCGGTCGGAAGCGAGCTCTGCGCTATTGACTATGATGGTTAATTGAAGAAATCGAACTCTATACGTCTAAGTTGTGCAAGAGGAGACGGCAGCCCCACTCAAGCAACCCACCGCTCAACGAAATCAGTCTTCTATTCCTGGAGCGCCGTCGTTCGTTAGCCTCCCTTGAGTTGTTTCCGATCCTCAATAAAAATCTTCTTTCGGTTCCGTAAGCGGAATCCGCCCCTGTGGCGGAATGGCGGCCCGGTTCCGAGTCTGCCCCTTGTTCATGGCTTTGGGAATAATAGTTTCGTGTAGAACCGAGGGTCTGTTTACGTCGAGCCCTCAAGGCCAACGATTTCTGTCGTCTTGTTCTCATACTGCCGGTGATCTGAATCCCGAAGTTTAGCCGGCTTTCCGACGCTCGAGGGAGGTACAGGTGTCAGACATTCTGAGCTACAGGCAGAATCACGAATCGTTCACGCGGAGAATGTCTCAGATGCACTCGAATCATCTTTTCCACGAGGCTAACCATTGAACAACCCCACGGTATTGTGCGTTGACGGATCGCAAATAGATTCCTCGGGAATAACGAGTCGGAGAGCTATCCTAACGTGGATTACTCTAACCATCACACAGTGAATCGTCACAGATGGAGTCAGCTCTATTGGAGAGAGCAAAACGAAAACCGCTCCCCGCTTGAGTCTCCATGTGACACCTTTTGAGAAAAGTCAGGTAGAGGAAAATATCCCCATTTGGTGAACGAACAGCTCTGCGATCTGCGAAGTTCTCGACGAGCATGATGATCTCGAGAACCTTGACGCTGAGCTGGCACTCGCTTTTATTCTGAGAATCCAAGTTATTCATCGAGCTCCCCGTTCTGTGAAGGATCCCTCGGTGTCTTGCAACAGAGTTGGGCATCGAGAGATGGAACGTATCCAGGATCGAACCTTGATCAATCCCTTTGCTCAACCCTGAGTGCAGAGGTCACTTACACCATGAAAGTCAGCAGTGATGCCGAGGTGTTTGCGCCGCTCTCCGAAGAACCCTTATATTCAAGTCGACAGTGCGCATGAGACAGCAATGTTCGATCCGTGTCTGGCAAACTTCCTATGGAAGAATCGTCGCTCTACGCCATTCGCCAAACCAGGCTACCCTGATCGGGCATAGCGAAGGTACTGTTGAAGTCCTCAAAAGGATCAAACAGACTCACGACTTCGCCACTGCCCCTAAACCGATGGAACAACTCGCGATGTGATCCTCCTGGTTCAGGAATATCCGGGATTCGGTCAAGTTCACCGAGTTGCCTCCAGAGCGCTGAGAGATCGATCGAGCGTTGAGAGGAATGATCAAGAAAGGGTGCCCACGATTCAGCTCAATACAATATCTGTCCCAAGGCCGCTGCGAACAGGAATTCCAGGTCTCATGTGGGGTGAATCTTGGAAAAGAGTACCACCGGATTCGCTTGGAAAACTGATCCTAAGGCCCACACCTTCCGTCATCCGATGTCGGAAGAGGTCTGCTAGATTCGACGGACTTTTTTGTTTCCTCGCAGATCTCACATCATCTGTGACGTTCCCACATGATATCCTCTGCGCCGAAAAAAAACCTGTCGACCGTTGGAATCCTGCGACGCTCTGGGAAAACAGAGAAGTGAGACTGGTTCGACCAAGCTCGGCGGAGTTCGCCGAACGATGGCGGCGCGCCCGACTGCGTAGCTCCCACAGAGTAAAACTTTGCGAGCTGTGCATTAACTGGAGTCACCTCCGCCGCATGACCTAGTCGCCTGTCATCCAGAGCATTCGCAAACTCAGCAAATATCTCTCGCCCACGAGATGCAAATCCTCTGCTGCAGAGATTCATATGGCTATGTGCTGAGGAGGAACGACCAGTCTACACAGGTTGTGATCCCGGAGATGCGAGCTAAGCTTAGCGCAAACAAATCTCCCAGGAGCTCGATGAGCCTCAACGTAAACCTCGTATCTTCCCGATGTGTCAACGTGGCGCCATATAAGCTTACGCTGCGCTGAGCAGGGCATACGAGAGACAACAACAGTCAACGAGGAACTTGTTCATCGTATCGGATCCAGTACCTAGCGATAAAGCAACCATCTTGTCGACGTTCTCGCTCGATGCCAACTGCGTGCCTCCGTTGATCTTCGTGGAAGGGGAAGGACGCCAGGCGCCGATGAACTGATTCCCAATTTTCTTTCACAAATCGCTACACTAGAAACTATGCATCCTCAACTTAGACAGGGATGCTCATGTGAGTCTTCGGAATCAACCGTAATAATAAGAGGTCCGGGTCCGTCTGGTTTTCAAGCAATATCTGGTTTTCGAGCCGATTCATTCATTTACGGCACACACCGCCGAGAATCAGGGGAGGATGGAGGTGAATATGCATGGAAACGCTCGAGTTCCATTCTCTCAAATTGAGAGATCTGCCGAAAACTCCGAATTCAAGCTTTTAACCGCATATGAATACCTTGGAGGTGAGCGAAAACAGAGAATGAGATCGCGAGACGCTGTCAACGACGTGCGGGTTTCCCTAAAAACAACGTGAACGCACGTCAGATCAGTCGGTTGCTCACCTCAAGAAAAATCTTCGCAGCTCGCTCCAAGAGTTGTTTTCGTAGTACCTATTCCAATGAAAAGCATTTGCTCTTGCAAAACAGAAATCGTGTGGGCGCAATCGTGGCTCTTGTGTGTTGTTGTGAATTGAGAAGCAAGAAGCTTTTCCCGGATCCGGGCTCCATTTCTAAGTTGGGAACTGAGACGCCGGAACGTTGTATCAACCGTTCTCCGGCTCCCTTGTGTTCTTCCGCGCTGCAAACCTAAAAATGAACGGAGCTGAAGCTCAAACGCACCAAGTCGCAAGGGTGTCATTTGAAAACCGGAGTTCTTTGTGATTTTCATGAGCTTCGAAGCGGGGACTTTGTTTCAATCCGAGCATTGTGTGATTGAGAACCAAGTCAATAGGGCGGTCTCTCTGTGAGAGAGGGGACTGGATGCCTGTACGACAAGACCAGTAAGAGGTTGGTTGGAAAAAAGGAGAACAAGTGTTTCAGGTAAGATGGTGATGCGGTCACATGTGAGGAGTGCTCGATTTCTTCGGGAATTGAGGATCGTATGGGTGGCTCAAGACCGTCGGAACACAGGGCAACACCAGGGCATCCGCGAGTAGCAGGTTCATCGAAAAGTCAGGCAGGCACTGTCACTCCTTCAGCTGCTCAAGGGACAGATGACTTTGGCGCTTTCAACTGTGAGCTCTTTCTCTTCTCGCATCGTCCAACATCCCTCGGAAGCATCTATCCACAGAACGCGAAGAATGCACTCCACCACGTCACTGAGTGTGTGGCACATCACTCGCTTCCCTCACGGGCTTCATTTAGTTTGCGATTTTATCCGCGAAAGTTTCGACAAGGTCAACTCTCTTGTATCTTAAGTAAAAAGCGGCTTTTCTCATTCCAACGCTAGGGAAAACCCCCATCGTGATTTGCTGGAGGATGAACCGATGCCACCGACACCCGTTGTCACCAGCTGAAGAATTTCGATAAACTGAAGCTCTTTGTTCCCAGAATCGTACATAAAGCATCGGACGTAAGATCTCCCAAAATACTCATCGACGATCCTGAGCTGAAAACCGAGCTTGACGGAATCCGAGGTTTTGCTGCTCTACGCGCCGCCCTTATCGAATTGGAAACACGCTACCTTTTATTAGAACGCCAGCCGGCAGCTGTGGCTTCGATCCAGCGAGCGTTGAGTGGAAGACTTCGCTCACGTATGCAGGAAATCTTCCGAAACAACCCTGGTTCCCATCGTCTGACGGACTTGAGAGGCGATATGACTGAAACTTTCAAGTACACGATGCTCTCAAATGCTGATTTTGGTCGCCCCTCCTCGCCGTCGCAAATTTACAGAACTCAATCTCAAAAGATACATGTCGTTTCAGTTCAACACAGAGCTCCTATACGAAGAATGAATAAGTTATTCCACACCGGCGAGTCATAGCGCAAGAGTCCCGTTCCAAGTCCGGTTTCATCTACGATCTCGATGGGAATGTCCGCTGAACCTGTGTCCGGCTTTAGTTGAAGAAATGTCCGGTAAAATTCAACCTCTAGTCATAATCTACCTGGATACAGTCACCCGGTAATCCCGACAGATCGGCCGTTCCTTGCATAGAGCGGCAGAACAAACACGAGCTGCTCGATTGCCTTGTACTCCAGCAATCTCGTTTCTTTTCTTCAAGTTGGAATCAGTTTACTTGATGATTCTCGGGATTTGAAGCCCGCGCGCGGGAACCCATTCAGAGCCCGAGCTGCTCGTTGCCAGACGGTGTCGGAATCTCCGGCACCACCTTAGCGTGTGGTACCTGAGTTCTGAGCTCAAACTGCGAGGATCCTCTAGAAGAAAGACTGACCGGCCAGGATCATTGTCGCTGAAGATAATGGAATGGGACACTCATATCAAACTCAAGTGCGGTTGAATTTAGTTCCTCCGAAGGTGGAACAGGAGTTCTTCTCTGGCAGCTTCTCTGTGCGCGATGTGATGGTGGAAGGACTCTCACGGAACGCTTGTTTCTCTCTCAATAATCTCCATGTAAAAGCTGCGCCCGACTGATACTGGGAACAACGTAGGCAGTGGCAGGAAACTCGAAATCATCGACGCTGAATCCGTGACGCCACCAGGCCGGTTACAGACTGCTGCAAAGTTCTCTTTCGGGCGGTGCTCCCAGTCCAGCTGCAAAATGAGGGCAATTCACGGACGTTCGCTGGAATAAGAGCGCAATTCGACGGTCCGATCGTGTCCCACTGAAGAATGTCGACCCCTGGATTCAGGAATTCGAGGGTTGACAGGCGTGCGCCGTTCCGAAATTGAATCTTTTCATTGGGATGTGTTCTGAGATAAGATAGAGCTGGAGCAGCAGCCTTCCCTCTCGGCGGCGCGGCGCCATACTTCAAGCCTCACTTCCGTCGGGAGTCTCCTGTCAACGGGATCCCGTTGATTGCATCTGGATAGAATGCACTCGACAGCTCAGAAGCGTGCTCGGAAGAATCATTTGACACACTCGTCCCTTTGGGCCCACAATGGAACGTTTCCGCGGGAAGAAAAAACCATTGAGCCTCACACGTTTCCGAGTTCTCGATCCTGACTCCGATTCGGACTCGGTTATCTCGATTGCGATCCTGCAGAAGCAGCGCGATTGTCGGGAAAAATACTGAACATGTCGCTATCGGCACACACCTGATTCGGGCTCGAAAGAAGAGACCAGACGCGATGCTCTTTTGAGTTTGTCGAGAACTGCGATCGGAGAGGTTTCCTCGTGAGGAATCAGTGACCCGCACTCTCAACACTGTGACCGGATTGGAGAGCTTTTGGGTATATTATGCGACTTGGGAGACCAGATTTGTAGCACTCTCAGAATGAGCCTGAATCCTTTGAGTTGGCATCCGTCAAGTGTTCGGGGCCGGGAACAGGGCCATGCGCTCGTTGGAACCTGTTCCAGTTGCCGCACTCACGCCAAATAAGCACGGTAGTCCCCTTCACACGTCGCGCTAATATTCCCTGCTCCTGAATCCGCCCAGCCGGGAAGCGTTCCGCCGAGTGCAATGACTACCTTCTGTCGGGCTCGAGTATCCGGTCCCAACACAGTTTTCTCGAGCCCGTGTAAGGACAAATTTTCGACAGTTTCCATGACGGGAAAACGCGAGTGAGCGCAAAGGATAGCAGCGTAGTTCAGAGGGGCCTCGAATAACCACCTTTGATCTTTCTGCACGAGCACTAGTCAAAAGGCTGGCTTAGTGCTCCGACCTTCAGGGGACCTCCAAGTCGGGATATCCGCGGAACGCAAACAACAGCCGGATGAATTCATTTTCTTTGGATCCAGCTCCCCTGACAGCTATTTCCACCATGAGTGCCTGTCGAGGATGAGTAGCGTTTGATCCATAGATACGGTCTATTGAAATGGTGCCGGGGAGCGGCGGCCTCACATCTGAGCAGGTGGCAGGTTACAAGTAAACAGTGGTTCGTTCGTGAGGTCTATAAACATTCTTCCGCTCTGCTCCTCTTTTTTCCCACCCATGCTCGTTTCAGCTGCATATCAACGGAGGATCATCTATATTTCATCGATTCGTCACTTCCAGAGTAAGCTGAATCGGCACTCTTGGATCGTAATCAAAAAGATAGAGTGGATACTTGTGAGAACGATCCTATATTGCTCTTGACTTGAAACGGATCTACTTCCAACAACGAGCGTGTGCGCCGTCAGATCAATCCAGAAGGAACGGGATGGATGATGCTGCGATTCCCAGTCTGACGATCAGATTGCTCACAACTTTCCTGCTGCAGCTGGAACACTGGAAGTTGCAGCCAGATCGGACAAGCCCGAGCTTCGGTGTATGAAGTTCTGATAATTGGAGGAAATAGCGCATATACGCCCATTTATTCATCCCCGGGCCCTCTATCAGCATAGAGAGCGACAGCGTTGGAGATGCGCAGTCAGTGAAATTAATTGTTTTCATGCTCATCGCAGAGCGTTTGCTTAGATACGCTCGATGACAACCGACACAGCTTCCCATCGAGAACGATATATTCTGCCCTCGAAGTACCGTTCCGGCCCCTTAAACAGCACGATAAATGATCTATTGGATCCCCGGGAGGACCTGTTGCTCCCAAGCCGGGGGGCTGTTCATTCTGACAGACATTTCGAATGTATCACTCATTTGTATAGCAGAGTACCAGGATTCGAGCTTTTTCGAACCTTATCTCCGACCAGAGATTATGAAAGCCGCGAAATTCGCACTAGGCGCGATTTATGGGGTGCCAATGTACTCGACTCTGCCCAGCAGCGAAGCGACCCTTGGTGATGCCCGGGGCGGAAATTTCCCCAATGTGGTGTCCCTCATGGCGAAGGATCCGATACCAAGTCCGCCGGAGGGAGATTCCGCCACTTTTAGGACCCATGGAAGTTTCGGGACGCGAGATAGGATTTGGCGAATGCCGTCGCCGGATTCCAGAAGGACGTCGCGATGACCAGGCTTGGCGATGCGCAGCCCCAGACCCCGGGCCGAAGACCTTGTTAAAGACCCCCGGGCCACCCCCCCCCCCTCGCTACGCTAGTGACTTAGCCCTTAGCGCTCTTCTCTGGTCTGAACAGGGTTTCTATGGAGGAATACGCCCGCGAGGACATTGCTTCTCGAAAGACATCCTCGACGTGCTGGTGTTGAGCCTCATGATGATCAACGTTTCCGAGAAGGAACCGTGACAAGGAAGGATTCACGATAACGAATAATGTGCTGGTCCACACTGTTGTTGAAAACATACTCCTCTTTGATTTCCAGGAGAGTGAAGCACGGAACCTTGCTCCTTGAGACTGCAACGTGGACGAGAAGCGCCCGCGCTTCCAAGAAAAACTAGCCCACACTAGAGATCCCTACAGGCTGATATACTGCAGTTGAATGTATATCCGTACAGTTCATCCCAGAAAACGCTTTCTCCGGCATCGTGAGATGACTGTCAAGCTGAGCAGGTTTGACGTCGACGTTCCGAATTCTGGGGGACAGGATTTCGATCGCGGGAGGTGTCAACCGAATCGGCTCGCAGTAAGTTGTCGCGAAACGATCTTGAGAGACACTCAAAGATTGAACTCCTCGATCCAATGACAGTGGTTCCCACCTTCAAGAAACTCGTTCCTCATAACGAGAACGCGTTCAACTTGGATCCAAGCAGGAGAGCCTCCAGGCTATCGGGCGGCGGAGACAACGTTCCAGGCCGATGTGACTATGCGGAGTTTGAGGGGGGCGTGGTGCAATTCCAGCTCACTCAATTCGATACTGATATTGGTCAATCGATTCCTCGAGAGAATGATGTCTTCAGCTCCAACACCGCTACCGTCGTCAGATGAAAGCATGAGCAACAGCTGGAAGAATTCATCCAAGGATCTGTAGGATGATCCCGGGGCAGTGGCGTATCTAGGGGGGGGGGGGCTCGTGCCCCGCGAAGGGGCGCGAAGCTGATGGGGCGCGCAGTTAGGGGGTGCAAAGCTGATGGGGCGTGAAGCCGTACTTGATTTTTACCCGTAGCCCCAACCGCAAAATGAACTTGATCCGTCTTCCGAACGGATAAACGCTCCAGAGATCTGAGCGCTCACTGATAGCTCACCAAATTTTCCTGCGGGCTCGTAGAGTGGGGGGGGGGCGCATTTTTGCCGGTTTGCCCCGGGCGCCGCTTGAGCTAGATACGCCACTGTCCCGGGGGAGGAACGAGTTGCTCTAAACAAGGGAGCGGATGTGGACCGCGAGTCCACCGCATCTCAAAACAGGGTTTTCCTGCACAAATAGGCTCACACTTGCCCTATAATCAAGGACCTTTCGGCACGCAACGTTTTCCCCCAGAGAGCATGACAACATGACGTTCGCCGGAGCTCAGATCCGGTTCGTAATTTAATCATGGGTAAGCGAGTGAAAACAGGGCCTCAGTCTAGAATTACCATTTCGTCAACGCCTCGAGCGTACAAGTCGACGACACGCTGCAAGACCTCGTGGAATTCCTCTCGCTTGTATCTATCTGGATCATCGGGTCATGAACCGTCCACGTTCCGAAGCTCCGACTGTACTCGACAACCCTCTTGGATATTCAAGGCTCCGAGGCGAGCGCCTTCAACTCCTGAATCGAACACAGCGATCTTCCCAAAATGAGTCCGCGGAGAGATGCAAAGCAGAGGAGAAGCATCATGGATGACTAACTCGGGGCCTGCTTACAAAATTCATGAGTCTGATAAGCTTCCGTCTCAGTTCAGCAGTTGGCACTGTACTAGCCAGGGTCTGATCCAGATCTCGAATCCACCGCGAACGATCAAAGCACCTCATTGGAGCTCAGAAGCCGCTTCTAAGAATAGCTTTTTTCGTCTGGATGGATTCACGGTCCACTGATTATCTTGGCCTGCTTCCTCATCAAATCTCAACTTGGGACGTGGAATGAAAGGGAGTTTCAAAATAAGGCTTGGGGTCAGGACTTGAGTCTGGCTCAACCCCTACAATATGCTTGTTCTCGTGTCCAGGAGCTCTAAGACATTCCTTTGGAATTAAATTGACATATGCTGGAATATGAGTCGTTTCTGTGAAGTGTAGCTGTGCTCGCTGCTTCAAAGTGAGAGGAAGCTCCGCACTTCGAATCTGATCGCAAACTAGCCATGGATTCTGCCCGCCCCGATGTGTTTCCTCAGCCGTTTGCATGGAAGTCCTGGGGGCAACAAGTTCACTCCTACGTGATGGAATTCGAACTCCTTGTTTTTCTTTCTGCTCATCTCCGAAATGTCCTAGAGTGGCCAGCGCCGCAGTTGTTCGTGTCGATTCGACATTGTTTTGCTTCCAGCCATAAAGTCCATGAAATTACGTGGTTCTTGGTGCCGCTTCCAGGCTCAAAAGAACAAGGTGGCGGATGGCCTCGAAGCATGAGCCTCCGCTTGTTTCCTGACGGGGTTGATGTCTCACACTGCAATTACATGACTTTTCCACTCTCTCCGTCGAGATTGCCTAACGTGAAGAATCGTGATTGCTTTGTGTAATTACGGTACTTTATTGTTTGTTGGGAGGGCAGGCGATACATGGATTAATAAATCAATGACATAATTATGAAATTCAATTCAAATTAGGCCACTGAATATAGTCAGGAGTGTTCAGGAAAGAGGAGTAATCATCTTAGTATTCGTAGTATCAGTATCATCTTAATATGTCTTAGTAGGAGGACATTAAATATTAAGTACTTAATGCTTGTTTATTTGTATGTATATTCTGCCAAAATCAGCAGCCAGCAACCGACATTACCTCGGTGCGAGCTGACTGGTGGTAGTTATAGTATTGATAATAATAGTAATTAATGATCGTAATAGTAGTAGTGTTAGTAGATCACTTCGTCGGCTACAGTGGCTGTGGAAGCAAAATGTTCATTACCATCATCATCTTCATCAGTGAAGTTTCTCCCACCCGGCGACGAACTAGGCGGCCCAGTCGACGAAGACGAAATCGGCTCTCCCCCGCTGATGCTGCACTTCAAGCAGTCCGAGAAAAGACGATCTTGCATCAGAGTTCGATTTCGACTCCAACGCGGTGAATTCTATTCGTCCGTCCGTGACTCTCGTTCCGACGAATCGCCTTTATAGACCAAGATTTCCAATATGGATTCATGTGTTCCTTATTGAAACCACAGCGGATTCGGGCTCCGAGCGTCACGTCTGCCGCCCTTGCGTATGCATCACCGCCAATGATCAACTTGTTAACCGGTATCATGTTCAGCATCAACTGTTTTCCCACACTTCGACTGGCTCTCCCTTCCCCAAGCGTGCAATGATCACACATCCTCGTACCATCGTTCTTCGCAGAAGCATACAACTGATCTTCCACGCCTTCACACATTCTTCAACTGACTTCAGATGCGCACACACCCGTTCAATCAATCCATCACCAATCGTTCGTGATCCCTTTAGCCACTCAGCCACCTGCACAATGACGTACTCAGACGTAGTAGTGATAATAATCTTACACACTTGTAGTGATGTTCATTCACAGACATTCACAAACATTTCTTCCGAGCGTCTATAAGTAGGGGTTGATTGGTGCTCAAGCCAGCGGTTCTGTCGTCGTCGCTTGGAAGCGAAATCAAGAACAACTCAACGTCAGCTTCGCGCCCACGCACTCACTCATAAACGGCCGCGAATTCCCAGAGGAACACACCGGCGCTGTTTTTGTATGGGATACAGGCCGAGACGTCGCTCAGGATCCGCTCTATGCAACTGCTCCGTCCGTCACACAGTGTTCGCCAAAGATGATGGCTACATTGCCAACCGTCATTCATAAGGATAATGAGAGTCTCCAATAACCTTCATTCACTGGAACATCGATCACCTCCGTGACCTCAATCGTGTGGCTTGATAATAATCTCTCGAGTTAGTCGGTTACCATCTTGGATGCACAAGGACGACGATGCATATTGCCTCCTACCCTACGTTGGTGTAATCATCATCATTCTCATCATCATGATCATCTTCTTTTCGTATCTTAGAAGCAGCAACAACAAAGACGGCTTCCACTGCCGCTAACTAGTACATTATCTTCATCATAATCCTCATCGTCTGATAATATAATATCAATAATAATTATAATAGTATCAGTAATGAGAAGAAATCCAGTGAGTGAGATCAATCAAGGTTCGGTGTATTTGGTGTCGTCTTTTGTCTTTTTAGGTCTCCATCATCGTTATTCTGTACAGTCGTGGTAGTGGTTGTTTTGTTTTCATTGTTGTAGTTGTTGTCAATGTTGTTGTTGTTGTCGTCGGGATGGTTCCGATTCGAGTTTGGTTTTGACAGTGGGAAAGGTCGAGTCGAATATCGCACGCAAAAGGATACTTCGTCGTAACGTCAGGATTCAGGATCTCCAGGTAACACAGGTAATCTGAGAACGTATCCGAGAGAGATTGATAGCTCATAATTTACGTCCTATTGAGTTCACTTTTCGGTCGATTTGTTTGTTTGTTCCAAAGGTCCTCCGGAAGGACTTCGAAATGATGGTATTCTCATAGCCGTTCAGCCTGTGGATATCTTGAGGGTCTATAGAGGGGGATCTTGAGGGTGATATATTGGAGCATGGAGCTGGTTGTCTTGAAGTGCTCAGCTTCGTGCTAGTTCTCAGATCAGTAGCCGTCAGCAGTCAATTCTTACACAGAATAAGTTGTCGCTTCTGAAAGCTTTGTCGTTTCCGCGGGTATCGTTGATGATTGATCCTAATATGGAGGGACGCACGGAGTCGTGACTCATCACGGCCAAATACTGAGTGATCACGACTCAAATTAACGGGTGTATGGATAAGTGAATAACGGATTCAACATACTTCACGTTCGCACACAGAGCCACTCGCAGTAATTTTCAGAGCCGCTCCATCCATGCCGCTCGGGATCGTACCTGACTTGGTCAGGGCGCGTTGCGAGTGGTACACGGAGACAAATCGTCACCTCATGGCTCAATCCGCCGCTGATTGATCGACGACAACTTCAAACGAGGCTGGAAGTTACATAGATTCACAGATGTAGAAAGAGGAGAACGACCCCACAACAATTCAACGAGGTATAATTATTCACCGAAGTATCAGAGCGGGAAATACTATGACTTAGAGATGATTAGAACTTTGACCAAAAGCTTGCGATCGAGCAGCTCTCTTCCAAACGACGGTTGCGAAACTGGCGTGGCCCGGGGAACGCAGACACAGAGAGAGAGCACGTAGTCTCTCTCAATACCTGAACTGAATGAACTGTAACCTGCTCCAAGTCAGGTGTACTGAAAACCTAGGTTCGTACGCCTCAACAACGGTCGAGCATCCGCTTGTTGCGCCGACAGTCACTGTTCAGATGCTTGTCTCATGGGGTGGTCATTCCGAATTTGCTCTTTCTGGTGAGGTTTTCATGGAAAACAACTTTTCTGAATCTCCCCGCTTACCGGGGAACTCCGCTGTGCTCGACAAGCTCCTGAGAGCGTAAGTCAAGCAAAGAAGTAACAAAGGGACAACCAACAATTTGTCGACGCCCGGCAGTCGCGTTCGTTTTGGGTGATGGCGTTCCCGCCTTACGGCGCATTCTCTTGTGCTGTCGAGACACTGCAGTTTTCGACAAACACCGAAAACCACTGGGAACGAGGACGTCAGTACCGAGGCGTTTCACACGTCCTCCGCAGCGATGATTGCTCTCACAGGAGCGGAAATGTTAAGCTGAAGCATTCGACCAAGAACGGTCCGCTGAATCGATCGATCACCAAATGGGAGCATCAAAGAATGGCGAGCCCTCGCAGGAGTACGCGAGATTCACGCCTGAACAAAGAACCAACAGATTAATATGCCGGAGAGTGCCGGCTACACAACTACCTAGGATGTCCATCAGTGAACGAACGGATGTCGCAAAAAATGTCCTCACTCCCGGTGAGGCCAGAATTCTGTGGGTCAGTAATCCTTGGAGCTTGTCCGGCATGCCCTCTGGTCGAATCATCATCATATCGTAAATCTCTCTCCAGGCTACAAGTTTTTCTTCGTCTGATCAGCGCTCCAAGTGACAACAAACAGGTCGGTGCGATCGGAAATCCAAGGTTCTGACAGTGAGGGGCAGCGGAAAGCAAATTCAGTCGAGCAGATCTGGAAATTACTTTTCCAGGCTTCTCAACTCCGCGGATGAGCCCAATGATCCAATGCACGAGTAGATGCGATATCCCTGCGATTGCGTGTTCCGGCCCTATTCAAGTCTCCCCTCACCAAGTCCAATAATACTGAACACATCCCTGATTCTTTCCAGAATTGCGACGGTTCTACTTGCAGCGGAGCATTTGATTCCGGCATTGACGGAGAGCACGCGTCACTGTTTCAGGTGACTCGTTCTGAATCCTTGTCGCTCTCTCCTGATGAGAATCAGGAAGAGTGGAACGTGTTCCTCAGCAAACAGGTGGGCAAAAAGTCCAAGCTCAGCTGTCGTAGTTGGTTCGTGTGTTTTCCTCAATATTCGGATACTGTTACCTCTGAGATTATCGTACCAAGGTAGTATCCTAGCAGTCTTTCCTAGGGTGAGTTTGAGTGTTGGATAGGGAGATGACCGTTTTCAAAGACCGCAGGTGAGAATTAGCCTCATTCACGATCTATGCAGTAACTTGTTTCCGCCGCCATTCGCATGGCGTCATCATCCTTAACAGCGTTGATAATAGTCTTCACCTTGGACTCATATGCATACGTGCTCCCTTTCACTTGAATGGACTGTTGAATTTTTTTGGTGTACCCGGAATTTTCGGTGAATTTCCCGAATAAAATCAATGAAACGTTGTCGGGTGTGTCGTCCTCCGGATCGGCGAGCGTGACCGCCTTATGTTTGCACCACTTGCTTGCGCCACCTGGTTTGCCACCCGCTCAAACCTTGTTGTCGCCATCGCGCTCCCCACAACGTCCGTCAGGCTTTTCGACAAGGTCACCCCCTGTCCAGACGCTGCGTTGACTCAGGAGCGAAGTGCCTCTGTTCCGAGCCGGTGTCGAGCTGACATTCAGCCGAAATCATGAAACGACGTCCCCCGCGGTGGAAGTGGCGGGTTCGGCATGGAAACTTAGGGCTTACTGTTCCCGTGCGCCTCCCTGTTGGAAGCAAAGCATGTCGAGTCGGATGGAGATCGGTCACTACTTGTTGGTGGACGTCAGGGTCGGCTCTGTATTCCGTCGGTGAATTCGATGAGGTTTGGGCTTTTTTCGCAGCATGATCGCCTGCGGAGAAATTAAGTTCGCACTCTGCGCGGCGTATTGCATTCACATTCAGGTAGAGAATGATGGGATCGATTGTATGGTTCTCCGGTCCAGAGTGCGACGAATGTACTCGGTTGAAATTATCTTCTCCTGTGAGTCTCACCCCAGTTATTCCGAGCCATGAACACGTCAAGTGGCGCCGTGGTGACAAAGCCAGCCATTAAGCGTTTGTTAGTGTCGGAGCCGCATGCTACTCCCATCTTTATCTATCGGTGCCGTGAAAGTCGTCATCACGTGCTTTGAATCCCAGACAGTCAAGCGTGTTCGTCAGCTCCAAACCTTGAGATAGCTCGTTTGATGTAGGGTAGGGGGGGCTGGTAAGATTCACCCTCATCTCACGTAGAGTAACCTGCGCGTGGTAATCAGGCGACGTAGTTGGCGGGAGTGGAAATATGGTGATCGCGGCGAGCCATGGATACGTTTGTCGAGCCCCGAATTCGATGGAAGTGGATGAATCCAATTTGCATATTGTTCTGCGACGGAGATTCACGGCCATAGGCATGTTCACGGGCAGTAGCGAGCGTCATCGTCTCGATCATGTGATATCAGCCCGGCAAATCCTCGAGTGCTTCGAGGATGGCTTCTCGACTGATTTGATGACAGAATCCTCTAGGATGAGATTGGGCGTGGTCTCGATGGCTCATACACAGATAGAGCATGAAACCTAGCCGGAACTCTGGAAGCCGCACAGATATTCGACCGAGATCGGCCTACTGAGTCATGGAGTTCTTGAGCTCGTAGAGCTGTCGCGGGATTTCCTCGCAGAAGCTTCGCGCTCATCGTTGATGATATCAATCGCACCTGATGACAATTGACGGACATCGTCCATGGAATCGAGTGGAGAATGAGAGTTCGAGCGTATTCGTCAGAGCTGCAAACTGTTCGCTCAACTAAATGCTTGCATCTCGCACGCCTGAGTGCCCTCCTGACGCGCATGAGCTCGGCGTTGCTCTCCTCGGAGAGGTCCTATGATTCTTCTGCTGTTGTCAACGTGTCGATTCAGATGTTGCGTCACATCAGCCCTTGATCCTCTCCTTTTTGATCGTTTTAACCTCATAATCCTCTCTCTCTCCTCCTATCCTTTCGTGGCCTTGTTGCTATACAGTAGTAGCGGTGGTGGTAGTGGTAATGACAATCGTAATACGATGGATGAATGTGAATCAATCATTGATAATGGCAATGAAGATAATTATAGCATTCGTATAATCAGTAATGCGTAATCAGTGGTACGTCTTTCCGACACTTCGCCCGAGACAATATTACAGCTTAGTTGAACATTCACTTGTCAAGCGTTCGTGACGAGTTTGTACTTTCAAAAGAGAATCGATCGAATGATCGACTATCGATCCGTCAAGTCATCGATTCGATTCAGTCCCTTCCGTCTTCATCATCATATTTGTCAATGTTCGTCGAACCAATTGTGAAACTCCTATTCCTCATCGTCGTCAATCTCTACCTCTGTCAGCTTGGTGCCTTTCTGCGTCTGGCTGTGGCTTCTAGTACGACTCGGTCGGTCTGTTTCCCGTCTATTCCTCTCGCGTTGGGCTAGTTTGTTTCGCTTGTTGCATCTAGCTCACGAACGAGGATCCTCGGGGATAACTCCACCCGACTCGGCGGCCATTCGGGGACCACAAGCGAGTCCACGGAAGAGAGGCAAGCCGCATGGTCGGTTGGTTGAATTCTGAGTCGTGTTGACCGAGCTTTCGCAACAGTAGATGATGATGCTCAGCGCTTTCGCGGAATCGTTGTACCGAACCGGGTTCTCTCGCCGGCCGGTTGTTTCACGTTTGCTTTGGGTTGTTGGAACAGTGGCTTCGAGTTCTGAGGTTGTTTCCAGGGTGAACGACTAATGTTCCCGCGTATACATACCTACATTCATGAGCTGTTCTCGCTGATCTCGACTGATGTACGTATACGCTTTCCTCAGATCTTGAGAGTGTCTTTCAGTTGGTGACCATGTTGTTCTACCCGGATATGAGATGAACCTGTTGTATAGTGTTGTGGCGTGGACTGGGCCAGGGTGCCTGTTAGTTTGTTGGTTCTAAGAGTTTTCGATCGCTGAAAAGCCGGTAAAGCTAGAGGCAAATCGTACAATGGAACATGTAGAACGTCTCTGACAATCACTCTTCAATTCTCAAAGTGTGAATGTTCGACTACTACGGTGACAAGGGCGCCAAAAAATCCTCCTGAGCGCTGTTCAACTCTGCGGAAAATCGAATGTGGTCTCTGCGAGCGCTCACCGTAACAACGGAGCTCGCGAGCTTCCCCCAAGGAAACGAAACCCTTTTAGCGAGCGCGCCCGAAAAGCCGCACTACGAACCCGAGAGCAGCTACGATTGGCGGCTCTAAACTCGTTCAGCGAGGGAGTTAATGTTGCGGCTGCAGGGAAATCAAAAATTTGCGATCGAATCGTCTGCTCTCAATTCAGGAATCAGCCACATTGGAAATTGGAGTCTTAGTGATGGTCGCGATCGGTTGTCGTTGTTGCTGATGATGTTGTTGTTATCAAAGTTAAAGTAGTTCCCCCGTCTCGCTGTCGTCGTCCCGCTCGTTATTACAACAGTTCACACAAGCAGCGGCTCGCTGTCCGGTGGCCGAAGTCACGCAAGGACGACAGAGTACCGAACAGTTTGAGGCTACCCGTTTGAGACTGAGCTTCTTACGCCGGGATCGATGAGCGGCAGACTCGAGATGCGGAGGACCCATAGAGCTGGTGCCACAGTTCAATTGCGTTGACCATTCGAAACATCTTCTTGTAAGTGCGTGGCAGAGGTGATACCAACGCAGTCAGTCTGTCGTCGACTGGTCCAGGTTACTGGGCCTATCGACACCGGACGCAGCCGATGTAAGCATTGGCTCCGTATTGCGGCGTTTCATTTTCGATTTGCGGAGCATCGTAGCCTGCGTTCAGCAATCGGCGTAAAACGAGGATTCGGTCAGTCAAGCATGAGTATTGTTTTCGATTGGCGGCGCAATCGTTGTTGGTGATGATTTGGTTTTGTTGTCGTCGACGACGAACGAATCAGCGTAGCAACAACGCGAGCGGAATCATCATTCAGCAGCGAGAGTAGCCAAGTTGAACGAAGGCCAAGTCGGACGAATGCGGCGGCGGCGGTGTCGGTGAGTCGAAAGTTTAGTTGAAGTGCGAAGGCGGAGGCATGCACCGCAATCGAAGAAGGAGAGAAGAGAAGGTGCCGTTAGTTCATTCTATGTTAGACTACGATATTCGTTTGGTGCATCGGGGTGGGTCAATATTTCTATCGCATTTGTTTCGCGTTGCCGTTGCTGATTGGTGAGGCAGCTCTCTTCGCTAGGCGACTAGGAAAGTTCATCTCGAGCGGCAAAAGCGGAAGAGAATCCCATCACTCCGGGATCGGGATTGGCTGTCTCACTACGGAGCTGCACTATGAGCGAGTGATTCGAGTGCCCTCAGCATGCTAATTCAGCCAGCTCTCAAAGAAGCTAGCTGCTCGTTTAGTTCGTACCACACGACCGGTTCGTAATCGTTACTCTTAACTCCATCGTTACTTTCGTTCCGCGTCCAGGAATATCTAAAGAGTACGCACCTTCAAGGCCGAACGGAGAACCACAACCTCCCCGGGGGGTTGGATCCATGGTTCCCCGTCTACTTGGACTGGCATTTCAGTGTTGAGCCGAATCCGTAGATGTCCCCCTTGCGCAATGCGGATGGCGCTTCGTAGGCCGCTCTGGATTTGTCCCATGTGCACGACCCCTGTTACTCCAACCACTTCCAACATTCCGTCGTAATGTGTAGGCTTCGAAAACGCATCATCTCTCTCAGGGCCCCAAGGATTCGCTCCGGAGCCCCAACTAAGAATGTTCAAGATGATAATCCCTGGAAAATACGGAATTCAGAATTCCCATCCGAGGCGGAAAACATAGCCCAGCACAGGTAGTTTCGGAGAGCATGGAGCCGACACGATTCAGCCGATAATGATGATGATGGTGTCATCGGTGAGACTCACTCACTCCGACATAGGATAGGAAACGGTGTGAATGTTTACGAAGATCCGCCGTCGTCTGCCTGGAACCCACCTTCAACCTGAGGCAAATCGATCTGGCGACCGTCGACTTCGAGACGAACTTCACGATGAAGATCCTTCCACGTTTTTCGGGAAACCATTTTTCTCAAACCCATCTTGACGTAGACGCCTTTGTTGTGCAGACGGCTATTGAACTTGTTTGGGTTCTCTTCGCGAGCATTGTGAAAGTCTAAACAAAGATCGGCATCGATGCCGATTCCGAAGTAGTTGTTCATGACAAATATGGCGGTGCTATCTTCGGATGTGCTGTTGGATGTTCCCTGTTTGCTGTCGTCTTTCTCATCGGTGTGGAAGACAACGGTCCAACGGTCGAGACGAATTTCTTCCGCGTCGATCACGTCCTTGAGGAGCGACATCGGATCACCTCCGCCCGTGTAGCCGGGACCCCAACGGAGGACTCTCGCGAGATCATTGCCTGTTCCCAATGGCACTATGGCGCACGCCGGCGATTGGCACTCGGAATCTTGGCCGACGTTGTCGAGGCACTGCAGCACCCAACCAACGGTGCCGTCTCCGCCGCACACGAGTATTTTGTAATCACGTACATGACGGAACACATAGAGGCCGGGTAACGGTCCACTGCCCTCTAAGTCATACACTTGATACGGATTCAACATTTTACGGAACGATGTTATCAGTTCAAGGCCCTGGCACCCTCCGGACTTAACGTTAACAAATACCAAGAGGGGCCGAACACCTTCTGGAATATTTTCTGGTATCAGGCTGGGCAGTAGAAGTACTAGCAGTGGCTTCTCTTCGTACGTAGTCTCTCGTAACATATAGAACGCTTTCACAGCGATATCGGCATTATCGTAGGTGACCACCAACGAGCCGTACTCGTAATAGATTGGTCCGATCTGTTTGAACTTGTAAGCTGAAAGGGAAACGAACCACGATTCAGCGACGGAGTCTTTCTTGAACGAGGAGGAGGCTGAGCGGGGCTGGCGAACACGATAGATTCCGACACACCATGGCAACATCGCCTACGTTCTGTCAACTCACGTTTTCCTAACAGATCGAGCAGAATTTTTTCATACTGTCTTTGTGATAGGTTTTGTGGCAGGTTTCCTATGAAGAGGGCGACGGTTGCACTGTAGCAGTCTTCCTTCTGTTGCAAATAGAATCGGGTGAGCTCCTTTTGTCGGATGGACTCCTGCAAGGTGAGAAAAAATATGAGTTCATCATCCGCCTCCAACGAGTCAAGCAGTACGGTTTTTCCTTCTCCTGCCTCGCCGCATGTCACGCGCAAACGTGGCTCACACAGACACATTTCTACGAACTTGGTGCAACAAAGGTGCTCCACGAAGGAAACTTCACCGCAAGGAGCATTGAGGGAGACAACTTACCCGAGCGATGCCTCTGAGGAGCTCCCAAGGACACTCTTGATTATCCATCACCCTCTCGTGCACCGAACCCTTATCCAATGTCACCTCAGACAGTCGAAATTTGTTGATATCCGATGTGTCAAGACCGAACTTCAATAGTGCAGCTACCATGATCTCTTCCACGGAGGTGTCGCTCGTCACTGGTATAGTGCGGAATATGTCACCGGATCGAAGTTTTCCGGGGAACACCTGCGAGTGTGCATGTTAACGAAAACGCTCACAACATAATCGAGACAGCGGACAGAGGAACACTTTGACACCACCAACAGGGACCAGGCACCACAGGCCGAGTACTTCGGCTCCTGAACCGCATCATCAACGGAATGAGCGAACCTCCGATCGCATGTTTGGCTTCACCCAGCGGGTGTCCCAGCGGAGGTTCCCTCCCTTACCTTGACAAAGCCCTGGTCAGGATTGGGTGGCCGGTAGCGTAGGAATATAGCGGGACGCTTTCCTTCGCGACGTGTCAGGCTTTGCACTGGCATGAAGTCAGGGAGTTCTTTCTCGCCTCCTTCGCATGCATCCGTGATAGCATAATGTCGCGGATCACCCGAGATGTGGAAGGCTCGTAGCGCTGCGGCAATGATGGTTTCTCGCGAGGCGTTACGCGCCACTGTGATTGTCCTGAAGATTTTTTTCTTCATCGACGTGTTGCCTGGAAGACCGGGAATGTGTTCATGATTGATTTGTTCGGGCTCCCGGGCATCCGATCCAGCCTCCAACGGGAGGGCATAAGAAATCGAATGATGATGCACACATGAAGCCAAAACAGAGATCCCAACCGCAATCGACTCACCGTCGAATACTTTGATAACTTCTTCATCTTTGTCTTTCTCTTTAGGTGAAGGGTAGTCATCCTGCATATCCTTGTTCCTGTTGGCTCGGTCACTTTGACTGGTCAGCTCACCGCCAGTCGACGAGAATTCTTCCGATATGCTTCTTGCGATGTTAGGATATGCGCTGCGGGCCAGTTGTTGTTCTCGCCGCTTCATTTCCATTCCTGAGAAGGAGAAGAGTTTTGATGTCTCGAGGAGACAAGAGCGGCCAGGAGAGAACCGATGGGATAAGGGTTCGTCACAGGTCAGAGATCCGAAATTCGTCTTCCGAGAAGACTCACCGATGATGGTTTCCAAAGGCACATCGGTCCGAGGGATGGAAACCGCCGCTGGTGGTAACATGATGGACTCGAGAACTCCGAAATTGCACTGTGGTGGTGCAAGACGATAGCAAGTCGCATGGGCCGTGATGCCACACCACTCGCACCGCATTCCTGCAAGGCACTCTGCCGACCAGCACGCTTTCTTGCACGTCTGACATTTCGAATTGGCTGGAAGGTTGCCTGAGGAGGTGAAGGTGGGTCAGATTATCAGATTTTTCCAGGCGTCGCTCGAAACCTCGTCGTTCTCCTCGCGATGTTCTCGGAGACAACGAAAAATCATGGTGGCCGTCTCACACTGGATTCGTACCTTCCCGCCAATGATGGTATTGTACCGGTTGGGACTGCTGCTTGCTCGTCCTACTGGCAGCGTACGTAGCACACTGCTTGCAATCTGCCACACTGAAGTCCTGGCATTCGAGGTGAACGCAGTACTCGCAAACCTCACAGCGAACCGCACAACTGTCCTCGATACGCTTGCGGCACACATTGCAGAATTTGCGCTTCAGATGACCCGCGTCGGTCCAACAATGTGGCACGGGGTTCTGGAAGAACGGGGAAAACTTTGAATGACCTCTGTTGGCTTAGTTGGCCGTGAACGCTGTCTTGCGGCGCGTTTGCCGCCCCTGTTGCCAACGAGTAGTGATGTGTGACAGATCGGAAGAAGGCTGGCTATACATAGGCTTCTATCCTCGTGCGGGCAAGACTCCCTGCTAGAGCAGCAAGCTCAAGCTCTGCTAGCTCAGACTAGTCAACCATTCCATCCAGTGCTTGCTTCTAACTCTCGGGTCTCATCAGGCTCCATCAATAGAGGCGCCGTTGGCTGCTGATGGACGTCGCTCGCCTCTTCGCCAGTTTGGAAGTCTCACTTGGAGACCTTCAATTGTTTATTCCGATACAGCCATCAACATCGACAGAGCGTAACTTCATTTTACGGCGCCAACTAGCTGTCGATCATCTTCTGTTTCTGTCACTGGGACCTTCAGGAATCCAGCACGACAAGCTCAACAAAACAAACTCCGTAGCCGACGCGCAGCCAATCACTCAGATATTCCTATCATCGGGTATGATGATTGGGAGAATTATCGATACAGTTCCTTCTCGGAATACGTTTTTTATCTAGCCGAAACACTCAGTAGCTCACCTTTATCACGTTGATTGCAATCGTAGAACAAGGTGATACCACCACCTTCAAACATCTGTCGTGTACGACGAAATTGCAAACTGAAAGCGGGAAGGGATCGCTCGTTAGACTTCTCGACGATCCAGGGCGATTGATTCAACGGGATGTCCCCCGTCCGACTTATCCCGATGCAAACGCTCGCGTCCTCGTCGAAGCTGCTACGTTTGGGTTCAGGAATGGAGGAGGCAATAGCGCGCATCGAGGACGCAGTGAAGAAACTAGCTATTGCTGCGATGGCGCTCGAACGCAGTGTGTAAATATCGGTTCGGCATGAACGGCTGGTCATACTGTAGTATGGCAATCGTCCCTAGCGTCCGCCGACTGCTGAGAGCGAGAACGGTCGTAACTGCAGGAGACGATTGCTGGCCACTGACCAATCAAACCCACTCTGAACTTCCGTACAGAGTTCTCACGTGTCACTCCACGAACTGGTTCCATGACATCGTCGAGAGTATCACGCGGATATACTACACGTTGACGTTCGAAATCTTTTCTATTGCAGCACACATTCACAGCTTAGGTTTCGCTCGCCGTTCTGGTGAGCGCTGCATTCTGTTCCTCATCTGCTCCCCCATGCTGACCATTAGCTACTGACACTGATCTGAACTCACCTTCACAAATGAAGCCCTGACCAATAAGGCCCCAGAGCATATCTGTGCAGTGGTGACAGTAGGTGGGTTTGTGGAACGTTTTCTTAGTGAAATAGTGACCATGGCCCAATTCGTACTCAGGGGCTGCACCAGCATCAGCGCTGTCAGCCGCTTCCCCGTTGCCGTCGGGTGTCGAAATCGCTTGATCTCCACCGCTGGGCCCCGCAATAGCCGTTGCGAGAGGATCATTCGGGGACGAAAACGAAAGCCCGCCCGTCGGACTGAGTGGTGTCGGATCACCTACACTCATATCAGAGAATTCGGCCGCCATCGAACTGTCCCCCGTGTGATGCTCTGAACTGCTGGAACCTACACCCATGTTAGGCCTAGCCGTCGCCATTTTCGGGTGTCCAACAACTGGAATCGCAATCAAGCGCTTCTCGGGCCACGGTGCGCGCCACACGCAGCCCCGCACCCGTGAAGAGCCGTCGGGTCAGCGCGGCGTTCAGCACAGCTCCAACTGTTGACGTTTGAAAATTTCGTAGAACTCATCGGGAACTCCGATCATGGCAGGCAGTCGCTCTTGTTGCTCCTGGGCTCCTTGTTGTTGTGTCACTGAGAACAGACGTAGCCTACTGTATAGTGAGTCAAATCCAGAGTTCTCGGTCGTGGCTCTTCGGTGACAATTTCCTTCCTGCCCTCTCTGTTGTTGTTGCGGTTGCTGCTGACACTGACCAACTTGCTGAGACTGCACAATGCTCCCTTGTTGACTGTCTAGTTGGTGATTTTGTTGTCGTTGTTGTTGTTGTCGTCGCGTCGGATACTGGTCCTGTTGTTGTCGTTGGGCCGTTGCATCAAAATGCTGTTCCTGCTGCTCACCCACAAGAAAGTCTCTCAATCGCGCCAGACGTTTCTGAAGTCCAAACAGCGACGCTGAAGACGGGGATTCGATGACCGCCACGGAAAGATTCTCGCTCAAACCCTCCAACCCCACGAGCCCGAGGCTCTTCTTCACTTCGGTGGGGGGAAATAAATTCGTCGTTGTCGTGATCATGGCACTCTAACTTGTTCCAGGCCGCTCATCCTGCTGCGGCCCCGGGCCCCCGGGCCTTTTTCCGCACACTCACCACACTCTCGCGCACACAGATCAGATACAGACAGTAAGCCAGCCAGATGCTCTTTTATATTGATGCTTGCGATGAGGTAACGTTGTTGCTGCTTTTGCTGTCTGCCACCGAAAGTACCGTCGATGTGGAATCTGCTGTTGCTGCTGATGCGAGAGTATCCGATCACGGGACGCGTGCAGGTCCCCACTCGGCTGCACAGCTCCCGAGACTTGTAGCGGGCACGTTCACTGTCGGAGAGCACTCTGCTTCTCCCACTCGCTCGGGTACGCAAGTGAGTGAGGTTCAGTCAGTTCGCGAGTCGGCCACGGAATCAGCCCACTGTCGAAGCGAGCACGGCCGACCGACCCACTGAGCGAGCGTGCGACCAGTCAGTCAAGCGACAGACCACGCAACTGAGGAACGAAACGGAAACCACCGAGGAAACGGGTCACCCGGACGCCAACTGCTTCCAACTGCTTGTGTCCGCAGTACCGTCTTGCTAGGTGAATCGCTTGGCTTGGATCCACGATGGTGGAGAATGGTTGCCTGCCAGCCAGGCAGCCAGTCAACCAACCAGCCAGCCAGCCCTTTAGCTAGCAAGGAGCACAGTGTACGTTGCTTCACTGAAGACTCACTCCACTCACACGCGCCCTGCGAGATCGTTCGTCGGTTGCTGCTGCCGTGGTTGCTGTTGCTATTGTTGCTGCTGTCGCTGCTGTGGTAATCTTTCCGAATAAACCAACAGAGCAGCCAACCACCACCACCACCACCAACGGACGAAGCGAGCAACCAACCAGCCAACCAATGATCCAACCAACCAGTCGGCCAACGGGCGAGCGAGCGAGCAAGCAGCAGTCAGTGGAGAGCTATGCTTGTTGTATTATTGCTCGTAACAGGCTCTAACTGTAGGGAGAAAGGAAAGGGCCCAGCTCGCGCAGAATCCGCGGAGTGTCTCGAGCCCTCGAGTTTCGCCAGTCAGCCGCCCAGTGGCGCTCCTTATGCTTGCGCGCTCGCTTACTTTCTTTCAGTGCCTTACTCTGCTGGGCGGCTGGTCGATCGTGCGCCCGCTGCTACCGCTTGCCACCCGACCGCGCTCGCTCGCGCCCGCCCGCCCGTCACTCGCTCACTCACCGCTACCACCACCAGTCGGGGCCCGAACGTAACTGCGCTCTCGCTGCCGCCGCCATTTCTCCTGTTCCCTTCTGCTGCTGCTGCTTACCGCCAACGCCGCTGCCAAGACCATGGGGTGGGAAAGAAGAGAGCTGGCACTCGGACAGGCCCGCCAGGCGGTAAGGAACGACACAGACAACAGGGCCCGGCTCAGGGGAACGTCCTCGGTGAGGGGGAGGGACGCTGCTGCTCCCAATGAAACAAGCTCGCTCGCGGCTCCTGCTGCTGGCTGACTGGCCTTTCTTCCTCCCTCCCACTAGTCTGCTCAATTGCTTGCTTACGCGCTCGCTCCCCAGACAGTCAGCCTGAGACCACACAACCACAACGTCCATTGGGTTCAGCCTCAGCTGCTGCTCCTGTTCCCTCCACCATTGTGGCCGCAACCAAGAAGAGAAGCGGCAGCAGCACGCCGTCCTCAATGGGGGAACCTCCACAGCACCACTCCTCGACGTCTGCTTCAAAATTTAGGCGCCGCATGACCTGGCAGACCCACCTTCTTGTTGGTGGGAGGTCCGAAACCGAAGGAAATCGCGAAGGGGTCCGGCGATGTTGAATCTTTCAAGTCCTGCCTCAGCTCCATGCAAGAGAACTCCATGAGTGGTGATTTCCGTCATCTTTCCCTATCGGTCCCGCGATAACAATCGTGCTCCAGAATGCTCCAGCGCATTAAAAGTTTCAGAACAGACCCGTCAGTCCTTTCTTAGGGCTCACGAGCTGCTACAGTACAGCATCGGCGAGGCGATGGGGAGTAATCACTTAAAAGATAACGCAAAGATGAAATGAAGATATACATGTTTCGGTCTTGGGGGTTTTGACAGGCCACTCGAACGCCATTACTCGGCACTGTCCCAAACAATTTTGGCGAATATTTTTTTTTGCCTGAGATCTGTTGGAAAGACGCATCTTTCCCGAATTTGTTCGCTCAATCGAGCGTTCTCCGGACGTCGAAGGCGAGAACGAAGTTCCAGAATCTCCCAAAACTTTCAACAAGGGGAATCCCAGCAAATCTTGGCACTGTGAATTATTCCGGCAGAGGAAAGGGACATTTGGAGACAGAAGACTCATCAGTAGAGGTCTGATTTTCCCGGACACGTTCGGCTCCGTCCGGTATGTCCAGTTTCTGGAAAAAACGAGGAATGTCCAGTTTCTGAGCTGATCTGCTCATCTACGGCATACATCAGCGATAATCAGAGAATTATAGTGGTGGATAGGCATGAAAACGCGCGAGTTGAATTTTCTCAAATCGGAAAGTTTGCCGCAGACTCCGAATTCTGGTCTCTTTCACCTAAAATACGTTCGAGAGGGGCGGGAATCCAGTATGTGATCGTGAGACGTTGTGGCGACGACATGCAGATCTCCCTAACAACAGCGTGAACGCACAAATTAGTCGGTTGCACACACGTAAGGAATGGCTTCGCGGCTCGCTCTCCGATTCGTTTTCGGGGTAGCCGCTCTAATTCGATGACCTGAAGCTTTTTGTTCCTGAGATCGAATATAGAGCCTCGGACGTAAGATCTCCCAGAATGCTGATCGGAGATCGTGAGCTGGAAACCGAGCTCGTCGGAATCAGAGGTTTCGCCGCCCAGCCCACAAGTGTCACCGTATTGCTGCAAGCTGACATTCAACGCTGAGTCGGAGATTTTCCTCACGCATACCGGAATATTTCGAAACAATCTGATTATCATTGTCTGCCGGACTTGAGGGGGGGGGGGGGCATGACTGAAACTTTCAAGTACGCGATTCTCTCAAACGCTGAGGCTGAACGCTCGTTCTCTCTCTACAACAACCTGTTAATGGATCGGCTTCTCAAGTTCACAGAGCTCAATCTTAGAAGATACCTGTCGATACAATTCGACGCAGAACTTCTACACGAAGAGTAAAAAAGTTATTCCTATCCGCCGATTGATGATACGAGAGTCTTGTCTCGAGTCCGATTTCATGTCCGGTCTCGATGGAAATGTGCGCCGATCCCGTGTCCGGTTCTTATCGGAAAAATGTCCGGTTGAATCGAACCCCCAGTCATCAGCAAACAAAGTGTAACCTTTAAGAAATTCTGACGTCTATTCCCCTTTTTTTCATCTTCAACTGCTTCCTACACTCAATCAAGCATTATTAATGTAGTATACTGTCCATATGATCGGAAATACTGGTCATCGCGAACGGAAATACTGACCATAACCGGAGGTTTGCTTGTGAGGATCCTCTCCTGGCGAGTGGCAGCGATGAGCCGTTGACCTCTTCAACGCTGCCTTCGGCGCGACGAGAGTCCGCCGAAGCGGTTCTGAGTTTTCGTCGTCAGGGTCTCCGATCACCAGCGATACTGAATTCGTTGACAGGTATGGGGCTCCATAGTAATCCCCGATTGGGAACTTATGAGGAGGGCTGAATGGCCTGGAGTGGACTGTTCCCATGGAGACTCATCCAAGTTGCTGAGGCTATCGTGCACAAGGCAGAGGATTCGGCGATGACTTGGACGTCCTGTGAAAGCCCCTGGCAATTTGACTCTTCCTCTGACTCGGTCCGGAGTCATATTACCAGCAGATGCGGCTGCATCACGCGAATCGATGGGAGCTTTTCCAGAGGTTCCCGGATGCAGACCAGCCTTCCAATTTCGATTACAAATGCATATCGAACGCATCAACAACGTATATCTGTAATAACTCCCGCAGTTTTGAGTTATGGTTAGCGGTAATGTCACAAATCATCAAGCGATATCCATGAAAACTATTCGCGCTAACGATCTTGTTCGCTCCCCCAGTTGTTCGACGACACCCATCCTCCTATATGCACGATGCGTTCTAGGAGTCGTCTTTACTTCACCATTTTGTCATTGGTCCAGCGTGACCGTCCTACGTCGTGCCCAACTGGTGCTTCGTTAGCATCAGCTGAGAAGCTGTCCCAAAACCTCTCTCTGATTCATCGCACTCGAGACTGAACTTTCAGGATCTATCCAGGATTACACAAGGAGCATAGTCTCTGACGAGTTTAAAGACGTTCTGAAAACGTTGAGCGACTCCTCCATTCTACCCTCCCATGCAATGGATTTTCAAGAATTTATGTGCCAGCCCGTGCGGAAAACAGAGGCCCAATGTGATGGAGTTCCTGCCTTCATCTCTTCAACGTGGGCATATACTCCTCCTCTCATGATCGCAGTTGCTTCGAACGAAGTCATCTGGAGACATGAATGATACTAGAGAATGTTTGCCGAGGATTCGTGCTGGGAGCTCCCTATTTTCCACCTCTGAAAACCGTATCTAGCTCCGCTCTCGCACGGCCTGCAGTCTCACTTGTCTTCTCACCACTTTCTCCTCAGCACATCGTCGACCGCTGCATCATCGCTCGGACACCGATTGGACCGCCGGCGCCGGGCATCATCACCACCTTCAATTTTCTATGTCCCCATTCGCGCAAGTGGTTGATACTTCGAGAACACATTCTCAAGAACTTTGTGTGCCAGCGGAACCAGTCGATTTTTCTCGCTGAATTTCGCTGATGGAAAAAATATTATGGCCTGCCGTTCCATGGTCTAGGGTCATAGTCTATCAAAGTCTACGTTTAATCCGATTCTTCAGTAGGAAATGTGTACAATAACCGAACTTGTAAATAAGCATGGAGGTAGAGTTGGAGGGTTTCCACCACCTGCGCTGAGCTCCACGCTCATCGGCTGTGTCACCACCGGGTCCTCGGAGGTCAGATGCGGAATGACATTCACTGGATTGAGTAGATCAAGAATCTGAGCTTCATAAGAAATTTCGCATCGAGCGAATACGTCATAAATCTTAGGATTGAACCTTTTTGATTTCGCGTATCCCTAAGAGAGACTCGGAAATTTTGCCATTACCCCTGCTGGGAATTACGCAATGATCCTGCGAAAAGTTCGGCTCGGAACAAGAAGATTCTTTGTCCAGAAACTCGAGTTCCGCTACTTCATCACGAACCAAACTGCAAGAGATCACCGATTCACCCGATGCTAAACATCGGAAGCGGCGACGTGCGCTGTTGAGCTACTAAGCAAGTTCCGATCGAGCCGTAGATTGAACCTGATGGAATTCTCTTCGTGAAGCCGGCGTAGCAAAATCAAGACAGAAATCCACGATTCTCAATGGGACTCGGTCAGATTTTCATTGGGAGCGCGGCGAACGACTTTGCGAGCAGGAGAAACAGGGAGAATGCTTGTCCGATCCGTCTCAAATAGGGGATTGCAGTCAATTCTTCAGCGCGATGATTTATTTTGCTCAAACTCACGTTTGTCAAAAGCCCGGCGAAATTTGCCAATCCTTTTCCATTGTGACTCGTTGATTTCCGCCTTCATTTCGCATCGAGAATATTATTTCTGTTGCTATCGATCTTCCCTGCAATCGCGGAAGGGGAACGGGACTTTCCGCGCACCAACAACTCCAATAACGTAACGTTCCCCGCATTGCAAGCATTCGAGATCGGGGTAAATGATTCGCGTCACCCTGTACTCCATCAGTGATCTCGAAACCCACATCGTCACACCTCACAAGGAACTCATGTGGCAAGTGGGTCCTCAAGTGAATATTTTTCGGGAATTATTCCCCCGAATTCGAAGGCAACCGTCACACGCTCGAGACCTTGACCACATTGATCCGCGGATCTTCCTATCAGTAGCCTCCTCCGTTCCCTAAACGGTAGCAAGATTACAGCGATGATTATTCAAGTGCTCTCAGTCAGTTGTAAACGTCGAGTGTCCCGACAGGAACCCGTCGGAATGGAGGAGGACTCCCTAGATGTAGTCGATGTTATTGGTCGCTTTGGCTTCTACCATGGTAGGGAGCTCCTGAGTGTCCTCGGCGTCGGTGCTGCGCTGGCTAACCGAACCTCCGAAAATTTTCATTTCCCCCTGTTTTCGTCGTAGGCATCGTCCTGATCGTCGCGATTCTTCGGGCAACTCCGATCGCATGGACCTACATGATGTCTCCGCTGATGGCTCCGGACGTGCCACATCGTTGTGCGCCACCCCCGAACCTCAACGCGAGTCTCTGGTTCGAGGTGGCTTCACCCTCAGAATGCTCAGCCGTTCCTCTCCGATCGATATTCAGCGAAGGAGCTTTTCGTGAAGCTTTGGATGGAACAGCGCGGGAGCCATGCGAGTTCGGCTGGACCTACGATACTGAGCTGTACGGAATAACCGCGACCTCCCACTGGAACTTGGTTTGTGCCGACGAGTGGAAACGCTCTGGTCTGCAGTCTTCGATCATGTTAGGATCCGTTTTGGGGGGTGCCGTCGCCGGAAAACTGGCCGACAAGTTTGGCCGAAAAAGAGTTTTCTACGCATGCATCATCACTGGAGCCGTCAGTGGCGTTCTCGGAACGTTCGCTCCGACTTTGTTCTGGTTCAACTGTTCGCGCGTCATCCTCGCCGGCTGCTCGGCTGGGCTCACTGCAGCCGTCGTGACGCTTTTCATGGAAATTATGCCCAGCACAGATCGCGTATTGATGAATGTTGGCTTCGGAGTGGGCTATGTGGTTCCGGTAGTGTTCATCGGACTTCTGTCGTACACACTCCGGGATTTCCGCTTGATGCAGCTGGCGCTAGGCGTGTCGTTCCTCTTGGTGATTCCGTTCTACCCATTTGTCGAGGAATCTCCTAAATGGCTTCTCGCGAAAGGCAAGTCGGTACAAGCAGAGAAAGCGTTGCGGAACATTCTTGAGCGGAGTAAGAGGCCAATTCCCGATATGGAGAAGACAATGACGCGATTGCGACAGCAGCTCAAGGCCTCTCCCACAGAAGGGCAGTCGGTGCGCTTCGGTGATCTGTTCCGATCGAGGACGATCGCGGTCAATATCGTGAGCGTTTTCGTATTATGGTTCTGCGAATCTATCACCTATTACCATATCATGCTCAACGCGCATAAGTTCCGGGGAAATCCGCAGCTTAACTATGCTTTGTCAGCGTCTTCGGAGATTCCAGCGGCCCTCATCGGGATCTGGGTCTGCCGCCGCTACGGGCGGCGGGTATCGCAGATTGCTCCCCTCTTGCTCGGTGTTATCTGTTTCGCCCTGAAACTGGCTTTTGTCCCAGCTGATTCGATGTGGCCTAACATCCTGGCCGTCATGTGGATAAGGTTCCTCTTGAAGTCGCAGAATTTCACCCAATGGATTGCGATTCATGAGAATTTCCCCACTCCAGTTCGTTCGACAGGATTTGCGTTTTGCCACATGTTTTCCAGGGCTGGAGCGGCCGTTGCACCGTTCCTTGTCGATTTGGGCAGAGTGACACATCTAGCTGTCCCCCACGTCATATTCTTCGCATCCGCGGCCATCGAATGTGTTTGTTTGCTCAGAATGCCTGAAACTCTGAACGAGCCCCTACCCGACACACTCGCGAACTTGAGAGAAATTTACGCCAAGCAGAATCGCGGACGGAATAAATGAATCGAGCGGTGCATGATTTCCTCAACGATACAGGATATTCGATGAAAAGTGCTCAATGTTCTCTTGTTACCGATCTTGACAAACTGGAGTTCTACACGAGGAGACGCAGTTAATACCGTACCTCTATGGGACAGGCGTCGAGGAATGGATGAAGCGCAAAGACGAAGCGGTATCCCACGACGGGAAAAGTTCGTGATTTCATCCGATTTGACGATGCAACAACGTTCAATCGCGCCCATCTCTTGGAGCAGAACCGACCGATAGCATACGCCTGGAGGCAAAGGAATGGGAACTGCAGAACTTCACACGCCTCCCGTACTTTGCATGGAGGAGTCTCCAGTGCGAAGCTCAGGGAGCGTTACGCACATTGATAGATCCAACAGAAGGGTTTTGATTCCGAGAGTGGATGTCAAGCTTCACTTTTCTTCACTCATTCCAGTAGGATCCACTCAATCGGCCCCAGCGGGGCTCGGCTCACCCGCCCGTGCGGCCACAAATCGACGATTCCGAGAATTTTATCGCTATTGGTCAAACGTGACCTCAAACCCTGGTATCCAGTCCCCCCACATCTCAATCGGCTCAGCGAGCGTTTTCAAAAAATGGGCTCGTCAAGTAGCTCCCAATGTTGGGGCAAAGAGCTCCGAATCCTGCTTCACCTGTGGCGTGATTCATCTTAGCGTTCGGAAACTATATTCAAGGAAAAATTTTGCCTTCAAAGCCAAACTCGAAGCCATCGATCTCAGCTCATGAGTGTGCTGAATCGTTTCACATGAGCTCGCGATTTCGTTGCGGATTCCACACGAAATGACTCAAAAGAGCGAGTTGCAGAGTCTTCGTTATCGTCGAGGAGAACGGGATTTATGAGAAAACTGTTGTCGAAACCATGTGGGAACCGCCCTGCCCTGAAACCGGATCTGAAAATCATGCAGCTTTACGTGGAGTTCGGAAAAAGACGAAGCTAACTTCCTCATTTTCCCAAGTCCACAACCCTTGGCATTTGAGTTGCTTTCTCCTCCGCTATTGATCCGGAGCGAATTGGTACCGACGGGTTCGGAGATTCGGTCTGGGAGTGCAAGATCGTCAATTTGTTCCTTTCTTCTCACCAAATTTCTTCCCGAATCTGGGCGACGAAATCTCGACTCCCTGTATCAAGTTCCTCGACATCGATTGGTTGTGAAATATGAAATATGAGTGGAAACCCTTTTTCTTCCGATTCACGTGGATCTCCATGATTTCCCACAGTTCTCAGTCTCTTGAGCCTTATACCCTAGTTTTCCGGGACCAGGCGGCACTGACAAACTATTGTTATTTATCAGCCTCTCGTTGCCTGATCATTCTCATCCCCAGTCTGTCTGAGGCAGACGTTAACATTAAGGAGAGCGATCCATTCCGACGTTTTAAGCATACATATGGGAATCAGCCGGCACGTGCCGGCTCTCCCGTCCCAACAGGGGAAAGGCGCTTCCCTCCAGCTCTTGTTGATAAGTTTCAAAAAATCTCTCGGATAGCTGCAATTGGATACAGCTTCAAGTGAAGCTCGCACCCTTTCCGTCGTCAATGACAACGTACGCCGGATTTTCGGCTCCCTGCCTCTTCACAACCGTTGACGGGGCTCGTAGTATATAATCATCTTGGGGAAAACTCGGAGTCCCTGTTTAAGAGTTCGAGGAGCGTTCAACGTTGCTCTCATCGTTCTGGATCCGTAGTGCCTGCCGGGCTTCTACCGCGATGAATCTCGCGTCTTGGAATACGAGCAGCCTCAAAGTCGGAGGTGTTCCTGGACAGCCCGTGCCCGTTTTTTTCCTCCGTTTCTCGTTGTTGTGCTCAAACCTGGTTGCGTTGGGCCCAGGTTGAAGTATTCGGAATCAAGGAGGCATTGACTGCTCGTCCCGACTGTGGGGTAAGCTTGGTCCATCACCGACCCTCCCGGTCTAAATTTAGTTCGCGACAAGAGCACCACGAGTTGCGATCGCTCAGCTCCAAACTTTTCAAAATCCGAGTCGCAATCAGCCAACGCTTGAGAACCCTGAAAACCCGGCTCAACTTGTAGAAACAGAGCTGAAGTCTTTCATTCTGGAATGTGGGAGAACTGATTCGACTTCCATGTGTCGCGAAAGTAGAGCAAGCTTAATGGGCTCCAGTTGTGTTTCGTCCTCGGGCTGACGTCTTTTTGCGCTTGAGTTCTTCAATTTAGGTCCTCAATCATCTGGGAGAATCGCACCCACCCAATCAACTTGAGCACTCGCCGTTTCACCCCATCATACTCCGATTCCGTGAAATCATGGGTTAATCTCGATTTCGCCGGATCGCAGTCTGGAAACAAAAACTGCCGTCTACAGACGGAAGCTGTTGGAATTTTTCGCGGATCGCAGCCGCAGAAATCGCCGGTCTCCAAAAACTGTGAATCGAACGACGTGTGCCTCGCGCGAGTGGTGGCGCGAGGCATGGAATCCGACCATCTGCGCAGTATCGTGAGCAAATCTCTGATTCGTTTGTGTATAATCAAGGCGAATTTAGATATTAGGGTGAATAGGAGGCCGACTTTATCAATAGTGATTGATAAAGTGCTATGATGGAAATGCATGGTGAGGAGTTTTCTGTTAAATTATCGCCATACTTCCAGGCCATACTGATGCTGGCGGAAAAAAATCACGGAGACCGGATGTCCTTTTGATCAACATCTTCCAAAGGGCTTCCAAACAAGGACACAAATCTCGCGTATTCATGAGGGGAGGGAAACAGATGATGAACATTAACCGTGGAATCGGAGATTATAGTTATGATGAGCATCTCTTGGTATGGCATCACTTCCAGGCGACGGACGAGGGCCCTCGATCCCACGGAGTCGGCGGCATGATTCGGCCCACCGGTTTCGCCGAACAACCGCCGTGTGGCGCTACCTATCCTTGCCTGCTCTCATCTGATACTCGCATTCCATGTGTCTCCTCCAAGGCAACTTGTGGGCCGAACTGACAGTCAGGGCCCAGAATTTGCTATGCGTTTCCCACTATCGCTGGCTACTATGAGCGTAGCTCTACGGAGGTCAGCGATCGAACAAGCCTCACGGCGGACGGCCGGGACGTTACGTTGAATCAGCGGGGTTCGCTTCGGGAAGAGGGAGGGTCGTTGTTGTCTGTGGAGTTCCCAGCGCAGCTCCCAAACAGGGAAGGAGTCTCCCTCGCATCCCGTCCACCTGGCACTTTGTCAGCTGAGTCGTCTGCTCGCCCCTACATAGCAGGGTGACAGACCCGCCGAGAACTCGTGACCTCTGAGCTGCAGAGTCCCGATGTTCTTCTCACTTCTGGCTCTGCGCCCTGCTCGCATAAGAAAGACGTCCCCGTTTGCTCTTTGGGGGAGGAACACTTCAGTATAGCGTCTGCTAAGGAAATACGCATCCCGTGCTTCGAAGAAGTTTCGAGCATTGTCGTCCAAGAGGAGATTCACAATCGTATCACTCTGTTTCTTCTGCTGAGAGCCATCTCGCCTGTGAACATCATTCCCGAGCAGGAGCCTCAGAGAACGATGGCTAATCGCCTGCGGTTGCAGCCTAAACTGGAGACCGCTCTGGTTTCCAATGTGCTCTTCCGATATGAGTGGTTGGATGCAGCGTGTTTCCCCGAGAAGGCTCTGATCCTTTCACAGTGATGTGGCAGGCGCCCGATGCTCGAGTGGGAAGCAACAATTATTATCCCGCAATTCACACACCACAAACTTGGAGCCGCGCCAGGGACGGAATTTCCCACTCCCGCTCTTGTTAACCGAAAACCGACGGATGGTTGGGGAAGACGATTTTTCCTTCCTATTTTCCCTGATTCCGAAGAACTTCTGCTTAGATCGTGAACTTCCGTTTAGCTGGAGTCTGTCTTCTGCACGTCCATCATACGATTGTCGGAGCCGCCGAGACGTGAAGCGTTCTGGCTTATCTCGAATCGGGTGACGCGATTCACGTTTGCCTCGTCGATGCGAGCGATTAATGTTCAAGGATTCGCCTCGCTGTCCAATAGCGAGCTCGTACGATTCCCAGATGTTAGTCTACGATACCACGCGATCACCGGAATCGATGTTGAGCGTTGCGGCTCACTGCTCGAGATTTGGGATTACAGGGGTTTTGGAGAGCGCTTGAGCCCGGGTCGCAACAAACTGAAGTCCTTCGAGGATGTTGTCGATCGCAGCTCTCCTTTTATCCTTCCTGACAACATTTTGTGAAAAGACGCACTGTTATCCACCGGGGCGCGACGATTGCCTGAGGAAGGCCGCAAACCTCGAACCGACGCCTTCGTCGAGGATTCGAATGAGCCTCTCAGAAAATTTGCCCAATTTTGAGTCATCGCAGTTTGAATCGCAACGAAACGGCGCGGAAGCATCGCTGATGTCGGCCACGGAGCTTCCGTGTGATCTTTTCGGGAGAGGGGCTGCCGGACGCCACCGGGCTGACCAGGGAACCCCGTTGTCTCCTTGTTCTCATCAAGCGGTTCGGGGAGGATCCTCACTCAATAGCTATTCTCGCCGCGGCCATCATGATGCTATACGAAGAAAAAGCCGCATTGGAACCCCTGCGCTCTTGCGCGGCTTCGGAATCAACGGGGTCTAATCAGAACGACTGCAGGCATACGCCTGGACCGCCGTGCGGTCATCTTGCCAGCCGCGCGTACCGAGCTGAAGTTGTGCTGTGCATCCGAACCAGGCTTCGGAATTTTATTAGGGTTTAGGACTAGTATATCGATGTTCTATGAAAACGACGACCCACAATTCGGTTTCACCGGCATTCGTGTGTTACCATGAGCAGTGCGACAACGAAACCAAAAACTCAGGATCATTCGAAAACTTGTAGTTTTGTTCTTCTGCATTGAGGTACCTTAAACCTTAATTTTTTTCCGGAGCCTGATCCGAACAGTCCCCATCGTGATAATTTCGAGCTAAGATGTTCGGTACCGTAGGTCTTGTTGTGTGAGGGACTTCTGAAGTATTAGGACTGCACAAACGCGACATCTTTCCATTTTGGCACTTGTCGCATTGCTCCAGCATGGGGTCTATCTCTGCTCCGCAATTCGAGAAAAATTTTCGCTATCTGTGCTATAACGCTAATCTGTGTGTCGCCGATCCGCTCCTATCGGAGAAACCGGTGATCGATATCGTTAGAATCATTGTCTTTGATTTCGCAAGTCTGTCCCAATGTGCATGCGATGCGGAGGCCAGACCATATGCTCCATCAGCATCTCCCGAGACTCCGCCAGAGCTGATCGGAGAGCTTGTGTGACGTCGTTGTGACAATGGCGGATATCGCACATCGGTTCACTGACGTGCAGAGTCATCTGTTCCGTCCTCGAATTAATTTCCCCTTCGCACAGCCGAATATGCTCCGAGACATTGGTGAAAGCTTTCACACCGAGCGGATTCCCATTCGGAGAACCTTTCTCAAAGGACTTCAGCGACTCCGCAGCGGGCGATATTGTCTCCATGACGAGCATACCTGCAGCGTCCTCGTAGCAGCTCCCTGTGGAACAGCTGATAGCTTCTCCCATCATTGTTTACTCTCGTGTAACTTCCTTTCAATGCCCCGGAAACCAGCAGCATGCCGAGGGAGAGGGAAACTTTTGACTCCCTCTGTCCCATGGGCCTCGGTTCCAATGGTCATCACCATGGACTGTTTTCATGTCGAAAAGAGTGGGAAATTCCCTCCAATCCCTGGACGGATCGGCTCGGGCGGATAACGAACTTCATATACAGCGAGCTCAACAAGAGCCTCACAGGATATCCCTAACGTTGCCCTGAGCAGGCTAAACTGAAAGCTTTGCTATGTGTCAGGCTTGTCGCGCGGGAAATTTGAGAGCGGCCCGGTTCTTCGATGTTTTGAGGCCTGAAAACGCCAAAAGATGAAGACTTCAGGGAAGCAACGGATGATGAAAAATTGAGAATCTCTGCCATCATCTCTCGGCGATGGCTTTGCAGCTGGGCGTATGAGCTTATAGAAGAACAGATTCTCGAGATTCCCTTCATCTCGAGGAGGCCTCCGTGATCTGGACAAAAGACGGAGTTTTCCATAAATCCCGATATTGGGAAAAAGCGAGGAGCTTCTTGTTCATCTTCTCAGCTCGCGATGCTATGCGATCTTCATTGTCTGCGCCCCGAGCCCAGGCTGGGAATAATCTCGCCAGCGTCTTCGCCGCTAATTGAGAGTCAAAGGTTCATTCTTGCTTGATGCTCCCTAGGAAACTCAATATGAATGAAATTGAGGTATCCAGGTCCGTCATGACGCTCTTCGATACACACCGGCCTCGACCCACAACCCAAGCGCATTTCGTTTCGATCCGAATTCTCGAACTGGCTACCCAATCCTACGCATCCTACGCGGTCGAAATGGATTCCAGAGAGATCCTGCAAGAACTATGATCTCGGACCTCCTAGGACACTGGTTCGCCTCAGGCGGCCCCGGAATCGTCTGAGGCCTCGACAGTCAACGTACCATAGTTTGGTTTTGATGAAATTCCCCCTCGTTGACGCCTCCGGTCATGGAGTTTTCTCTACCGAGGTGATCGTCTTTCAACCCCTGCCCAACGAAGTCGCGTCTCCTCGTTTGTTCACCAAGTTGGAACGTGTACGTGTTGAAACTGTCAAGTTCCATGGGAAGTATTGTTGCAGGCGGGTCGCAGGATCCATCGATTTCCGCTTCCGCTAATGAAGCTACCTGAATCTTCCGATCGCATGTCGACGTGTTCCCTATGTCTGCTCTCTTGATGAATGCACGGCAATCTCAGAGCTCCTCATTCAGTGAGCGGTGGCTCATTAATTACAGCCGGCAAGCGTGGCTCCCATATAGCTCAACAGCGACTCCCGCTGCTGCTCCTCGGACACCTCGTACAAACGTTGCAGGCGGAGATCGGAAATTCCGAGTAGAATTAGGCGGAATATTATCTCAGATTCTCTTTCAGTTGGATTGAGTCCATGAATCTTTCTGGGGAGCGATTGGAGCAGCTCTCACGACCGCTCCGTCAGTGCGCGTCTCAAAATTTCCAATCGAGCACGCTTGACACTTGACGCCGGCGCCGCCATGCTTCTGCCCATATGTTCCCATTCTGTATCGAAGCAATCTTTATCGAGTCTATGGTGAGTGTAGACTCGTACATCAACGAGGAACTGTATTCGCGATTCCCCTGGCTTCCCGTTGGGATTTCTCATCTTCATCGAACCGCTCGTTGTATCGTAAATCGCAAGCTGGACGTCAGCAGTCGCTTTCCATCTCATGATTCATCTCCCCGAATCGTAGATCACATGCTCAAGCGCCGAAAAAAACAAGGTCGACCACCTGGAAGAGTCTCCGATCGCAAGAAACCGATTTCTATAGCATGACGTCACCTCACATCGACTCGTGGGTAAGGGTCGCAAAAATCCACGAGTCCGAGGTCGAGTCCGGCGAGTCCGTGATTCTGGGCGCGAGTCCGACGGGTCCAGATGAAGGCTCAGAGTCCTATACTTGGAGCCAGATTCATGTCTCGGTATTCGCTTGAAACCAGTAATTGTGCTGATATTCCAGCAGGTATTTGAGGGCGTCGCAAGCCATGCATCTGGTACTCCGAGTGGGCAATTCGACTGTATACTGACCTGGCCCTCTCGAATCTCTCTCGATCGTGATCGTCTTTCGACGAACGACGTCTAAAGGCGCCTCTCGAGACTGAAGGCAGGCGGATGGACATTCGAACTTTTGCAGACACAACGGTGCCTGGCTCACGACGGCCACAGGAACCTCAAATACGTGGTAGAATGTCAGGACAATTATTGGCCTCACGCGAATACCGAGACATGAATCTGGAGACAGGATTTAGCGCCCTCATCTGGATCCGCGAGCTCGACTCTGCGACCCCTACTTGTGGGGCGGCAATGCTCAGCAGGCGTTGAGCCAACTCATGCGCTGCGCCAGGCGTCCTCACAGCCCCGTTGTCAGTCAGAAGGAGCCAGAGCAAAGAAGGAACCGGCGCTGATTATTGCCTTGAACTTTTTTCTGAACCGGGGCCACACTCGAGTGGATTTCAAACTTTCGTTCCGGACTCAAAATTCAAAACCTGGAGTTTCAGCTTGCAGCCAATCTGCGTCTTTTCTCCTCAGCCAGGACTTTCCGTACTTGCCCGGGGTTTAACAACTCCAAACGTTCGCCAAACCCGCTTACCGACCGCCTGGGAACGGGGTTTATATCCGCTCCCTTGACTCGGGGAAGTCAGCGAATCAGAACTTCCGAACCACACTTAGTTGGGAGGAAACCATAGGCGCTACCTTGCGTTGTTTCCAAGAGATCGATGCAAGATTTGGAAGGAGACGAATAGAAGCCTCAACCGCAGCCACGGATCCGTGAGGGTCATTTTTGTTCCATAATTGCCGCGACCCCGCATTTGCTAGGGGTTTTGGTCCCCACTGACCGAGTGGAGGACGCTTCGAAATTTTCCTGGATAGAAATCATCGACATCCTAGTTTTATCAGAAGCCACGGACTCCTCGCTTCGAGTGGGCCGCAGATGGACGTCTAAGCTACTGGAGTCGAATGGTATTCCCCACGAGCATGGCTCGAAGTAAATCAGCTCTCCGCTCTATGTCCGGATAGTGAGTTCAATGGAGAGCTGTCAATATCGTACGGCTGCACAGAGCCGGAGTTTGCGAACTATAAATAGAATCTTCATAAGTGGAAGAACTCGCGGCATGGATAGACAGATAGGCGGAGAAGCTCGCTCGCGTGCTCACGACCTCGCGTGGGAGTGCGTTCGGTTCTGCATTGACGTGCAGAGACGACATTGATTAGAGTTGTAGCTCCTCTTGCAACTCATACATACGAGTATGTTTTCTGGTCCGTCCTGCCTCTGCGCTGCAACGAACTGCTGCAGGGAGCTACGATGTATCCGCCCTGAGCACCTTGAACGAACTTCGGGGTCATCTTGGATGAGAGTCTGGCTCATTAAGCTGATGGCATCATCCGAATGAGCCCTCAACAACAGACCGCGGATTCAAGGTTCATTCAAACCGAGACGGAACGGAATCGGCAGTTTTGCCTCACATAACGGTGAGGGCACAATAGTCCGATGGAGAGTTTTTTAGGGCGTGTGGCTCAAAATCCTCACAGGTCAGACAGAAATTCCATGAGCGAGACATCGCTCAGAGCGCTCCACTGTACCGCTCTTGTTCGCTCCTCGAGTAGGGTTTTCAATGTACGCATTCGTTTGCAGTTAGCCTCAAAATGGAGTGGATCACTCACAAGTATCTTCAATGGAAAGAGGCGGGTCTTTTGAGTGGAAACAGTCGACTCCATCTCGAGTGCGATCGATATTCCGGTTAGGGTCCGACAAGCCGAAAATTCGAACCCGAAACGCATGAAGCCGAAAAATCGAGCCCGAAAAGCATGAAGCCGGAAACCTCCTCCCCCAACGGGGGAGTGTTCGGGACTGGTTTGGCGGGATGGGATTTCTGTATCGTTTCGTCGATCTGTACCTTTGTGAGACTCATTCGGAACGACTGGGAGACGTTCTCGGATGAGATGATGACAACGGCTCAGTATGACTCCAGAGCACGGCGAAACGATGAAAAAACCTTTTTCCCGATTCGCTCTCTGATATAGAACCTTTCGCACGAGCGCTTTTCATCAGCGTATCCATTTACGGGAATGGGTATTTCTTCTAGGCACGCAAAGCGCCTCTGCGCGCTCATCCTGGGTTTGAGTGTTGTCCTGGGTCAGGGGCGCCTCCAACCCATCATCGTCAAATCATTGACGCCATAGGAACTGATCCGGGTCCGGGTTTAATAGGAACGTATGATTCGTCTGCCGGAGTGCGGGCGATCTTTGTAGATGCTCTAGGGACTGATCGCACTACTGCGAGTGGAGCTGACTAACTCGGATTCCAGCTCAGTCGAGTTCATCTGAGCCTTCAACAGGCAGCAGATGTACTGTGACTGCGGAAGAGGGTTTCCATGACGGTTTTCCCTTTTCGGTGAGAAAGAACGAGGTGTTGTAACAGCATATTCTGCGAATAGTACTAGAGCTGAAGGTGAAGATTCCTCTTCAGTTCTAGAGAGATGACCTCGGAAACTTCAAGATTCGCGTTCAGCAGATTGCTCCCTGTAGCAGCTACACCTTTGGTCAGTTCGAACTAGGGACCGTAGATGCGGAACAGCGAGGACGTAAGCGAGGCTGAAGAAGTAGGTAGGCTGAGCATAACGAAGGCGTGATTCCTCCCCGCTAAACCAGTCCCGACCGCTCCGCTGTAGGGAGGGGAGGTTTTCGGCTTCACGCTCTCCAACTTCATGCCTTTCGGCTTCATGCTTTTCGGGCTCGACTTTTCGGCTTCATGCATTTCTGGCTCGACTTTTCGGCATCCGGGGCTTACACCGATATTCCAATGAAGAATCGTTATTATGCCTCAAACGTGGCGTTTACGGGAGCCGGGCACATAGTGATTGACGCTTTGTGCTGCTCCCCTCACTCCCTCCCTCAGAGGCGAGTTTTCCCTGTTTCATCGATGGAAAGATAATCCACTCAGGAAGTTCGCTGCCTCTCACAAACGGGGGATGCGGCTTCAAAAATATATTTCGCTCCAGTGCGGTCCGAGCTCATGAGGTTGGCCGAGTTGACGCTCACGGACGGCGCTCGCATCCTGACGCGAGGGCTGGGTGAAGTGCACCCACCATTCGGATGTCTGGTCCATCATAACTGGCTCCAGTGACGCTGGTGATTTCAGGCGACGACTCCTTGCGTCTCGTCGATGGTGAGCTGCGGAATTCTCGATGATTCTCTTCCCCCAATCACGCCTGCTTTGTTCTCTTCTTTTGTGGGTTTTGCTCATTTCAAGCCGTGATCATCAACGGTGATGGCGAGGGACACCGACGAACTCCGCTCATGGTCGTTCAGATTTGCTCCAAACTTTGCGTCAATTGATCGAATGTAATCAGAAATCGCGAGAGTTTCATCAGCAACGGCGAGGTGTGAGTAGTCAAGCCGAGACAGACCTCGCGAGATGGAGGATATTATAGTTCCGGCGGTGGCGACAGTCCCAGGGAATCGCTGTTTACGGACTCAGCGGGAGGAACAGTCTGAAGCATCCCAATCTGAACCCAAACGAAGACCAACATCGCACTGCGGGACGGAACGATGGCCGAGTACCGTACTCTTGGTAGGAATATTCCTATGATTTGCCCCCGGAAGAGCTATTTCAGGAATTCCTGAGTGAACAAAAAAAAGGTTTGCCACAAAATTGCGAACTGGTTGATGGAAGACTCTTGCCATTCCGATGGGAGAGAACAACCTGCTTCACTCATAACGTGGAGCTTATTGAACTTGAGCCCCTACCTCGAGGGAGCTCATTCCATGATGAATGAAAACATTCGGGGCCTGGTTCATTCGAAACATTGCAAGGTATCAATCTCAGAGAACTGATGGGATAATTTCGAAAAATCACCGAAACCTACAGGCCCGAGTGATGAGGCCCGAGGTCAACGTATGATAACCGTACTACAAAGACGTCCATATGGCGCCAGCAAGAACAGCGAGTGTAATTCCATGTTTTAGGTCCGGGAGATGGCTTTCAATAAGGTAATCCATGAGCGAAAACCGAGAGGAAACCATTTGAGAAGCTGAAAGAGCTGACGTTAGCGGGGGAGCATACCATAACCGAGTAGCTCGCGCTCGAGAAATGAATGACGCTCCGTGTCGAGCAGTATCCAAGTTGACGTATTCAAGCCTTCAGGATTTTCAGGTAGGTTGTCCATAGGACCACAGTCGGAGCCGCTGATAAGATGCCTCTCGGGATGGCGGCTCATTTGAATCTGGGGGTGTTCATCTCGGGGATCCGAACGTTCTCGCGACATTCCCCACTGAAATTTCCTTCGAAGGATTGACCTGTTCGATCTCTCTGATCAGGGAAAGAATCTTTCGCAAATCGTGCCATCTTCACCACTTGGTCGGCCGCAAAACTGATGTGCTCAACGCATGCTAGCAAAGACTGAAAGCCGATTCCTCAGGCTCCGCCCGGATTGCTCTGCTCCAGCGACGATCGTGGACCGTCGATTTATTCACAGTCCCGGTGGTTTTCGCGAGTCCGCTTAACTGTCCAATTTCGAGGATCATTCTCGCCGAACAGGAGTCCGCTTTTCGGACCGTGGTCATGGTTCAGAGGTGAATCTGATCAATCTGTTCCTCGTTTGATAAACTCTCGAATTTGCGGCCTCGAATTGACAGGTGTTCACGAGTCTTTCCCCATTCACAGGCGCCTCACCTTCCTTAGCCATTTCGTGTCGCATTCACAGCGCGACCTTCTCTGGTCCTCTCAGGCTCTTGCTTTTTTTTTAATTCGATCTAATGCGGTTTCCAAACATTCAGCGAGGGAAACGTGCTCGTCAGCTCAACGACTCTTCGGAACGTGAACTCCCACAACAACAAAATTCAACAACCAGATCACACGGTGGTTCTAGCCTGAACAAATACATGTATTTTCTTCTGTTGTCGTCATCAGGGGAGAATGGACCAATGATTGCCAGCAGGTTCTTGCTCCGGTGCTGGTGAGCGGATGATACCCAGGAGGCTCAGCCGAGTTCAAGAGTGAAGCATAGTGCAATATCACCGCCCCCGTCGAAGAAAAATCGTTCGGGTGCTGAAGCATTACGATTTCCAGGCCAAACCGTGATTATCGAGGGAGGGGGTCCGTGGGGATCCTTGGAGCGGAAAAGCGGTTGTCCGCGGACCACCTCGAGGGGTCCGTGCAATGGGAAAGGTTTAGAACCCCTGCCTTAGAGTCTCGTAGACGGTCTTCTAGGCTCTTGTAGACACTCGTGGACGAACTTGAAGACTCTCGAAGAAGATATTGTAGGCTCTCGTAGACACCCGTGGAGGACAAGTCGACTTCCGGACCACCCCCAGGATAAGATCAGGATCAAGATCACTGCCGTAGGCTCTGAGAAGAATGGTGAGATGGAGCTCAATACCACCTACTCGGACTCCGAAAGAATACTCAGATCGATCCTGGAACCACTTCCACAGACTCCAGAAAGAATGCTCAGGACGATCCTGGAATCACTTCCACAGGCTCCAGGAGGAATAGTCGTATCGACATCGGAATCACCTCAATGGACATCAAAAAGTATGGGTAAATCGGCTCTGGAACCTTATCCTTGGTCCACGAAAAGTGTGGTCAGAACGATCCCAAAACCACATCTCCAGACTTGAGAAAGGATGGTCAAATATTAGGTAAGTCAAAAAGTTCGTAGCGTTTTTGATCCGACATTTTTGAAATTCCCGCGCTCCGCACAAGAGCCGCCTACTACAGTGGTTGTTCGTTTACGTTCTTAGGCGGGCTCTAGAGTTCCTACCGGTGTATCGTTTCAGACTTTATCGTCGAGTTCGTAAAATCAGGAAGAATTTGCGATGGAGGACCAAAAGCAGCATTTTCGACACATAATGTTGTTCTGCTACCGCGAAGGCTTGAATGCAGCGAAGACCACTCGAAGAATATCTGCAGTTTACGGGGAGAATGCTCTTCAAAGTTCTACGGTTAGAAAGTGGTTTACCCGTTTCAAGGCTGAAAACTTTAATCTTGAAGATGAGCCCAGATCAGGACGACCACAAGTTGTGGAACCCGATGAAATCATTAGCCTGGTAACTTCAAACCCCGGCCTGACCATCAAAGAAATTGAAGACTCGACGGGAGTTTCTCATGGAACCGTTTGGAATCGCCTCCATCAAGCTGGCTTCTCAAACAAGAGGAATATCTGGCTGCCTCATGACCTCACCGATCGCCAGCTCGAAAGACGTGTGGATACAAGCCACACTCTTCTCCGGAAGAATGCCAATGAACCATTTCTGAAGAGACTGATAACCGGCGATGAAAAGTGGATACTCTACAGGAACGCTACGCAAAGAAAAAGCTGGGTCCCCAAAGGTTCACGGGCCGCAGCCGTCCCCAAACCCGAAATTCATCAAAAAAAAGTGATGCTGAGCTGTTGGTGGGACTGCAAGGGCGTTGTGTTTTTCGAGCTGCTCCCGCCGGGTCAGACCATCACCACCGAAGTCTACTGCAGGCAGCTTGAGGATTTGAAGACCGCAGTAGCAACAAAGCGCCCAGAATTGGCGAACAGATGGGGCGTCGTTTTTCAACATGATAATGCGAGACCCCACGTAAGTTTGCGCTCTCGGCAGAAACTGGCGGAGTTTGACTGGGATGTGCTGCCACACCCAGCTTATAGTCCCGACCTTGCACCGTCAGACTATCACTTGCTCCGGTCTCTTCAAAACTCTCTTGATGGAGAAATATTCGAATCTTTGGAGGGTATAAAAAATCACCTCAATCAGTTTTTTGGAAAGAAGAAAACCAAGTTCTGGGAGAAGGGAATCTTCGATTTACCTGACCGATGGGCGAAGGTCATAGAACAAAACGGCCAATATATCATTCAATAAAAAGACTCTTGTGTACAGGAATTCGGCTCTTGAAAAATAGGTAAAAAACGCTACGAACTTTTTGACTTACCTAATAGATCCTGCAACCACCTCCGTAAACCCGAGTAGAATGGTCAGAACAACCTTGGAATTTCTCCCCTGATTGCTAGATCGATTCCGGAAGCATCTCCATGGGGCCTAAGGAGGGCCGGAGAGCGTACAGATTGACAGACTGAATCAGCAGATAGGCAGGCTCTATATGCAGCGCCGCTCCTCATTTCCGTGCCGATCAGCTGCTGCTTGCAACCCGCCACGCGGCTCTACGAGAACAGTGACGTCAGACCCGCGTAGGCTAATTCCACAAACCCTTCTGCATGGAAGGAGGGCACTATGACGTATCTTCCGTTTGAACTTGGCCCCCAGGGGCGAATTCGATCATGGTTCGATCCTATAAAAACAGGAGGGTTTGACCCGGAGGCAGAAATTCAGCAGGGTTCAGTTGAGAGCGGCCATCCAAGACGCGAGCGGGTTCTTGAGACCCAGTCTGAAAAGAGGGGTCGGATGATTTTCGAAGATTTTTGGCCGAGAATTTCTTTGATGCGAGACTCTTTGTGCTTTGAATCAACGGACGCAAAATCAGATTTTTGGCATATCTTCGCAATGGGAGTATCATTCTGGGTTTTCGGTCCCTTCCTGACCTGGGAGATATCCGACATCTCATCGCAACGCAGATTACATCTGATCGCCAGGTAAGGCAAGACCGAAGTCTCAAGGTCTTAAGAAAAGAATTAATATTTGACTAACTGGAAGCAAATTGATGAGTAGGGAAAAAATAGAATCTCGACGCCCTCTGAATGTCGAAGCCTAGTTGAACATGAGATCGCTGAGCAAACAACGAAGTTCCTGCGTGAACAGTAGGAATTCCCTGATCTCGTACTAGAGATCTCAAAGTTTCGGTCAGAAACGCACTCCCTGCCCACATTGGGATCGAGCGTCCGAAAACCTTAAGTGGTGCTCAGATAGAGCGGAGAGCTGAAAGCTTTGGAGACAACGAAGGATCCGAAAAAGATATCAATGGAATGATTCCTACATCGCCCCCTCGGGATTGAACAAAGAATCATGAATGGTTCGCAAGTCACCTCACTTAGGAAAAAACAGCGAATACTCGAATTTTTCACGCAAAACAAGCGGTAGCATGTAGTGTTACCAACCCCAATTTTTTCTGACCGGGCGAAAGCCTGACTGCGTATACAGGGAGCCCCAAGATTATCTGGAGTTTCCCTCCTCAAGGAAAAACGTTGGATAAGTGATCGGAATTGCCCCGAAATAAGTCGCGAGATCCGATTCCGCGGCTTTCCGACTCTAGCGAACCTCAAGGCAAAGTTGTTCTCATACTCGGGGTCAGAGGCGGGGACGAGACAGGGCAACCGCGAAGTCGACGTGAACATCCTCGTCACGAGGTGTTGAGGCAAGGAGCATCAATATTGTATCGGGAGAATCCTACTTAACGATTTGAGTATGAAGCTATTCCCGTCATACCGAGAGCGGGTATTTGAGTTACTCGAACTCTTTGATTCGTTCTCGGCTGTGATCCATCGCTGCGAACGAGCACGCTCTCGGGAACCGCGAATCATCGAACATTTCAGCGGAAAGAACATAATTGCAGTTCTACTTGGACGGAGCTGAGTTGAAAAGGTTCAAAGCAAACAACTTGTCTGGAAACCCGCTTTCTTTGGGAATCATATTTATAGCTCGGACCCGATTCCCTCGCCCTGTTCGCTCTGTTTCGCTCTGCGTCTTGGAGCTCCTTCGCAGACCTCATTTGATTCTGCTCGGAAAAGAGGTCCCGCGACCAGGAGCAGCGTTTTGTTCAGGACATCATATCTCTGCTTCGTGCTGATTGTTCGGGAAAAACTCGAAACCGGCATTCGTTCGGCACCAGGCAACATCGATCAAGAATCAATGCATTTTTGCAAACGGTCACATGGAGGAAATCGGAACCTATCTTCTCCAGTTGAGGCATTATTTTGCTTTGTTTGACATTTTCCCACGTCATCAAGTCTGAAGTTCTCCCCCAAGGTCGCTCACCGTTCAGGAAACAGGTGGGGATGAAGATTGGCCGACCCAGGAGTGGAAAAAGTGCGGCCTGCCTCAGCCGGCATGCTGCACCTGCAGCAAGAAAGGAATTCGTTTTCCCCCGGATTCTTCGGAAAGGAAGTTGCCGCGACGGGGGCCGTATTCGCGGCAGCAAGTTGTCGTCGCCCGTGCGAGCTAATAGACGTTCTTGAGATAGCAGGATTTTCAGCTCCTACTTGGCGAACGCTTGTTCTGGGATGACATTGATCCTCAACGCTACACTGATCACATCTCGATAAGCCACAGAGCTCAGAGGAAGCCGAGGAAGACGAAATCGTAACACAGCCAGTCGATAACTGAGTCAGCTTCCGATCGGAAGTAATGGGCGCCGTCCAGGTAGTTTGTCTTTCGCTTCGTTTCAGTCCAACTCAGCGCATTCCGAGACAGTGACATTGAGTTGGCGGCAAACATCTTCAGGGTACGGAACCTGCGAAGGCCTCACGTGCGAACGAATTGAAGAACGAGATATTGGAGAGGCTGATACGATAGGTTCTCCTCCGGGAATGATTTGCAGCCTGCGTCACTCCAAGTCTGCTCCCGTGTCTGGAACGAGGAGTAGAGCTGACCCCACCGGCCCAAAACCCAGCAGCAACGACGGCATTCTCGAGAAATCTCCATCAGGTTCTTCCAGCCCAAAGAACCCTCGAGACGGGAGAAGGGATCGTGAACAAGCTTCCGGGAAAGTCGCTGGAACTGTGAGGAACGGAAGCAATTCTTCGGTTCCAGTTCGAGAGGCAGAGACGGCTTCTTCCGCCAAGCAACTTCGATAGCATTATAGTTTCCCGATGGGTAGCAACTTCTTGCTCTCCCTCAACCCCTCCCCCAATAATATGGGAGAAGACTTGGCGACTGTGACACGGCGAGTATCCGCTGCGCTACGGAGCCCTCTTCGGAACAATTTCGTTACTGAGGACGTCTTGAGGCAAACTACGGCGAAAAATATGGACGAAAGAGAGTCCGCACTTTATTTCAACTTTTCTATCTGTTGCTGCCTCAATGAGCCAGATCCAGGCTCTGACGGTATCTTTCGTTTCAATTTTCCGCCTAGGAGTTTTTGTTCTGCGCAGAATTGTTCCGATCTGTACACCCTCCAGACCCGGTTCCTCCCTCCCTCCGACACAGTCCTGGCAAGCCAACGGGAGATGTCTGAGCAGCTGACTCGGGATGTTTTTCCCACTATTACGATGTATTCACTGATTCGTTGAAGATGTGAGCAGGTTCGCGTTCATATTGAGCGCCTTCCATGGCCTAGGAAGGAATGGCTGCGGCAGGAGCCAACAGGTAGGGCCAGGCCGTGACTTCGTGGCTATTTCGTTCAAGATGATTCACATTCACACGCTCCCCTCGGTAACCCAGTCATTTGTGAGATACTACGCTGACGAGACCACATTTAATAGCCCACCGACGTGATCCTCTCAGCCTGTCCGTGGGAGAATGTGTCCGATCCTTCGATACACACATTTCAACCGTCGTTTCCGGAGCGAACTCTCGACAGCGCTGGTCGCTAATTCTGTTGCGAAACTCGATACGGACTGCCGAATCGCTCCGATGCCTCGCAGAAACGAAGGACAAGTGCCAGAGACTAGATCGAGCGAACAACGCTGGTTCAATTCAGCCGCGAGAGTGATCGAAAATTGATATTCCCTCGGCACACCGAGTGATCGTTTTGGAAGAATACAATATCCTCCAATCACCCGAAACATCTTCTTCAGCTTCTCGACGAATGAAGAAACTCCTCCCGCATACGGTGAGTCTCTTGAGATCCCCGGCTCCTGACTGGCGGCTCGGGATCCCCTTTCAAAATTAATATCAGATCCATCGAACGAAACACTGCAGGAAGAGGAACCTGAGGCGAGCGAGGAGACCAGACGGAACTGTCTGTCTCTAGAGGTCTCATTTTTACGTTAGTTAAGTAGCGCGTTCCGTTCGCTGACCCTCTAAGTGGGCGCCCGCTCCTTTATCCATCGGATCCCGAGCGCAGATATTTTCAGAAAAATCCCTATCCTGAAAGGATCCTCCTTTTCTTCACAGCTCTGACCACTGAACGTTGAAGTTACGAGCTTGATATCAGCCACCACCTCAATCGGAAGCGAAACCACGGAGAGGAGAGCGAACGGAAGTCAGTAGGGATCGGCACTCACGATTCTCACTCAACGGGAAAGGATGCCGATCATATTTGGAAGTCCTATTCGGGCGTGCCCAGAAGGTCGCGGCAGAGTCTTGTTCGATTGCGCAGGATCCCCAATTTCCTGGGATCTCTCACCTTGGAACCTCTCGATGGACATCTGTTTTTTCTTGCCGCTGGGAACTCGCAGAATCGCCTCTCCCAGACATACTTCCTGCCAAACGGAATGAGCACTGGCTCGTTTGGAAGGTGATTCTTCCGTTATGTATTACTTCCAGCAAGCGGAGAGCTCTGGTGATTGGTCTCAGGTGATTCTGTGTGCGCCGAGAGATACATGTTCAACTCTCTGGTTTCCCGTACATCTGTTTTTTCCGTCTCTCCCTGATCGCTCTAATTCCTCGCACTGAGTTTGTGGTGTTGTGGGCTTCCCGCCGGCCCGCTGAAGCTATGAGCCGTGATTCCACTACGGTGAAACTACGGAGTATTACCTGTAGCTGATAGACACAGAAACCGCAAACGATAGCTCTGGTAACTATCAATTGCGGGCGGAGTTCCTATCGCAGAGTACCCACCTCAATGATCCTAATATTTTCCACTTTTCTTGACTCTGTAACCGCCGGCGGGGTAGGGGATTCATTGTAGATGAGGTTTTTCTCTAGCCGTTTCAGACCTCAACCGGGAGTGTGTCTCCACGGTTTCCCAAAATCGAAAAGTAGACTCCGAGTGAATGAACCGAGTCGCTGAAGCCCTCCGCAGAAACGGGTTGCGAAGACGCATTCAGCGATCTGATCGCCTTACAAGATCACAAAGGACAGAATGAAGGAGGCGAGGCAGAGGAAGTGTGTTTATCTCGAAATCACCAGAATCATCCAACCCGGATATTCTCTGTGTCTTCCATTTCCGCAAGGCCCGCGGTGCAGCCATAGCAGCCCAACGAACCGCCCTCGGTCGAATGGACGGAGAACGCACGCAGTTGCCCGTCTCGGAGTAGTTCTCGGAGAAAGCCGAGGGTCTCCGATCAGCGAAGCGGAATTTACATTTAGGGTGCAGACTGGCTGAACCCCGCACAGGATTGCGAATCTCTTCATCTCTTTTCATGAATATTCGGCTCGGCTACGCACGGTCGCCGATGCCACCTTTTTTTTTTACATTAGGCCCTGTATCATCCGCTATCCGCTCCTGTTTGGTTTGGGTGTATCAATCCCGTACCATTGCTCCCAATATCACTGGGAAACACGTCGAATCCGTCCTCCCCCGAGCCCGAACTAAGGGCGTTCTCGGGAAAGAAGATTCGCGAGAATATGAATAAAAAATATGCACTATTTGGTGGAACTCGTTACTCGTGGAGAGGCCCGGAAGCGATTGACCGCAGATATCGGACGGCGACTGGATAGCCAGGGATTTCGCTCAGGAGAGGAAGCCCTAAAATGAGTTGTGAGCCCGCGACGGCAAAAACTGCTCCCTTTATCCCCAGTCCACGAATCTTCGCAGAAAGTGACTCTGCGACTGAAATATGACCCATGCCTTGCTATTTCACGTCTTGATCGCGCTTCTCTCTCTGGAAAGCTCGATTCGTCAATACCCGCATGCGAAAACAGCAGGAATACGTCCCCGCCTGAGAGTCTCGTTGCACCCTACTTTCGATCGGAAACCGAACCTGATGGACCATCTGAGTTGTCGGAAGTACTCCGATGGCGAGGAAGAACGTACACTCTCCTGCTCCTTTTTGAAGAGAAAGCTTCGGAGAGTAGGCTCGTGTTTCAGCAAGACTTTTCATTCTCTAGTCAACGACACAGTCAAATCCAAAACGTGCTCGCTCCGCTCGAAATGGGTCATCTCAACCCGACCTGCACAATGAGTTCTCCTTTTTCAACCTCTACGGATCGATTCGGGGATGGAAGCCTCCGTTTGAGTTCAATTACGAGTTCGGTGTGTCGAGACATGGGACTTGGTACACATGTGAGACTCGTTGGAACGGAAGAGTTAATTCTTTCTCGAGCCGTTCTAGTTTTAAGTATTCCCGTTCCCGATTGGATAATCTGGTCACGCTTTTTTTTTTACCCCTGCACAGGCTTGCGGTGCATCTTGGAAAGCTTTCCAAGCCACACGGAAAAGCAGCACTGTCTAGCTCATTATCCGGCCTAACAGAGCTGAGCTCGTTTGGATGAGAGAGGTTTCCATTGCAGTTATTTGGAGAAAAAGGGGCGAGAATGGCATGGCCGGGGCCCTGTCTGAATACTTCTTCAAATCTACCATTTACCAAAAACGAGATTAACGGTGAACCCGGGAATCTCAGACTGCTTCTGCGGACTTCCGAGTTGCTTGCGTGGGTGGTGAATCATGTTGGAGTCGAGCAAGAGAATGGTTCGAGTGGAAGATGTGACGGATAATATGGAGCATCCAAAACTCATGCAAAATCGAATGCTCCTTCTCCAGTTCAAAGACTTGATAATGCATGTTGGAACCATGAGGGGATGTAAATCATTGAAGATCGCGGACGAACCTCGAAAAGGTGCGCAGGAACTTCTGCAGGAGCCCGTGTTCCGCTCATTCGAAAAGAATCACACACACATTCAGAGTCGTAATGATCGCAGCGAATAACAGCCAGAAAGATGGGGGGGGGTCTGGTGACTGGGAACCGTGAACGAAGACCGTGGCACGCACAAAAGAGGGAAAAACATGTTTTCCGTGAACCCAACAACGAATTACGTCCTTCTCCGAGCCGGGGTTCCGATCGTCAACACCTCCGTGATTCGCAGAAGGCAAGCTGAGGGAGGATTGAGAACCTCTTGTCAGCAACCCCGCTGACCCTCCTCCTGCTGTGGCTCACAGAGCTCCTTGGCCCCTCAAATCATCCCCTCATACTTTTGCACCTATCTATGAATGACTCCAGGAGCTGTGAGCAGGCCTTGTTGTCGAGAATAACTTGGAATCAGGGCACTCGGTTCCATTTGTGGATTTCAATCGACGTGGGTTGAGAGCAAATCGATCCGAACGACCTTCCAATCAGTGACAAGGTGATGAGATACATTGGTTTCCTCATTTCGGCGTTGAACCTCCAGTTGGTGAACGGGATGAGATTGCCAACGCTTGCGAAGGTTTGCCGCTGGGTACAGTTTCCATCTCTCCTAACGGCTTTCACGCCAATACAATAATGAGAAAAAGAGTCTCCATGTACTTCTCTCGATACTTCCAGAGGCATGTATGCATGAACAGAACACCGAGAGCTCATATGATTCCCGTATATGGTTCACTCGAAAACGCGTTCACGGAATCAAGATCGAATGACTTAGGAACCTAGTGGTCAACGCTGCGTTCCGATCGACGAGAAGAATGCTGATGATTTTCCGTTCAGAGGAGGGAGAATTACCAAATATGGGAACGGATGCATGCCGAGACGCGGAGAACGAATTACCATTGTTCGACTTCCTGGGCAATCTCAAGCACTCCGACGATCGGTGTATTTGAACACCCGTGGCAGTTCGGATTTCCCCCATGGTTCCCTGGTGTAACCACTCGGACCCTCTCTTTCCCCAGCCCCCGTTGTTTGGTGTGGATTCAATCCGCGTGTCCGGAAAGGGAATCAAGAAGCCGATTGACAGAGCTCATTTTGTGACCCAGACTCGGAGGCGGTTGGACACTGAAAAACCTCCAAGATGTTGGTTGTGAGTTGTGTGCGAATAAGCTATGAGCGTCGCCGCATCAGTGTGTGGATAGATTTACATTTGCCAATCGTCAATCGGGGCCCTGTCTAACGACTATCATCTTCCCAGAATTTGTGGCTTTCGAAGCGCCGAGCTCTTGGTCCAGAGCGCTGATTGGCCATCTACGGAGGAAATAACAAGTATAAATAGTGACCTGGGTCAATAGGCATATCACATTAAAGCAGACGCTTCGGGGATATGGTCGACTCCCGTGGCACCGAAGAATAAGTGAGAAAACCATCCATCGATTGAGGCCCTTCTGAGGTGGCCGAGTTCAGCGCCAGCGCGAAGTCGGGCAGGGATCACGGCGTCATCCGGAGGTGGAACTAGCTGCGCCCCTATGGAATCGTATCACAGCCGAGAAGATCGTCCAATGCCAGCCTCCGACTCCTGCAGGAATCTTGTGTCAAGGGCGGCTAGATGACGCACTGCAACAGGCAGACAACGCTCCGTCTGTTAGTTTTCTCTTACATAACTCTCGCTGGAATTGGAATCGGTGGAAATGGAAAACGCCCCGCCACGGAGGACTCGGGTTGTCAACAAATGCTAGGTGTCGCCCAGCTGCATCGTGTTGATTGATTCTATGTTTCAACTCCCCTTGAGCTTTCGCTCCGAATGCGATCGACGAGTCATAAGTCGAAAAATTTCTTCGCAAAGTCAGAACTCTCATCAGCTTCGAGGATCTCAATGATGACAGGTTATTCACATTTTGGACGAATCAGATGCCGGACGCCGAGTCGCGCCCAGTGACATGTTGACTTCCTAGTGCCTGAGAGAAATCGCCTGTTCTCTCGCCACTTCATCGGATCGTTTTCAGAGCAGTAATATCTCCTGGATAATGCGGAGCTCCATGGAACCCTCTCAGAAACGGAGGAATCGAAACATTGTAGAGGGCAGTGTGGAAGGAATATATTTTGCGGTGTTCGCCCTCGCTGGACCGGCGTATTTCTGTCGGAGCATTCCCCACTTGGAGATGATTTGGCGCGGCTCAGTATCGGGCTGATTCGATCAAGGTATCGATCTTCTCCTGCCCTGGTCTCTTTGCGGAGAAAGCTCCCTCACTTGTCGCCACTCGGAACTCCCCCTCGCTCACTCTGTGAATAAAGGTGCTGCCACAGTCAGGCAAGAAGACAGCTTAATTGAATGACCCTATTCGTGGTCGAATCGGTGAGCGGGTACATTGACGGATGTCAGGTTGGATTGCAAAGACGATCTGTACGAATGAGACATCGGGTAGCAGATTGGTATCAGCGTTAATTATTCTTCCATTTCTGACGTCAGCCGTCATATTTTGGACATCAACGAGTAAACAGTCCGTCCGAAGCGAGCGTATTATTCTGTCGACAAATCGGGGAGAAACCGAACAGAAGTGAGTTGCCGTCGAGGAAGAACGTTTTGCAGCGGGATAGCTGAAGATCGAGGATAATTTAGCCCGCATTTCGAAAGCGTTTGTGTACCTCCTCTGCGCGCCCCTCATTCTGGAGAGCGACTGGCTGCGATTTCATGAATAGATCCCATGTTTTCATTCTTCTCAGAGTTCTCCGATGATGTCCTTAACGCTCTGCTGAGTCCCAATGTCAGCGTCTGTTGTGTCGCCAAAAACATTCTTGGACTTTTGTTTCTTTCATGCTTCCTGCCTCTGTCGCTTGTTCCCATTTCTTTCCGCCGAGGGAAACTTTTCCTTTATCGTCCTTCCGTCGAGCCGCGACTATGTCGTGTACCAGACGGGTCGAGTACTGCTAATGCTAGTTGGTGCCAGTAGCTTTGTCTGTCGTTGACTCCTCATTTCCTCTTCTGTTCCCTGGAACGATAGGGGGAGAATGTCGCCGCGTGAGCCAAACAGACCGGACCGCAAACTTTTGTTTGGTCGGGGCTGCTTGGCGATCTTACGTTTTTTTTTGTCTCGGTCAAATGTCACAACAATGAAGAAGCGCTTCATTGTGTAGAGATACTGCGCGAGAACGGGCTTAGTGGGAATATGTTCGGGAACCAGAGCTTTGTGAAGCTCATGATGATTACACGAAACAATAATAAGCTCCCCAGCCAGACTCCAGACGGTTCGGCCACTGTGCCATGAACAACGAGAGAATTGCGGAGTTTCGGAATGTCACTTGACGCTCTCGACCTTCGAGGCTCCTGCCGAGGAGGGCAGATGGTTCAGATCCCAAGGGCGGTCGCTCTTGGGATGTTTGAGTGACTCGAAGCGTCTTGGAATGCTCTCCCCATGCGACTACTTCCTGAAAACGACTGATCGATTGGGAGATACATGAGAGAAGCACGCTGAGCTGAAGTGTGCAGGAAAAACACGAGAGCACGTTCGCGGCATGCGCATCGATTAAAAGGTACGACCAGCAATCCGAATCCCTCAAAAACTGCGAAGGGCTCCTGAGGAGCTCGCTCGCCGCTGGCGAAGGGGCACGCAAGGACGAAGCCGTTCAAGCATCAAAACAAAGACTGAGGATTACAAGATGACCGAGTTGACCGTTCAGACATGTTTCCTCAAGAACAACCCGGGAACCTCGGAATGACAGCGGACAGGCAAAACTGAGAAGAGTTGTGCATCAACCAAAACATCACCTCAGGAGTATCTGGTCTCCCCACCGCCGTAGACGATCCGATCACGATTCTGCAAGCTGTTGTCACGGTGCCGCAGTCCGATGACGTCGTTTCATCACAGTATTTTGTAGCGTGAGGAAGGACACAAACTCTCCCCATGACTATTTGTTTCATTGGTATGCCCGAGAGCTCGATCCACTGGGGCGTTGACTCTGGCAAGCCTTCATTTGAGTTTTGGGAGGTTTCAGGAGTGATTCCGGGAGCCAACGCCTTTTTCGGCCACAATACCGGGGAGGTATCCGAAGAGTGTCTCCCTCAACGTAGTTCCCTACCGATACATGGAGGGGCATGTTGCCGCGGGAGTGGATCCTTGGAGCCCGTTCCGCATACTACCAGCTACGAATCATGAAGATTGTCGTTCTCGGTATCGCTCCGGACGGCAGAACGAGACAGGGATTGATAGTGCGCAATCGCAGAAACAAAAGGCGTCCAAACATATTTCGCGCTCACAATCAACTGACTCCATGAATCTCTGCCGGCGGCGCTCGTCACTCTTCCCGAGAAGTCACCAATCGTGGCGCAAATTGCGAAGCGCCGTTCGAGTTTAGGGAATCTCTGGCTGACCCGCCTTCGTCGTCAAGTCTTGAACTTTCGAGTTCGTGCTCAAGTCCGCGGTCAGGCTCGGCCAGCGGCTGGTCGGCGAGTCAGTCAACCGGTCAGTCCGTCAAGTAGCCGTCCTGTCAGCCGTCCATGAGAGCGAAGAAACGGGCAGGCAGGGCTGCCAGGCGGCCTCCTGGCTCGCAGAACGACTGGGGAAGTGCAGGAGCGAGAGGACGTCCCGGCGATTCTCCTCCTCGGCGGGAATCCATTTCACCCACACGCCAGTCGCAGACGGGCCTTGCCTGCCAACCAGCTAGCGCTGCGGGCGCCACTTGGGTTTTCCGAGCTTTTGACTCAGACGACTCACAGTTCGAAGCAATCGACATCTTCGGCCGAGTCCGCCCGATAAGCAGACGGCAGGGCCGGTCAGAAACGGCAAAACTCTACCCGTGGACGTCGCCCGGTGTGTTCGTGCGAGTGACCGTGTGTGAGCGAGCGTCGAGCGCTTCTGGAGCGCGCCATCTAAATGTGTTCCACTCTCCACCAGGCGACCATGTGCTCTCAGTGATCCTGGCTGGGAGCCTCGGGACCGAACCCAACGGCCGTCAGACGTCAGTGTGTGCGCCCGGTAAGGGATACTCATCACCACCATCTGAACTACGTGCAACAGCTCGAGGACTCAAGGTGAGAAGGGATATCGGTGAGAGGAAGCTGCACGAGCTCCTACCGAGGACAACGATTGACGGGAACAAATAGTAAAGCGTGACGTCGGTTCGCGTGACCGCGCCATGAGCTTCGACGAGAATCGATGTTTAAACGTTCTATCGCATCCTCAAAGACGCTCGAGCCCCCGTAGCTGCTTCTCAAGAGGTTCTCATCAAGGTGGACCTCAGCGAAAGTTTCTGAGGGCACTTGGAATGTTTACGTTGGCGTCGAAACAAGCCTTCATATAGCAGCATGCTCCTTGCTTCCCTCAGTCTCTAACCAGAGGACGCTGAGCGTCCGAATATGTGGTCTCCACGATCTACTCAGAATCATGAGCCGCAATCTTCGATTACAGCCTCCAGACTTGCGTAATTTGGAGGAAAACGAAGTTCCGCTCTCTATGGGGAGCAGTTTCGACTGATAGCGCTCCACAAAACTGGCGACGCGTCTTCGCTCGCCTCTGCCTTCGACTTGCATTGGAGCAGTTAGGCGGCTGTGAGATCCGTTTCCGAGTCCCCGATTGTGTCAACGCCGATGAGCGTCTTACCCGTTTACCCTCAGCTGTTAATTTCTGCCCTCTCTGATGGATCGCAGACTCGTTCGCTGCCAGACAACCCTGATTCTTTGGGATGCCGTCCTTAGAGGTACCCCCTAACACCATCATGCTGACATCCACCATGCTCGCTCGAGAACATTTCATTTTCTCTGAGCATCAGCGAACTCCAACTTGAATTGGCATCCGTCCAGCGGGGTCCCCTGAACAAAAGCTACCTCATCCTTCAATATGTTTATTCAGAGAATGAAAGCGATATTCGCTCACGTGGCTTGGACGGCTGGATCGGCCCTTCCACGTCCAATTATAAGTGAATCGAGAGCTGGGAGCACAAGAAACCCGAGAGGGATCGTCGGAAGACTCACCAACCTGTTCGATTGGCGAGCGGCGTCTAGGCTTCGTTGCTGAATAATTCGCAATCCGGGTTGGCAACTTCAATTGAATTTCGGCGCTGTTTCTCATTTGCACCGAGCAAACAGGATGCCGTCGGCGATTAGAGCCGGATCCAACTCGACCACGCGGACCGATCCGCACTCATCGTGCTCATTGCGACGAGCCAAGTCGAATCGATATCGTGTATTCCAAGGAGAATCACAGTATTCGAATGAAAAATTGATCTTCCACGGCTCATTTGAGTGTTTTGCAAACGAATCACTTCCTCGCGAACAATGGAGCCAATTTTTCGCGAATGGAATCAGTCGTGCCGTAGATGGTCCGTCGTGGAGCGTTTTTCATTCCTCCGCCTCGTTCCTGTCGTTTGGTCGCTGCGCGACCCGAACAATGGCGTACGCAGGGTTCTCGAATAGCCAGGAAATCGAGCCCTTATTTCGGATTTGATGAAATCTCCCGACTGAATAATGTCTCTCGGCTGGAAGAAGTCTCAAAGCTGAACGAGGTCCCCAGACTGGGAAACGACCCTGAACAGAGCGATGCTTCCGAACGACGTTCTTGCGCTGAGCGGAACATCTGCAACGAGCCATGACCGATTCAGCATGTCGAATGAACTCGATAACAATGTACGTATCTTGCGAGCGCCTCGTTCAAGAGAGGAGAAAGAAAAAACTACCCAGGCGAAGCACGAGGCGAACGGATGAAGAATCTCGTCCAGCAGCTCCAGCCACTAGGCGCGGTCAAAGGTAGCAATCACCCAGAATAGCTTCTACTTGTCTCAGGGCACATCGACGTCGACTGCTTCATCAGTGAGGAGGTCGTCGGAGTGAGTCGGGGCCTGAAAAGCCTGAAACCGCTCGAAAATTGCTCTGTGGCAACGACCGAAGCTCCAGCGGAGACAACAAAGGGTCTTTTCGGGGGCAGCAGAAGCTCTGCGAGCCTCGACATCCTCAGTCGAAGCGTGAGTCGCAGTTTCTTGAAGAGCTTCAGCGCTGCTTTACCAACCAGTCGGAACGATAATAGGGAAAAATCTCCTTCCGGTTCGGGGTCCGCTTGACGAACGAACAAACTGCGGCTACTGCAGCAATTTCCTGCGAGCGTAGCGAGTAAACAGCCAGGGCGCCATAATATTTCACGATGCATATATGGAACCGGGTTGGCGTCCTCAGCGAGCTCTCCCCGCAACGCGTCCCTTATTCCTCATAGACCCATTCTCAGCGAGTCACACAAGTTCATCTTCCAACAACAAAGCGGCCATATTCCTCAAGGCTACTCGTTACGCGCCAAAAGTGAACTGTTCTCGGCGCGGTCACCAGCTGAAGCGTTTATCACTCCAACGAGCGTGTTAAATATGCTGCGCCACAGTGGAGAACCGACACGGAGCCACAAGCAATACATTCGAGCCGTCGATGCTGTTCGCTCTGCACGTGTAACGTGGCGTGCCGGAGGGCCATACGTTAAGCGTGGCTTAATGACTAATGAACGAGGTGGAGGTTCTGACCACCAAAGAAAGCGAAACCGACGCAATGAGAGAGCACGACAAAAGAAGTCGAAGAGGAGCGCACAACCTCTTCACAATTTTCGTGTACCTCAGTGAGAATCTTTCGGAACGTTGTAGAGGCTGATCAGTGAGTTTCACACTGTCCTCCCGGAAGCATTCGGTCGGTCCCTCACGCGCTCAAGAACTCAACGGCGGATGGCTCCGTATCGCGATGTTCTCCGGCGCGCGGATGTTCCAAGTTGCTCTGCTTGCTTGAGGCGATCGCCGGTTCCCGATTCAGAGCAGACATCATTCAAACGGCGGAGAGCCCAGTCCATATTCGAGGGACCATGCCCCCCGTCGCTATATGATCAAAATACAGGGTTCGTCGGCGCTTGCGTGATACGCCGTTGATGCAGAGTAACGTCGAAACACCCGGTTGTTACTAACGTGGATGCTCGCATAGCTATCTGCATACTCGCTGTGCCATCTCGCAACTTAGGGCAAAGGAAACATTTCTGTCACAGACAGCTGTCGAGTCCCATGAGGTCTGGACCGAGGCTGCTCGAGGAGAGGACGTTTCGATGACGAAACCCTCGAGTGATCGTCGCCCGAACGTGGAGCCCAAGCGGCCAACAGCCAGCTCAACGCGTCCGAGTTTGTTCCGCTCTCATCGATCCGAACGGCTCGGATCAGCTCTCACTCCGACCTCGGGAAATACGATTGGGAGCTTCCCAATTGATTCTGAGCTTTGGTTGGCGGCTTTCCCAGGGGTTTCTGCCTTAGTCTCCATCAGAGCGATCTCAAGGATGCGAATCGAACGCTCTTACCGCGGGAGCGGAACCCGCACACGAGGGTTCTCGCAGTTCTAATTACGAGTTTTCTTTGATGACATCAAATATTCCGCGCAGCGCTGAAATTAATCCGGCCGAGTCGAAGCGGTCCGGAGCCCGAACACGGCCAACGCGCGGCGACTCCTCGTGGAGTCTCTCAATGCAACGGATGAACTTTCCCGCGGCGCCAAAAAAGAAAAGCGCGGCGGCAGCCCGGAAATGGAGAAACGAGCCCCTCGGAATTGAGTCCGGGAGAGCGATCAGTGCTCGTTATGGATTTGGCAGAGTTTTGCCCTGAATAGTTTGAACCAAACATCCCGATCTGGATAGGCAGCCAGCTCGCTCGTGCATTCATCAATCTGCCAAAAGTTGTTGCCTCGAGCCGGCTCTCCTCCCAGGGAAGTAACCGGTCGGATACTCTACGGCGGGGATGAGCAGACGAAGAGATGAGGCGAACCAATCAGAGTGAGCTGATCAGCGCTCGCAATAATTGGGATCGTTCCAGACTTCAGGAGCAAGAATCAGCGGAGTGAAGCTCACTCCAGATGGAATGAACGTCTCCTATATTTCGTCAGCAGGCTTTTCTCTCCCAAAACGAAAAGAGGGTCTCAAGTTGGGTCCCGAACTGTCCGAGTGATGAACTTGGACCGCTCCGAGTTTCTGCTCGAGACGAAGCCAAGACGCAAGGCGTACTTGCATGAACCTACTTGATGCTATCTCTTGCGTTTTTTACTCTTTTTGAATTTCCCAGCACACCGCACTGACCACTCCGTTGCAGCCAGGTTGGTTGGCTGTGAATCATTCCGTGGCAGGAAGCTTCCGGGGTTTCACATGGCAGAATCTTGAGACGGTCGATCCAGGGCATCGCAAGTGAAGGAAAGCTGCTTCCGAGATGGTGCTTCTCAAGGTTTTTGTGCAAATCAAAAGAGGGAAACTTTGCGTTTCGGTCGAGTTCAACGCGAAACGAGTGGAAAAGTTCATCGTTAGTGCTCGCGTGGGACCCCATTGTGAGAGAACCAAGCCAAGATACTTCACTAAAACGGGCGGTCGACCGCGTGCGGATGGGCATGAACTAGAAAAGCTTCACGAAACATTCCGAGGAGTTTTAGTTTGGGAGATTGGGTGGGCGAAGAATTTAGACCGTCAGACAGTTACCGCGCCCGGGATTCGCTCGTCCTTGGAGTTCGTGATTGCGCGATTCCCGTGAACTGTAGCCAAAACAACGTTCCATTGGTTGCTCTTTGTGGTGCGCAACCTGCTCTACCTCGTTCTCTCATCCCATTATGAATTGGCCGGTACAGAAAAAACTGTTTCCGCTTCGGAGGCATGCCAGGAGCGGGCTCGACTTCCTGTTCCTCCAAAAGTTCTCCGGAATGTTCCATTTACTACGGCTGTGAGCGCGGGTCGGAATCCGAAAAGAGAGCCATCCGAGTTCATCCCTCTACCGTTCGTCTTCACCCTCTCTGGGCGCCCAGTCAACGTTTCCAAGCAGTTTTCCGAGGGAGATCATTATGGGAAAGATGAACTCCTCTAAAAGCTTAGGATGCGCGGCGTTCGCGGAAGAGTACGATATAGGGACCGATGAGAGGATTCCATGCGCGGCTTGAGTTTTCCTCGCAACGCCGGGCTGCGATGCTTGAAATGGAGGTATCCTCCCCGGCAAAAATCGCTGAAAGAATTTCGGAAATCTCTGAGAGTGAGCATTCCTGAAGAACACATCACAAAACTCGTCTCCCTCCCGGCTCGATCTCCTCAGTCGATGAGCGTCCGACGGCTCACATCGACCGACAGAATGGATTCTGACGAGGCGGCCTGAGGGTGTCGACGACTTCTGCCACAAAACGCAGAAAGACGCCAGTTCTTTCCCCTGTCTCGGAAAACCGAATCCTCTGTTCGTCCGCACCCTTTGAGCTCCGAGGTCAGGAATATGCCGATCCTGCTGACGTGCAGCCCGGGAATAAGAGTTCCCCGAGCGACTGCAGGAGGACCTTGAGGAGGATGGGAAACGAACTTTCCCCTATACGTGACTAAATGATGCAGCCGGAAGAATCGTTTGAACCAAGCAGGGACGCGGCGACCGTTGCTCACTGAGGAGCGTGAAGACAAGTCGGACTGGAAGAATCCAGGACGACGTCGTGGATGCTGTCTGCGGGCGTTCTTCTCGAAAAATCACACGCGAAGACGTTTCACCACGTGATTGAAGAGCGCCAATGCAGTACGATGAAAAACACGAGCGCGACCCAGCAGAACGCACGCAAGCACGCACCCTTGACCGTCCGAGTTTGTCAACAATGGCTGATGCTGGATTGTGACAAAAGAGACGGACGGACGAGTCGCGATAAGTTTGTTCGTCCATCCAACGGTCTTCTGGTCGTTGTCCCGTCGGTCGCTCCTCGTGAGTTCGTTCTATTGCGCCTAGTGTCCAGCGGATTACGGAGACAGGCTGTGAGAAATGTTCCTACACACAAACGCTGGTCAAACACACACACGCGCGCGGAGGCTAACTAATGAACTGCTAGCGTTCGGCTGGCCGCGTTTCTCACTCGCTCACACGGCTTTTCGTTGTGGCCACTGTCTCCGTTTGCTCTCCGACATGAGATTTACGGAGACGACATTGGCGACAGCAGTTAGTTATTGGACTTCTGTCGATGGTCACAGGACAGATAACCGTGTCGACTTCGGTACCTTTGAGTTTCTCGGAGAGTTTGTTGTCCCCAGCTAAGTCCCTGGCGGCTGAGTCAACGGCAACTGGAGTAAAGCGGCTCAAATATTTGGACGGAATCTCCGAGATCGTCACAGGACCATTCGAGCCCTCTCAATAGTTGCTCAGGAGATCCGGTCAACTTGAGAAACTTCGTTGGTATTCATCTATTTAGAGCGACGAGCTTTCCTCATTGTTGAGTGTCGACGGTTCCATGATGTATGATCCAGGGGCACAGCACACGATCCCATTGATTCCATGCATCTTGTTCTCCGGTAACCGAGCTCCAACCGACCCCAGGCATAGTCTAGACGCGGCAACTGCTTCTCGATATGTCGATTCCGAGTGTTCGTTTGTTGCGAACGCTTGGAAGTTGATACGAGAGACCAGGTCAGATACCAACGGACTCTCCAATGACGTACAACGGAGTAAAAACTGAGGGAGCGGCACGCGGCCGTATTGCCTCGAGGCGTCACTGTAATTAGGGAGACGCTCCCTCTGTGCAGTCGAGTGACGGACGCCCGGACAGGTACACTCGTCAAGCGACCAAGCGCGAGCACTGCTGTCCAAAGAGTCGAGTTGGGCGCTGCCCGAGTGGCTTAGTGCATCGAGTGTCCCCATCGACGTTTTCTCCAGCGTCCGCGAGTTTTCGCTAACAACAGTCAGTTCCCCGGTATCGTCTTCGATGAAGCCGTCGTCGACTCGGAAGCAGAGAGCCCAGGTTCTCTTGCCTCTAGAGGAATCGACTCGAACACTATGTGCAACCTCGTTCTTCCTTGGGGCTCGTCAGCCTTGAAGGGGCCGACACGAAGGCGGACGAGCCTTAATCTCGACAGTTCGCTTCGATCGGCACCTCTGTTCCCGAATGTACCTTTGTCTCAATAAGGTGGATCGCTCATCCATCTCCTGAAGGTGAAGGTCGCCGTTTCATGTCTGGTCTATCTTTCCTGAGATGTTGTGCTCCTCCTGCTGAAGACAGGTCGAGGTAAATATTATGCTGGCTGATCGAGGGCTCTCTGTTCCTCTCTTACCTCAATCTGGATGATGATGTATGGCGAACCTCCCACTCGCTCCTTCTGGAACTTCCAAGAAGGAGGTCCCGAGGAACGTCGATTCAAAAAGTCCCAGGAGCGGAGCAAGCCGCGATGTGCTCATTAGAGTGGATCCGGCTGGGAAATCGCGGAATCGGGGATTCGTTCCCGCGGACTGTCGTTCCCTTGTCGAGGCTGATGCCCTTAGTAGTCGGTCCGTATTGACGGACTCAACGCTCCACGAGTAGAGACTTCGCAGCGTTGGCGCGTCCAGGAACATGGGAAACGCGGTTCGCAGCTCCGCCCTCAGACGGTTTCGAACTTGCAGAAAGCTGCAAAGCCCGAAAGGGACTCTTGCGTAATCCGCAACTGCGGCAGCGGCGTCGGATCTCCCCATGGAGTTTCCTGAAGCCCATTCTCAACGTCAATTCGAGCGCGACCGTCGGCGTGTTCTCTTCACACGAACAACGAACGCATAACCGAGTGGAATTTGATCCACGGGGCTGCGAGCGCGTTTCGATCCCTAAGAAACCGTTTCTGTCTATTCCTCCCTCAGTCGGTACTGCGAGCGTTCCCTTGAAACGGGACTCGTATGACTCCTCGTTGCTGCTTCTCCTAGATTGTGTGCAACGAGCCACGTTGGCCGGTCGATCTCGAAGCAAGCGCGGGAGAGATGAGCTTGAGCGCCTGCGATGGTTACCGGATACCGGAACTGTGACCCGCGGGTCAGGACACTTTGAGGGTGGCGATGCGGAGTCGGCGATCTGCTCCACCGGACGTGATCGTTGGATGATTTACAGTAATTCAGAGACTCAACTCATACATACTCAACCTCATCCCATCCCTGGCATAACCTCCGTAATATCCAGGCGATTCTACTTTCGAACAGGTTCCGTTTCATCTGACAAACTCGTGCATTGGCGTCTTGTTCCATCCTCTAGCGAACCGGAGTCGAGCCCCGGAGAGTTCATCTTTCTTGGCTTCACGCAGACCGTTGTTCTGACTCTTCTATGCTGGAGAGGGAAACGCAGTCCCATGGACCCGAGCCCATCGCCCGAATGCTCCCGATCTCGGATACGGCATCGATATTCGGAGACGCCTATCGATATCGACACACATAGTCTCGGCAGGGCTGTGGTTAATTCAGAAACATGAGTTTTCTCATCTCTGCTCGAGAACATCGTTTTTCAAATGTCTTTTTTGTGCCTTGCTGCCGATCCCGCCTCTCTAGGAGCCAGAAGCGGCGCGATGTCGATGTCTCCCACCGCGGCTCGCTCAGACTCCCCGATTCAGGAGTCGTGACTCTGCTGAGCCACAAAACCCGCCCGCACACGTCCACGCACATTCTCTTGGCAACGGCTCAAGCATTGGGACTCGACAGGAGAGGCTATCGGCTGATTAAGGCGGCCTAGAACTTCAGTTGGGTCGGGATTGCGAATCCTCATCGTTGACTTCGAGTCGGAGGGTCTGTCCTGCGGGCGTTAGTTCGTCAATGGGGGCGTACGCGCACGCGTGCTCGCTCGTGCTCTGTTTCCTGCGAAATTGAGGCGAAATATTCTTACTGGGTATCGCACCCACTATGCTGCTTTCGACTGAGCAACTTCGCCGTGGCATTGACCTCTTCAACACGTTCGATGAACTTGTTTCCCAGCGTTCGCACATGTGGGCAATTCGGCCTGCGCTCAATCACGTCCGTTTTTGTCGATACCGACGGTCTCACCAAATATTCAAGGGCAGCCCGGAAATTCGATCGAGAGGAGCCAAAGAGGAACGAAACTGCCCGGCGGGGAGTTGATTAGAGTCCTTCCAGGGCTAGGAAGCGATACCTGGCGTGGTCGCTGCCTTTCCTGAACGTCGAGGGAGAGATTAATGGCCTTGAGGATATCACATTCGATCCTTCCTACATCAATGCAGACCTCCCTCCAAGAAAGAGTCATTCCCGGGTGAAGCTTCGTCGGACTGATGCAGCGAAAAGAATTCGAATCTTCCCGATGAACCGTGTTGGAACTTGGGTTCGGTTGCATTTTCCCTATAGCTATCCCGGGGGGTCTCGAGAGGCGTTTTTCGGGTGAAATCATCGGTTCACTCCATCTTCAAGTCATATCAGGTCGCGGCGCCCACAAAAGGCTCGCAGAAACATCTGGCCGAAAATTGATGACAACATTAGGCTTAGAGCGGGATCTGAGCGCCGTGTGGCAGGGCGGTTCCGTCCGGACCTGCGAGCTCTCCCCGCAGAAACCGCGATCGCCGCACCCAAAGATTTATGAATGTTCGAGCATCTTTGTCATAGGGCAAGCGAGCGGAACGCATCTCTGATTCAGTGATTTTCGATCAGGAGGATGTACTCGCTTACGACGGCTCATCGAACTCTTCTCTGTGGGTTCAAACCTCGTGTGCCTGGCGAGAGGAAACTAAATTGCAGTGAGACCGCTCACGTCCGGTCCGTTGAGCAAAACGTGTATCCCCGTTCGTCGAGGAGGGAAGATGATTTGCATAATTTTATCTCGACTTGAAACTGCCCATCGCGTCAGATCGGAGAACATTCTGAAGCGAGCTCTCACCGGTCTGACTGTGCCTGAACGGAGAACTACAACAAGCGACCACGCCGAGGACAGAATGAAGAGAACGAAGAAACGAGTCAGCAAAGACAAAGGCTTTGTTCCGGCAAGAACTACGCCTCCAGCTGTCAGCCGCAGCCGGCGAGCGGGCCACGAATTCCTCGAGGGAAGGTTCTTGTGTTCGCCGTGAGCGGGCGGCCACGTGCACGCGAATCGCATCTTAGGTTTGCTCCGGTGCCTGGCGCACGTCGCTGCATCGTAAAGTTGACCTTTCATTGCAGTTCGTGCCATGGGAACGGGCGACTGACTGAATGCGTGGAGCGGGTTTTCCTCTCGAGTGCTCGCCGGCGCCGCCCCGAGATATTTGTGACGAAACTCAGCCGGTGGTAGGAAATGTTCAAGAACCTCAGAAATCCGAGCCCGAATGAAGCTGAAATAGATCTCGGGAGCTATTGCGGTTCCACTCGATGTTGAACGAAGTGCGCTCGCCGTGTGGAAAGGGCCAGTAACCGAAGTTCCTCGGCTCGTCTGTTTTCGCGAAAAATTCCAACTTGAGTAAGCAGAACGTAGCTCTGCGCGGCATCCAAAGAGAGAGATTTGGCGCGGGTAGCTTTCAGCGAACGTCAACTGGAGTAAACGCCGGTGCGATCAACAAACACATCGAGACGCAGCAAAACTCGACGGATCGCATCATTTCCATTTTTTTTTTCGTCTTCCCCCATGGCTGCTGAAGACGTCGGCAGCGACGGCGGCGGATCCCGCTGATTTTCGTTCAAAGCCCAAAAGTGCGCATAGGACGATCACGTCACTCACGTGAACACGAGGGCGTGGCGGCAATTTAAGTGATTTCAATGGACGGGTGGTGTAATGAGGTGTCAGGACCCCGCTCATCGGGATCAACTCTCGGAACACTAACTTGTTCTAGGCCAGCGACCTGTTCGTTTGCTCTATGTTGTAGCTTTCATCCCGTCTACGATCCAATTTACAACTCCAGGGATCCGATCTCGTGTCGTGTGACGTCTGTTGACGCGCTCGACGCGATCTCCTTGTTTGGTTATCATCAGGATCAGCCTCGTTCTTCGGTTCGGTAACCTGCGACACCCGAAAACGAGTGAATGGAAGCTACAGCAGAGCCCCTCTCAACGTCATGGTCGTTCAACTGCAATAGCTCCCGTGCTGACTTTACGAGAATCGAGCGTGCGAGCCGGAATATTCCACGCTTGTTCCGGCGAAAGGTACGCGTTTTTTGTGAAGGAACGACGAAATCGAAGCGGAGCGCTCGATGATTGAATGGCTCAATCTGGGCTGGCGTTGGCAGAGGACAAATGTATAAATTGAACATTTCGTGTTTGTTCCGATTCGCTTCCGAAGCTCCCCTCCCCACGAGTCGGTTCGAATCTGGGCTGTTTGAGCTCGCTCCTCGAGAAGAGAGAAGATCCAGAGCATTCCTTCCCGACCCGCCCTCCCGGCCCATCCTTTCCGATAGGCGCGTGGTTAGTTCGTGAGTTGAAAGCCAAATGATCAGCGCAGAGGGGGAGATAGATTTTTCTCGACGCGAAGCTTCGACGCCGATCTGGACAGTTGGCCGCCCTTGGCGCTCGCAGATCGCATGTTCTCAATGACACAAAACTAGTCACTGGCCACTTTTGCGAAGGGACGCGGCATGGAGAAGAGCGGAAACTGCGCCGGAAGTCGGCACGGCTCCACGTTCTGACGAGACATGTCCCCTTCGTTCAGCTCGAAGGGGACAAATGAGAGGGGACGAGTAGGCGATTGAGTGTCTGCTCGGGTGCAGGACCGAACGAGGTCGGGATACGAATCCGCCGGCGAAGCTCTACGTCTGAAAATGAGGCACCGGAGCTCATGAGTTCTTTTTTTTTTGAGCCCCTTTGAGGCCTCGCGAGCCCATATTCGCTTCGACCCGTGATCCGCCGTCTGATGAGACTAGGTTGGACAACTCGAGCCGGGACAAGTCAGAGCGAAAGCAAACGAGGAAGATCAGGTGATTGGCTTGGAAGAAGGGTGGAACGTCAACGATGTGAACCAACAGTGAAGAGGAACCCGAGAAAAACACTGAAAGTCTGCGACCCGCCGTGTCCGTGGGTCTTCCTCTTACATCCGTCAGTGAGTCTGAGCCGAATCTCGAATGAGTTGGTTGGACTCGAACGCCGGGTTTCCTTGTCTTCCCGGCTCCATGAATAATGCACGACGTGGCACGGGGTCTCTCCGATCTATTTCTGTGCTTACCACTCAACTCAATCATCAAAATCCCGCGACCGCTGACAGCGCCGTCCTCAACATCGGCGGCTGCGATCCTTCGAGGACCAGCTGTTGCTCTGGAATTCCAAGGAAAAGCGCCCTCGCGATACGTCAGCGAACTATCCTCCGCCACAAAACTCGTTCGCATGATGTGCAAAGTAGAAAGACGGAAGAAGGCCGTCTGGGTTTCCTGACTCCTCGACAAAGATAGCCTCGATGCTTCCCTCGGCGTTTACTGTTCGAACTCACAATGGCGAAATTTTCGCGAGCTAGCCGGACAAGAGGGAAACTGAGAACTGCGAACAGTGTTGTGCTTTTCAAAAGCTGCATCCGCCTCGCAGAAGAGGACTGGATCCATCATGACATTGAGGGAGCGTTAATTCTTCACTCCTCACAGGGATCGTCGATCGAGTTTCTATGCTCCTCTCTCGTGTTCCTTCCTGCTCAGGATCCGAGCTTAGCCTGGAGGAGGTTTCGCTCTTTATTCACGGAACACTCCTGAGTGCGCAGCCGTGACAAACGTCGATACCTCGCTGTTGTCCACGAGCTCGAATGGTATTCAGCAAGTAGTGTTCGTCCGCCATCTTGGTTTGTGTTTCCGTGTTAGAAGAGAAAGAAGCGACTCACATGGCTCGCCAGAGAGAAGCCTTCTCACACTCGGGAAAGTCACTGGACGTGTGCGAAAGGCGCCCCGAAGCGCAGTTTCAAACGATAAGAGTTCTGTTCGCGTTGGATGTCCTCGATGACACGTCGTGCTCTTCGGTTGGGGAAATTTCGCTCGAATGGGTGCTTACGGCAGTCTAGTCCGCGGACCATTTGCTTGAACTTGGCCGAACATCGCCCCCTGTCCCAGCCGAGCGGAAGCAGCAGACGTTCCTCGATGGTCTTTGGGAGTTTCTCAGCCCCACCCCTCCCCCAATAACGGACACTGTCTGCAGAGTTTCTTTCCCCTATGCAGACTAAGTATTTCACTCCGCGGCCACGGCAAACATCGCAGCCGGAGCTCGGACGCCTTATCTACGAGAAGGCTCCGATATATGTATCTTTGTTCCGATATATCTCGTCTGGAGCTGTCGTCACACAGTCTGCTCCTCGCGCGCATCGGGGCGCTTCCGATAGCACGCCTCTGTTCCCCGTTGCGCCCCCGCTTAATTCCACGAGTCATTGTTTGGAAATCCAAACACGACTAATCTGAATAAATTACGCATCCGATGCCCTCTCGACGCGGCTTGGAATGAAGCAGTTGATTCGCAGAATCTCGGCTCATCAGCACCATCGACACCAACAGCATCAGCGTCAACAACGACAGCAACGCCGGGTTCAACTACAACGAGCTGCGGAACCGACAATGCTCAATTAAGTCGCGCTATATAAGACGATCGTTGTTCCAGGGGTTTATCTCGTGTCGTCCTCAGGGAGCGTTCTCGGGTGCGGGGGGAACGATGGAACAGAGAAATGTACACCAAGGCTAGCCATGGACTGAAGAAATGGGAACGAAATGCCAGACATCAAAGCCTGCAAGGTTTGATCCGGTCGATGAGATTTTCCATGGAACCGTCAAACAATGTGCCCGACCGAGCGCCTGTCAAGGTTTGGACTCCGTCCGACGCGCGAAGAAAGCTTCAAATCTCGTAATGACCTTACGAGGGGATTTACACTGCCTTGACGAAAGGAGCTGTGGCCTCATACTTCGTCCAACAAGTCTAGCAGGTGGAGGCGACGCTGACGACAACTGCACCATCGGCCCGCTGCGCCGACGCAGAGCTCAAGGAACTCTCGTTAGGCCCCGACACGTCCGCATGTACGTGCAAGCCGCTTATCGATACCGTCCTTGCTACGGGCGCTCGACCGGATGGCTGCACGACCGTCGGGAGGGTAGGCGAGCGAGTTGGCGGGCAGCTAACACGATTGTGTAGAATAAAGGATCCCCATGGCCCACATTCAAATACCTCTCGACCACCTCTAGGCGACTGCCGGTTAACGAAGGGGACGACCAGACACTCGCAACCGAAACAAAAGAAGCGAAGCCCACGGTTGTCTCCTCCCCGTAGTAGATAGGAGGCACTCTACTGAATAACAAAATGGCGACAACAAGAAGGAAACCTCATTTCGGGAGACGTTGACGGCGAGGTGGGCGGACGAGCAGAAAACCTTGTTCCGGATAAAGGTCGTCGAGCGGTTGTTGGAGCTGCCTAGGTGCTGGCCCAGGCGCTGTGTACCCATAACTTCGCGGAATGAATCCGAGCTACGGAGCTATGGGCACATCAAGTCGCGCTCATAATGTCCCCAACGGTATGTCCACGGTACTTTAGGAATCTCGTTTATACTAGCCCGTGGCGGCAACACCAGCAGCCGAGAGAAGTGAGCAGAGCTTGGTATGTTGTAAAACAGAGTAGTTTTCTGCTGTCGATACTGTGGACCAACAGCCGGAGCCGTCGCCGCAGTCGGTAGAATTACGACGCGACCCCACGTCCAACCTGTGGCCGTTAAGGCGCGAAATCCCAGACGTGAGAGCTGGAACAGCGGAGATGTTTAACAACTGCTTTAGGAGCTCGGGATTTTGTTGGGCTCAAGAAGCCGGAGCTCTGTTTGAAAATATTTGTTCATGCTCAGCCAGCCATATGTACCCTGCAGGCGCTCTTGTCGAGAAATTCTTCTCGGGCTCATTCCACGAGCTCTCCCACGACTGGCTGACTTTGTCTTCATCGCGAAAAGGTTCCGTCATCGTACTTGAGGTCGAATTCTAGGTTCCTCGTACAAGATCACGATGTTATGATCGCACAGGTGTTGGTGATGAGATAGTGGTCGAGCGTAGATCGATGGAGGAACGGCTTTCTACGAGCCGAGCGAGCGCGCTCGCTTTCGCTCATCATACATATCCGGAAACTATGAACTTTCCACTCGGAGTCCCGTGCGGGCATCGCGCCAGTTTGACTGCACGCTCAACTTCGAGGGCACGGAAGAGAGTTGGGAAGATCGCGGAACGACGCGCACGATAAAACGCTGTCGAAACGCATGAACTCCCGAGTCCGTCTTGCTTCAATGAACATGGCAAGGCGCTTCAAATTTCTTTATGCGCGAGAACCGGAGACGAGGATCACAGGGAAAAACGAACGGATTGCTACTCACTCAAGCAGAGTAGCTACCCTGTTGGAGCGCGAACGCGAAGCTCGAGTGGAGCTGTTTCAGTCCAGCATCGATCATAGGAACTTCGGCCTTGGATTAAGCTTGACGGTCTTGAACCCTCACAGGATCCACACGCTCGCTCGTCACAACTTCTAGAGATTAGCTCTTCTTCGCTCGACTTCGAGAATACAAGGTCGGAAGAGACTCCTCATCACCGAAACAGTTTCCGGGGAGGATTCCGAGTTGAGCTTCATAGGTGGCGAATGCTTTCTCGCACGACTGAGCTAAAGGAATACTTGAGGAGCGGTCGACATGGGGCGGGCGTCGGAGTCGAGTGAAGAAAAAAGACCAGCCATCACAGGCGGACAGGCGCGTCGCATCGGAGGAGAATATCCCATCCAACAGCTGTAACACGAGCCCAGCAGCATTCGTCTCATGTTAGTTGATAGCCATAACTGAGTCCGCAGTGGCTGAACAGCGGCCACATGAGCGCGAGGCTTGAATGATCGTCAGACGAGGGTAAACAACACGTCCTCGCGGAACGCGATCGGCCAAACCCGGACGTGAGGCTGACAAAAACAAATTGAGGTTTCGATACGGAGCCCGCGAGCGAGGGATCACCCGCGTCGACTCAAAGCTTACGTGATTTGAGCAACCGCCCGCCCCATCGGCCGCCTTCAGAGGCGGTTCAAACGCAGATGCGCTTTGCTTTCGAGAGATAGGGACCGCTTCCCCTACTGGTTAGAAATTGATGAGGAGTAGGGTGTTTTCTGGAAGAGAAACCCGAATATAGACGACACTATGGGGATGGGAGTTGAGGAGGATTCAACGGCGTCTGGAAGAAGCGTGTTGCAGACGCATTCCGTTGCGTCCACGACACATGCAGTGCGGTTCGCGTGCTTCCAGAACATAACGGCTCTATGACTGATCTCATGGAACACCGAGCGTGGAAAAATGTGACGGAACCCGGAACACGCTGCAAAACAGCCACCCTCTCTCATTCTCATACAGGAGGACGCAGCGAGCGAGTTCGACAGCGACCCGTCATGTCAGCCAGCCCGTGAGAAAATCTTCAAACCTCGAACAAGTGTCTAGTCCGGATTCTGTACGGAGAGAGAGTATTGGGGTGTCGACTCCGTTCTCCGCTCTAGATTCTTGCGATGTAGATCAACGCAAGCGACAGCAAGGGATTGCGACCGGAGCAGCCAAGTTTGCTCCGCTGATCAAATCATGACCGCAGGTTAATAGTTTCGCTTGCGGGCTATCTGGAAAGCAGCGTGCCGTAAAGCATCAATTCGGACCAGGATTACGGGCTGGAATGGAATTCGCAGGCAACCACGCTTGCGAAACCATTTCGTCGGAGGACCAATCATTTCCGTCATCAAAAGCGAATGATGGTTTCGCAGCCACGGAAAACGGCCATCTCTCACGCCGTCATGACCTGGGAGAGCTTTTCATTCCGTTGTTGAATTGGAGCCACTCATTGTCAGATGAATCGAGGTGGACGTTCAGCCTCTCCGACCAGCATTCCTCCCTCTGGTTTCGAAACCTTGATTCGATCGAGCCTGGAATGGGCTTGGCGGTGGTGGTAATCGTGGCTGGTGGTGTCATCGGAGGACTTACCAGTTATTCCTTTTTGAGGTAGGAGGCTGAAGTAATTAGAAGCAGTTTTGGAAGGAGCGACGGATGATGATGGACTCCATATCGGAGCCTTATGCGCCGGATGGAGAGGGAAACCATGCCTACCCTGGGTGGGACGTCATGGATACGCCTTGTTCGCGAAGGATGGAATCTTCACTCGCCCAGTCGCTCCCTGGAGATGCTGTTCGTCCGATGCAGAACGGTACAGACTGAGCGACCGTGGTATCAAACGGGCTCTCTTGCCAGCGAATACAAAGGTCCTCGAGGAATCAGAATGATGAGGCCCTTCGACATCCAGCAGGGTCAAAGCGAGAATGACGGAGCATTCGAGAGTTTCGTCCGCAATGCCCTCGAAGACTCTCTACGGAGAGTGTGAAAGAGTCATTTCCTTCTCTAACTGTGGAATGAGATAGAAGACCGCCGACTGGCAGTGGTAGGACCCGACTATTTAGGTGGGCGCGCGGTTCCCTCGCGACACAAAACAGAAAGGGTGGGACGTCCGACTTTCATTACCGACTTAATAGACTGAAAACCAGACTCCGAGGCTTCAAAACAAACCAGCGCATTTATATTCGCTTCACGTCCTGATTCCTCTTCCTCTCGCCTCTGGCCTGGGAGATTTTAGAATCGACGACCGCTTCGAAGGGCAGATCTGTATGTGCCTTCCGTAGAAGACACGTACACTCAACGAAGTTGAAGTTTTGAGGCGAGTACCGAAAAAGCGTTGCCCTCTCGATTGTATCCCGGTCACCACAAGGAGCTGTGTAGCTTCCGACCAGTTTTTCCCAACAACACAGCTAAGATCGGGCACTGTATCGTCCACATACATATGACCACCTGCAAGACCGGAGAGCTGCCTCTGCTTGGGTTGTTGACCACATACCCGAGATGAAACATTGTCCCTCCCTTCGTGCATCACTGCAGCCGCCTGGGAGTTCCCGGCAGTCTGAGGCTAGGGCTCATGGGGTCCTACCAGAAGCTTTGTCACCTCACCTAGGACTCTCTATGGAGCAGTGCAGTAACAGACAGTATTCACAAAGCTCGCCTCGGAATCGTGCAGGAATCTCGAATGGCCTGTGCTGCATGGGCGTGGTGTCGGTTCGAGAATGTTCCTGCAGTCTGAGAAGCACCACCGAGCAGCCGCGTTGCGAAGGGCTTCTGGCTCGCTGGCGCAGGCAACCGACGCAAGAGCTTTCTTGTGATGTTCCTTCGGTTTCCAGTGAGCAAGCATGGGGCACTCGGTAATTGCACAAGACCATTTGGTTGGCGTATCGGTGCGACATCGACAAGAAAAACAACCATACATTTTGCCAACCCGCGCCGACAGGCGGCCGGAGCTGCGGTCGTAGCGAAGAGCCACGAAGCCAACATCGGCCTCGCAGCGACAAAGGCAAGGCTTAGCCGCAGAGAAAGCAAATCAATCCCGCACCTGATAAGCCTGGGAACATTAGTAACGCGTTAGAGGTTAGAATCGGAAACAACCTGGATAGCGGCGAAAATGATTGGGCGGGGAACTTCGTCGGAAAACCGGAGTCAGCCGCCGGCAACGCCAAATAAGTTTCGAGACTTGCCGGATAATTCTCCGATGAATGACTGCGCTGCTTCTCGGAAAACGATGCGGGGAAGAAAACAAGTCAACAGATTCGCGCTTGCGACGCTGAGTTATCGAGAATATTGGATTTCAGGGCCAAGTTATTGAGACTCCTCGTTCGTGACCTCATTTTGAAGACAGTCTGAGCCGCTTGGTATCAGATTCCGCCGTCAACATATGTATCCTCCATTCTTTGTACCGGAGTGTTCCGATCATAATGGCGAGCTCATGCACGGCACATGGACTTATGGGCTTCATTTCGGCACGCGATACTATCTATTCAATTTCTTCCCTCAGTTGATCATTGAAGGTTGATCGGGAACCGAGTGCCGCGGATGTGGAGCGGGGTTGCGACGCGAAAGCGGGCAGCGGAGCGATTACTCATCCGGAGAGGTCAAAGAATCGAAGACGCGGATCCGGACAACCATGTACCGCGGCGTTGGATTCTGCAATGATGTGCAAAAACTTGAAGTGAATTTCACGGAGCGAAACCTCTGAGTTCGAAAGCTCGTGGGACTGATGAAACCTTCACTGATGGGACTGGGACTGATGAAGATCGGAATGAATTCAGAGCATATTTGCTGCGCCATTCTGTGACTCGAATCCTCAAAACAGTTCTGATGGCTGACGGATATTCGTTATCTCGATCGAGTTGTTCGGGATCATCGCCTGGAACCGCGCCGCTCCCCTATTGTGTGAAATCTGTGATTGACGACGATGACAGGACATGGAACAACGAGACTGAAATATTCCGTCCGTTGGGACTGGCTCGACGTTGAATCGACTGTCTACTGTAGTTTCCAAGAAAGTACGAGGCGAAATTCGTTCATACGTAGGCTCGAATCCACGGGAACTCGCGCTGATAGAGGTGAATCCTATGGCGGAATGGCGGGACCCAAGCTGGCGGGACTTCTGAAAGGACTGGAGAAATGGGTCCCCGCCTAGAAGACGCTGTTGACGTGATAGAATCAGGTCGTATGGAACTGCGATGTCGTGCGAAAATGAGGTGAACAAGGAGCGACATCGATGGGCACGCGTTTCGCAGAAGATACATGGTGAGCTCAATCGTCCGGAATCCGCGTAATAACGACCGAAGATGAGATGTTTTTCTTCCCTCAAATCCAAGGCGAGCACAAGAGAACGTTATAATTCCCTCCCGGCAGACAGCTCTGACATGAAAAATGGTTGTTGTTGATAATATATGACACGTGCTTTCGTTCCAAACGAGCCCTCATCTCTTATCTCGCTGAGAAGAGTCACCCATCGCAAGGCACTCCCCAACCTTGACGTGGTGTGATGTTTTTCTCCCCTCGGAAAACCCGCAGCGATTCCGGTCCCGATCCAGAAGCAGAGCGGAAAGAGAAATAAGAATGCGGGAAGACTGCACGAGACCGAGTTTCCAGCCAGAGAAACTGGATGAATTCCTATGAGAAGCAAGCTCGGGTTGAGGAATTGTGCGTTAGGCCTGTGGGTATTTGGAACCGTTTTTTTTTCTCTCAGCAAGGGCTCACTTTTGTCAGCGTCATGCCGGAGACAGTTCCGGAAGAGGGCGGGAAGGCTTCGGGTGGCAACGAATGTTAGAACCCTTGTTCGACTACCGAGGGCCCCGAGCACTGCTCACGTCGATCCGACGCGCACCTGTAGTCGCTGTGCTATCCCCTCAGTTCTCCTCATAATCCTTGGTTTATCAATCGGAGCCCCGTATCAACCCGCGGCTCGGTGGGTTCACTCCCGATCGCGAGATGATCCGCGGATCCTGTGCGTCACGGACGAGGATTGTTACAGGAGAGCTAAGTTGAGATATCCAAAGGACTCAGACAACGTCGAGGATCGGAAGCCGAGCTTTCGCGGTCAGGAACGGAGGCCCGGGTCCCTGTGCGATGAAGGATAAAATTTGACCGACGGTGGCTTGCTGTTCGGCAGGAGAAGATCCCCTACTGGAAGTCTCTACTCAGGGTTTTCGCCCGAACTTATTTTCTCACTCACAAGAACGGTCATCAACGTGTCTTGGTTGACGCAGAACGGTGTCGAAATGGAATGATATCTCTCCCCACTAAGATACACTTCGTGGTGGCCTCCCCGATCCATCAATGGAGTCAGAAATGAACTATTCAACTCTGAGTTGGTGCGCGCCTTCCTCGGCAACCTCTCGCGGTTTTTGATCCTTCCTTCGTCAGCATCTTGGACTCACGTGAGAATATTCTCCAAAGTCACCGCTGGTCAGTGCCGTCGCGTTCGCTCTTACCTCTTCCCGCGATGAACGCCTCCGGCACTTCATCAAAAAAAGCTTGCCATCTCTGTGTACCAAGACCACAGGACTGGAGTTGGGAAATGTTACGGCCGTAGAAGCAGCTCCATCGGTGGCGCGTTCTCGATCGCGATGAGTCTTTGTTGTAGGGAGAAGCTCGTCACTGAACGCGACCGTAGGTCGATAGCTTCCGTGGACTCCGGCTTTCGCCCCTCTTGTCACTAATAGTATATTCATTCAAAAGAATTGTCGATCGCTGCATCGGACTCGGGTTCGCAGGATACTGCAAGGTTCGAGACTCCAGGATGGAGTCCTGGCAAGTCGTGAGAACGAAAGCTCCCCAGATTGGTATGTCCTAATTGAGAATCTCCCCCCGCGATCGCACATCGCTTCACAATGACCTCCCACATTTACTCTAATGGAAGAGCACGCCCGACCATTTCTCGAGTCCGTTGCGGGGTGCTTCTATATTGGAGCGTGGCCGTCTGTTGGAGAACTTCCAGATGATATGTTGAAAAGGTATGCTCGTTAATTCTTTGACCCACTCATGGGGTCATTGTGCGAGCCGAAGTTCGCGCCTCAACCTCGAGGCTACGTGGGCGAACCCTGGGCTCAACGTCCCTTGTTTACTACATTCTGAGCCCGAGAGTTTTCTCGAAAGATACGGTTTCGTCGAAGCGCCAACAGAAACCATAACTTGGGATCCCAGAACAACACGCGATGGGTCACAAACGACGTCTTTCACGTCGAGCGTACCTGCGGTCACGGACCAGGAACTGACCTCCCAACCTGTCGAGTGCCCCGAGTCTGACCGATTAGCGACGAAATCAGCGACGAAATCGAATTCTCGAACGTTTTGCTCATTCTTTCCCCGTTCTCCAGCTTCACTGTGGATGATTTTTTTCGGCCCACACCATGGCGCGCGTTCTGCCAAACGTGCTCGGTCCGGCTTCTTTTCGCAGGAATGGCTCGACCACTCCCTTTGGCTGTCGGTTCCTCGCGGTTGCTATCCAAAACACTCCAAGTTTCATTTTCCGAGGCTTCCTTTAAAATTGAGTCGTTCCACGTTTCTTCCGTGAGGCGAGAGGCGAGTTTTTGTGCTGTAATCGGAGCGGACAGAACACTGACGGGTGTTCAAGTCGGAGTTTGCGGAGGGTGGGAGCGAACAACGATTTGAATTGATTCTATCCGCATCGAAGCGGGGAATTTCGGAACCGCTGACTGCTGTATAATGAAGAACACAGTGGGCATGATAAATCGGCTGAAGTAGACGAGTTGTTCTGGAAATTGCCTCGCTGGAAGAAACCTCTTTATAAACCCAAATCACGAGCTCCTCGAGTCCAACCTAGAGAAGAAATAACACTGGCGCGGGGAGGAAGTTTGGAGAGAGAGCCTCACGCTCAAGTTTTGTGGGAAGTTCGATTTTCCAGAGCCCAGCGCATTGAAACTCGTTCTCCAGCTCCGAGGAGCAGAGAAACGCGGTCGTAGTCACTTGCGGCAGTCCTTCTTTAGCCGCGGAAAAGGAATATATCAAAACTGCAGAATATCCTTGGACGAGCAGAGTGTGGATGGTCATCGATGAGAACTCAATCGATGGTTGCGCTCTCTTGTCATCTCTCCAATCGATCGATGCCGGTCTCGGCCTCAAGATTGCTCGATGGTTAGATGGATCAATAGCAACCATCAGGTGGAGTCAAGATGACGGGAGAGAAGTGCAGTCGAACCTCATCATCGGTGGAGCTGGATACGTCGCCTCGTTCGCGATTCTGCCATAAACATTCGTGTTAAACCCGCTTATTCGACTACGCTCGTAGCCAGAGAAGTAGAAAGTGGATATAACTCTGTGATACAAGGAATCGTGGAGCATAGCAGAGATTCTTACGCACTTGTGCTCACTGAATTCCGTGTTTGACATCCCTTTGCGAGGTGATAAGAGGGATGATACTCGGAGGATTACGATATTCAAATATCTCAATGCCAAAATGGTTCCACGATTGACCGAGCTCTCTCGCGCAAGCATCCGATTCTGTTCCCCGTCAGTAGCTTGTTTAGGAGGCCTGTCCATACTACTTTCATTGCACCATCAATACCATGAAAATAGCCGGGACCCTTCTGAAAACAGCTTAAACAGCCGAATCCGCTCCCTCCGCGTGAAGGAGTTCCCTATCAGCCGTTCTGGGATGAGCCTGTGATCTCAGTGCGAGTCACGCGAGGAAACATCCCTCTTCCTAGAATGGTTAACGGCTCCTGGTTTCGGACCGGCATTAGTTGGGCTTTTCCATTTCGAGCTCAAAGTTCCGTCTATCCCAAAGGTTTGTATGATCGTATCTAAAGAGCTCGATGGACTGAGTCAGGTCGTTGCGCTCCATAAGCGCTGAAGAACACGTCTCCCGGGTTGGAAGAGCAGCAGCCTGAACAGCTCATGCATTCTTCGCCGGAGCGCATACAGCAGTTCAGAACTCGGATATATAGGCCTTGAAACTGAGAAATCTTCATTCAACGACGCATTTGCTGCACCGGCAAGTTGCATCTCCGACGTCCTCGGAAACGACGACGAATACGACAGGAAAGTTGCCGCAAAAACAATAAAACCCCGAGAGCAAGCCAGAGCACTGCGCAGAGGCTCGCAGAGAGGTTGAATCCTACACACCGGATTCATCGATGACACAAACGATGCGATCGATACGAGGGGCTTCGGAAACAATTCGAGGAAATTGGATTCCGGCTACGAAACAGCGAGAGCGCGCGGCAGAGGGAAGGCGATGACCTTTCCGTGGGATTAAGGTTCAGTGTCGGAGTGATATTCGCCGCACAAGGTCATCGGACCAGCAACCACAAATGTGTGGTCTGCTGTTGGCGGTGATGGAAAAAACGACCGGAAAAAGAGAGAGAAACACAAGAGACGGAAACAAGGGTATAGACGTCTTCCCGTCGGATATCGGGATCCGATGGTGTCCTTTTAACAGCGATTCAATAATCTCGCGGCCATCGACGATGTCCGGCTCGACTCTGTCCTTGAGGAGCACATAAAAATGTCTCGGCCCTAGTCGTCTAACTTGCTGTGTTGTAGGACTTGTCTCCGACACCGTCCATTCCTCCATGGAGTCTGGCGTCGTTGCCGCCCGGCGGCGCTCGTATTGACTGGCCAAGGTCCAAGCGCCCCATTGACCGAGTGGCCATTGGACCTCGTGGGCGGCCGTGGGCGGTCTGTTGCTGCCCTCGGCAACCGGCAACGATTGCCATTTGTCCATCGCAACTTCGCGAACGAGGACAGATCCTCGACAGCTGTCTGGAACAGGAGCTTGCCAATGAAAAGTTGCTCTCAACTAACTAGGCAAGAATCCAATCAGAGAGTCCCGTCAGCGGGGCAAATGTCTCATCCCCGTTACCAGAGCGCCGGGAAAGGCCTGGCGAGGCTCTAATTCCATGAAAGCAGCTCATCCGGCTGTCACACAGAGGGTAGCAATGGCGTTTCGTGGTGCGATAAGCGGGATAGGGCGGATTCTTTGAGATTTTCGGCCCTCTCAGAGCAGCCAAAGCCACGTAGCAGCAGCTCGCGACATTTGTCTCAACCGAACCCGAGAAGAAAGGAATGCCTCTGTCGAATCCTCTGCCAAACGAGGCGGAGCATTTCCAAGTTCTGCGGAAGCGCGAAAATCTGATTTGATTACGCAACCGCGCCACCCAATCGGGGACGCATGGATGAACAGCTCGATCGCGTTCTCCAACACGGTTCAATCGGACATGCGTAAGCTTCCGAAGAGAGTTCGTATTCGCAGCGGGAATCCGTTGCGATTCATGAACGACACACGTCGAATCGACGCTCCTAGATGACGGAACACCGTCGGCAATCACGAGTTTTTCCTGCGACGAACCGCCGCGCAGATGAGTGAGTTTCCAGCGCGGTCGGAGCCGCAGTTATCATCTGGTTGGCAAGACGCTGTTTGTTCGGCCATTTAGCTCGCACGCTGCTGTTCTTCCCTTGATAGAATCGGGCTCGAACATTGAACAGCCATCATTCGTTGTCAAGTTGTCCAATTTTTCTCTGCCCCGAGCCTGAGATTGCCATGGGACCCTCATGCTCGGGCTTTGTTGAGATATGTCTCGAGACTCAATTACTCTTCTGAACTCGCTGATCTCTCGGGTCACATTATGATATCGGCGAGGTTGGCAATATAATATTAGGAGCCGCATGATGCGAACACAAAACTTCCGAGCTAGTCGCGTAACTTGGCTTCCTTGCGCAGTCATCTCGGCTCCGCGTTGAGGATCGCGGGGAGAATACTTATTTGAATAACCTGGTTCTCAGCGCATCGCTCGCAAACACTTCAGCGCTAGATTAATTTGTGAATTTTCTTCCCGAGCATCCTCCAAGTTAGTGGGCGAGTCTGAACGTGACCTATGTACCGATGTGTTAAGGTAACAGTTTGCTCGAGGAAGGATAAGAACGTGTTGTGAAGAAGATCGGGATCAACGGAGTTCCGGAAAGGGTTTCCATTTCTCTAGTTAATGGTGATATGGCCTTTCCTCGGAATTCCTCGACAGTGGAATCATGAACATCATGCAGCATTAGAACGCCAGAAGCAGGAAAAGAGAGGAGAGAAGGAGTCAGAGACTGTAGTGTGCCGTCTGCACTCATACACCGGTAACATCGCACACCTACCCGCTCGAGTGGGAATTTCGGAACGTGAGCCGTGAGCCGGTGGAGATCCTTCCGATATATCTTCAACCGCTTGCGAGGATCGCCAGGAATCTCCAAGCATTGCTGTCAGACCGCTCGCACAGAACGTCGTTTCCCGAATAGCGCGACCCGGACTCGAGCGAGGAACCATTGTGATTTGCGTGGTATGCCCTGCCCGAGGATCTCTCAGGGGTCGGCATGCGCCCCATTTCGCCCTCAACTTCTGAATCAATTTGGACGTCTCGCAGCTGCGTTCCTCTCCGTCAGTCCCTCGTGACCGACCGAGCAACGTCCATTCATATTATCATCACAACCTATGCAAGAACTGTATGGTCGTCGTTGTTGCCAGCAGCGACGACGCGAGTACAGCCAACGACTGAACATAAATATGGCGCGCCCTTGTCGCTCCCGTTCTAACAAGCCGACGGTCAGCTAACGGGCGTGAAGGCGGAGAAGACGACGAAGAAGACGATTTCATATTTCATGGTCCGACCGGGCTCCATCCAAACTTCGGTTTCTCGCTCTCCGGAGACGGGCAGAGAACAGTCGGGCAAAAAATCCCGAGAAGCAGCTAGGAACGCCAGTGCAATGGGAAGGCTCTGTGCTCTCGCGGGCGAGCTGAATAACGAGATGATTTCATTAGTTGAAGGTTTTTCTAAGGATTCTCGCTCGAGCTCGTTCCTCCCAGCTTGCGTCCCAACGCTCAGCACGCCTTCCGGGGCTTATGAGGAATTTCGGGCACGACCCAACCGGAAAACTTGCAGCTAACGGAATGATTATCGTCGACAGGAATAGCAGCATCGGGCGCACGAAGGCCGAGTGGGATTGAACTAGAAAACTCGGATGCTGAGGGGGCTACCTCGCGAATGAACTTGTTTTGACACGAGGTCGCCTGCCGTGCGCTCGGATCCACCAGTGAGCATGCCCACCCTATTCCTCGATGTTATCGCGCTCGAAGATGATCACGATATCCAGCCCGTCGACGCATAAAGCAGTCGCAAACGGGGATCCTACAGAGCTTGGTCGCTCCTGCATCCTCTCTATGATCAGGAAGCTAATCCCACCGCGTCAGTGTGTTTATCCTCCGAAATCGCGTTTCCGTGGAAGCAATCGTTTGCAGCGCTTTTTGATCATTGTGCGACAATCACAATGTGCGAACCTCAGGACTCCTCGACCGCGGCCGAACGCTCGCCCTGTCGGAGGTTTGGAAATCTCTTTCCCTCTGGCGAAACAATACGGTATTCCATCAACGGTAATGATTCGACGAACATATTCCATCATTCGTGAACGGATCGGTGAGCGGAGTAGGTTGCGTTCCCTGAACACACTGCAGGAGCTGCTCCGAGTTTGTTGTGGTGAGCACGTTCAGTTTCGTGTTCCGTTTCTCTGAGCTCTCCGATGTCCCTCCTTCCGCTCGCTGGTGACTTTCAGTGACCAGTATTTCCGCTGTGTTCAATCGGCATCGCCGACCATGTTCCCCCGATGGAAAAACTGCGCGTCCGGCGGTAAACGCAGCTAGCATTCGGGCTGGTCGGACAACAGCTCGCTATGTTGGGAAAGTGCAAACAGGAAAAGGGGCTCACGGCTCCGCCCCACGATGAGCGGTGGAATCCTCGAGGTAAGCCTGGAGGCCATAACCGGAATCCAGGGGTCGAGGTTTCCGGCTGTTCCGAAAGTCCAATTAAGAATTGCCCGCACGCAGAACACGGCTCGAGCGATCCGCTCTGGGAAACCGAGCCCGGAGTTTGGAAACTCGACGTGGGTCCAATGTTGAAACTGGCTCATTATAATGTGAAACAAAGTGGCTCCACTGACAACCTGGAAGAAGAACTGAAGCGAGCTGCGTACGGCAGAACCAATATGGCGGATCACTATCAGGGGAGCCTCAATGTTCGGAACAATAGGACGTAGAACGAGGAGGGTAAAATTCTGCCCTGTTTCCGCCCTGAAGAGCTCGTCCTCATATGCCGCGACCGTCCATAAAAAGCCACCACAACGCGACGACATCCGTCTGGTTTGGGAGATACTATAAACCCTCCATCGGCGAACGGAACACCCCGGACGGACTTTTGAAGCAGACCCTCCGGAGGTGAGAACGGTGTCGAGACGGATATCGGAGAGCCCAAAAGGGGAGAGGAGTGCACGGGGAGAGAATTTGCTTGATCGAAAGACTCTTTTATCGCTCCCCCGGCCGCCGTCGCTAAGACCTCGGATAGCACAAAGCTCGGGACACCTCAAGAGCTCTTCCAGTTGGCAGAGCTTAGCCTACGAGATCTGGCGCCGATATCTTCGCCAGACTTCGAGTCCGACCTCGACGGTCCGGAGTCACGAGCAGCCCATTGTTCGCATAGCCATATCCTGCGTCGCACGCTCTCTCGTCGCCTTCAGCGATTCCTGTGCATAGCAATAACCCGATTGCTATTGGTCGCTTTGGACATTTGTTCTTTCGGAAGCTTCAAGCCTCGCGTGGGGCCGGACTTCTTGTGGTTGGTTGTTCGACTGGAGCTCAATCAGTCTTCTTCACACGAGCCCGGCGTTGGTGATCAGGTTCTGACGAGTGTATTGAGCACAAGTGTCAAGGAGGCTGAGGATTCTCGCTACCTTGGCACTCAGTGAGTGACATCCATCCGTCGGATCTGCTCTCGACGCGTTGAGCACAAAAGCTGGAGCTCTAGCGGAGCTCGGTGCTCGGAGTGAAAGAACTGAACTGAGATGCAAGTTCCAGTGAGCCGGTCGCAGAGAACGGCGGGTAATAATCCGATGTTTCTCCGCCTTCCCCGATAGGTGTTCCCAACGGTATGGCTCGATTCGCAGACCTGAGGCGCCCTCCGGGAAAAATGGGAAATCCTTGGCGGAAGTCCAATATGGGAAATATCAAAGATTCTGAAACGGCAGCGGTGGCCGCAAGAGGAACGAGAGCGAGTCGGAGTGAGGTATCAAAAGCAGTCTCGTCTTCTGGGCGTCCTCTTCCTCCTCCATTAAAATGCCTGGCCACAGGCTTTCTTCCCGGCGCCGGTGCCTTGGTGCCGGCTGTGGGGCTGGAAGCGGGAGGTCTAGGGGCGAAAGTGAAGGATTCGCGCTGCCGAGATGTGTCTCTGCGTAAGCCTTTGATATTTCCCTACCGAGTGCCGGCTGTGGCCGAGGAAAAGTCTCTCGTTTCGTTCACTTTTCTCTGTTTCGGATTTCGATCGTCCCCAACCTCATGATTTTTCTCGCTCCCCTTTCGCTGCGCATCTTCATCCCCTTCGGGCATCAACGCCTAGAGAATCCTGTAACGATCGCTTCTCCGAGTTATGGAATTATTGTCAAACAACACGTGTCAGACCGAAGGAACGAACCGAAGAGATCTCAATCTCTTATGACACGGCGGGAGCGTCCGAAGAGAGATTCCTTCCGGGCATGGTTTTGAGATGCCTCCGTTAGGGTTCGCTGCGCAGAAAGAGCGAGGCATTGAGTGCGCGCATTTTCAAAACATGGAGTGAGCTCCCGCTCTTGTCTCCGCACTACTTTTCCCCGCTTGGTCGGCTACTCGATCGCGTCGCGCCACGTCCAGCGGAACTACGTCAGCGCGCCGTTTGCCTTCGGCTGAATTGGATTGAGATTACCGACTCCGGGGCAGTCGTTTAATGATCCGCTCCCTCGGTTCCAGTAAACAGAAATGTGGCTTGTAGATTCCGAGCACACGTCATGTGATAAACGAGTTGACCAGCCTGTCGTTCGATGACCGAACAATGAGTCAGATGAAAGCGGAGAACGGCTGAGACTCCTTCCTCCTGCGTGCTCTCGCCGGCCGAAGTGATCTCACTGTGATTGGATTGTTGTCGGAGATATTGTCGCCGCGTCACTTCGTCCTCTTCGTACTCGGATGATTCCTCTTTTCCCCTGCCGGGGCTCTTCCGACTATGCTCCCGTAGTTGCTCTCCATCTGTCCGAAGCGCTCCACTCAAATGCCCTCTTTCTATTTGCCTCCTCCGTTCTGCTGCCTCGGTCTCTGGCGTCCCTTCTGTCAACTGTTTCTATCAACTGACTGCTGTTTGTTCGGCAGAGATTGTCTCCCTGGAACAAGTCCTCGAGAGACGGAGCTTTCCCTGCAGTCCGCTCTGTGAGAGGTTTCACTAGTCTCTCTGGAGTCGCCCCAAAAGTGGACGGATGCTCGAGTGCCCTCGATGAAACTTTGGGAGGAAACTTGATAAATGGCTTCGTCCAACTGTCACTGAACATTGGTGTTTCGATCCAACCGCTAGGCGGGACGAATAATCCTTACCACGTTGTTTCCGGAATGGGCGCCGCACTTGATGGGTCTACTTGTTAAATTCCAGAGTCTTGTGATCATCACACCGTTCGAACTTTTCGAAGGATAGCCCGGCTCAAGGGAAAGTGTTTTCCGGGAGTGACCGAGTCAAGGATTGGACCTGGCGCTCCCGGAAACGCGTCCCCTCACTGTGTGATCCATAATATATTAATGGTTTCAGAAAGTTTCGATAGTCCCGGGAGCAAATAGAATCGATCTTCTCTCTGTGTCAGAGACGGCTTCATTCGATACGAAAGTGGAACGAACCTGCCAGTGAGGACGCGCTTGAAATCTCGTTCGGAGGCGCATCGATTCGCCCTTCTGGACATTCCGGACAGCTACGAGCGAGCCTGTTCTGGGAATCGAAGTTCTGCCGGTGAGCTCAGTTTCTGGGCTGGAAGCTGGAAGGTGCCATTGTTGCTCTCTTAACGAGCTGCTTTGTGACAATGGAACGCGACGAGCCGGTGGTTCGCAATACGGTTATGGTCTCACTGATTCCGGAGCTCGCTGCTCTGCGTCGGGGGCATTCGTTGCGCTCTTTCTGGTTTCGCGGCTCGGAGCCTGACAGTCAGCAAATTAGAAAGAACAGTCTCTCGTAACCGAACTGTCCCATCAAGGGTGCGCTCGACGGCGGAATGACGATTCTAAAATTGCGAAACTTTCGCGTCCTTGGTAGCGACGATGTTCTTCGAGCCCGGTGGTCGTGCTCATCTTCATCCAGGGGTACAGGGTTGATCCAGGAATGGCCAGGTTGGCAGGGTATGATATGGATCCTGCGATTCCTGCGATCCGGAGAGTTTCTTCCGAACGTACCTGGAGCAGAAAATCTCAGCCTTTTTGCTGAAGTGAGTGGAGTAGTTAAGATGAGCGAACAGAATTTCAGTGCGGACATTACGTTCCAAAGGAGTGAAATCGACGACGAAACGAAGGTGGAAGGAGGATGAACCATGATCATCCAAAGCACTTGAATCGAGCGGGGAGAACAGCATTCCAGTCGATGAGCATAAACATCGGCCGATGATAACTGTGCCCTACTGAGGGGAAAGCTCAGGTAGCACGAGATTGTTCGACATGCACTTTCTGGAACGGTCCATGTGCTCACGGTGCCCCCTCGTGGGAACGTTCCTTCTTTCGGGTTGAATCTGGCCTTGAACACCTGTACCGTTACCTGTGCTTTATCGCGGAGTCTCAACACCTTGTGCGTTTCATGTGGCCCCAGGGCTCCCCCGGTCGTGGAAAACGGTCTTGCAGCGAGATCAGACGGAACTTTCCATCGAAACAGTTCTTACCGATATTGGTATTTGACAAAGTGCACGACCTACGAAGATGGTCCTGATAATTTTGGAAGGCTCGAGCGTCGAACCCTACACATGTTACATGGATTCAACCGTACGTTTGTCTTTCCAGAGCACACCGTTCAGGCCTCCGTTGAAGGTGAGTGCGGGGGTTGTCGAATTATTCTGGTGGAACGACGAGTTCCCAGTTACGTGCACGAACAAATCGAAGAGCTCTCACATACCTCAAGCGTCTTGGGAGCCTTGAGCCGTTCCCACAGAAGCGCCGTCATTATTCGAGGGCCGCAGAAATGGATGACTCCATTCTTATGCTGATATCAACAGCGGGCGACGCGGTCGGTACCGGGTGCAGGCGAATTCAGGACTCGGAAACGATACCGAGTCTTCTAAGGGAGCTCGGGCTCATCCTTGATGCCCTCTGGCGAGAACGGCGGGTGCAGCCGCTGCCGGTGCTCAAGAACTTAGAATTGCATGACAAGTTGTCAGTGCACGGAGGCTGTTCCGAGACTGCAGTAAGCAAGGTACAAATCGCTCCCGAGCGACTACGGCTCCCGCGCCGTGTGCAGAGAGCAAGATCCGGGCAGGACGAGGGGAGTTCGTTTTTATCCTTGCTCTCCGAATTACACGACCCGCGCACACGTGGAACCTCAGAGCAGCAGACTTTTTGTCTTTGGCCTCGGCGTGTAGAATTCCAGCTCGGATCAGGCATCATCGTGTCGCCGTGGGGAGCAAGACGAACGGCCTACCACCCTCGAGTGGCCCTGAATGATCCACCGACGACAAAATGACGCGTTCGACAGTGTTTTTTTTGCACTGAAGGGCTCAATTCGGTGAAACCGAAACTGAATCGAGCGGAGACGCGGCTCGAACCGAGCGAGCGATCGAGCAGACGGCGGCTCTTGTTCTCGTGCAGCCTTCGCGGTCGCTAATGTCCCGCAGGAGAGATATCCTGGCGAGGCATCAGAGTGGATTTGATGTCGGCCGAAGAGCGAGAGGGGAGAACAAGCAAGCCATTCGTGCGTCTGGTCGTTCCAGGCACAAAACAACGCTGATGAGAGCTGGATGTTCCTCGTCTCCAGGAAACAAAGTTTATTCCGCACGTTTCCCGAGACGAATGCACGAGCAAAGCTCGGGTGCTCGGTCCTTATCCTTGGGGTGGGTGTCATAATTAACGGCGTTATTAGTTTCTGTTGCGAGCGCCTTCTGTGAGCAGTGTTCCCCTCTGCTGTCTCTTGGGCGTACTCCCAAGGACGAGGAACCAAGCTTCGAGTTCCGGTGGGCGGAAGCAAAGTGGACCATCCGCATGTGAGAAACTGCCCTCGTTAAAGCCAGATACCACAAACAGGCCATCAAGCCGCTCAGACAGCATATCGATGAGGTTCAGTGCGGTTCTAGACTCGGTCAGACAGAACTCCTGGTCGCTGCCTACGACCGATCGAGGAATTTCGTTCTCCACGCACGGAAACTTCCTTCATGCAGCCTTCCTCATCGCGGGAGGCTTTACTGTAGTCGGCGCAGTCGGTCAGTTACGCGGAGCATGGCTCATCTGAGCCCAATGTGAGGCCATCTTCGGGACATGTAACCCAGGTGCATAGCGGACCGGCATGCCTTGATAAACGATTCCCTTCTACCCAACTTGGTTGCAGCGGTGGGATCCGGATTCCATCGACTGCGGGACGACTCTCCCCAGGATTGTCGATGTGCTCTGCCTGGCTGAGTGTGAAACTCCAGCCCGCGGGTGTGAAACTTCAGCCCGCGGGTGTGAAACTTCAGCCTGAGAGAAGGTCACGGTCGTGTTCCGAGGGATGTTCTCTCGACAGCCCATCCGCTTCGAATAGATCGGAACTTCGATGAAGGGGCATCGCAGACCCTGTACACACTGGCGTCCGCTCGGTGGACGCTCGTGATTATTGTGATCTCGAGGTTCCGATTCTGCAAGACAGCTTCATGATCGCGAGCGAAGGTCCCGGTGAATGACCGGTTCACGGCGACGCGTCGCCGTCGCGACGGTTGATGAGGGTTCGGCTCGGCTCGCGGTCTAATACCGGAGAAAAGTTTTCTCGTTTCTCGTGGAGATCAGGTTGACGGCAGGTCTTAGCTACGCCCTCAACTAAGTTGTGTCGCCGTTTCGTCCGGCAATAAACAATGTTCTGCCAACCGTTGGCGAACATTGTGGTAATAATAGTTTAGCCCGTTGAGGTTCTTACCTCCGATGCGTGGCAACCCGAGAGGTTTCGCCTCGGGCGGAACCGAATGAATCCACGGCGTTACTTGCAATCTATGGCACCGGCTCGGCGGTCTCGTTCGATCGCTGCATCTGCGAGACCTCCTCTCTCGCGGCTCCTTCAGCAGTGCTGGATGTTGTTTTGACAAAATATTATGCATAAACATCATTTTATATATATAAATATATATGTATATAAATATTAATATGAACACTTCGTGGTGATCCAGGGCCGCACCGTCGAACAAATTGAGTCGCGGGAGAGCTTCTCCACGGTGCTTCTGTGAAACAACGACACTTTGATGTTGAGGACCAGATGCTTCTAATGGAAGCACCGTGAGACGAGGAAGCTTTCGACTGACGCTTGACTGGCAGACTCCAGCGAGTCTCTCGTGGAGGTGCCGCAAAGTGCGGTGTGCCTTAGTAGACTGCACCCTGGGGAGGAACATGAACTGAGTGAACATCTATTCATATTCCCGTCGACTTCCAGGAGCCCTTCGCGGGAATTACCCATGGTTCCTGATTCTCACACGAATGCACTTAGCTGGTCAGTTGTTTGCTGATTCGCTCCGATTGTATTCATGAGTTCGGCCGTTGCGTGGGGTGCTTGAATCCTTCAGGAGGAGCCGGAGAGAAGCCAGACAACTCAGAAGCACAGTGGATGTCATGCGTTGCGCAGAAGTGGCTCCGCAAATCAGAGCAACCTGGGTATCAATCGATACCGGAGGGTGATTCGGTCGCGGAACTTTTTCCGACACGTTGTTGACCAACTCGTCTTAGGGCCTTTCGCGGGTTTCCCTCCTCTACTGCCTGTTCGGGTTAATCCTACGTACACGAGCTTATCCCAGGCTACGGGTCCGCGAAAAAGTGGGAGTCTTGTTTAACTTGGTCCTTTCGCGGGAGCTTGGTAAGCGAAATCCGCGAGCCCGATCGAGACCGGCAAAACTCTTCAAGCCTGACTCCTGTAGCTTTTCCGATGTCTCTGGAAACATAAGGAACCCTCCCGTGAAGCATCGTGTCGCTCAGACAAGGAATCGCCAGAGAGTACATCTCCTCGCTCCGTCGTCCGATACGAAACTTAACATAATGGTACGCAGGCTGAGCTTGAAGGAAAATAATTGAGATAGATTCGGGCCCTTGAATCATAGTCCTGAATCGGGTTGTATGATGTGTCATATGGCGCCAAACTGCAGCTCGACACAGGAATGAAGCCTCCTCGATCAGTATTGATGCGAGCAAGGGCAGATCGATGGATCGAAGAGCTCGACTGGCGCCAGCGCACATGTGACGCAATGCTGGATCAGGAAGTTGAATCGCACGACAGACGGCGGATCGTGCCCACGAGTCGGGCGCCCTGGACCTCGTTCTCCGTGCATCGATCCGTACATATCCTAATCGGGCGTTCTCTTGGCGCCTTCCCAATCGTGCATTTCGCGAACGAAGTCTGGCGAGGAGTTTTCCCCTCGCCTCCTGGCGGGCCGTGCGGATCGCATTCTTGCCGGTTGGAGCGCGATGAGAGGAAAAAGGAAAAAGGAAAGGAACATCGTCGGTTTATGTGTCCTCCTTCCCTCCACCGAAGAAACGTCGAGACAGAGCAAGCGGGGCATCTCTCGGAGAATTCTTCCATAGAAGCGTTCGTCTTCGGCCGAGCCACACTGGAGCTTTCGTCCAGGAGAAACGAACAAAACGAATTCATCCCGACTCGCCTGCTCGTCGGATGGCTTCAAGCTGCAGAAAAGTTCTTTCTGTTCCTGTTGACCCTGTTGGGTCGCCCCGCTTTTGTTTATGCGTTCCGCTCTCCGACGAAGCCGCAGTCCACATGCTAGCCAGCTTAGCCATGTCATCGCGTTAATAGAAATCTGAGTGCTAAGCTCGCTCGCTTCGGCTAGATTGATGTGCGCTGCCGACGCCGCCACCACGACTCGACGGAGTAAGGGAACGAATAGGACATATCACAGAATGATTCGTTTACGCCTGGCGCCATTATGGCTAGGCTTTCGACTCATTCGGTCCACGACTGGTGTGCTGCTACCGCGACGGGGGCGACGGTTCCTGTGTTTGAGAGGCTCTTAGTACTCTCGATCGGAGCTTCTCGCTCAGAGCGAACTCTTGCTAGGAGCACCGTGGGAGCTGATTTTAGCATCTGTAACGTTTCGAGTAGATCGGCAATCGTTCCGTCGGCTGCAAACGAGGAAATGCGAGAGCCTGCGCCGGAGGGCCAATCCGAAACACTGAGGAGGGACCGTCGAGCTCTCATATATATGAATAGTAATGGCGGTCATTGATTTCATCCTGAGCTGGGACAGCGCGGTCCCGATCGTCGGTTCGATCGCTCGCCCAGTCGGCCGTTCAGCTGTCTGGGGACTTTCTCCGCGGGAAGCCACCTTAAAGCAGAGAATGCGAACTCCAAGGCATGGTCGGCACACGAACGGTTACGGCTCGGCATCGGCGAAGAATTCCTCCCTGTGGCCACACAACTTCTTGCGCTCGGTGCTTGCTTAAAAACAACGACTTTCACATGTACCTAGAGCAACAAAGTCTGCGAGACCACCAGCAACCGGTTGTTCTTTTCTATGGAACGTCTTCTAGATGCTGATGTCGGGAAGTCGGAAGCTGGTCGGCTTGGCTGCCCGAGCAGCTCTCGGCAACGGAGTCGCTCTCGGTCACTCGCTACGAATCGCTCGGGAGAAGGCCCATCGGGTGCTCTGATAGTCGATCAGCCGGTGAGGCAGTGGAATTCTGCATCAGGAGTCCCCGTCGGAGTTGCTGCGTCAGCTCCTCCCGGGGTGCAGGCTCCGGGTCCAGGCGTTCCAACATGGAAGGAGGTCGCCCATCCTTCAGCTGAGCGCCTGGATCGCTGTTCACGAGCTTCTAACAGCCGAATCCTCCCCAACGACTGGCAAAATAATAACTTGTGACTTTTTGTACGAAACAGGCGAAACGCGGATTTGCGGCAGAGCCCTCGAGCTACCTGGTCAGTTTCTCGGAAGCGGTCTCGATGCTTCGAACTGAGCTCTTCGGATTTTCCCGCTACGTGAGAGCTCATTGTGCTCAATCGTAAGGATCGAACAATGAATGCGAGCTCCGATGTTCCCGTGGAGTCTGTTGCTAGAGCGTCCTAACGGCTTCCCGGCGCCCGCCTACCGGCGCCTTGCAGAAGGCCGGAGTAGCGCATCGCCTAAGCAAAATGTTTTCAGCAAGCTTTCTGTGTCCTTCAAGATGTCCCTGGAGGTCTGGCTTCCAGGTTCCCGGAGCCTCGCTCGCGTAGATAGGAGAGAACTTGCATGCATATATTGGGGCAAAATTGTGAGAGCAAATGCCCAGAGGCTAGGACCGACAAAGGAATCCTTGCCAGTGTTCATGGGAGAGCACGGCCGCCACGTTTCTGTGGAGAAAAACGGGGCCCTCCGCGTGACCGCATTACAGCGGCGGTGTTCGGCGTGCCCGGCGAGCTACGAGAGACATCATCCCGACTCTACGGAGCCTCGACGAGTTCGAGAGCTCACGCGTGACTCCGGCCGAACTCCTCGCATGAGGCCACAAATCAGCACGGTATCAGTGTGCAGAGACTCCGGAACCTGGGAATGATGACAGTCATCGGCGAATAGATGCTTGCAGCTCAGTTCGGGTCTGAATCCTCGGAAATCCTTGACTTAGGTTTCATTATAAGCTTGGAAAAACAGAGGAAAGCGTGATCTTACCGCGTATCGAGAAGAGTACATTTTGGTCTTAACCAATGTGCAGAACGTTAAAGTCGGGCGTGAGCCGCTCACAGCGCATGAGACGTAATGGAGCGAATACTCGTCTCTGGCCATGTTACCAGCATAGTTTTCTGAGCCGCCTCGGTCCTTGAATTTCTCATTCAAGCTTCATTTGAGCTCGCGGAGAGTATCTGCCTGAAGCCGCGCCGGCGGAGCATGAGCTGACTCCGCTGCGTCACTGCCCTTGGAAGAACTTAACGGATCCGATGCGATCTCTCTGGTCCCATCAATTTCCCCCATCAACTTCCCACCTCGCCAGTCGGAACTGCCCCGGTCATCAATCGCAATCCTCTGCGTGTCAGATCAGGCGCGTTCGATCCGCGAATGTGCTCGTCGGGAAGATCCTCTCACGGTGAACTACTTTTCCAGAGAAGATCCGCGACCTGACTTGCCACTTGCCGCGGCGTTCTGTGTGAACGTGGCCTAATTATGAGTTGCAGGGTAATCCGTTTGATAAGAGCCACCGTTGGTCGCGAGAAAGGATGAGCGTGAGCACATCGTCTAATTGCGGACGACCGTATTGTAGGCGTTGTCCGCTCCGTACGAGCGACTGCTCAGGGGAGTCACTGAGAAGTTTCCGTCATGATCATTATCCTCGAAGTCCGAGCTATTCCTGTAGGAAAGGAACGGAAAGGGTCAACACAACGCCTGGTTCACCCCTGAAGCCGAGTCCAAGACGCCGGGCGAACGTCGAATCATTCGCGGTCGAGAATCTTCGACTCCGATCGGTGTTTGATGGAGTCCGTAAACTACCAAGCCCCGAGAACAGTTCTCCCCTGCCCCGCCCCATTGAACCGGCCTTGGGAGGAGCAAGAATGGAGAATCGTAGTGAATGCGTTGCACTGCGAGTGGCTCTCAAAAGAAAGCAAATTCCCCCGTATCTGGTGACTTCGATGCCTCTCTATAGACAAACTTGCGAGGAGACGGACGGACGGCGCTTGTGCGCTTCAAACCACGAGAAGAATGGGACTCACTTGTCCATCTTTACTCGGTGTCTTTCCGACGGAATTCGCAAACGAAGCAGCTTGGCTCGCGGAAATGATCATATTGTCTTCTGCCTCGGAACAAATTCAGCCGTTCGCTAGGAAGGAATTTGCCGAAGCGTTTCCGCTCTGCTGTCCGACCACAAACTCATGCTGACGCAGACTTTAAGGGGTGAGCGGCGTCGAAGTGCACTTCGGCCCAGTGGTATTTGCTCTAAGAGCGCGTAAGCGAGTGACTTGGAGGAGCGCAGGCTGTCTTGCCTTCGTGCGCCATGAAGCGAATGGTCATTTGACATCAACGGGAACGGAGTTTTCGTTAGCCGGTGAAGCAGAATTCATGAACACCTCCAGCGACCGCTGAACTGGAGGACTTTCCTTCTCTCCCGACGGGGAGCTGGACCCCTCCTTGAATCACACGAATCCTATCTATTCCATCACACTGGCATTTAGGGAAGCGTTTTCTGAGAGCTCGTGAATCCTCAGGACCTGAAAATCGGCATTGGGCGACCTCGGGTTTGCTCGCCACAGCGTTTCCAGCTCGGACGAAGCCCTAGAGGCGTGATCCGGAGATCATCGACGCGGAAGGAGAACGACGCGAAGACGCGGGAGGAGAGCTGGGATGGAATCTCGCACCGGAGGATATTAGCAATCGGAGGAGGTTTCGGTTTCCACGCTATCGGTCTTGGTTCCTCGGTGGTCTGCTCGGCAGCACAGCAGGCTCGAAACGGTTCGCAGAAGCCTCAGCTGTAGCCGCAGCTAATCAATCCCGTTGAACAAAAGCAGATTTTTCTGACCAGCCGAAAGATAGATGTGAAGGCGACGCCGGCAAAAGCGGCGAAGACGAGAGGAAGCCGAGCGAACGTCAAGGGGGACGCACCGGTGGACGGGAAACAAGAATACCGTCGACGGTAGCGACGAAAAAGACGGAGGAAACTAGACGGCGCGCGACGTCAACGCCGTGGAGAGAGCTCACAACGATTTCCGTTCCGTTGTTCTTGCTTGCTCTCGCTTCGCAAAGAAACTCGTCCGAATCCCTTGATGGATCACGTTCAAGGCTAATAACTCTTCGGCAGAATCTTACGAGCTGCCATATTATCAAGCCCGACGAATCCATTAGGGTTGAAAAATTTTGCACGAAACGCTTTTAATCGAGCACTTCTCATGCCGAGGCGCTGGAGTTGAAAGATCTTCCGCTTTCGAACATCAACCCAGGCCTGCGAGAACTCCCCGAGGTTTAGCGCATTCGCAGCGGGCCAGGGAACGAGCGTGATCTGACCACCTTGTGGTTCCCCATCCAAATATACTCCGGGTCGATGGTTTGCTTCCGTTGCCGGTGCAGACGGGTCACTCGGATAGATCGTCCACAGTTGAAGGGAATGGTCGAAGCGGAGAAACCATCACATGAGCTGTTCATCATCTGTCCCGACCCTCATCCTCCCGCATGGGTTCTGTTCGAAACCGCCCTGGATCGGTCGTCCTCGGAATCCATTCCTCCGAATCTGTCACCGAGTTCTCCTCCCGGAACGGCCGCGACCAGACGGCCGCGGATTCATGACATCTTCTCAAGCATACAGAAGAGGGTCTCTTCCACAACTCATTCATGTCCCCAATGTGCATTCGTGGCGTCATGGTCCATCCGGTCTCCCTCGTTCGCTCCAATCACAGATCCCCGACCGATAGTTTCGCAAGTCCGATGAACCGCTCTCAGTCTCTCTCGGGCGGGAAGAGATCCGTGGGAAAGTCTGAAACGTAGACTCCATCAGGGATCACAGAGCGCACGAGCTCGCTCCACGGGGAAGGAAGTGTTTGAAGTTCATTAAGATCAGCTGGAGGCGTCGCGAAGGCAACATCGCAGATTTTCACACATTCTCGAGAGCTGATTTCGATGATGTCGGGAGCAGCACTTCCTTCCTCGCTACATTATCAGGAAGGACAATTGATGGCTTTCTCTGTAGCTCCGGTCAGAAGCACGTTTCATGGCATCGGCAGTTGAATTAAACATGGGGCTCACAGGAGGAAAAAGCCTCCAGCGGACGCTCTGTAATTGAATTAGGGCAATGCTGCGGAGTGTTGCTGCTGCCAGTGTTCCGGGGGGGGGGGGGGAGGGGGTCTTTGAGGATTGTTGCTCAGATGGACCGCGATGCCACCAAGCTTTCGCTCCCCGCGGCCGCCTCTCCCAGTGACGCGACGATGCTGGAGTCTATTTGTGCTGAAGGAGTCCCCGGTGTCCAGTGACAATCAACCAGGCTCGCTCAGGAAGAGCAACCAGATATGGAGATGCCATGCAGATGCGACACACAATCGCAGCAACAATCACATGGGCCATTACTCGGCAGCGATGGAGATGCGAACGAATCGGGAGCGAGAGAAAATATCCAAGCGAAACTCTTGTTTCCCGCTCGTCCGCCGTATGGCACGATGAGATAAGACTATCTCATAGAGACATCCGCAGTCACTCATTCGCTCGCTCACGCGCCTGCTTGCGATGATGCGGCGGTCGTCAGTCGTTCACTCGAATGGAAACGTCCGAAACCACACTCGCAGTGCTTGTCCCGGCAGAGGCAATACGACTTCTCCCTGAAGAGAGGCTCGACCCAACCTCGAAAGATTGAGGCTCAATCTCCCGACGCCTCAAGAAATATGATGAGTTCCTCTGTTGCGGCTCTGGCCATCGCTCCGGTCCGCCGTTCCCGCGGCGGAGATGCGCGCCGTTTCAGGGCTCGCTTGTCAGATTACAAAAGACAGCGCAGCGCAATGAACGGGAGATCCGCCGAGCGCACAATAAGGCGAAGTTCACGCGCGGCCACCCAGGATGTATCTCACTTTCCATATCCTGCTCCTTGTTTCTGGACGAGAGGAGATGGCGCCGTCTGACGAATGGGGGAACGCTGTGTGGGAACTACCCCGGTATGAAACAGAGCATCCTTGTTTCAGGAGGACTTAGACATATGACTCGCAACTCGGACAGCATTCGTACAAGACGCTCCAGAGTCTCCGTTGGAGGCCACGTCTCGTACAACGAACTTTCCGCATGACGAGCCCCTCGAAGATGAACGATATTACCTGCGCAGGCCTCGCTGTACGGAACACCTGGTTTACGGGACACCGTTCCCCATTCTGACGATTCCTCTTCCCGCGGGGCCTACGGCATTTTGAATGAGGCATCATCGGATCGGCAGCTTCTAGTGACGAATCGGGCGGGCCAATATTCGAGATTTTCGGGAAAGTCTGGAGTATCGGTGGGTTACGATAACGGCTCTGCTTCCTTTCCAGATGGCGTTCCGCAGCGTCCACTGCTAGCTATGCGAACAGCGGGGGAGAAGATCGAGTTGAAATGGCCACCAAGGAGAACCAGGGTGGAAAAAATGGCGCGAAGGTCCTCTTTTCCAAGGAAGACATCAGGTGAGCTCCACTCAGACCCCTTTCAGGAGAGTCTTCATTGAGAACTCCGAGCCTGTGGAGAAAGGTCTTCACCAGTGCGTCCGCTCGACGAAAAGTGAACGAATCGCGACGCAGCGATAAGTGATGTGGAGGAAGGAGGAAATCCTTTCAAAGTTTGTAACACTTCCTTTGTTTGGTGGAACGTTTGCCGGAGCGTTCTCTGTCAGTTGGTAGCCGCCAGGTGAAGAAGTGGTGGTGGCTGCCGCTTTCTGGACTTCCGATCGAGTGCGGCAGTGAACAGGCGGGAAATGTGACTTTTTCCGAAGGGGAGGAGATTCCGTTTCCGAGACGCCAGATGCAGCCGATCGCGCTTCCTCTTCTGCTACCCACTGATGACGTGGAGCGCCGTGGATTTATGCACAGAGTCCTAGAACGCACAGAAGCGAGATCTCGACAAGAGTGCCGTCGACAGGCTCCGCAGACAGTCTGACTGAACTCCTCTACGGAGAAAAGAGGACAACGGTGCTGTCGTCTATTGTGTTTGCTCTGGTCAGGGTGGGACAGCTTGGCTCCTTCGCGCAGCTGCTCTCCGTCCCCCGCAACTGTTTGCTATTCGGGAGAGCCGCGCTCCCCGTTCCTTTTCCGTTCCTCCGACTCCTCACGGCAACATCCCGTTCGTAGGCCCACGGGTGACGGCTGAAAGTCTCGCGACGCCTCTCGTGTCGTCTCGGTACGCACATCCCCCACCGTAGACTGTAAGTCGTCGCTGTGACTTCGGGCGATCCGTCCGCGCGGAGTCCCCAGCTTGGAAGGAGCATGAGTCTGTTCAGGAACGAGGCCCTCGGTTATCTTCGCACTAGCTCCTGCTCTCACTCGATCCGGGTCGTGTTTCGGCATTTATGGAGCTAATCAGTTCGAGATCACTCCTTTGTACCGCCCTCACCTCTGGGTCCCCAGTCAGCGAGCCCCACTCCCAAGGCCGAGGAGAGGGTTCTCAGATCATCAGAGGCCATCCCGGGGGCTCCGGTGATTGCATCAGCACTCCTCCGGTGCTATATCACATTATTTGCGCATTCAGAAGTGATTGATGGTTCCCACAGAAAGGCGGTACCGTTTGCGTCGGAAATGAAACTGCGTCGCTATCGTGCGCATTGTGAGGGTTTCGCTTCATTCTTTTCCACATTCTCCCTCGAATCCGCTCTGGGCCCTACGAACTCATTCTTCCCATTGTGTGGAAAGCTATGCTTACTCCGAGATTTCATGAGGGTCGAACGTGGGCCAGATCAGTTCCTTCCTCCTTGTGGGAAACTGCCTCCTGAAACGAGCGCAAATCTGCGACTTTTCCTTCGAGCTGCAGAGTTCCGAACCTGTCTGTCAGGGGATGACAGCTTTGAAATTCCCAACTCCATAACCCAGCGAAATGTTGTTTCAGGGAGCAATACTGTATCACACGAAAGGAGCTGCAGACCTTCGAAGACAAACGATCGAAGAAACTGTTTGGTTGTTTGGTGAAAGTCTCTTGCGCAAGCGGCAGTAAGGACAAGAAAACGAAACTATCCTGCTTACAGAAGGATGAGCCAAGCGTGACTTACGGCGAAGATAACCGACAATCAGGTGAGCTCCCCGACCACCGTTTATGTCGAGGTTCCGCACCGCTGAAATTGAAGGTGATCGCAATCCTAGCCAGATATCCGCAGCGGCCGATCACGTCATCAACAGAATTGAGCGAATCGAGAGAGCCGTCGAAAGAAAACCCATCCGAGAATGGAATTTTTGTTTCCAGAAACGAAAACACATGAATCCCTCAGCAAAAAAGAGTCATCCGAATATGAGGACGCAGGATTCCGCTATCGACCGAAGCCTTTCTGTCTGCAGAATCCAAACCGTTTTCAGTACAACCCCGAGGCGTCGTCGCAGGCCGAAACCTCGTCGATACGGATGCTCCCTTGCCGATCGGCCTCGGCACGACCTCGCCTACAGAGCCAGCACAGCTCACAAGGCAGTATCACCTCGTCACGAACCTATCTGCCCAACAGATCCTACGAGATCTCTTATGTTCCACAAACGCAACCCGACAAACAGGTTTGTAACATTTTTCAAACTTCCTCGAGGAACCTCGAGCGCAGCCAACGACAGAATCATTGATTGCGCGATTTATCGAGTTTCCCGCGCCCATCGAAATCAGAGACCCTGCCGTTCAGAACGATCTGAGCAGCCCGGTCTCGTCCTGATCGGAGTTTGTTCGGAGCTCGATAAGGCAGAAAGAAATGCCAGGCAGCCTTTGCATGACATAGGATATCGATCGTAGTTTTTCCTTCGCTCACATCGCACAAAAAGCCAGCGAGCGCGTCGGCTGTGTGGATTGGCAGGTTGTCATTAGGAGCTGTGAGGGAGAATATGTTTTAAACAGAAGGATTGCAGGTGTCAGGTTGTCGCTCAGTGGACGCTCTCAACGACGTGGCTTGGAGAGGCAGTGGCTTTTACGAAGCACCCACAGCTCATCTTCCCGAATATTCGATGACGTTGGATAGTCGACACCACCATCACCATAGCCACCACAGCCAAAGCCACCAGAACCACAACATCAACAACGGAGGAGGCGGCACCACCAGCCATCACGGCGGAACTCCTCGACCGAAATCCGTCGCCGCAGGATCGATTCACCATCACCAGGAACAAACCGACGGCAGTGCCAGTATGGTTAGATCCAATACAGTCGGGGGAGGTTTAGAGGACGTAGACGCTATGTTAGTCGGACCCATGGCCACCTCGACGCCATTGAACGTCAGCCGAAACAGGTAAGAAGAGCCGGATCGGGATGCTGTCAATTCTCGTTCCAGCGATATTTCGAGGATTCTATTTGATATCGATGCGGTTGCTGCGGTGGTGTTCTTGATGGTGATGATCCAATTTCATTTGGGGAGGAATTCTTTTGATTCTCCCTCCCCTCCGTCGTCCGGTTGCAGCCGGGGCTGGGCTCCTTTGTTGTGTGTTGTTCTCCCTCGTTTCCGCAGCAAAACTCCCGGCCCACATCCCACTCCTTAACCGCATCCCAATCGCTGGGTTGCTCGAACCGTTGTTTGGATCACGGCGGCTTTCTGCTCCCCGGTGGCGCTGTTTCCCACGCGAACTCCTGTTTGTGGGGAGGCAGAATATCGCGGCGCGCCCTCCGTTCATTATTATAGGCGACGCCGCTCCGGGAGGTTTGAGAGTTCTCGTCCCGCTTCCAGGTGTAATGTATGCCATTGCTCATCCTTCTCGGTGGATAATCAAGAGAATTTAGCAGACGTGACGCAGTACTACTTGCCGCGCTCGTTTGAGGAGAGTCTGAGTCAATCAGGTCGCATGTCGGCCGCACGCCGAGCGCTCCAACGGACCCAGGCGACGCAGACGGCCACGGCAACAGCCGACAACACGACTTGTACCTCGGTCACTCCAACCTCTTCACGGACTCCCGAAGTTCCCCCAGATTACCTGACTCTTTCACCGCGGACAGCAGCCGCTTCCGCATCGTCCAGTAGGAAATCCTCCAGAAGGCGCAAGGCGAGCCGAGACTCGAGCTCCCGCAAGGCATACACATCTATTGAATCTGACACAGATGAAAGGCAAGCGGCCCAAGGAGCGTCCGATGTCCTTGTTCCTGAGGTTGAAGGGAACCTCGAATAGCCAGTCGTTGATCCTGACTCGAGTTTTTCCTCCTCAGCATCGACGACGAAATAATGGAGGTCGACCTCCAAGGCGCTCAGCATCGACTGCTGAACACAGCTTTCCACCGTCAGTCGATTCCGGGCTACCAGCAACAGGGTCCGCAAGTTGCCGAGATCACGACTCCGAGCCCGGAGCCGAAAGCGCAAAGCCGGCAGAGATCACTGTCGAAAGCATCCTCCTTCGACGCATCTTCAACCACACTCACTACCGTCGATGCCCTCCTGAACACGACGTTCGACCGCGATGCACACGACGAAACACCCGAGAAATCGACGTCGGAGAAGTCTCGATCCCGTCGGGGCTCTGCTCCCCGGAGAGGATCCCGCACCGAATCCCACAAACAGACCATGTCCTACGCTCAGTACTTGTTGCAGCCCGCCTGCGAGTTCCAGGACGAGATCTCCGGTGAGTGGAGCGTGGTTCCCTCGAAACGAGCGGATCCCGCCACGCGATTCCGTATCCGAGTCCGTTATATACCGAGAAAGCCCATGATAGACGCCCCGTTCACGTCCAAGCTATCTGTTTACTCACGATTTTGCATCGCTTAGGGAGCTTTAGCGCCGAGGTCCTAAGCGCCACGGTCGCCGCTGAAAATCTAAATTCTCCAGACAGCGAATCTTCGAGCAGTCGATTTACCGAACGGGAGTCGTCGTGCAAGAGTTCAACGTCAAGCTCGGCAGGAGTCCAAAGAGGGGTGGGCCGGGCCGACGTCCGAATGGCCTCGCTCAGACCGCCCCTCGAGGAAGTCAAGAGTGACAGTACTTCAGCCGAATATATCACCGCCACCGAAGGTGAGGGGCTCAGCTTCCTGTTCGACTTGGACGCTCACCGAGTTCTCCCTCGCTTGCGTCCGATCTCTTCTGATTCATTGATTGGTATCCACGCGCAGTCAATCGTGAGGGCGTGCCCAGGAGCATCATCCAAGGGGGCTGGGGGGGGGGGGGGGGGGGGTTCCTGTCGATAATGGCGACCATTATGATGGCACGGACGATTCCCGATGGGTCAGGAAAGAATCGTGCCGGGCCCACTTCTCATTAGACGCCGGTGTGCGTGCGCAGTATTTTGTTCGAGGTTTATATGCTCAATTCCTCGATAGCCCGCCGAGGAACATCCGTTCGTTCGTTCGCTCGAGCGAAAACTCGGAGGCAGATTCTCCCCGCTGCGGTGGTGTCCGTATCAATAGACAACAGGCCCCTTGCGAGCCCGTTCGCAGAATCAACAGATCGCCATCAACGCATAGAAAACTAGAGTACGCTAGCGATCCGGTATCTTGTTCCCCAGGCAAGAATTCGAAAACGATTACGAAGGGACTTTCGTCCCACGAGGGTAGCACCTCGTTCGAAAGTGCCTGCGAGCCAAGTTCTGCCCGGGCGTCTGACTGTCAATCGGATCCAGGCCAGAGAATGGAACAACAGCGATCCGGGAGTCTGGAACGGAGCAGCTTACCGTCGCCTCCCGCCGAAATGCGCCTAGCGGAGCACGTGGAGATTCCTTGTTCAAGCGAGGAGGACTCGACAAAGAAGGAGGACGAAGGAGCGGACGAGGATCCTGTCGAGGACGATCAGAGTTCGGAAGGGGAATACTCCCTTGGCACCGCCGAGGGCATCGAAGGTGAGGTATCGAACCAAGCGTCGACCGGGTCGAAGCGAGCCGGACGGACGGTTCCACGATGGATGAGATGCGGGCTCGCATCTATCCTTGGCGTTTCCTTTCCAGGCGAGACCGATAAGTCTGACGATGACGCCGAGGCAGAAGATCCGCTTGGACCAGTGGACGATGAGCCGATGGAGGTCACGGCCCTGCCTTCGCCAATCGAAACTTCTTCCCCGAAAATGGGCCACAAGAGATTTTCTGCGTTGGAACAGCAGCCACCCACGCACATCTGCGAGGTGTTCGAGGACGAGATGCACGGGAAAGCCCTCATACTCCCCCTGATGACGTTCCGCGACGTTCAGAACGCGTTGGGTATGCTCCCGCAATTCGCGAAAAAGCCCGGAGCAGCTTTCCCACTTTTTTTTGGGTCGACGTTCACGCAATTTTTTCCATCCGCGCTCACCCTTCCTCTCGGCTGACTGCTCACGACTTTCAGGACGGGCCGATTTGCGCCAGTACGACGAACTGTCGACAGTTTCCGAAGTCTCGGAGGAGAATTCGACTTCGGAGCACCAGAACACGGAACGTTACACCCCGACAAGCTCGTGTGGCTCAACGGGAACCATCAAAAGAATTTATCACCGACCAGAATCACCGCACCGAAGATACATCCACGAGGCACACAACGAAGCTAGCGTTCTCGACCAGGATTCCACCGAACTCCGAGGTGAAAAACCGAGTTCGACGTTTCCCTCGGAGAATATCTCGGTCCCCGTTGGTTTTCGGCGATTGTTGATCGCTCGTTTCAGTGAGATTCTCTGCCCCGATGGGAAACGAGCTTAGGCTAAGCTTTGCATTACAGATGCGTCTGCGGAGCTCAACGCATCGAACGAGAGCGGTGGAACTTGTATCGAGATAACGCCAAACGACAGTGCCGACTCTCTCTCGATGACCTTCAAGCCGGAAGAACTGCGTGCCATCATGTTCGGCAGTCGTTTGCAAGGTCAGTCGGAGCAACCGTCGCTGGAAGAGGAAGGAACAGCGGCGGCTGCGACCTGCGAGCTGCCAACGACCTCGACTCACGAGACGGAGCCCGCGGAGGAGCTCGCAGAGCCCCGCTCGGCCGCTCCCCCTCCGCCCACGGGTGAGTGAGAATGTTAAGCATGTAGCCCGTCTCGCATACATGCTGTTCCCGTTCGACTAGCTAAGCTCGGTGAAATTCTTGACAGCGTGCCTCGTCGGATTGGAGTTTTTACATTGAACGACTTGAAATGTTTCTAGGGCAGGTAGGCAAGGTAGTCGGCGAGCTGGGGGGAGCCTCAGCTCTTGGCATGAGGCAACCGGTGCAAAGTCACCGCGATCACGACACACAGATCACGATGCGTTTTATCGTCGAGAGTCGAATCCGGAATTCTCCGAGTTCGACGGTTGTGAAACACCGAGTTCGAAGTCGAACCCTCACCGACATCCGCAAGTTCGGACGACACTTCCACGAACGAGACGCGGGCGAGCCCGAACGTTGAGAGGCTTGGTTCGCTCTGCGATGCACATCATACATTGGAACACAGCGATCCCTTCTCAGCGCATGAATGTCCTCTCGCTGAACGCCGCAATGCTCGGCGTTCATCAAGCACGGGCGCCATCATTAACTCGCGGCGACATTCCCTAGACGAAGTTCACTCGTTGTCGACACGGTGCATCTGAAATTTACAACGCTTGTTCGCCGACAGTTCCCCAGCGGACGGCATTCGCAGTGGCCGATGCCCATCAGCGGGAGTTGAAGGATAAGGTCAATCGGAAAAGCGTTCTCCGCGATTCGACAAAAGAAGGCAGCAGTACCGAGCCGGGAACTCCCTCCTCAACACCGACGAGCAACAGCAGCAGCAGTGGTCGCAAAGATCGTGTCCCTACTGAGACCGCGTCCAAGCGTTGCAGGTAACCGTGGTCTACATGACCTCTCCTCTGAAGGATGGTCATGAAGCCGCTACATATCGACTGCTCGCTTTCCGCTTGACTGAGCGAGGCAGGGTCATATTATCCCCGTTCCCGAGGCGAGATGCTGAGCTCTCCCGCGCGGTGCACGTACATACCGGCTGAAAATAGAATTGGAGGCCTCCTTGCAGGTCAGCGTCGCGCGGTCCCCCCGACATGACGACGACTTGCAGCATCATCACGACCCAACTACGCGAAGATTCCGAGGACTTTGGAATGCATGCAGACTCATTCCTCTCGAGCCGCTGGATTTACATCACAAGCGAAGACGAGATGATGACTTGGAGGTCGAACAACGGGGGCGCCAAAAACAACGCAAGTGCGTGGAGTTGCACCGTTTCCGCGGTCGGGCGGAAGGGTTTCTGAGCATGCTTCCTGATGAAGCTCAAACAGGAAGGTTGCCGGAACTCATTTCAGTTTCTCATTCCTCCAGCCAAAGAAGACCGATCTCAACTGATCATCAAACAGAATTTGGTCCGATGCGATTCCACGGACTCAGAGCGCGCCTTTCAGAAACAGTACACAACCATCACGCACCGCATGATTCATAGAAAGGCTAGCTTAGAGATGTACAAGCGAGTTATGCAACGATCCTTAGGTGAGTCCATCGAGAGCGCGAGTTCCCAGCCCGTCCCCTTGAGGAGCTCCTGGCTGACACCTACGATACTTCCGCAGAGCCGACTAAGACTGTAAAGATCGAGCGTCAAAATGGAGAGTTCGGCTTCCGTATACACGGGTCACGGCCGGTTGTTGTTTCCCTCATCGAGAAGGGAACTCCAGCAGAGAGCTGTGGTCTCGAAGTGGGCGATATTATCGTATCTATCAACGGTGTCAGCGTCATGGACGCCTCACACACCGAAGTGGTCCGCGTTGCCCACGCCGGAGCTGAGACGCTCAAACTAGAGCTAGCGCGCACGTGTCATATCCTTGCACCCAAGGTCGACGTACCTGAACCAGAGATGCAGGTTTGTTCTTTACGAGCTCTCCTCGAGCAGTTCCAATTCGGAGAAGGCATGAATCGCGAGTCGAGCGACTTCTCCAAGCGTTCCGACTTGCGTACGATTCAGGGATTGCTCGACAAGTGATGCTTTGCATTCGCTATTCGCGCAGACACCTGACGGAGAAAAAAAAACTGTTAACTCTCCAGGGCTATCTGCAACGATTGTTCTCGTCGAGCTCAAGTCGTCGATGGTGCCGGCGTTACTTCGTTCTGAAGAAGAGCGGCAGACTCAGCTGGTTTATGGCCAAAGGCGAGACAGATCCTCTGGGCGCTCTGATGGTCGAGAACCTCAAGGTCGAACGCGTGATAGAACCCGGAGCTGAGCACGCCTTCAAACTGACGTTCGAAGGTGGCTCTGCAAACAAGAACAACACATCCGGAAGTGGAACCTACTTCGCGGCGGATGACGAAGACAACGCCACGAAGTGGATTGAGGCTTTCAAGAAAATGGCCAGCACGTCTCTCACGGTAGGTCGGGAGCCGTCCGAGCTCGCAGATAAAGTTTCCCACTGGTTGTCCACTCGAGCATTCGATAACCAGACATTTCGAGGAGGAAGCCGAGCTTTTCAATGGAAATTTTGTTAACAGCATCAAGAACGTTTCCTGAAAGAAGTTGAAGAAAACCTGGCTCGTCCTGTCAACTCTATCTCACAGCCCGACTGCCAAGGATTTCTATGCAAGTTCAACGACAGATGCACCAGCTGGAAGAATTGTTACTTGGTACTCAAAGATGCATCGCTCTACATTTATGAGGACAGAAACGACCAGAAGGCCTTGGGTGAGTCCGACGCTAATACTCCGTGCGCATAAATTGCTCCCGGTTTTGGTGTAGCGGAATAGTCATCACGCTTTCGCTCACTGATTCCGCGGTCGCTCGATTTCGGGGATCAGACAGAATGTAGCGCTCTTCCCGGAAATTGCTTCTCTCAGACGGTCGCTCAGCAATCGCCCGTCTGTTCCAGGAGTATATTTGCTTCATGGCTACCGAGTTCAAAGCTCGTCGACGATGGGCAAAAAGAACATTTTTGAAGCGATTGCACCGAGACCCTTCGCCAACAACCTGTTGTTTCTCGCCGAAACCGAGCAAGAAAAGAAAAGGTTCGACTCCTTCGTCTTGTTATTGGAACTATCCTAAGGGGCGAAAAATCTCTCCTCAGTTACTTTACGATCCGACGGACATTCCAAAAATATACTGCGTCTTCAACCCCGTTTCCTTTCTCGAATTCCTCTAGTTCCTCCGCTGGGCTTCTTCTCGGGTCCGGATCGAATTCTGACTCACTCTCTCGTCTTGCAGATGGCTTGCTTCTTTAGAATACTCAATTGATCGCTGGCTCAAAGTCTGACGACCTTCATCGAGCTCGAGACCCTTCCTCAATAAGCATGGCTGATATCGGCCGAATACTATGATGAGTCTGGTCGCCCCTTCTGGAAATTCACCCGGATCGACTCCCATGGAACATTCACCCTAGTGCAAATTGTAGGATCAAATTTTTGGGTCTGGATACGCGCGGATCCGCGGAAGGTTCAGTGTTGGAGCGAGAGAAGAACCTGTCTCCGCGGACGCTTCGTCCGGTCGACGACATACGAGACGAACAACAGGGTCGTCCCTCTATCGCTTGTTGAATCGAGCGGGGAACTCTGTTCTGGAGTCCGTGAAACGAAAGCCTTGTACAAAGCGGATATTCGGCACCATGTTGGCCAATCTTGGAAATCCTCACGGTTTTTGTACAGGAAACGGAGAAGATAAATCAATGCACCAGAGGTCAAGCATAAACTCTACCAATCAAACGCCTATGCATTTCAAATTTCGTGTCTCGTTCCGGAGAACTCCACCAAACCGATCGGAGGACCTGGTGTACGTGATCGGAGTTTCTTACCAATATTTGCTAGACAATAACTCAGAAGTTTCGTTCCTGAGCACTATTGTTGGTCTCTCCGCGTAGTCCAGGACAAGTTGTGACTGGAACAACGCACGGCTTAGCCTGAGTAATCTATTGCTTACGCAGCGTGTCGCCACGATAACTCGCGAGTTCGGCCCGAATCCTTAGTCAACGACACTCAGACTACAGATGAGAGACTTGAACAACTTTCCGCATCCTTTCTAGTCATGACTTCCATCTATTTATTGTATGCTAGTCCATGAGCTATTTGATGAGTCGATTCGAACTGAACTTACATCATTGAGACATATTGGAGATTGTCACGTTGTCGTTGTTTTTTGCGTCTCCAAGATTCAGGTGGGTTTGTCATTCGATTCTACGTAATTCAAACTGTGAGACTCGGGGGAGTGTGATGACTAAGCACGGGACAGGTAGCGAGGTCGATTTGTACAATGAGATCAAGATCAAAGGTTGATTGTTGTTTAGAATGGAGGTATGGTGTTTTTTAGTCTGTGTGTCCCGGGACACCGTGAGCCATGACTGTTGTTAGGATGATTCCTCCATTCAGGCGAGCCGCTCCGCCATGATGGGAGAATCGGAAGAGCGATGAAATTATCGATAGCGGGGGGGAACAAGTTATTGGAGGTATTCCGAGGCTGAAGCCTAGGTCCTAATGAAGATCACGTCGGGAGAAGGCTGTGAGGCTCAAGGCAACTTGATACCGACACGTGAGACAGTAAACGTCTGATGGAGCGGATATACCTGATGTGATTCTAGACGATTTAACGAATTCAATAAACCCTCTTCTCACTGTCTGCTGAAGAAGCTTGTCTGGATCCTCCTTCTCCTGTACACGCACCTACCTACGTTAAAATGACACACTGCGAGCCGAAATGTCGAGAAATCATTTCTGTACGAATCGGACATCACGAATCGCTGAGATAGTTCCTCGCTTCACCAAAGAAGAACTTCCAGCGGGAGTGGCGGAACTTTCGCGAAGACTGCTGCGCCCAAGCCCGGTATAGACCGTAGAACGTAGCGTGGTTCCATCTATCGCGTGAACTATAGGTAGTTTTCAATGGATGGTAGCCGTCGTGTGTGGCGAATGTCACATATAAACCTTCGCGCTGGAGGGCACAGTTCTCCTCTTTCGGAAAAATCCCACGAACGCCTACGGTTGCAATCGGGTGTCATCTAATCCATTCGCCATCCATTCACCTCTTGGGTGGGAGTGGATGGATGTTGCGTTTGAGGGAATCAGCTCACGGTACCATCACTCATTACTCAGAAATGCCTCCATGCTAGCGTGGCAGCAGTTCGTTCGATCGTTAAAGGAAGACACACGGATCTACATGTTACAACGTTTACTGCGCTCATCTGAACTCTCAATTTCGGAGTTGTACTTTGTATTTATACAAACTTTGCCAAGTATTTTGTTCATAACTTATTACAGCAGGACATTTTAGCAATGGTATCTCTGATTCGTTTTCCTCGATGACGCGTTGTCAATCGAGCGCGAGTTTTCCTACACCCGAATCTTCACCCGCAAAAATCAATACGATCCTCGTCTTTCATTTACTCATTCTCATCCGCGGTGGGATCTCTGATTAATTCCTGTTCCTGCCGTCGCGCAGCGGAAGAGTGAAAGAGAGTATCAGAACTACCGTCGCATCACTGAAGTCATCTGAATGTCACGTAACTTTGTTCAATTGTTCGACTCGTATTCCTGCGGCGGGGCAACGGTAAAACTCAACGGTAAGCCACTCAGCATCAGCTGTCCTCAGCTCGGACCGTAAACTCGCCAACCTCCGGCGAGCTGGATTCAGCTCGTCAGCTGGAAGCTTATCTCAAAAGTTGTCGCAAAGCCTCTTCGTCAACGAGAATTTTTCATTCTTCCGCTGTTTCAGATTCCTAACATTAGTCGTTGGTGTCTAATGTAACTTACGAGGATACAAGCACCGCCATCTCCGGGCTTACCTCTGCTCTCCAAGTAACTCTATACGCTCCGCACCTTGTTTCCTTTCCTCTTGTATCACATAATTAGAGGTGAGGGAATTCAACAGTGGACCTACCTAGTCTGGGATCTCGGTTCTCCGCAGCGCGGACTGGTGCTCTGTCGCATCGATGCATGAGGTTTTATTGATGGAGATATTTCTTCGCTTGATCGTGCCTCGTTCGCTCCAAAGTGAACCCGATTCCCGAACACCGAGATCCCGTTCTGAGCATCATGAAATCCGTTCGCTTCTCGCCTCTCTAATGAATTGATGTCGCGTCGGCCTAACGTCGGTACACCGCTACCCAATAAAATGACTTTGGTTGATCCTAGAGTGTGCACACTTTTCAATATTTTTCAAGCGCTCCGTTCCTGGTTCCGGACTGACTTCTCTCTGGGGCTCAGCTCGGTTTCTTCCAAAGTGCTCGGAAGAGATCGTTGCTAATCCCGTTAACTACGATTATTCTTCGAGCTCGTCGTCTTTTTGACGAAATCCATTACTGTGAGATCTTTTCTTCTGTAGTAGCTTCGCATCTCTTACATTCATCTATTCCGGCCGATCTGAGGCCGTAAGGGCTCCTCCTCCTACATAGCTCTCCCGCTTGAAGTGTTTTGATAGTTTCTGTTCAGATATTGAGCGATGATCGGTTAGCGGCGTGACTCGACCGACGGAAGCCCGGCGGCGATCCCGACCCTGGGGATTATAGATACCAAACAATTCGGTACCCCAGATTTCTTTGCCGTTCCGGTGGTTTTTAACAGCGAACATTGTATATCAAATATGAACAAAATAACATATTACTCAACACTTCCATTTCCACTGAATAACCTTTCGATTATATTCCTTTCCGTCACCGTCTCCATCGGGTTCATCTCGCCGAGCCTTTGATAAACTAGATCATTCGATACGCTTGTAACAAAATAAACTGTTTCTGAAATCACCCTCCACACGTCTTCTTTTTTTTCGCGCGTAGTAAAGTTTCACTTTGTTTTTCCAAAGTCAGCGTTTCCCTGTTGTCGCAGCGAGTTTTAGGATAACTTATAATGAGTGCTCCATAGCCGTCATAGTAATGGTAGTATTTGTGAGTTGAAGTCGTAGCTGTTGTCGTCACAGTTATTCTGGCTCCAGCGCAGGTCTGCATCCAACTGGTTATTCCTGTAGTTTCGATCCTGGTTGCAAAGAGTTGTGGTGAAGTGGTACGCATAGTTTCGCCTGTTGAGAGTCCACTTGTAGATTGGTTTGCAGCCATTGCAGAGGTTGGTGCTCCTATAGAAGTGGAGCTTGCAGTCCTCCCGATCATAGCAGCACGTACAGTGTAAGCTAGCTAGACGACTCACCGGCTCATACTGATCTTTTCGATGGAGAAAGTGGGACTTCTCCACCGCGACATCGAGTAACCTTCGTTCCTCGATCTTTCTTCTTGTAATCAGTCTGTACACATCCGCAAATGCCCTAACTTCGCGTTCTCGAAGATTTAGTTTGTTGGGATGCGGCTCGCAATACTTAATTGCTCGGCATTTTCAGCAGCTGATCTCTCCGAAGCTGTCTTGTTTGCTTCCCGAAGGGTTCATTCTGCTCCGGTCCAGACAGACGTTTGAATAGGTCTTTTTCTTTTGTGGATTTTGCGACTGCATGAGCGGCTCTAGGATCGGTAGCTCAGCTTCATCCTGAGGAACAGAAAGGGGAATAAGAGTTGGCTGCGTTGTTCTGAACCGTCTTAAGCCCAGTCTGCTGCTTGAGCTCACCATTGATCGATATGTGGCTTCATCTGGACGCGGGGCCCCATGTCTTCTTCGGTCTTCGATTTGCCGCGGCGGAGGGGGTGCTGGGAACGTTGGCGATATTTGATCAGCTGGAAGGAGCTGGAGTGGATATGAGGCGTCCGCGACAGGAGGAGAGACAGGAACCATTGAATAGTTGATTCTTTTCTTGGGGTCGTTGCCTACGTATTGGCCCATAGGAATCATGTAGTCGTCCAACGGCGACGTCGGAGTTGCCTGGAAGAGAAGCGGAACTCAAAGCCTTAAGCATCGTCGAGGCGTTCGCAGCGATCCGGAGGGACCCGAGAGCAGGTCTGGGTCGAAGGTCTCCCTTTTGCAGGTGAAGATGCTCACCTCGACTGTGGACGGAGATGAAAGAAGTGGAGCGCTCTCATTGAAGACATGATCTTTAGATTGGCGCGGTGCCGAAAAGATTATAGCCGCTCCTTCGTAATCCATGGACGGCGCATTCGAAGTCAGAGGAAGTTCCACTGAGGTAACATCGGGATCTTGCAAGCAATACCCGAGTCGTTCAATGATAACACTGAAGCAGGGTCTCTCTTCGGGATCGCTGTGCCAGCACTGAGTCATCAAATGGTAGACTGGGCCCGGACATTTGTCTGGCGGCTCCAAACGGCCTCCGCCGGTGACCATCTGCATCACTTCTTGGTTCCCACGACCGGGGTACGGCATGTAACCCATTGACATGACCTGGAATAGGGCGATGTAGGCGTCTGATCACATCGATTCTTCCCCGCGTCAGCGATCGCCCAGAATGTCCTCGGAAAAAACAGCAATAGGAGCTGATCTCGAACAGGAGACCTGTCGGTCTGGCTGGCGCGAACGGCGACAGCGATCGTTGCCAACTTACCTCCCATAGAAGGACGCCGAAAGACCAGACGTCGGTCTTGCTGGTGAACAAACCATCGAGGAATGCTTCGGGCGGCATCCACTTCACCGGTAACATGGCCTTGCCGCCTTTCCGATAGTAATCAGCCCTGTATATGTCTCTGGCCATGCCGAAGTCGGCAATCTTGACTTTACGCTCCGATGGCAACGTTGACGTTAGCAAGCAATTCCTCGCAGCGATATCTCTGTGGATGAAGCGTTTTTCCTCGAGGTACTGGCAGCCCTTCGCGACGTCGACTGCGAGCAGCAGCAAGTCTCCCATTTTAAGCTCACTCGGCCGGTTTGGAAGTGGCCTGACTTCACGGAGGAATGATTTCAGATCACCCCCAGCCAAGAGCTCCAGAACGATGAACCTGGAAAGCAGACTCGGGGTTTTTGTTTCCGATCCTGACTGAGGCGAGGGAGGAAGTGGATGACTCACCGGAGAGAACCTACCTCGGCATTCTGTCGAAACACACGCCCAAAAACGAAACGATGTTGGGGTGTGAGAACTTGCTCATGATACATGCCTCCGTGATGAAATCCTGAGGAGCAAACCGATGAGGACTCAGGCTTCGGTTCCACATTCGCAGGACAGGGGCTGGGTCATGCATGCTAAACATCAAATGCTTCCACACACCTTTTCGGAATCAGCTGTTGATAGCTCGGGTAATGTCTTCACTGCGACCGAAAATTCTCTGTGCTCTCCATTGAAATAGGAGAGTGTACCCTGATAAACTTCCCCGAAGGCGCCCTGTCCGAGCGCTCTGCAAACATCGAAACAATTTCGCGTTGAGCGGAATGATGCCTCCAGTTCGCCGGAAACCCCGATTTCCGTGATAGTCATGCGCATTCATGGGTGCGAGTCTCCGACTCGGGACTGCCGCCGCATCCGAAAGATACACGAAAAGCGAGGAGGATTGCTTCGGTGGACTCACTTGACGAGTTTGAGGTGCTCTCGAGGAATTTCCCGTAGATCATGGAGACCGCATGCTGTCGCGCCGAACTCGTAATTGGGATTGTATTCAGTTATCATGCCTGTTTGCTGTCTCAGTCGACTCAGCTGCAGCTCGGCCGAAGAATGTTCCCTCCGACCGAACGGTTGGCCGTCCACCTCTGTATTCTTGTGGAACCGGCAGCGAGAAACTGATCAAAGAGAAATGATTCCGTTAGACATCTTCCGTTTGCTCCCGGCTCGACCCCCCCTCTTTGGGCTCGGATGCAGACGCAGCCGACTGCGGGGTCCTCGCGTTACTGCGAAATCGTCAATATTGCGCTGATTTCCGAGGAGCTTCCACTCACTTCCCATGAAGAAGAAGAACGCCACGATCACGAGAACGATGATCGTCGAAACCACTAGCATAACGAAATGGCGGGATGACAGACGAAGTTCTGTGATACCTTGGTCGTATGCAGGGTCGACACAGGTGATATCTGTGATAGGAGGAGTGTTTGAGCGATGAGCCGTAACATCTCGTGTTGTCACAGCATCTGGTGGTCTCCGAGTAGGACTGGGTGTACTTACTGTCATACCGACTGATGACCTTGGTGGGTTTTTCGCACGCGCACCGGAACGTCGGATTCAACGAGGGGTCCTCGTTTGTCGGAGCGCGCGTCGCTAGAGACACCGGTATACAAATCTCCTTGCAGGGACAAAGTATATTCTTCGAACTAACCACGAGCACGAAGCCATGGCCGACGTCGTCGCCCTGAGAATGAAACGCTCACAGTGAAAATCAGAATCGAAGGCATGGAGCCCGGTGTGTTCTCCGTACGACGAGCCCAAATCCGTTCGGAGCTCACCTTGACTCTGCTCTTGAAGTGTTTCAGATAGGCGGGTTGCTGGAGCCCGTTGAACACCGACGGTCTATCCAGCGTTTCCTTCTTTAGAACGAAGGATGTTCCTCCAGCTCCATTCCGCAGCTCTTTGGATGAGACCGCATCACCACCTTTCCATCCGCCACCTCCTCCACCGCCTGCAATCCGAAATCAAAGTTCCAGTGGTCATTCCGCTGCGCTTTTGGAGGCCATCGAACCCGTTCACGAACCCGTGATCCTACCTGCGCATCCGCCACCGCCACCACCGAACCCGCCGTAGGTCTTCCACGGCTCGACGTTTTTACAAGGATCCCCACCGCTTCCTCCGCTGAGCAGACTCTGTCCGTCGACCGTTGGCGAGGTTCGATATTCGGAGGACCAGCCCCCGCCGGCTCCAGCTCCGCTTCGCGTGTCCCCTGAGCTAGTGCCACTGGCATCGAAGAAACCGTTTTCTTGGAATACGTCGCCCACGGAATCGCCGCCGGTCTGCAACGGAAGAGAAACGCCCGAGTTCAGAAATAGCTCTGAGCTCCGCGATGCTTCCAAAGACTCGCAAGGCATGATGTTGGATGATCTTCGGGTCGTCGCACCTGATCAGTCTTCTCCGCGGCGAGTCCGCCTCCCCCCGCAGCTATGAGCAGCGGAGTGAAGTTCTGCTTCACGTTGGCTTCGGTTGAAGGTTCCTCACGGAAGACAAACGTTGCCCCTCCGCCCCCGCCTCCCGGCAGAAGTTTTTCATCTCGTATTTCTCTTTGCAGTTTCTGGAATTCGCCAGAGTACCGTCGTTGCTTGCCGCTGTTGCGAACGCAAATGTCTTTGCCCTTTCCTGGAATCTGCGAATCGGGAATTCCGTTTATCTTCGAGATCAAATTGAATGTGTCTTCGCTCCAGAATAGTCATTTCGAACACTATAGCCAGTTTTGCAGTGGAGAGCGCCGTACTCCTGAGCAATATCTCCAAGGCTGCAATACTCCCAGATCACAAAGGAATGCACGGCAGGCTGTCGACACTCACAGGCGTATCACAAGGCGCGGAACCCTTTTGTCCAACTAAAATATGAATTTTCTGCCCTTTGGTAAACTTGAATGTCGCTCGGACATAGGCGCCCTCCGTCCTGCCTGTGTTCCGTAGTCCGAAGCCCCCGGCGGCGCCTACAGCGAAGATTCTGAAAGCGAAACGAAATGGTTGAGATTTCTGCTACGGTTCCAGAATGCGTCATGCGCGATCGTTGGGTCATGATCGACTTCGATGTTGCGCAAATACTCACGTGTAAACAGCCGTTTCGGGCACCTGCCAGATCTGCGTTCCTTGCTTCGTAACGCGCACGAGCTTCGAGAGTGGCGATTGATATCGTTTCCGGCACAGCTCTTCCGAGGGACCGTGTTTCCCCGACATGCCGCATGAGTCGAATTCGTACTTCATGGTGATGTTACCGGGCACGATTCGCTCGGAATCGGGGTTTTGCAAAAGATGCGCTTCAAAGGGAAACGAGCTCAATCAACATCGACTTTCGGGAACATCGCCGGAGAGTCAGGTTCAAGGTTTCACGCATCATGACTCCCGTGGTGCCAAGTGAAACGGGGACGGGTCTAACCTGGGTAGTCCCTCGCTTCGTTTGCGGGAACGCCGAGCCCGAAACATGATGGGCTGAGAGAGATGTCGTCGATTCCTATACACACGTCCGAGGTGATCCGGAAGTGGTGCACAAAGAGATTCACCTGGTAACTATATCGCACCATAGGAGGCATGGGAGCCTGAACGCCGACCCATTGATCGTGAGGGTAATCCCTCTCGTTCTTCTTGGGCCAGATGGCTAAATGTCGCCCGTCCGGATACCTGTCGGAGGAAGTTCCGATTGTACTTCACGTCACCTATCAAGGGAACGAACTCCCATCTGTACCGGTCTCGTTGTCGGGGCTCGACGAGCTCCTCGCGCCTAAACTCTTCACGTAGATTCAGATGGGGTTTCGAACACTCACCGCGGATCGTACTCTTTGACCTCGAAGTAAACAGTCGCAGCGTTGACACGCTTCGGTTTGTAATAGAAGAATCGGAAAGAGCAACTTTTATAGTAGGCGCTCTGGTTGTTCGAGTGGTAGAACGGGATGCGCGTGAAGAGCGGAGACGACAACGTAATCGGCTGCAGTGGATCCGTGCCGCTCTTCTTCCGCGAGCAAATGAATCGCCCCGCTGGGGTCCCTTTGGTGTGGTCGTAAGTGAACGACGAGTTTTCGTGCGGGAGCGGACGTAATTCAAAGCTGGATCCATCTGTGGATACCTGGAAACGCGACACAACCGTCAGCAGATGCTCCCTGCGTCGCCGCCGGAAAGTTGCCGTCGATGCCCAAAATCGATTTTATTCTCGCCGGCGGAACAGCGATTCTGTTGTTACTCACGTTAGCAGACCAGTTGCAGAGGGTGTCATCGTCGAAATTACATCGCCTAAACGGGAGGGAAAGGAGTATGAACGGACGCTTCTACAACGGTTCTGATGAAGCTCGCGAGGAGCATAAACTGGGCCATACAGCGGATCTTCAGATGGATTGATTATCGAGCACCCTTACGCGTTTGCAGGGATCTTCTTGCAGCTTGGCAAGGTCTCGTCGTCGCCTTGGGGACAGTTCGCTTCGAAATCGCACAGCTTACTGTCGTCCAGGCACACGGTCGTGTTCCCTGACGTCCCGTTGCAGCGGTATTCCCTTGGTCCACAGCTCTGGACTGGATCTGCAACACCGAAATCGAAGAAAAGTGTGTGAGCATCTGTAACGACTCCAATCGCTCGCACATGGAGCGGAGCAAAGTTCTTCGGTGCCTGCGAGTCCAATGAACAGGAACTAGCTCGAACTCTCCTACCTTTGAAGCATTTCCTGAGGTTGATATTATCAAATGCGATGTATGCTTCTCGTAGCATTCCCTCCCGGCGGGGCACCCTTCTAAAACCTGTTTGAGCTGCCGGCTTGCTCGCATTTGAATAAGGCCGAAGAATACTTGGATGAACTTCTATGGTCAAGTTGAAAGGCGCGTTCAACCGACCAAGGAAAACCTGAATATTTGAAAGATGAGAATTCACCGTTCGGACGGCTATCGCGCTCTACTCCGATCTCTGAGGATTGTCACAATGATCCTCCCCATAAACGAGCTAGGCGATCACATTCAGTCTTACTTTTGCAGAGAACCAGCTGCCGATCGGAATGAGATCTATGGATAAGGCGAACATCTCCTTTGAGTGTTGCGCATCCGATAAGTACACCTGAAATATTCTCTGTCTGAGTCCGATCGCTGCTATCGAAACCGTTAATCATCAAATCATCATCTTCAATTTGTGCCAATCGTCTGGAAAGTTCAGCTCACACTCAACACCGAGTTGCCATAGTTCGACCGATACACATCCAGATGAAGTGTGCACCTGTCGTTTTTAGCCGGGGGAATATGGGCCAAATGCAGTTTGAAGTTCGGTCCTCTCGTCAATGCGAAGTGTCCTGGGAAGAATATCGAGATCGTTTCGCGACGCACGTATATGAATTGGCGCGTTTGACAATGAGACTGACGCTGGGGAGCAGCACTCAAACTTTCACGAATGAGTCTGCGAGAAAAAATTATTCCGCAACACGAGGTGAGGTTTCTCACCTTCGGCACGACGAGACCCATCAACTTCAGGGGGTTTTGCGTTGAGCTCTTCGAAGAACGTAGAGTTTTCTTTCGCATTGAGCACAAAACCATTGTCGATCTGCCAGTCACAGGGCGATTCGAAACCGCAGCTCCCCGGGGCCCCTCGCCTTCCCTGCACGAGGCAGAGGATCACGGCGATCCAGATCGGATACCGAAAAGACTGCAGCATCATGAGCCTGATCCCGCTTTCAGAGTTGATTCCGGGGCATATTCAAGAATGGGGCCTGCAAAAGTGCAATCGCATCCTAAACTAAAAAGCTAATCCGAAGAAATCAGTCCCATCAGAAACCCTCTTGACTTGGTCGACGTGCGCCCGTTCCGAAAAGCACATCGATCACAGAGAAGGTGCGGTGAGTCAAGAGAAGTTTATCTGGGCTGTGACGAACGCCTGGGGATGATTCGTGCAGCTGAGAATCCCGTCCAAGTATTGATACTCAATCGATGCTGTAGCCGAGGATTGTTGGAGTGAAGGGATATCGGATCATGGATAAAAGGAGCTGGCCAGTCGGATTAGTTCTGGTCGAACTCTCTTTATGCAACAAGAGTATTGTTTCACTTTCCCAGCTCGTTTGCAATTCCGCTGAGTGTTGGACCAAATAGATTCGAGCGGCTCCGCCAGAGTCGGTGAGATCGGATGAATTGAGACGGAAATTGATATGGGAAGTCGTTGTCCCGGGCATCGCCCTCGTAGTGAGGACTTCTGGAGAGTTTGCCACGTTCCAGAAACCGGTCTCGAGCGGTCGAGAGTTCTGTGATGGAGCATTCTCTATCGCGCGTCCCAGACGTCTGAGCGCAAGAGACAGCTCGTGAAATGCTGCGAATCGTCTCTCATTTCAAATTGCACGCCCCCACAATACCCCACCTGAGACAGAGATCTAATAACGGAAGCTCTCGAAGCACTTCCTCGGCTTCCTCCCCAGGTGAAGCCCAGATTACAGTTGCGGATAGGACAGACCTGACAATCATTCACCTCAACTCAGATAACCGTACATCACAAATATTTTAATGAATCACGAATCAGAGAGCAGCGACAACGTTTCCGGGATCCCCGCGGATCTGCCCCGACCAGGCGACTTTCGGCTTCGAAAACTCTCGACTCGGTGACACGAGCGTCGACGTTTCCTCCATCAAAACTCCGTCTGATGATCTATGTGGAGTTTCCGCTCCAGATAAAAACCGCCTCGGCTCCGGCGGAACTGCGGTTATGCGTCGGGGAGGAAAAATTACGTAAGAGCGGTGACTAAAAAATCTAATCCGCGCTGCCTCTCGCCGAAGGCCGCGTGTTTGACTGCGTCTGTCGTCTCACTTTCTCTCGGTGCCACTCTTTCCCGAAGCCGCACTCGAAGAGAAGTAGCCGGGCGAGCAAGTCGGGTGGCCTTTAGCGAAAGATCACAGAGCCGACTCGACGACAAGCATGGCTAGAGATCATGGCTCTATGATTTTGTCGGTTGGCCTTCAATCTCTCGAGTGGTTCCGTTTCTCGCAGAACTCTCCGACAATTTTCAAATTCCTTCCTCGATGAACAGATCTCCCGAAAAAAACACGAATTATCCGCGATTACACGGAGAGAGTTAGGCGACATGAGACAGGAGCCTTTTGTGCGACCCTCCAGATTCTCACGGAGTTCAGATGTCGATCGTTTTTAGCTCGTGATAGATCCGAATGCGATCGACTCCGATGGAGTTCTCGAAACAGGAGACACAGTTCCGGCAAACGTCTCGTTGCGACACGCAAGTGTGAGCGAAGCGTTTTGACGGACTACGACGATTCGGATGGTTTCACCAATTCGTCCGCAACTGGTATCTTGGGGCGTCGTCTCCGAACCGAATATTGGCAGTATTGTTTTTAGGAAGCCTCAAATGACCCGACCCCAAAGATCGCAGAAATCTCTCAGAGGAACTGATGTCAACAGGTTGCTTCCCCGAAAACGTGCGCTACAGGCAGCAAAACAAGAACTCTCCCCAACGATCTCCAGCGAATGACCACAAAGCTCAAGTTCAGAGAAGTACTTGCATAGAACTCATTTGATATTTGAAATTGACTCAACCCCAACGGCATCTCAACAACGCAACGCGACGGCCTCAGGCGCTTGGAATACGTTTTTTCCAAGCTTTTCGAGACGCCATTCCGGTGCCTCGTTTCATGTTTGCTCGTTTTCGGTTTTGTTAGCGACGTATTCTAAATGTCATCGCGCTAAGCGAGGTTTGAACTTCTCAAAGGTTACGTTCGCCTCCCAGCGGAGCGCTGATGAGGTCTTCCCATGGAAGCTCTATGGCCAGGACATTGATGTCTTGTTTTCTCTTAAATCCACATATTTTTGTTTTACTAGGAGCTCCCGGAACAGGGAGCCCAGCGATCACTGATTTTCCAGTTGCCCGAATTGACGTCATACGCACCTGTGTATTAAAGGCGATATCCGGCCAGGGCGTCGTCACAGAAGCCAATATTCCGCTGCCACGCTGTCCCGGTAATTCCAGTGCTTGCGGTCGCATTGTTCCGCTCGTGGCTCCCGAGTACAAACCGTACACAGTTTCCTCCAGGGAACACTCGCTGTCCGCTGCAGCTGTCGTCAGATGTTCCATGCATATCCACCGGCTCAAGCATAGACACGCGGCAGGCCGAGACGCACGCAAGCTCGAGCCGCCGAGAGAGCCCGACTGGCAGGCCGGTTTACCTGTTATTAATTGAAATCACTTTTGCCAAGCTCCGCTTCACTCCCATCGATGTAAGTGCACAGACACACGCACGGAGGAACCGGCTGATCCGAGTAACTGCGAGCCTGAGCCCCGATACTGTCCTGACGCAGCTCGCCCTGCTGGACAACTTCAGGGATTCCTGATTGAGGCGACGATACGCTCACGTTTCCCCCCCAACCTGACTGAAGTCAACGCGGTGCCTCCGCCGTGGTTGCTGTTGTCGTCGTCGTGGTGGTGGTGGTTGCCATTACCAACAGCACCGCGAGGCGATAGGTGCTGAGCAGCGGCTTGACTCACTGACTGACTGAGTGCCTCCCTCCTTGCAGCTTGCCTCTCTGACAGCGCCAGAGGAACAAGAGAGTTTCGCCGAGTCAAGACGCAGCGCGGCGAGACGAAGCAAAAGCCAGGCGAACCTAACGCCCGCTGTCCGTGCGCCCGCCGCGTGGTGTTCGTCCGTACACGCACTCGCCTGGCTGTCGCAGCTCTGCTGTTGCTTGGCAGACCTTGGTCACTAACCAGCGTGTTGATCAAGCTGGTCGACTTGAGGATCTATCTCCGACCGATCGGCAGCGACCACCCCGATGCAAAACCCAGATTCCAGTCCTTGCAGAAGGGCCCTCCTTGGACCCCGCTGGACGCCTCCGGCGCGCCACGGAGTCACCGAAGCGGATTGCGCGCGACGTGAAACCGGTGAACTGATTGGCGAGAACACGCCGATCGAACGGGATTGTACCAAGATGAGAAGCACGCTAGCTGTTGACGACACTTCTTTGGGCTCACTGAGCGCTCAGAGGAATAGCATCGGGCGGCACGTCCGCCTACCTGTCTGTCTTTTCGACTGCATGGTTGATGTTTGGGTGCTGCGTTGCGCCTCGTTCGTCAGAACCGGATGGCTGGTCGCACAAACTCACACAGAATCCGACGCATGAACACCCTTGAGCCCGTCTCACGATCAATCGTGTGTTCGCTTGCAGCGGTAGCAGCATTCATCCATCCATCCACCTGGATTGGAACCTCGCTCTTTCCTCACTCGATCCTGTTCGACACGACACTCCAGGGAGGTAGGTGCGAGCGATTTCAGGAGAATTGGTTCGCGCAAATCCCGCCAGAAGCAAAACGACCTACTGACTGCAGGTGATACTTGTTGGCTAGCTTGCGGGTTGGCTGGCTGGCTGGCAGGCTGGCTGGCTGGCTCGCTCACTCGCACGGTGGATCGGTGGCTGGCTGAATCCTTCTCCCGTGCTGCTCCTGATGCTTCTGCTCCTGCCGCCGCCGCCAGCGAGTCTTTGCGATGACCGGGGATCCGCTCGCTCGCAACGGCTCTGCCGCTGGGGTACGCTTCGCGGGGTTGGGCTGCTTGCTACCACCGCCGCCACCGCCAGCAGGAAGGAGCAGCAGCAGTAGTCGTAGTAGCAGCAACCATGACCCTCCTCCGATTCCTCTTCCTCCTCCTGCACTCCCGGCTCACTTCCCTTCCTCGTGCTCTGCTGCTGCCTCCTCCTCCTCCTCCTCCAACCCGCGCCCACGGCCAGACAACCCTCGCCTTTTCTGGCCCACCCGCTCGCCCGCCTGACTCCTGCTCGTCGGTCCATCTGTACGTGAGCCAGCGCCTTCACACTCCCGGCTTTGTTCGTTCGCCAGGCAAACCGGTGCATAGCCCGCGTGCCCCGGGAGGGGGGGAAGAAGGGCAGGCGGGCAGGCCGGCCGGAAAGCGAGCGGGCGGCATTCAGTTCTGCGTCTTCATCCTGGCGCCCGCTGCCTCCATCCTGGGCCCCCATCCATCCATCGGCGGGCCCGGGCGAGCAGGGGAGTAGGCTGACTGCAGAGAGGTACCCAGGCAACCAACCAGCGTACCGATCAGGGCCCTCCTCCGTCCCCACGATCGCCTCATCCTCTCTCCAAATAGATATCGCCCGCTGCTCTTTGCGATGCTGCACATGCTGTTCTCCTCACCACCTTGACCTGCGGAGCCGTTCTGGCTCCTCGAAATCCTTTTTCCCTAATAGTGACTCTCCTCCTGACTCTTCCCACGCCTATTAGAGCTCCTGATGCGTGAGCTCCATTGTTTGCCACCCGAGAACGGATACGTGGTCTTTCTCTGCTCGTTTCCCTTAATTCGGATTTCGGGATGATAGGAAGAGCCATGAGAAGCTCCTGGGGAGTGATTTCAGCTCGACGAGACGGATTATATCCTCCGAATGCGGTTTCGGTATCCACCCCCCCCCCCCCTCCAAACTCCGCTCATTTTTCGGTAGCGGAAGGTTCCGGCAATTTCGGTCGGAAAAATCACAACTTCCCCGTCCGGTCACCGAGAAGGTCGAACCATTGACTCGGATGACCAAAGATCATTCAGCACATAACAGAGACAACGAGAACGACGCTATTTTCTAGCTCAGCTGCCGGGGGCCTCAACGCGACTTGCAGTGTATGGATTCTCAAGAAACCCAGCGCGTTTTTACCTCAAGACAATTCACGAGCGTCGAATATAAGTTCCCGAGTATTTGTTCCCGCAGAAATCGAGTCATCAGACTGGTTGGGACCCGAGCGGGTTCTTCGTCGTGTGAATCGGCTCACGGCGAGTGGATTCAGTTGACATGGTTTTCCTCTGAGCTGCGTGATTTCCGAGGAATGGCTTCGTCTACGGAAACTGCGACTTCCAGAATCGATTCGAGTCAGAATACTCTTCCTCCAACTGGAGCTTAGCGCCGCTCAGACAGAAGAATTGGGTGCTGCGTTGAGCCGATGAAACATCCACAATCTGTGCTCTATCAGAGCCCCCGATTTCAGCAAGGGTCTCCGGCTTTTGTCAAATTATTCACGTGAAGTCTAGCCGTTCGATAGAGACCGCCTGTTATTCCGAATATCTCCAGTGTGTACGAGAATGTGTGCTCATCTGCACAATGGGCGTGGATGTGGCGACGAGCATCACCCTAGGGAGCAAAATTTCCCTCTTCTTGTTTGATTCAAATGTCTGGAAAACAACATCCCCTGGAATGTCTTCACGGCTTTGCAGTCCGAAGATTCGACGACTCGGCCGACCAGCGGTCGGTGGATTCGCGAGTGCGAAGTATTAGTTCGCCCTCATATTGAGTCTACCTTTTTTTGTCAACTTTTGGACTTGTGTAAGAAGTGCTGACTCAAGGTGAATACGAGTGTGGGAGTTTCTATTTGGCTGGATACTTGACTCCGCCAACCCACAGCGGGAGAAAGCGGCTCTGGACAGAGAGCGTGTTGGAACATGTGAGGTAAAGAGAGTTGTGAACTTCAGCTGTAGGAGTATGACTCCGATTTGCTCCGAGGGGGAACATCCTTCATCGAACTCTGAGTCGTTGGCGTCGCCGCTTAGGGGATAGGTTCCGAGGTCGTTCGCAAAACGAGAGCTCACCAAACGATTTCGGAATATCCACTGCAACTCTTGCGAGCTTTGCCCGTCTTACGTTTTTGTACGATTTACGTAGGATCGATTACTTGTTGTTATCCTAAAATACACACTGTTTGAGGCATGCCCGGGAGAATTTTCCTGGAATGGACCCAGAGATGTCGGCTCTTGGCAGTTCGGTGTGAACTGCTAGGCGGAAATCGTCGTCTGGACTCCTCACGTAATTATAGACACCCCATGCAGCCCCGGAATTTCTCTCCGGTTTGGAACGCGCTCCGACTTCGAAACCCCCGATTGATAGAATCTTTAGCTGTGCCCTTGATACGCCCTCGCAACCCTGAACAGCATGGAAGATAGGCTGCTCCAGACTCAGTCTCAACGGACCACATTTTATTCTGTCGTGGACGATACTCTTATGACTTTCTGTAATTCAAACCTCAATCTCATCCTCGACGGCGAACTAAGGGAGCAAACTAAGCGAGGATAATGAGCTAGTTGGGGGCTGGGATCGGCCTGTGGAACTCATCCCGTGAGAGCCGAACGTTGAGCAGCTCGCGATTGCTCATCTCGCCTATGAGTTTTGTGCCCTGTCCGAGACCCATTTGAGTTCTTCTTCGCACCGGAATCGTATCCAAGCGTTCGACTTCATAATTCTGAGATTCTACAATCATTCGAAGTTACTTCAGCTGAGACTAGCTACAATTTTTGCTGGTGAAGCTGGGAGTCGGTCACAGTTGTCATAGACTTTCGACCTCACATTATTTGGTAGCAGATAAAGTGGGGGTTCCTTAAGCTCAATGTTTCAAATGAGCGCGCTTCGGCGAGTCCCGACTCTCTGTGAAATACACTAAGCGACGGAAGCCCCTCTGTTCCCTTCTTGTTTACAAGACATTTCGTTTTCGAACGCTCGTCTTTGACCGTAAATCACAGCTCTGCCGTCCGATGACCCGCGCCACGAACTTGGAGAATAAGGCTCACAGTGTCACTATTGCGAAGCAGTGAAGTGAGAGGGATCGAGCTGCATGCATTACGCGCCTGGACTGGAAGAAATGGTTTCGGCACCTCGCATGGAAATCAGCTGTTCATAGGTTGTTCGTGCTGTCGTGACTGTTTCCTGCGAATCCTCGGTAATCCTTAGGAAATACGCGATGGCCTCGAATTCTGTCGGAGCGGGAGCCCTCAAAGTGGTTTCGGAACGCTCAGAGAAACAGCTGGCTGTCTCGAGTCAAGGAAAGGCCCGGAAACAAATCAACAAGAAGATTCTGGAGGAGGAGGAATTCGTGGAAAAGGTTGAGAAAATCATTGAGAGAGATTTCTTCCCTTATCTTGATGAAGTCAGGAAACGCAACAATTACCTCGATGCCATTGACAGTGAGGACAGTGTACGCATCGCAGAAGCGGAGAAGCAGCTGGTGGCGGCAAGCGTTAGACTGACAGGTACTCCGTCCAAGAACGACTGGGACGATGAAGACTGGGTTCGGTCGACTCCAGGACCTTCGACTGGCAACGTAGGAGCCCAATCGCAACCCGAAAAGCTCGAGAAGAGCATCGAAGGGGTTTCGCTGTCGCAGTTCATGGCCGGTAACACGTCGGAAGACAACGCGTCATTCTCTGAAATTATGGTCCATGCAGAAGAAGCGAGAAGGAAGCGACTCGATTGGGTTTACAAGCACGAGAGCTTGGAGAATGACTCAATGGACAAAGCATTGATGCCGCCCCCATCGACGCCGCCGAGTCTCGAGTCTAAGCCCCTGGATTCATGGAAGTACAAAGTTCACAATGCTGTCATGTACAACCCTGAGGGAGCCCCGCTCACCGCCGAAGAGGTTCAGAAAGCCAAAGACGCTCAGCCGAAAATCCAACATGGCAACACCCGTCTAAGCGCGAGACCTTGGACCAGAGCCCTCGGTTCGACCCCCTCCATATCTGACGAAAGCAAAAGCAAAGGTGGCGATGAATTCTGGAGAGGAGCTGGGAAAATCGGTGTCGACGGCAAGCCCGAGTGGGAGACCGCTTCTCCGAAAGTTCGCGGATTCTCGTTCGTTGCAACTCCGTCCCCGCGACCTGGCGTAGGAGAATCTCCCCTGATGACCTGGGGAGAAGTTGAAAGCACTCCATACCTAATCGCTGCGGAGAGTTCATCAAAATTCAAAATGAACGCCCCGTCCGAACGGGAGCAGCTAGCCATCTCGCTCTCGGAGAAAAATAAAGCGATGAAGAAGAAAACCAACGCGATCAAAGCGGCCCGGGACAATCTCGCAAATCTAAGTGTTCCGCAAAGTCCGAGTTTTAGTGGCCTGTCCCCGGCCGCCAAACGCTTAGCCCTGAGTAAACTCGGCATCATCAAAGGAACCGATCGAAGGCTGATGGCGAGTTACACGCCTGGTCGAGACAAGAAAAAAATCGACTCGGCCCGCTCAGTGTCCCCGTACCCGAGTCCGGCTCCGCAGACACCGGACGCCAAAACTCCCGCTGTCGACATCCTATCCAAGTCCAAGGCGAGAGCGAGCGATTTCTTTTAGGTATTTTTTGAGAAGCGCAACATGTACACAGTGTAAAATAAAGTGGTAAGATGAACTGTCGTTTGAGAAAAAGAATCCTGCCTCATCGAACACAACAGGTTGAGCAGAGTTCCTTTATTGTGCCAGTTTGTTGAGAAGCATGGTTACTCGGTCTCAGATTTCAGAATTCCATCTTGCAGCGAAAAGAAACAGTTCCTCAGTGCTTGGTGCTCTCCAAGATGTTATAATTGGTTAGTTGGGTCCATTTGAGCCAACGCAGACGTTCCTACTCGCTCCACCGCTATCAGAAGTTCACCGGACTCCGGAGCGATTCAGTCAACCGCTACAAGAAGTTGGCTTAGGTTCGTACATTCCATCCAACAGATAATCCGCTCTCGTGTAGTGTCTGCGCTCCCAGCAGTCGAGAAACTTTAGTCCAAAAAAAGCTCCGAGACCCATGATTGCTAAAATTATTGCCGCGATGAGGAAGATCATTCCGACAGAAGTCCGTTCCTTGACAGGGGGAGCTCCATCATCGATAACGGAGCCCTGCGACGGCTTACTAGAACTAGAAGACGCAGGTGGCTGCGGTGACGGCGTTCCGAGTTCGGGCGGCAGATCGACACCTTTGCGAGGTTTTATCACAGATTTGTGCTGATTTCTCTCCTGGAAGCTGAAAGCGGGCGGTTCCGTCGCTAGAGGAGGTACTTCCGTCGCTGGGGGGACGAACAGAGTACGATCGTACGAGAGGAAATCCGGTGCATAATTGAAAACACAAAGCTCTGTTGGATAACACACCAGGAGATGACAATTGGCTCCATTGTTCTTAATTTCCAACATCGCTACGGAGCAGTTCACTGAAGGGGATAAGATGAAGTCAGAAATCGCTCCTCCGTGTGGGAGTCCACGCAAGAATGAGAATGTGTGCTTCAAGGAGAGAACGAGGGGTCAGACATCAAGGGGAACGAGGAATAGAGGGGGGGCCGCACTCACCTGCTGGCAGTCTACAGCACCAATTTGCGCAGTCGTCCAGTTTCGTCAACCACGAGACTCCGTTGTCGCTCACGACGGCGCCTTTCGCTCTCGACTCGGTGAAGTTGAGCCTCCGTCCTGTCCTCCATCGACCTGGTGGGTCACACTTTGGAGTTCCCAGAGAGGCGAGCTCCACCGAGGCTCCGGCTCCATGGACGATCACCCCCAGGAATATCGGCAGGAACGGGATCGACAACTTCATTGGAAGACTCCGATCTGCAATTGGAAAGTTTCGGGTTCGAGTATGTTTCTTCAGATACTTCGAGCCGGGGAGAAAACGATGTCGTATTTCCGAAGTTTCTTCCATCCTCAAGGACCAGCAAATCATTATTCCCCGAAACGAGCTCGGTAGCCTTCGCCTCTGTGACAGCTGTGTCTGAGTGTTCGAAACGAGGGAATGTGGTTGTTTTTGACGGCGAGTTCCATTCCGAAAACGCAACCATGGAATCCTCAGATCTGAACTGTGATCGGTGTCCAATTTGTTCGTTTTGGTTGCCGCTGGTTTCAAGGAAAGCCGAATTGGACTCTGAACGATATTGCAGGGGAGCGCTGCGGAGCTCGTGACGAGAAACCATCTCCATAAGCACCGTGGTTGTTCTCCGCAAGGAGCGGCTGCTCTAGTTTCACACGAGATTTCCTTCGCGTTCTCTAGTGGTTCCAGTGGAGCAAATTCTAATCCATGAGGCTGACTGTATATGATGAATCATCCTCACCTCAGCATGACACTTCCTCCCAACTCATGGTCTTGGCTGAGGCAGCAACTTTCTATCGGATGGACCTTCCTAGTTTTCAGCGCTGTGTATTCACGGAGCAGCAGCGACGCACCAACACACCAACACAAGAGGCAGACGACGACTTCACGACTCACGTCCACTGCAGCGGCGGCAGCGGGTGAAGAAACGCTTGAATGGTATCGCACGTCGACGCGCTCGACGAAAATAGTCGAACACCTGACGCGCTGGTAATCGCTCAATTCTGGGTGGCTCGGAGTCCGAAATTTCAGACCCACGATGTCTTTCGCTGTCAACTGCGGGCTCTAAACGATAATTTACGAGCTCCTTGGCCCCGATCTGGTGATTCATTTGTCTTCTTAGGCTGGAAATCCGTTGTCAGAATCCGTGCCTCGCAAAATTGCAGCAGCAGTCACAAAAATCGTTGAGGGGCTTGAGGAAAGATATCGAATCTCTCCCGTGCTGAAGACGACCTGGAGAATTTCGTGACTCCTGTTGGACGGATCGTCACTTGTCGAGCAGCTCTGGAGCAGGGAAGGATCGTTTGATCGGCTCTACGCTTGTCATTGCCGAAAGCAATCAAACGAATCCGCTGATGTAGCTCTCAGTTGCGGGCTGGCATTGAACCATGAGATCCATCGTGATTTAGTGGCGAGCGAGCAAGTTTGAGCCCTGAATGTTTGGGGGTTCGATTCGAAGTTAGACCTTGAAGTGGAAGAATGAGTTGAGACTAAATCTCATCCCAAACGGAGTTCTGGTTCGTGATGTCACTGTTTGAACGAGGGTAGTCCTTACCAGCAGCTACCCGCTGGCGGTTACCCTTTCGATGCGCCACTTGGCTCTGATAGCCGCTTGAAACTCGCGAAGACTCAAGACTTTTTTGTGAGAACCTCGGCCGAACCATTATTCGTATTCGTGTGCAGGAGACGGAGTCTTTGCTCGGATGTGTACTACTCACACCATTCCAAGACACTTCCGGCTTCATTGTACCACACGGTCGGAAACGACCGCATGGCTGAATGTTTTGCAAAATCACAACGGATCACCTCTACCTTCACTCGGATTTCATCGTTTTCTAATCAACTTCGACCGCAATCTGTTCCGCTCAAGATTTTATTCCACTTGCTTCTCACCGAAGACACGGTGCTCTGGTAGCTTCGCATGATTTATAAATAGGAATCATAGGTACTAGGGAAAAAGCTCCTAATCTTGGCTGATCACTCCCAGTCCTTGTCTTCATCGAAGCAGCATCTTGAGTGAAGTGCACAACATCCAAAGTTTCTCACGCTGAAATCGACTCCTTCGTCGCAGAAATAGCACACCGATATATTAGTGGGTTGATTGAGGTTCAAATGCACATTCTGTTGGGCGATAGCAGCCAAGAGCATCACTATGAGCAGGCTTCCTAAGATCGCGAAGGCGGCGTGAATCCGTCGAGGCCAGAACATCCTCGGTTGTCTGTTGCAGGGTCTGGAGAGGTTGGCACACCTCTGCACTGACTTCTTGCCTTTAACACAAGACTCTTCGGAAATCACGAGTCATCACTGTGAAATGGGAATCGCGTGAAGATGGGCTACCTCAGGTTCGCCGACGCCGACATGGAATTGCGCCTCGGAACGCGGCGGAAGAAGTCTGACGTTATGTAAGTGCACCCGTTGCGGTGGTGAGAGCCGGGGAAGGAGCAGGAAGTCTTCAGATCCATGGGCGATGCTTCATCGATGGTGTCGTGATTGTGAAGAAGCGGGCCGCGGTTGCCACATGGAAAGCGACCAATAATTTTGATTGTGTCCCCGAGACGATGGCAGGCACACTGGTATCCCTAATCTCCCACCTGTGATCAGAACCGTGCTCCAACTTCTTCTGCACCTCACTACTCTTCATGAAACTCATGTAGTTCAGAGAACTTCATTCGCAATCGAAGCCGAGGTTCCTGAGTTCTCTGCGGCAGGCACCGAAAAACTTCGAGAAAACATATTTGGATGCCTCATGCTCGTGTAATCTTCGGTTCTCGCTCAGATTGCTCCACTAGGTCATCCCCACTCAGATCGAAACCAACGATAATCAGAGGAAGTTGCAAAGTTGATTCCCATTTTGATCACATTTCTCACGGATGAAAGTGAATTAGATGTTCCTACAGCAGCTGAACGCATTTCTTCGAGTAAGGCTAGCGCTCACGGGGAGCAGTAACATCGCCCTGAGCACTGAATTTGCGTGCGTGAGCGTACCCGCTCTCCAAAAAGCACTGCTCCTCCAGACTCACTGATTCAGAACGATTCTGGGAGTCATCAGAGCAGATGATCAGGTAGCGATGGCTGTGTCCATAAATGAAATGATTTGGCACACTGCGGACAACTCTTTCTTCGTCTTGATACAGATGCAGGTCGTCCAAGCACACATATATTTAATATTATCGTCGACGCTCGGCTACTGGCTCGGCTAAACGCTTCGGATGAACATGAAAGGTACTGCCCGCAGAGTACACAGCCAACACAATGGATCACTCGACGCTAAAGCGAAGAAAGAAATGACAGATGATGCACGAGTTCACATCACGTTCCTGTATTTATTCATTTTCAAGTCACTCAGTTCATAGGTGGGTAACTCGTCTAACAGCAAGTTCCTTGGCAGGTTCTTGGGAAACATTTTCAAAGATTGGCACTTCTCCCATTCCTGTGAGCCGTTAAACAATTGAATTCTTTGAGTACATGGTCGTCATTTAGTCATGAAAATGAGTTCAGCCGTTGCAAGGAGTCTTGACGATGAAGGAAGCCTTGGCTAGACTCGAGCTTTGGTTTGACCTCGAGAGATTCCACCGAAAATACGCGATGAAACCTCAGCATACTTACTTTAGGCAATTATTTTTCGTTCTAGCTTCCCCCATCATTCGGTCAGTCATGACAGCCATAAATAAATAGGTTATTCAGAAAATACCCAGTCAATTGCTTTCTACAAAATATCATACAGACGCTGTTCAATGACGAACCCTCTGGTCCCCAAAAAATTCGTATAAACCGTACATCACTTGGTGAGCCATTTTCTGAATTTGGTCACGAACGAATCGCCTTCGAAAAATTTCTCGATAACTTTGACTTGCACAAACAATAGCAACACCATCTGAAGCGTTTGGAGGAACGCCAGAGCATTCAGAACGCTATAGAGATGTTCGATTAGATTTCTATGTCTGGCTTCGTGAGCTTTCTGCCACTCCTGATACCGCTGAGCACCGTTGAGATTCTCGTAGATCCGCGATATCCGATGCCGGATTTTATCGATCTCGGTTGAATTGAATCCAGTGTCCGGTTCCAACGTCACCGTCCCCAGTTCAAACGGGTCATCATCGCCAGCGTGTTCGTCTTCGGCATCGGCATCTTCTACAAACACTTCCACGTACACGGTCTTCGTGGAAAAGTAGGGTCTATTATCGAGGCATATCTTCAACGCACCGTCCAATGGGACAAGAGTGCGGTGCGAGGAATCAGCTTTGCCTCGTTCAGACACCAACGAAACCCCCTGAGCTGTGGTCACAGAGAAGTCTAACTTCAGCGCATCCAAATTCGAGTCAAGAACTTGGAACTCGACTTCGAGATATTGCCCTTTCTTGGCCTCTTGGAAGAAACATTCTTGTTGATAAGCTTTAACAACCATTGTGAACTCTGCCTCATCTGTGTATCGACAATCAACGCCATGAAATGAGATGAAAATCACGATCAACGTCAGAGGGATGAACAAGCGGCTCCTGGCACAGGGCAGCGCCATGTTGCATCGGCAGCCGCACAGAAGTCTGCGAGGAGCACTCGCGCCGCGTCGCCGCCTACTTACTCTAAAGCTGGAGAGTCAGTCAGCTCGCCAATGTGCAGCCCGCCAGCGCGAAGACTCACAGACAGCTGCAAGCTATCGGTATTCCGAGGAGAACAGACTCTGCTTAGGAGCAGTAGCACATTGAGTTGATTGACAACAATGCTGCTCATAGGTTATCTATCCTCGAGCTGTGAGGCCATCGCTGCGATTGAGAGCCAAAATATCATGGTTCTATCAGGCGAGCAGAAGTTGCCGAGAAGCTTGAGAGTCCCGTTAAGGCGGCGATTCTGTGGTTTAGTACGGACCGTTGAGCATCTGTGAAATCGGTGATTCCTCGCAATTCGATATCGGACGATTGCAACTCTTTCTCCTTCCTTGAAATTAGTCTCTCCTGTGTTCTGAGGAAAGTTTGCCGTTGAGAAATTACGTGACCCTTCTGGGAGAGGGAGGCTCGGGAACTCCCGGGTCTCTCTCGGAATAATAGGGACCAGAAGGTTAATCGTCTTCTGAAATTTCCGCTGCGGTGCGATGGATGGGATGAATCTGCGTACAATCGGAGAATTACACACGTCTCTCAGTTCCGAGAACTTTGAACGCTTAAGCTCATCCGCGCTCCCGAACCGGACTCCTAGGGAATACGGGAGAGCGACACGAGATCTCAGAAGCTAGAAACACGAATATTCGCTGCAGATGAAGGTCACGATTTTCTAGAGATGGTAGAGATCACTGAGGGGGAAACCCGCGTTCTCAGCACAACGAGGAGATCTTCGAGCGACTTCTGCGGTCTGTGACGGGTGCTTCGACTTCCAAAGCTCCCTCGTCGGAGGAAAAAGTCGATTCGTTGCCGATCACCGCCTTATCATGGAATGTTTTCTGATATTTCGTCATTCGTAAGGTCCATTTTCTATTTCGCTCCCGAGCCGCGCTCCTCGTATCACCTTCGTTCCCTATGAGCCCAGTCTCTCCTAGAGCAGGAGAGAGACTCCCTGCGGATGATTTCATGGGATCAAATCTGATTCCAGGAACCAGTGGCGTAAACAAAGGCAAGGGAAGCATGTTTCCCGACGTGTCTCACTATCTTGGAGAAAAAACAGGAGGTCATGTTCTTGCAGTCGCCGGAATCGCGACATCGGGTTCGCTCCGACACTGAGTTTCGGTGCAAAACCACTCGTATGCACAAGCCGTCTAGCGAATATACTCGGACTCGCTCTGATTTGATTTCCCAGCGCCTTCCAGGAGCAAAGCTGTGAGCGATCGAGGATTTGGGTTCTTTTGAACTCCAAGATAACATCTGTAGCGCTTCCATGGAACTCGCATTACGATTCGCTGATTCCGAGACCTGGCTCTTTCTTTTGTATCTATGCGGACCCTCAGTGGCGCAACCGGGGGGAAGGGGGGCCCAAGTTCCGTTCTAGCGGACCCGGATTCTGTCTTAGCGGACCTTGTAGTGGTCGAAGATATGGATGGGCATTTCGACTCATCATCGCTCCCAGGCATGGGAAGTTCCGCTGCATTTCATAAAAATATTGACGGCGTTCCCTGTGACTTTGGTGCACTCTGCGAGTACTTCGCCATCTATGTAACGAATTTTGAGGCTCCGATTCGTCCTCAAACTTCATTCGTGAGAGACCGAAAACGCTTTGATGGTTTTGGAAGGGTCACGATTTTACGGGAGAAGCCCTCTTTCAATTCCGACATTCACCCGAGGGGAATCGTGCCCCGGGCGCGAAGCTGATGGGGCACGCAGTCACAGGGCGTAAAACCATAATTGATTTTTTCCCCGTAGCCGTAACCGCAGAATGGACTTAATTCGTCTTCCGAACGGATTAACGCCCCAGAGATCTCAGGGGCGCGAAATCGGAGTTGAAGTTCATCCATAACCGTGTCTGCATTGGAATACCGCCCTGGAGGACTTGAGGGCGCGGAGGAGACGAAGTTCTACAAATGTCTTCACTGGAGCAGAACTCGAATCGACCCGAATCGAGAACAAAATCTCGACCCATTGAGCTGAGGGGCGCAGAATCAGAGCTCCACTTCGATTCATAGGAGGAGCTCCGTAAGGAAATAAATGACTGTGAAATGTTGGTCCGTGCCAGTGAGCATGCGCGTATGGCGATTTCAGTGGGACTCTTCAGCTTCATCATCCAATACGATGATGGGAACGTGTTTCTGGACCTCCGCGTTACCACGTAAATTCTTACCATCGCCGTTAAAATGGCCGGCTGTAAGAGATCTCCCTCCGAGTAGGAGATGAGCGCTTTTGAGCATTGAGAGACGAAAAGGACAAAAAATAAGACAGTTATGGTCATGGTTTTATTCGGATCTGTGTGTATACATAGCATAATATATATGCACATCAGCCTTTCACTTCAGGCGCGAGCAAGCTCAGCGGATCCTATGTTCTCACACAACCAGTTTGAACCCGCCCCTCACGCCGGTATACCATTTCCTCCATTTCTCGCTCCGGAAATCGTTTCAATGACCAAAAGCTCGCTCGCGGTGGGATCGAAGTTCAAATAAATCGTGTCGTCCGCGTTCCGTCGCCGTCGCAGCCGGCAGGTCATCTGGAGCTGTCTCCCCAAGTAGCTCTGCGACCCGCGACCGGCGTATTTTGGAGAGGGATATGGAATAAGCTCTCTGCATCTGATAGTTTGCGTCAGATGCTTAGCACCTACCGTATTCAAGTAGTCTTGAACATCCAATTTTCCTTTCAATTCAGGTAAACTCAGGGAACTGAAGCTGAACTGAAAGCTCAGTCCCCATCCTCGTCGAATAAACCTTGTTGTCGATCAGTTTTATCGTCTTTTTTCAGTCACCAGCTGTTAATTCTCTGTTCGCTCCTGCTAGACTGACGATGAACATTTTCGCTCCTTTGATACCTGGTTTGTTCAAGGTCTTGATTTTGTTCCAGCCATCCTCATCCGTCATTCTCGGGGGCGCACACGAGGCACTTTGCTCAGACATTTTCAGATCTCCTCTCCATGCTGCTCACCGAAGAGCGAATGAGAACGATTCTTGCGATACCTGGCCGCTGGGTACGAGTGCGCAGCCTCCCGCGAGAGCGAACTTGCCGTCGTGTGTGCGGCTTGCTAAGATTAACTCCTGTATTCTCTCCATTACTCTCGATATCCGAGTTTCGTTTCCTGGAAGATATTGAATGCATCCCATCTGAGATTAAACAAACGCTGTGTCGGTATATAATGAAAGTGATCTCACGCAATTGAGGGCGTTCTCTCATCATTGAGTTGATTAGGCAGGAACCCCATCCCGCCGTTCCTGGGACCTGATGCAACATATCGGGAAAGCTGACGTTCGACCCCTGTGAGAACGGTCAGAAGAACGGTTGTGGTGGCCTTGATGGTGAAGAATAAGGGCGCACGTTACAATCAACAAAGGGCACTCTATGACATGGCTGACAGCCGCGGCACCCTGGGGTGTCCCGACACACACTTTGACCTTCCGCCGCAGGTGCCAGCGAGCTCAGCTGACTTATAGAGGAGTCGTTTCGTTGCTTCCGCGGCGGACCAGGGGATCTTTGAACACTAGCGTATTCATGAGTTCCAAGCCACTGTTAAAGGTCCAGATGTTATAAAAAAAATAATCATAGCATCTAAGCTTTTTCTGGAGTCGTCGGAGGTACTTCTCCAGCTCTGCAAGTGGCATGAATCTTCGATTGCGACTTCTTTGACTATCGATCCGATTTCTCGGAGTCGTTCCGGGTTTGAATGTTGGTTCATGCTAGGCTCGAAAGCGAGAGTTAACCATCAGTCGGGCAGGAGATTGGACAGTTGGATAGGGTCATACACGGCGCTACAACCATGGCGTTAGCCAGAATCCCCAATTTCCGGATCTGAGAAGTTCCTCACCGGATCAACTGCCTGTGATAGTGTGGTCTTCTGAACTCCACAGCTTCACGACCACTCCACGGGTCGGAATCAGTTTCTCGGTCTGTGATTATATGAGCCTCACAGTACCCGAATGACTTCTAGGCACTAGCGTAGCGAGGGCGGAAGGGGAGCGGTCCGCCCCGGACATGACATCGCTGCGGAACTTAGAATACCTCTACCCTGCTAGCTCATCAGAAAACTTGAGTTCTGTCCGTAGGTATTTCTTCACGAAGTCCATGGAGTAGGGCAGAGGTCCGACTGTCAGTGGCGTGCAACTACCTAGTGCCGCCCGGGGCGGAACCGCCCGACTTGGGGAATGCCGCCCCTCCACTGATTTCCCCTGACGTTGTCCGCATCACATTTTTGGAAGCAGCTTCGTCAGTGTCAGCAAACTCAAGTCTAATTAGCCCTGGTCTGATTATTGGGAAGGTTTCCATCCCTCGCGACGTGGATGCTTGGACAATGAGAGACTTTTTTTTTTGTTTTCTCTTTCCTTTTTCTCTTCGTTACGAACTCCGCTTACGAAAAAGCACTACTGTTCTCCGCGAACTCATGGGTGACGCTCTCGAAGTCGAGCTTCTTCGTCAGCTGGTGCTCGACTGAGAGGATGGCAAGGCTGTAGAGACCCTGAGCGCGCATGGTTGACTCGAGATAGGTTTTTATTAACTTCAGTTTGGAGAAACTGCGCTCGCAACTCGCAACGCTGATTCCGATAGTCAGGAAGATCCGAATTAGAATCACGATGTTCGCAAGTGAATTCCCGAGCTCGTATTTCTGTATGGAATGTAGTAGGTCGAGTGGGACTCCGTCTACGATTCGTTTCCTCTCTCCAGACTCAGCAGAATTAATAAAACTTTGGAGTCTGGTTCTTTCGATCTTGAGTTCCGGGTTTGACACCCTTCCGTTGGTACATTGGTCTGCAGTATTACTAGGTGACATTTTCGAAGGATGCGATACGGGTATCGCCGGCATCCCTGGAAGCTTCAGCCATGGCGCCCTTCGGATGCAAGTACTTGGGGAAACTTCCCCTTAGTTACTTCATTTCTTCCTCCCTCAGTTTCCGCTTCTTCTGGAATGCGGCACCGCTTTCCTTGACGCGTTTCATGCCCAACTGAACTTTCTAGTTGACTTTCTCAACTTTATTGACAATCGAACGGCTACGCCACCACGCAAAACTATCAGTAAACGGCTCTGCCTGGGTTTCTACGCCTCGGCTCCAATTGTATGACCAAAAGGTTTGAAGAAAGGGGTGTTGAAAGACGACGAAATTGAACTGAAATCTTGATGCGTAGCTTTCTCTTTTATTCATGCCGGAACTCGTGACAGGGAATGATGACAATGCCGCCCCCGGGAAGTGCCGCCCTCCCCCCCCCTATGCACGCCACTGCCGACTGTTTCATATGATATCTCGCCCTCTTGCCGATCCATCATCTAGGTTATGCTCTCCCTCATGGTCCAGAGGCCGAATCCGATTCATTTTGTTTTTGGCCAATATAAGGCAACGATCCTTATGGAAGGTGGCTCCTTAGAGCTGCTCGAGTCAGCCTGTCGATTCAACTCGAATATCCCCAATACAATATGAAGTTGATGCTCAGGCTCCTCCTAACTCTCGGCACGAGTTTTGCCGCATGCAAACGGAGCTTGAAGGAACTGAAACTCATCAGGAGTAACCCAAGAACCACCCTGTCACAAACGAGGTTTCCCAATCCTGCCATCCTGTCCATCGATCAATCCGTCTCGACATAGTTGGACTTCAAGGAGTCCAAGGCAGAGTTCGCAGCTCCTGAGGTGAGGTCGATTATGCTCCGAAGAAATGTGATGCAGGTGCTCATACAATATCCCAGTTGCTCACATCCGTGTTATCCCTCGCGAGCTGTTCCCATTTCTGCGAAGGACTCGACTGAGAACTCAATTCCAGTTCATTAGTTTCGGGTCCTTCAGATAATCTGAAAAGTCAGCCAGGGCGGAACAGAGGCAGACCTTCTCCTCCGCTCACGGAGAAACAGAGGAGGGGAGGCATTAAACCACCAGTCCTTCCCGGGCATCAGGCTTGCTACGTGTTTTTCTGATCATCATAGCCGCAAGCAATATACAGGAAGGAACCGCTGAGGAGAAGAAAGTCGATTCATGGGCTCGATCTCAGTTGGACCTTGAACAAAGATCATCGTCATCATTATTTCCATGATCATGTTGATGAAATCGAGCCTACTGATCTCTTTTCACCCGCTATTCCAGAGCAGCCTTCACATTCGTTCACATGTTGACGCCGAACTTCGCGCTTCTTGAGCACTCTGTTCATATGATCGACCAAAGTTCCCCGATACTTCCATCCTTCCATCATCCATCTCAAATCCCAGTACGGCTCTTCATGCGAACCTGTGTCCCGCACAGCAAGCAACCGGCGTCTCTGCTGATGTGTCGTCGGTGGTCGCGAAGGCAGAATCACCGCTGTTGACGATTCGCGACGCCCGTTTGAAATCTTCGCAAATCGATCGGTCCACCGCGGTAAAATGTTCCGCGTTGCAGCGGTTCTGTTTCTAGGCTGCTTAGGGCTCGTTGCTGCCCAAGCTGTCAATTTGTTCGAGAACATCAACATTGATAGAACTATTGACGTATCATCTCAGCTGGTTCGCGTCACCGCAAAAATAACTGCAGAAAATAAAGGGACCGCCGCGGTTTCGAACTACTTCGTAGCTATCGACGCTGGAGAGGCCGAACATCTGAGTTACATTTCGGCGACGGTGAGTTCGATCTTCTCGCTAGCTTGACTAGGACGTTCAGCGCAGTCCGCGTATGTTTGCGAACCCTTCCAAGTGATGAAGTATATGCTCAAGCAGAGAATTTCCTCCATTCACAGAGTGAGTCCATACCCCTCGGCGTCGTTCTGGACAAGGGCGCGACTACGAAAGAGTGAGTTGATCATATTTGTGGAAGTCTCTCCATTAGCCTCCGACGAAGCTCACTCATTCAAGCCGGTCGTTCGATTTAATAATTCAATCGTTTTTCGGTATTCTCGGGCAATGGAAGTGGTGGTTCATATAGACGAATCGATGCGCGGTCTTGGGGGATTTTGTAGGAGCAGAGGGTTGGAAAGATTGTAAATTTACTGTGCCACGTCGCGCGGCGAACAACTCATGTGGAAATCGGGCTAATATTGGTGTCGCCCCCAGTACGACTTGACAACACTCTCTAACCTCGGCTCCAGAGCAAGTCGAGATTGTATGCGCTGATCTTCGTACCTTCAGTTTTCGATCATACAAACTAGATATACATGGTAATGGAGAGGAACACACGAAGTGCGCTTCACTGAGAGCCTCTTCGACTAAAATCTCTCCGAAAGCAGTGTTGGGCATTTCAGCGCGGAAGTTTTCCTCCCGATTTCCGTGCTTTTGCTTCCCAACTACAAAGCACCATATGAACTCACAATATTTTGGAGGATAACACACGGAGTGCGTTCCACTCAGAGCCTCTTCGACTGAATGTTCTCCGAGAATAAAGTTGGACATTTCGGTACAAGTGATCACTTCCGGGTTCTTGTGCCTTTGCTTTCCAACAACACATCCGGGATGAATTATTCATGGAGTCGAATTGAAACGCATGAGCCCGATTCAACGAGTGGACTTCCGAATTCTTCTTCTTCGAAAAAGTCCGGTGTCACGCGGCGATTCACTGTTATCGTTCTTCTCTTTTCTAGTGTCGTTTTCTACAAGATCACGCTACCAACATCGATCTCGCCAGGCAAAAGCATAAAGATCGATCTCATCTATGTGCTGACCCATTGGCTGCAACCGTTCCCATCTGAGTTGGTCCAGGGTGAAAAGCAACTCGTGATCTACAATGGCAACCACTACCTCTTCTCGCCTTACCCCACGACGAAACAAACGACCAAAGTGAAACTGGCATCCAACCGTGTCGAGAGTTACAGCAATGCCATCAAGCCCAATTCTCAATCAGATTCTTCGGTCACGTATGGGCCTTACGCGAAGATTGCGCCCCTCACCCGAGAACCCTTCAAGATCCATTATGAGAATCAGAACTCCTTCTTGGTCGTCAAGAACCTGAAGCGATGGATTGAAGTCTCGCATTGGGGAACTGTACAGGTTGAAGAAACTGTGGACGTCAAACACGAAGGCGCCAGCCTCAAAGGAAGCTTCAGCCGTTACGATTTCCAACGGGAGATGACTCCATCAGCCGCTGTTAAGTCCTTCAAGACCTTCTTGCCATCTGGGGCCAGGGACGTTTACTACAGGGACGAGATCGGTGAGCAAGCTTTCCATCGATGAGCTATTTCGGTTGGGAATGACTTCAGTCGCCGAAATGGTTATGAAGATCGGGTCGCCTCTCTCGAACAACTAGTTGATAATATCATGCTTCCTGTTCCATTCTAGGAAATATCTCCACGTCGCATCTCCGCAAGCGTTTCGACACAGTCGAGGTTGAGCTCAGGCCTCGATTCCCACTCTTCGGCGGATGGAAAACTCATTATGTTCTCGGCTACTCGGTTCCCACGACCGACTTTCTCCTCCACGACGGGGTTGACGGCTTCGTCCTCAAGATGAACTTCATCGACCACATCTTCGACGACGCTGTGATCGACAACGCAGTAGTCAAAATTGTTCTACCCGAAGGCTGTAGGGAAATCCGCCTGAAACTTCCCTTCTCGGCCCAGAGACACCAAGACGAAAGACACTACACCTACTTGGATACTACAGGCCGCGTTGTCGTTGTGCTGAGTAAACAAAATCTCGTCGAAGATCACATCCAGCAGCTCGAAGTACACTACAAGTTCAACAAATTGAGGATGTTCCAGGAGCCGCTATTGGTTGCTGTAGCTCTTCTTATCTTGTTTACCACTGTGATAATATACGTGCGTCTGGACTTCTCCATTCGCAGCGATCCCAACCAGGAACAGAAATGGAAACTTGTATCCCTCCAGGAGCGTATTGGACGGATTCAAGATCGACGGGATACCTTATATTCGGCAGTTGATCAGAACCTAGCAAAATTCAAGCTTTCCAAAGATCAGGCGGGTTTCGACGGTGCTTTGAAGAAGTATCTGACCGTACAGAAGCAAGTTACGGAAGAAATGTCGCAACTTGAGGAAGAAGCGAGGGCTGGCGCCTTAAACGCTGCTCTGGACACCATCTTGGAACTGAACAAGCTTGATAAAGTTCTCCGTGATTCGCTCAACTATCAAGTCTCGATCCTGGAGAAGCTCATCTCTGGGAAATTAAGCAAGCAACAGTACACGGATCAAGAAATGGTTTTGACGAAGAAGAAACAGGAAACCTACGACAAGATCCGGGAGATTGTTAGCAAGCTTTAGGCGAGCGGTAACGCGAATTCTAGTCCGGATGACTGTGGCTCGGTCTGAATGAGTGAAGGTTGTTTCAACTGTGTTTCTTTACCTCTCTTAATTAATTTATGAAATCAACCAGGGGAACGTTACTAAACATCGAGAAGGGTCCTCTGTACTGGTTAATAGTTATTGGTAAACAAATCATATTTGAGCACATCAGTCATACTAGATTTATTCAGGCGCTCGGTTGACACCCGGAAACGCTTACATGAATGCCGTGATTCTTCCCGTTCCATCCTCAAATCAATATTCTACTGCATTCCGTTCCCGCTTGCAGTCATCCAGCTCTCTCTGTAAATTAAACAACATCGCTGTCGATCCTATCAACACAGCTGGGGTTCAATCATCCTCAGCTCGGCTTCGTATGGTCCGATGCTTCGCGACCGCTATGAAATTATCGACGACAGTCAGCAGCACTTTATGTAATGAAAGTCTTTTTTCATAATAAAAAAACGGTCAACAACTTGGGGTTGCTGCGGTTTCCATGAAGTTGACAGATTACATGAATTATTCGATTATTTTGTCGCGCCAGAAGAGGACGCAGATGTTCAAATCATGAATAGCGCACCCCGGGCTGTTCATCAATCGGCCATCGCGGAACAGCAGCGCAGTCAATGCTCGTTCGTACGTCCACACCAGGCCGTAGACAGCATTTCGCTGGTTAGCCAGTCATGTTCGCGCCGCGCGTTCCAGCTGAAACCCCTCGGACAGACGCTTCTGCCCGTGAGCGCCATCAGCAAGAGCAGACTTGAGACTCGTCACCTCTGTCGCTTCGCGTGCTGATCTGTGTAGGACTCGCATGGAACCGAGGCACTGCTAATCTCGGCGAGTTGGGAGAGCAGCGAGACGGAAGTTTGGACTCTCGCCGTCGATTTTAAATGCTGCGCATTTGCTCGTCGACCGACGCTTGTAGCCCTCAGCGATCATCTGGTGGAGTTGTTTGATGGTGAACCTCTCAGTGAGAGCGAAGAAACCATAGGAGTAAGCGAAGCTCTTGTGCGTAATTATGTTTGTGAATTTAGTGTGATCCTGAATTAAAAAGACAATGAGTTGGACCGGTGTCACGCAGGCCGTTCAGATCAGGCTCTGTCGTTACGTGCTCCAAAGGTACCTGGGCCAATTTCTGCTGGAGAAAATCTCCCTGGATCAGCTCAGCGTAGATTTGTCGTCAAGCAGTGGAAATGCGGAAATCAAGTCTGTTTACCTCGATGTCAAGGTACTGTATTAAATCTCGATAATTGTGCACGATTATTCCGTCGCTTCAGGTCTACGAATGAGTCACTGAGCTCATTGCCTGCCTGGTTGAGACACCCAAACAAACCGCTTTCGTGCTCAAAGAGAGCATACGAAAATTGCCTATGTCCCTTGAAAGCTCCATGTCGAATTGAATGATGTGAGGTCGAGCCCTGACGATCGGTTATCAGAAGGATATTTACTTTGAGAATTCGGATTTTCCTGATCTCCGATGCGGCGTGTAGTTTGAGGTCGGCATCTATGATCTTCTACGTCGTTTCCGAAAGTACTGTGCGGTCATCGAGCGCCGTGGCCAGAATTCAACTGCGCGTTTCCTTTGGGTGACTGTGCTGACATATGGCGATTCGTGAATTTGGAATCGGAGTTTTCATAGTCACAGTCAACCTGGGCTTGGAACGGACCCACTTGAACAAACCGCCACCAAAATGCGCACTCATATCTCTGCCAGAATTTACCTGGCGAAGGTCGCTCGCCGAAATCTACTGAGAGTCGCACGAACACATCACGATACTGTTTCTTCGTAGCTCCACTGTATGGATGAAATCATCCACAGATTCTCAGTACCGATGACTCGTCTCGTGCATATTAAGCTTCTGCTCTGTAATTGGAATTTTTGAACTCGATTCGGGCAATCCGCAGTGGGTCTTCCGAGTGTTGATAGTTTCTGTTTGTGTGATCTGTGATCGATGCAGAGGGGAGTCTATCGCGCCTGGTCCCGGAGTGAGGATCGTCGAACAGCACGTCGGCCATAAGGGTTGTGTCGCAACGAAGTAAAGCAAATACCCGCACTCTTCTCCGGTACTCGTCGCGGTGAGAGCGGAGAGATTCGACCGTGCTCTTGAGTTGGAGCCAGAACGATTGCGATCCACTAAACTATGGCAGCATCATGCTCCGGCACCGCCTCTCACCAAGCCCCACATCGACCATTGTTGATGAGAACTCATCAATATTTGATAGGTCCGAAACTGGCCCCTTGTGACTGGATGACGAAGCACCCCCCCCCCCCGCCTTTTGCAACTCGAGCATCGTTGCTGAAAGGCTGTTCGTTCTCCTCACCGCTGCGAACCTTAGGGATATTCTTCGGCGGGAAGCGGGATTGCCGTCCTGAATGGCATTGAGAAATGAGAAACAGGAATGTCCTGCTCTCGTTCGGAGGAACGAGCCGAGTCTGCCCTTTGCGGACGATTGTCTGTCGAACCCAATGTCTATAAGATGAAATGAAAAATATTTCAGGGTCTCAATGAGCTCAGCGAAGCCAACCACTGGCCTATATTGTTCGTCGATGGCTTCATCGGCTCTGTTTGCGTTGAGGTACCGTGGATCACCATGTTGAAAGACAATTCCCATGTGCGGGTCGAAGGACTCCAGCTCACAGTCCAGCCCAAGAGCTGGGCCGAGGATCTCTCCCTGTTTGAGAGCATGTACTCATCAATGATGAGTTCAAAGCAGATGGCGGAGGAAATTTTCAAGGAGAGCATCTCGGAGCCAGACGTAAGTCTCACAGAGAACCCGTGCAGCCACTCCATGGAGCTACCGTGTTATCGGTAGGAGGGCAGCTATATGATAACCGACGGCACGAAATCGTTAACAATAGAGTTGCTCTCGCAGTTGCAGAGACCGCAGTACTTGACCGGCTTGGAGCAAATCATCGATACCATGTTCAACCGTGTGATAGTAACTCTTGAGAACACAGTTTTGAGGGTTGAACACCTCATCCACACAAATCAATCGCACTACTGGACTGCTTTGGAAGTCCGGATCGACAGATTCGAATACCACGATGCCCTAGCTAGCACCGTGGACAAAACGCTCTTGGAGGAGACTGTTACGCGCTCCACGAAGAAAGCAACAGTATGCAATATAGAGCTCTTAGTCGACAAGTGAGTTGGGTCTGGAACGAGCCTGGTCTGGAACAGATGGCATGACAGCATTCTAACCTTGAGTTTGATAGGAATAATGTTTTAGCGTCTCTGATTGATTCCCGCATTCACCTCACAGGTTCAACAGCGTCGAACGTAACGACTCCAACCCGGACAAGAAATGTGGAGCTCTGTGCGCCAACAGCCCAGAGATAGAATCCAAACCGGTTCTGGTCGCATTTCTCAAAGGCAACCAAGAAGTAGAAATCAGCATTGAGAAGGGCACAGAGGACGACTCGAGCCCGAAAATCGGTGTTCAGGTGGGTGTCGCGTTTCGGTGTAGCATCCACCGAGGTCTGGCGCCGTTTCAACAACCCATTGGACGTATCCGAACTCTCTGTTCCCTTCAAGGTGTGCCTCTCGGAACTCCCGATATTCATAGAGCCGCAGCAGATAATGATGCTGAGCTCACTAATGAGCTCGTTCGTGGGTGCTACAAGCAACGAAAATCTTCACCAAGAGTCGCCCTGCAAAGCTTTGAGCTCCGCGGATTTCGCGCTCATGGAGCAGGATCTTCAGAGCATGAAGCACAACAAGATGTTAATCGGGTCCTCTCCGTTGGGCGCTCTCGGGACTCTACATACTTGGGCTGGAGAACAGGAGGAGGTCCTGTACTTTCCGATGGGCTCATCGGCCGAAGAATCGACCATGTCGCTAAATTCACAACACCCCATGAGTGTTCAAACTGAATTCACTCTGAAAATCGGAATCGTTTTCGTGGTACGGCAATCCTACTCCTTCACCTTCTGTGGTACATGATGTTGCCGATCGCTTCAGTGGAACCACCCACTGAAAAGAGGCGGTATCCCGCAGCTAGCACGCGATCCCGGTCTCCTAGCCTTCATAAGCCCTGACTCTGAAAAATGCTTTCGCCTCTTTCTCAGGTGATCCTAGAGGAAACGGAGAATACTCCGGATCGCAGCGGCCATTTTTTCAAGGAGACGAACGGCGTTCCACTGAGAGACGTTATCATGGTAGCGACTCCCGAATTCCTTCCTTATAAACATTTCCGACTAGCCCTCTATCCTGTCACCCTGAGTGGCCGAACCAAATCATCGAGCTCACTTAAAGTCCTGGAAATCGGTGCCACTGTGGCAAATGCACAATTAGTACGGAGCGAAGGCGCTTGGATTGAGAGCATACTTACCAGCCATCTCATTACCACGCTTGATGAAGGTAGGAGCGGGAAACTGAACAGACTCTCTGCGCTTTCGAAGCAGGGAACGGAATTATTGATTGCTACGTAGCGGTGTCCGGTTTCTCATTCCTCATCAATCTTCCCCCTCAGGACCTAACACTCCTTTCATGAGGATGAAAGTTAACATCGTCTCGGACAATTCAATGTCGTCTGAAACGACGACAATAAATTGTGCCCTCGGAGCCATTCACATGAAATACGACCGCTTGTTGGAGTCAAGATTCGTGGAGATGTTTGAAACCACACCGGCAAACCGAGCGAAATCCCCGAAAAAGTTCGGGAACGTTTCCGGTCCTGCACGGGAACTTAATTTGAGCCTGACATGTCCTCAGTTGAGCTGCGAGTTGCGCTTCCAGGCACTTGAAGTCGCAAACGTGCAGAAGAAACTCAGACCTGATGTCCTGATCGTAAGTTGTGCTCGGATCGATTAATCTGAATCCAAGAACAGATCAACAAGCTCAACAGAACCTTTCTGCTGGTTGATCTTGTCGGATTTCTCGAGTGATGGATGATGAACACTGTTCGATTGTTTCCGCAGGTATCGCTTGAGAAGATCACCGTGGATGGGAAGATCTCAAACGACTTGAGCAACGAAATCAAAATACTTTTCGAAGATGGCTACGTCGACTATCGAGCTAACGAGAGCGCGAACCTGATCCAAATAGCCCGTGTGTTTTCAAATCGCAAACCCGAGGACGAAGTCCCTGTCTGCGCTAGCATCGTGATTCAGATCAACGCCGCCGAACACGGCAACCTACTGACCGAGGGCTACATGATGGACTCCATGCATCAGAGCACAATGCGGTCGAGAACGGGTGATCAGATGTCGATTTCGTTCTATGGCAAATTGCAAGAAGAAGGCCCATTCGTGACCAGGAGAGTGATGTACGACAAAGAGAAGGCAGGCACCGAAGAGGTCATACTGGCGGGGGACAAGAAACAGATGCAAAGTTTCTTCGAGAAGTGCGCTTCTAATTCAAAAATCGTTGTCGACATAAATCTGCCGTGCGTGATGATGGAGTTTGCGAATCGCGAGCTCTTCGAGATCGTCTACAACAGGGTCCTGACGGATCTTTTCTACATTCCGAATTCCGAATGCCAACGACCAAAGCACAAACCCCACGAATTCGATGTCCGCCAGAACTTTTTCGGAAGTGCCGAAAGAAGCTATATCGATGATAAGTTCTTCTACTCGACGAACGATGGAACCGAGGAGCTCCAGGCTCACAAGCCAGTGAAACAGAGTCTGCTCTCGCTGTCGATGACGGTCAACGAAGGGAGCTTGCTCTTGGGCCATGGGAACCTCGAGAGGCAGGAGTTCTTCTCGTTCCAGCTGAACCCCAAACAGCTACAGTTCTATCTCGTGAGCAGTCATCAAGGGGACCCGAACGTGAGTTACGTGTTACTGCACGTGATGGATGCTGAAATGTACCACGACGGCTGCAGCAACGAAGCGAAGCCCACGCACAGGGAGCTCAATCGAGAAATGCTGATTCCGAGCGAGAAGAGTCGCCTCCTATTGAGTCGGTGAGTCATCCCCGGGTTTTGACCTCTCCAGAGATCAACCGGAACGTTATTCCTGCGTGCTGGCGCGTTCCCAGCGGATTTCACAACTGTCAGCATCTAACCTTGAGGCTTGGCTCAGCATCCACAGGGAAACGTTTGGGAAGCTCCGCTCTGCGAACCCCGTTCAAGATATGTTGTGTATCACTGTGAAAATCTGCGCGAATCCCCACGTGAAACTGAAGAATGTCACCTTGGCTGTGAGCGTGGCGGAGACCGCGTGGCGGCACGTGATGGCTCTTCCTCGACACTTCTGGATAACGCAGTTGATCGAGCTCTTCACGCTCAGGGACTTCCCTGTAGCTGGTCATATACCGTCGTCTGTGATAACCGAACTCCATTTTAGCCTTGAGAAATCAATCATCGACTATCGGTGCGTTTCACAAAACTTGTTCCACTTATCGATCAGCCTTGCTAATTTTATCATGCGTTCAAAGGGCATGGTATTTCCGTTCGGAGTCATCTCCTGCAACTACCATCTAAATTCCAGACCCTTGCATATACCGTACCACATGATTCTCAGTGCGGAGAATTTCTCTCTGTCGAGCAACATAACACCGAAAGCGACAACTTCGACGCTACGTTTAATTTTGGAAGACACTTCTCTTTTCGTCGCGGAATCCAAGGACAAGGTTTCGCCCCCGAACATCCTACAAAGTGAGCTCAATGCCAGAACTCGATGAATCGTTCGATGTGGAGCTCGATTGTCCAATGCTCACATTTGTTGTTCCCGTTCTTTGCAGATTACGTGTGCGTAGTGAATGCAGGTCTCCTGAATCTGAGCCTCGTTCTAACTGAAGCGCGCTCAGCTGCGGCGAAAGCATGCCCAACCATTGCCTTCACAGCATCAAACGATACGATTCATGTGAGAACATGCTCTGATTCACTGTTCGCTCTGCAAAATCTCGTTACTTACATCGCTGCGGAAGCCGATCTGACCCCGGAGAAAGAGAAGAGTCCCAGGTCTTCCCAACCACTCTCGCGCCGATCGAGCTCAAAGATATCTCCGCCAGCATCCCCTCTCGTTCAGGTATACCATCATATTCCTGGAGTTTCGTAAGTCTCAAAGATGAACACACAACGTAATCCTTATGAGATCAAATGGAATCTTGCAGATGCTGGCAGAGGAACCTTGTGCCGACATGAATGAGATGATGGAAGATGCCATGTGCGAAAGTTTCTCAGAGAGATCCGATGAAAATCAAACTTCAACGAGATCGCTTTACGTCGACCAGGGTCGTGAACCATCGCCTCCAGAGGGTCCGAAGGTTTACTTCAATCCAAAAGACGACGATTTCCTCCTCCTTGAAGATCTCCCGGGCTCTGGACTCCTGAAACAAAAAGGTCGAGACGACGTCCGAGTTCTGAACGGCGACAACATAGTCATGATAGATGACTTCCTGAAAAGTAGGTCGACTACAGGTAGTTCTGCCCCAGTTTTCGGGCTCGGGAAGGAGGGTATCATGATATACGTCCGGAGTTCCCTCGACATACGTTGAGATCTCACTTGTTTCCGATCGTTCCAGTACCGACGGGCAAAATCGATCAGCTCAAAGCTCCGGATGGATACCCGGATCCTGTGGAGAGTTACACCTTGAAGGAAATGACGCTCGTATGGCATCTCTACGCAGGCAGCGACTTCGGGAAGCCTCGGTCCCCCGACACCAAGTTTAGGTCGCTCCCTTCTTTGGGCGGAGCCGGTCGTAAGGCGGACCAACTCATGGAGCTCACGTTGACGAAGATTCAGTTCCGCCACGAGCTCTACCCGCCCAATGAGAGTAAAACGTCTCGGCAATGCCTGTTCGTCAAAGACATCATGATCCAGGACAAATTGGTCACTTCTGACATGAACAAATTCCTATACCAGTTCAGCAACGACTCCCGACCGAAACAATCGAACGCCAACATGCTGACGCTCAAGATCACTCACATTGCACCCGACAACGAGTGTTCTATTTTCATGTCGCTCAAACCATTACGGCTCAACATTGATCAGTTAGCGCTCACGTTTATCCGCACGTTCTTCGCTGATTTGACCGCGATGGCCGGTGAGAACGCGTGTCCCAATCAGCACTGTCCTCCGGGGAACGCGGCCGGCCCCGCAGCGTTCGGGACTCCAGCATCTCCGAGCGTGTACATTCGATCCTTCCAGTTCTCTCCTGAAGTTCCCATACGCCTCGACTACCACGGTCGACACGTGGATCTCGATGATGGAGCACTCGCGGGCATGCTCTTGGGTATGAGTCAACTCACTTGGCTGGAGCTGAAACTCAAACGTCTTGTACACAAAAACGGGATTCTCGGCCTCGACAAACTCGTTCATTACGCTGTCCAGGAATGGATCAACGACATCAAAAAACACCAGGTCCAGAACGTGATTGGAGGAGTGGGCCCGATGCATTCCGTCGTGCAGCTCTGTGGTGGGGTGAAGGATTTGTTTTGGCTGCCCGTTGAGCAGTACCGCAAGGACGGCCAAATCGTCCGTGGACTCCAAAGAGGAACTCATAGCTTTACAACCAACGCTGCGATCGCATTCCTTGAACTCACCGGTAAGGCGATCGGCACGATTCAGCACGCCGCCGAGTTGGCCTACAATCTGCTGTCGCCAACGGCGAACGTCCCGATCTCTCAAGGAATATCAGAGCAACCCGTCGACATCCGCGAGGGAGTCCACAACGCCTATCTCGTCATGGCGAACGGAATAAACGATACTGCCCGCAACATCGTTCAAGCCGCAGCGACGGACACGAAAGCCCGAGGGATCACTGGCGCGGTGGGCGAAGTCCTTCGTCACATTCCCCCGGCGGTGGTGAGACCCTTGATAGATGTGACCGCGGCCACAAGCAATGTCATCAACGGAGTCAAATACCAGTTGGCACCGGAATGCCGCGAAGAAGAAATCGCCACGTGGAAGAAACCCGAACACAAGTAGTTACTAGTTCGCCTTCACTGTGATCTGCGTTCGACTACACCGCTCGGTGCATGAATGATCTTCTGGCATTGACAGGGAACCCATGAGTGATTGAAACACACTTCCGATACTTCTCATCAATCATGTGCACGTAATGCCCGCGGCAGTGTACGAAGAAAGTATCGGCCCTACTCATAGTATTAACTGCTACCTGATATTTAGTTCTGCTGAGTTGTATACGCTAAACCAAATATACTAGGCATGAGTGCGATGAGCGCGATGTTTTCCCAGCCGGAGCCTTCCGAGCTGCTGATTTAACCCATTTAGCTTCCAGCCCAAGATTCTCTGGGTGGGGGAGTACACTTACTTCAAACATGTTCATAATTTGGCTTGGTTAGTTTGTGCAAAAAAGAGGGAATCTGGGTGACTATGTGAATGTTTGTACATATCAGCAACGAACCCACGGAGAAGCGAATAAATATTTTCGAACCATAACCGGGTGCTAATGTTCCTCGAAGTACCCCAACAAATGGAAAGAAAAACGAATATTCCGGAGGCTCCCCATGTGAGAACTGAGGGATTCGTTCTTGGCGTCGCCAGCTCACACGATTTCTGTTCCTTGGGTACGCCCGCATGCTACGTCTTCCGGAAGCGGATCAAGGATGTTGGGGAAGTTTAACGGTTCTTTGGACCTCGAAGAACGCTCGGAGATGATCGGAATCAACAAACAGAATGGGCTCGCAGTTGAGACAACGAATTGCCGACCGGAGTCAGCAGTCGAGCATTCCCACTTGTAACGAGCTATCATTAGACACCCGATGTTGGAGCTTCCCTTTTGTGGCGGAATATCATCTCAAATACTGCCGGCTCGGCGACTCGAGCCTGTTTCTATAAATTTCTTCCCTTGGTTTCCTTCACTAGCCTCTCATGAACGACGAATCACCCAAGTCGGAAGGTTGAGAAGAAACCCATGCGTTTTTGCACAGGACGAATCGGACGAGATCCCGATGAACATCTTGACAGCGTACGATGGAATAAGCTGATAATGTAATCAGTTGCACACCGAGGGGGCGGAAGGAAAACTGCCCAAGGCGCTATTTCCATAGCCGGCACAAGAGGCGTCACCAAGTTCCGAGTCTACCTAGAAGATTCACATAGCCATGAAAGGATAGAAGCTACTCCGGCTTGGGAAAATTGTTCTCGAACAGACGGGATGCTGAACCGACGATAATTCCAATATCCACGCCGCGATTCTCGAAAAAAGCTCTGGTCAATTGGAGCAAGATCGTGAGTGACACTGCGCCCTCACGTGTTCATTCGGAGGGATGCGATGATAATGCCCATCAACATCATCATCATATAGGAGGTGCTGAGGACCATTCATCGGAATTCACGTGGCGAGGCTCTCATGACGAAATCAGGGGAGTTTTCAAACCCGCAAGTATGTTTCTGATTCGACTGGAACTTTACGGGATACTTTCATCGTTACAACTGCAATAGAAGCCACCCTTCCCCGTATGATATGAGAGTTTGGGGACGCCCCTCCCTCCTCCCACCCGGGAAGGCCACTGCTCACACGCTTTGTGCTGCCATTCCACTTTGCCCTCAGGACTTCAGGAGTGTTTCAAGATACTCGAGCACTCAAGTCGGGAGTATGCGTGCAAAATCGTACGGCTGTTCCGAAAAAACTCCATTCCTTTTCCGAGATCTAGTTCTCATATGAGTTGACTCGCCTGCAGCGTACTCTCTCGCAATGACGTTGACCTTCCCGCAGAGAGGGCCAGGTAATATTCCTGGCAGTCAGCGTACTCATGCTTGAGTCGAACTTCAGACTCGGAGTTGAAAGCCGAAATCATCTAGATTATCTCGGCTTTGACGCCTCGACTTCTCGTGGTGAGCAGAGGTGGATCGTAGCTCACAGACGGTTACCCGACCCGCTGCTCCCAATGACTAATCAGAGACTTGGTGGGAGCGGAACTCATCGCAATCACAAAGTACATTTTGGTGGCCGTAGTCATCGTGGAGCGTGTTCTATATCGGTTCTGACCTGTTTTTCGCCACCTTGTGTTAGATCCGTAATGGAGCATTTGCATTTCCAATCGTGAGCTGAGTCTTAGTCAGAGAGACTCAAGGAAGGGATAGCGTTCCCGAAGCTGGCCCTGGGCGCAACATACCCCAATTACGCCACTGATTGTGTCATCAGAGTTCTGACTGGGTCGGGTAGGCGTTTGAATCGCCCAGGTTCCTGAGCTATCGCTCACGCTGATTCTTCGGATCGGTCTACTCCTCCCTCTGCGCTGGGTAACGACCATCGGGAACGTCATCGTTATGAATATTCTCTCGATCCATCGGCACATCGGCGATCGCTCCGAGCCTTCATCAATAGAGCTCGGTCAAGTTGAGGAGTTTCCAGTTCAACAGTCGATCTCCTCCTCCGAAGCTTGGAGCGGATGCGGACCGACTTTTGAACCGAATGGTGGGATCTCGTCTCACATGGAATGAGGAACCGTTTCCAGGATGGGGGCTAGCCGAGCAGGATGGTTTCCACGGACGGAATCTCATATTCCGACAAGCTGACGAAGTCCAAGATCTGAGCTCCTTCTCGGAAGACGGCAAGAGTCACTCCGAAGTCGAAACCCAGGCTCAGAACTCGAGGATACGTTTGCGCCGCTGCGTTCACGGCTCGGAAAGCATGGGGAAGCGGCCCGCGGCCAATTCTATACTTAGAGCTGGCCAGCCGACTCTCAGAATCCGACACTCGTGATTTATATGCCCTCGGAGCACCAACAGCGCACTCTAATTTCGATCCAACTCTCTCTTAGTGGTACTCCAGGATCCCTCGCACTGAATTCACAGGGGCGATCTGATACGAAGACGCAAATCTTGTGGTATCAGAACATCTTTCGATCATTGCCTGATGACCTCACATTATGGAGATGAAATTCACACCACCTCGTTGCTCTTAATCACACTGAATCACGTTTCTCGATATTCCCATCGTAGTCGTTCATCAACAACTCTCATTTCTAATCACCTCATTTGGTAATCAATGTGAAAAGCGAATAATCATCAAGCCTGTTACTGCCGCTTGTGATGGTGAATTCATCGTCAGTCAACTTAACTCCTGGAACGGGAGGCTTCAACTCCGTCCACGACTTGTCAGAACTTCTTCGTTCAGAAGAGCTAGTGTCTCTCGGAAACGTCAGAGCTCTCCGGGATCGAGATGCTCTGATGAGTCAGCTTTCCTTCCCATTAAAGAATACCCTCTTCAGCAATCTGTTGGCTCGAGTGGGTGCTTCGACTGAGAAGAAACGTTACTATTTCCAGCAAAGCCTATCGCTCGACATGCGGGAGTTCCCTCCAGGAAAGATATGGGGGTTCACTCGGACGAACGTATAGCCAGAAGGTAACTTGTTTGAACTCCTCCTCTGTCTTTGGCGTCTGATTACGGTAATACGAGGGACACCCCAGGTCTACATTTTGACAGCCGCGCATCGGCACCCGCCAGGTGGCGCGGGTCGCGTTTCGTCTGCACGTCACGACTAACAGGCAAGATGGCGACTTAGTAGTGTGTTGTGGTGGTGTCGTCCATGGAAGGTGGTGGCCGAATTGAAAACTGCGAAACTACATCCCTGTAGCCCCGAGGCCGCTTTCCAGGCTCGTAATTGTTCTGGGGAGCGGGGCAGAATTTGTCCCCGTGCCTGACAGACCGGAACTATCCGCAGAGTTTCGCCGCCGAACGTCAAATCGGGTCTGTCCAGGGATGTACCTCCTCCCGGGTGTGGAACCTCTCCGTGGAGTGCTGTAACAAGTTCAACCCCTTATCAGGAATCAGGATACTTCGGTGCCGGATAGCATGGATTCTGATCTGGAGACATTGGAACTCTGTCCGTCGGACGAGTACAATTTCCTCAAGGTATGTATGAGCATCTGGAAGCGGTAATCCGAAAATGATGGCCCATTTTTTCATCTTCGATCGCTGGACTGCTCGTTCGGTCACTACCAGCGCCGCTATCGAAGTCGACTGACAGGGCGAACTACGGTACGGTAATCTGCCGGTGGTCCCTGTTTACGGAAGAGTAGCGCCTAATCCACTCTGGAGGATGGTTTCTGAGTAGGAGGAAGATGTCCTGCCCGCCAGATTAGCTCCTCAGTGTGGAGACACAAACACAGTCAGATACAGTCTCGCCAGTAGGGAAACGCGGGAAAGTTCACCCCAGTCATCCAGACGCCGTGGAAACCTTTTCGACGAGAACTTCAACGGCGTCCGATTGTGCTGAGTCCTGACTCTGGAGAGGACAGACAGTCGTACTCGGAAACCTGACAGAAGGGAGGCTGATGTTTTCGATGAACGCAGAGAAGTTCGGCCACTTCACCTCCACCCTCCTGGGAGTTGACATTATTTGTCAAACTGGAGGGGAGTGAACCTTCGTGTGATGGGGAACGTTTCGGAGAACGGTACCGCAGAAAGGCTGGAATCGTGCCGGGATTCCGATTATCATCAAGTTCTCTGCGTCACGAAAGTACTCGATACTCGTGGATAGCCCTCCGGGAAGTTAGCGGTGACAACTGTTGTATTCCATGACTGGAGCGAGGGAGAGATGACTCACGAGGAGAGGCATGAGAACCGCGTCGTTCCGATTGACAGTCACCGCTATAAAGTCGAAATTTGATTCATGGCAAATAGAATCCTGTAATGCCTCAGTTTCTTCCGAAATGAGCATGCATGAAGCGTCCGCCTTCCAAATTGGACTCTTCAGATGATTTCGTCCAAATCGCCTATTCGTTGTGGGCTCTATTTTTTCGGATAATCAAGCTTTCCGTAGGCGCTCGTAAGGTTTCCGAGGAAGCAATGCATCAGATACACCCCCAGATGCGGCAAGAACCTAATCACCATTGGATCGGTGACGGAACGGCTGGCTGTCACGGCTCTGATAGAATAGCCGGTGTTGTACCGTGGTTACGTGTGTGTGGGAAGTGACGATTATTATCCTAGATTTACAACGAATCATTTCACTCGTAACGATATCGCGTTCTGTTGGTGTTACGAGGTGCAGCCTTCTTTCTCGATAGGTGCGAAACTCCCTGAGAACTGAGCATCACAGGATTAGTCTATCAAGAGATTAGACGCTGAACACTGCACATCCTGAAGTCAACGGTGTGTACTGTCCACGAAATCTTCAACTTGCTCCGGCATTCGATCGTGTCACATCTCAAATCCCGTGAAATCTTGGAGATGGAGGCAGTTTTTCTGACTGAAAACATTACTTGAACTCCTGGTTGTGTGCACACACGTGACTCCTGATGAATTTGCACGCTGTAGCAACATTCCGCCTATTACGGGAAAAGCGAGATCCTGAAAACTCCATCGTTGACTGTGAATTCTGAGCATTTTTATGGTTGAAGAAGTGGTTCCCTATACGCCAGATTTCAGGGTATCTTTGATTCCCGGAGCGAGGGACCAGAGGAATACTCTCAGAAACGGGTTCAATCATCGGCCAATACGGACACTCGGAGCTGAATGTCTCGACTCCGTAGAGACCACCGCATCTTGCGGTCAGAAGCAAGTCGATAGTTGACGATTTTGTCGAACAACTTCATCGATACGAATGCTATCGGACAAGTACAGTTGGTAGTGGCCAAACGAATGACATGTTGCATAGAATAGCTGCTTGATCGTCAGGCCTGAGGGGAGCGGTGTCAAACCACACCCTAAGAGCAACAGGTTTTGTGTCGAGCTGGTGTACGTCGGTCGTAATTGGTATGGATGACTGGGCCGATTGCTTCTCCAAGTTTATAGACTCCCGATAGAGTCGACCGGGGATCGGGAGCCTCATACCGCTGAACGATGTCACAACGTTCTGGCATGATTCCGTGTATAAGGCATGTGTTTTTGAGCGTAATATATTTCTGGTATGTTCACGAACTCGAATTTTGATTTTCCCGCACGACCGCCATTCGGTCGGACATTGTTGCTGCCTCCGATCCTCTTCACGTCGTGTCTTCTTCAATTCAATAAGCCGATGTCTACATGTACTATTACGTCGATTTTCGGCGCTTATTGTTGGTTGTCTGTCAGCTTAAAGCTCAGCTGTCGGGTAGGAGAGCTTCCCATAAACACCTTGGCCAATAGACATGTTCCCATCCATTTCTGGCCAGTGAATTATTCACATCGGTGTCAGTTGAGCATTTCTCCCGACGACGAACACCCATTTCGTTAATTCACAATCGGAGATTGCCATCCGCGACGGTACTTCTTTGTCCACGACCTACAAGCGCTCAAGTATTACGAAGGTCAGACACGATCCGAGACCGGACACAGGCTTGCCAACTTCGGGATTGGGCATGAGCATGTTGAGCGGCTGAGCTAACATTTTCACACATTCGTAATGAAAGGTTGGATTCTTCCCTAGACAACCAAGGTGATCCATGAGACGAATCCACGTGGTGTTCCCGAGGGAATGGGCTGCTGAGTGCAGAACAGGAGTTCGCAATTCTTCGTCCGTCCAATTTTGATCCCGCTAAAGATTTCCCGCTTCCCGATGGAACAGCAACCGCTCAATTACGCGGTTTGGAGCGACTCCTCCGACGAGATGCCATCCCTAATCAATTCAGAAACAATGCTTGTCACTCATCCGACGAACAGCTCAGTGAACAACAAATGGTCAGATAGTTCCTCCCATGGCGCTTTCGATTCTCTGGGCGTGTCCCGCAACGTTCACCGCGAACTCCGGCCGTGCTAAATATATCAGCTGATATCAGCTCAGTGACTGAGGGAGTCGATCAGGGAGCTCGGGGGCCACCGGATTTGTTCGTAATCATCAAAATGTATTCCGAAGCTTCTAAAAGTACCCAACCGGTGCTTGGGAGCACCGAATATCATATCACTGATTGCAACCCCGTAATTGATGACCTTGTCGACAATACCGTCATTTCTCCTCATGCGTGTGTCCGACAAATGCGAAGTTTATTAACCTCCGTCGACATCGAATCGTACTGTGCACCCTCAAAGAATTCTTTTCGGGCTCCTGAATGAGTCAGACTCGTCGACTACATGACTCGAGACGGCTTGCCGCTGTCGAACAATATGAACAAAGTTGATGCCGTTTTTTCGAGACCATAGATTCACCGACTGCTCCGAGATATTCGTGCTGTGAGAGCAAGCCATGTCTGCGATTCGAGGAGTAGCGATGAGGCCCCCGGGGAATCGCCGTGCATTTATGAGCTGTTCGATACAGATATGTTCACCTACTGAGGCTGTCGTGAGATATATCGAGTTTCGCTCAGAGTCATCGCACCAACGTTTCGACGAGCTCTCGCAGTCATCGTACTCTCGTCGGAGAATCTCAGACGGAATCGTCGTGGTGACACCTAAGCTGCCAACTCCTTCTACGATTCTGTTCACTGATCTCCGGAAGGACTATCCGCGCCATTTGTTTGCATTCGAAGGACGGAGTATTTTTCTTGTTTCATGATCCAAGTACGATTTCATTAGAACAGCCAGCGACTCTGAGGCCCTCGATGCGTCCTTAAAGGGAAACTGATCGATCTTAGTCTTCGTTTTCCCTCCGATCCATCTGTCGTCTTGTGGGCGTGAACAGAACCTCGGGTTGGGTTCCGCGAGGCGAAATCTGGAGGCTTCAAATCCCCCGGTTCTCCAACTTCCGGCTATGACGCACTTGCATACTTCACAGAAGTTGCCTCTCGCTGTCCGGAATTTATATTTCCCGATGAAGTACTCGTTGAACGGCGGCCGGTGTCGATGAATGTGTTGCGACTGTTGTTCTGTCCTTACGGGTTATTGGGAAGCGAGCGGGCCCACACGGGATTCCGCGCAGCAGCACTTCAGAGGGAGCCAAGGCTTCGGCCTACGTAGGGAGAGGGAGTTCAGCAACAGCGATACCCGGGAACGACTGTCGTCGGCTCGTGTTGCCAATGCGCTCGTTTTGTGGACAACCGGTGGTGAATTGTGTTCCTCGTGCAGCACGTTGGATCGTACAACTCGTTCGTTCGTGTTCGTCGCTATCTGCAGTTCTCGTGCATCACGACGGTTTCTCAGTCGAGACTCCTCGAAGTTCGTAGTGCTTCCATCGGGATTCCGATATGTTTACGATTCTATCTCTAAACTCGATCGCAACACAGTGGCTCCATGTAGCGCAACATCTCCGACATGCAGAACTCGTGTTCGCGGCGGTGGAGTGAGATGCGGGATACAGTACAACAGGGCTCGCTCACCTCGATGCTCTTGTCACGATATGGGTCGACGAGGAATTCGCCAAGGGAGATCCGCCGCTATTGTAACGCGATTCAACGTCCGCATGTTATCTGTTAAGGAGGCATTACCGTCAACACAGTTGCCGCCGGCTGCGGAAGTCGTATCGGTTTTGTGGCCATGCATGACGGAATGTCAGTAGAACGGAAGGATGTCGCGCTGTCTGGCGCGCCTTCAGGCTCATCGATTGAAGAACGGAGTCTTGCCAGACTGTCGAACAACTACAACAAAACACCATGGCGTATTCGGCCGCAACCGGTCGGGTTGCGCCGGCGAGGTTCCGGCGCCGTGCGCTGTTTGGATGTGAGATTCTCGCCCTGATATTGTTCTTAAACATCTTCGATTACTCGGTGGCAAGCCGTCCATGCGAACGTTCTTCGTTTTAGTCCGTTGTTTGTCGAGGCCTTTTGAGTCATGTTTCGAGCTGGCTGACTGACTGACTGACTGTCTGATGAACCGTCGGACAGCCTTGCCAAAGTTCCGTGTCCCGAGCATGAAGCGCGCACTTGGTCGTGGCGAGAATCGTTGAGCTTCAACAGTCCACAAGTACATGATCTGAATCCGCGGCTCTTCTCCCGAAAGCGGTCTCCGAGGTCGAGCATCTTCTGCGAAGCTCAAAAGTGAGATCATGGCTTCAGGACGGCGTGCGAAAGAGAATGGCTCCGTTTTGCCCTGAGCGGCCTCTACGTAGAATCTCCGATCGTGACCACCTAGAGGCGGAACCAGAATACTTACCTAGCGTTTTTCTATGAATCGAGGCTAGCGGGATAGCATGGTACGTGTTATGAGACGCACAATTGGTTGCAGTCGTCAAATTCGTCGTCGCTGTGGCTCCCGGCCCACATGGGCCACCCACGTGGAGCAAAGCAACCTGCGTGGTGAAGAAATCTTTGACAACTTCTGTGAAGATTCCAGAACTCAATATCATGACGTCGTGTTATCTGCCTTGGGATTCCTCAGCTCCGATGATGGTCGAGATATAGAACCGCCGGCCCAGGCTTTCCAGTCAGAGCGAGAGCGAGCTCCCCTCTTTTGATCCCGTCATTCCACTACTTCTGTCGACTCTGATGTCCAGGGGTGGGCATCGACTCCCATACGGATCGGATTCGATGCCCTAGTTGACGGCTGGCTGGTCGGCGTGCTTTCAACTTCGATCGAGCATAATTGGGATCGAATGGACTCACGTTACGTTGTTACGCGCGCGTAAACGTTGGTCGTTCACTGTTGTTGATCCGTATTAGCCCGTTTATTCATAGCTCATAGCAGTAACCATTAGTGGCTTGGTCGCCTGCGTACGCGCGTACGCCAAGGGTGATGGCCTTTATCGCCCACGGCTTCCAAACGCGGTTCATTCTGAAGTATGTTTCTTTCCTTCGGTTTCAACGACGCTGCGGTCGCTCTGCACCACATCAGAATAGGCCTCCGCGCGTTCACAGGACATTATCACGTATGCGGTTCGGGAATCGTCCCCGGATGCTCTGGCAGGGTGTGTCAACGAACGCGTTTCTTTTCATGGATCTGCCCGTGGCTAAGTCTTCTGTCTACACCGGTGGCGTCGAATTTTCCTTTCGGTTCAATGTTCAGCGGGCTGCGAAATTGGTTGCGTCGAAATCGGTTCCAGTTCAGTCGAACTGGAGAGAGGCTCCCGCTTCTCGCCATCCTCCTGGAGTTCTTCCGCGCGCTCCAGCCTCCAACTCCTGTTGGGTTCATCCATTCGTCTCCGGAGATTGCCCGAAGTACGAATTAATTTGTATCGGTCGGGCACATTAGCATGGGATAGACGAACGACAGAAATATTCCGACCGCAACATTCGATCGTAGGTGGTATTTATTAATGAGCGACTCGTGCTTAGCTGTGCGCGATCGCTGCGGTCCGCCGGTTGATCCACTTTCGGTCACACACCTGTTTCTCCCAGGTCTTCGTCGGGATACCACCGAACGCTCTTGCGATGTCTTCGATTCTGCTCTTCCTCTGTTTTCTTTTCCCGACTAGAGCGGCGTTGAGCGTTCGGCTTGCTTGGCCATACTGGAAGTTTCGACAGAGTTACGAACTAGAGTTCGGTAGACCAGGGTCGACCCGGACGTTCTTCTCGGCTTCAAATCTTCTCGAAGCCTCGAGTCCTAGGTTTGTCTGCATAACTTGCTGTGCAGCAAAGTTGAAGCGAATCGATAGAAAACACATACAACGAAATGACTTCAGAACGAGACTGAGCATGATGAAGTCGTCAGGATGACAATGCGATTGTTGTATCCGCCGACATTTTCTGGTGTAACCGATGATTCGTTCAAAACGCGCTCTTGATCATCTCCTCGGAATTCCGTCCGCTGTGGCGGTGCGTGCCTTGTTGATTGAAGACACTGCGTGCCTCGGTCTTGTCGAATTTGAAGTATCATTCTGGAGGGATGATGACTACCGTACCGCGAGAAATCGAATGCGAATCTTCAGATGAACCCTGAAGTGATCGAGCACTTTGAACTAGCGAATCAAGTTTGAAGACTTCGGGGTGTTCTTCAAGTCATAGTGGCGACGAAAGCTCTCCATCGGATGCTGTCAAGCGAAGATTTCTACTTCGAGCTCTCGAAACGGCGTCCGGAACTTCCTTCGCGAACATGAACTGCTTTTCGCGGCTGTTGCGCTACAACAACAAACCACTGTCAGAAATTCCGTCTCCTTCATTCCCAACTACGCCTTTTCAGTCGACGATTGCACGTTGTGAAGTGTTGCTGAATGGAGTTGTTGGAGCCGTTCCCGTCGAATCAAGTCTGCCCCTCGTAGTATTTTCCCTAACCAGACGAGGACTCATCGTGAAATCGTGATGCTATTGGCGAAGCGCATCACCTCTCCCGTGGGAGTCGTCGCACCCTTGGTGAACGGTGGTACTGTAGGCGATCTTAAGGAGAGCTACAGAATCTTCAAAGAAAAAGCCCAAAGCGTCACTCATCAGCTCCTACTTCAGGTACCAGGAGATATTCCCCTGCGCTAGATAGTTTGAAGAGGAGGACTGCGAGCCGCAGCGCTCAACCGGACGATCGATGTAGATAAGAATAATTCGGTTCGTTAACCCTTCGGGTTTATATAAAACGGCACAAATTTTCGCCAATTTTTGATACCGTTTATCCCACGAGCATCGGCTCAACAATGTCAATGTCGAACAGGGGATTCGAGGTTTTCCGTCGCTTCGTTCTGTCAGTTTTTTAAGAGTCTCAATCTACACATTCCCCAGCCAGAGCGGCTGAGGTGAGTTAGCGGAACGAGAAGCTCCCTGGCGAAAATGGTGTTCCGAGAAACGATGCCATCTCATCCGTAACAGAGCTGGGCATTTTTGCGATGCCTCTTGTATCTCGTGAAGTCCGGGTCGAGTCACCTACTCGGGTTAGCGCACAGTCTCCTAGACATGGAAAAACATTCTTCGGACTTGACCATCGATCATCGGAGTTCTCCGCTGAGTGTCTTGATCGATCACAGTGCGTGTTCATAGAGGCGATGTTATGCTCAGTTTGTGAGACGGTGGGTTAGTTGGTCGTCCGCTTTGCCGCATGGCGGTCCTTTCGGCTCTTCTTGCTTCGGATTCGGCGGTCGTGAAGCACTTTCTAAACGAAGTTGGAAGAAGCCCAGTTCAAGCCGAGTGAAGTCAGCTCGCTTAGCGGCCGCATGGAAAGACCACCTGTCGTCCGCTTCTTATTGGAGACGCCACACTTACGTGGCTCCGCTGGTCGGTCGGCCGGCCGGTTGGTCGGTCAGTCGCTAAGGCCAAAACTACTACTGAATCGGCAGTCAGTGACAGCCAGTCACTGCAGGAACCCGATCGTCTGAAAACCATCTTCGGATCATAGTATGCTGGCCATGGTAGAAGCTTGAGACGTCCTCATCGTCCCACTGAAGCACGCGGCCTCCTTCTCTGCGCATCACTCCGAATTCCGAACGACCGTTCCAAGCGCTCTGATGCTCGGTCTCAGCCTCGAAGCCCTGAATAATCCAGTCTTCAGGCTCCACTAACGTCTTGAGGTCTCTGGAGCATCTCTCCAAGCGGTACGCTCTTTGAAAGCGGGAGCTGAAGCGGAATAGAAGAAGGGGTCCACATCCTCCGTGGAAACGCAAAGACAGCTGCAAGTATTCTTGCCGCACCGTTCCCGGACTCGTCATGATTGAACGAAGCTCAAGCCGTTCAATCGTGTGCATCCAGGATTGTTCCCTTCTTCGATTGTTGCTCAAAGGGTCATAAGGTCCGTGGACTGATTGATCACGCCGCAGTCGAATGGTACTCTACGTATCCTGCCGCAGGCGAAACGTAGACTTAGGCATTTCATTAGTGATTCCATAGTCTGTGATTATGTCGGAAAGCTTTCCGTGAGTTTGATGTTCCCGGCGGGACAGCTGCGGGAAAAATGAGCAGGTCTGAAACACTGTGACACGTGAACTCAGGAAGTAACGGAATGTCGGTCTCCCATCGATTCCGTCGCTGCTTCTGGTACCTTGTATTTCGCCCTTAGCCGGTAAGTCTGGACGATCAAGGTTCCATTCCCATTAAGAGTCATAATCGGTGGGAGTATCTCCACGCTTGCGTCAGTTTCTCAATTCCGGAACATAGTCCACTCGGATCTGTGTATAACTTGACCTGAGACTTCCTCCAACCGGGATGTGTTAGAGAAGATGAGGGAACGATTCTCGCGAGAGAGACTGATCTCTCGCGAGATTCTCTGCGCGACTGTTCTCTCGGGAGACAACAAACTTGTTACTCATGGGACTTCGGGGCAATGCACGAAGGTCAACCGCAGAATCTCATGACATGAGAGAAATTAGGTCAATTCTCGACCGCACGAATAAAGTTCCGACGATCGGATGTGTGAGAGAGAGGAATCGAACTGCGTAGACGTACATGACCTTTGGCAAATGTTCACCAAGTCCATATTTCCGTGGGAGCTCGGATAATCGGATCTTCGACTCTATTCATTCAACAAGGCTACTGTGTGAGAATAATGTCGATTAGTCGCTGAAGTACCACGTGCCCTTCTACTTCCTTTCACTGATGTGAGCGAGCCGTCTTGGCGTTCTTCTCATGCACGAACACTCCTTGTATGACACACTTATTATGATAATTCCAGTATAACGGTCTATGGCTTCATGAATAGGGCGTTCCGCAACGTACGAACGACTCAGTTACCACTAGACAGTCAGTGAACTTCTTTGCAGCGGGTCGAAGTCGTGGGATACTGCGCGTGCACAATTCTGAGCCAGTGGGAGTTTGTTCATTAATGCAGGTCCGCACGTTGAAGCCGATGCCGTCGGCGATGATGAAGTCGATCGCGCCGATAGAATCTTCGATCGTTTAGGCGTGGATCAGGCCACTTTTTGCCTGGCATGACTTTGAGGAGTTCTTTCCCTGGATTTCGAGCCTCAAGTTGAATCTTCGCGTCTTCCTTGCAGGCCAAAGAACGAGCCAGCGTACTATGGCTGGTCTCGAAAGCCCACAACAACGGGGTTCCCACCGAACTACGAGACCCTTACTACAGAGACCACGAGGTTAGTCGTTGATGAGTCATGTTTTCAGGTTCACTATCTTGAGAGCTTCGGGGTTCCCCAGTGCCACCGTCGGTTTGATGACACTGTTTCTTCACTTCAGGACCAGTACCGTCTGAAGCCGCAGATAGTGCAAGGTCTGTCCAGTGGGGAGCTGTACTGCATGGCCTTGGCTTCGATTTACGGGAAACCGAGCTATCACGCACTGTCGCATGTCGGCATCATATCGATGCTGCAGCGGAAAGGAATAGAGGTCCTGCAGCCGACCGATGGCACGAGCCTCAACGAAACGACGCTCACCCAAAACGCCCCCATCCGCATGGTGAGCAGCGAAACGATCGCAACCCGATCCGTCATCCACGATTGGGAGAACCGTCGGACGAGCGAGCGCTATGTCTTACTGGCTTCTCAATGTTGAAACGGGAGGCGGACTCGCATATCATTCGAGATATCACATTTTCTGAGGATTTCTGTTCTTCCGGTGCGTGGTTTCCGAATCATCCGCCCATGCGTTTCGGACAAACCCGTCGCCGTTGAAGGGCTCAAGGTTATTCCGACGCGCGACATGACGCAGTTGTATTCTACAGGAAGCCCACATGTCGGTGATCGAGGCGATCATGGACTTGTACATCAGGGAGGTTCTGATTCCTGTGAAAGTGCTCGAAGTTGTTCGTCGCTTCAGCGACCTCCGGTATCCTGACGACGTTCCAGTCAACATCGAAGAAGCTGCTTTGTTGTGGATTAATGCCAGCTCCGTAGCTTTGCGGGTTCGAATCCAACAGGAGACTGGACAAGCCGTTCCGCACGCTACTCTCATGCAGGTGAGATCCGCCTCACACGGAATGCCGATCGGTCTCGAAAAAGCCTTGGGGCCGTTCGAAAAAGCCCCAAGTCGACGCGGGTGGACCAAGATTCAGACCTCCGCAGAGACGGAGAAGAGCTTATAAAGATGCACAGAAGACTTGGAATGTTCGGAAACAATCGTGCTCACAGTTCACGAGTTCCTCAGAAGCGAAAGTTAATCTCCGACTCGTGATTCCAGGACATGGTGGAGCTTTCGGACGGCTGCGGTCTCACATCGCTGCTTTCTTTTTACTGTCCGGATGCGTTGCCTTGGACAGAACTTAGTTTGAACGATTCGATGAATCTCACGGACTCGCTGTGCAATCTTCATCTGATCCAGGGATTCTGTGAACAAAACCTCGATAGCGATATCTGTTTTCTGACCCTTGAGGATCTGTTGTTCATGAACGATACCATCCGGTCGAATGTGTTGGCGCTGATAGCCGACCTGATGTATTTTTTCGAAATCCGACCTGCGAGATGCGTTGTTAGACCCGGGGTGGATCTCGACGAGGATTTACCGCAGCCTCAAGGTGAATGCAGTGATCTGTTCCGGGTATTCGATGTATCGCTGATAAACGTCGTATGAACGAAGTTTGTTCAGGCCTCTGACATGTATGTATCAGGCCTCCGATGTCTAACCGTGGCTCATTGTGTCCCAGATGAGGTTCAATACAACTACACGCTCCGGAAGGCTAGAAAGCTCCAAAACTCGTGCTCGCATATCCCGGACTTGCTCCTTCAACCAGAGGGCATGCTTCAGAGGGACAAGAAAGGCCGTCGAGTCGATCCTAATAAGGAGAGCGATCCTGAGGAGATAGAGCAGTTTTCGGGCTATTTCAACAAAATGAACATCGCTTCCTATGAGAGAAACTCCCATTCAGAAAACGCCAGTCCCGCTCACAGAACGACCAGGTGAGTTCCCAGTTTTCGAAGCCGATTTCTATCTCGAAACGGCGGTGAAGTCTCAGAAGAAGTCGGATCTGGAGGGGAAGAAGAACGAAGTGACGAACCACGCGCGTTTTCACCATGATTATTCGGGTTCCAGGAGAGGAAGCCCTGACAAAACTGGAAGAGAGTCGTCCCAAGACGGAAGTTCGACGCTCGAAAACTACTACACTCAGTTCAACTCTATCGAGGACAAATCGCACGAAGGGGGTGAGTTCCGGCCGACCAGCTATCGATGTTTAGGTTTTTCTCCACGTGAGAAGCGCCCTTCCCTCTGACTCGGGAGAGGGCTATTCTTGGCAGAGCTGAGTCTCAACTCGGTATGAGTCATCCCGCGTGAAGTGAACCCGAGGTTCTTCCTCGGCCCAACTGATTGTGATAGAGCCGGTACGATGCGTCTGAAGCTATTGTTTCACTTTGGTGTGTTTTCAGACGCAGCCCAGCCTCTACGAAGGGTTCCCTCGCAATCGCACATTCAGAACTTTTCGGGAAGCCAGGCCGCCCTGCAGATGATGGACCCTGACGCTCCCGATCCTTTCCAAGGTGAACCTCGTCTCTCGGATATTTCAGCGGACTCAAAGTCGTCCGAACTACTCGAGATTCGCCGAAAGATCAGTCCAGTTGCGAATGTTTGTCCGGGAATGGTCAAGTCAGTCGTTCCGTTTCACTTCCAGGAGCCCGGGACAACAAGCAAACGAGTTTTTCACAGCTTTCGGCTCAGGATAGCTCATCCCAAGTGAACCTCACCTACAAGGCCGACAAGAAACCTAAAAAACCAACGACGACGTGGATTCAACAAACGCCAACTGGAGACGAAAACGGTGATGTGGAAGAAATGTTCGCCGTTCGGCAACAGATGGAGGAGCGGCGACAGAGGATCGAACAAGATCGGAGAGCCGCACAGGAAGCAGCTAAGAAGGAGCGAACTCAGACCAACAAACAAGTTTTCCAACAAGTTATCGGGGGAAAATCCAACGGAACGAACGGTCGAGCAGAGTCAACTTCGACCTCCGAGGAGTCTGACCGCCGAAGCCCGACGCCTCCACCCGAAGATCAACAGAAAAGACGACGAAACAGCGCAGAACGGGTCGCGAAACAAGAGCAAGCGTTGAATTCGTTGATTCACTCCAGATCGGCGTCGCACGTCAACCACCTCAGTCAGGCCACACAACCAAACACATTTTTCCTCCATGACGCGGGCTCTCCCGTTCATGGTTATCCGAGTCCTGTCATGCGAAGGCAGTGGGGACCTCCCGCAGGTAAGTCGTCGGCAAGGCTTCCGAACTCCCCGAGAGCTCAATTCTTGAGTTCCCTCCCTGTTCTAAACTCCGTCCGCGAGTTTTTGTACGCGTGTTCCGATGGAGATCTGAGTGCGAAGATTGAATGAGCCACCCGCTTAGTCACTTGAGCGCACCGCACCCCGCTAGATGGATGCGCTTCCTGGCACTTCTTGTTCTTCTTGGATGGATTGGCACGGTTCTAGAGCGAGCTAATGCGTGGTGCTTCCAGCTCCACCGACCGCGATTTACGGCTACGGAGGCTATGCAGAACCGATGATTCCGTACTGGGCGCCTCCTCATCCATCGTGGGGCGCGTCACAACCGCCCCAAAGCCTGAACCATGCTCTCATGCAGCAACAAGCCATGAACCAACAGGGCATGGTCCAACCTCAGACCTCTGGTGGTCACCATCAGTTCATGCAACATCCCTACAATTTGCATGAGCCTCCTGTACAGCAGCAAGCACAACAAATGCACATTCAGCAAGCTCCGCATGCGAAGGACAACATGCAAACGCAGCAGCCGACGCCGCGGCCACAAGGTGGGGGATCACGGCGAGCTTCTGCTCCGGAGAAGTTCGACGTTGACTTCTGCTTGTTTTCGGATTGGTCGGGGGAAGCTTCCATGATGTGTACCTTCCGCTCGTTTTCAGGCCATGTTGATCGGAACGGTTCTCCCTCGCCACCACCTCCTCCAGCGCGTCCCGAACGACGAAAGAAGGACACGAAGGAAGGTGGTCGAGGCGGAAGCGAGGAGAAAGACCAACAGGAGAACACTCCTCCCGTGCACGGTCAGGATAACAGTTGCAGCGAGAAAGACAAAGGAGCTTTCTTCATATCGTTCGGCGACGAAGGAGGGGACACGAAAGCGACGATGATCAAGCCAAAACCTAAAATTAGGCCACGGATTCCATCCAGCCGAGATGAGGTAGGACTCTAGTTTCTCAGTCTGAAACGCGACCCATCGAACTCAGTCCCTGGCATGCGGCCTATGACCAGAAGCGAAGAGCGGAGCTTTCGTAATGCAACGGCTTGGAAGGAATGGAATTCCGGCGACCTCGCATGGTTCTCAGAGATATTTGTCAAGCACAAGATCGCCGATTGTTTCGTCACTCTTGCTTTCGGTGTTCCCAGAGTCTCTGCTCGGGAACAATAGGTCTCCGTCGAACCGAAGGAATCGACAAAGATCAGAACATCCGAATCATTACCGATATGTTCGAAGGGGGAAATGAACTTGGGCTTTCTCGGACGTTCGGGTGCATTGTGTCATCCGGCATGCCGGACCAACGTCAGAGTCGATATCCCTTCTTCTGTGAATATCGCTTGGCTGTCGTCCACGTTCGTGGTGTAATTCTTCGCTCGTTGCGAAGCTGGTTATGTGTTCTCGTTGTTTGGCTCAAGTGTTCGTCCGAATCAGCTGCTATCCATGATTGACGATGATTGAGATAGCGGATCGCTGGACTCGTGGTGGCCAACGGCAACCTGACTGGCAGCTTTCAATAATTGCTGCGGAAAGAGGAATAATCAGGGAAGACCATACGGAGAATGGCTACAGAGCTTCTGAGCTGCGATTCCGGAGGAAAATGAGAAACAATGGGTGCGCGCCATGAGCCCGAGGCTCTCGGATTTGAACGGAACCGCTTTGTCCAAAGTACTCCCGGAGCAGCTCCCCTTGCTGTGCCGGAAGTCTCTTGGAAGTTACCTCAAACTGGATTCAGCCGATTCGTCTGGAGATGGTCGACGGCGCGCTCATGATGTTTAGAAGGATTCTTCGAGGTGCCACAGTACCGTGGGAGGAGTTTCGCAACTGTATCCAACTCCTGTTTCTTTCTCGATTCCAGGCTGACGCGACGGTAGTGCAACTTCGCAACGTAGGATCTGTAGTTTCTCAGGCTGGTCAAATCAATTCAGCGACTATAACCAAGTCGGAGGGCAAGCGTTTGTCAACCAAGCTGGAGGTCAGTCTTGATGGCAAGCAAACGCCCGCCGGTGACGGGTTCACCATCGGTAAGTTTCGGCGTAGGAATCGCGTCTAGGCGGCGAGAGGCAGACAAAATCAGAGCAGAATCCACCTTTGGAATTCAAGTCGAATTAACGATGGAGCCGGGGGGGGGGGGCTCCGAGGTGGGTGAATGCAGCGCGGTCGGCAGACCCGCATGATAAAGACTCGAACGAGATGTGGAGAATGCGATCCGTCACCACCATGCGAGGCGATCGATAAACCTTGAAACTTGCCGATTCAATAGAGAAAAACTTCTGAGCTTCTCTTAGCGGAGACACGATCGAGCGGTGCACCAGAAAAGGCGCATCGTGACGTTGGAAGAAAAAATATAGGAGGGAGCATTGCGCGTGAATCTTCGGAAAAACAAATATCGGGCGAAAAATCTGCCCTGGGATGGACGTCGTCCGCGAATCTACCGTCGATGTCTGCCGACGGCGCGGCGTCTGGCGCCGGATATTTCGATAGCACAGATATTCTGCGCCGCTTTCAACGATTGCGTTTGTGTGCTGACCTCCGTGTGAGTGAGTGTATGTTTGTTTATCTCTCGTCCGTTCACGCTCGTGATTTCGTCCACGGCAAATGGAGCTCACTGTGCATGTTATTCCCTTGCTTTGATAAATGGGACTCCGGTAGAAACGCCGTTGCGAGAGGCTCTTGCGCACATGACGACCACCATCGCCGGCTTATTAAAAAGCCCGGCTGCTCGGGAAATGACTTTTTTCGTTCCTCCGAGATCAGAGAGAAAATTAGTTCGTCGCCGTCGGGAGCGACGGGCCACCCGCCAGTCATCGTCAACTGGGTCCGGTAGAATTTACGCTGCTGTGCAAGTCTGTCCAGAGAATTTCGGGGACTGCGTCGCGGCGATTCCAAGGCCGCGGATACGAACAGAATAATGTCGCAGCTCGGTAACCGTATCCTGCAGGCTCGACGTTTATTGGCTTTTGTGGATTTGTGGCATTCCTTTGGAGAGAGGACCGCTCGGGTATCCGCGAGATGGATTTGTTTTTCACATGCACGAATCAAGTGCCAAAATGGGCGAATCGCGATCCTCGAGTTATCGAAGCGACGGCACCTGTCGCGAGTAGAATTTCCGCTCGAGTTGTCCCACGATTCAATTGATTCCAGTGAAAAATCCGTCGATGGATGATGATTCCAAAGGGTGTTAGCAGTCGCGGCTCTTCGAGCCTGTCGAACCGGCCGAAAATTTTCGATCCCCGAACCCGATGCAAACTTTCGGCACAAAGTATTTCCTTCACGCAAGAAGAAACCTCCTCCGACCTATTCAGGACGGGGACCCGGGTCTCTCTCCGTTCTTCGCGCGGTTTCATTGAGCTTGCGTGAGCTCCTCTGGCAGCACGAGATCGCGTCGACCGAAAAGTGTAACTATCCTACACAGTTCCAAGATCAGAATAGAGTGCCCTTCGTTCTGTCTGCGTTTTCCCACTGCGTCATCCTTGTTTTTGTTAAAGCATCATCTCACGGGGGACGTTTCCCACTGCATGTGCTGCTCCCGTATCCGCCCGTCCGTCAGGCTATGTGTCAGCTAACCGCAGTACGTTTTTGAGCAGCGGCTCTTTTGTGCCCGCCGGTCTCCCATCCCATCCAAAGGGCGTAGTTTTTAATAGAGTCGGAATCAATCGATTCTCTTCGACGAAATTCGGTTTGGAAACGAAATTCACGACACAAATCTGGCTTTGCTTCTCTCCGGGACACTAACTCACCGCGACCAACGGATCTATCCGTTCAAAAACGTCGGGATTGTGCAGGCTTTTCTGAGGTACAGCTGCATAAATTTGTCGAATCCGGGAGTATGTTGGCCCGACAGAAGACGTCCCTAGATTCTCACCGAGATGTCTTCACTTCCAATCGCACCGACTTCGGCTCACATGATACGCTTCTCAGATCGCAGTGATTGACGCTTGATTGTATTTTTTGAAGGTGACCCCAAAAATATTTCCGACTTGGATATGGCTCGCAAAAAAGAGATGATCATGATGCAGTCTCTGAAGCGACGTCAGGAGCAGGAACAGCTACGGTTGAAGAAGGAGCACGAACTAGCCGTGAAGCGAGCCCACGAGCAGGCAAAACGCGACGAGGCCGATCGCAAGAGAGATGAGGAAAGACGCCGGAGAGAACTTATTCTCGAACAGTACAGACTTAGGAAAGCTCAGGAGGAGGCCGAGAAAAACGGGGCGCCTCCTCTGCTGCACGCACAGCTGCAGGCCGGTAAGTTCACCCGAGTCCCAAGCGTAGGTAATTTCCAGTTCCCCCAGGCGGTTCCCATCGCAATCGTCATCCGGTTCCGATCACAATCCAGATTCGGAGCCGATCACGACCTAGCCCCTCTCGCGTCAGATCCCGCTGAAGATCGGTCCGGGAGCCGTGAGCTCCCCGAGTTCCACGCGATGGGAGACGGGATCGTTTCATTCTCCGGAAGGCGCCTCCGGAACTTTTCGCAGCTCGGGAAGAGCCGTTGTTTTCCTTTCGGACGGTTTGACAAAGCGATTCCCGCCGGCACCAGAGTTACGTTTCTTTGACAGATTCAGACCACTTTGATTTGAAAAAAGGATCTGCTGTTTGGTCGAAAACGTTCGAGTTAAACGAACGGACAGAAGAAAGACAATGGAAGATGACTGCTGGCGTCTGTCGAAAAGCAACACCGGCTACATAGGCCACCACCAATCACAGACCACTGGACCAAATGCACCAATTTTCTCCCGGCTGCCGTCTGTTTGCGCAGCCCGAGTGCGAACGCCTGACGCCGAGCGGAATGCCATTCCCCCGATCCGTCTGACCGCGACCACTTCGTTTGTTATCGTGACGTCAGCAGGAGACAAAAGCTGAGGTTTGAAGAAATTGTATCAACTTCAAATGGAAACTCTGCGTCCACTGAACATTTGCTGAAGCGGCGGCTCGATGAAGGATTCGACGAGAAGGTCGATCGCTGAGTCGACAGATGATCTTCCAGGCGGTTCGCGAGACAGCGAGCATCAGCCTTCCTCGTCTCGAGCCAAATTATCCATGGGAAGACCATGAGTGCCCGACGAGATGGCTGGCGACGAATGGAGAAATTTTCAATCGAACTATCGCGGCGATGTCCATTCCAGCGGAAATTTGTTGTGCAACACCTGGAATTCGTTGCCGTGGTGTTGGCGGCCGCCGCACTTCTGTTCTGGCCAGTGCGAGTTCCCGCACCTTCGATCACCCCGCTGAAGCGAGCGAACTCTGAAGATAACGTTGAGCGGTATCGCGGACAAGTCCGGCGCTGACAGACGGGGTTCTCCCAATCCTCCGGGAATCCGTCTTAGGGTGTTCGGAGCCGCGCACGATGCTCTTAGACGGTTGCATGAATAAGCTCACAAACATTCTGGAGGGACGTTCGATCATCAGTCCGTAGCGAATCGGATCGCTCAACCGTGATTCACGGGCCGGCGACGCCTTGACGCGTCAAGGATTCGTTTTGAGCTATAAAAGTCGACACCAAAAAAAAAACACCGGGAAGAGGACGAAAACACTCAACCAGGTCTCTGTGAGATTGACGCTTCGACGTAGCTTCTCGAGAAAGCGCTCGCTGACGGTGTTGTCATGCTCGCTGAATGGTGCTGAGCGCGACAAGCTGTAATTATCGGCCGAGATGGGGACGCGGCGGGGATGTCACTTACGGCCGCTTTCGAGACGGGGACGACACCTTCGGCCCCGGACAAAAATCGAATATTTCCCCCAATTCATCCTTCTGTGTGTAGTCGGAGTGAAACAGATTGGAGTCCTCCCGGTCGGCGAGGGGACAGATGGATGGATGAACGGACGGACGTCTCATTGTCTGACTTCCATTGTGTGACAAAAAACAAGGCTGACGCGTTGTGGCGGAAAATCTTCGATGAGCAACGGCCCAGCCCTAGAAGGCATAGTAGAAGAGGTCTCTGAACCATTTCCTCGGCTCGTCTTCATTCGACTTCTCCACTTTCTCGTTCTCCCGATGCGACGATGAGTCGTTCGGCGGAAAATTGTCGACACGCGTTTTCTCGATTCTCATGACTTGGACGAGCTCCTCGGACGGAGGCCTTCGTTTCGATCGGCAAATAGGGATCTACCGCCAGAAACGCCCGCCGGGTCGATGTTTGAAGAGTGTGAAGTAACGATACTCATGCTCCCCAACAACCCAACCATTCCCGGCCTCATGGCCGAGATGTTCCGAGATCTTTCCTGTTCCGGAGTTTCTTTCGATGAGGAACAATCATCGAAGCCGGAGAGATCCCGTTTTCAGACTTTTAACGAAAAGCTTGATCTGAGCTACTGGTTCGGTGTGATGTCATTTCGGCAGAAGGTCCTCCCGAAGCGAATTACTGTTTGTTAGATGTACGCGCAATACTTCGCAACCCCCCGTCCGGTCCTGTGAGCGCCGGATGTTTTATGGTATCGTGCGTGATTACTGGGAACATTTAATGAAATCAAAGGCTGTAAAGCTGTCGATATAATAAGATGTTCGGCAAAGGCGGGTCCGACCGGGTCCCCTCCATGCATCGATCGATGGCTCGCTCGGCCGATCGGCGCTCGATCGAGGTTCGTTGACATCATGTGGGTTTGTTTTCCCCGCGGCTCGTGCTCGGACCCACAGTCAGAAATTGGATTTACTCGTATTCGCTCGAGAGCCGGAATCGCCTGATCCGCTGAGTTCGATCGCCCAGTGAGCGACGATCACTTACCGAAATCAGATAGCCAACCGTCTTATCGGTAACAGCGACTTCGGGCTGTGCGATAGGGTTGTGGCGTCTTCTGAACGACGAGCTGCCCGATCGAGGAAGCGGGTACGAACTCGGCCATGACGATCCCGATCAGGCTCGTTACGAGAAGAACGCCGAGACCGTCTTGGGGCAGGCTCTTGCCTCCGGAGACTTTTGGAGGGCTCACCCGCCGCCATTGAAGTGGCTTCGATTGAGCAGATTACCATCAATCTCATCTGACACCGCGCGTAGGCCACTCGAGCCGTGGAACGTAATGGCAGAAGGCGACCGGGTTCCGCCAATCATTACGTCATCCAGCTACGTCTACGAAGTGTGCTTGCGGGTTTGAGGTGCTTAAGGTTTGAACGACCCCGAAGGAATCGCGGGCTTGTCGCGGATTGCCATATTAGTAAAATGACGAGAAGCCAGAGGGGCTGGTGCAGTCACTTCTCTGCCTAGTAGCGCCGTTGTTGTTGGCGGCAACGGCGAAGTTTTCCGCAAATCTTGAGGCCGAGAGCTCCTGCAGGCCGCTGGCGCCGCCGTGATCACGACGACGATCAAAATCGCCGAGTCGGCGGTCGATTTTTCGAAATTAGCCCCAGGCAGACTTTCAGCTTTCTCCATGGGTCTTGTGAGCCCCTGCCGGTGACCAGGTGTCGATCCTCGTCCAAAGGTTTCTGCTCAATTCCCGCTGCGTCGGCGAATTCCCCGATGCGTCTACCTCTCCCCGCCAAATACGAAGATTTTTTTTTGTGAATTCGATTTGTACAACGTTATTCGTCGAACGCGAATGCGTTATCCTAATGAGCGTTACAAAACGGATGCGACGGCATTCCATCGTGCGCAACAAGCCATTCACACCTTTCCGGCGGTAGATTTCAAATACCAGGAGATGGAGGATTTGTCATCGTCGAGTCGATTCGTGTGAGCGGTCGGACGAGAACGTTGCGCAATGTTACGTTTGTCGCCGTGTTATTACCGGGTGTGATTTGCCGTAATTTGCGGAGGCACTTCCTGCGTTAATTCCAACGACGACGATGGCCATCAGAATATTCAAATCGAATCACAACCAGGCTCAAGTTCACTCAGATGGCGGAATGTGAATGGCGGAAACGTCTGAACGGGGAACGGTCGATCGGGTTGGAAGCCCACGTCGAGGGGGTCAGGAGGACCTTCCGATCGACCGCTGCGCAGCGGCAGTAGGGACGTCGGAAAATCGCTCACCGTTGCCGGGAATCATCGAATCATGTTCGATTTCGAAAGCATTTCCCCAAAAGTTTTCAATTACTGAAAGCGTTTTTGATTCATGTTTCAGGGTCTACTCCGAACGGAACGATTCAACGTCGTCCCAAGAGCAGATCGGCGTCAGTTACGCGTCCGAGGCCGAAAAGTGTTCACATAGGATCTCTGCATTCCCAGGCCGATTCCTCTCTACCTTACGCATCCGTGAATTCGTCTGCGTCCTCGAACGATCCCTCTCGGAGACTGTCCATGGTGAGTTGACGGAGGGAGAAGGGAAAAGAAGCAGGCTGCTCCAAGAAGCCATCGCTCTCCACAGCAGCTGCAAGCTATACCCGGCACCGCCACAGAAATTGACCGCCCGCTTCCGAAACTTGGGGGAATAACTCGTCTCTGATGGGATTTCGTTGGTTGAACGTCCAACAGTATCTTCGGTTATATTGATTACAATAATGATCATGGAGGAGAGGGAGAGAAGATTGGGATGTATTGGCAGGTGTCCACACGCGGGCAAGGTGTTTGAAGCGATGGAACGGCCGCGCAGGGATTCTCAAGAGGCACAGCAGAATTTGTTTTTGTTTCCCATTATATTTTTCCCCGTCGTGAACATCAATCACTCCGGGAATCAATCGAGTCGAACACAATTCGTCCCGACGACTTGACCGATTGACCAGCCTAGCCGGATCGAAGGTTGTTCAGCGGATTTGCACAATCGGATTATTTGAACAATGCACCGCCTTACGTCGTTTCATGTACGGGAGATTATTCCGATGCTTCTCGAGCGAGTTCTCCCGGTCTATTTACCCATACTGCGACTGTGTGGAGCTCCCTACGCTACTCCAAACTTCACTCCTATTTCACTGAAACCGTTGACGTTGTGTGGATCAATCGCATTGACAATTCGTCCCGACCTTTCGCAACGAGGACTCGGAATTCCGACCCTCTGATTTCTCTAGTGAACGACAAGCTGCCTAGAATCATGCCGAGTCAGAATCGGGACCGAGTGGGGGCGTATTCCTTCGTGTTTTTGGCGAAATTTCCGGAGAGCCGCAGCTTTCAACTAGTCTTGCTCGGACACGTTGGAATTATCCAGCTACAAAAATCACTCCCCAGGTCCGATCCCTTCGCGCCGTTCGCCGAGCTAAAGCTTGAGGCTCAAACGTGTAACGGAGCGTTTGCCGCAAAGTTGATCGGGCGGTAGAAGCAGAACGTTCCCAAGTTCACTTGTTCTCTCCGAACGTCCATAATCAGGACTTTCCGAAGTCACGTAGGAATAGAGCCTGAACGATGATCACTCTCGCCGGGACCATTGAGGGATTTCATTCCGATGAAACAGCTAGGGATCTTATCAGTCAGTCATGTAGTCAATAATGCCTGGAGCGACGTAGGATTTCGCTGAGGTTTATTACCAGTATTTTCGTGGCAACTGCTCCATTGGATCGATTTGAGACTTCAGCTGTTTCTATCGAAGCGCATCGTATGCATTTAGCATAGCAAACAGGAACAAATGGGCGCTCTGTATCTCGAGCACGCGTCGATTCCGTAAAAGCTTCTAGCGCTTCATGATGACTGAATCAAGTCGGGTTGTCGGAATTTTGTGGAAACGATCGAGATAATGAAAACGTGAAACATTGGGATTGGCTCTGAAGGCGGAGCAGAATTCGCGAGTTAGATTGATCTCAGGTTGCGTTGAAGGTGTTCTGGGGTCGTCCAGGGCGCAATCGCTCACCGAACCCTTTTGGCTTCTTTTTGAATCCGGAACGATATCCGCTGAATTTTCGAATGAACGGATAATAGCGGGTTAATGTAAATCTAATTGACTCGGGTCCGGGAAGCGACTGAACGAATCCTGACGGCATGATGACCGTCCACGGACGAGAGATATGCGCAGAGGGAAAATATAAACGAAGAACGAGAAAAGAATCGTTCGCGAAGAGGACCATTTGACTCGAGCGAATATGTTGGACGAATGTTTTCGAGAAGTCCGCCACGATCTCCGCTTTCCATGAGACTGGTACATACTTTCAGAAAGCAGTCAAAAAGAATGTTCTTCCATTCGTGGCTGTGTTTTGTCGTCGTGAATCATCCATAGTCTGTTCACGCATTCTCTGTTCGACGGAAACGTCTTCTTTTTTTCGCTCGCATTACGCAAGCTTCTCGGACTTTTGCGAACGAGTCACAGCAAATCGATGGTGGTCAACAACCTGCAGCGCTTACCTCGGACAGTAGCGAGAGGGGAAAAACATACTACTCTTCCGAAAATAATACTCGTGGTAACTTTCGGAGCGTCATCCGCTCCTTCGCGGCGGGGTTGACAATTTGTCGATAACTTGTAAAAACTTCCGAAACACGCTATTCGACAGAGCCTGGTTCTTGATTATAGGGTTCCGTCGCACACCCTGTACGGGGAACTGAGCAGACGATCCAGTCGAAAGCCTTGCAGCGCTTGCGAAGCTCGCTCCGGACTGAATCGCTACGCTGGAAGCTCGTAAAAAATCCTGAATCGAATCCAGACGTCGATGTTCAATCAATTATAAGCATCGCTCCAGCCGCAATGGGGTTTTGATTGTGCGTGTGCTGGCGATCGTTTTCCTTACAATCACCCCTCCTTCAGCCCTCCGCCGGGTTCGGATTCTTTCATGGACGATTGTTCAAAATCATGAGAAGACAGCGGTTTGGGACTATTTTTGGAGAGAAATGAGAACTGCCATTAGATTCAATACAGGTTTTCGTTCCTCTTCTTGGTCGAACTCCCATTACAATGGCACTAATGCAACTCGTTCGATAACTAAATCGACTTTGATTGAGACCGGGACGGCCACGAAGTTCTTCCTCCAATGTCGCAAGTCCCCTTTTCATGACGAAGCTCCGTGCTCGAGTCTGCGTTGAAAAGAAGACGTCCCTAGCGTTTTTCGTTTTCGGTGGAATGAGTAATAGAATGAATGGAGTTTGGCGGTCGTGTGTCGAAAATTTCTGGATGTTGACCCCCACTTGTCAAGGAAAGCGGCGTTTGATTGATACGGATCCTTCTTGCTCAGGCAGAACACGAGACGATTCCGATCAGCACACGATATTCCGGGCCGCAAGTCGGACACCTTCCGCACGTTTCGGGTTCTTTTTATTCTTCTGCTGAAACATACAATGATTCCTTGGGCATTGAAAGCTTATCATGGTACATTGGCAGTCACTGCTCCACCGGTGTGTGTGATGGGATTTTCGTGGAATACCCGCACACCAATCGGCGGATTCCTCGCTCTTACCGTCAGAAACGATCGGAGTTCATAAGGGCCACTGGGAAATTTTTTCTTTCGATTGGTGTGACCCCCGAGATTGGAGGGGTACGGTCGAGAACTCTCTGACAATTCCTCAAGGCCAAGTCGAGTTTTCGCAGAAATGCGTTTGGGATGCATAGCGCTCGGTATTCTGGGAAATCGAGGAGTCAGTTCTTCGAACAGATCGCTCTGATGGTTTTTTCGTCGATGCTATCGTCGCCTCAGGAGCTCGAGTACATCGCTCCAATGTTCGCCCGACTCTCGCGAGAAACAATGACGATATCCAGAAATGTGGAATCATAATGAACCGACGGTGAAATGAATCAACAATGGAGCCCGAAGGTGGTCCTGACGTCATCTGGCACAATTGTTGGCCTATTCTGACAGCCAATTCCGCCAGTCAGCAATGAGCAGCCATTCAATCATCGAGTGGTGACACTACGACGAAAACGTTCATCCCCAGAGCTTTATCGATCGATCGATTCTCGCGGTTTCATTCGTTTTTATGGATGCATTGATAAGTCATCGGGAAACGATGCTCAGAGAGATTCGATTGAGCGCTTTCTCTCTTGCGGGTATTTTGTTACCTCGCTCCGCTGCGAGCAACCTTAGGCACCCGAAGCGAAAACGAGCAAATTATCCCGAGACAAAATGTCCGTGATGAGGGCCCGATGAACCCTGACCGCCGAAGAACATTCAGGGTCAAAGATGCGGCGATTCGTAGATGAATGTGAATTATAAAAAACTGGAAACAACCGACAGAGTCGTGGAATCTTCGCTATGTCTGGCGGCCTAGCGAGTGCGCGCACGTATGAACGTTGAACATCCGCCTCCTGAGCTATCAAGTCGGAGGGATGAAAATCGGAAATATCCGCCAATCCTCCTCGTGGGCTTAAGAGGGTCCGATCCGTCTTCACTTTCATTCAGAGCTCCTGCCCATGCTTCCGACCGTTTCTGTTTGGCCGACTGTCGGATCGTCCGGTGGACTGACGGACTGGCTGGCTGTTGGTCCGTTCGTCCGTCGACGTTTTCGCGTGAGAGCTGATGTCAGTCAAAAAATATCAGGTCGACCCGTGAATCCATCCTTGGATTGAAGTTCCGAAGCTCGTCGCAAGGCTGTCAGTCTAGCTACTTCACGAAGTTGAAGTCACAGCTCGGAAAAGCCTAAACGAGCGCTCGGCGAGAAACGCAGACTCTCCATATCGTTTTCCGAGCCGTGGAACACCTTGGGGCGCTACCGATCCACCGAAAGCGGCTGTGAACAGAAATCTACGTCTAATTGTTCAAATTTCATACTTCTTTCGGGTGACTCGGTGGAGCGATAAACTTCTGATTTTTTTCCCGGTGGGTGCGTCCCTGTACTGTTTTGTTGTTATGAAACACCTGCCAGAAATCTCGTGGATTTGATTCGCCAGGCGTGAAAAGTGATAAAACTTTCTGAGGAAAAAAGGAAGGAATGAAGTTACTTGGGTCGTGGCGACGTCAACATCGTAACTTTCTGCGGAACTCGCAACACTAAAACTTGGCTCCGACAGCCCACCTCCTGCTTTGCGCAGCATGTTTGCCGGTGCACATTCCTGAACAAGGGGTATTTCTGATTCTGGGGAGGAAAAGTGCAGAAGAAGAAGATCGATTGACCTCCGTTCTTTTCCGCCAATTCATTAAGGATTCACCTTCCGCGAAGAGAAAATAGACGAGTTGTTCTCATCGTTCCAAACAGTTGCTACTGCTGCCTCGTTTCCGCTGGAGTAGCCTTGACTCGATTGTGAACATGATCAGGTCGAAGTCACGTTTGGGCATAGCGTCTGAATGGCGTTGAACCGATCGAAGTCCTGGAACACGAGTGAAACTTCTCTGCTGATTTTGAGCGGGTCGGAGTGACCAAATCAACATTTGATCAAAATGAACACAAATCAAACTACCGTTTACGTGAGCCTTTTTGTAAGAGCCCGTGTTTGCGATCGCTGGTCTGCCACAGTCTCGGTTCTGTGCCAAGTACAAATGTGTTTTCTCCTATTCGGGCTAACAGCTTATTCGCTCACAGCCGTTGAAAAGTGGTTTAAATGAGAGCGTAATTGCGCGTGTTTGGTGAACCACTTCATTCTGGAATTTAACGATCGTACAGAACCTTCGCTGACGACGTAGATGAGTCCAAGCTTGGACAGCTAGGCGGCGATGCTGTCCAAACCAGTAACTTCGTAGTGGAAGACCTTGCTCGGGATGAGCACGGATGGGCCGACAGGCTTGTACAAACTCGCATTCAGATATACCGACGGATCGTTGCTGGAGCTTGCCTGCTCCTTGATTGTGCGTTCCCTCGACTTTGTGACTGCCCACTTGGGTTTCGATTGTTAGGCTCGAGTCAGAACTCCGCGGAGAAGCCCTGCGATCGCTCTGACTCTTTCCAGGGTAGCCGAAGTAGATGAATAACACCGGCGAGTAGTTCCATACGAGCGGACTGAACGCCCAGGGATGGTGAAACGAAGACTCTTCAGACGCGGATTCCATTAAATAGGTTTCGGACTCTCTCGTTCAGAGACATCCAGGGGGAGCGTGAGCATTCCATCCCTGTCGGCTTCGGCAGACCGAGCGTGAAGCCTCAGAAAACAAGATCAGTAGCAAAGATCGGAACAAACGACGGGAACTCACTACCATTTCGAGCGAGTAGACAGGAGCCGGGCTTGTACGGGACTGAGTCGATGATGAGAAGGAAAGTATTGAGAACTAATGTGCTGTTGTGTTTCAGGGCGGATCTCAGCAGGGACTGGATTCTGTAGGCCGAGGTGGCGTAGCTGGTCTGAAACGCGAACCCTCATACCCTGACTTCAGTCGTTACCGGAGTGGTCTTGGCGGCCCACCTTCGGACGGAGCGTCAGACACTGCTTCGACGAGCTCCTCGTTGTTCCCGGGAGAATACACTGGACCGAAACTGTTCGTGAAACCGAGCGCGAAAAGCAATCGTTCAATTATTCTCAACGCGCTCAACGTAGTCCTTGCAGGAGCAGTCAATGCGGACACAAAGAAGCGGGCCACAAATGTAAGCCAATAATTGTTTAGTTTCCGGCATGCATGGATGCCGGCATGTCGGTATCGATAGAGTCAATCGTCGCGTTCCGAATCATCGTTTCTGCCAGAGTTGTCTCGGCGGAAACTTCTTGAGAGATATTTCATGCGTCCGGCATGCAACGGATCAAAGGCCACCTCTTCTAACTTATGGATGAGCTCGTGACCATCCTGCTGTCATCAAGTCGCCATTAGTTCACAGTGGATCAGCAGGCCCCTTTATAACCGTTATGACGAGATAAGATACGGTGCTGCCTCACTCCCAGACGGAACAGAAACAGACTTTCGGTCGTACATAGCGAATTGGCCCCAGCCGGGATTCACCGAATCAGCGCTCTCATTGAGTGCAAGAGATACGAACAAGTCAAATTGGACTGAAGCAACATGGTACTTCGCCGCATGAAGCGCGGTATTCCGTTCCCCGACGACGCGGTATGCCGCTCCACGGTATGCAAAACATCACCAGAGGCTCGGAAACCAGGAATAAAACTAATTTTCGGGGAAGCCGCGGCTTCAACGTCTGAAGATTTACCCTTCATGAATATTGATGGCGGTGCCCTGCGAACTTTATGCCAGACAGTTGAACTTGACTTCGGTTGTGCCTTCGTTTCTTGTCGTGCTGGCTGCTGCGACGAGCCACATAGCGATGGACGAAGGAGTGAGAACACGACTGAAAGTTGAATGTTTTTGCTACGTACCTGCTGGCGTCTGAGGAGACGGTCAAGATCGTTGTTTTTTCCTCATTCCGTTGACTTGTTAACGTTGTAGTACCGGCTCGTGCGGGCGTTGCGACGAGAGAAGAAGCGGCTTCAGCGCCAAATGCCGGTCGAGCGGCTTACGGTTAGCTCGTAGTTAAGGTGTCGTGATCTTTTCGAAGTGGGAAACACTTTGTCGCTCTTGGACCCCTTTTCTAGTAGTGTGGTGGCGCAGGGGGGAGGTATGGCTGAGCTGGTTGGAGTCGTGGTTTTCAATGTTCCAGTGACTGATTATGGCGACAGAAGTCGGACTGACGAAAATCCAGAGGTGACTGTCAAACGGAGCAGCTACGAAACTCCATGGGAGACGAACGGGATTGATTCGGGAAAACGGCAACGTTAACGTGCTCGCAACAACTTCCCAAGTTATTTTTTTTGGAATAATCCAAAGCCTCGTATCAATAGAAGCAGTGCCCGATTTGTACTTTTTTTTGTCACCGAATCCCTAGTCGAATCCCGTTTTTCCCCGGTCGTCCGGGTGGGATCCTTTCGAAGTAATCTTTCCCACGGTGGTTTCCCTTTTTTTACACTGTCAGAGAAGTTCTTGAGAATCGCACACTACTTACGTAACAGACGACAACGTAGCTAAGATCCGTGGCTCCGAGGCATAGGGTTACAACCTCCACACGTGAAAAGTATGATATAATCCATGGCGGCGGATATCCCTCCCCTATCCTTCAATTTCAGTCGATTAGCTGGAGGGAAGAGTGACAAAATAGATGGCATGGAGCTATTCCTCCACGGGAACTCGTTGCCGGTGGAATAACAAGTGTGGCAATTCTCCCATGTGCCAGAGTGACATGTAATGCCAGAGCGGTTTCGACTTTTAGCAGCCGCTGATTTTGAGAGATCGTGTTAGAGTGTTCCGCGTGGCTCCCGGCTTCGTTTCTCCGGAATCCTTGGAGATACACCGGCTACGATCCTCTGGTACCAGTTACATGATCCAGCTTCGCGGAATCGGGAACAACGTCGGAAATCGCCGTGGAACATTTTCCTAGTGGGCTTTGTTGCGAGGGTGGACCGTTACGACTTTGACGACGTTGGCGGCGGCGATGACGATGGGGCCAGAGACGACAGTTGTTGTTGTTGTCATCGTTGCTCGCGGCAGAAAGCAACAAAAGGAGTTCGTTGTATGAAGAGACAGGTTTTTGTCGAGCAAATCCTTGGAAAATCATTTGCCCCGAGTTAAGCGTCAGGGCGTAGTTCTGTTGCATTGCGTCGGGTCCCGTTCGTTTCCCTGGCGCGCGCGCCACTAACCTCGCCCCTTCGATTCTTGTGTGTGTGTGAGTGCGTGTTCGTTGTTCACGAGCTTTCTCGGTGGAATCCGTCTTCACAGGAAGCGAGGAGGAACTCTAGCAGCTCGGGATCCCGGCTTAAATTTCTGATCCGCGGATCTGAGTACGAATGCCGAGTCCTCAGCACAAGCTCACGTTCTCTCTTCTGAAACCTTACAGGAAATCAACGCGACTGATGCGAAACACCTCCTGATTCTCTTCCGAGGAGCCAACCTCCAGTTCCGGGGCATATACACGTACAACCCCGATCGCGATGAGGTCATCAAAATTTTCGGCGCTGGGCCAAAAAACGTCACAGCGAACATGTTGGATCTGTTCTACAAGTACAATTCTGGCTCCAAGGGTTTCACTCAAATCCACACGAAGCATCTCTCGGCGACCATTGACGCGTTCACCATCCAGAACGCGCTGTGGACTGTTCGTAAAAGTGTCACGAGCAAGTTCGCGGCATCACACGCCCGATCCAGCGATTACATGTAAATAGCCTGTATTCTGACTGTCGAATCATCGACGAAGCGAAAGAACAACAACAACAATGGAGAACACAGATTGACATTCACCCAGCCACCCACCAACTCTTTCACTCAGTCTTCCGCCTGGAGAACATCTCGACGCAAAGTTGAGTGAACGGAACGAAGAAGCTTTGTGTATTTTAATACTACTGCGCCTACCTACCAAGAACTACCAAGCTACCTACCTGCGGACTCTGCGATAAAACCTTAGTTAGAAAATCAAAGAGAGGGCTGTTAATGAGCAGACGACGAACTTAGAACGAATCGGAAAAAACAAAGGAAACTCGTTCCATTCCCGCCGTTGCCGAGAATCTCAACAGTGCTTTATTAACCGAAAATTCTATGAGTAGTTTCCATGTTCTATGGCTTTTTCACCGTTCGAGAAAGGCCCTAGAAGTAGTCTCAAGTCCACGTCCGACAACGAGAGAATATGCTCTCTGAACATCAGTGGGGCTAGTTGTAGACTGACGGATCGAACGCCGACTGAGCGTCGAACGAGATTGGCTAGAACCCTTCACGCTTTTCCTCCAGACGCTGACTCATTGAGACGGAGCCTGACGAGTGGGACAGGATAATCCATTGATCCGAAAATCGCCGAAAGAAACAGGCTCGAAACCGATCATTCCGCGATAGTGCCAAGTATATATTTTCGAAGACTAGACGGAATCGAAGTGAATGCAGTGGCAACGAACAGAAGTTCAAACAGTGAAAGCATCCCCCAGCGATGAACCCGTTCTGAACGGCATGAAATATCCGTGATAGGTTCTGAGGACGTATGACTTTGTTTTCGTCCCACACTTGTTGAAACATGTTTAACTCATAGCTGCTCGGGGGATAGGGAAATGGTTCCATCCTCACGGAACAACACACACAAACGCCCGATCAGGTGCATTGTTTACGATACTGACTCGAAGTAGATGTGAATTCATCCAACATTCGAGGGAGAAAGTGAATTCACGCCAGACTTCGGCTGTGGCGCCTCTCATCGTGCTGTGCGCTCGTGGCAGCAGAGATCAAGAGAGGGACGAAGGACTCCGCGGCCAGATCCAGGTCGGAGATGTGTATCCGGAAACAGTTTCCAGTTTCCACTCCAGTTCTCGAGTTCTGGTATGAAACACGATTGGGATCGTTCGCGAAGAAAATCCCTGGAACTTCCATTCTGACTTCTGACTCTGTGGTTTGGTCGACTCGAAATCGGCCCAGGCAGTTCAATGATACGGGACTGTGTACAATACTTTAGAAGTTTCGACTGGTGAATTACCTCGCAAGAGCAAGGAATAGTTATTGATAAGAATGGAACTGGAACACCCGACACGGTTTTCCGCGGGGGGAGAACATCAAGGAAGCGAGAGAAACTACTGCAACAAAAACACAGAACTACGGAGTCGATGCTAACTTTTATATAAAGTCTTGCTACCAATAATCTTCGGGTGTTTTCATTGTTGTGTTTGCTGCGATGACCTTTCTTCCGATTGCTGTTCGTTGTACGGAAAGCTTTGATGTACGAGAGGAATTTCGGTTTGAAGTCGTTTTCGCGTTCGAAGCAAGCTGTCACCTGAGCCGCTGTCCTGCTCGAGGTCGATGAGAGAATAAATGCGGCTGACAATTGAAAGTAGATTCGACCGACCCTGAGTAGCGCCTAACGTCTGCTGTCAGGCTCCTGATGAGAACGGCGAATTCCGATTCGATCCGATCATTCCACGGAATGCGAATTCGACAGAGGCGACTTTCAGCGGCAATAGGAGCGGTGGCGGCATAGATCAGATTCGACTACCTTGTAGTAGAAGGCCAGCATGTCGACCAACTCCAGACAAGCGGGCTCACGGAAAACAGTAAGCCCAGGGATAGTTGTGGTCGGGAACGAAACATTGCCCTCGAGTGAGATTCCTTATGCGCTTCTTGCGACTCTGAAGTCTCTCATTGAGAGAACGGAACACCTACATCGGTGGCCAGCTATGCGGAGAGACCGCTCTACAAAACCTCAACGTTGAAATCGCTGCTCATCATGGTGACTGCATTCGACTGCCTGGATTGCTTCTGTCTCCCAGAGGAGATTCGTGTGGGACAGCATCATCTCGGAACGGAAACGACTCCGAAGTCCTCTTCTGCCCTGCATTTGTAGCGCCCCCGAACCGAAGAAGTCGGATTGATTCGATTTCGAATGCGTTCCCTCTCAGGCTGCTGTGAGAGTCACTGAAAACAGAAAATCAGCATCGGGTTTCCTCTTCGCGTTCCTCATCCTATTTAGTCACCTGCCAGATATTAGGCATGGGTGAAATTCCAGAAGACATCTCGGCGTGAAGTCGCGTTGCCGTAGGATTACTTTCGGAGGTTCGTTTTTTTCTTCTCCTCTGATCCTCGCTGCTGGTTCCGAAACAGGATCCTTCCGTCTTGCTTAGCACGTCGAGCATCTCCTCCCAGAGGCCTCCGCGCCAAGGAAGTCGCCGAAAGAAACCAGAGGAACACGGGGTGGCCCTGCCTTCTGTGACTTCGGTTGGACAGATAGATCGATGGAGTTCCACGCTTACGAGCCCCGGCAATCTACCCGCTTCGCTTTGATTATTTTTCTCCGGGGGCTACTTACACATTAACGTCATTAGAGCGGATGGATAGTGGAGTTACTCTCCGGTTCGCTCAGCGGTGAGGCGGAGACTGCGGACGGCGAGTCGCTCACTCACGGCGTGCAGCATGGCCTTGCGACGTCACTGCAAGCGACTCAGTTCCGCCGTGCATCCGGCGTTATGGAGTAATTCATCTACGACGGTAATCCACTCAATCGCTCGCTTGAAATAACGACCGCGGAAAGGCAGTCATAGCACACACTTGCGTACGTACGGACGGATGGACAAACATACAACGAGTCAATGACGGTGGTGGTAATAGCATTTGCAGATTGGCATCTGCGGCTGTTGCGGGTGCATGCCACGCAACTCGGTGGTACCTGGAGCCGACCCCGCACAACGCGTCAAGAAGCCAGCGGTGGCGCTGCAGGTACGACGACACGCCGCCAGCGAGCGGACAAACTTACGGACGGACCGACTGGCGGGCGGGCAGGCAGGCGAACTGACTGACTGAATCAGAAGTGCCGGCGCGGTCTATCCGACCAGGAGCTCCATCAAGTGCGCGGAAGCCACTTGTCCCTACGACGGAGGCTGGCGAGGAAAATAAGTTTGACGTTCCCAAGTGTAGAACAGGAGGGTTGAGAGTGTTAGCGTCGCCATCGGTGTTAGTTACTTGTGAGCCCAGAGGATTACTCGTGCATACCGACCATGTGAACTTGGACTGCCTATGGATTTACCGGGAGGCACTGTGAGCGCGGAACGTCAACGTTAGGGCTCCTCTGGAAAGACTATCTCGCTCGGCTCAGTGTTTAGCTCCGCCGGGGACTCGATCCGCCGGACTTTGCCCGACTGCCGAACGCAGGTGGCGACCGAAGACAGCGTTCGCGGAAGATGCCAACCGCAGGTCCGAACGCCTTGTCGAAGACTCTCAGACAGTCAAGTCACGCGCGTTCGATCTGACATCGACGCATGTGTCACGAACTACTTCGGACTCACAAGACAAAGCACTCGTCGTAATGAATCTCCTCGAGAAACTAGATCAGGAAAGCGATGTCGTCGAAGAGCTTCGGCACCATCTTGAGCTGGTGCTCGAAGGTTTCCTCGGAGGATCGATTGACTCGGCTCCCATCGGGAAGATCTTTCTCGACCCGGCCTACCAACGACTGGTCGGCGAGTTTCGGCCCCGGTTGAACGAAGCTTTCGTTTCGTTTCTCTCGGCACTGCTTTACGCTCTCAAGACTTCGCTAATTGACATCGGATTGATCGATCATCGCGCCTATGACCTCTCGGCGGCTCACGAATGCCTCAAGAACGTAGTGAATTCACTGAAGAGCGCAAGTCAGACCTGGCTTTCCAAACTGTCCGAAGACCCCGAAATGGTCGTTGTAGACGACGACGACGACAGCGGCGGCATAAAGGTAGCGAAAGACTCTTTGACCTACGAGCGAGCGCTGGCCATGAGTTGCATAAACAAAGTCGTAATTTCTAGTCTCAAAAAATCGTCTGGCGCGACAATCCCAGAACAGAAACTGGGCGGTGATTATAGTTACGAGTCGACAACGTCTCTCACTGTTTACTGTGATGGAGGAGACGAGAACTGGAAAGCGTCCCGAAACGCAGACTTCAGCGACAAGTCGGATCTACTAAAGAAGTTTTGCGCCGGCTCAGCTGGCGGAGTGCCATTTCCCGAGTACGGCGTGGACATCGTGGACTCGACTTGGGACAGATCGTCCTCGTCCGCCGTCGTGAACGGAGCCACCGAAAGCTCGAAGACGTCTTCGGTCGCGATGACCAGCACGGACTGGGAGGACAACTGGCTGTTCCGGAAGAAGCCGCTCAGCCGTTCGGGAGCGTTCAATTTAGAGCCGGTCGAGATGGTGGTCCCGAAGCCGAACCGAGCGGAAGGTGTCACTTTGGGAAGTTTGGAAATCGACGCGTTATCGGAGCTCTCCGAGAACAACTCGGTGGCGTCTCTGGACTTCTCGTCTTCAGAAAGTGAGTCGGATCGTCCTCAGGTGACGGGCGCCGTCATGAAGCCCCAGGTGAAGTCAACTGAGAACTCCGGACTCCCCAAGGTCACCATCAGCGATCAATCGACTGGGCGCCCATCCGGTACCACGGTAGTTACGGTCAATGGCGTAAGCGACCGCGTTCTCATTGAACAACAACAGCAGCGCCAGCAGTCGGACATCGCCGTTATTACGGGGGGGCCTCCGGTTCTGAGAACAGCCGCTACCAAAAAAGCTCTCGACGAAAAGCCTCTGGTAGGCCTTCGGGCAAAAGCGAGCTACGACGGGAGGGTCGTCATGGAAGACATCGACGACATGAAGGAGCGTGCCGCCGGCAGCACTTATTACAAATCGAAAGACTCTGTGGATTCGAGCGACCGCCGGACTCCGCTGGGGCGGAGCGCGACATCCTACGATGAACTGTCGGTTCGGGCGTTTAAGGAAGAGACTCTCCACAGTCTAGAACAGCGTTTCCAGGAGTTCGAAGAGCATGTCGACAACACCGGAACGACGAGCTCCCTGAAGTCGCTCAGCGAGGAGGACCTCGACATCCACACGAGTGTCTCGACGGATTTCTCGTTCCGCCGAAGCCCCGAGGGCTGCTCGAAATCGAACACGCCCAACATTACGAGCATGTTCATCGGAAAGTCGTCGAGTCCGGACCTCAGCGCCACTGGCCGGGTGTCGATTTCACCGGGCGACAACAGTAAATCACAGGTGGTCGAAGATATCGTGAGAACGCTGACCAAATCGGCGCTCGAGAAAGCGCGGACCGTTCAGCCGTTGACCACTCGAATGACGAACAAGGAAACTTCCACTTCTAACGAGGAAACGGTGAGCGTTTCCATTTCTTCTGGAAGGGGATCAACGGCTTCGACCACCTCGGCGTCATCTGTGCAGTCGTACGAGCTGTCGAACCAGCGAGAGACTGTTTCGCGTCTGAGCGAAGCGAGCATCGATAGAGACCGCAGCATAAGTGCCGAGCCTGCGCAGGACCCCGGCCTGATCTGTAATCCCCTGCTCTCGAGAGCGGTTCCAACAACTACGCCTACGGCTACCGCAGCCTTGCACGAGAGACCTTTGCGCTCCCTTGAGCGGTCGCATGAGCGCCGGCCGAACGTCAACGTCACCGCGAGCCACGAACAACAATCGGCCGCGGAGTTGGAGGAAGCGGTGGAAATAACAGCGGAGCGCACTACAACAGCGACTGTAGGCAGCTCTAGAGCGGCGACGTCGACGACAACGTCGTCTACCACAATCACCAGCGCTACAGAGTCAGCACTTGAGGAGAAGGTTGGCGGCCGTCACGAGGGAAGCCGACGTACTCCAGAACTGGACCGTGACCAGGATATCTACTGTGTGCTGCCAGCGTCGAAGCTCGAACTTCAGCAGCGTTCGACGATGCAACAACTCGACAGGGAAATCGAGCAACGAATCCAGCGCTTTCAGAGCAACACTCTACCAAATCCCAAACGACGTCACGTCAAGAGCCCCGATGCTGGAGACGACGAGGGCATGCCTTCGGTGCATCCGATCCCGGCCAAACGAAACCTTCTCAAACTGAACACTTCCCAGCGGGAGGTCAACATCTACTCGACAAGTTCTCCGGCGATCGTCGATACGATCCCAGTGCCAAAGAACCGAAGCCGAAGCTTCACACAAGTTTTTCCTCACCGACCTCTGGCGCTGGCACCCGAACAAGCCGTCCTGGCGGAAGCCGACGAGCCCGAGGCGGTTCCTTTGCGGACGAAAGGAGCTTCGTTCGGTGTTCAAATCTACCCGGCGCCGGCTCCCCAACCTCGACCCCGTCGAAGCCCCGGTGGAGTGGACGCAGCGAGGAGAACTCCGTCTCCGTGTCTAGGGAACTCACAGGAAATCGGTATCGTTTCGATGAAGAAGGCCGTCATTGAGAAGGACTTGCGCGATAAATTGCCCAATGTCAGAAGGTTAGCGAGCAAATTCCGAGAACCTGTGCGTCCGGGAGACTATCAGAGCGCCACGTTGCCAGCGCCCTCTAGGCGTCGTCGAGAAGTCGGCCGGAAAGACGCTGTGGAACTTAGCAACCGTCTCAGTCATTTCGACAGTTACTCGTGACAACTTCGATCATGCTCGTAGCAGCCTCCATTCAGCCCTCGGAATACGCGTCGATCGTGATATTATCACCAACGCCGTCAACCCCCTGCTTAACGCCTGTCCCTCTGTCGAAGTAGTTCGAGAGTGAAGTTCCGGAAACAGGAAAGCTGACGAAGGAACCTGCTGGATGACGGCGACCATGCTTCCAAAATGTACAAACGTAAATAGAGCGGAGTTCAGTAGAAGATAAACACAGCCGATCCTAATTATTATGTCTGATACGAAGTCGACAGAGGTGATCGTCGGCGTGCGTTGAGGCATCGTTGGAACGAGAAAAAGAAGAGCATGAAGGAAAAAACCTTCGCTTCAACGAATATTTTGAGCTGCGTCGAAAAATATGAATAAAATGTCAATTTAGTCAAGAGACTCCTACGCTTTCTCATTCTCTGCTCATAGGGAGGAAGGGCATACAATACGATGCGAATCGTCGCTCGATCAATAGCACTGCTGTGTCAATGATTCGAGAGCTTCCAGATGGCGTTCGGATGCAGAATTCGTTCCGCGTGCTGAGTGAATTAATAATATCCGGGGTTTTTGGGGAACGCTTGAATAGAAAATCATTCCGCCACAGGCCTTCTAACGGAACATCATTTCTCCACTGAATTAAGGGAATCAGGTGGAAGCCCCGTCTGCCCCACAACAGAATTGATTGCCGTTGTCGTTTGTCCTCGTCGAGGAGTGGAATTGCGGCGCCGTGGCGCTCAAGCACGTCCCGATATTGACAGTGCAAACAGGAACACATGCTTCGAATTTGCGTCTGGTGTCTTCTTCAACCTCTTCGTCGTCCAAATGTCAGGCCGAAAATGGAAGATCTTGACAAGATCTTGACTGAATTGACATGGGAACAGAATGGCCGCGAGCGAGCAAAGTTCAAAACAGAAGCAGAACAAGAATGTTCGTCAAACGACCCTAAGCCCGAATTCGACTCCGAATTCTCCCTACAGATCGCTTCGAGGAAGTCGGCGACGTTGTGCGAGCGAAGCTCTTCCAAGCGAGCTCTCAGTTTTCTTCAGCTAGAGGGATATGGGAACGTAATTCATTCTTCCACTCGCGAACAACATCTTCTCAAGCGGAAGATGAATTGCCGACAGTGACAACGGTGGCTTTCAAGAAATGCAACGAGGAAAATCATCGCTAGGGATGGCCGCGGATGTGACGGCTCCATCGCGCACATTAGAATCTCATACAATAAACTGACGAACGGAGAAGCGAACGAGCGAGCACACTATCATCGATGCGTTCTCTTGCATCATGAAGGCCAGAAGAAGAAAAAAAAATGTTAATAGCCTCATAGCCGCCGCAAGTCTTCATCGACATTCTGTGCAAGACAAATTCTCCTAGTTCCGTAAGCAGCAGTCGCAGATGTAGCAAGCACGTTTAGTCGTTGGAGCGATAATTGCAAAAGTCGAGGGCCAAACTTTCACCAAGACCCGCCAAAACTTACTCTTTCCGGATATGATTCATCAGCAGGTCCATGTAGAGCGAGCTGAGTCAAAAACTGAGAAGGGTTATAAACTCGCTCCGGGTGAAAGCTAAGACGATCGTCCAGGAGGGAAGCGGAAAAGAGTAACAAAACGCGACTGAGCTGCCACTCGATAAAAGGAGTCCACCACCGAATCTGGGGAAAACACACTCTCGTTGTGCAACCCGTTTGTTTAGAGCTAATGATAGCTCGAGCTATCGACTCCCGTTAGTACCGCTGTCCCTCAACCACAATCGCAAAAGGCAGGAAAACCACGAAACCTAGCAGGCTGCATGACGTTCAAATCACTACTCGGTATCCCTGTGCTCTGTAGATTGTTTTGGACTCCCGTACCATGTCCGCCGTCAAATAGTCGAATGATCAGCAGAAACATGAAGCATTCGGTAGAGGAGCTCCTCTCGTTTGATCGTGAATCTCTCGCAACGGACTAGCGACGAGTGATCCGACTCGCAATGGTGAGGGAACGATCCGAATGAGGGCAGAGCTCAAACGATTAGGCTGGCACCGCGTCCGGAACCGCGAGGCGGGGCCGCGTAAACTACGCAGAATCGCTACGGGCCTTGGGCTCTTGTCGGTTATGTTATGCGGTCACTTTGCCGCGTTTTAACGCCATATAGATCGGAATCGCGATTTGAGTTCCACTTCATTTCGAAATAAGTTTGTTATATCAAATTAGAAAATATTGCTGGCGGTGGCACGACCACAGCGGGGCCGACTTCTTATCCTCATATCGTCAGCTGCGATCGATACACTTCGTCAGTCAGTCAGTCAGTGAGCCAGAGCTGGGATAATGATTCGGAGACGGAACAGCTATCATAGGAGCGATTTCAGAAATGATCCGCTCCGATCCTTATGTAAGCCGTTTGTTTCAACGTCGAGATCTTTTACGTTTGTTGTTACTTCAAGAAAGCTTGACAGTAAGTCTGCTTTGACTGTTCGGGCCATTGACGCTGCTTCCTTGGCCGCGAGAAGTTGAATCCCTCATGGATCCTCAGATCTGAAGTCAGTGTGGTAGATACGCCTGAGAAATGGTCATTCTAGGAATCGGCCGAGCTGTTCAAAGTGCCCTGAAGTTTGGCGTACGAGGGACTACTTTTTTAGCTAGAAACATTACTGGGACTTTTGCTCGTGCCCACGCATGTGAATCCCGATAGTTCTGCACGATGTTGCAACGTTCCGTCTGCTACGGAAAAATGCCAGATCTTGAAAATGCCATCGATGACTGTGAATTCTGGGCATCTTTATGGTTGTGGAATTAGTCCCTCATACGCCTGACTTTGGGGTGATCTAATGCTCTGTGTCCTTTCTTTCTTCTCGTTTTCACTTTTGGGCTCAGTTCGGATGACAAATTGCTGCTCAGAACGGCGAGGCCTTCAGTATCGCTCCCCGATCGCGGCACATACATATTCCAACACCTTACATAAGTTCTCTTCTCTCTCGATCCGGCTGCGGGACATTTTCATCGGCGAACTGCCGGGCATCAGTGGCCACCAGATAACGGCATGAGGAATTTGGCGGACGGTTGTCCTTCGTCGTTCCGGAATCCACTTCGGAATTCTCCTCCTCTTCTGAAGGGTCACTCCATCGGCTCTGTGGAGCACTGCAGGTCCGATGATTTCTGGAAGAGCCACTTTCAGCAGGAAAAACCAATAAGAAATGAAAAACAGATAAGACGGTCGAATCGAATCGCAACACGTACACCGCTGAAGCCGCCTGATATAGGAATTCCTCGCCGGACTTTCACTGGGCAGATGGGGATGCGATGGCATCTCGTCCGCTGGCTTCTTGTCGTTCTGAGGCTCCATTGTTCGACCGCGAATTACTTTGCGGTTCGTCTTGCAGTTTGAATAATCATCATCTCCCAACCCCGTTATGAGCTTTTGTTGTCGTCCTGTCGTACTCGTATGAGGAGGAACGCGCAGTGCAAGCGGTTTCCCGCCTTCTGAACAAACAATCGTAAGAATGAAGCTGGAATGGAACCCAACGCCTGATCAATCAATCTTTAAGACATTCGCTGCTGACTTTCGCTCACGAGACAATAGCGTTGAAGTCAGGTACTTCATCTACGGTCACCTGTCCCAGTACCGAGATTAACGAGAGAAAGCAGCGCAACCAGGTATGAATTAAGTCGATCGAAGGGTCTGAGACAGTAAATATCGACTTGAATCAAGACGATACTTTCGTCCGAAGCGGTGACTTGCGTTCTTATCCACGGCCCGAGAAGTAGATGCATCTCTCTACGAGCCAATCCATCTGAGCCGTTCGCTTCTCCCTCCAGAAGATTCTTTCAGCTTTCTTCTCCAGATACGATAATCACGTCTGCTGCCGCGGTCATTGTTCACCCCAGTCTATACGATCGCTTTGCTTTCGGCTGAAAGAAGCAAAAATTGTCGGCTTACACGAATTCCACGAGCTGCAGCATTATGGATACCTCCTCATTCTCTCTCGATGATGCTCGTTTAATTCATCATCCGATACGAGTCCCGCTCTCATCTCATCCACAAACCGTAAGCTACCTCACGAACTCGATGTAAGGACGGAACGCGTTTCGGAACGCTCGATTTATCCGCTTGATCCAGATAGAACGATATGCGCCTCTCCTCCTCGGCGAGTTCCTCTCGGAGCGAATGTCTCTTGGATGGTTCCTCATTTTTGTGCCGTAACCCCTACTGGGCTTCTCTACTTCGACGGCCAAGGCGAGACTGCGTCGAGCTGATTTGATTTCCACAGCCCGATGCGCCCTCTCATATTTTTAGGATTTCGACTTTCCGTAGCCTCCGGCAGAGTGGGAACGATACGTGAACGGGTACGAACCAGCGGACAAAATGGAATGATAAAGATTGAGATAGAAAATACGAACGCGGCCGAAATCGCCAAAAAGATATATGGAGTTGTCCTGCTCGGAGTGAATACGTAATTAACGATGTAGCGATGTATTTCGGTCATTCTCAAGAAAATCCCCACCTGTGTAAACTCAAGTAGAAGGCGAGGCAATACGAGAAATTCTGTCGGTGGTGCTGTTGACCGGCGCGGTATTTAACGGAGAACGGCCGTAAGCTTCGTCTTCTGCCGTCTTCGTCCTCTTCTTTTTCGTTTTCTGGTTCGTCCTGACGTAACCGTTCATACTTCAGACGTCGCCAACTGAGTTTCATTGCTTCTGACTACGACGGCAACAACAACGACGTCGAGCGACGTCGAGGCATTTCAGCAGCTTCATCCGAAGCTGGCGCGATGGTGGCTGCTTCAGACAATGGCCCCATATCAAACTAACCTTTCACCCGCAATTGGAGCGCTATTTTTCTTTTGGCTTGCAGCATGTATTTATCCGGATAAAAGGTTGCATACCAACCAATGAGCTGGTCACTGAGCCCGCGAGACAACCTTCCAGACTGTCGGATCTTCAGACGAACCGCCCGACGACCTCCCGGCTGAATTCCGAACGGGATCGAAGTTGGCGCTGCACTCAACTATTACCTGGCAGAAGATGCGGGTTCTAATCCTTCGCTTCTGGAATGCCGGTTCTCATCGATTCGGAGGAATCGAATCTAGTTCCTCAGCTCGAGCCAATCCGAGGGTCGGGGCTTCGGGAGCCTCCAAATACGCAACGTGATCTCCTGGACCTCAGGAGCTCAAACCTTTCGAAGCCTGGACTCTTCAGCTGGGAGATCCGATCCCAGTTCATTTCTTTCATGTGAGATTGACCCTCACTTCGCTTCCGGCTTGCCTTTCGTCCTAGGTCCCGAGAAGGAGGCCCCAACCGCGTTAAGTCTTCTGATCCGCTTTCTCTACGTTTCCGAAGAACGATCGTATCCGAGGCCCTCCCTAAAACACCGATTCTATCTGGTCAGAAAAGCTACAGAAAAACAATCGTCGATCGCTTTTCACCGCCAGATACTTCCTTGAATCATGATCCGTCATATGTTGTGCACCGATTGAATTCTTGGATCTGGATCTTGATCTTCTTGAGCTTGATTTATGTTTAGCTATATATATTCAAAGGGGATCATCGCGAAGCTATCTAATGATTGTCGTTTTCGTCTTGCTTCGAGCGTCGATCCATTCCCTGCGCCGCAGACTCACGTGGATACATCGAGATACTGGCAATATCTTCTTCTTTTGCTTTGTGGATATCAATCAGCTGAGGGGAAAACAGAATCAGAGCATTTCAACAGCTGTCGGGATTCTCCTCAAATCGGATTCACCCTCATTCTTCTCTCTGCTTCACGGAATTATCCTTAAGGAGATGTCAGACCCCTACCCGCGTTTCGTCCATCAGGTGGAATGGAACTGTTTCAAACTTCCACATGGAAAAGATCAGCCAATGCTATCGGTGCCAGAACTCAGATCATTGACACTTGCTGGCGGCGCATTCAGCAGTGACAATAGCAAGATCACCGTACGTATACGTGAAGAAAGTATCTTTTCACTTTCTTGATCGACGAGTTCGCCCTCTCCATGAGAGCATTGGGAAGGACATGGAGAAGGAATGAGCGAAAGGCATGATCTCTTTTTTTGGAGGTGGTAAACGACGTCAAACCGGGACGCGTCGAAGCTACCAACTAAGAAGGCGGAGAGCCGTCCGACAGGCAGTCAGGCAACCAAGCACTGGAACGTGACTGGAATCAGGAACGAATTAAACAGCCCCCTACGGAAAGAGTCGATTCTTCGCTCGCAATCTTTCAGTCAGAATACCTCTTGAAGAGCTTCGACAACATCTCGGATTTTTCCCGGACTCCGCTCGCAGCTCGACGAGAACATATATTATCGCCAACTCTGCATTTGCCTCCGTTGGAGGGCCGCGCTGTCGAAACAAGAAAAATTACCGATCGCCGTCCGACCTGAACATGGCAGCGCCAATACGAAAATGGGATCTACCCGCTTGATTTGTGAACTCTAATCGCTCACTTTGGCTCATATTCATTCCTGTGATTTGAAAACGAACATCATCGATGCTTGCTATAGTTCGCCAATCGATAGTTTGGTGCGATAAGCGGAAATCCGCGTTGTGTTGAACGCTTTGGCCGCAGTTCCTTCATGCAGACTGATTCCGCGACGGACGTCCACTTTCGGGGGGCTGGTGTAGACAACGACAAACACCGGTGAACCAGAGATACCAAAAGCGAATTCACCCTCCTATTCATCTCTGAAAAAAAAATGAACGACCCGATCGATGAGGCACGATAACCGGATTACGTGGCGGCGACGGTGGTGGTGGTGTTGTTGACGATGGCGGTGGTGCTGCACTGCAAGGCCATGAACGCGGGCGCCAGAAATTCCAGATCGCTCGCTTTGATCGAAACGCCCAGAACCAAAAGTCGTCCGTGTTCGTGCCTGAATCAGCTGCGAGTCGAGTTCCGGCTATTGACTCGTCGAGTCGTTGTCTGCCTGACAGGATGACTGAGGTATAGAATCGGATCCAGCCGCAGAATCCCTGCAGCCCGGGATAGGGAAGCGTGGCGAAATTCCAATCGGGACATCGCTTGATTGTGATCCCATTAACACTAGTCTGTACTTGATTCATTGTCATCGAACGAGGGTGCGACTATGTATCGTAGCTGTAGAGCCATTTGTCGAATCGAGAGCCTGTCAGGAATCAGGAGCTCTCTAGGTGGTCGTTTCACCAAGGTTCTGGTGAGCTCCTCATGGAGGCGGACCGAAGTGGAATGCTTGATTCAGGGTGACGCGATTGAATCTTCGTGATATCGCCTCCGCGAGAGATTACAAAAATGTTGATAGGTTCTCGAATGCAGAAGGCTAACAGAATGATGCGGAATCACAGGGAGGGTTGCAATCTTTGGAAACGCTCGCCGCCGGAGCAAACGCCGGAAACGTATATGACAGTATCAGCAAAACGAAAGGTATAACGAGAGACCGAGTCTGATGGATTCGAGCTGATAAATTCTTCCGCCCTTTGATCAGCTGGATCTGCGGAGGCTTCGCGCACCGCCGAAGCGGAATAACCGCGCGCATCGTTAATCATCAACGGCTAGTTAGCCTTGTGGCCACCATTTGGAGCGGGTTACATTTTGTGCTGTTCACGATGGCTCTTAGCGGACACGTCAACCGGTTTTCTGAACTTGACTGACCCTCGAGTCAATTGGTCCAGAAATGTCGATGTCTTATTCGACTACCATTCCATGATTTCGCCGTGAGGCCTAGATGCAGAACAGCTTGAGAAAGCGAGCCGTGAGCAGCCGCTGAACTGACGGTACTTGGTCTTGAGAGAGCATCACCAGGACGGGGATCCAAATGATCTATGAGCATCTGCAGGCTCACTCAGGAAGACTCAAAGGTCGCTGTGACTCGGACGCTGTGCCCGGTTCCTCCCGAGGGTAGTGTTCTCGAATATACATTTCTTTGTTGACAGATTGCGCGGACCGACAGCCCGCCCAAGCAGCGGCAGAATCGTGAGCTTTCACGTTCACTTAACCTTCGAGTAAATATCGGAACTTTCAACAGACACACCCGAAGATCTGCGCCGGGCTCAGCGAACATCTGATTCTCTACTCCACATGACCCTCCACGGATTCCGTTCATAGAAGAGCTTTGAGTGATCAATTTTTAAAGGAAAGTCTCCTAGTGTCTTACTGACTGGGTCCGTGACGGGGTCCCGCCCGCAGTGAAGACAATCCCGTAAGTCTTGGAATTCTCTATGAGGAGCGCCAGAAGTCAAAGCTCTGATTCAGAGGGACGCCGACAGTCAGAGACCTGATCCTCACAGTATCGTCACCGGTTTTAGAGTTCACTCTGGTGGAGGTTGAGACGCTGCTCGCGGAAGATGGAGAGCGATTATGTCATTGTGGACTCCGGTGCCAATCTTGCGAATAAGAAGTTCCAGAGGGACCTCGACCAAGTTCTAGATCGTGCTCTAAGTTCCGGAGTGAAGAAGCTTGTCGTGCTGAGCAGTTCTGAGAGATCTGCCCGTGATGCGCTACGATTGACCAGGTAAGAAATGACCTCTGGGATCAACAGCTGATGTTGACGACCAGAGGATTCTTGCTCCCGAGGGAGTTGCTTCTTCGTGTAGCCGAAGAGTTGGGCTATGACGCGGAGGTGTGAGAGTCCATCGTATTTCATGGAAGCTCAGCAGAAGCTCAACGAGTGGAATCTTTGAAAGTTGAGGTGGAGTTTGTCGGTGATTTGATTCCTTGTTATCTACCGCTATGAGCGACCCACTTCTGATTGAAACACGGCGGGACTTTTTATTGCTGAATAAGAGACAATGGCTGCAACTTCAGTCACCACGACTCAATGCTCAACGGCAGTTGTGGTGCTTCCCCTTGAATTGGCGAGAGTTGGGCATGCGCTTGGCGATTCGACTATGAGTTGGGAACTCTTTTGAGCTCAATGGCATGACAACTGATCGCAAACCTTCTGAGAGACTGTTATACGTCACACACTACATCTACGGGGACCACATTCGCCATGCCTCGATATTCCTGGGGTAGTAGTTGCCGGGCTGAGTAGAAGATACGTGTCTGGCCGACCGATTCGATGGTGGTTTCTTATACTGCTTGAAGGAGGAATCGCACTCGAGATAATATTCGAGAGTTGAGAGAGACAGCCATTGGGAGTCAGAATCTCGTAGAGCGTCGCAGACAGCAGCGAGTCGCCAAAATGAGCTCTGAATATGAGACTTCATCGTGAACCTCAGAGCTCGAACCGGCCCTGGTGGAACTAGCGAAAATAGCTTAAGCGAGGAAACCTTTGAGATGATCAACTGCGAAAACGGTCATCCGGCATGACTTCGCGAACGAATGGAAGAATTTCCTCATAGCTCCGGACAGCCACGCTCCAGCTCGACGAATGCTATCTCTTTATTCCATGTACATAGGCTCCGAGGTCTATGTGGCCATATTGTGTGAATATGGTGGCATCTCGGCAATGGAAGCGGGATACCTATCGGCATTCCCGCAGCATTTCAGATGCGACAGAAACACTGGTCTTGAGCTATCTTGAACACTGTCCAACAACCACCTCCGGTGCCTCATAACGAATTAAATGTCGTGAGCGTCATACAGGCGAATGAGGATTTCCTTTTCGGAGTGCTTCTCTCGTCGCGCTGTTGACACAAGAGAGTCATGGTTGGTTCCCTCTAAGACAATGCTTAGTGGTGCCGCGCACGGAGCATTTGCTGGCTTGCTCAATGAAGCGCGATTCCCTATTTTCAGCCGGCTCTCCAAAAGTCTTACAACGAATCTGAACCGTGTAATATCACCTCTGTCTGGAAGGAATCAAAAAACACATTTCGGCGGTCCGACTTAGCCGGGTGACGTCGGCCAAGTTACGTTCTTGCAATTACGATACATACTTCGGGACTCGCACAAGGAAGGGACCCAGGATGTCATTCAAATCCTGTATCAATCCCGATGCAGAAAAAGGTCAAGAGGCCCGATACGCTCAGATCGAAGGCAGAAATCCATCGTAACGGAGCATGGGAATCGGTCGAATGGTAGTCCGTATACCGGATCGTACCGGAGGTAGGAGCTGGATTTGTTCCCACCTGTAGCTTTCATCTCCTAGCAGGCTGGTAACGTAAGGGACATATCGAATACTCCCTTCCGAGTTGAGCGTGATCATAGTCATGATCATGAATATGATCATAATCGCTGATTCGACGCAATACTCGCGTATAGTACTCGGAGACACTCCGAAGCATCAGAAGGAGCAGTTATCCGAGGGAGGGGTGAAAGTAGTCGTTGCGATTCCTTGGATACAGAACGAGAGTCGTGGAAGATCCAGTTAGCCACCCACCTGGAAGGCCTTGTCGCACAAAAGGACGGGAATGAGTCATAACCTCCCGTCGTCGGAGATGGGACGAAGAGAATCGCGATCTCTGAACAAAAGTCCGAGATCAATGATTTTGGCGGTTTGAGCAGGAGTGGTATCATGGAGGTACAGCTAACAACTCGATTTATTGAACTTCTGTGGAAACACTTGAATCATCATATTCCCTTCTCGAGCATACCTTCGTGAGTCCGCTCGTTGCCGAAGAATGTTGTCGTTGAAAATCCTTGTCATCTTCACAGCTTCTTGCATTTGCAGACTTTATCCGGGAACGCTGTTCTGTGCATCGGGAATCCACCCTCTTGAAACGCAATCTTGGGGAGACGAAACCAAGGTGACGTTCGAAGAGCTTCTCCCAAAAGCCGAATGCGTTGCAGTTGGTAAGAAGAGTTTTCACGACGGTTCATATGATATAGTAAAAAGTGAAATTTCATTCTTCCTCTCTTGAATACATTTCTTTCGAATTTGCACTTGTGTGTTGAAACTCCTCGTCAGAAACGATATGCGGCACTTGTAATGAGTGACTGCGTACGGCCCCCTGACCCTCTACTTTCTGCCGCTGCATAGATATTGGTCGTAGAAAATGAGCTATCTGTCTGGGCTCCGCTCGAAAATGTCGACGCTTGCCCATTTTTGAACTCTTGATCATTGCCCGGAAGGCCTGTGGCACTCTTTGTGAATCGAACAAAGCTTTATTTATCCGCACGCTCAAATATTTACTCAGACTTCACTACAACTTTCGTTGTACTCCTATACTTTTCACCCAAACACTGATTGCCGGCATGGGCAGTCAAATGCGTCGGCCCAATTTACATTACGATCGACATTTCGGTGATTTCCGTCGATTGGGCCGAAGAATATATGATGTCAATGTTGAGTTCCGGAAGTGCTCTGACTGTTCGACGCTTGGGCATCCGAACGAATCTTCGTTGACATCTCCATTTCAGAAAAGTTTGTCAGGGGAAGCCGCACGTTTCGAGGGCTATTGGATGGAGAATTGCGGGAGGAGAAAAGATTCGAACTTCCGAACGATTTTTGTGAGATGAGATTTTTTTATTCACTCCTCAACACCATCGCGACAGACACTCCTGTTTCCGACGCAATTTTGTCTCGTACACTGTCGTCGTCTCGATCACTCGTGCCGGAGTCACCAGGGATTCGATTGTTAACGTTAATGAAGGAACTCCATCTTAAGTTCCTGGCCAGAACCACCCAGGAGGGGTGTACTGTGACATATGGCATCTGTTCGACCGAACCAGAGGCATTCGTGGCCGGAGAAGTGTTCGGATAGCAAGCCTAAGGACATAAAGATCGAGCACCCACAGTCTTCCATGCGAGTCCAAAGAAGGAGAACGCAGCTACGGCGAAGAATATCCTGCGAAACATACAGACATCGGTTCAATTTGAGGAATGAGAGCGAGCCTATCGAGCTGCGGATCGTAGCAAAAAGTCTCATCTGGTATCAGACATCGGCTGGCTACGCTGCTGTTTTTATTGGAGGGATGCGAGCGACGGACAATATGTGGCTGGTTTGTGGCGGGAAATTTCTTCGGGACAAAGTCAACTCGCGGGAGTGGGCGCTCTTGTCATCAGATGAACGAAGTTGAATGCCTTACGAAAGTTAGAATCCCGTGTGTGTACAGGGAAAAATAGACTGAGAAAATTCTCAGAGCCGGTGGCATCATCCGCGGCTGCAATCGGACAGCGTTTCAACTAAATATGGAAGCGAAGGACATCGTGAAAATTGGGATGACAACGCGGCTTCGTGATGCTGTTTTTTCCGTACTTTCGCATCCGGGCTCTTCAATGTCAGGTTCGAAGATCTGTGATGGTGTGTTCTCTCGTTTCTACCATCCCGGTGTTGCGATGACATGATAGCATATAGGGTAGATTGCCGTTTGATGGGAACTCTTCCCTCGCTGTAATCGAGTCGCAGGTGGCGTTCGTTGGTGACATGCTTCGTTGCAAACCTAAGAGATGGGTCATTTGACGAAATTATTCAGCTAACGACGGAGACATCTAATACGGAGGATGATGATGGAGGGACCTTTTGACTTTCAGGAGCCTGTGGTTTGGACTTGACTAAGCTCGAGGTTTCGTCTCTGAAGCAGCAGATGGCCTGTTTGGAAGCCCAGTTGGAGATAGCGAAAAAATTCTCAAAACCAGTTGTGGTCTTCGAGAAAGCGGGAGCTTCCGAGCTTCTCCCTGTCTTGAAAGCCTATCCCGATCTACAAGTGATAATTCACGGCTTCGCGGGATCTGCCGATCAGGCGAAAGAGTACCTGGACAAAGGGTTAGTCATCGGATGATGTTTCAGTCAGCGCAACTCCCTCGGTCTGTCTCGCTCCCTTTTCTCTGTTGTCCTCGGCATAATATTGCCGACCCGCTAGAAGCCTGACAAGTCTGGGAACAGTTGCTCGCAGGCTCATAAAGTGAGACAAGAATATGAAAATGAGTGAATGATCAGGTAGAGAGATCCGGCCAAGAATACACGAACGGACGATGAAACAAAGAGAGAACCTGAGAGGACACTCATAAACATTGGATCCGATGAAAGCGTGAAGACCACGAGAGCATTCTTCCGCGCACACGTAGCGGGCGGGCCGCCACTTGCTTCTGGGCAGACCAACTGGCGACTGAGTGACCGTTGCCGCAACCCTGGATTCCTACAAGTCATTCGCAGACTAAGCAAACACATACGCGCTCACGGGACGATGGTGGGTCCGCCGCGTGAGTGGGAACGCACATAAGAACGGATTGACGTTTCCCTCTTGAGATACGAACAAAAGAGAGTTCAAGGTCACAGTATTCAAAGAACGAGAAAGCCTTCTCTGGAGAGAAGAAATCGAACCGAGCAGTGCCGGAAACGCGGAGTTCTGACAGGAGTCTTCAACTGAGCCGTCACTCCGTAGTGTCGCAAGAATCCGACAGAAAACTTTTCGCGTGAGGCTGGAATGCTTTTTCGGTCGGCGTTTGGGCGTTCCCTTCGCCGGTTTCACAATCAACGACCGACCGGCGGTTGTGGCGACGACGATTCCTTCCCGAAGACACGTGGACGGATAGACAGACTTGAAGGAAGGCAGGGAGTGAGGGTGTGCAGGATGCCGCAGTTGTGGGTGTCAAGGGTTCAGTAAACACGTGTAGGGTTCTAGGGTTTTGTTTCGATAGATTGTAGTCCCTGACTTGTTCGAAATGCTGGTTGTTGCCGATGTCGTCGCTGCGGCTGTCGTCGTGTCTGGCAAGCGATTGTTATTTGTTGCTGAAGTGATTGAGGCGGCGTTGGGAGACATCACCCTGTTCATTTGCTGTTTCGCCGCTTTGTTCCGAAGGTCACACCGTACTTGTGAACATTAACAAACACACCACCGTCAAGAGAATGGGAGCTCGGATGACCATTGGATTGATGGCATAGCTCATGATACGAACGGCTGGGGCGTTCTCACCATACATCGCTCGAGGGAATCGCTCGATCAATACATTCTTTTTTCGGCGGCGATCAAAACAGATTCCGCACCAGAGGAGATTTCTTCGGGAATAGTTTCGACGACGGATACTTCAATCAGCCGAGGCAGATGCTTCTCAACCGTTGCGCCGCGCTGAGCTCGGATTAATGGAACTCGTCTGTCCTTCCAGGTACTTCCTCTCGATCACCGGCGCTCTGTGGAAGCAAAAGGAAGAGTTCCATCAACTGATCCGCGATCCGTCGGTTCAAGAGAAACTGTTGTTGGCCTCGGACGCTCCGTTCCTCTTCCCCAACGCTAAAAGCAAACTTAAGAAGAGCCAAGAGGACGAAAAAACTGACATGTTCTCCGAGGCTTCTGAATCCCTCGTTCGCCGATACTGCAGCTTCCAACGTAACGAGCCTTGCAGCCTGGGACTGACCTGCGAGCNCGCTCTAGATACTGGAGTGTGACCTTGTTGGAGAGCCTTCCTTCAAAACTTTCCGATCCCCTGTCCGGTACTACATGGAAACTGACCATTGTTTATCCTCTCAGATCCGTGGTGACGACCCAGCGCATGGCTGTCTTGAAACGACAAGTGCAATCTCTCACGATGCACCAAGAGAAACTAGAGACCGAGCTCCAGCAGATCGAGGAGAAGTTCGGTGCCAAGAAAAAAAAGTTTATGGAGGCGAGCGAGGCTTTCAACAACGAACTCAAGAAGGTACCAATAATTCGAGTCCAGAGCAATTTCGCAAAATCGACCCGGTACGAAATTCGCCGACATCATCTTCCGAGGAGCTGTTCTGATTTTATCATAAATGTTCTCCACAGCGTACTGTCAAAGCTGTCGATCAGGAAGCCTATCAGAAAATGGTGGACAAAGCCTTGGAAACGCTGAAAGAGAAGCAGAAAGAAGACGCTGCACGTGCTGAAGAGCAAGCAAAGCAGGCTGAGCTCGACAAAGAACGAGAAGCAAAGGAACGCGCCGAAAAGGGTACGAATTCTCCTCATGGAAGATCGATGCATGGGAGTAATCAGGACGAGATGATGTCCATTCCCCAAGCATGTCGATAACCTTATGCACCAAACTCCGTCGCGGAAGGAGCGTCCGTTCTCGATGCAGCTTCGTGTTTTGAAACGTTCGCATACTTGGCTGTTCATTAGCTAGTCAATCAGATGGGATATCGAATAATCACTTGTACAGAATACTCCCACAATGATCAAGTTTTGTCATTCTGTCGTTTGAGTCAAAGAAATTATTCAAGCGTCGCAATGTATCTATGCTGAGTACAGGGACAGTAGACCCGTGGTTTCGCTCCCCGCTTGTTAGAAGGAGGTCAATAATGGTTGTCGGGAGTATCAGTTGATTAAGCTCGCTTGTGTAATAACCCTAATAATCATTACAATGTATTTGCATGTGGTTGGTTGAGAGTTGATTTATGAGAAACTGCAGAACGCACATTTAGTCGTTCTCTGACGGAGGTAAGCACGCACCCTCAATGTAGTGAATCATGCTCTCGGATTCTGCCTCGATCACTGATTCCATGATTTCCGATTGTTTCAGAATCGGCAGCAGCAGCAGCCGCAGCCGTGGCGCAAGCTGAGAAGGAGAAAGAAAAAACAAATGAAACTCCTCAGACGGAAACTGCTGCAGCTGAAAGTGAAGGGACCGCAGAACAACGCCCTGAGAATACTGAAACTGAACGAAATGCTCCGACTCCCTCCGGGACTGAGACATCTCCGGAAGCACCTCGAACGGTAACTTCATCTCTCCCCGCATCCCGGCATGTCCGTGGCCTCGAAGCCTAAATTCTCGATTCCAACGATTGTCAATTCACAGGAAAAACCTGCAGCTACCGTCTCGACACAGTCTGCTCTGCAATCTCAATCGCCTCCGGCTGCATCAGCTGAAGCCGCGTCCGCTGAGCAACCCCCAACGAGTCAAGCTTCTCAGCAATCGGCCCCAGTTCCCCCGCAAGCTCAAGCTACATTCGGTCATGCAGCTCCCGGACAACATCAGCCTTCCCCGCAGGCACCTCACCTGGTGCAATATCAGCAAGCGGCTGTACCCGGGCATCCTCAAGGCCACCCTGGAATCCCTCAAGGCCATCCTGGTTTTCCGCATTATGTTCAGGGGCAGGCTGCGGGTGGAATGCCTGTTCAAGGTACACCAGGCGCTCCAGGACAACCCCAGGCTCATCAAATAGGGATCCCTGTGGCCCAGGGCGTTGTTCAGATTCCTCATCCCGGTTTGATGCCAACAACGCATACTGGCGTGGTTCAAGCAGTGCCCGTACTCCCTGGCGTTATAACCAACCCCCGGAATCAACCAGGTACTTTACAATCCTTGCAACCGCACCAGGGACCTGTGCCGTCTCCACAAAGCCACGTCGGAGGAGCGCAGCCTCCGCAGGGCCATCCGGCAATCCATGGCCCACAACAAAATCATCCTGGAACAGCGCCTTCGCCTCAGGCTCCCACTGCGTCCCCATCTCAGGGTCCTGCGCCTGCATCTGCTCAGCCACCGCCGCAGAACTCCGCCCCTGCTGCACCGCCTCAGGGACATCCCGGGAACGCTTTGCCGCCAGGACATCCGGCTAATGCACCATCGCAAGGACATCAAGGGACGACTCAGGGCCATCCAGGCAGCGCACCAGCATCGGGGCACCCAGGCTCCACTGCTCATCCGCATGACCATCCAGGAAGTGGGTTACCCCCTCAAGGACCTGTGGGGGCTCCTCCACATCCAGGGGTGGTGCAGCAAGCTCAGGGTCATCTGGGAACCATGCAATCATCGCAAAGCCACCCCGGTACTACGCCATTATCGCAGAGTCATCCGGGGGTCGTTCAGCATTCGCAGAGTCACCAAGCACCCACGCCATCTCAGCCGCCTCCTGGTAGCATGCCGTCTCACCAAGCTCACCAAGGGCAAATGCCTCAACATCAGACCCACCCAGGAGCGATTTCCCAGACCCACCCGGGAGTGATGCAGGTTACTCAAGGACATCCGGGAACGCTTCAAGGACATCAGGGCGCCCTGCAGTCTTCTCAGACTCATCCAGGTGTTCTGCAAGCTCCCCAAAGTCATTTGACAACGGGTCCACCACACGGTCATCCCGGTGCTCATCCGCAGCAGCACCCTCAAGGACACCTCGGCGCGCCCACAAGCCATCAGGGTCATCCAGGCCCAGGCTCATCGTCTCAATCTCATCCTGGTCCCGTTCAATCTCCGCAGAGTCATCCGGTCGCGGGAGCACCTCCTCCGCCTCCTCAAGGACATATCAGTGCGCCCCCCGTTGGCCAAGGGAGCAGTCCTTCTCCTCAGAGTCATCAAGGAGCTATTCCCGCACCGACGCAAGCTCATCATCCTGGTCTGCCGCATCCATCCGGAGCTCCTCCTTCCGGACATCATGGCGCTTTCACCGCCCATCCGGGACACCCCGGCGCCATGCATCAGGCTCAGCAACACCCGAGCGCGGCACCCTCTCCCCAGAGTCATCCTGGTCCCGCACCGTCACCTCAGTCGCAACCTGCACCGTCTCCCTCGCCACAGGCGCATCCCGGCACAGCGCCATCTCCACAAGCCCATCCCGGCTCGGCACCGTCGCCTCAAACGCATCCTGTGCAGCCCCCACAAAATCATCCCGGAGTGATTGCGCATTCCCAAGGTCACCAAGCTGCGAGTTCTCAAGGTCCGCCACAGGCCCAGTCCCCTCAGACTCAGCAGGGTTCCGTACCATCGTCCCAAGGCCATCCTGGGGCGCATCAAGTACCTCAAGGTCATCCAGGAATCGGGGCGCCTCCGCAAAGCCATGCGGGCTCCAACCCCACGCCCCAGACCCATCCTCAGATTCAGAGCCATCCAGGAGCACCGCCCCCGCCGCAGGGACACGCTGGAGGACCGCCGCTTCATCACATGCAGGGAGGATTGCCGCCTCACCTTCAAGGGCATCCACAACAGCATATGCAGCCCCCGTATCATCAAGGCTATCCACCTCATATGCCTCCCCATCACCAATACGGTCCTCCGCCCGGTGCCATGATGCACTCGCCGTACGGTCCATATGCGCATCAAATGCACTCAATGCAGGGTCCTCCTCATCCTGGGATGACACACCACATGCAACCCCATCCACAAATGCATCCCGGTGGCATGCCGCAGATGCCGCCTCAAGGTGTTCCTCCGCAACACGCACAGCAGCAGCAACATCAGCAGCAGCAACATCAGCAGCAGCAGCAGCAACATCAACAACAGCAGCACCAACAACAGCAGCATCAACAGCAGCAGCAGCAACAACAACAACAGCAGCAGCAGCAGCACCAACAACAGCAGCAGCACCAACAACAGCAGCAACAGCAACTTCAGCAGCACCAACAACAACAACCACAGCAGCACCAACAACAACAACAACCACAGCAGCATCAGCAACAACAACAACCACAGCAGCATCAGCAACAACAACAACCACAGCAGCATTCGCAGCCAGGATCTCAGACTGGACCTGCCTCGACAGAAAACCAAACGGCCCCTCCTTCGGGTCAAGCCGATTAGGATAAGTAAAAAAAGTTGCGCTCTTATTGTTTTAAATTATTCAACTCCATAGATGGTTTGAACAGAAAACGTCGGGCATCAGGCGTTTGAAACATTGATAGCAACGATGCTTAGAAAATATGTAGGTATACCTCCTTCATACTTGTGGATTCCGCTGACATTTTATTGGACCTCGCTGAATTAGTTATGACCCATAAAGGCTAATCTATGATCCCTCCATGACATCTATCTTCTCTTCGGAACAATCATTGTAATGAAAGGCAGTTAAACTCATGCAAGTGATCAAGCCCATTGGAAGGGTTGTTTCGGCATGCTATAGCTCGACTGATCAGGGGCAGATGATGGAGGATTAATTCCTATTCCTGCCTATCAGTGAAACATTACCTAGCTCAGGCACGCACAGTCCGTGTATCCTAGGAGGAATTCAGAGATCAAATTCTTCATTTTACTAGGTTGTCCGGGCCTGCGATCACCTACATCACTGAATTGATCGCCCGTGAACCCCACTCGTTTTGTTCGCAGATTCACGACACCTACAACGGTGCGTTGGGATTGGTGACGAAATAACTCTCCACATATATTCGACAGAGCGGACAGCGATCCTGAATATGAGGCATGCAGTTCGGACACATACATGAGTGTCTACAGGGCAACAGGGTGAAAGTCGCTGGCGCGTCCATACAAATCACACATCGGCTCTCATTGAATATTGGTCTCAAGGCAAGCATGGAGCCGGATTCAGACTTCAGATATTGTTTCAGAAGAGTCGTCTTCAAGCTGCACCCATAGAGGTGAAATATGGAGTAGAGCAGCGAATCGGCTCCAGGTGCGCTGATTACAGTCACAAGATGATAATGAGTTCGCGGCTGATCTCCCAATTGGCAGTCCATGACGGTCAGGCGTAGACGATGGCCACCTATGTGTCCCAACGAGTGCTCGTCTCTAAACTGGTGAGGCGGCTCGCCGTCGCTCCACGGGAAATCCTAGCAAGGGTTGCGAGTATTACGAAAGCAATCACGAAAACATGTTTAACTGGGATACTCAGCTCTCCAAAGAAAATCGTGAACCTCTCTGTTTTCGGCTGAACCTCTCAGCCAGCCCTCAGGAGTGTCCCGGATTCACCTTTCGGTATTGCTTCAGTAACACTCCCTATCGCCTCGCAAATCCCATTGCGGGCGGTGGGCTTGGGTCTTAAGATGGTTCAGATTTAATTCTGATATAAATTAAATCCTCTTTTTACCACATAAGAAATTTGTTGTCCCGGCCGGGGATCGAACCCGCGATTGCTAGCTTAGCGTGGCACCCAAGGCGTTGGTTTATGCCACACGGCCAACGAGCCGGAACCTGCAGAAGCCGAATGCACATTCCTTCAAGAACGTACCTTGATGCTGACGCCCCAGTAGGCGACAACTTCACAGTGCTCCAGGTGACTCCGAATGTCGAGCTCCACAGTTCCGTTGCCCAAGTCCTTTATGTCATACACAGATGCTGGTGCCGAAAAGCTCTGAACAGGAGTCTCTAGAATAGGCTTCTTCACACGGACCACTGATGATCCTCCGATTCCAGCTGTTTCCATTGATCTCAGCATTAGAAACAGCAAGTTTATTGTGATAAACAATCCTACGAGTGGGAGCGTCAACTCAACGAGGTCGTAAGTCCAAGTCCAGATCATCACGCAACTGGAAAGCAGACGTCGTCGATTGAGTCATCAGAAATCGATTCAATCCTATGCAGGCACTCCAACGAGCTCCGAGGAGAAGTCGAGATCCTGAGAAGCAGGAAGCGAACACTTCGCGCGACCTCCAGGGTTGGCAGATCCAACTCGTCGACTTCCTTCCACCACTCACAGCGATATCTTAAGGACAGGAAGCGGAAGTGAGTTGACACTGCTCGTTCTCAGGAAATATGCCCCCCATGAACCTCCGTTATTGATTCGCGGTTATCAATTCCAGGCATCTTCCCATCGAGATCAGAACGAAGTTCGAACGAGCCACGGTGGTATCGATCCGATCGAGGGATCGATGAAGCACCTCAGAGAGAGGTCATTCCCCCAACAGGGAAAAGCAGGGAATTTACTCTGATAGTGACCGTCGGATCTTCCCAACGACATTGGATGGCGACTTCAAGCGGAGCTCGAATTCAGATTGATGGGAGAGCTGCCTACCTTGAGGGCGTGAAACCCAACACTCAGAGCTATCTCAGCGAATCCACACTTATCAGCGGGTACCAGCTGCTTTCCTAAGCGCTGTTCAGACATGGGTCTCCTGTATAGCAAGACGTAGACGATGACTGACCGCTTGCTCTCTGTTTTCAGGCGAAAATTATCGTTGTACAAGCGGAGTCTAGCCGATAGCGAAGGCTCTGAGGGCTCGCGATCAGCTGTTTCGACGTCGCAGATGGGTTAGACGCGCGGAAATTCGAATTCAGTTAGCTCGGATTTCCTCATCGAAGGCTTGCTTCGGAGCGACCTCAATAGGATTGCTCACAAATGGAGAATACAGGATTGACGATATCACTTGACGGCGCGAATCAGATGAGGCTCCATCCTGTACTCGGGCCACCGCTACGAAACAGGGGGGACCTTTTTGAGGGAGGGAGGATTCCGTTCCGACTCACTTCGATTGACAAATGTCTCATTTCATGCATGCGAAATCACACGCCACTCAGTCATGGTAGCCCTCCGTTCCCATAAGGGATACAGACACACACACTCACATACATACACACGCACATAACGGGACCCGTTAGCTCCCATAGACTCCCATGTTAATTCTCCGCTCCCATAGACTCCCATGTTAATTTTCCTCTCATGCAACTATTGGATCACTCAGCGTCATATTTTCCCTTTCCCTGAAAACATGGAATTGGTTGTGGCATGGCACGCTCCGGGAATCTGATCGCGATCCAGCCAGTGCAACTACGTCACGTTCCTTTCTTCGGCCGTTTCGGACCCAACTAGGAAGAAGCCGGATGGCTGCTCACCGGACTCCTTGAGTCTAATCTAGGGAACTATGACATCTACAAGATCCGCTTCCTGCCCATCTCGTTAGGAAATATCGGTCCTCATGAATCGTATCCGGCTCCGACCTGGCTGCAAAGCTCTCGTTGGAGCCAAGGTTTGTAGTTTCCGTTATCAAGGCACGGAGAGAGAAGCATGATATTTTCGTCAGGCGGAGGGGTCGACATAGGTTTTCCATCAGGGAGAGGGAAATATAGGTTTTTCGTCTCGGCGAAGGAACACTTCAAGGTGGAAAATCAGCGAGAAACTGGAAATTTTGGACACTGAATTGAACCTGCGGCCCAGGCCGTCCGGCTTGTTCGTTGAACAATTTCCAATCGCCCGTGTCCTGAGCGTAACTACACAAGGAACCCAGACAGCAGCCGGGAATGAGACTCGTGCCGAAATCTCCCCCCCACTTCAGTCATCCAAGCTCTGCAAACTCCAATCTTCACGGATCCTTCACTATCCCCTTCCCTGGTTATGTTCAGTTCACACTGGTTCTCTCTGGCTCGGATATTATACTGCACGAGATGATGATGACAGACTTCACAGCGTTGATCGAGGACCAAGAGTCGAAATCGGTGTCCAACGTACCGCTTCAGAGTTTCGAACGGTTCGAAATGGTTCTATCTCAATTCGTCGGCCTGTCTTGGGATCTCGAACGAAGCGTACGTCGAGATGTTTTTCAAGCATAGATGTGCCTAAATCATGGCTGACCTAGTTTACTCCAGGGAGAATCAACGAGTTTCTCACATCAAACGTGACAACTTTGAGATTTCTCAGTCTTGAGTAGGGGTCGCAAATACCCGGGCATCACGAACCGGGCACCCGGGTCCTCGGACTGCGGAAAATATGGTCGGGCATCGGAGGTTCAGCCGGGAATACCAGGGTCCGGAACCGGCTACCGGTTCTGCGACCCCTAGTCTTGAGCGACATCTCCAGATCCAAGTTTCGTCTGAGAACGTACTGTGTGCTTTGGAACTGAAGAAAAATTGGGCAACGAAACCTCGAAGATGAGTTCCGGAGTGGAAGTACTCCTCCGGATGCATGACGAATCCCTGTGATACGGGTTGAGGTCGCTCGCGAAACTTGTGCGCTATTTTTTGACGACAAGTTTCTGAAGGAAGCGCTAGAAAGAAGAGCCTTGGAATTTCAAATCGTCAACTCCTTATATTCACAGACTAGAACGTTAAAATTGAAAACTTTGGAATGGTTCGGAAATTGGATTCGCCTCTAACTGAGTTTGGCGACTAAATCGCCGTTGGCAGTTCTCATCCCGACGTAATGTTTGAGGGACGCCATTGCTTGTGATGGTATGCAGTTCAGATTGTTCGTCAAGCCCCAGAGTTTCACGAACAGGTTCTGCATGTGAACATGCTCGTTCAGGCCGCCATGACTCGCGATGGCGTACATGAGCTCGATGAGCAGAATTCCTTGACGTTTGTACAGCTTTGAATCTCTGAGTAATGCGATGTAGTCGATGAGCTTTGTCAAGACTGTCGAAGCTACTTTCTCAACTGCTTCGACGTATCTGAAAACATGGGACATTTCGTCAGTCTCTCGTCGATTTCGTCAATTACTCGAATCTTTCGACACGTGATTCGCTTCGAGAAAATCAATAACAGAACACGACCTTTCATCGCCACCATAGAGACTGTCGTTGCATTCTTGATGTACTTCTTCCATCCAAGGGCTTGTCATTCTTGAAAGCACTCGAAGCATGGCGATCCAGATTCTAGCTCTGACGTCTGCGTGAGGATCAAACCCATAGTCATCGACAGTTCGGAGCACTTGGCCAAAAATCTTCAACGGGTCTTCTCTGGGATCGTCCGGGGAATAAACCAGCTGGCCAATCAAGGACGAAACACAAGAATAGAGGTCTCGCTCTGGAACAGTCGGGAGGATGCCGAGAGCAGCTTGATAACAGTCATCAGCGTGAGCGTAGCATTGGCTCTTCAAGGCAACGCTCGCGGTCTCCATATAGAGCTTGAACCTGAGAGAAAAGAAAGAACCAATTGGAGCCCATCCTCCCGTCAACTTGAAAAGACTGTCTTAAGTGAGAAATTCGCGATATAATGGTGAGCCGTCACCACTGACCTCATTGTGACATCTGAAATCGATGGAATCGTGACGATGCAGTAGGCGAGACATGCTTTGGATTGAGCAGTACTCTTCCGGGAGTGGTGTCCATGGCTGTTTCTCTCAAGTTTTACTGCTAGTCGGTTGACAGAGTGTATCAAATGGATCAGAATGTCGTTCAGCGTTGCCAGAGCTGCGCGGGCGTCGATGTAAAAAGTGAGTTGTGCTTCCACATCATTGTATTCAACCAGGTTCAGGAAGCGACACACTGTGTTAGCAAGTGACTTCCGAGAATCCTCGAGAGTTAATGCGTTCACCGAAGACAACATGGTTTTCGAAACGTGCATGAGGGACGAAACGATGGCTGTTTCACAAGTTGGGGTTTTCTGGCGTCTTGTGAACATTTCCAGCAGGCATCGGCATGCGTTCGTTCTGAACGGATCTTTTTGAACCAAATCCAGCAGCGGTAACAACCGATCCATGTTAAATAGAGCAATCAGGTCCTGTGAAACCGAGAAACAACTTGAATGAGTTAGTGCGATCTATCAGAAGACATCGCTTATCAAATCAGTCATATTCTATGAGTTAGCCGGAAGAGCGAAAATCACATTCAATTAGACAGCCGAAAAAATGAAAATCATATTCTTTTCAGACAGCAGAAAGACTGTTCAAGACCATATCAACATATTCCTGGCGACGGGACGCACGAAATGGGTTCGAAAATGAAGTTCTGATCGTCATTGGAAGACCGTGATACAAAAATTTCTCTGCGGAGAGGGAACAGCCACCTTGCGACTCCTTTGCGTACGCCCTCGCTAGACGAACAGGATGTCTTGAAGCTTGGAAACTTACCTCGACATTCGAAGCTATTCTGTCCAGGACAGCATAAAGTTGACTCTGGTGTCGTTCGTAAGCTCGGTCGACGCTCACTTGCTTGATAGTTACAGCAATAAATGTGTTGATGTCTGTGAAGTTCATGTGGCGGCAAACGTAGTCCACCCACACCTCTGCACACGACATGTAGTCCGCTGGGTTTTTGAATCGGGCGACGTTCTTCCACACTTGATTCAAGACCTGATGTAGACAATACGGAGGCTTGAGGAACGCCTCTTATCTTCGCGCTACCTCCAAACACACCGGAACCATTCCACTCACCTTCACGCGAACACCTTCAGGAGGATCTTCGACCATGAGGCACAACCCCAAGCTTCTATAGAGTTGACATCGAGGAGTTGTGACTGTGTCAGATTCGTGGATTTTCTCAACGAGAAGTTCTGCCCTTTGCGCCACAAACTGCGGCCGCAGAGCAGTGAGTAGTGAGTTCAACAAAATGGCGGAATTCCTCTGGGTACATTTGTTCAAAAGGTCTGCAAGTTGCTTATCGGAAGCACTTTGCGTCACACATTGTAGGAGGAACTCCAAAGCCGGGGTAAACAACGAGTAGTAGGATGGAAGATCGACGAGGTCCGATTTCAACCGCTCTTCAATGGCGGAGCCTTCGAGTTGTTTGTACGTGACGAGAAGGCCATACATCATTTCGGACAAGTGCTCCCTGAGACGAAGAAAGTTTGTTATTCGGCGCTGGTGTAGCAGAACCAATGACACCGCTGGACCGATGAAGTTTATAGAAACTTGAGGAGATCAGCTAGACATTGAGAACTCCTTCCTCAGCAGAACCAACCTAGAATTCGGTGATATGCGCGCTCCGATTCGAGCCAGATAACATCTAGCGTAAGCAGCCACTAACGGATCGCCGATTCCCGCGATCGTTTTCGCCAAACGTAGCAGGGCACGCTGCATTTGAGCGCCCTTCACTTCGAGGAACCTGTAGGACTGTAGGATGCAAGCTTCGACGTAAAATCTGCAAAAAAAGTTTATTTCATAGTTCTAAGCCTCGAGGAATGGATCATAGAGCGCAGTGAAGGGCAATTGGGAAATGGGCGACGGCTCTTGGAATACATTGGATTGGAACCTTGGAATGAGCTCTCGTATGGATGCAATTTTGTAGAACCAGTTACGAGCTGTCTCCGCTGCTTTCTCGTTGTTCTCTTGATGCTTGACATGCAGGCGTTCGTAAACCAGCTCGCCAAACATGTCGATGACGTCTACAATTAGAACGAATTTGGCTGGATAGAAACGCACGGAGTTGTCCGCATCAACGAGCAGTTTCGCACACTGGATGACGATTTTCAGCGCGTTCACCTATGGAAAAAAATTTCTTTCCTCGCACCCACGATCGGATGAGCGAAACTTGACCACCGGCCGAGGTCCGCATCGTGCGGATTCAATTTCGAATCGACTACCTTCTCGTCGCGGTGCCAGGCAGATACCATCGCACTGCGAAGCTCCATTATCCTTTGAGTGAATTCCTGAACTGTCAGATTCTTCAACTCTTTCACGCTGCCCTCATCAAAAGTGTCGAGCTGTTCGTGTCGGTCAGTGGAAGAAATCGGCGAGGGCATTTCTCCCGAGAGATACGATGAAGCCAGAGAGAGCCTCTCAGATCCCGAGCCGAATCTGGAATGAGTTCAAAGGGCCCTCAGCTTCAAATAACCGGAGCGTTTCTAATCTGAGCGATGTTTTCGGAGAGACTGACACTCACCTGGACAATATACCAGCTTTCTTGCTGGCCCAGGTATCCATGATTCGATCCTTATCATCGACGGCGGCATCGTCGATTTCGGGGGCACTTTCGCCGGCGAACGCCGAGAGAGGATCCCAGATGACCTCTTCTTTCTGTTCCGCGGCGGGAGCTTCATCTCGAATTGATTTCTCTTCAGAGCTTTGGGAAACGATCTAGAGCGCAGAAAAACGATGATGTTCTAAGGACTCCTCGAACTTGACGGGACTCCAATACCCCGAGCAGACATCATCTATCTCGATCGTACCTTGCTCCTCAGAGGTGATATGTTGCCAGCCAAAGGGTGAGTGCCAACCGGAACCAGGGTAGATTTGAAATCAGGTTTCTGAAGATCGACATATCTCGCAGCTCTCCAAGACATGGTTACTTCCCTGTGGATTTTTCGCATGAGATTCTCTGCATGGGAAACCTTGCATGTTGGGAGTAAAAGCTGAACTCACTTCCGGCTCCGCGCTCATCTAACGCCCATCAATAGAAGTGAAGTTCAATGCCGATAATACTTGAGCAGTGACAGCTGATTATCTGACACTCGCCCCTGTGTTTACGATTCGCACTACTGTTTGGGGTAGGCCGACCGCAGCAGACGACGAAATTCATGAGCGCGGACTTCTCCGCCGAGGATAACCCTCGTGCGCAAGTCCGCGCATGTCATGAACATGAGCTGTGAGATGTCAATGGACTCCATATCTTCCCAGAACGATGAGTGGGGCGGGAGCGAAGCGGGAAGCAGTTCCGATCGATATTCATAGAAGTAACCGGCTCTCTTTATCACCTCGGGTCCTAGGGAATCAAAGATTGACATCATACGCAAAAAAAGTTGTGGCTGAGAGAATCGAAGACTCTGTCTCGGACTCCATTGTTCTGGGCGTTATCGGATGGTCTCTCTGAAGTCGGTTTACTGTTGTGGAACATCTGATCTCCCGGCTCGCGCCATCCGAAAATTCATCGATGCACGGACCGATGTCTCGATAGTAAGTTCTTCGAAACCGAGGAAGCTCATGGGACGGATGGCGATTGATGATGAAGGGAAATAATTTCGGACTTGAACGAAATTCACGATTTTCTGTGCCGAGAAAAAGGCATGCGCTTCGAACACTGGCTGGGAATGTTTCCAGAATCAGAAGCATCCTGGGTCAAAGCAAACGATTGGAACGCTGATTCAGCTCCCACCGAAAATTTCACAGCAAACAAAGCACAAGTTGAGAATACCCCGCCCGAATTGAAGTTCGAAGAAAGAAATAATGCTCCCCAAATTCTCTCCAGCAACGATTCGAGCCGCCTTGTCGGCCGAAGAAGGATTTTTCCAGTAGTGGGAACTTGCATATTACTCCTCGCCTGTTTTTCCAGTTATGACGGCCTTCGAAATTCCACACAACCCTATAGGGACGCTCGATCCTGGCTGTGACAGCTCCATGCGTCTATTCATACTCGCTCTTCCGACACCGCTCCATTGCTTCGCCTTGATATCTTGCTCACGCGTTGAAAGCGTTTTCAGGCGGAAGCCGTAGTTCGTGTTTCTTCTCTAACATGAGTGTCCTCAAGTTCGTATTTCACCCTTGAAATACCTCCTGATATGTACCGTGACTTGCTCAGCGTTCTGAGTAGGAACTGCCGATAGTTTTGGCGAAATTGGAGAAAATCGAAAGATGCTGCAAAAAAATCCGCGACTGTATGAACCCAACGTTTCTCCGTACCGAATGAGGCCTCCATGGACGCCAAAGGTGGACTCCGAATCCATCAACAGGTCCTGCGCGCTTGAAATCTCAGCATGTCTCTCTTCGGAGCCGGAACCGATTATTCAAGTGAATATCTGTGGGTATGCGAGTGTGAGGTATTCACGGATCATAACTCATGATCTCGATGGGGACCATGCGTAGCTTCCGGCAATATGGCCTAAACTGCACGATTGTTGCTGCTCTAAGATGCTGCACAATGCTCAGCGTTCGGTTCCGAGTTTGGAAACACGGAGAGAACAGCTCCCGAACACCTTCCGATACGATATTGACACTTGCTTTATTCATCGAATCGGAGTCTGGCCCTACTGATCAGGACTTCGAAGCCGTCTTTGACCACATATTCCCTCCCGTTGACACCCAGCAGTAAGCAGTCGTATGAGGGCTGCAGTCTACCTTGAATTTTTTCGATCATTCAATTTTAGATTGGTCCTTTCGTGCCGGATAATTCAGTAATACATCAAAGCACATCCACCTGAAATACCTGGGATTTTCTCGTGCTCGATCTCGAATCTTCCAACGTACGTGTTCTCTCCGTAACTAGTACGGCCTGCCAGAACCGCGTTTCTCGGGATGGACCCACTCCAAGGTACCCAACCTAAATGTTCACTTTCTTGGAGGAACTGAACTCGCCTGGGTGCGATCACTACAACGCCCTGGCGAGGAAATCTCGGATAAATCATACTATACCAGTGATAATATTGCTCATGAAGAGGGATGAAGCCGAACGAAATCTCAGGCGGCCGTGCAGATGATTCACGTGTACCATGTGCTTTGTTATGTGCCCCATGGAAAAGGATCCCGATGCTAAATCTCTGACTCACCTGACCGCCCCAAGCTATATGGCATTCACCGCGATGGTTACCCCAGCCGGGAATCACATCTCCCCCGTATGTAACGCGAGCTATCAGCTTGGATTGGTCAACGTCTTGTTTGGATAAGAGAGCGCGTCTCACGTCTGGAGTCCATGCTTGGGGCGCAGTCATCACGAGATCTTCAAAAGTGACTCCTCTGTAGTTCTGCCCCCTACAGGGAAATGTTCGTTCATTTTTACTTGACTTCGATCTCGAACTCCTAGGTTTCCTTCTACGTGTGGATTCACCGTTGGGCGCTGGGGACGCGATAATCACTTCATCCCATGAAGCGTTGCATTCAGCATCTACGCGTGCTACCCGCCCATCATCACAATCAGGACATGAACCCTCAGCTTCTCGACCTGATAATTGACTTTCGTTGTCGTACATGATATTGTGTGAGAGGAAACGAGAGGTCAATCGGTGAGTGGAACAGGGATCAATCATTTCACTGCAAAGCGGTTTAGCTCGAGCACTAGATGTCATCTTTCCTTCGACCTTTCTCTCCAAGGTATTCTGATTTGCAGTCGCCACGTCCACCCAGATTCCCGGGAATGAGCACCACGTGAGTATTATCCGCTCCCTTTAATTAACTTCGTTTAGTTAACCAAATTAAATTATCTCCTCGGAGCGGAGTCTCATCCGTTGCTTCCAGCTCATCCAGATCAAGTCAGTGTTTCAAAAAGCTCAGCACTGCTTCGGTTGCACGTAAAGCCAGCAAAGTATTCTCAAACATGTATCCGATAGCTGCAGGAACTCCGACGTTCCTTGAACTGATGGCATCCTACTCCTAGAGTTGAACAGCTGAGATATCACGGAAGTTTCCACTTCGATGCTTCAATTTCAGCAGGTATTCATTCCTTGTGTGAAGAGGTTGACGGAATGTCTCGCGCGGTAGTGCCCTCCTCTTTTGCTTCGTTCTTGCCGCCGAGGTAGTGATATTTCATGAATCGACTTAATTGAGTCAACTGTGCGCACTCGTTGGTGAAATGGCAGGCGAAAAGGAGCATATTCCGAGGTTCCACTTTGATTGCGAATCTCATGAAAACCGCTGAGTACATGGCCAAGGCTGGAACGTGAATCAGATTCTGGTCCCGAACGTTCTGACTGTCATGTGGCGGTCTGGTTCTTGAAACACTAATATTCTCGGTGAGCAATTGTGGGGAATTCCACTGCAGTTCCGTCCTGGAGACTTTGAATTCTTACCAAATGTCATCTTGCCACTGATGATTTCGGGATCTCTCTTGATATCAGCGAGCGCTGCCAACGGAAGGCCCCAGTTCGCGACGGGACCCCAAAAATGCTGGAACGGATAGATGGAGTTCGAAGTCGGAAAATCCTCCCAGTCGACCATGCAGAAAACCGGTTGTTTCTGAGAGGCCATTTCCATCTCAAGGAAGAACTTCGCACCGGATTGGAATCAAGTCCCGTCAGGAATGCTTCAAGCAGTGAACATCTGAGATCTACTCACTGTGCTGCATGTAGGCGCCAAGTAATAATGTCACGAGACGTCAATCACAGTCCCCGGGGTGAAATGGAGATTCGATGAGTTAGGGAAGAAAATCGTGCTCTATTCTCCCCAGCGTCAAGGTGAAACAAGGGGACGCGAGATATCAAAGATAAGATTCGGACCATATCACGAATCGAGCCCGTAGTGCATGAAAACTTTGAATTCTGATTGTAAACTGATTGGAATGGTTAAAGTCATAAATTTTACCTGCATAGATATTCCCGGAATTCCTTCGACTTGAGGTTGTTCAGTTGAGCTCTAACGAACCTTGACATAGTGACAATTCGAATGGTTCAGGTGTTCTGTTTTTCCTACGGGTTTCGAATGTCAAAGTGTCAACACAACGACAGTACAGTAACAGAAACAATCAGTACTAGCTCTCAGAGATGAGCCGCAACGAAGACTAACGAACATAGACGAGTATCCTCTTTTCCCTCTCTGCCAGTCGAGATTGTCGGCGGTGTAACGCAGACCTTTTGAATGCTGTTATTGACTTCCTGAAAGAGATTCTCAGGCAGTGCACTTGCTGCTTGTGGGAGACGGGATGCGACTGAAACCCGGATGAGCTTACTGCTCGTGCCAGCAAGAGCGGGAATCATCCAGAGATCGATCCTTCGTTCATGCCACACTTCCAGGAGAGAGGGCAAAGAAGACGATTTCTCTGCCCCTTTCAAGATTCTCGGTCTTCATGAAAATTCTGCACAAGCGGCTGAGATTCACTCCGGGGTCTTCTCCAAAAACCCATATCTCGATCAGCTTGAAGAAAAGTTGTGATCTCTATTTGCTGAAATCAACGGGAACGCCTTCAGATTTCGACAATTGGTCGAATCGTTATTCTGACATGCTCATTGGATGGGCCTGATCAACTTTCCTGAGCTCACCCTGCTCCCACCACAAGCACCACTGCACCTGACTCTGAGCGCTGTCAGCTCGAAATTGTCGGAGTCCCGCTGGAGAATAGACCCGCGAATACTATCGATGGTCCGAGTCATTATCAACCGTAAAGTTGAATTTTCCCGGGAACCTTCGCAACTCCATCAGTGACACCGTCTGGGCCCGAGCGTACCCCTAGTATCTTGGAGCTGCCCAGGATGCATTCACGAAGCGCGATGACTGGAGCCCGACCTTGCGAGCATTATCAATGAATTTTTCAACCCGTTTCAGTGGCGACCTTCTCGCTGTCGACTCTAAGCGATTGAATATCACTCTTTGGCATTCTATGATTAGTGCACTGAAATCGGGGCGTCATACGAGGAACCCAAGTTCTTATCCGATACTCGAACAGTGGAGAATCGGGGTAAAATAGGCGGACCGAAGTCATATCGAGACACTGACACCTCATGTGAGCATTGCGCGCACATTGTGTCTCTCGGAATCTCCGAACTCGACGATTGAGCGAAGTCGGAGGGGAACTATCGTCGGTACGAGCATGGTTCAACCCATGGATCTTGGACTCTTTCACGTGGTCGGAACCAGCTTCTGGAGCACCCCACCTCGTGCCTCCGTCGTCTTTCTTTGTGAAGGAAATCTAGGCAATCTGCGTGCCTCAGTATCGAGTGAGGAGGGCGCCAGCTATGTGCGTGTACCAGACAACGACCCCCGTCTGTGATCATTAAGCAGAAGTGTTACTAGAGAAAAACGAACCGTTGTGGCCACGGTGGATTCTCGAGGCTCCAAGAGACGTTTCCTTACTCTTCGGTTTCCTCTCGACGTGCTCTCGAACTCCTTCTGGGTCAAGCTTTTCCGTTTTGGGCGCACGCACTACATCACGAAGTCGCACATCTGGTTGCCGGTAGCAAGCTTAGATCCATTGGGAGTGACGATCCAAGGATTAAGGTGAGACACAAACTGATTATTCCGAGAGGACGCGAATCTTGGGGTTGATCGCGAACATTGAAAAGTCAGCGCAGCAGAAGTTAAAAATCATCAAAATTTTCGTTGTCAGTGAAGCCCTGTCATTCTGAACTCCGCAGGATTAGAGTGAGAGCTCCATCGAGTCGAAATGAATATTACTCGAATCTCATCAGAGGCTGTGAGCTGGCACAGATGGAGGAGGAAACGACTTCCATCAGCACTCATTTGAGGCAACAAGAAGAGGCTGCGCCAGTGGCACCAGGGGGTTTCGTTCAACAACTTATCTGGCCAAAGGGATGGGTTCCGCCCAGGTTGGTCACGTTTTCGTGGCAATCAGGGTCCTTGATATTGATGGATCATGATCAGAGCTCCCATATTACCGGACATTCTTTCCAGCAGAAAATGGACATTTGTCTGGCTGACATCTTGCCCGGAAGCGGACGAGGAAGCGGACGTGCAAACTTCGGAGTTTCTCCAGATAAATCCAGCATGTGAGAGTATCGAATGGGAACCTCTCTGATCGGATCAGCTCGGATACCGTCACAGGCTCTGCATCTGTCGAAAAGTAAGCCTCTTCATGTTCGATCGTGACAAACTATTTCACCTTTCCGAAGAAGGGTTCTTGTACATGGGAGAGGATCGACGAGGTCGTTGGAGGTCGTCACCTCAATTGCGAAGGGTGTCACCTCGCGATGTTTTAGAACTCCGTTGAAACAGTGAATAGCCAGCACCGCCCATAAAGAACCAGGACCGATATCCCGGCTATTTGAAGAGCGTTCCTCACTCACCCCCTTGCGATTCCGAGATCGTTTCGCGCTCTGCTGCCCGAAAACCATCCGACTTCCCGGTTGGAAAATTTGTTCGAAATCATGGTTGACCTCTTGATTCGTGAGCCTGGAAACCCGACGCTTTCCCGGATGCTCAATAAAACCGGACAAACTAACGGAAAAGGACATGACCGGTCATATGGGAGCTCTAATTACGATACATGAATAAGGGCAGAAATTCAAGGCTCGAATAATGAGTCTTTCTAGAGACTGGGATCCCAAGGGTTTTTCATCTTCAACCTTTTGTCAGCCATGGATGTGGGTAATGCCTTGTCGCCTCGAAATTATGGGTGGTGCGACTTTATCGGGGCCTGAGCTTTCAGGTTCTGGTCATTCTGCTATAAAGGTCGGTAGGTCTTCGCAGTCTCATTGCGGGCTTCCTGGAGCGGATCAAGTAGAGCTTCTGACTGATTCTTCCGTTTATTTCCCGGAATACAGATCCATAGGCCTCAAAAATTGAATTCTCGGCTCCCTATCACTCGGAGGTAATGCTGCCCAATACTCGGCGGCTGGATAACTTTTGTGGAAACCGCTCGTTTTATGAGTTGTAACCTCCCTTCCTGGCGTTCTGCGAGCCGTGTCGCTCCATCACGACCCGTCAATACCCTGCAAATCAAGGAGGCAACATATCCGAAGGCATTATCCACCGAGCTATCCTTCCGGCTCTGCTGTGGTTGATAGAAGGAAGAATGCAAAAGCTCCCAGCTACGATCGTCTGATCAGCATCGTATAACCTTTCTGGACGGTTTTGAAGCATAACCCAGTTCACAGCCCTCTACATAATATGGTTCTGCTCGTGGAGCTCGGATCAGCATTCGTAAGACAATAAGTTTCGATGAACTCCGATGGTCTGTTCTCGATCTGTACTGAAAACCACCCGCGTTGCCAAACCGAGGCGATGCTTCTCTCGATTTCTCCGATCCCTCCTCGCGTTTAGTTTCAGTCACAGAAACAATCTATCTGCGGTCTTACTCGCAGGTAGTATGGACAAACACAAAGATAAGCGAGGGCATTAAGCTTTACTTCAGCTTGATATGGTGACGAGAAAAATGTTCGGAGCCCCTGCGGAGGGATTCATCGGTACTCCCACCCGCCCTCCTACGAGCGAGTAGACTCTTTAGGCAACTCTCCCGTTTCCTGAGCAAACTAACTCGGGTGGCCGCAACGAATCCCGGGAAGGAATCAGCTCTTAGCTTATTTTCACGCTCCAGGGTTTCAGAACAGTCGAATGAAGAGAAAGGGTGCTCCTGATAAGCGGCGTACCGACCTTCCACGATGCCCGGGGCGCACTTCCAGTTTGATGGCCCATGCGGGCTCGCGCACAGGTTCGATCTCGGATGATGTCACATCATAATACCTATGTATTTCATATTCATGTGTATGGATGTAATGAAGACATCATTCGCAAGGGAGACATCGGAATCTGCTCTTCCCTGTTCTCATGAGTCGACTTCGATTATGAGAGATCGTTGAAGAACCGTCGGCTGACGCGATCATATCCGCAGAAGAGTCACGATAAGTTCTCTGGAAATCGCGCCAGAAATTGAGTGAGGAATTCGATTGCGGAAGCTTCCACGCTCCACGTTATGAAACCATTGGAGCTTGTTATGGCATCCGTTGCTTCGCATCTCTGTAGCTCCCCGAAACGACGAGGTTAACTGTTCAACCCAGTTGCGTTCTGACGGAATTCCTAGCGACACTATGGAGAAATTGAGCCGAAACTTTCTAGCGGGTTCAGCGGTGTGAGGGTTTTCAAGATGAGTTCTTCAATGTTGCGTTCGGTAGATCGTGATTCGGTGCGCGCATGCGCCCTGCTATTCTGAAACCACAGGTTTGCGAAGAAGAGATAATGGCTATCGAGCTCCCCCTTCCAATATCCGATGGTTGGAGTCATTTGACAGCGCAGACGTCATTCCGAACGCTCACTTTGTGAGTGATCAGACGGATTATCTCACATGGTGTGTGAGCGCGTTTATCCCACAGTCAGTGGCATCCTGATGCCCCTGCTCGGGAACGAGAGCTCATACAACGCAGAGCCGTGGAACCACGGAGGCCGACCGCGTCTAGCTCCTCGTTTTCGTCGTCATGAGTCCGAGTCTCTCCGAAGGAAGGACCCGATACTGGGCGCAAGGCGAATCGAGAAATATGGGGGACGAGTGACGCCCTTGGGCGCGCCACGAGAGGGAATCATGAGTCATCAGCTGGAACCAGACTTGGAGTCTAGCTCACCAACTTTCTCGCACGTTATCCGGCGCTGCTTCGAGGCGGAGATCATGGTTCAGGACTTCCAGGCCCTCCCGTTGAGTGTCAGAGGAGATACCATCAGTATCTTCGAGCTGATTCAATGAAGACGTTCTGTACCATACGTTCCAGAAACCGACGTTATCCTCCGCAATATGTTCATCCAGACATGAGCGACTCGATTTGGGTGAACACAGGGGTTTCTCAACTCCACGACTAGTTTGAAACAGCAATTCCCGAAATTACCGTAAGGCCAACACATCACGGCAAATCGAGTCCCTCCGGGCGACCAATCCTGTCGTCATCCTTGCCTGTCTGGGGAGACGGAGACCTACTGCCCTTCCGTATACTCCGGAGCTACTCTCGATTTAATGGAACGCCTCTGTATGACACTGGAGTCGAGTACTTATAACTAACTCTACGGGAGCCTTAATGAAGTAGAGTCTCGATTGTTCGAACCCTGGTTGCTTTGCGAGTCCGTTGCAGCGCTATTCGCGGCGGTTGCTGAGACTTTTCGAGCTATTCAATCAGCAAATGTTGTAAGCAGGGACTCCCGCAATCAAGAGTTTCAGGATCAGGGACAAAGCTGAATTCAGAAGGTTGCAACCGTCGCCGGCCATGGGCGTTTCTCGACAAGTTCTTCAAGCTGATCTAGAACGAACAGTGATGTGGGAGGTTCGTTCCTCGCCGTACTCTCATGCGTGAACCGTCGGAGGCTGGTCTGATCGCTTTTGTGGAATATTCACCAAAACGTGCCATTCTCATCAATGTTATCTCCTCCTGAGCGATACAATTGTTAATGCATCGCGAATTAACATCATTCAGAGTGCAATTTCTGCAAACTGTCTATCCCCACTTGGAAGATCCTCTAGTATCAGAGCGTCCGCGTCATGGCAACTTCTACTAACTCGCGGATTTTCCCAAAAAGTGACCACTGGAAAAACGCGAAGCTTCGATCAAGCTCTGTTCCGCTCAATGTGTTCCCCGAAGCATTGCTCCGAGTGCCGAGAAGATCTCTTGAAACTATGGGGCCTGCTCCTGAACGGCAACACGATGTCAGTTGTCCAGAACAATTTATTCGTTCGTGACGTTTGTGTCACTGATTCCAGCTCTAAATATTCGACCAATCGGGCGACGGGTTCGGAGAGCGTGAGGTGTTCCCGATCAGCTCCCTGGGAAAAATGGCCGCCATGTCTTTCCCAAACCAGGAGCTTTCCCAGTGTTCCCATCACGGCTCAATCTAAATGAGCTGATGCGGCTCTGAATTTCGGCTTGCGCGTGATGGAACCGACCACTTGTTGACAACTAGGAGCGGGTCCCATGAAATACGAGAAACCGAAGGAGCCGGGACATTCCCATTGTGAGGACTCTCAGAATCGACTCGGAGAGAGCGGAGATTCGGAGTCCCCTTCACGATGTCCTGGAAACCATATGATACGCCGTTGTTGAGGTCGACATGGTCCCTCAAGAGTGCGACGCGGCTGACAAGAAACTGCGATATTTGTAGCCGGTCTGTCTAACGTGGCTCCATCTTTGATAGCCGTTTTAAGGTGCTAAGATAGGGTGAGATGAACGAGACTATGGATTCCGTGATTGTAAATCAAAATTGAAATGGTCGTCATTCGAGGATTGGATCGCAATATTTAAGCCCGGTTCCTTTCGGTGATTTACGCTGTTCAGTTTCGAGGGCAAACCAAGGAACGCCTAGCAAGGTAACCGGGCTCCTTCCTCGTTCGCATTCCTCCAGAAAGAAACGGATATTCTCGGGAGTCGTCCGAGAAGCAATCCTAACTTCCTCTGTTAACCTCCGCAGATGAAAGTTCTTCGGGAACTTACTTTTCTGGCGGGGTTGGTTGTGGCCGGCGCAACTTTCGCGGGAAACACTTACGAGAATCAGCTCATCGCTCTGATGCTGGATGCTGAACACCTGAGATCGAATTCCCTTTCCAAATTCTCGATAGATCCGTCGGTCTGCTACGGCGAATTCGGATGCTTCAAGAAATTCCCTGCGGGCGTTTTCCCGGAAGCACCCAAATTCATTGACCCTAAATTCAGCCTTTACACTCCGGTACGCTCACTGCGATCTCAAGTGTTCGTCAGGCCGGTGAGAGGTTCATCGGTATGAGGAACTGGAAAACCATTTCGAATTTCCAGGCTTCGGAGAACGCGGTCAAGGTGTACAGCTTTGAATCAACCGTCGGTAGTGAAGATGAAAAGACCAAAGAATCGCTGAGGGATCAATCCAGGAAACTCGTCTTCGTCGCGCACGGCTTTGGAGGGAGCAGCGATCTCCAGTGGGTGCACGACATCAAGAACGTGAAGACGAAGCTCTACGGTGACAATGTCATCACCGTCGATTGGTCGAAAGGAGCACGTGCCTCAACTCTTTACCTGGGTGCGGCAGCGAACTCCGCTTTGATCGGGAGAATCCTCGCGCGCTTGTGTTTGCAGCTCGTGAAGGAGTACGGAATTCCCTTGGTCAACGTTGAATTTGTCGGATTCTCTCTCGGCGGACAGGTTTCGGGTTTCTTTGCGCGGGACATTTTCGAGAAGACTGGCGAGAAGATCGGAAAGATCACAGGTATTTCCCCGAGTTGCGGATCCCTCAGCAAATCATTATCCCACTATTCGTCCGAAAGAGCTGAAATCGATTATTCTGTTCCCCAGCACTGGACTGCGCCGCGCCCCTGTTCGAGACTTATGGAATCTACCCTTCGAGAGAACATGTTCACTTCCTAGAAGCAGTGCACACAGCTTCCGGGAACATCCTCTGGAGAGGGAAAGTGGGTATCGGCTTGGACTACGGACATGTGGACTACTACCCCAACGGAGGAATCGATCAACCCGGCTGTACATGTGAGTCTGGAACTCCAGATTCCCACTTACAATTAGTGATAGTAGCTCAATCGATGCCTGAGTAGGCCGCGCACGATTCCTCAGAGGAACTGATGAACAATTCAACCTCGAAAACACAATTTTCCACGATTCCACCTTCGGATCCGTCCACTCCCACGATTTCACCCCCGATTATATCATTTCTGTTGCACGAACTAGTTGATATAAACGAGGCTGCGCCGTACATCCTTCGAAACTCTCGGGAATCAGGCCAAGCTCTCCGTAACTGGACCGCTTTCGCGCAGGGATTCACAGCGTTCGTAAGTCAGGACTCTAAAGTCGGGATTCCGCATTTCAGTTCTAGATCTCGCTTGCGCGCATAACCGTGCCCATGAATACTATATCGAGGCCTTATCGAAATCCGACGGATGCCTCTACCGTGGCTACCCTTGCGACTCAGTTGAAGCAGCAAACAAGGGCAGCTGTCATCCGGTTTTGGATTCGAGACATTTTATCAGTCAAGAAAACGTTACAACAGAACATGCGATATTCTATCTCAGGACCACGAGCGTCCAACCATTCTGCTTGGCCGAGTACAAGCTCTGAGCTGCTGTCGTGCTCCACGCGAAAATTCGCTCCGGAACTTGGAATGAAAATTTAAAAATAAAGAGGGATGTTTCCGTTCAACTGTATAGATGGACTAGATTCGCGGAATCCGACGAACACTTCGAGTCTTCCCTTGTGTCACCAGTGAAGTAAAACGGCTCGGCCTGGATATGAGACCTCTGACCGCGTTGACCACTGACAACGTTGGTCATGACGCGGTCTCAAAAATCAGGATTCCATCTGTGGGACAAAATTAATCCGAATAGAAACGGATTTCCCGGAGAAACCTTCTGTGCCAATTCTCACGAAATGCTCCATTCGGAGGTTGTACTCGACCGTTGATGAGGAGTGGTCGAGAACGAAACAAATCCCATGGTACTCCACACCACTGTGCCGACGACGACGAGAGCTAAACTCTGTAAGGAATTTCGTTTCAATGAGTGCCATTTTTCCGGGAACAGCTTGGAGGCGCAATCGGGATAATCTCCCATCCCGATTCACCCGAAAAGAGGAACAGATCGTCCGCTCTGCTCTGTTTGCCGATACGATACGTACGCGAAAAGCGGCGTGCGATGAGTGAAACCACGTTACCGTGACGGAGGAGTCATCCGCTTGAGCGAAAAGTAAGCGTTTTACGTCTCGAACTGCTGGATGGAGGATGAGTCTCGTGAACCCAGTACGTTGTCACGAGAGAGGACTGCATCCCACGTGCTTAGTAACCGGAGGGCTCCGCTACGGAAGTCAATCTAGTGCAGAACCTGATTTCGGATATGCCACTCCGTTCGTCACAGGATCCGCCGATTCGTCTGAGTGAACGAAGATGGACAAGTTCTTATGCTGATCTTTCTTTTCGAAATCGTGCACTCTCCTGTCGTTCAAGGGTCAGAAGCGATTCGTTTGCAGCAATACCTGCATTGCTTGTAGAAAACCCAAGGAGTTCAGGATGACGCAGTTTGATCGGATTCTCATCCAATGCATGTCTGGGAGAGTTTCCTGGTGCAGCAATGGGAACATGAACTCAAACACTAGGAGTTCACTAGTTGGAATATGTTAGAGCTATTCTGGCTTTCGATTCGAGAAGGATCGATCCATGATTTAGGCACCGTCACCCTGCACTCGATAACGAATGCCCGAGGCAGCTACGACCTTGCAAACGTCTGCCTCAGCCAGACCAGAAACTTTCCTGCAAGCAGCGAATTCAATTTTCAGCGATGGAATCGAAGCACACAAGGTTTGCTGAGTTTTGAAACAGACGGTTTCTGGGGAGCGTGCTGAGAGAAGGACTGTTGCGCTTGCTTTTCCAGCAGGATGCGAAGTCTTTGGAATTTTCCNAGCAGTTTTTCAGCGTCATCGATCGTATCCGGGAGTGGTCTGTTCAGTGTTTCCGGAAGCAAACGGATGAGGAGAAGATCGCTGGCCGTACAGAGGGTGAATATTAGCAAAGGAACACTCTGAGACGTCCAGCTTTCGAGATCTTTGATGAAGGGTGCTAACCCCGCTCCGAATCGCGAGAACATCATCGCGAGAGCGAAGCCTGCTCCCCTCGCGGGCGTGGGATAAACTTCGTGAACTTGAACCCATTGGATGAAATTGAACATGGTCAGGAAAACTCGCACAACCATACTCCCCCATACTTTCAAAAACTCGTTCCTATCACTCGCCAAGAAGACTATAGTGAACAGCGTCATTGTCAGAACTGAGTTGGCGGCTTCTGCGATCCTTCGAGGACATTTTCGCAGCAGAAACATGCCGATTATGCCAGCGGGGAACTCGGAGAACGTCGAAATCGCGAAGTTCAAGTGAGGGTTACCTGGCAATCGATGCGCATTCAGGGCTAGGTAATAAGATCTAAGCGAATTCATGAACCACGTACAGGCGAGTATGGCTGCGGTTCTCCTCAGCACTGGGACCTTGAGAAAATCGAGGAAGCCTAGATCTTTGCTCCGTTGAGCACTTTCTGTCTCCGCCAGTCGGGACAGAGAACTCATGACAGCGGCCATATTTGGCATCGGACGCCTGTTCATCTTGATTATTCTCGTTATGACTTTCTCCGCTTCGTCAGTGCGCTGTTTCGCAAGCAGCCACTTCGGCGATTCGCGGGTGAGAGGGATGAACGGCACCAGGAGCAGGCCGGAGAGGCCAATCGCGAGTTGCATGTGGCGGAAGTTCAGAAGATAGTACGAAAGCAGAGGTATGAACAGAACTGGCACCGCGTAGCCCATTCCGAAACCGATATTCATGTAGATCCGATCTTTTCCAGGCATGATCTCCATGAACATGGTCACCAGTGCGGTCGTTATGCCTGTGGCAGCTGACGATTGGACGAACCGTAGCACATTGAACGTCATGAAGCTCCCCACGAATGATGCGGATATCCCCGATATCATCAAGAGGATCAGTCCGATCAAGAAAGCAGTCTTCCTACCGAAAGTATCCGAGAGTCTTCCGAATACAATGACGCCAACGAAGGCTCCACCCATAATAATACTCTGCATCAGGGAACGTTTCCAAGCGTCTCCACAGACGAGATTCCACTCAGAAGTCACGGTCTCTCCGAACTTGCTTCTGTCGTATATCCAGCCGTTTGTGCATCCGGATGTAGCGTTTGTGTCGACGCCGTTTTCGGGACTCCAGCGGTACATCGTGCATTCGTCGAATGCGCCCGTGGGACCTCGGGGGATTCCGTTCTCTTTCCACCAAGTTTGGTTCAAGGATATATCGGGCGCGGCACACCAGTGACCAACATCTGCCGCCATTAGAGGTGACATCATGTTGGTCCAGGCAGCAGGGAACGCTCTGAGACATCCCAGCAGAAGCAGGATTCCTGGAAACGAGGCGGAACTCAATTCTCGAATTGGAGATCGGAAAAAAGTTCAGCACACTCATTCTGGATTTGGGGAGGAGGCGATGAATTTGCTAGATTTTGGCTGCAAAGAGCACTCATGCGGGAGGAGGGCCGATCGTCTGTTGACTGTGAACCAGATAGAAAAAAATCCATTTACCGTGATAAATCCCGAATTTCCCGATCACTTCAACTACGTCAGCATCCATCGTGCCTTGCAAAGAGCGGTCTGGATCAGGAACAACATCCGAATAACGTCAACGCTCGCAGCCGTTCCACCTCCACCGGCTTCGTCTCGCTCATAGAAGACGGTAATACGTTCGAGGCCGATATCTATGACTACTCGCCTGATAAAGCATCAAGTGTCGAAATGAGGTGGAAGCGTTTTCCTCTCACATAATGGCAACGATGGAAAGGGGCCGGCTGCGGTGGGTAACCTTGACCAACATGACGTTACTATTGTCCGAAAATCGCCCGCTCATAGATGCCTGTTGAGCTCTAGGTGGTACCGAGCCGTCCGTTGTTCGTCAGCGTTTCGGTGTGTTCCTCCATGGTTTTGTGATCCTTTGCGAGAGAAGAATGTTCACGCGGGGCCACGGATGCAGCCGGGATACTGTCGCATTTGTGCATTTGAGGTTGAGCCTCGATCTACGCGAATACAATCGTGTAACGTTGGGACAGAGGAATCGGACAGAATCTCAAACGAGTCCTGTGCTCCCAGGATTGTTCGGAACTAATTCCGAGGGTGCGCTCGCGAGGAATTCTTCCGACCATTCTTCCTATCAGCCACTAGGACCCTGTCCCTCTGCCGAAGTGATGGAATCTCTCTCTAATACCCAAGAAAGAAATATCTCGAAACCACTTCAGCTGTTCCTCTAACGTATTCCACCACCCACAGTAGAGGACATTGAATTTTTTGTTCTTCTTGGTTGCTCGCTCTTTAGCGTTGTTTCCGAGGATCCGGGCGAGTGGTCGTTCGGATCTTCTCTATCGCTGAGGCCTTTCACACGAGGAGTTTGCCGGGAACCAGTGCTTCCCAGATTACGAGTTTAGCTCAGCCTGGTGAGAGATTTCAGGGGATTTTGCGGGGAACCAGAGGAATTGCGGACCTGTTTTCTTCCTCCGCAGTCGAAAGATCCGAGTGCTCTGAAATGAGGACTCTCCTAACGGAGATCTGAGACGATCAGGGTAACCGTTCATTTTCTCCTATTCTCCTGCGATGGTATCCTCGACTTCACTGAGCAGGAGAAACGAGACTCGAAATGCCATTCATGATTGAGATTATCTTGCGTTTATCCAGCCAGGACTGGTTGTATGGTTTGGGACACGGATTCGCAATGCTCTGGACCTGAGGGAGCTCAGCAGCTTCTCGTGTAGCTCGGGGGATGCCTGTTGTAGGAGAAGTCTGGCAACCGCTTCCGTACACCGCGATGGAAAGCTTCAGCGAATAAGCCGGGATTGACAAGCAAATAACATGTGCTGTTCTTTGAGCGCGTTCCAGAACGATAAGCCTCCGAAAAGAGCTGTGGTTGTGACGAACAGAAAGTGTGGCACATTCACCGCGGGCCAGGCACAACCCGTCATAGAAGAAACCGTCTACTTGTTCAGTAGAACAGCAATCAGAAAAACCGGACCACGTCTCCAAGACGGCATGGTTCCCGCTGTTATTCAGAACTGGCCCATTCGAAAGGGTTGGCAAAGTGTTCCATTTCTGCGTCTGGATTCAGATTCCATCTGTTATCTCAACGCACAGGGACCAACGATAGGCGCCTTCAAACATGAGGGCCGGTTTTCATGGATTCAGGACGATTGCCGGGATTTGCTCTCGCTGGGCTAGGCTGCTGTACCTCTTATGAATGCGCCAAAAATAGAGGAGTTCTGGAAACACGGCGGGGATGAACGTATCGAACGAAGCTCTGTAATGTTCACACTTCCTTCACGTGCGTGGGAATGCTAGCTACTGCTCCTAAGCTTGCCGCTGCTACTCCGGCACGATCATCAAAAACTTCCCTCATTGCATCTCGGGATTCCTCGCGAACATAAAACTTGAAATTCATCTTCCGCGCTCATTTGCGAAAATTCCAACGGTCCCGACAGCGTCAGGCTTCCATCGAGTCCGGCGGAGGTAATCACGCGGCAAGAATGCAACGAACATAATAGCGCTGTAAAGGTCCGAAATCGTTCCGGCATCACTGTTCTTGGGTTGCTCGTAAAAGCGATATTCAATTTGCGACTTCTGTCTGCGCTCTTCGCGAGTTGAGCGTGAAAATACCAACCGCCGGGATGAGTTGATATGCAGACCTCCTCCAAGTCCGGCTTTCGTCAGCATCATGGAGTCTCTGTAACGAGTGAAGGAATCGAGACGCGTTACTCAGTTCTCGAGGACCCTACACACAAAGGCACCCCCATCCGGAAGGATTTCTCCATCTCTCGGATCACCCCTGCAACATTTTCTTGGCGACAAGCTGGGTACGAACGGACTGGGGAATATTTACTCTGGGGGAGGTCAACGCAACCCGAAGCTGATGGAAGAAACTGAATTTATAACAAGAGTTGGTTGCAATGAGAGTGGCGTACGCAATGTGACTCTTATCCTTCGGCCTTCCCATCTGTTCCATTCATGGTGGCGAGTCAACTTGATCGAGAGGGTCCCATTGTACACGATTCCGAACTCTTTGGCACATAGATCTACCTGAGGTCATTGACGAGTTCCATGACTTCCGTTTCGCTACGGTTCCTAGCAGCATGGACGTCCAGTCATTCGGAAGTTTCATCTCTGCTCTCTTCGGGCGGGAGAATGCACTGGACGTTTGGCATGACTCCGCCCTGAGCGATCACTACATTGGCCGAGAGCTTCTTCAAATCTTCGTCACTATTAATGGCCAGCAGTATGTGTCGGGGAACTATTGTGGATCTCCTGTTGTCGTGAGCGGCGTTTCCGGCCAGCTCTAGAACCTCATTTGTCAGGTACTCCAGCACGGCAGCAAGGTAAGCGGATGCTTTATTTTCGACGCGTTCGCTATATTTCCCCTTGAGGAGTAACCGCTGAATGGGAGCTGGTGGGAATGCGGCGGCTGCGCTGCTAGAGCTCGCGCTCGTAGAACTGCTACTCTCACCCTTTCGGTCACTCCTTCTGGACATCGTTTCCCAACTTCGACGAGGATCGTTTTTCCGGCGGGAATTCAAAACCATGAAATTTCCCTCTCCCATCCATCTAACGCGGATTAGTTTTGGAAACGATCCGAACTCGATGTGATTATACCCTGGATTCGTAGATGTGAGACGAAAATGGCTTCCACGGACGAATTCTTTGATGAATTCACGAAAAATTTCTCACTGAGTTTTCAACAGGCATTTCGTCCGAACGGAAGGACGGGCCGTTGCATCGTGACTTGGACGGGTTCGGAACGACACCGAAACGGTTCATGAATTCCTTCACGTCTCTCCATGAGAAGAATAGCTTCATCTGCTGTTTTTGACCTCTTGGTCGTGAGCTTGAGGATCGTTGAAATTATGCTCAAAAAACTGTTTGAGCGACTCTGTGCGTCCCTTCGAACGTTCTTCGGATAGCGGACGCCAATCTGGATTGGACGACCCTCGCAATCGAGGCTCGGAATTCCGGCCCAGTTTCATTTGGAAGTCATTTGCTGGCCCGAAGCAGAATTTCGTTGGTGATATTCAATGAAAAAGAGCGCCCTGAGGCTCGAACCTGTATCGTTTAAGATCCGATTACTGCTCAAACGGATATCAAAACGGGAGTCGCACGCACACTGAATGACTCGTGGTCTCGCAGCCTAGAGGTCGAAATCAGCGAAAAAAACTGTTATCCGCGTGCGGAGTAATCGAGGAAGGCTCCCTCACGGCCTCGAGTCGCGGTTTCATGAGCCGTCCAAGTTAGATGATAACCTGGCGGAACTCACCCCTGAATCCAACGGGAACCGATGTTTCGACGTTCTTGATGAGCTCGACAAAACGAAGGAGTCATGGAGCACGACTGCGAAATTTCACTCAGGATACGGAGCAATCAGCCTGCGAGGAGGCAGTACGGCCTGTTGGGATATCAACATGTACGAGCAGACGAGGGTTTTTCCCCAGTATGGATGACGTTTAGAAATCGATATCCTCGAGCCGATGCCAAACCTTCGAGATTGTCACAGGTCGAGAGAAGAGTCTGTCGCAATGATTACCAAGGAAGACAAGGTCTGTGAGGCTAGTGGAGAACTGAGCGAAGATATCGACAGGAAACTCCAAAGTGTTGAAATCAACGTCGACTTCGCGCCGCAGAAACAATTCCTCAGAGACATTGATTAAGATTTGGAGAACGAAGTAGATCGGAGCTCGGCAGCATCATGAGCAAAAGGAGTCAGTTCTCTTCGCAGGAACATCAAACCGAAGGGCAGTCTTCCCGCCATTGAGAGAGCCTCCTCTCGAGAGTGGCCTTCTCATTTCAATTCCAGTAGCCTTCAGAGATGCGCAGAAGAGGATTCAGTTTCTTCCTTGAACAAGTTCTTTCCGCTTTTTCGAAGATCATAGGCAGAAGAATGCGAAAGTTCGGGAACAGCGGGACAAAAATCTCATCTGTGTTAGGAGGATCAGCTCTCGTGAATTTCAAAATCTGTCACATTTCCGTCTGGACGGCTTGCGCCTCCGCAAAATAGTTTCCCACCGCCGTCGGATTAGCGTCTTCGCTTGCCACCAGAATATAGTCCTGAACGGAATGATTTTGACATGGTCTAAAGGAGTTAACGACGCTGGGGGGAGGGGGGGGGAGGATGACGTAGAGGATCAGCGGGAAGCTTGCTTGTTGGACCGATCAGCACATGATCGATCTCTTGGATCTCGGAGGAGTCGATCGGCTCCCCAACTGAACTCTGATGCGTCCATCTCCTGAGGTACAAGTCCGAGACATCAGCCTCAGATGAGAGGGATGAGTTTCTGTGAATCTTGCAATGATATCCTTTCTGAAAACGATTCGAATCAAGTCTCCTTCGCCTTCTTTTTCGGCTCTACCCTCCTGTCCGCCGTATGAATGATGAGCGTCGGTTACACGAGTAGCACTCTACTTGTGCGCGATAACGGATGAGAGAGTAGCAAGACTGGAACAGAATAGTATCTCGTGAGCTCTCCTGCATTCTTTGGATAGAGCACAAACGAGATACTTGCATCCAATCGAATGGTGAAAGAGGCACAATGAAAACAACTCAGACCTCATTGTCGAATTCTCGATTCAAACGATCGAAGCTTAGATGAGCACCGATGTGGACTTTTCGTCGCGTGCATGAGGATCTACAGCAGACTCCGAGTCGCACGGAAGACAATCGCTCGGCGAAGAACCGATTCCGAGGTCCCGAGAAGAAACCGAGTACCAAATCTCAGGGTTGAGCTGAGACAAACAGTTGAGATCATGTGAGTGGGCAAAAGAAGACATTGAACATCCATGATGGTTTTCCCCTCGGATGACCGGACGGGTTGGAGATCTCCCGCGCCGCACAGACGCGGAAACGGGTGGAGAATATCAGGGAAAAACTTTGTTCTCTCCATCTTTCTGATTCTCTTCCACCGAGGCTTCTCGTGTTCTTGGACCACGGGAAAGCCAATATCTGAGAAATTATCGAATTTCAGCCAAGAACCCCGGATTTTTATACGTCAGTCTCCTAGAAAGACGACACGACGGAACATCGACGCTACGAACACTCGTCCGAAGAAGTCGTGATGCCCGTCTGTGCTGACGTTCATCATGAGAGCTTGGAGTAAACCGATCCGGACTCTGGTTCGTACCAGATACAAGTTTCAAGTCCAGAGAGCGTTCGGAGACAAGGCCCAGTAAACTTCTTTTCCCGGAGGTTCCAGACCCGAGGCCCAGCGCACTGAGAACATACCGAAGATCCTGAGCCTTTCACAACTTGGCCTCATGCAGCGCTAACACAGACTATCACACCATTTTTTCCCGGGAGTTGGTGATCGTCATTGATTGATTTTGTCACTTGGCGCGGGCTTCCCTCGGCGTCGTACAGGGGCGTATCAAGAATCCCTCGAGGTTATCTAAAGCATGCGTGCGCAGGAGGGAATAGACGACATAATGCCAGCATGGCGAAAACCTACGGTTTAATGCAGTGTTTCTCAACGTAGGGAACCTGCCCCACTGGTGGGGGACGGGGCATTCTCTCTTGGGGCTCGGGTGTTCCCCAGTCCGCGAATTAAGTTGTGCTCCTCCCTGTTCGCAGTCTGTGGCACTCGGGGCGCGATGAGGCAAGGGAAGTTTTCAGTTTAAAATGTGGGGTCTGGTGGAATTTCCGTCGAGAAACACAGGTCTAATGTTTGGATCTACTACTGTCCCGAGAAAGAAACCCTCGAGTTTGCCTGAGCAGCTCTTCCGCGTCCTGGATGGTGTCAGGCAACCGCGCATTCAATGTTTCTGGCAGCAGCCACATGAGGCAGACATCCAGAACGAAGCAGATTGAAAATAGATAATAAGGGAGATTTCGGAAAGTTCGATCTTCCAGATCTTTGATAAAAGGAGCCAACCCGGCCCCGACACGCGAGCACATCATTGCGAGAGCAAAACCAGCTCCTCTCGCCGGAGTTGGGTATACTTCATGTACTTGAACCCACTGGAGCAGAATGATTATATTCAAGAAGGAGCGAACAAGCATGCTTCCCCAAACTGTCAGGAATTGACTGCTTTCGCTAAAGAAGAATACAATCGTGAACAGAACGATGGCGGCGAGTGCGCATCCCGCTTGTGAGATTCTCCGACGACACTTCCGGATGATAACCATTCCAATGAGGGATGCGGGAAACTCTGAAAACGCGGAAATCGCGAAGTTCACATGAGGGTTCCCGGGTAGCCTATGGGAGTTCACAGCAAGGTAGTAGGTCCGCAAGGAGTTCATGAACCACAGTCCTCCCAGAACCGTCGCTGTTCGCCTCAAGATAGGAACTCTCATCATGTCGATGAATCCCAACTTCTTACTCTTTTGAGCGCTCTCAGTTTCCGCGAGATGAGCAAGTTGCGACATGAGCATGCGCATATCAGGTATGGGACGCTTGTTCATTCTCATGATTTTTGTGATGGATTTCTCAGCTTCGTTCAGCCGGTGTTTCGCCAGAAGCCACTTCGGCGACTCACTGAGTAACGGCACGAAAGGAATCAAAAGAAGACCCGAGAGGCCGATAGCTATCTGCATGTGCCGGAAATTTGAGAAATAATATGAGAGTAGCGGGATGAACATTACGGGTACTGCGTATCCCATTCCGAAACCCACGTTCATGTAAATGCGGTCTTTTCCAGGCATCACTTCCATGAATAATGTGACCGCTGCGGCAGTGATTCCGGCGGTCGCAGTCGAAAGAATGAACCGAAGAATATTAAAAACCAAGAAGCTGCCGACGAAAGAGGCGGAAAGTCCTGCACCCATCAGGAGCACCAAGCCGATCACGAAGGCAGTCTTCCTGCCATAATCATCTGAGAGTCTTCCGAACACTATCAAACCAAACCACGCTCCTCCCATGATGACGCTCTGCATGAGAGAGCGCTTCCAAACGTCTCCGCAGACTAAATTCCATTCGGAAGTTGCTGTTTCGCCGAATTCGCCCTTATCGTAGCTCCAACCGTTGGTGCAGTTCGTCGTGGTGCTGGTATCGAGGCCATCCTCAGGAGTCCAGCGGTACATTGAACACTCATCTGGATCGCCGGTCGCTCCGCGTGGAATTCCGTTTTCTTTCCACCAAGATCCGTTTGACAACCCTTCGGGGGCAGCGCACCAGTGAGCGACATCAGCAGCCATCAACGGAGACATCATGTTTGTCCAAGCGACAGGGAAGGCTCGAATACATCCCAGCAGAAGTAGAATGCCTGTCGATTGTATTCGCATGTGTGAGTGGAACTACGAAGGAAGACTTGATCATGCGACATCACTTGGTAGGACGAATCTAGCGCTCTACAAGTTGAGTGTTCTGCACTCGGTTTGCCACTGCACAGCTCCGCATTTTCACAGAATACAGAGGTCTGGGGAGAAGAAAAGTAGAAGAAGACAATTGAATACCATGGTAAATTCCGAATCGTCCGATCACTTCAATTACATCTGTGTACATCGCGCAGTGAGACCAGCAGTCATTTGTGGAGCAGCGATGCGAACGGTACCAGTTCTTCTGTTAACGGAATTTCCTCGCCGGCTTTCGTTCGAACCAAGTGAGAAGAGGTCCAACATGGAGTGGTCCCTGTCATCCGTTGAGATGAAGTGGCAATAACCCTGTTCGAGTGTGAGCTCTCGCCTCTCCAATTATTGCCTACATTAGCGTTACTTTGGACGACCTTCAAATGTTTTAGGGCCTCCGCTAACAGTCTACCCGAGAGTTGTCCATTTTTATAGTCCTCCATAATTTCCCAGTTCCGTTGGTTCGTCCCGAGATCCAGGGGATGGGGAAACGACTGCGCATCCGAAATCCACCCTCGTGATCTGAATCAGCGCTTCGCTCGGAATTGCTTCGAGGACCACGCGAGGGTAACCGCAGCAGTCTTCTTCACTCACTCATTCACAGTGGCCGATTTAACGGGGAGCAAGAAGGACAACGCTAACAGGGCTTCCCCAGGTCGACTAGTCGTGGGCCCTCTTCGGGAAGGGGAAATGTGAAAGGGTAATTATTGTCTCGAAAGGCGACCTGGAACTCTATTGCCCACGAAACTTCTGAATCAGACTCGATTGCCGGGGGCCTCGTGCCTTGGTCGCTGAAAAGATAGTCGAAAACTGGGGAAAATCACGGTTCCCCTTCCTTTAGTTGACAACGATTATTCATGCGCCAAACATCATAGGAGACACATCTTGCCATAAGGAGGGAATCTGAATCCCGAAACTTACTCTCGGGACTTACCCTTTACCCGGGACGTTGCGAAATGGCTGGAGATTCGGGACTGGACGGCCACGGCAAACATTGACAATGCTACTTCGAAGTTTTCGGTCAACAACAACATAATAGATAGCTTCCCGGAGTGATGCAGCTTGTTTCGTTCATTCCTGACCCTGCCCGTAGGGGTGGCGAGCGCGGAACGGGTCATGAGCTTTATGAAAATAGTGAAGGAATAACATCGGGTCACCTCAGCGGATTCCAGGCTCAACAATCTTCTCCGTTCTCTATGCAGAGCGATGGGTTGCCAACTCCATGAATTTGATCCATGCGATTGAAGCACTTGCCGAGCATAGAGCCAGACACGACACTCAGGTACAATAGCTGAACCCAGAGGCGCGGCTCTCATGAAAACTCCGCGTGGATTTCACTGAAATTCCCATAACTGACTCTCCATTCAAAGATCAGACCTCGAGCATCACTGATATGTCCCCATCCATGAATGATTTTTCCATGAATCCGCCCCTGCTCATTCGCGAGTGAATCTTCCATGCAGATGCGTTAGAGGGAGCTGGAAACGAAAGAAACGGGAGCCTTTCGCCGAACCAGTCAGTGCAGCAACTAATCGAGCCCACGAAAAACGAGCTCTTCAAGCTTGCGGTCGGAGCCGGCATGACAAAAGCCTTCCATGAGGCTTTTTTTTTCCACTTTTCCTCTCATCATTAGGTAAGTATAATCAAAAAACTATATTCCCTCTGGGTTCATTGGTACGTGTCGGTACTTCTTTGTACAGCGGTTCGCTCGTTATTGATTCAAATTCTCGACCGAAATGGTTGAATAGCTTGATAGCTCGAAGAATGTCTTCGGCAGTTTCTCTCTTGGATTTCTCGCTTGAGGTCTCGGAATCTATGCTGAATCGTTTCTCCGGCTGTTCCTGAAGCCATCCCCGGGGATTGCACATCAGCTCCTCGAACGCGACGTTAAATCGCGTCCTCGTGTGTTTCCGAAGCTCTTCCTGCAGCTCGCAATCGTAAAAGATCCCGTCAATCCTCGAAGACGGTTTTGTAGGATCTTGTGGACGGTCTCGTAGAAGACTCCGAGCATACTTCAAGTCCTCTCCTGCTCAGGTCGCTGCCAAGCCGTGACGAGGAATTCCATACCTCGATCTGAACACCGTGAACTCGAGCGAGGAAGCGCCTAGAATTGAAAATAGTGCGGAATCAGTGCCAGGATTTTCGTACGTCGCGAAAGAGCATCCGGGACCGCTTCGAGGTTACGTGCACTCTCGAAGGCGGTCTTGTAGGTACTCGTAGACGGTCTCGTAGGTTCTCGTAGAGCGTCTTGTGCCCTCTTTTGAACACTTGTGGACGGTTTTGCGGACCCTCGTAGACACTCGGACACGGTCTCGTAGACTCTGGGAGACGGTTTCGTAGCCTCCCTTGACGGCTCCGAAGGCTCTCACAGACAGTCGATGACTTTTCCGTGGGCACTCGCAGACTGTCCTGTAAACTCCCGTAAATCGCCGTTCACAGATGGTCCCATGTTCACTAGTTGATGGTCGCGTAGAGCCTCCCAAACATTCATAGATGGCTCCTTGGACACTCGTAGACGTCATATCGTTCTCGGAGTAACCTCCATAGACCTCGGAAGTTGTGGCCAGATCGAGTCCGGACTCCAGAGTTACGTTCATGGAAAAGTAAGATCAGATCGACCTCGCCCAGGTCGACCTCTAGGGCGGCCATACACACGAGATGACAAACGGGAAGAGGGTCAAACTCTCAAATATATTAGCAAGCTGAAGGATGCAGCAGATTTCAAAAAGCAAACGTCTAGAGTTGAATCTGGGAGTAGTCCATCCATTGGAACTTCGGCGACGCGATATTTCAGGTTGTTACGAGATGAGATCGTTTTCCGGTGTATTCCAAAACCGTACACCAGAACAAGGTGAGGAGGCGGGATCTCAGGGGGGGTCCACTTATGGACCCCCGCATCGACTGAAGATCTTAAAGCTGGATGAACCGACGAGACCCTTCAATTATGCCTCAGCTCAAGTCTGGAACAACCTCCACAGATTCAAGAAAGTATGGTTCATTCGACACCGAAATCACCCCAATAGACACCGAAGAGTGTGGTCGGATCGGCCTGATGTCCACGCGAACGATGCTCGGTTCGGCCTTCACAAAACTCATCAAGACGTTGTTCTCATAGTTCAGAGGGTTCGTGTAGAGCAGTGGCTCTCAAACTCCACTGACCCATCGACCCCCTAGGCGACTCCGTTGAAGTTTATGGACTGCCGTCCCCCAAGGGGTCGACTGCCGACCCTTGATCCACCTACGTGGACGCCAAGAAGTATGGTCAAATCCACCCTGGCATCACCTCTGTAAATCGGAGATCGGCCATCGACCCCCTGGGGGTCGAAATCGACCACTTTGAGAACCACTGGTGTAGAGGTTTTCATGATCCGAAGCTCTCATGAGACGCATGCGATCATGGGAAGTGTTCTCTGTGCAAGCAACAGTACACTATCCTCAATCGGTGGCACTGACAAGGGAGGTACGCGATGTGTGAGACCGGGATTCAGATGATTTCTGCCCGTGTCAATCTGACCATACCGTCGCTCGGTCATGAGGAGTATTTGCTGCTTGTGAAACAGCTCATTTCCTCCTGGTTTTCGAGACCCCTCACTTCCGGATTGATTCCTGTATCCGGGGAACTCCTTGCGAAGATCCTAGCCCTCGATAAGCGAGGTGCCTGTCGGAGCGAAAAGTTCACGTGGGAAGCCGGTGCTGAGCGGTCTAACCGGCCGCAACGCCGAGGAGTTCGCCACGAACGGGAGTGGAGGAAGACGTTTCCAACAGAATTTCTTCCTCAATTAATAACTAAGGCCTGCAAGAGCCACGTTCGAAGAAGAGTTCCTATCTTCCTCGATCGCTCTGCGATAAAGCTCGGTCACTCCACGAGCGTGAGAGTGCAGACCTGGTTAGAATGCGGCAGGCTGTTATGAAAAGCGCTCCTGGAAAATTGTTTTAGAGACGCCTCCAATCATGTCTGCACTAGTTGCGGCTCTCGCGAGTCGTAAAATGTTTGGAGCGTTCTCATATGAGTGGAGAGTACAGACTCATCTGAAACTTACACATTCGCTTCGACGATCGCCTCCTTCCCGATTCCAGCTCCCATTGGATGGCTTTGCGTTAGAGCCACCCTTCAACAGGTTGTGAATTCCAAGTCCCAAGCCAGGGACCAGGTGTAGAGCAACTACGGAATTCGCTGGACCCAGGGTCGAATCTCGAAGGAAACGCGCAATGTTACAGTTTCAGAGCGAACTCATAGATCGGAAAGCTGCTCGTATATGATTTTTGGGGTTTTTCATCCGAGCTGCTCTTTGGGAAATCCGACGAGACCGGCGAATCTCGCAGGAGCGTCTTCCGCACTCGTTGACATGGTGCCGTGCCCTTGCGGATCAGACTCTACGGGTTGGCGTTATAGATATCTGATCCAACTTGCCTAACCCATGGTCCCTTCTTGAAGAGCATGCCCTTGTTTGCGTGGTGTGATCTAAAGAGTCGAAAGACAGTTCCGACCTGAAATCACTCCATTTTGATGAGATCTCAATCAATGATGAGTGTGAGCGAGGCTGATCTTCTTAGTTCACTTTTCTAGAATGAACCAATGAGCCTCTTCAGCGGCAACGGTTGGGGTCATAGTGGATTTGTTACGGTGTTGATATTCGAACGTAATGCCGCCCCAAGTCAGGCCTTCTCTTTCCACCACAGCCCCGCGCCGTCATATCTCAACGGCCGTCTCATCTGTGTTCAGCAACAGGCCAGGCCGACTTTCTGGTCCGCTGTAGTACCTGCCTGGCTCACTGACTGCCTGTCTGGTGGCTGCGCGCACTACAAAGAGTAGCTTATCCTACCCTCAAGTGAATGAACAAAATCAGTGTTGTTCAGAACGCGTCCGATCCACGGCTTTGAGCGGTGGTACTTCGACCTTAAGGACTCAGCCGGTTCTTTGTGCCACAATTACCTGACATGCTAACGGATACTTCTTCCTGAGGTTTCACTGGAGATCTAGTTTTACGGAGGTGAGTTATAGCACAGACGGAGCACCGCGTCATTGCACGCAGTAAGCTGAATTTCACTGTGGAGGAAATGTTCTATCGTTCCTTGGAGAACATTGTTCGTCGCTCTGTCACGACGATTTCAGCTAAAACCGATTATCTTCTGAACTCCTCGAGAGTGTCGGTCCCGAGATCGTGGTACTGTATCTGCAACCCTGCTCCAGAGGAGAGCAACAGGGCAACGTGCGGAAGACTCAGATACGGACTCTGCTTTCTGAATAATGGTGTTTTGACGGAAGCTCAAGTTGTCATGTGAAGATTGCTGTGCAGGATAGTAGTGATCCCTGGAACTGTGACGGAACAACTGTTCTCGACACTCTCGAACCGAGCTCAACGGGAGCATCTGGTGGTGTTCCTTGTTCGAGGCATTGAATTGCCCTCACTTCTGGAATGATAACCGTTCTACGTACATCTGATTGCGAGTTGAGTTGGTCAGAGATTCCTCACATAGTGTTATGCCCGGGAAACGCGAAGACTTCTCACCTTCGCAGGGCTCTTTCCAAATCGTGTGGAAGTCGAGTCTGTGCTCCGCTCGGACCCGCGGTTCACTTCAGCCACAACCGTTTAGACAGGTGTTTCTCTGGGGCACGGAGTCCTCGAACTCGCTAATGAAGTAGTGTTCCTTGTGAAGGGAGCTCAGAGGGTCGTCGTTCGCAGTCGAGCGTTTCATTCTTGTCCCCCATCGGTGGCACTTGAGGCGCGAGAGCTTCTGGCTGGAAAAGTGGGCCCTGTTGGGATTCTGCGTGAGGAACATTGGAACATGCGACCGGACCTTCTTTTCATGAGTATGCGACGCATGAATCAAATCGCAAATGTAATCGATGCTCCCGTCAGACTCTATTCGAGTCGCTCAAATGAGTCCGAGCGAGAGATGATGAGAGAAATCAGTGTTCCGAAATTTACACACTCATGAGGAAGCTGGGTCAATTTGTTCCTTCGAGTACATCAACCTGGGTGCTTTCCTTCATATATGCTCGGAATCATTCGCTCAAGTGGTCCGGTCTGGAGTTGCGATATTTTGTATCGTGATTCCCACACTTCAATATTTTCCCACCGGAGCGGTAACGCCTGTTAAAGAGCCCGTTGTGCACCTGCAGACCGCCATCGAATCTTTAAAGGCCCAGGCGAGTACTCCATGAATGCCGCCACACCTGCCCCGTATTTTTCTGCTCGATCCTCCTGTATGAGACCAGTGGGAGCTACGCAAAGACTCGGTCAATCCAGAATCCGATGCATCTCCAGTGTTAATGTGTCATCCGACAGATCAAAATATTGTATCACAGTTTGAGCTTCCCATTTAGCGTTTTATGGAAGCTCAGCTAAATCGTAGGAACCAGTCGCTCGTCACGACCGTTGGGCTGGCGCTCACTGAAGTGCAACGATAAACGGTCGCTGGTCCCTTTAACTTGTAACATTGTTCTTTCACTCTCTTGCCCCTCGTAAGTTTTCTCCAACGTACGCCCAGCGGCCGTTGCTCTAGCGGCACAGGTGCTTCAAGCAGAAGAAGATGCTGGCGCTACCGTTGCTCTCAGCAGCCGCGGTGACGGTTCTGCTCCTAGGTGACGAGTGACGACTCACCCAAGAAATGAGAGGAGCCATGTCGGTTGAATTTTTCATTCAAACTCCGAGCTTCGGGCTTCTCTCCGCGAGGACTCCACCGGAGTGTGAGAGGAATATGGATCGGGAAGCTCTTCCGGGCACAACTCTGCTGGGGTCGTCATTACATTCTCCATGGGGACTGAGAGACTCCGCCGCTCCTTGAGCGTCTTTCGGAGAACGATCCTCGATGTGCAGCTCTGTGATTATCTATGAACAGTCACTCAGCCCGGGAATGGGAAACCGAAGAATTTGATCGTATGGAACGAGGAGGATGTCACTAGAATTGTGATGATCACGTGAAATATTGCTTGCATCCGAGATGATTTCCATTGAGCAGTAGGTGTGGAGATGTCTCGTGGCTGTGCGGTGGTTCCTTGAGCCTTCATCATGTTGGTGATTCCACATCCCAACGCAGAGTGATGATTCCAATGCCGAAGTCGTACTTGGCTTGGAATTAGAGTTCATTCATGGCCATTCGTATGGAATCGTGAGTTCTCCACTGCTGCTGTGTTTTCAGTGGAGAGCATAACGACGGTCGCCGAAAATAGGATTCGAACGTCTCTCGCTCCATCTACAAATGCTCGACAGTGACCGAACACCTTGCAGAGTGAATTACGCAAGCTTTGTCAGCAGCTGGGAACCGACAGCCAATGGTTGTTACGGGCATGTTTGTTTCTAATACCTGGGGGTGACTCCGCGAAGTTTGTTAATTCGCATCACGAGTTTTCTTCCTCCGAATCGTACCTTTCCGTCGCGCCCACTGAATTCCCCAGCCCTGGACTTTTGTTGAAAACGGTTTCGTCTGTGCCAAACTCATTGCGAACGTCTAATTCGTGAGTTTGGGATCCTTGCTGTAACGATCTCCTGTCGGCCATACGGACCGATCAGGAGACTCATCCTTGTTCCCGACGAATATTTGCAGCATGTTACAGCCCGACGTGTGATCACGAGATCATTCCGACGTGTCGAGCGTATGGTCCCGGCCCTGTTATGTGTTTCTGAACTGTGGGCTGTGCTCTCTGACGTGAACGCATCCTGAATGTCCGGTACATTGCCTGTAACTTTTGATTGTCTCTTGCCCAAGATAATGTGTTCGCAACCGTCAACATCGGGTCAAGCAGGACTGGTGGCTTTATAAACAACTGGAGAGCAGAGGAGCACACACCAGCAGTCAACCTGCTAAATCGCCATTCTATCATTCGGACGGTCTGGCCGAGGATGCATTCACATGGCCTAGAGTAACGCTCGGCCGAGTGCTCCAGGTTACTTGTAGATTGAGTGGCAGTCAGTGTGGATTCAGAGAGCAGACACACACTTGAGCGCGAGCAGCAGTTCTTTTCTGAAAGAGCTAGCTCCTGCTGGAGATGCACTCCTTGCGGCTACTGCTGACTCGTCGACGATTCTGTGCGTAGGGTTACTCTGCGGCGTCATTCCAGCAATGACGGATTGCATCCATCTGGCTTTATGTAATTTCATTCCTGATTTGTAACAGGAAGAATTGGATCGGTACATCGGAAGCTGGTCTTTCACGATCTAACTCTTTGTTGCTATCCGAGTATGTGCATCGCCGTCCTGCCCATGGAACCGATCGATCACTCCGAAGTCAGCGCGCCGTCCGTCAGGTGGCGCCACTGGTCTCGCCCACTGCGGCCCGCTCGATTTCTGAAGAGATGTCAGAAAGTGGTTTCTCGTCACGACTCGTTTCTGTTTCCGGAACAAACTTCCATTTCGACGCTGGGAATTTTCGACTCCGTCATTAGTTTGATGCATGACTCTATGAGGATTCGCCTCCCCATGCAGGATTCAAGAGCAATATGGCGGAAGCGCTTGGAAAGACGTATCGAAGTGGGCGATGTCGATCTTCTCTTCCGTCGATCTATCAGGGCTCAATCGCGAAAACCAGTTTGAGGCATCAGGCTCTAGTCGCGAATAGTGGAGGGCGGATGCAGGAACCGACTGTCACGAGCCGAGATTGAATACAACGCATACGTATACGGTTGCTTCGCTTCTATCAAGTTGACTTCGCTGTTGTTGTAACCATCGAGGTTTTCCTCAATGTGTTTGTGCAGTCGAGTGTATCGATCGAATTTCGCCGTTCATTCAAGAGTCGAGGAAACTTCTTCCTCGTACTGGTCTGAGAGCTCATGATGATGACGCCGATGATGATAACCATCATCGCCCAGCTCGGCTGCAGCCATCGCAGATTTTCGCAATCGACTTTTCGGAGTACAGAAGCATAGTTTTCTGACTTTTCCGTGTGTGTTCGATTCGCCATTCTTTTTTTCTCAATTTTTTGGCATATCGACGCTCAAGAAAAGTAACTGCCCACGATGTACGGGCTGTCTATGGATGATGGGATCCGAACGATCCTGATCAGTCCCCGGTGGTCGGGGAACGGCTTTCCCTTGGAGTCCCGAGAATTTTGCGAGCGAACCCCGTTAGGGAAAGTTATGACGAAGCGGAATCTTGACCGGTTAGAGGATTCGCGATCTCAGTGGAGCCGTCTGCTTGCTCCGCTCATTTCACCGACTGGACTTTGGCACGTCGAGAAGCGTAGTTCACAACATGGAAGATAACAGTGATCGCGTAGCGTAGATTGCGGGGAGTAGCAGCAGCTCCATTCTTTCTGCTCATTCAATGTTGTTGAACATCTTGGATAGTCGTTACGTGAACGCACTGTATTTCGGTGCGCAGATTCAGATCAGAGAGACAAGGCGAACGTCTGAACATGCTGGATTCAGGGAGTACGCGACTTGCGTCCTCTGAAGCGATGCCTCTCGACATGCCTCGCCTTCGCACGGATAGTACTGGAAGTCCTTTTGTCATGCGAAGAGCAGGAGCGATCTCCCAAAAGGACCGCAGGCATCCTTGGAGGGTCTCCACTCCATTACGGGAGGGATCACCATCGTCGCGGTCGCAGTACCTACTCTCCTGCAAACTTTCGCTGATGAGGCGTCATTGACGTCAACGAATCTCGTGAGATGGCGCTGAGACGTTTCATATGAGCTAATAGCAGTGAGCTCAATCATCTTTTCACTCAGATTCGTCTTACGGATTACCAATCAGCTGTCATTCGATGGCTTCGACCTTGGGGACGGATAGCGGTCATCGGCTTCGATTTGCGCTCGCGTAATTCGCGAGCTACAAAACAAGAAAGAGGAAGAAGGAGCCGACGAGGGAAGAAACAGCGAAAGAAGTGAAAACACAATTTGTTGTGGGCCCTTGCGGCTCCATCACTCGAATCGTGGGCTGGTACTCGTCAATTGGACGATCGTGCTTGGCAACAAACTTCGAGAAGCTCATGTGTCAAAGTGCAATTCAGCTTTGTCTTCCGGAGAGAATCTTCCCGCGGGATCCGAAGAGTTTCGATGACTTCATGGGGGACTCCGGCGGCGGGAAACTCAGGTGGAAGCAATTGAAAAAGATCATGTTTTGAATGATGCATGAAGCTCCCGCGTCCAGCCCATCGAAATCCCTGCGTCGGTGGTCGTTTTCCGGCTTTTGTTCCGAAACGCGAGACTGTGCTTCGATTCGCGTCAGTTTCTCTCCGTAATTTGCTCGAGAATTCAGAAAGAGAAATGTTCTGGCATCAGAATTACTCGGTCTAGCTTTCGCTGATCGATCTTGTTATTATTCTAATCCGCGAACCATCCAACATCTGAAATCCCAGAACAAGTACTTTTATGAATCCAGTGCCAAATGTCGTTTCGTACATACACCGCTGTCATAGATCATTTCCTCGACTTTCAAATAACTAGACACATCAGGTGAAAACGACGTCGATGCTGTGAGAACTACCCGGAGAATCTATTGTTGGAAGAGAAAGCGACGCGCTTCGCGAATCAATTTGTACATGGGAAATCTCCTACAGATCTACTGAGTCCGGTCCGGAATGGTTCGTTCTCATCGATAATCATCGCTTGGACGGGTTTTTTTTTCTTCTTCCAAGGCTTCGAGCGAATTTTGTCGGATCTGACGCTTGAAAAAAAGTAACGGCTGCCGAGCCTTTGAATTGTATCGAATTGCTAGCTGCGCCGCAATCCGCTCCTACTCGGCCCGTCTTCGGCTCAAGTCGGCCGTGCAACCGAATACCCTAACTAGTTTCAAGTGCGCTTTGTCGAGAGAAATCCTAAACCAGAATGTGCAGTTCATGTTCAAACGCTCCAAAGCCCTTTCTATGAGCTAGGCTACAACATTGAATAGAGCGACGCAGCACGGACTATGGACGAGCAATCGGCCTCTTCCTCCTATGGTTTCCCTGAGCTCTCAAGCGAGGATCCTGGAGCGATTCTGAAACCGAAACTTGGAGCGGGAAAGCTTCGGGGGTGACAGTACGGCAGGAAGGAACCGAGATTCCTCACACGTGTGCTCCTCGCGCTTATCGTCGCCGAACTGGAACAAGACAATCTGGATAAAGAAGGACCACCTTTAATTAGACATTTAGCGAGGGTCCAGAAGTTGGCAGCCTCGGATGCCCGCCAGCGCCGTAGAAGCAGAGACATTGACCGAGTCGAAATCCATTTTATATCTCATCAAAAATCGTCGTATGTCGCCGTTGCAAACAGTACGAGGTCACGCACACGGATCGGAACATCTTCTGAGAATGGGAGACGAACCTTCAAATATTCCGAATATTAGCACTAGAATAATAGAGCTGAGTGCCGTTAGATATATGAATGAGCCATATTTGATGTTTCTCGTTGTTATCAACATTTCATCGTTCTTTGTTGTTATTGGCCACGTAAGAGTCGAGCATGGCTTTGCAGGACTCATGATGGCTCAGTGAAACGATCCGAATCACTCAAACTCTCATGATGCCGCTGACTTGTTCAAAACCCGAGGTTTTTTTTTTTTGTTTTTCGGCTGAACCTCTCAGCCAGCCCTCAGGAGTGCACCGGAATCACATAGAGTATTGCTTCAGCAACACTCCCTATCGCCTCGCAAATCCCATTGCGGGCGGTGGGCTTGGGTCTTAAGATGGTTCAGATTCAATTCTGATATAAATTAAATCCTCTTTTTACCACATAAGAAAGATTTCTGTCCCGCAATTGCTAGCTTAGCGTGGCACCCAGTGTTGGTTTATGCCACCCGGCCAGCGAGCGGGAAAACCCGAGGTTGAGCGAACTGATCCCCAAAACACTTACCGCAATCCTGAAGCCTGTTCCTTGCCATTTCAGAACGGACCATCTTCCAACTTTTGAGGATGACGGAAGCAATCAGGAAGCGGAAGGTTAGTCAGTGTCCGATCGGAATCATTACGGCGGCGAGCTCTGATTAAGAACGCAACCCGCTTCTCCGCAACGGACACCAAGCACCCTTTGCTGTATGCATGAGACGTTCAAGTTGTTACAACTCGTCGTGGCCCGAGGCACAGAAGATGTTTCTGGCTTCCTCCAGCTTCGCATGCACGCCGTTAGTGGGATGCATCGAATGCATTGAATTACTTTTGATATTCCTTCCGCGGCTCGGTGCTACGATGACCTCAACGCTCATTTCCCTGACATTGACCTGAAAGCCTTCGGAAACAGAAGAAAATTTCTCACGATACAGCTCTGAACCAACGCTAACTACAACTGGCGTTTCTAACATTGAAGGCGGAAAAAAAAGTGCAAACAGCACAGCGCGGAAAACAAAGCTTCTGACACCATCGATTCGCTCGTCTCGAGAGTCAGAGACGGTATTCATTCTATTACATAGAATGGAACAATCAGATCACTGTGGCCCTGGACAGATCTGGTCTAGACGGATCCCCGTCAGACTTTGGCATGCCTGAGAGGCCGATTGTGCTGGACCCGCTCGCACGTAATGGAGGTGTTACCTCGTCATTTGGCTCTATCAACCCCATCGGAAGAAGAACAAATTCGTTGGATTCAGGTCCAACATCATGGAGTAGAGTTTTCCACGAAGAACTCCGGGGACTTTTTTCCGATTGGTATCTATAGGTGTCAAAGGCAACGAGTGACCGCCTCGTCGCTCGCGCCAGAGGGTTCATGCTCAGCGTGGACTCTATTCAAGAGGTTTCGTTTCCTAAAGAAGCATCAAGTGACTCTTTTTCGATGGACTCGTTTCGTAGTTGCGGTGCTTTTTCACCGGGGCGCTTAGATTCGATTCGACCTTCTTCGTAAGACAGCCGTTAATAACGATGCGTATCCGCGACGTAACATCTCGATTGCTATCGATTGCCACCGATATTCGCCGCTGATATCGTCTGTGTGTTTCGATCGGTACGGAAAACAGTGCCGCTGTCAATCGGTGTGTCCTGCCATGCGTGTTTTCTATCTTATCTCTCGTATCTTCTGTTCCGGCCCTTTCTCCACCTCACGAACGGTTCCTGTGGCGACTGGCATCAACCGGACCCCTCTGGTTTGAGTGTGAAACCAAAGTTGGCGCCTTCTGGTTGCCAACCTGAGCGCGATCGAGCTCTCAAGAAACGGGGACTGACGAATGGGAAGCGCACGCTTTACTTCGCTCAATGGATCACGGCAGGCGACCCCAAGGGACCCGCTCAGCTGTCCGTAGCTTACGAATTCCGTGCCGTGATAAGTGCGGAGTAGGACCCCGATTGCGAGTGCCGCAAAGCTTGAAGAAGCCCCGGAAGGCTCAATGGTCCTACATCCCTGAATCTCTTCCGAAGACCTCCCCAACGTTCCTGCGAGTGAAAACGAACCGGGAAACTAGTTCTTTCATCGAAGCGCCTCCATAGGAAGTCGAATGCAGATCGGTTTCGATGATTTTCTTCCGTTAGTTAAACGTGCGCGTAAGGATCCGTTCGCTGATCGAGCGGAATCAATGCAGGCTTTAGTGCCTTCGGTGAGTTCCTGGGAAAAGGAGCAGTTGTCGGTCGTAACGATCCGCTTGCATGTGAGGTTGGCTCAATGAAGTCTCTTTGTCGCTGCTCTTGCTCGCATTCTGTGTTCGAAGAGCCAGCCGGCTACAAACTCTCACTCATTCACTCACACTTAGGTAGACGGACAAACAGACACAAGTGACTCGGACCAAGTTCTCACGAACTTCAAGCAGCTGCTGCTACACCACAATCTGGGAGAGCGAGGCCGCCCCCGAACCGAACGATAGATCCCGGCTGCGAGATCCAAAGAATACCGCACTCTCAGATTTGCATTTTTCACTGTCTCACGCAAATCCATTCGAGATGGAACGGTCCTGAAACCGAGAAGAATGTCCGTGCCCACGGGTCATTCTCGGGCTGGAAGCTCCGTATCCGACGCATCAAGAGCTGTGTCCGTCGGACTCGCCCAAAACAGACGTTCTGGAGCCTGGGTGATTCCGTCGTCGCAGACTTCCCGCTGCATCGGACGCCTCAGCACGAAGCTCTTCGTTCGAGTATGTGGCGCAGAAGTCAGGTGCCGGAGCTCTGTGAGTTCTCCGTTCGCCCGAGTGTATCGCGCGGAAACCCGGCGAGGCAGTCGGCTGTCGACCGCTGGATTTCACGATCCTCAGCGCCGAATACGAGTATCTGGGCTCAGGCAGCGATCGCATGATCAGAGACAGAAAAAAAAAGGTCACACATTCGAACAACAAAGAGTCGAGTCTGGATGACCTTGTAGGCGCCTCGGCGATCATGAGAACTCGTCTCATGGCTAGCTGATAACGGAGTGTTTGATTTGTTGTCAACTGGACTAATGTTTCACAGCTGGGATCTATGCGTTTCCCCTGTTCGGATACATGTTCCCATGTTTCTTAATCGACGACCTCTCGCGCTGCGTCAGTGTGATTACTTTCCTCCGGAATTCCACCGGGCTCGATTCCGCCGGGCTCGTATTCGACTCGATCGGCATTTTCTTCAGACTGCGCTGGCTCCCACGAATACTTCGCGCATTAAAGTCCCTGACCACCACGGCGTTGATGATGATGTCGATGATGATGACAGGGCTGGACAAGTTTGAATAAAACATTGGATAGATTGATCCTGATAGAGTTTCCTGTGATGACTGCTCTGTTTCTGTCTCTCAATCTCCACGGCGAGTTCGCGGAACCTTTGGTCACCGTGGAGCGGAATGTCGTCATCGCTGTCGCCACACTGCCAAAACGGTTTCGCTGTCTCCTTCGAACCTCCGTCCGTCTTTTTTGGTTTCCCAGAGATAATTCCTGGGAGTCGAGATGCCTAACCGTGTGTTCGCGTATCGTCGCCACCGTCGAGGCAAACATGCGTCATCTCAGCATGGAAACACCACAGGTTGTAAGGAAATATCGACCGGTTTTAGCTCGCGCTCACGGGCGACGGAATGCTACGGAGGAAAATCGAAGCGAGGCTCTCGGAGAACTATCAGAGCTTGAGTCACATGTTGTTGCACAGTGACGTGATTCAGGCACTTGATCGTTCGTTCAGCCGGTTGACTGGCTACCTGGTCCTAGAGGAGGATCCGATAAGACGTTAAAATCTGCAATTTCGTTAGAATAGCTTGAGATCCAGCGGTCGGTCTCGTCCATTATAGGGGTTGATAGCAGATTGTCTGCCTTTCCAGGAGGCTCCTAGATCTTTCTGAATCTTCCTGTATCTGAGTGGTTTCCAAATCGAGCTCCAGGATGGTGTTGATATTCGGCGGCTCTCACGACGAGTCATTTCTTGATCGAATCGCTCTCTGATAAAATCGCGATAGCTCGTTTCGAACTTTTCATCGGTATGGTGCGGCCGACTCGTTGAAGCGATTCCAGAACGCACACAACGATCACCCCTTACGCCGAGAGCCTTGAAATCGCACCGACGATCCAAGCTTCACTTTAAGGGCTGCTTTGAGTCTTGCTGCATCCTCGACCCCGGAGTTGTTCACGAATCAGATTTCGTATGTATATCGGCCGGCTGCTCCGGTCTGCTCGGACTCCCACAAGGGGCTCCAATTCAGCTCGCTCATCATTCGACAAACACAGTAAATTTCACAAATTCCTCGGTGCGAAACCTCGGGCTACTTTCCGGCATGCTCCTGTCTCGTATTCATGGGATGCTGTTGTGTTCGTGACTCAAAGGATGTAATTGTGAGGACCCACATTCTACCACTTCCTCCCATTTGGAGACAGCATTAATCAGGGAAAGGACGGATCTCCCCATTTCTGCATTATCGGGTTTCGGGGTTCCCAATATTCCCAATCCATTTTCTCAATTTTGCCGATCACACTCGGTTGGAGTGCGAGGGGAGGAACGTGGGGGCACTCGTCGCGTTGAGTTTCTGATGTCAGTGTCAGACAACAGTCATGACGACACTTGACGTCGGAACATTGCGTGCAGGACTCAGTACACACAATTCCCTGAACCCAGGAGACTTTGAGTCGTCATTGCACAGAAGCGAGAGCGCGAGCAGTCGTGAGACTCGCCATCGACCGCGGATAACGTATGAGAACCAATGAAGGAGTGCTGCGAGCCGTTGATCTCGACAAGTTTTCTGATCTATCCGCCGGCCGCTGCGTCAAGAAAACACCAGTGACCGGAAGAGGAATTCAATTTCAACAGGAAAAATTGGCTGACCTCGAAGAACCAGAACCCGTCAGGAGCTCATTCGTCAGGACTTTGATGAAATACCTCATCTTAGCCGGTCATGCCGACGAGTTATCTCTCAAACGAAGCCCAATTTAGCTCCGTCCTCACTTTCGACGACCTGTTCGTCGACTCTTGAGCTTGCCGATGGTGTTGCCGCCGCAGGCCCGAGCAGCATCCGGAGTGAGAGGACAGGTGTCGCAAGGCAGGCACAACCTTGAATGGGACTGCAGGTGTCTGCCTGTCTTCATGAGTAAACCTCACTCGTTGAGCAGCTAGCTTCAGTAGCGCGTTGTCTCGAAACGAAGTTTTTGGCCTCATCCGGTCTTGAGGAAGGCCGAGTTGGGTGAGCGACCGGCCGGCCGGCCTGCCCGCATCCTCCGAGCCCTGAGAACTCGAGCGAAGTCTGCCTGGATTCCTTTAAATTCCTCGTCAAGTCTTGTTCTCACTGTGTTTTTGTTTTGAGCGAGAGGGAACAAAAAAAGCGAATTCAACCAGATTTCGGCAACTACCTGCCGCCACTGACGAACCGAACTCTCGCGATCGAAAGTCGCGAGAACCGCCGCTCACTGGGTTGGCGCTCGACCCGCGGCATGGCATTCGCAGAAGCGTGTCTGATTCCGTCACGGAGCGTGTTTGCCACTTTCCAGAGTTGATGCATACCGAAAAGCACAGTTTCCGCACTGTTCCGAGGACCTGTTCGGAACGTCAGCGGAGTTGTGGATTCGCGTTTCCCGGAAAATTGCACGATTGTCAGCGGGACTAGGTCGCTTCCCGAAAAGGCTTTGAAAGATGAAGAGTACTACCACCACCACCAGTTTTCCCAATGTTGTGTCATTTCCTTCATTTACTTCATCCGGGTTGCAGCAGACGCGACAAAAACAGCTGTGAGTTCGTGGAGGTGTGGTATGACCAATCAAGGCAGCGGATGAATGAAAAATAAAAACATACGAACTCTCGGCTACTCCGCGGAGCTATGAAAAAACACTTCCCGAACACTTTGTGAATGAACTGAGAGATTCTCAGCCACTCGTTAACGGGTAGCGGTAAAATTTCGAGCAGGTGCTTGGCGCGATCTGACAACTCTTCGGACTCTGAGCTTCCCGGACGAACATCCGCTCAGTGGGTTCGGTTCTCCTCAACTCTGTGTTCGATCACATCGGACGGTCCCGTTCAGCGGAGGGGTCACCGCTGTCCGGGCGAGGCGTCCACATGACGGCAGCGAAATCGGAAAAAGAGAAACAAAACCATATCAACAACAGATATTCACACACAGAAGGTCATCACCACTGAGGAAAACTTTCCACGAGCGAATGAAACAATATTGATCCGGAGCTCATGGAACTTTATTATCGGTGATACAATCTGTTATGAGCCGTGAGGCCGAATCGCACTACGTTGATGATGCCGTCCGTTCACAATGACCCTTGATGATCGCATGAGGACGGGCGGCATGCCACCCGACCGACCGACTGACTGACCGACCGACCCGTCGAGCGAGTGGAGCTGAAGGAAACGAAACGCGATTTTCACTCTGGAGAAATTCTTCGCTTCTTCAGAACTTCAGGATCGAACGAGGAAAACAATATCAAGACTGCTGTCCGAAGCACCTCTGCCACAAACTTCCAGATTGACTGATTGACTGGCTGACGCACCAACGAGCGAGCGATTGAATGCCTACGTAAAAACCTTAGCCGTCTAAAAAACGACGCGCATCGTAGAGCAATCGTCGGACCTGGCTTGCTGTCTGGCTGACTGAAAATTCCGTGGTCAATGCCAAGGTCAGCTCGAGTGGCGGATTACCCCAGTCCGCTGTCGGCTTTGATCGTCATGTCGTTCAACGCGTCGATAATTCTGATGGAGTTTGACTTTCCGATTGAACTGTTCGTTATCCGAGAAACTTCGTGCTCGGAGAACATGGTTCGAAGATGAGATTGTAGTTTCCTTCGAGTGAAATGGACAGAGACTGTCCGCGGCGCTTTGGCCCTGTGCAAAGACTCGATGACAAGTCGATTCCGACCGAGGCTCCCCGGAACCCCAAACCCACCGCTCAGTATAGCTCGGGAGCCTGTTCCCGCTTCAATCCCCACCGGGTGGGACGCCCTCGAAGACCACCGCTGCAAACAGAGATTCGAGCTGAAGGAATCCTCTTCCGCTCAACCGGGATCGGACTCATGCCATCCTGTCCAAACGTAGACGCCAATTTGGTCGGAACTCTTTTTTCAGAGAAGAATTCGTTGGCCGAAAAAGCGAGCTGGAAAATACTATAATTAGCTCGCTTAATTCCGATTCGCTGCTCTCTGTGAAGCGAACGATGTGCGCTGGTTGAGGGAGAAAGAGTACTTTGCTCGGGAGAAACTTGATCCAGGCGATTGACGTGGTGATGTCAGACAGAATTTGTCGTCGAAACACGAAAGGCTCCTTTGTGTCGTTTTCTTTTCTCCGATCTTCTTGACGAGCGTGGCTGAGCGAATCCGAATGGATCATCGTAGCTTGATCTGTTTGCTTGGAGCGGTCGAGCTGCTCATCAGGCAGATTGACGAAGGCAAGCGAATGAAAACTCGAGCCGGCATCGATTCGACCTTTGGTTTCGTGGTGGTGCTTTGGTTCCGTTGGTAAGCTGACAGACTGACGAGCAGGGCGGCTGAGGCTGGCGAACGCTCTCGAACTAGGCCACGACGGCAGCTCCTATGTGCGCCACGAGATCAACAAATACAATCTCTTTCGAACCGAAACAATGAGCAGCGCTTCATGGACCGCAATCGTTAAAACAAACATGTCATCCTTTCGAGAACTAGCACCACTCGACTTGACTGTGATTTCGCGCGACGTCCCTCCTTCGGGACGCGACTCACATTGAAAATGGTTCCTCGCATGTACCAAGTCGTCAGAAAATATCTATTTCGCAAGACGCGGAGGATGCGCGGAGATTGATGGATTCATAGAGCTTGGACGTCAGTGAATTTCCTATCATCTCGAGTTCACCTGTCGTTTCCGTCCGGTAGCGATCGAAGGCAGTGGTCTCCGTGTTGTCGTTTTTTTCTCCCCGTCACCACGTTCCACGGACTCCGGAAAAGTTCCATCCTGCGCCGTTGTTCGGAAGGGCGCGACACCGCGGTGTCGGTAGCCTCGCTTCCCGGACTCAGGAGAAGTTGAGCTCCTGCCTCCAGTGTAGTCGACTCCGGCCGGAGCTGACTTGAGCTCGTTTCTATTGATTCCATCTGAGAGCTCGCTCGTCCAGTAGGTTCATGCAGTGAACAAGCCAGAAGCCAGAGCAATGCGATCTCGGTGGACGCGAAACGAAAAAACTGGGCTCGATGGTGGCCTCTCCAATCCCTACGAGAACGAGGCAGTGAGCGTGACAAAGAGACTGCAGCAGATAATCGGTTGGTGCTCGGGATTGGTCTTGATTGTTTTTGATGAGGAAGTTGTAATCTGGTGGCCGGGAGTTGGCTTGCCGAGCCAGGGACACCAGCGATAGAGCTTCGGCCGCTCAACTCCAGTCCAGTAGTGACCAGGCGCTCTCACGCACGCATGCACGCACTCATCCTAGTCGCCACTGGTTCACACTGCCTACGTCCTACCTGATCGAAACAGCGAATCCATTCCGCTTGAACAGACTGCTATCGGCTGCTTCACACTCAGAAGTACGGTAAATTCGCGGGAGATTCACCTAAATGCTGCATTCGGCGAGGAGATCCTCGCCAAAGTTGTGGAGGCCACATCGTTGAATGTACTCCACGGCCTGGGAAGAGAGAAAAACGAAGTTCCAACCGATTTCCCAGAACGCGAGTTAGAACTCGTCGAGGTCAAATTCGAACTTGTCGCACAATATTCTGATCTACGGGCATTGGCATGTCGTATTTGTTAATTTCCGTAGGATATTCTCAAAAGCCATTCATGAGAGATCTTCAACTATGTTTGGCAGCTGAGGAAACCGAAACGTCTGAGAATTCCGATGCAGAATGAGAAATACTCATGTGAATCAAAGAACTTAGGTGTGAGGAACTTTTTCATTAAAATTCCGATTCGGACTTTGCAGCTTATCAGCTTCCAGCTGCAACCAACTGCGCGGATCCGGTACCCGCCACAGAACTACCGCTTCCGTACAATGCAGAAGGTCCCGTCACTCTCAGACTTGTCGGACGACAGTTCACCAGGTGAGTGATGGCTTTCTCCAAGATCGATCTCACTTCCAGAGCTTTCTATTGTGACCGCGAACACTAAAACTCTTCAAACGAGCTTATCTAATCACATGAAACGGAATAAAGAAATCAAACAGCAATAGTTTACTACGAGACTGCGAGGACGCGCAGTTGTCGAGCGTTCGGAATGCTCAAATGACGATTTAAAGGGGCATTTTCGTCCGATTTCCGAGAAAGCGATACGGACGACATTTCGTCGAGCCGTAGCTCAACATAGCCCAGCGATGCAGCGATTGGGAAGAACAACGAGTTATTCCACTTTTAATGTCGACTAATCTCGCGAATCGTCCAACATATTCAAATGTGTGCGTTGTACACGCTAGACGAGGAAGAGAAGAGAAAAACAGCGATTTATTGTTTCTGAACAGTTTTTTTTTTTTCTTTTCTGGAAATAGAATCAGCGCAGCGTTACGAACGAAGTGGCTTGTTTGCTGCTCACTGTGAAAATCGACTGATCGATGATATCGCGGATCCTGAACGGAGTTTCCCGAACGGCTTCTAGAGCCGAATACCCACATTCGGAAATTCTCATCGCAGGCTGCGACGTTTCCGCCGCATCAATACTTTTCAGCTCGAATCGTCTTCCAATTCTGAGCGCTTCTCTGGCATGCGACAAAGGGTTGGAACCGGTGCGAGGTGATTGTTCCCGGTTTATCCTCCCGGAACCGAGGTTTTCCTCCTCAACAGGGTGCGGGGTCGGCTCGATAGCGTAACGTTTGGGTTAGCTTCGACCTCGCTACGGAAATATTGAATGACAGCAAGAGGGTTTCCGAGTCCTTTCATGTACGTCGTACTGAACTTCAGAGCCGGTTCAGACGCGTTCGTCACGGAGACACGTGCATAACTTGCGCTCGGTTGAAGCAGAAATAAGATTCAAAGAGATCAGTTCCTCAGAGCAGCGATCAGACGCTCGACAGCTCGAATGGGCACGGGCGCCTGTGGCCGGGAGGGGGAGGACAGAAGCATTCGATTTCAGATGCGTTCCCGCCGTCTCCCTGATCTCATCTTTGAGGAAAATTTCTTCAACAGGGAATTTACGGTTTCGGAGCTCCTGTCATCGTGGATGTTGTTGAGGGTAGTCGGTGGAGGAGGCGGTGTGAAGCGAAAGTCGATCCGCGTCTCCGAGACCCAACGCCGACCGACCCCGCCCGAATATGTTTCAACGCAGGGAGCCGCAATCCTCCGCCGCCGTCACTGGCGGCACGATGTGCGCTCGAATAAATCACAATTCCTGAATCGCGTCTGCTCTAAACGCTGCTCGGGTCTCGACGAGCGGAACTTGCAGGCAGTCTCGCTACCTAACGCCATGCAGAACGGCTGCTGAAGACGTGATTTGTCGATTTTTCCTCACAAAGCCTCAAGAGTTTGTAATCGCACACATGGACAACTGCGTCAACGTCAACGGCGGTGTCGGCAACGACTAGGACGGGCCGCAGCGTTGACAACGACGCAAGGCCCTCGTGCGCAATTTCCTCCAAAATGAGTGAATTCGTCACGCTGTGATTCCTTTAGAAAGGGTCCTCTATGCCAGACAGACAGGGAGGCAGTCGTTTGGCCAGTACTGCCTCCCAACTACTCCACCCGCTTGAAGGCAAGGTGTCAAGCATCCACCTGTCTCATTGTGGAGTCGTAAATCTGCCCTCGAGAGCTCATGGCCATTGAAAGCAGGCATCGAAGCAGCTCGGCTCTGTTCGCTTCTGCTCGGGCTTTCGAAGTGTCGGCGAGTCTGCCCGTCCGTGTCCCAGGTGCCTCGATCGTTGAGGTTCGGGGCGATAGATGCCCTAATGACGTTCGTCGACACCGAAAACGACTTCACATCTGATTAACACTCTAGTAAAGGGGAGGCAGCGCACCGATAATCAGGGCACCGTTTACCTTCCCGCTGTCCGTATCTCTAATCGCTCAGGCGTACACGACCCTCACCTTCCTCCTGGAGGGTCTCCGGCTCCTCAGCGCCGGTCATGGACTGTGATTTGGGAGGCAATGTTTTCGTCGGAATCGGTTGATTTCCCTCTTGGCCAACCTTGCTCTCCGGCGCGAGATCCGATCATCGTGAAAACGCAGGGCAGTTCCGAAAACGACGATCACGACATGAGTCAAGATCCAATGTTTCGTAAGTGTCTTCGGGAGAACCATTCCTCGCCCGCACTGCAAATAACGTGTATAAAATGGGCTTGTTGACATTGCTGTTGGTGCTATCGGTGTCGCTTTCGTTAACGCGGACTTCCGCCATCGCTCCATTAGCATCGCGCCGGTTCCCGATCGTTAAGTGGACCAGTGCTCAGTTTTTCGGTTGCGGAGATTTTCTGAGGAGAAGAAAAGAAATATGGGGAAATACCACGAGCCATGACTTTTTTTTTGCACCACTCGTTCTGTACTGAGGGAAGTAAGGAACACCGCGGGAGAAAATCATCCGATACCCGGATCTGGCATCCGGCTCGATAACCCGTTACGAAACGACAAGGACTTCTGCGCTCGAGGAAATTCGTCGGACGCTTTCCTCGGTATCGCAGAAGATTTTGAGGAAAAAGAAAGGAAGAGAACAATCCCCTATGATACGTCAGAAGATCAGTCCACGCGTTGCAGCTTTTGATTCTCGGGCATATTGGTTCTGTCATCGAGATTGAGTTGCGCAACTCAGAAACTTTTACGGACGAAGTCCCCCAGATTCGGCTCCCTAAACGCAAAACTTTTCTCAGAACCCCAGATGTGTCTGCACCGAGCACCGTCGCATCCCCGACAACATTCGGAGTCCGACGAAGCTTTCGTTCCAGCTCGCTGGATCTGGCCGAGGAGCCGAGTGTCGTGTTAGAGGGATACACGACAGTCACGTTGGCCTTGGCCGCTCTATCTATTTGTCTATCGGAATCCGCCGTTAAGTTGTGAGAATAGGCTTCTCCTCGAAGTTCTTTCGGGTAGATTCGGATTCATGTGATTCAGGGTGAGCTGTCCGTTGTACTCTGGACAGAGCCCGAGTTGTCATGGCCCGCTCGTTGTTGACTTTGAGGGCGAATGGGGCCTTCATCATTGTTGGTGGGGGCGACCACCGCAACGAGACATCGCGTGACCAGAGCTCGGAACGGACGGTAAGGATCGAGGAAAATTTCTGTTCCGATGAAAAACTCAAAAAGCTTCGAACAAATCGCGGCGAAAACGAATCATTCCTTTTCGCATTGTTTCAGCCCTACGTTTCTTTCGCCTCGAACAGAAATTCTATGTCGAATCCGTTTGAGCCGGTGATTTTTGTTCGTCGGCTCTATCAAAAAGCGTCTCAAGGACCGCTTCTGGTTTGTCCTTTCGACGGAGGGTTTCGTTCCATTCTCTCAGATGGACCATGCTCACGGAAGTCGGATACGATTGGCAAAATCGAAGATATGCGGAGTATTCGATGCTGTGTCATATGAACGAGAGAGCATTGAAGTACGCGAGGTCGGACAACGGTCTTTCGAAAAACTCCACGAATTCGCGTAACAACAGCAGGGAAAACGAACGAGGGAGCTGAGCGGTTCAGCTTGTGGCCCCTCCGACGATATCGGGTTCTCTCTAGTGGAAAGACTCGATTGTTCAATGGCTAACCAGCCGGACTCCGTAGATTTTGAAATTCCCCCTTCGGAGCACATTTCCGGACTCGTACGCCAGCCCTACGGTGAGTGCTCATGTTCGGTCGTTTCCCCGTAAAGTCATGCACTTTCCGAGCTGTGAATAGGTCCGCCCCATTGACTTTCTGAATTTTTAATGCACGCCACTGCCGAAGAAGTCGCCCTTCATTCAGTGGTTTGTTTCTACGCATCGAGTTTTCTCTGCGGAGCCGTGACTCACCCGTCGAAATCTCCCGAGTTTTTTGGACTTCAATGATGTCGAGCACTTGGTTGTACTCCACCGAGACAACGAGGGCCGTTCGCGAATCGTATTCCGAGCTCCTGATGTTCCGAAATAAAACGGAACGGAATCGCGCATTGGGGTCCGGGAAGAAAAAACGGCGTCGCAGCTCAGCTGCTGAGCGATGTCTAGGGTTCGGCGAGAAACGGTTATTCTGTATTTGTAACTCCACACGGCGACGGATGCGGCATGCAGGGATGGTTGCTGGGATGGATTCAAGCATGGACAGAGTTGCGTCTAGCAGAAGGCTCGTCTTCGTCTGGTTTCTCCGAAGGTTACGGAGTAGCTTCATTGTGCATTCAAAAACGGTTGACGGTTTTTTTTCGCCTGAGCAACGAGTCCGACCGTGTGTCAGCCAAGCAACCAGTCACTCAGCCAGTGAGAGCGCCAGCCGGCGTCGCAGGAAGGAACCACACCCGAGGAGTGTTCGGGCTTCTTCATTTGCTCAAATACAAATTGCGAATGAATCCGAGAGTTCGATAAAGCCAGGTACGGTATCGAGCTCCCATTTTCGGTGGTGTCTCCAACATCGAGGAGAGGTGACATTCGGGGAGTCCCGTCACCACGAGTTTCAAATCATCTTCGGTGGAAGATTTCCTGAATAACGATTCGAGTGATGCGCCCCGTCCGACTTGGCACTCGGCGGATCAGAGCAGGATCATGCAATAGAGCCCTGGCGCTGAGCTTGGGACCTGGTTGAAAATGCTGAGTAGTGATTGTCCATCTGGGAATTACGGCACTGCGACTATTATCATAGAGATACCGCCGTGCCGTGCGTAGAAGATGAGAGAGAAATCGCCAAAGCGTGAACGTTTTTCGTCTTCTTGAGTTGACTGTGTCTGTTGTACGGCTGCCGCCGCCGCTGGTTTCGCTGTCTATGCTGAAACTGCTGGTCGCACCTGTGGACTCTTCAGCGATTCGGTCACCAGATGGGGAGCCCATACACAGTTTGCTGCCGCGACTCGCCTAGGCGGACAAGCTCGCGAAGAAAAGCACAAATATCAAAAAAGTACTGCTTCTGCGGTACGGTGAGCACGCTGTTCCGTATGAGGTTTGTTGTGATTCGGACAGGCCGAACAAGCCGAGTTTCCCTGTTGGTGTTTTCGGTGGATTCGATGTCGGTCGATCAGATGAGATCGCGGACCGACCTGCTTTGACCTTTCGTGCTCACAACGTCCGCGGTCGATCTCCCTCTTTTCCTCTTCCGAGGAAATCAGACGATCGATCGTGCGGTACGAGATTCGGGCCAGAACACGCCCTCCGGAAAACGTTGACATTTTGATATCGGAAGGTTTTCTTGAGGGCCAATGAACAAGAGAATAAGAGTGAGCCCGGATCGTACTGATAAGCTCGAATCGGGCTAGCGCTGCGGCGACGGAGTTGATAGCCGCCCGCACCCGAACGTTAGGGAGAAATTGTTCCGAAGGAGTCGGAGGAGGCATTGCCGAGATCATCTGGTAAACAAACAAATAAGAAAACGCCGGCAGTGAACAATCGCGGCCGCGCGATTGCCCAAAGCGGTGCCCGTGGCGACATGCCGCGAGAGGATACTGCTCGCACAAACTCACTCAAGTTCGATCGGAGCTCGAAACAGGTGCTATGAAATTTTCATGTGAACGACTTGTCCGAAAACGCACCGTGTCGTTGAGACGCGTGATGGCTCGTTCGGTAGTGACATTGGTGGTCGTTGAGCCAGTTCAATCAAAGGGACTTTGTCCGCGATTGTGGGAACGTTAATTCATGCACGTGCTATGGGAGGCTGAATTAGGTGCGAGGCTCCACGTCGCCGCTCTATCGCACGCACATCCTGCCCTAGGCAAGGAGCACGAAAGAAACTCGGGAACAAAAATTCTGTGGACTACAAATCGATATCTAGCCTGCGCAAGGACAACGCGTTCGGCGGGAGCGGCAGCAGCAACGACTTCACCTGTGCTTTTTGTACCATGTCCAGCCGTAGAAATGCATCCCACGTAACTGGACCGGAGAATACGGTGCCTCTCGAAGACAAATGATGGACTGCTGAGTGTAGGATTGAGGAGGACAGCGGCCACAAGCAGCAACACCGTTGACCAGAACAGAAGAAACGGCTAAAAAAAGAGCCGTGATCGCGCCGGCCAGACAGTACCCCAAAAAATCCAACGGACGAAACAGTCTGACCCACTGACGTCATCTCGAGCTCTTCGGGAGACGCTTCCGGTTCGAAAGCTGCGCCATCGAAGCACCCACCCACCGATCGATGACTGAAGTCAACTTTGTTGTTTGGAGCCGCGTGCACGGCGCTCGAAGAGAGGATTTTCCGCTAGCGAGCGTTGGTGCGACCGATGTTCGAGCCTAGGGAGGCTTCCCCGGAAGAGTTCCACGTGCTCGAGCTCGATGGCTCACGGTTCCTGGCGCGAGGCTGGAGCTGGGTTTTCACCGAGTTTCTATGCGCATGATCGAGGTTCGGGAAACTTGCAAGTCACGACGGCGCTCCTTCGACGACGCTCAAGTTCGATGACAGTATTTCCGATCCCTGTCGACGGACCGATGGAGCGATCTGCCGAGCAACGGGCCAACCGGCCGACCGGCCTCTATGATGACCAGTCTCGTCTAAGAAATCCGTAGCTCAACCAGCCATACCAGCAGCGGTTTGAGCATCTGTCGTGGGTTCCCACGTTCCTCCTACACACAGACACCACATAAACTCGTACACATACTCGTAGACATTCACCGGCTGTGCTGCTGCACCGACGGATGGGGTATTACACACTCCTTCATACAGGACCCCCGAAAAGCACAGTTTCACTTGCCTGCCTGTCAGACTGCCTCTTCGTTCAGCTCGGAATCGTGCCCAGCGCGCTCTCGGCTCAGCCAAGCGAGGCAGGTGGAGAAACCTCGTGAGAATCGATAGAATTTTACATTCGGTAACTCGCTTCCAAACTTGCCAACGAAACCGAAACGGAGCCGCGCTCAAGTATGATGACGAATAGGATACGAAACGAGTGATATGCATGGGGTGGAATCAGCGATGAACTCACTCCGTTGTACGGTGGTCAGTCGCGCCCAACAAAGAGACCGCGACCCGGCTCGAAGATCTTCTCCGACGGAGACTCGCAGACTCGTCTGTCGATTCGAGAAAAACGATCTGAATGGAACTCGTGAAGAAGAAGAAGAAAAACGGGCACACTGGAAATCGACCTCGCTCGTGGGCCGAGCGTCGAAATACTTTTCTCGAGATGAAAAACTCTGTGAAAATTCCCAAACAACGGAATGAGGGCTTCTTCAGTAAACGGTTGAAAAATTGTTTGCGCTCCTGTTCCGTGCTGCGGAGCTATCGCAGCCCGTTCAGTGATCAGAAGTTGACCTCACGTCATTCGATGACTCATCCAGAGCGAGCGGACCATTATGATTTTGATCTTCCCAAGGTGAGCTTCCGAGTATCCGCCTGCAACTGGAGCTGACGCAGTAACGTGACTTCCCTCCGATAACTAAGAGAACTTCACTTGAGGGCCTTTCGTCCACTTTTCAACGAAAGTAGTGTATTGTTATTCGCTTTGTCCGGTGTGTGCTCTTGAGGATCGCCGACGGCCAACAGATTGAGGAGCTCTTGTGCCAAAAGAAGAGGTCACACGTTCGCCGTGATTTGATTTCAAACGAGTTAGAACTTTGGTCAGACGGTGCGTCGCTACATCTCTTCCAGTGTTTCCTCAGGAAAACCTGCCGATTCGCTCGCTTCCGAATGCGCCCGAGCCAGCGGGTGTTTAGACCAGTCGGTTCCTTAAGTAATCGTCAGCGAATCTGATTTATCGGCTACTCACATGCGTATGTATTACCTGTGATGCGATTGTGATGATCCTGATTATAAAGGCGCTCCTGATGACGCGGTTTCCTCATTTTATCGTTTTCGATGATGAGCAGATCAGCGAGTTTCTTTCGAGAATCCAATCGATAATTGACCGAAAGCAGAGAAAGAAAGAGAGGGAGAGTTGAACCTCAGAAGTGGATAGAACCTGAGGTTTATCTCATCATTGCGCCGCGCGAAATCGGATGTTCTGTCACTGCTTGCTCGGCGGAGCTCCGACTCGCGGAGAGTGAAATCGAGCGTGGAATTCAGGGCCTAGATGTTCCTGGAGGCCTTGGCACCCTGGAGGAATGTAGGAATGTAGTGGGGATCGACTTCGGATCGCAACGGTTTCGCGAGAGAGGTTATGACAGAGATTCGAAGCTCCTGAGCCGAAGTTGATCCCGATCTGCCGTTTCGATCGAGTCAGTTCATTGATCGCGTGCGGCGTGTCATCCTGTTTGTCCATACAACGGCCGTTGTAATAGCGACACGTACGATAGTGCCGCTCGCTGTAGGTGTGAAATACCTTGTGGCATTTCTACGGTTTGGGCAGAGTCGTGAAATGACGACTCCGATCCGACGAAGAACAACCATTCGAACACTAACGAAGCAACCAGCTTAGGAACGAGTGCGAGAATCAACAGTGGGGAGTGAACGGAACTCCATAGAAGGAACAAATCACATCTAGGCTTCATGCCAACTTTGAATTAGTCATCAGTCGTGGAGTACTGGCTGATGAACTTTCAGAGCAGCGGGCGCACGAGTCTCCAACGGGAGGAGCAGAGCAAGGCAAATAGATGGATGGAAACGCGAGAAACAACAGCGACTAGCGCCTTGTACTGACCGGTTGCGTACGCGACAATATTTGTGTTCTGCGTGCCAGTGTGTGCATAGCGCAATCTCCGCTGGACTTGACTTGGGCCTCCGAGCTGTCTGGCCGATTTGTGCTAGTGGTGGCGGTTCGCCAGTAATCAAATATCTATTAAACAAAACGCTGTCAGGCGGGATTGGAATTAAGCGATGCTTGCCGACCAACGGTCTCGTCGCCCCCGCCACCGTTATGGCTGAGCGTAATGCGAAGCGTAGCCCAGCGTAGAAGACCTCCCAGTTGACGATCGTGACGGGCGTGCCCTGACTCTGTTGTAGAAACAGCAACAACAACAACTCGCTCGAGCCACGACGGGAACGACTACAACTCTATTCGCTCATTGAGAAACACGTTTTTTTTTTCATTCTCGGAACGGTGTCTTCTGCTTATGGTTCTGCGCCGTCTTGGGCCATGAGTGAAAGAATGGCTGAATCATCCGGAGATCGAGGTGCCCTACTCCGTAGTCGACGTAGTAGCGGTGGTGGCGGTGACGATTATGATGATGATGAAGGAAGTCAGGGTAGTAGTCGTCGTGGTCGTGGCAGTCGTGGGGAAACGAACGGCTCGACCCACAGAAAAATAAACCACTTCTTCGTCGCCCCCGTCGTCTCGTTTCAGAAAATGAACGAAAGAAAAGGCGAAGCGTACTCACACGAAGGCATTGTCTTTCGCAAGCTCTTCAAAGTTTCGTTGAGGTCGACAAAAACTTCTCGCTAACTTGAACCGCAGTTGAAGTCGCTCGCTGTCGTCTGTTCAGACAACAGTCGAACGGACAGGCAGACGGGCCATAGAGCAGGATACCCGAAAAAGCGAGGCAGTCTCTTCTTGCGGCTTATGTAGCAATTACTGTGAAGATCACTCAGAAACGATAGTGACAGGCGATGGCACTTTCAGCCATCGGTACTTCTTTCGGAGTAGCCGTAGCCAGGGGCGGGATCGCTTCTCAGATATCGCACGCTGGGTTCGTTCTTCGGTACTCGTTCGAGCTCACACCTCCGAGGCGTGACCTTCGAGGAGATCTGATCGATGTCCAATGTGGAAGCTTTCGATGATCACTGCGATTCCACAAATTAGGCGGCGTTCTCTCTTTTTCTCTGAGCTTTTGTTTTTCTGATTTTCCCTGCTCCTTGTTGATTTGGTGTGGATCATGGCATCGTTGCAGCTCCTTGGCTGACGAGCATCATCCTTCAAGTGTGAGAAGGAGCTCCTCTTCGTTCCAAGAAAGTCGATCGGTGACGTTGGCAAGCTTCGATCTTACGAGGACCACCACCAAAGAGAACGTTACGCTGTAAAACAGTTAGTAGTTCGATATTTGCGTGTACGTTGGCCCCCTCTGGGTGGGTTACGGCTGCGTTTTTTTTTTGTCAAGCATCATCGTTTCGGGTGGCGACCAGGTGCAGCAGCCTGTACCGGGTTGTTTAATTATGGAATAAGAAGAGGGACCCCACGACAGGTTCCACATTTTCGACACAGATGTGAAAGCCGCTCCGAGCGACAAGAACTGGCTGGCTCGCACAGGCTCCCAGTTCTTGCCTACTTTTTTTTCTCTCGTTTTCGGTTCTTTCGAGACAACAATAAAACTCGCTCATAACGGCATTGACTACCGCGGCGGCGGCGGCAGCGGTAGCAGTACCGTCTACGGCGGCTGCAGCAGCAGCGGCGAAGAGTATATCTGCGATCTATCTGTCTCTTTTGTTCATCAACATGACAGAGGAGAAACGATAGTCCACCAACACTCTCTGCGGAACAAACCACCTGATTCTGGTGTTACTCGCATTCCTCTCTCTTCCTTTCTCTCTCTCGCCTGGAGTATGATTTTTGTCCGCCGTTGATTCATCTTGACCGAGCAAGTGTGATCGGAGATCAGCAAAGCCAGATTCGTTTCCATCACAGCTGGGAGATTCGAGCTTCCATGAGCTCGCAGCAGTGGTGGAACCGTTCAGGTTGACGGACAGACCCGAATACTCTTCGAGAACGAGAAAGTAGAGCTTCGCCGTACAGCCAATGCCAATCGTACTCAGATCATCTTATTCACTCACTCATTCAAGCCCGAATCCTCGGGCTCGTGCACCATTCATCAATCCTTCTCGGTTTCCAAATAATGCCTCGGTGGTTGGCGAGGCTAACCGATCGGAGCATGAACTCGAAAAATGCGTGTCGCAAACTCAACTCCAGCACCGTGATAATCTTTCGTGGAAGAATCACGAGGAACTTCTTACCCCGAGAGATCAGAGGTAGCTGCTACCGTTTTCGAACTGCATCGGATCGTGGAAGTCTGCTCCGAAATCAGATCGATCTGAGGTCGTGTTGTTTCTCATTCTGGCTTCGAATAAAAAAGTGGGTATCTGAGGAGAGAAACACGTTCACACACACTCGGCCCCGCATGATTCTGAAGAGCCGAATTTCTGATTTGAGTCAGAGGCGGCCGCTCCCTTCTCTGGACCGGCTCAACGAGCGCAAGCGGCGGCAGGTGCCGTTGTTCTACTCGGAAGGTCGACCGTTACAGCGGTAATCGTCGTGGCCTTTAAAGCTCCACCAGCACGACGAAGCCATTTCCGATGGTCTGGGGGATGATCGAGATCGCCACCAGCTACCATAGATGGCTCAACAGGTCCCCCTTCTCATGCCGAGATATTTCTGCTCTCGGCGAATGTCGGTTGGACAAATTTGTATCAGGGAAGCTTTACGCGCTCCCCAGCGGCATGTCAAACCAGGCCGTGCAATCAGGTGACCCGCACGTTTGAGCCTGTATGCGCGGTAAGCTCGCGGACCCCTGATGATGTCGCGATTGAACTCTTCAAATACAGCGTTTCTCGAACCGCATCAAGCTTTTCAAGCCCCGGCCGAGGCACAGGAAAGCTCTGACGAGCGCTGGATTGACCGCGGCACGGCTTGACGCCGATTATTGGCATACACCGCAGTGCCCTTGTTGCTTTCGACAAGTAGTAGCTAATCTCCTCTCTTGGAATAGATGGCATGGATGCCCTCTCGCCGCGAGAGGGCGCCTATAGACAGCGGTAGCGGCCGGCAAAGTTGTCTATGCACGAGCAAGCGGAGCGTCTCGCGACCACCGCCATCCGCCTACACTGTGACAGTGAAGAGCTCCGCGCGCGGAACAATACATTTTTCAAGACTGCGTTCGGCGCGCCGCGCGTTCGTCCACGCGCTCTAGGAGCCGTTCGTCCTCTCTTTGTTGCGTAACGGACAATCCTTCCGCTGTTCGGGAAGCATCGAACACTTGCGAGACAGCCGTTGTAGGATTCGAGACCCGAGTTAAGTGTCCGCTGCCGGGAGCCTCGGTCTCGAATCGAACTGCAGTTTTGTGGATATCTGCGACGTGAAGGTGATGGTCCTGATGCTCGAGGACCGGTGTGCCGGCTACGTGCCCTCGTATCCGATGCCAAGGGCAAGCGAGGTGGGGAAGATGAAACCACCGAAACCGAAGATGTCGATACGGAATTTCAAAGGTACGTCGCATGGCGCGCCCCGACGCGTCCTGTCCAGGAACACATGGCCTGGCCTAGATAGGTTCGAAGGGAACGTGGAAGCTCGCTCAGGAGACGGATGGCCGAATGTCGTTGGAAGCGGCGCTTCCTCGTCACCAACGGGCGCCGCAACAGGTGTCGAGGAGAGTGTCGGAGCCAGCGCAGAGAAGGACAGCCAGGTTGGGAGATGTTCCGTGCGGTTGGTGTCGTCCAGGTCTGACTCAGGTGGGTTCCGGAGCGGCTCCTGGAACTGTTCGAGTTCTGCGGCGTTCAACCGCTCATCGCTAGACTGATTGTTAGCTCGTTCGAAAATCAGACAGCATCGTGTGAATGTAGACTCTTCGCTTGTGTGTGACCAGAAACAGACTCTTTGTGGTTTGAGCACCTGATCGGTATCTAGTTCTCGCCGCTTGTTTAAGAACCTGCGTTCTCAGTAAACTCGATTTCACACTCCTCACCCTGAACTGGGAAAATTCGTTCGTTCGCGTTCGAGGCTGAGAAAAGCTGGGCGCCAACTGAGTCATCCTGACTCGCGATCCTTGATATTTGTTGGATCCCAGTCAGGAGAACGATCGTAGAGACGTGAAATACGGATCTCGCGAGCATGCGACACGTCGCTTTTCCCCTCTTCTACGAAGGGCGATCGAACAAGAGAATTTATTGAGTAGAAACGAGTGGTTGGAGCCTCTTTGATTGACCGAATCAGAGACAATCGCGTCCTCTGATCTCTGCTCCCTCTCTTTCTCATCTGGCCGATTCTGATATCCACCATGGCGCACTGTCCGATCCGACGTGTCGGACCCTAGAGAGCCGCACTCATTCGGCGTGTATGGACGTTACAGCCAATTATTTCAGGATTTTCCTAACGAACGCACATTCGATTCGAGGAGTGCTTCCAGAAAACAGAACAGGCCCTCATGGCGGCATAGGTCGTTTCGATGCTCCATAATTTGCGGATCCTTTCGGCCAGTTCGCTCTATGTGCGCAGAGCTTTTTTTACGACACGTCGCTGGCCAGTTCGCCGAGTTGACTATGAGACGGCGTACCGTTGAGCCCGAAGAATGGAGTCAAAACACCAGCAATTTTTATCGATGGATTAGGCCGAACAAGCGATCTTTGGCTTCTAAATTCCACTCCCAAGGGAGTCTCAAGCCGAATCGCCGTGCCGCGCCACAAAATGGAAACGTTCTCTCTCGTACAAGCTCCGCTCAGTCCATCCGTGGGAGCAGCACCTCACTGAGAGACTGAGAGAGAGAGAGAGAGAGAGAGAGAGAGAGAGAGAGAGAGAGAGAGAGAGAGAGAGAGAGAGAGAGAGAGAGATAGTGAGCAACGGAAAACGTGAAGTCTGATGTTCGAATTGCGACCGCGCCGACCGGAGGAAGCAGCTCTCTGCTGATGTTGCTGTTGTTTGTTGCTGCGATGTCCTCAGTCTGCTACAGCTGCCGACTCCGTACGTCACACAGAGATTGCGCGCATCTGCCGATGTTATGTCTACGCCGACGAGAGTCGCTTATGCGACAACGTTGGCAGCCGTTGCTCCGACCGTCTGTCAGTAACTTAGAACACCGCCTGCTCGACCGAGCAAGACCGCAAATTAGTTTGACATCGCTTCCTGACTCGAGGAGCATTGTTTCGGCAAAAGTTTATTTCATGTGTCCCAGCCGCGTGTGGTTTGTTATGGCGCGAATTTCAAAGATCGACGCGTTCAACCGCGGCTCGATGAGAACACCAGGAGCTCGAGGAGAGTGCGTGAAGACCGCCTGGATCTCCTGTCCGACGGTTTCGTCCTCATTCCAGGCGGGACGTTCGAGACCGTTGGCTCGTTTCAAAGCGTAGAAAGGACTCTCCATGGCTGCTGGATGGTTGATGAGCGAGCCCGCAACACGGTACGCCGGCTCACGTCGATCGCGACTAGCAACCCATCGCAATGAACTCGTTGTGGCGACTGGCGAGCCACCGTGGTGGCACCGTAGCCCGTGTGGCTATCTGTTGGTTCACGAGAGAGTCGGCCGATATCAAACTGATAAGGACCAGGTCTCGATGCTCGCTGGAAATTATCGCTTGGCTCGCCATCGTCCAATGAGGACATCCACTAGACGCGCTCATTCACTGGCTCGCTCGCGCACGCACGCTTTGTCGTAGGCATGCGGGAGACGTCGGCCAACGGTTGCTTGCCTTCTGCGCGCGTGCTTCCATAGGAAGAGGGCCCTGGCTAGGCAACAAAAGAATCTCGGTGTCCAGTTACGGGAGGTGTAGAATTCCTCCAACAGTTTCTTCTATACACTGACTCGCTGCGATGGATGGTCGGCCAGTCTCTCGCTCATCCTGTCATCATGGCTGGAGGGCTCGCTCACTCTCGGTTCTCTCAAAACAAAACTCCAACTGGCTACGCAGCGATAGTGGAACCGCGGTAGCTCGGCTAATTCCTCTCTGGAGCGCTGAAAAGACGCTCGACACTCAAACACAGCATCAATCAAAGTTATAGCTTCGGAGGTCAAAGGCAAGATAACACTCGCCGGCAACCTATATCCATCGCGCGTTGCTGTTGACGCAAAGCCACAGAGTCGATCCAGTGCAGTTTGACCGCAGGGTGTCATTCATCCATTTCTTTCTCCCCGACCGCAAGGAAAATCCTCGCGTCCGCAACTCGGGAGAGCGCGCGACCGCTGACGGCGGTTGGGCCACATCCTCATTTCGGACGTTCCAGTGCGAGTGGTCATCGCGATCCTCTTTCGGTCGGAGGAGAACTCGAGTCATATGGGCAAGCGCCGTGCACTCTGCTCGTCTGGTGCTGATAACGACATCGATTTCAGCTCGTAGATCGTTCCGCTGCCCCGACGGCCGATCGGCTCGATAAGACACATGTGGGAGGAGCAGCAGCAGCAGGAGACGAGGAAACAAATGGCATTATGGCGAGGAAACGAGCACTCTTGCGTGGTCGGATTGAACGGCTGCCATGCATGCTTTCATGATTTCCATTGACGAAGCGGTTGCCTCAGCGCTTGGAGCGGGCGAGAGCGCTCCAGAAGGAAGCCGTGAGTCCACCGTCCGGCCGTAGCAAGTTGTGGGGGGAGTCGAAGAAGAGGCCCCTGTAAGATTTCGGGATGCCGTGCGCGCGTTGACTACGTTCTGCTTCGTGGGTGAATTGGTGGCCTTTCTTCTGCTGCTGCTGCTGCTGCTGCTGCTGCTGCACGGAGTTGCCTGAGCTGAAACTTAGAAAGACTCAGCCGGATCGAGCGACGCTCAGTCAATGATGTGATGAATGACGAGCTTAATTCACGCACACGCACGAAACCTCCTCGTCGTCGTGGAGCTTTCCCTCCGCAGCGTGCCTGCCTGCCTGCCTGCCTGCCCGCTCGCCCAACTGCCGGCTGGAGCCCACTCGCCTCATCGGTCGGTCAGGCGTTCAAGTTTTCCACTTTTTCCTCGAACGGTATCATTGCCCGCGATATCCAACTCTCGAGACACCGACCTAACACAAAGCTCTCGTAAACATAGGACGGCGGGATTCGCGGAGCGGTCTTCAAGGTCATCCGCTTGAATTTTGTTGCTGTTTGAGTAAACACCCATTCCCGTCCAGACTCAGTTCGGTCGACGGTTAGTTCGAGCACGGCTGGGACGACGGTCATCCGAACGAGCGAACACGCGCCCAGACCCCGGAGTCGCGTCGCGGAATGACGAAAGAACAAACTACCCAGATTGGATTCTCCGGAGATCTCAGAAGGATGTTCGGGCGATTCCAAGGCAGAGCCCTGGAGTCCGTTCATTTTTGAAGTGCACGGGCCGAGCCTCAAAGCTCCTCAGTCTTGCGAAGATCTGATTCTGGAGCGGGAGACGAGGTCTCGAGGAGCTGGTGGGTCTCGCTTTTTATCGAGTTCTACTCTGTGGACGGTCAAGAGAGAACCGGGCTGTAAAACTCGGCGAGAACAAGATGTTAAACGCCAGCAGCTCACACGTATCAGACGAGTGATTATGCGACACAATGTTTCGCAAATATTTTGGTAGGCTACATCGGACGACCTCAGTCATCGATCTTAAGTTAGCCCACCAACGGACCGCCCGATATTTCTCACGGAGTGGGCCGCGCGCCGCCACGTCTCCACTTCTGCCGGAGCCCATCCGAAAAGTGCCGTGAAGACGGAGCGCACTTCCATCACAAAGGTTTCCACGGTCCTCCACGACCGGAGCCATACTCAATGAAATCCTCAGCATTCCGACCTGGCCAGAGTAAGGAGCTTTCGCGGGGCGGTCCGCAGAGAACCGATCCAGTTCTCAGGACTGGATTTCAGGTCTAACAGCTGTCAAGGTCGCGGAGTGACCGACCGTTAGCCCAGAGAAATCGAATCTGGCGGCTTGATCTCCATGGGAGCTTCCTATCAACCCGCCGCAAGCAGGGTCTCGGGCGGACACTTCTGCAAACAAACGAAGACCCAGCGTCGTCGTCAGTTCGCCCGCGAGATTTCCGCTGTTTTTCTCTCCGTGTGATCCTCGATGGTTGGAGTTGTACGTAGCCAGAATCTGACCCAAATCAGCTTGTCATGGGACGGGAATTTCCGGAAGTTTGGGGCCTCGGTATTTCCGCTGTGTTTAACTCGTTGACTGCTGAATGGTTTTTTTTGAAAAGCTCTAAACGGTTCAAAAAGAGGAGATACGGCCTGAAACGAGGAGACAGGTTGAAAATAGCTTTGTTTTGAAGCCGACAACTTCCTGACTCGCTGGCTGGAGAAGAAGAAGGAGGAGGAGATCCCCTTGGTGATCAAGGGGTGAACAGCAAGCCTCCGCATAGAAAGCGCCTTCCGGATGTTGTCCACATGCCCTCCGCGGAACGTTCTCTCTGTTCCAAATGAAGGAAAAACCTTTCACGGGACAGACGACCAGCTCGTTCTTGTTTGCTGCTTCGAGATTCCGAGCTTTTATCCTTCAATCATTCTCGAGCAAACTCCTGAAGCAGTGATTCCCGTTGGCGCGCCTTTCACAATCGGAACATTGGGTGGTCCGATCCACCCACTCAGCCTCCGACGCCGACTCCTGGCTTCGGAGATCTGGAATGAGAAGAAAATCCAGCATTGGAGGATCCGGGACGAACGAAGTCCGAAGAATATCGCGCCCGAGGCAATCACACATCATGACCGGTTCATCTTTCTCCGAGACTTCGCCGAGGCTCGGTTCCGTTGCCACCGGGTATTTCCATGATTGATGCGATACCTTGGAGGTCGATGCCTGAGATTCAGCTGCGCACCGATGCCGAAGTTTCTGGCGACAGCGGTCTCCGCGGTAGATGTAGAGCAGAGTAGCGGTCACTTCTCCTGTCAGGTGGATTCCCAGGCGGGCAGGCCTGCCGGCCGGCCGGCTCACAGTCAGGCGCGCAGGCATAGTGGCTGGCGGCAGGCAGCGAGCAGTCTGTGTCCAGGCTAGCCGTGACCCCGCTATTCGTTCCCACGGTGTCTGCACCTTCTGGCCCATGTGCTCCCTCTCGTATTATCAACTACGAAAGGCCCAACCAACCTGAGGCCCTACGGCTAGTACCGACTGTTGTCATCCATTCAAGCTTTCGCTCTCGTTCTGAGCCCTCGTCTCGCGAGACTCAGGAGATTTTCGGCGAGCTCGAGGAAACGGCGACCAAGCCCGTCGAGATCACCCGTTTTCAACGGTTTACGAACTAGGGGCGTTCCTGGAATGAGGCTTCGCAGAGGAGGGCAAAGCTCGGCGAAAAGTCGTCGGCTCCGTCGATCGGAGGAACTCACAAAGTTGCTAGCTCGACGGACCGTAGCCGGTGCGGCCAGCTCTCGATCGGGGTCTTCTTCAACGGATCTTTGTTTGGATCTGGAGCCGTTTATTTGCGGAGTCGATTTGATCTCAGCCATGAAATCGGCGGTCGCATTCCACTGACATACGAGAAGTCCGAGCTCGCTTGCTCGCGTTGGTGGTGGCTTGATGAGTGCTGCGACCGAAGGCTGAACAGTCCATCCGACCCCTTCTTCTTGAGTGATTCGCGCGAGAGCGTAACTCAATGCCGCCGACTCGCGAGAAAACCGAAGCCCTCGGCGGCCTCTAACCGTTCAGCGGCTCGGCACTACTCGTCCCGTCGCTCCGCGTCCCGTCGTAGTAGCGGCTCTGGGTATGAATGAAAGTCTTCAGAATGAGAAGACTCCTTCTTTCTTCTTCTTTTTACTACTACGACGACGACTTGTGCTGTGTGACCAAGTCTCCACGGTTGGATAGTTCGCGGTCTGCTCGAATCCGTTGTAACCAATGGAGACGGAAAGTGTCTCCCCGGTTACCATTCCAATCGACTTTCGGAAAAACGATTAAACTCCGCTGAGCGTCGGCCGGGATTGGCTTCGACCGGAGCGGCAGCCGAGTGAAGATCTTCTGCTATGACAGCGAATTCTGGCCGCAGTCTGCTCCGCCGCTGTTGCCACCGGAAGTGAAGGCGGGGCTTTCGCTCAAATAGGAACAAGTCGGCGTCACGCCACGCAAAGAACGAGATGAACCAGAAAACGGCAACATTCGCCCGTTTGCCCGACAAAACAACCGACCGACCAACCAACCAGTCGCTAGCCTGGCAGACCATCCGACCGAGCGCCCGCCCGCGCGCCCGTTCGCTTGAGCTCCTCCACCACCCTTATTACGGTGAGCGGGAGCGGGAGCACTGAAAGAAATCATCCCCGTCGAGCCCATCCAGCTTGCCCGAACGCTGCGGAAAACGGTCGGAGCGATTCTCTCGGAGCTCGGTCACCGATAGGGAAGGCGGGAATCGTTCGTTAAACCGGCGAGGAGTTCGCTCGGTGTGTTCCATCGAACTCGCCCCGCAAGGGTGCATCGGTCTCGGGTGGTTTCGATCGAGGGTTCTCAGCTCATGGGTTCTCCACCTCATCGAAGAGTTCCAGCGAAAGCGTATCGCGTCAAAGTAGGATGAAGAAAAGTTCATGCACTCGACCGCGACCTATCGGTCCTCGTATGCAGCAGGCGGCGTTATGTCTCTAAGTAATACGTGCGTTCGGTTTGTGCGTGTGTATCCGCCGGTCAAGAGCTTGCCACTTAATGATTGGGTCGACGATTGAGGGTGCGTCCTTCTTCGATCGTTCTATCGTCGCTCGCTTCTTTCGTGTTTGATCGGGCAGCTGAAGAAGCAACGGTACTCTTTGTGGAACAGCAAGCTCAACGGAGTTTCGTTGGGCGCCTACCCGCCCGCTCTCGCCACAGATCGCAGACGCTCGGCCTGTCTTCACATCGTCGTCTTCTTCTCGATGGCGTTCTTCAATCGGCCGGATTCTAGCCGTCCGAGCAGGTGCCTCTTCGGTAGAGGCAGCCGAAACCTGAAATCGACGACGGCTCCTGGGAACCGAAATTCAGTAGCAGGTTCGCTAGTTGATGTTTCTGTTTCTTCGGTCGGGATGAACGTATGTTTGTGTACTGGCAGAAACGGCTCGCGGAGAACGCCTCAGGCCTCGAGCGGCTATTAGCCGCGATGTTCTCAAGCGACGACGACAGCGAGTGAAATCGACCGCGTATTCAAACGATCAGAGCTCGGAGACGAGCGATAACGCAGACCGGCCAGTAATCGCTACCGTCAGTGTTTCTCTGTCGGCCCCTTGATTGCGATCGCTTCAAAAGACTCGCTCCCAGTTTTTTCTTCCGCTTTCATCGATCGCATGGATTCGTCGTCATGAAATTGAACTCGCCCCTCAGCACCCCTGAAATGAACGCAAACGACGACGTTGTGGACCTTGACGGTGATTCAGCACTGTCGCGGTGGTTCGATCTACGTTGGGGAACAATCGGGGAGACCCGCCCGAGAACGAGGACTGGTTCGCGCTAATTAATAGAATTCGATGAGGCAACGCACCAGCCGAGGGTTTCGGGAGAGAAAGATAAAGGGCTGCACGCTTTCAGATGCAAAACACCGCTAGTCTCAAGCGAGCCGTGACATAACCCCTTTGTTGCGGAGTTGATGTCGGTCTTCTGCTCGTCGTGGCTGCAGCCGCTGTTGTTGTTGCTGGCGGCGGCGGCGGCGGTGGTGGTGGGGCTTAATTCACGGTTTCCGGTAGCGCCGGCTGACGGACAAACAGGCAGACCTACAGACAGAATACTACCACTACTACGACCGCGGACTGCTTGACTCTCTCCTTCTGTGCTGCCTGCCCGCCTGCCTGCCTGCCTGCCTACACCTCAGCAGCTTCGTCGACATCCGGTGCCTCTTCAACGGCAGCTCACGGCATGCGACACTTCTGCCAGCCGAGAGAAAAACCGGGGGAAATTTGATGCGATGAAGACTCACTGCCACCACCGCCACCGCCTCCTCCTTCTTCAACGCCTGGCGAACAGCCCGGTTCCTTGATGAGGCGTGCAAGTCCTGCCTTTACCTCAATACCACGAACCACCGACTTCAACCTGACTCCGTTCATCGCGAAGATCGACCATGGAGCACCTCACCAGGGTAGCTTTCTGGAACTTCGACGCAAACTTTCTCCCCGAGATCCACCAAACGTGCTCGTGGGCATCTCGTCCACCCCAGTGGGCCTGAATCGGCGAAAACACGAATCACACCGAGGGTCCACGAGACGGCATCCAAGCGTGGGGAAGCTTCCGATTGACAACATAAGATTCCCTCGGGACCGGATCGATCCAGAGACACGATTCCGAACTCTGCTCAGGCCTCTCGGGTCAAGCCTCCGATCTCAACTTCCAGAGGGACGTCTTCCGCGTAAAGGCCTCAGCAGCAATCGGTTCAAGCGTCTGTCNAAGTTTTCACAGCTCGCATGCTAACAGGGTGGCTCAATCTATCGTTGTCGAACTTCGATGCAAACCGAATCAACGTCCTGCTATAGGAAGAAAACGTGGCTCGGAAATGCCACCGCAACACAAAATTGAGGCGGAAACGAGCGGTGGGCATATTTGAGGGTTTCGAAAGAAATCCAGTTTTTTTTTGGTGCCACAATTTTGTTCCGTTGTTTGCCACGGGACTCCCCGCGACTTCCTTTGATATTTGACCTGAGTGAATATTGATGGCTCCCGTCTTCACCAATTTCAGTGCGAATTCAAACTTTCGTCTTCTGTTGTCAGATGAGTTTCGTGCCGCACACAAACGAGCACCGCGCCCTGCCGATGCCTCATGCCTGGGGGTCGTTGGCTTACATCATTATGATAGCACGGGCAATGACGAAAAAGATAAAAAAAACGAGTGAAGACAGAAGGCTCAGCTCATTCTTCCATGACTTCGGGGCGGGAAACCCCGCATCGGAACTCGGATCGAACTTCATTGTCGATTTTCGGTCGGCGGCGCTTTCTCCATCAAGAACATCACCATGTATTTGTTGTCTGAAGAAGTACTACTTTCCAGAGCTGATAGAAGCTTCCAGTCCGATGTCATGCTCATTGTTGGTCATGCTCTTAGCCGGTTTGTTCGCCATCTTGGAAGATGAACATTCAAAAAAGAGACCTTAGAACTCATACTCTCAGATCACGGCTGATACTTCTTTGCGGTTGATGGAATTTCGACGAGCGAACCGAACCAGCGTCGTCCACTTTATCAACGTCATCTGTTGTCACGATTGAAAAAGCTGATACCGCGGTGCTCTTTGCTCGATGAGCTAAGTAACCTTCCTCAGCTTTGCGGCCGTTCGTCCTTGCAACAGTGTCATACGGCTGGTTTATTGCGACTGAGGGCAAATCACGTGTGTCGCCTAGCGTTTCAAATGTCGAAAATTCCAACATACGATGTCTCCATTTAGAACGACGCCAGCTGCGGGGACCGCGACAACGACGACGACGATTCCGATGAAAAAACGTGTAAATTGTTCTTTTGAGCGCGTGCGACCTTCGCGGCCGGCTGATTTCGTTGAAGTCGTGTTGCGGGAGTAGTCAGGAGAGAAGTGGGGCTCCAACGCGAGACAAAACGTAGGCAGCGACAGGAAATGGCGATGGTTTCTCGCTCGTGGTTTGACTGCGACAACTGTTTCATTGAGAGACAAGCGTCTCAATGGATAACCTCGCGTGTACGCGACACTAATCGGGAGAATGCTTCGCTCATGATTGTGATGACCTCCCCACCGAGAGATCAACTCTGACGTTGCAACTCCCTTCCAAGCTGTTGGAGCCAAACCCAATCCTCGGAAGAGTCATTAACAGTTCGGTTCTAGCTTATTCGCGAGAAAGTTCACCAATTTCCTCCGTATCCCCGATAGAAGCGGCATTCAGAAACTGCTATGGCTTCGGATGATTTTCCGCTGAGCAGGGAGGAAGACAGACGACGGTTGTCAGCGGCACAGGCGATGACGGTCCCGGAGATGATGATCGAATTCGTGAGCTCCTATACCTTGCCAAGGTCAAGGCCAGAACGGACGGTTGGCTGACATAAAATGGCGATTACTCTGTTATGAGCTGCTCTTGCAATGGCACGGTAGCTTGCTCTATCAATGCTTAACTACCAGTAAATGTTTCACCGTCGTGTAACTCAGAAGTTGAGAGTAGTCTGTCAGATCCGCCCAATCGACGATGGCTGTCTTGCAGCCAGAACGGGAGCAGCATCGTTGAGCGAGTCTTGGTGCTCCCCGTCATAGGCCGCCCCTCGGTTTCCGACAACGTGAAATTTCGAGATCCTGTCGAGCTTGATCTCGGCTGGAAGTAAGGGAGGCCAGATGTGGTGGAGGAGTCAGCCCCCTGAATCAAAGTTTCCGAGGGAGCTCTGGTGGGAGATCACCAACGAGTTGATCGATATCGGTCGTAGCCGGATTCCCCGACCAGGATTCGCTTGCATATGTCCTAGAGCAGAACCCACGCTCGAGAGGTAACGGGACGGGGGAAACGGAACCAGGATTTATCGGGAAGTGGAAAAATCAGTATAGCGCTGCTCATAGAGGGCGGCCGAAGTTTCCGGAGGGCACGGGTCCCTCCAAACCGTCGGAATGGAAAGAGGCGGGGTGAAATGATTCCGTCTGTCCGATTCCGGGCCGCTGCGGCCCGGGTTTTCCGGTCGGTGACGGATCCATCGCGAACGAGAAGTTTTCCCCTCGCCACACTTCGGCCTGATCGATTCTCCTCTCCCTGATAGACACAGCTCGATCGTCAATACTAAGCGATGATCTCTTTTGCTTTACAGGAGCACCTCTGAGGCGGAGATGAGGCCAGTCGTTTTCGCCCTGGTGTTGGGCTGTGCTCTTGGGAGTCAAATCAAAATCCTGCCCTATGGGAAAGTGAGGCCGACGTATCGAGTTCAATGCCTGTCCGAACTCCCGAACGACCTCGACCTAGAGACTGTCGGTAACATGACTGTCGTCTGGAGAGATGCCGAAGGCAACTTGATCGGCGAGAGTCCGGTCAGCATCGTGGTGGAAGAGCCTTCGATTTTCGCCGAAATGATTGTGCAATACGCGGGCGCCTCGGCACAGTTCAGCTGCGCTTTCAAACGACCGGGAGGGGGTGTTCCGTCGGGGATACAGTTCAGTGACATTTATGTTTACGCGAAATCGGAAAAGTGTGAATCCGACTTGGCCTACTGTGATCCTGGCAAGCGCTTCTGCCGACAAGCTAAATGTGTCTGCCAACAGGGAGAACACCTCTTCGACGGCACTCAATGCGTGCCGGGCTACACGGGAACCCTGCCCTGCCAACCCGTGACGCCGAAAGAGAGCGAACAATGCGTCGGAGCGCTCCGGAAAATCGCCCTGAGGAAACCGTACATGAAGTGTCAATCGAAAAAGAATCGCACATTACTCGAACGAGTGAAACAGCTGGTGCCAACTCTAAGACCTAAAGCAGAGAACTACAGTCATTGTCCATGCAAAGGAGCCATGTACGGAAACATCTTGGAGATCAACGGAATCGAATACTGTCAGGAGGTGGAACAGGTCTCGTGCTGCGTACCGCTATCGTTGCTGGTCGACGGTCACGACTTTTCCTTAGTGTGGTTCACCCTCATCTCCATCTCGATCTTCATCGGGCTGGTGCTCATCGCAGCTTTCGTTCTGATGGTTTGCAAGTCCCGGCAACAGCTCCAGGCTCAACACCGCGCTCAGCTACGAGCCCTAGCCCTACAGCACCAGGACGAGCATCTCGCGATTTATGATCCTCGAGTGCATCGAACAATCACCGTCGCCTCCGACAAGCCTCCCGCTTACCATGAAGTGGTTCGTCGCGACGCTAGCACGCCGCCTCCCGCGTACAATGTGGCTGTCGCCGCCCTCGGAAACGCTGTAAGCGCTCGAACGGACTCTCAGTCCCAAACAACTTCCCAACCTGAGCCGCCAACGCAATTCGAGCTTACGGATAAACCTCAAGAGTAGAAGTATTCACAATGCTTTGCAGAGCCTCGTGGGAGCACGCCGCGGTAATATCCCGATAGCTGTAGCGATACGAATTCCCCTTCGAAGCTCCCGACCGGTCCATGCGTCGAATCATGCAAGCAATGTAGATTAGGCCCGATACTTTTGACGATCCACCCACGATAGAGATTCAAATCCATGTGGCGACTGAGCCAAATCACCACTCAGCGAAGTTGCCATCGATCCCCGGCGCTTTTTGGATCGTGCTCCAGGTCTGGTCTGAGCTACAGCACCCCTTCGCTCGTTGCGCTGCGCGTCAAACGGCGAAGTCATCCTCAATTATTCCTCCGCCAAACGATTCGACGAGCGCGCCCATCGAGCTGGCACATGAGAGATACGTTGAGATGAGACGTTGACTTTCTGGCTCCAGATCCTCTGTCGGGGAAATAACTCCGAGTGTTCTGCGTCGTTGTTGAGAAGCAAGCTGGCTTTCACGTCAAGCACCCGGTAAACATCTCTAGTGTGTACATACTTATTGTAAATAAATTCAAGCTCGGAAGGGAGAAGTTCAATAAACTGTGATACCTGTAGGAAATGTGGTCTTGTTTCGCTGAGCCGGGCGGCTATTTATTTCAGTTCATTTGGCCGACCGATTGGCTCGAACTCTAGGGATCAAAGCCAAGGAAATCATAGGAGTTTGCACTGACCGCCAGAGGAACCGGAATTCCAGAACCAACTCCGAAGGCGGGAAGAGCTGCTTTCGGCTTCCTGCAGCCACGGCGATCCACACAACGCGAAAAACTCAAACACGAGTTGGTCAAAAACCCCTTTTCCTCCCCGAAGGATCACTCCTTGAGAGGTTTGACCAATCGTCGGACGCAGCTCCTGATGTTTGAATACAACCAGTGGACTGAGGAATGCTGTGAGATTGTGAAGCACTGCTCGGTTCTATTTCTCTCTGGTTTCCATTCCAGCTGGTACAGCCAGGAGTGAAGTTACTCGAGACAGCCCCGAGTCAAGTTCGCACTGGAGGGAGCGAACCCGTGATTCGCACCCGAGATCCGTTCATCAGGAGAGCGGGAATGGCGTTTCCTGATGTACAGCTGAGTTTTGGACGCCGCACGTGTCGCCGAGCACCCGTCCTTGGGACTGCCAACTCGAAACCATAAAGACCCACTCACTGGTATAGGACTGGCCGGGTTGATTGAGGAAAACCTGGACCGACACCAACGCTGGGGCCTGCTGGAGACCGGTTCTCCACAAAGGGCACAAGATACCAAAATTATGCTAAACAATCTTCACTTAACGAAGAGGTGACATTTTCCGTTTGTCAGGGCGGCTAGAACTGGCTCGGGCGTCGTCATACGCAGAACTTCGAGTTGCGCCTCGGGCGACGTTCCGAAACTTTTCGGTCAACGAAACACGCTGTGGATTATTCTCGCGTCGCATGGAGGCCGTACTCCGAACTCGTTTCTAATTTGCACTGCATCGCTCCCCAACTTATTGCATGCCTATCACTGTTGCGACACAGCGACCTCCGTACCTTGGAACGTCAACGAGGCTGGATAAATGTACACAAACGGTCAAGGCCGCTCGAGCCCGTGAACCGTGGTATCTCTGATGAACATTCGAACGACCACGACGAAATTCTGTATCCTTGTAGCGCTTCCTCAGAGCCTGTTCCTGGAGTCGATATTTTCGGGGTTTTGTGTGAGGTGACTTCGGGAACCCAAGAAATGCTGAAACCTGTGTTCTATCGCTCCCACAGGAAGGGGCCTGAATGCAAGAATAGTAGCGTCCGTCGTAATCGTGTTCAGGAATCAGATAGCACACTCACTGCCAGCAACGAACTATCAGGAAGAACTCGGATGCGCTCGTATGGAACTTGGACCTTTTGAAGCGGTGGTTCTAAATCTTCCTCCTCTCGTGGACCCCGATTGGAGCTCAGTTCAGATCGCGATCCCCTCCGAGGAATAGAAGGGGGAAAACTGATTTTTCCGACACGCAAAAATAGACCCGGTATTTAGTTGTCGTTGTGGGTGGATAACTACGTATGTAAAAATCAATTCTGCAAGACATTTCAGAACAGATCGACCCGAGATCATCATTGCACTGTGGTCACATCGGGCTCGTCAGCTGAAAAGCGATTTCAGAGACATTGGTGTGTGGACGTCATCCAAACTATGTTGGGTTGAAGCTTTGTCGACGACAGACGCCATGTACTTGGCGAGTACGTCCAGCCTGTTCCGTTGCACGGCCTTTTCAGTCGACAACGTGAAGGAGGACTTCTCGAACGAACGAACCGAGGAGGACAAAGGCGACATGAGCGAGCCTCGGTATTCGTTTGTCGCAGGAGTGGCTCTTTCGTTTTCGTGATCCTTTCGATCCTCCTGATATATGTTCCCCAATCTGAGTAATCTACGTGCATATCTGCGATACTCGGATGCTTAGTCTTCAGGAGGCAGGTATACTTACACAGTTCCAGTGAGTCGTCTGCCAACACTTCGTGACACACGACACACATCGGTATGTGAACGGGTCACTGCCGGGAGCGAGCGTCGAGCATAGATTCAAGTATTCGTTATCATACAGTATTTTATCCCTGTGAGGAGCATGTCCTGCTCCTCCCCCGGCAACAGGTAGTTCTCCTCTAAATGGCCTGTCCCACGCTAGACACAGAAGTCCCACTCCTTGCGGCTCTCGGATCTTCGACGCACAGAGCGACACCATCGTCCTGAAGAATCTCAGGATATCTGGGCGTTCGTTCCCCTTCTTCCAGAGGCTGAGAGCGCTATCGAGCTAAGGATCTCCGATGAATAGTTCCGAAGATTTCGCGGGTCCCACGAGCATGTTAGCCCCTGCGTTACCAAGACTGCTCAACATTCATCGCTGATTATATTTTTGAGGATTTTGTGAGCCCGAGTCCCGAAACAATGAGCTCGACTCTCGGTAGAACATACTTGGACATCAACAACCATCTCCATGGCGCAAATGAATAACACTGCTGAAATCATAACCTTTCTGAAACAGGTTTGATGTATACATTGGACAGTTGGGCGGAAGACATGCAATTCACGGCCCGAGAAACCCCACGAGAGACCCGGATCCGTGGTTGGATCCGAATTACTCCCGCGATATCTTCCTTTTGTTAGGGCTTCTCTCCTAGGAAAGGGTGACCTGACAAACAGGGACAGCTAAAAACACTATATTCTGTGTCACAAAAGCTCCGGCTATCCAGCATGATGACCTTCAACGAGCATCTTTTCGGAGGGCCATCCCAACTCTGATCTCCATCAAGAGGTAACACTCGTAGAGCCCAGATTCAAAACCTCGTAACTCCCATAGTCTCAAGATCGACTCTCCAGATGTAAATTCATCGAACCGATTGCCGACAATGTTATTTTTGCGGTGTATTTTGCGTATGTTTCTCTCCACTCTTCGCGTTATCAACGAATGTGCGAAATAAGGTTGTCGGAACTCGGTTTGATGGATTTCTGACTGAAAACTCCACTTTTGCGAGTTCACTTGCTGTTCCCGAGAACTGCGACTGTTGGATGCCGAGCCCAAAGAATGTCATCCACAGTCCGGAAAACATGAGAACATCCGGGGTTAGCCGACAGGGGACTGCTGAGATATTCGAGGGTTTGCTATCTCGAGCAGGGGCTGGGACTCCATGGGAACTCGAGGAGCCGGATAGTGTGACTGATGTCCCATCTCCCCCACTCTCTATTGAAGAAGGGGAATCGGTCAGGAAACCTCGAGCGCACAGGAAAAGCCTGGAGGTCTACGAGGGAGAGTTTTCGATATCGACTCCTGGTCTCACAAGTCCTCGGCAATGGTGCTGAAGAGGAGGACAGCGACTAATCCGTCATATGGATGTCTTTATGAATGATAAGGAGAATTCGGGTTTCGCCCCCATTCGGTCGTACAAACAGGAAGAGAAGGACCTGACAGTCCTGCAACGAATCGAGTGTTGATACACTCGCGAGGCCCAACTTCCCGCAGTCTATCCGAAGGGGAGAGACCCAGTCCGCACGAGTAGGAATCGCGGACAATAATAAAAAGATTCGTAGCGAGCAATATCGTTCAGAACACTGCCCGATTGTAGATTTCAGTTTATCTATTAGTCGGCATGCATTTAACTTTTCGTGAATATAGAATCGAGGGAACTGAAACGCTCTGAAAGGTATCGCAGAAGAGGATTGGAAATGAACGCACACAGCGCTATAGGAAATTATGAGATCTACGAGCGAATGACATGAATCATATTCGCACCAATCTCGCTGATCATCCGCCGCCATTTATCACAGGGCCGGAGCCATTGTGAGGCTTCCTCAAACTGCGTGAGAGCTTCTGAGACCCCTTCTAGGAGTCACTTATGAATACATGAATCCCCCAAAGGGTCTAAGAACATTAATACCAGCCCGATCAGAGCCGAGGGAGCAAGGATATTCCGAGTAAGGCGATAATTCGGCTCCTTATGCTTACTATATGTAATCGGCTTCGTCTTTCAGTTTGCAAGTCACTTTGTCCGCACCCCTTCTGGATTATATGGGGATGATTCCAGGACTAATCTGACCATACTTTTCGAAGTCTACAGGGTTAATTCCGGGACCAATATTACCAAACTCTTCCAAACCTGGAGGGGTGGTTCCGGAACCAATCCGACCATACTTTTCTGAGTCTGGGAGGGTGATTCTAGGACCAGACTGTCCATAACAAGATGCCAATCAATCGGATCGGAAGATAGTTTTAGGAATGATGCTGACCCAATGAAGAGAGAGGAAAGTGCCTTGATGCCAGGGGACTGCAGTCCAGCTGGTCCACTCTATTATGTGTATCTACAGGGGTCTCCACCACGAAATCGTAAGTTTTGAAGCTGGAACAATCCTAATCTGTTTGAACAGTTCTCCACAAATTCGGGAACCGAAAACGGGAAGGCGGCTGGACGAGTTGAAGGACGTACAGGCCAACTGTCCCGCACGGTCGCTTGCCGGGACCAATATTACCAAACTCTTCCAAACCTGGAGGGGTGGTTCCGGAACCAATCCGACCATACTTTTCTGAGTCTGGGAGGGTGATTCTAGGACCAGACTGTCCATAACAAGATGCCAATCAATCGGATCGGAAGATAGTTTTAGGAATGATGCTGACCCAATGAAGAGAGAGGAAAGTGCCTTGATGCCAGGGGACTGCAGTCCAGCTGGTCCACTCTATTATGTGTATCTACAGGGGTCTCCACCACGAAATCGTAAGTTTTGAAGCTGGAACAATCCTAATCTGTTTGAACAGTTCTCCACAAATTCGGGAACCGAAAACGGGAAGGCGGCTGGACGAGTTGAAGGACGTACAGGCCAACTGTCCCGCACGGTCGCTTGCCGGGTGATATATTTCCTCGAAGAGCGACACCCTGGGGGGCCGTTGCACACGCGACTGAAGGACCAAGGCATTATTCTGCCCTTTCTAAGACAAAACGACCTTTTTTACGACTTTCCATCTTACCCTCTCTCTTATTTCATATGAAGAGGTCCAACTTGCCAATTTCGGATTTTTCCGCCGTTTCTAGAACTCCTTCCCTCCGGCGATGTGCCATGGCCCAGAGGACTCCCAAGGACCCCACAGCAAGAAGCAAGATGGAACCGACTCGGGTCGAAGAGAGCCGCCGCTGCTTCAACAATGGCCTTTCTCCAACGCCATTGTTTAAGCGGATGAAGTACGTTCGCACGTTTCCGTCGGTGCACTTAATTCCAGAAAGCCCTCTGGAGGAAATGTCCTGGAACACTTGTGCCCAAGATCGGGCTCCGCAGCCTTCTTCACAGCAGTTTCGTTTTTTCCGACGCGTTCAATGCCTCGTTGTCCCCCACAGGTGACTTCGCATAGATGAGCATCCGTCTATCCTGGATTGTTCCAGGATGTATCGGACGAGGAGCTTGAAGGGTTTCTCTTCACTGCGTCTGTGTGATATGAGCTCATGGTAAGTTCCACGGAAACTCTCCTTCGTGACACGAGCGTGTCTCCTGAATCCGCAGGAGGCTCGCGATCGCCTCGATGATTATGGATGATATCCTGCGTGAGCTCAGCGAGTTGTCCATATTAGTTTCTCTCCGCAGGAAAATCATGAATTGTTTTCTTCTAAAGCACGCAGCCCCGTGACCGTTCGTCACCGACCTTGCCATGGAACTACTCTAGGCGTGAGTCGGACTGTTCCTTGAGGTGATAATGGCATTGCCTTCCAGTGAATCACCTGGTAGTGGCCTTTCAATGCTGCGCTCGATTAGTATCTAATCGAATTTCGTGCTATTAGCTCGACGGGGTGCCGCCTTCACTTTGGAGCTGTCGTTCGAAGTCTGTGCGAATCTTTGTTACAACGACTTCCTCTGTGATGTTGTAAAAGCAACTTCCACCTCCAGTCGTGCACCCGCCCGACCCAGCCTGCTTGCCCCTCGCTCTGCCACCGGTTGTTCCGATTTAATTCGACCGATCGAAGCCGGGAGCCGAGTCGTGTTTCGTTCGAAGGCGCAAGGCCCCGTCACCAATCGGAAAGCTTGGCTTGACTCGTTCACTTCGATTCGAACAGTTGGGCACTTGCCTCACCCGAGTAAAATCCCATTCCCGCGGAGAAATCCGACGGGAAACCTATGTTCGAATCGTTTCCGTTAGCGAACGAAGATCTAGAAGACTCGTGGAGTCTCTCTAATCCACCGAGTTTGCAGCGACCCCGTTCTTCCTGCCAAAGGTGTTTGGGTGCATGTCAGACCCCACCGGATTACGGAACATTTCGACGAGCGTGATTGATGCAATCGAGACCTGCGGAGGTATCAGCTGCTAGCAACACGACGCGGCTGAGCAATTGATATAAATGTTCGAGTCTCATCGTATATAAGAGCTCGTCGGAGGGAACCACCAGTAGGCGGTTTTGAGAGCACTTGATGGAGTATACGGCCCACTTCGATTTCGGTGGCCCACCTTTATCCTGAAAAGCTTTTATCGGAGAGTCTCAGACGCGGTTCCTCGGATAGAGGTGTCGTCTGGTCTAGCTCTGGGAGGGAGGTATCGGGAATTTTCGGCTTCCCAGGTTCACAGTGAACAGAGAATTGCGTCCTCCTCAATGTGAAGACAGATCGTCATCGTGCTGTTGGTCGGATAATACTGGCAGGTCTATGATTCCTACCGGGAACAACTTTCTCTGAGAACCCGCTGCATCAAACCTTCCCTCATCGGGTCGTCACGAGTTCGCCGTCAGATTAGGATACAATCATTGATGTCTCATGAACCTTGTTGTCATCCCTCCCCTAGTCCGGAACATAGAGAAACGCAGAGGAGTTTATCTGAACTGTTCGAAGCCGACTTCGCGTTCAGACATTGTTAGAGTTCGAGGTATCAGGACAACACGTCAATCAATGAATCGCAAAACTCGGTCGAGTCTGATGTGCTGATGGCGCGATTAAGTGTAATGTGCCGAGAGCACAATCAAATCGAGGTACTCCTCGGTAGTGGCTTTTCAGGGAGATAGCGATAGATCAAGGGCAACATTTCACACATCGTCAAAAGTTTCCCGAGCCATCACTCGGGAGCTCTTAGGAGAATTTCCCCACTAGGTTCTCGGCCGTGGAGCGGGAGTTGGAGAACATTGAGGACGGGACGCAGGCTCCGCTCGTTCTCGACATCGAACCCAAGAGCCCCATATTTCATTTCGGTCCTCTTTGAGAGCTGCAGCCCCGAGCTTCTCCCCTTCAAACCGAATTCTGGCAGCCCGCCTTCGGAACTGACCGGCGCGGCATCTCTGCCGTCTGTTGGATCGCGATCCGATTCCGGGCCCACCGGAACGACGAGAAATGGCCTGCTGCACGCAATCCGAAGCCCTACCTCGAGCCCAGTTTGGAGTATCCTCCTCTGTAAGACCTTGTTGTCTATTTATCATCCTTACAAGACATCCTCGGCCCCCGAGGTGAGCAGGAACTTCCACTGGAATCATTTCTCCAAAGCCCTGATTCATTGCGAAAGGACGAAATGTGTCCCTTTTGCACGACTAGAATGGGGCACCGAGTAGAAGGTGCTACAACTCTGATCATCAGTCAGCGCTCCGAATCAAAAAAAAAAACTCCGACTCATAAATAGTGCACAGAAGTGAACCAATTACGCAGGAGCTCCAAGCGAGACGGACGGACAAGATCTAGCGCGAAGAGGGTGTTTTGGAAGAGGTCATGTGGGGGTCCTGCATCCAGGCTAGGGCCTTCACACCGAGGTGCGCGGGAACGTTCGTCTCTCGGCAACTGAAGCGCTCTGATAAGTCGCTGGTCCCTCCCGACGAACTCGGTCCCTCCAGTTCCCCACCTCGGCTTATCGTGTTTCAGCAGAGATCGCGTTCGAGTCCCCGTCAGCTGGGGGAGAAATAACTTCTCTGAGCCTCTACCTACGATCGTCCACCATACCTCTCGAGCCTGTGCTCCACAATCACGAAAGTGAGGAACAGTTCATGCATTGGAGCACATGGACTTCTTGGAACACCAACGCGGAGGGTGGCCACTTTCCCCGCTCCTCATGACCAAACCTGGCTTTCCATCGTCCAGAGAGCAATCCCACTACTTGCGAAGATCGAAAATCCGTTCCACGTTCCCTCCTTTCCATGCTCGGGCTCCGATCAGTGGCGAGTGATTTGGTCTTTCGCTGCAACCTTGTCCGGCCCATTCGACCGTACTTAGGCTGAGCATGTCCACCGCCAAGACGATTCCATGATATTTTGCTTCTGTGTGATCTCTCCTTATTCGAAGCTGCAAAGCAGCGCGCACATTCATGTGGAAATAGGCCTCACATACACATGCGTCGCGACACGAAGGGGATGAAGCTCGGAGCCGCTGTGGCAAGGCGAGCATGCCCTAACAGGAAGCGCGTTGGCAGTGTGAATGATGAAGCGGGTGGCATTCGCTATTCATACGGCTCGCGGGGAAAAATGTTTACTGACGGAGCAACAAAATGATTCGCCCAGACAAATGTCGGTTGAGACGTTCCATTAATCAACTGGTGGCGTTCTTATTACTATTATCAAAGCTGCCTTCGTCGTTGCTGTTATCATCGACCCATAGACCCTTGGGGTAGGGGAGCTGACATGCTGCTCGAACAGGCATTTCGCGGCTCTTATTTATCCTCCGGTTGTTCCCGGGGCCCCTCGCTCTGCCGGTTCCGCTCGATCCCGTTTATGCGGTCGCCGGTGACTGCGCCGAGCTGTGAATGACAGAATTCGTCGATCTCGCGTTCTCTTTTTCGTTTGTGCTCCGTCTGTTTCGATCTGAGTTTCTCTTTTATCCGTTTTGAAGCGTCGGTGCGTGTACTGCGTTGATTCGCCCGAGCATGCACAAAAACGCGACCGAATAACAAATGAACACTCTCCCGGCGAAGCCTGGTCGCCGTTCTGCTCGGCGGTGTTCGTGCTGAGTCACTTCCGAATTCGTTCCAGAGGACATTCAGGAATTGCACTCCCCGCGATACACAGCGGAATTTCTCGATTGAGAGTTCATGTTCCTCCCAATAGCAAAGCAATCGACATTCACATCCTGAACGGGTTCTTTTGTTTGGAGTCTGCGCCCGCTGAAGGGTACGCGTCATTGGCTGTGCGAAGAAATGTTTTTCTCGCTTGTGATTTACGCGCGATGACGACGTGCTCAACTTGACAAAATCCTGCTCTCGACGAGGGAAGTGTTCCTCCTTAGCAACAGGACAGAGTCATCTGCCGTGTCTGGGTTGGTCGCTCTTTCCAACCGTCAGTCTTTATGTCGGGTCGTCGGACAAGGACGTCGGGTGGACGGCCTGTCTGACTGCCTGCGATAATGGCCGCTTAATGAAACTTTGGCTTCATCAACGTCTTCTTAGATAGTCATTCTGTCACTTCTCGTCTCTTGTCGTCGTTGTTGTTGTCAGCGTTGCCGTTCAGGGCGTCGGACGGGGTAGCAAGATGTCGACAGGAGCGTCTATCCCGCCTTGACAGCACCGAGTCCTAGCGGAGCGCCGCGTATCACAACCGCGGGACCAGGACCTGGGATTTCCAGAGAAGTCGTCGCGATAGCGAAACAGACTCGGACTATTCCTCGATTTTGATTTTCCCCCGATGCGCAGGCGTCGCTGTGAGTATCAGGGAAGCCAGTGGAGTCCTTGTTGGAGTCCTCATTCGGCGGCCGCCAACTCACACCCATGGGGTATTATTCTGCGTCGGGGGCCCTGCGACGTGCCCAATTCTAGGAATGGTTTCTCGCACAAAAAAATGTTTCGCTGATTCGGCCCGGGAGAGAATGTGATCCGCGCTCGTTTAGCCGAGCGAACCACAACAGGTTTCGCCATGAGTTGCAGTGATGCGAGGAATCAATCGCCTCGCTCCGGAGGGGAGTAGGTTGGTGGCCACAGTCGTGAGATGTTGGCGGCGTATAAATGATTGGACTTTCATCAATCTTCAGCAGCGAGAACCAAAAGTTAGGACCACCGGCGCTCCAACTAAAGCTCTGGTTTGACTCTACTCGGCTCCGTTGCCTTCCTCCTCCGACCTGCCCGCGGCCTGACTGCTAAGTGCGAATGGGAGGCTCTCGAAGATATGAGATGCCCAGTCTCCCCCGCGGGTTCGAGATCTCAAGGCTCACTGAGCACAGCTACCCTGTTCTCCTGCTACGTCCTGTCAGTATGAAGGCGCAGCCCACCGGTGCCGTCTCCCATCTGCTGAGGGTCACGGATCCGATACGCACTGCTCAGTGAGCGATAAATTTGGCCATCGAAAAAAAGAGTTTCTCTGCACTGGCGAGCTTGGTGTGTACCTACGTTCTCCTTTAGTCGGATTGCCCGTCTGAGGAGGAGTCACGATCGTCGAGAGTTCAGGCCGGAGCCGCGTGTTTGAGCGTGCGAATTCGATCGCTCCTAAAGGTTCTCGCGCGCAGGAACCGTTCGCTTGGGTTCATATGTAGGTTTTTCCCTTTGACCTCAGTCATTTGGTAGTCCAGGCGAGTTATCTATCCACATCCGCTGATCGACAACGGTCCGAGCTCCACCTCCAACGTCGAAGTCTCTATGCGGTGTTTCGTCAGAGCGATCCATTTATTGATCGCGGCATTCTGCGTCGCCGCCGCTCAAAACATCAGTCGACAACTGCTATTTCATACCGTGCCATGCCCTCACTGACGCTCGTGGGGAATTCAGCAGAGAATCTTGAGCCCTCACTCAACATGCGGGAGCACGCTTTCTTGTGAGGGAGGTGAGGACTTTCATCGATCCGTGTTGCATCGCCCCAAATCTGCCATCACAAGGACCCCCAATCACGAGGATCCTATATGATGGGACGGATTCGGATTCCCGTGACTGACTTTTCTCACCGGATCTTCCAATTCAGATGATTGATTTCGGAGAAATTTCATGTTTTCTTGAAGTGATCACCGGGTTGAAGAGTTAAGATAGATCGAGAACGCAGAAACCACCGTGGTTTGACCATTCCAACCATAGCTGTCGTTTCGAATAGGAAAGTGGGTCTTCTGCTGTTCGGACTCCCGTTGGCCGTGCGAGCGTGACAGCTGCGCTGTTTGAGGAATGACGAGAGCAATGTTGAAAATTTTCAGGAAGAGTTTCTACCACATTTGCCTCCTGATCTATGGACTGGATTCCCGGAAACTCGATGTCAAGAGTCGAAGCGGTGGAACACTTCACGCTGTGCTGAGAGTTTTTCTCTTCCTTTACTCCTTACTACGGCTGGTGACTGCGGGTCTCCTGGTGAAACACCGCGCCCGGCTCAGCTGTGGCGAGCTTGCGGTCATCGTAAACCACTTGCTCTCAATCGCAGTCGCGTACCGTGTTCTGAAATCGTACGGAAACTTGAAATTGCGGGAACTTGCGAAAGAACATATCTGCGATGAGCTCTCTTTCATTTTCGATTTCGTTCTCATATTCTCGTGCTTGTCTGTATACGTGATTCTTTCACTCATGCGCCACGTTGACATCGTTGAGCTGAGCCTCCGAGTCGTGTGTCCACCGGTCTACGTCTCACTGCTCGCCTTCATGGTTCTGTACAAACAACTCGTGACCGCTCTGTGTCTGGCTCAGCGTGACATCCTGGCACGGGTGAAGAGTTCCGACAAGCCAGGGTTCGAATTCGAATACGTAAGACGCCAGAAACAGGAGATGCGTTGCACTATCCAAAGCATGAACGAACACTGTGGAGATAATTTGAGCACCCTGATTTTGAAACTTTTCCTCGGGATATCCTTCACGGCTGAGAGTCTTTTTCACAAGACTATTGATTTCGCATTCCTTGTGAACAATGTGATGATTCAAACCATCTACCTGATCCTCATGACTTCGATTTGCAAGCGTGGATCGGAGCTCCTCATTCTCATCGACCAAACTGAGCAAATCTTGTGTCGGAAAAGGAGATCCCACGACGGATCGTTTGATATTGATGAGCTCAGAGCTTTCTTGAAATTCAAAGGGAGCTGGGATTCCCTCCAAATGACAGGAGGGTTTCTAGTTGAGACTCGCACGATGATTTCGTTCTTCACGACCTGCTTCACAATCACTGCAATAATAATTCAGTTCGATTATAGAACGATCGCTGCCCTTCAACGGGCTGTTGAAGCCTACAATATTGCATCTCGAGCCGATCACTGAAGGAGCCCGACGGGGATCCCTCCTTCCCGACGCAAGAGAGGACGGTTCTGGTCGGGTTTCGCTACGGAGTTTCCCGAAGGCCCGATAGGCTGCATGAATTTTTCGTTCCAGAGGTAGAACCCGCAGTGTGATTCCGCATTAATATCCGAACACGAGGGCCAAATCACTGTTCGGATGCAGGGCCAGCCAGGGAAATCGGAACTCTCTCAGAAAATATCTCAGATAAGGTGTTGACTGACTACCAGTGTCTTGGATATTTCGATTGGAGTTCCCTTCGTAGTGTGCTTGCTTGAGCTGTCTGCGATGTCACGGGATCCTCGTGTGACCACCCGGGGTTTCAACCACCAGGGTTTCAGAGTTATATCGGTCCGTCCAATGGAGTGCCCAGAGGGATGCGGCGGTTATTGCTTTCTCTATTCCTAATGGTGCATACCCGAAATCCCGATTACCCGGAATCCCGACAGAAATAACCAGAATCCCGAATACTCGGAATCCCGACAACTTCTCTCCCCTCAAATAGAGCCTTGGTGGGATTCAACGAGACTTCTATGCTCAGCGACGAGTCCGGAAGAGGAATTTGGAAGTGTGAGAGGCAGCTGAGGTTCCAGAGGAAACTCCAAAAGCCGAGGATGCGATCAGCGGAGGCGCGACGCGGAGCCCATCTTCCAGCGATCCGAAAGATCTCGCAGTCTTTCAGATGCATCCATCCAAGGAGCTGGTGCGATATTTTATTAGCACCATTTTCCGTGATCAGAGTGCCTGGAGTGAGTCTCATTTCAGGTGAACGATGGGATAGGGCTCAATTCTCGTGTCTTGTTGAGGCCACACACGACAAACCCGAGCAGTGGGTCGAACTTATAAAACCAAAGACGAGGATGTCGTTCGTTCTACACCAATCGCATTCCGATTTTATTGCGGACCGCTGCTACACCGTTGTTCTCATCAACTCACACACGGTGTGCGTGGAATGACTCAGAAAGATGCTTATCACACTACGTCATCAGTGGACGGGGAAGGAGCATGCTCGTGGAGATTTAAGGCTACGTAGTTCACGTACTGAATGAGTGTTATTGCTTCTTCTTGATACTGTTCCGTCAGACGGATGAGGCGCGCGTTGAGATCACGGTATTTCTTCTGCATTGCTTTCGGTGGATTTCCAGCGTTGAGGAGGACCCTCTTGAGTTGAAACTCGTGTTCTTCCGTATTTAGATGTCTTATCATCTTGTATATATCACAGTATGCCTCTTTCACTCTCTTGTTGAGGGCATTGTGCCAGCCCTCCAGGTGGTTGGTTGTCCGAGTGCCGAAGTTCCTGTCGCAATCGCTGAGTTAGTTCAGAGGGTTGGTAGAGGAATGAAACACCGTGCAAGTTGGAGAACACATCAATGAGCAAAGTATTTATTTCTAGAGATAGGTTCATCGCACCCATAGTGATTCCAGAGGGCCCGTGGAAAGTCCCAAGTTCGGATGAAGTACTCTTTGAAGAGACCCAGCCGGGCGTAGGCTTCGTGGTGTGGCGAAGGCGAATCCGCGTCCAGCTGCATCCAGACCTCGTCTAGATGCTCTAAGGGCACCAAGCATAATGCCATGAGCGACTTGATGAACCTGCAATTGGCATTCATGGAGGAAATGCTTCCTTCTGAACAGGACGATATTCGATAGATTTCGAGATGCTAAAGAGGTGGAGCCATTGCACTCACTCCTTGACGTTGACATCGTTGCGGTAGGAGTTCGTGAGACCGTAGCGTTGCACGTTTCTCCATAAACCCTGAGTATAGTGGAAAACGCATCCTTTCACCTCAGCCACCGGGAAGAGCTCTTCTATGGCTTTTAAAACTGCTTTCTCGAAGTCCAGATGGAACCTCGTAGGGCGGAAGACGAAGTTCTACGTCGCAGCGTGGGTTCGGATCAACGTGAACATGCGGATATACGTTTCTTTCTCTTTATTAGGCAGGAGAAAGTGGGCTAGAGGCATCATCACCCCTTTGAAACGTCCGTGGAGGCTATACAATTGACGGAAAAGTGACGGGACCACCTTGAAAGTCCCATCCATGTGGACAGCGGTCGATTCGCAAAGAACTTCGAGAGCTTCATCGCTGCAGGAGCCGAAGATTCGATTGTTTGCACCATCGGTGTCGTCTACAATCAGGAACGTCTCGTCGTCGTTTATCCTCGTGAAAGCTCCCTCCAAACGTATGTCGGCCAGACTGCGGGGTAGCGCCGGCCGAGTCTTTGCTCGGTGTCTCTGCAGGGCACTGCGAATGTTGTCGAGTGTTGGGAGCAGGGTTCCGATTTCTCCTGTGGGATGTTGAGCTCCGAGCTCAGAGACGGTGGCGGCCAAGACCTCGTGGTACACTTCCCGACACGACTTGCCTGGCATAGCTACCACGTTCTCTCTCATTATCCCGATTGCGTTGCGCCTCATGACGCCGCTTTCCTCATTCGCGTGGTTGTGCTCGGAAGATAACTTCACCAGCTCACGCTGTGGGTTCTGAGAGTAATTGAGCAGAATTTTATTTATCGATTCTGATTACCTCTTACTCATCGATGGTCGATACTGATCAATAAGGGGGCGGAATATCTACCTTATCAATGGTTGCCTGCGCTGGACACTTTCCGTCCTTGGCTCTCACACAGCGGCGATAGCACCTATTCAACTTTTTCTTCTCTATCTCATACAGGAACTGGCCACAATCCGTGTCAACAAGAAACAGACCATTTTTCTTGTGCGATAGTACTTCTTCGACATTCATTCTGGCGTCACTTTCGAATTCATCGCACTGAATCCTCCTGCGATTGCGCCCCCTGCGCATTAGGCCGTTGTAAGATTGCTTGGGAGCAGAATCATGGATTTCGAAACCGAATTGTTCTCGAAGTCCTCGCGAAAACTGAAGCAGAGCTCACTCCCTCGAATGGGAGTCGTCATGTGAAGAGAGGCCTGAAGAGCTTGAATCTGATGCTGATAGATCATGTCATATTAATGTTGACATTTATGGGAACAAGTACGGGCACGTATAATTTTCGCCGAACGGTAACCTCTGTGGAAGAGGTGCGCGAACAACGGTTTGATGGGCGGCCCATGGCTCCATCTCTGTGAATCGACTGACGCGAGTGTTGCTGTAAATTGGAGAAGTTTCAAATAGCTCATTGTTCCCATGAGAATGTCACTGTCGCGAATTGCCGTGTTTGCCGTGTGTCACGATTTTTCCGCGTGGTTCTGGATGCCCGTTCCGCGATCTCGGCTGCCTGGGTTCTATAGAAATCAATGATACTGGTGTCGCGTCGACATCTCATCCCAGACATGTAAGTGAGTAGTGCCCATTCGTCATTTTCAGATTGCGAAGTTGACGAAGTCTTCTGTACAATTGGGGTTCAAGACCGCTGCGGCTGCGGAAACCTGCCTGCGATGGGACGACCTCAAATTATCCGAATTAGCTCGGGAGTCGCTTTCTCCGTGGAAAATACCCGATATGAGTACCGAATCGCGCCGCTGATAATCCCATGCGTGGCTTCTATAGTTTTCTTTAAAACCCCAGCTTCCTCTCATACTCTCCTAGTCGATCAAATCCATCGCTAAGCATAGAAGTCTCGTTGACTTCCACCAAGGCTCTATTTAAAGGGAGAGAAGGTGTCGGGATTCCGAGTATTCGGGATTCTGGGTATTTTTATCGGGATTCTGGGTATTTTTATCGGGATTCTGGGTATTCGGGATTCCAGGTAATCGGGATTTCGAACCCAAACTTTCCTAATCGGACAGTGGGGTGCACCATCACTCAATTTCGAAAACAGAGTAGAATCAGATCCGCTCTTTCACCTAGGAATCCCTGGCACATCCCTTGGCTTCTCGTTGCATTCGCTACCTGATCAGGTCGAATTATCTATATGAGTCCGGACAACCCAGTCAAACAGCGGACATGCTTATTCTTGGGTGTCTTCGGGGCGAAAGGTTGCCGGTAACTATGGCTACAGGAACAAGTTTCCCTTCGGGCCTAACCATCATTCATGAAGTTTCGACCCCGAGAATCGGTTGCCGAGTCTGACACTGGTGCTATCGATCCAGTTGTACAGTCAGGCCTGACCACCTTTGTGAGGGACTGTCGATGATCCCAGCCTAGCGACAGCAGAGGAATTGATTCGTGTGGAAGTTTCCCACCCCAGAGAAACTCCGATTCAGATTTCGAATCGTTCCACAGCATGACGAATATTCTCGGAGGCTCCGCGCGAGAGAAATCATGATTTTTGACCGATCTGATCGGACCGATTTTTCGAACACCCGCGCAGATGGTTCTTCCAAGCTGTTCGCCGGAGTTTGGGATCCGGAATTCTCATGCTCCCCAATATTCCCCAATTCCCACCCACCGCAAGAGATCGCTGAGATCACGCTTGACACTCACAAATCAGAAAGCGATATCAGACCTCGGAAATCATAGGGCATTTCAGGCTCCAGAATTTATGGACATTCAAGAAGAATGCGAGAGAGATCTCGAGCAGAACATGCAGGCAAACCTGGACGGAAGAGACACACAATGCCTCTGCTTCGTGGTTGAACAGGATCAATGTACATATTGCAAAAGCGAACAGGACTTAATGCTCAAATTGAAATCTCGAACAGGGCTGGGAAGGTTCAGCTCAGCTTTTATTCCTCGAAAAGATGCTCGAGGGGAAGCATTATTGAGTGAACTGCACCGCCTCCGACGATCAGCAAACCGTCAACGAAAACGGGCCCTACAGGCACGGTCAGAGTGGTTCATTGCTTATACATCTGGAAGTGTTCGCCGACAGAGCAACGGGGCATGGATGAACCGCTGGCTCACTGAGATTCCAGAATAAAGCTTGAGAACACTCGCGATGTCTTTACTTTGCAGGGTGGAATCCACGTGAGCCAAAGCTCGTGGCCCAGGAGAGACCATGATTTATTCAGTCATAGATTTAGACAATATGATTGAGACTCCACGTACACAATGGAAACGGAGTGTTGTTCACCGGGATCGAGCTAGAGTGAGAGTTGGCAGCCCCCTATCGCTGTGGGGCACGTCATACAATTCTGACGGAGATCTGGAACAGTGGATTCGGGGGTAAATTTCGGGGAATGAAGTAGAATCGTTGGCAACGATCCGTGTCAGCCTCAGGGTCTCAATGCTGTACGGCTCTTGTGAGCTTTCTGAGAACTTTGTAATCGAACTGAAGGAAAATCGCAACTACTGTGATACAAGTGCCCAGGAAGGAGATGAGTACTGGCATTTCTATGGTGAATCCCAGAGACATCGTCAGAGAGTCCCATTTTCTCCTGAATTTCAGGACGTCCCTCATGTCTTGCGTCACAACGCCGTACAGCGTCGTTTTGGGTAGTCTACTCGCTATTGAGTAAGATGTGATGCACGATGAAATCAATCGAGAGCCTTGATGTGCAATAAGGGCAAGGACCAGAATGTATGATATGTGAGCGAAAGCCAAAGAATAGACGCGTCTCTCCGTGATCGGATAGCAAGATATGTTCCCAGCAGAACAAATTATGGAGAAAAATATTTTCATGTAGTACAAGGGCAACGTCGTTCCACAAAGTTTGTTGACCCGCTCTGTCGTATCTCGGACCGCCCACTTCTGAAGAATGATGGAGCGCAAATTGTTTTCTGTCAGAGGCTGTCTCAGATGACACAGGATGCGCTGTTGACGCGACTGTAGAACGTGGGTAATTTGGAGGTAGCAGACGTCGAAGGCGATCAGACTCCTCCAAGCATACGCCGCTGTGAGCTCGCATGTCAGATAGGTGTAACCTCGATTCTGGCTTTTCGCCGAAATGTAGAAACAGTTGGATATTTCCAGTGGTAAGTTCAATAGGAAAGCCGTTGTCATCAACTTCGGATCGAGGGATTCACTCATCAGGAGTTCTTCGAGGATTCCTTTGCGAGTATTGAACAGTAGTAGAATCTGAAGTATCACGAACACCGAAATGACACTGTTCACTGCGAAAGCCAAATCTGTACAGCTGAAAGGGAGGTCTTCATCGTGGATCGGCTGTAGATTCTCCGTCAGTTGTATATAAATGAGTGGGAGGAGACAGGCGGAAGCGAAGATTTGAACACATCTCGTCACTATCGGAGGCGGCGAGAATCCACATGCGAGTCCGAAAGAGTACAACAAACTCTGGAAATAGAACTCGAGTAACGCGCTCTGGACACGTTCGAGAACTTTCTTCCGCCAACGCGGAGTAGGCTCTATTGTTGAAACCGAAGCGGCTCCGCAGAAGGGAACAGATTTCACTTTTCTCAGTGACCTGGAGTCGCGGAAGTGATCGCAATGCTCCATCGCATGCGGTATCGTCACTTGTGGCACAGAGCTCGCGTCGAGTTCACAGAGGCGAACGCAATGAATGGTAATCGATACATCGTAGCTCCACCCCGAATTCATAAACGGCGTTTACAGAAGTTCTTGATCCGCGCGCTGGAAGCGACCCATTCGACTTGTGACGTCCTTGGATTCCGAGTGCGGGTGACGCCGAATCGTCCTTTGTCGATTCCGCAACCCACCAGAGTAGTCTCAGGAAGCCGACTTCCCCCTGTTTCGTTCCAAGACCTTCCCTCCCCGAGAAATCGCCACTACAAGTGCTGCCGACCCTGAGATCCGTTCACCCATGTGCCTAGCGAATTCTCTAACCTCAACCGTCTTCCGATCTGCACAGCACCCAGAGCCACCCCCCCCCCCCCCCCCCCCCTGGAGGTTGAGCACATATTCTTGTGCAACCGATCGGGAATGTCTTCGAATACATGAATGGTCTGCCCTCTCACTGACAGTTGCTGAGCTTGCACTGTTTGCATTATCTGGGACCGCGGGAAGAAATTGTCAGAAACTAGGAGGCCATACAAAGAAATCACATGACCCGCCGAGCACCCTCTAAGTCTTACAGATCATTTTATATCGCGAGATAGGCTTCGGGCTCTCTTTGGTGGGGTTCGGGAAGCAAAAAACTTCCGATTCCCCATCATTGCTATCCCGAATGACCCAGACCACGCGGGCCAGAACTTCTGGAAGTGCCATCGTGCAAGATGGTGGTCTCAGACTGAATTCTCCAATGATATCTCCAGAAAAATTAAGACGCGGGCGGCCGCAAATTTGGGTGACGCGCGGTCTGCTTCTGCATGGAGTCCTCGAAGTCCAAATAATTCGTAACGGTTTGCTCATGGAAGGAATGCCGAGGTTTGACAATCGCCGAACATAACTTCGTACCACTCGGTGGTTGATTTAGGCGATGATGCGATGGGGTGAGAAACCTGAAAAAGAATGCAGTTGGAGACCCCTTGCCCTTTCTGATGGGGGCCTGCGCGAGGATTACGTGAACGTAAGAAAACGGACGAAGGTGACAGGAGCTGGAGAGACGGATGCACTTCGTCACTGATGAAGGAGCCAGCGCCCTGCATTTGAGTCCGAATGACAGCACCATCCCTTAGACACAGAGCTTCGCAATGATTCGGAGAATGAATCTTCTCACCGGACCCGTTTCGGTGGATCGTTTCATCTCGTAGCCGTAAGATCCTGTTGTGAACTTCGCCAACTGTAGTTCGGAAGCTGCGGAAGAGTACCAATTGAGTTGAGAAAGAATCCGAGAGCAACGATCAGCAGGTTGCCGCACGACCTGTGGCCCTGTGGCCACACAAGCTTGTCGAAAGCTGGCAAATCACCCCAATGTGTTGGGCGGACCTCCACCCGAATGGTGGAGGTCGGGGAGACACTGGATTCTTAGTGAGTATGCGACTCCCACAGTACCGAGCGGCGCTGGGGCTCGGTCTGCATCACGCATTTTCAGTCAAGCTTCCCGCAAAGAAAAAATACTCGTTGGCGACGATGTCCCAGGGGCGGAACCTAACGAAAAGAGTTTGTCAGCTGAAGACCCGGAAGAATGGTGCATATGAAATGTACTTGGTTCGCTCCGCATTGCGTCGTTGGGGCCGCAATCATTTCTCTCGGTAGTTTCCTCGATTCTGCCGGGAGCTCTCCCAGGCTGTCTCGATTCTCTATCCTGCCACGATTGCCCTCCATCGTGGCTTGGCAGCAGCAGTATCGCTCGGTCCATGGAGGTGTCATTGTAGTGGCATCACAGGTGGCTAGGATGCATCCCACGGCCATGATTCGGAGGAACGAGCCGGATCCCAGCCCGGTCTCCCATCAATCCCACATCTCCATCCTTCTAATTTTCAATTCCAGATGACCATTTGGGAATCGAACTTCGTCTACAACATCTTCTCGGTGGAGAAAGAGCTGTTGCAAGAGCACGATCTAATGTGGAATGAAACTTCGCGATAGAGCCGCTCGAGGCGGACAATGGCGCGCACGGATGGCCAGCGATCGAGACGAGGACCTCAGCAGCGCGCGAAGCGGATCTCATGGAGGCGATGGGAAAAAAACGACCAGACTGTGCTTCCATAAAGGGTTCTTCGATCAGCTGATCGTTGTTCACCGTGGTCGGTACGACTGGACAATGCTCTGGAACAGTTCGTTATGGCGGAAAACGTTTTCAACAGAACGACGGCGAAAACCTCGAGGCATGTGATCAACTCGAGCCGAGGCTGGGGCGATCTGGGAAGGAAGACTTAGGCTCCGTACCGAGGAACAGAAGCGCAACAGGATGCAGACTTCGGACCTGATCAGCATTCATGCGCGCTTTTCAGAACACAGTCGGAGAGACTCGAATGACATTCCAAGCGATCGGTTTCGATCGTGTGGACGGAAACTCTTATATGGAGCTCTGCCCTGCAGACGAACAAGGTAAATGTATCTTTGTGCCATGGAGCAACTTGAGGGAGACTGCGGATAATACTAGCAATGAGCTGACCCGTCCAGAAAAGTCTGCACAGCAGGATCTTACGATCCCCTCGATCGGTATGCATCTTCGATTACCCGATATCAGTTCTTCCGCTCTTTCTACGAGGCTCTGATCTCGGCGAGAGGCGATGCCTCGTGGCGTTCTCTGCCGTTCTTGTATGCAGCTGCTGGGGATGACAACCAGATGAGCGTGCAGTGCGGGGGCCAATCGAGGAGGGGATCAATGAGGGGCTTGGCCGCCATTTGGACACGATTATACTAAGGTAGAGCGGCGCCTTTCGAAGAAAATGCCCAATGCCAGAATTCGGCCGAGCTCGAGTTGAATAAATTTGAGGGCTTCCGCCGATCAGTAAGCTTTGTTTGATTGGATCAAGTCACCCGAAACATTGTCCCGGAAGGATTCCCGCAAGCGATGGTTCCCCATCTCTATTGCTCTCCGTTTTCCCTAGAAGACGACCAACAAGTTCTTAGCGAGGCCGATGAAACGATTCCGAAAATACCAGCGAGAAGCTTTGTCGCCCATCTTGGCTCCGGAGCACCACGAATGCCTTTCTGAGCATCTGGATCGTGGATTCAATCTGGACCGGAACTCCCCATAGCGTATTCCGCTTCCTAGTGATGAGAACAGAGCAGATGCTGGCTCCCAACCCCTCCGTGTGAGAAGTTCAAAGGCTACGCTGAGAGATTCTTCTTCCAATTTTTTCGCTCAGGTACCAAATCTGAGGTGAGAGCCACCTCGGCTGAAACATCTCAAAACTCGGCAACAAGACCAAACGAGACACCGGCTAGAACTCTCGAGAAGTTGGAGGATGGAGGAGATGAGTATACCGTGAAATCTAACCGAATGATCGGAGGCACTCGACGGAATGGAGGGAGGGGAGAATCCCGTTCCTTGAGGAACCGGACTCTGAGCAAAAACGCTACAAACAGAACTATGAGGGTGTCTGATGTCTCTCAGGAGTATTTACCAAAATATTAACAAAACGTATGGAACAATGGGCGGAGGAAACCGAACAGTTGTCAGAGATCCAGAAAGGGTTCAGGAAGAAGGGCGTGAGAAACTGCAAGGTACGAAAGACGAGTCTCATGTGCGTATCTCTCGTTCCAAAAACAGTCTTGTTTCGTGAACGCCCTCCTATGTCGACGATTACCCTGAGCTTCTACATCGCAAATCTCAAGAGAAGACCCCCGGTGATAGACGTTGGACCCAGTTTTGCGAGGAAGGGTAATTCCTGGGATGTGAAGGAGAGGAAATCCTTCACGATTGCATGATTGACGTGTGAGGACGACTTTGTCCTCGTGGCGAAGAGAATCACGGGAATGAAATCTCTGCTTCGAATAACGTCCACGTCTGGGGACGAGAAGTCCACCATATTCAACGCTCGGAAGAGCGGAGGAACGATGTTCTCTCAACCCTTTCCGCGTCATGATCCAGATCCAGACCTGCAGATACAAGGGAAGCCAATACCCATGGTTGATTGCAGAAAGTACTTTGAGATTGAACTGTCGGTCAGGAACGCCAACTCATCCCAACATTGGAATGAGCTGACACACAAGGCCAACCGGGCGATCTGAAGACTCCATGAGAGACCACTTCGAAGCTTTAACAGGTTTGAAGCATCCAAAATCTTTCGGAAAGCGAACGCAGCACCGCAACTCACTCACTGCAATGGAATGACCACGTTGCCCGGAAGACTGAGAAATATCATTGAAGTCAGGCCGATAGAGGTGGGAAGGCGGAACATGGGTATACCACACTCTGTCGTATCAAAGGAGTCTGTTGAGGGAGAACTAGGTCAGATCTCCTTCGACCCCACCAACAGAATGATGCATTTCGAAAGAATGAGACAAGCAGAGCCTTACTGGTATAGCAGACTGGTTCTCCTGGCCATTGAGACAACGAACACCAAAGTGAAGGCACCAGGGAGACTCCTAAACTTGAGGATACAGTATTACCTGGAAGATCTCGGAGTGACCAGAAATACATCAGACGCAACAATGTGGAAATATTCCGCAAAATAACCCAAATATGATCTGTGAATGTCCAGAACATTCCACCCCTATATCGAAAGGGCGGAGCTGTGTGTATGTATTGTTGGAAATAACCCACTGGGGTCAGTCGGTGGACACGATCTGGAAGTACGCTGTGAGTCTGGAAGATCACGGCACGGAATAATGAGACAGAGATTCGGTGTTAGAATCATGTAGCTCCCCGAGCAGTTCTTTATTCAGGGTTTATATATCAGTGTGGAAAGCTGCATCCGTCCGTGAAGACCGGAAGTCCTTCACGGACGCCATTGTCAGTATCTCATAGGAGAAGGTCGAGTCAGAACGCCCTCGCATTCTGGACCCATCAGTGTTTCAGGCTAATTACAGCTACCCAGAAATATGGCTGTATTTCAACATGTATGATCTTATGAATCCAAATCCGGAAAATCAGCTCTCGTGATGACCATAAACGAAGAGCTCTATTGATGGAGGAGAGTTTCCATGGCGGGCATGAACCCTTTGGACCCCCTCGCCTGCGCACACCACTTAGCGCTCACCACTCAACGCACAGTGCCATTCTAGCCCGCAATCATTCTATTCGATATACGCATGCGATCGAACGACCCACGGTTGGGTGAGGTCGGTAGCTGTATATCGCACATCCAGCGGAGAGACGATAGCTTGAACAAAGCTTTCTCGTTCCTCATATATTTCCACGACACTTCCTGCTTCGATCACCGAGATGCATTGATTGCAAACATGGAGCTGGAACGCTCATCATTGTTGTTCCTAGCCTTTCAGAGCTATATGGCTCGGCAGCATCGATTTTCCTCCAAAATGGCTGTTATTCTAAGAGGGAGAATCATGCGAGAACGTTGGAGTCCACATCGATTGCCTTCTCGGTCTTAGTGAACGGGTTAAAAATGTCTGGACTGAAAGAGCCTCGGCTCCGACAAGCACCAGAGTGACGAGCCGGCGGAAGCGTTGATCGGAATCGAACTCATGCCCACAAAAGGCGGATGCTATAGACCAGGCCTCTCCCTATCAGGTCCTTGACGATAATCCTCGTGGCATTCTCCTTCAGGTCTCGAGAATGTCTTCGATTACACCGGAGATTCTATTAATTTTCTTCACAACTCGATAATCGAATTGCAGGAAAATCGCGGCGACAGTCACGCAAGATCCGAAGAACGAGGCCAATGCCGGCACTTCCACGGTGAATCCGAGAGACCCCCTTAAACAATCCAAATTCCTGCTAAACTTCAAGACGTCCCGCAATTCCCGTCTGCATGCTCCGTCCAGAGCCGTGTTAGGAAGTCTCCGGGCCATCGAATGAGCTTCAACGCATGAATCAATCAGCCTCGAGCCCTGGTGCGCGATGAGGATGGCGATGAAGATATATGAAAAGTTCGCGAAGATCGAGGAAACGATTCGGAGTGGCAAGTTGCGGAGGCAGAACAATTCTCCCGTGTAGCTGATGATAGCGAAGAATATCTTAATGTAGTACAAGGTCAGGGTCGTTCCGCAGAGTTTGTTCACAGCTTTGGTTGCATCCCGGAGAGCCCACTTCTGTGTCACAACGTTCTTCGAAGCGGCGTCGGATCTAACTCCCTGTACAAGGAGGAGGATGCGTCGTTGACGCTGTCTCAGGACTGCGCACATGTGGATGTAGCACACATCAAAGGCCAGCAGACACCTCCAAGTGAATGACGAGGCGACACAGCAGGCGCAAACGAGGAGGTTCCGGGTTTCGAATGATTGTAGCAAAAATACTGGGATCGAAGCCTCAAAGGACAGGTTGCATAGGAAGGCGTAAGAAATGAGCCCTGCGTCTATCGGCTCCTGCTTAAGGATAGCCTCTATTTCTTTCCTGTTTTTCCGAAATAGAGTCAAGACCTGGAGACAGACGAGGACAGTGACAACGTTGTTTAGTACGGCGGCCAAATCGACGCAGCTGAGGGTCTCGCCTTTGCCACTGATTCGCTCCAGTATCGACAGTACTTGCACGTAGGTGAAAGGAAACGCACTGATGATACAAACGAGCCGGAGACACCTCAGCACGATTCGCGGTGGCGTACAACCGTATTCAATGCCGAAAGTTGACATCAAGGCTCGGAAGTAGAGTTTCAAAAGAGTTCTCGGGACGTCGCGAAAGAGAGTGCTGATTGTTCTATCTCTCATCGTCCTAGACTGAGCTATCGTTTCAAGGTTCCAAGGAGTTTCGTGAACAGAACTCGCATTTGTCTCCGGCTTCATGCTGGTGGAGTAACGAAAGACTCGCGTGGAAGTTGCAGAAATCGAGAGCGATGCCGTAAGGGGCGCCCATCGTCGAGGGGCTCCTCTGCAGGGGACTCCGAGTGGAGATCGATTCCTCGGGCTCCACCTCAGTGAACGGCAAAGAAGTTGCGGCGGATCGAGGAAAGCCCGCCCACTGAGAGAGAATCATGCCTACTCCCTCCGTTCCGTGCGTAACGCAGTTAGTTTCCGGCCGATTCTGTCTTTAATAACTAAGACAACGCAACTCCAATCCACTTGAGCTCCGAATCTTAATGGCTTTCATCTATCAGTCCCGATCGATCCACCGCTTTTGCTTGGTACCTTCATTGACATCCATGAAGAAACGAGTGCTTCGAGGGTACATCCTCGAAGCATGAAGAATCCATCATTGCAAAAACCGCGCAGATTTGCTTCGGAAGCGTTTTGCTGCGGTTCGGAACCGGCGTGACCTTTGTTCAGGCTTCCAGGATGGAAAACCGGACGGAATCCTGCGTCGTTTTCGCAGTAGAAGTGTCGGAAACAGACAGTCTTGCGTGGCCGTCCTCAGCCGATTCAGAATGACTCGATATGGGGACTGGACATCATTCACAACGCTCTTACATCGTGTGAGAAAACGGTTTCCTCCTCTTTCTCTCTCTCTCTCTCTCTTTAATTCAGGGGAACGATATCGACACAATGATTCCCGAGGTATGGAAAGCACATGGGCGGATCAGAACAACAAGCTGTAAGTTCCGACGATCACAATCCAATTCAACAAACTGTCCCTGTCGATCGTGCCCAGCGCTAAGAATTCATCTCGTTTCTACCTTCGTCTCCCCGAGTGATATCGCTCGCTGTGCCTCCCACTCAATACGTCAGCGAGCTTCTTCAAATAATCATGAGTTATCAAGCTTGTTTTCTTCCACCTGGAGGGGTCTATTCCTCAGCCGCTCGGCCGGAAAACCGAGCGACTTGAGGTAGAATCAGGGCAGGTCATGAGATATCGGAGGGAAACGCATCGCTAGGAGACTTTCACGAGACTCGCGATAGGACCGCCGATGTTAAGTTGTTCAATTGCCGGTACAAGCATATCTCCTTGCAACTCTTTCCACCGGCCTTCCACTCCAGTGCGACCATGTAGTCAGGGATACCAGCCGGCAAACTCGGAGACGTCGAGCTGAATTGAGAACCAACAGAAGCTTCGGCCAGCGAAGCGACCGACTCGCAGCGGTCTCGGTCGGCGTTAAGCTTGGATGAGCGAAGCGGTGACATTTCGACTCCTCACTCAGACATAGCCGCACCGGTATCGTCGGGGAGGAATTTATGGTCGATAGCGTGGAAATCAGGATATGTTTCCCGGGTTTCATTGACGAGGATGAAACATTTGTACGAAGAGAGAGAAAGAGAGAGTCATTCTATTGTCGGAGCACCATCTGGCCATTCCATCCACGGCAGAAAGTGCCCACAGTATTCATCACATACCACCTCCTGAGATTCCCCTTAGCTCTCTTAGTTGGGGAAGTCTTTGCCCCGGCGAGGTGCTACGGAAAAATTTCAATTCAACTGATTCGCTGTTCGCACGACGAAGCGACTCAGTGAGAGTGCAACACACCAGCCATGCCTTGGTTATTAATTTTCTCGCGTGCATTTGTACGAATGAGGTTTGTGCCTCGCTCAGCTCTAAATAATAAGTGTGACTTGTATTGTTCGTTCAGAGACTCTCGTATAAAGCGAATCTACACCTAGGCCTTTCAATAACTGAAGCTACAAAAGCGAGTCAGACATAGAAGCTGCGATAGGGGAAGCGAAGCGGAAGCCAACCAGTGACCAAGACACGCTTCCCAACCTCCACGAGTCGACTGCGTTTCCTCGAGGAGCATTCGAAAGCGTTGGAGATTGTTCGCCGATTTGGGTCAACGTGCAAATAAGCCACATCGGATCGATTTCAAGTAGTTCAACACGTCTCGATCGATGGATGTTTCCAGTGTGTTCAAATTCAGCCATGTGGCACGGGTCGAAGAGATCGCGAGAAGCTCCGCCAATCGTAGAAACGTTGTGGTTCTAGATCGACTAAGCGCCGCCGTATTCCGTATGCTCTTACTACTATTCGGTCTTGAGAGCGACTCACCAGCAGTTCTCGGACTTTTGCTACGTCACGCAGTGCTGATTCTCAGCTTCTTGAGTTATTCCTTCATTTATCTCCAGCGCACGCTGCCGATTCTCTCGAAACTGTTTCGACGCTCGAATGGATTCATCAGCTGCACGGATCTGGCTAACTGTGCTGATGAACTGTCTGCTATGGTAGCTGGGGTTCAGATCATCATACTGTTATTGTTCAGAAGAAAAGAGTTGAGACAATTAGTGAAAGATGATTTGGAAGATAAACGCTTGCTTGGTCGAGGTTTTCTCCTCTGCGCTCTCTCCCTTGTCGGCCAAGGCGTCCATATCTTTCCAGAACCAAACAATTTCAATAGTATCGTCTTGAAAGTGGTGGGACTACCCACGTGGGTGAGCGCTCAGTTCGTTTTAGTTTTGTACTTATTCACAGTCGGCATACTTTGTCAGAAGCAGATGGAAATTCTTGAGCGGCTTGCGCGTGGAGAGCGTCGATCTACCATCATCGACGAGAAGTGGGTAATGAGAGACAAAACAACGCTAATCAACGATCTCTGTGCGGGATTGATGACCCTGTACTTCATGAAGTTCTTCTTGGCGCTGATATATACCGCCGGAGTCGTATTCTGCTCCTCCATGCATGACGTGAAGGTCTGTTCGACGATACTCATCTACATGTCGTTCTTATGTCAAATAATTATGATCTCGCTGGGCGGTAGCAGATTGGCATCCCTGTGCGAGCAGGCTGAAAAACAAATTCAGTGCCGGATGATCACACAGAATGAAACCACTGCTGAAGAACTACTCGACATCCTGAGATATCGCATTCGATGGGACTCCATGAGCCTGGCCGGCGGATATGCCATAACGACTTCCCAATTGATCAACTTCCTCGCGACATGTGTCACCCTGGTAGCTATCGTTCTTCAATTCGATTTCCGCGTGATCAATAAACTCAATGAAGCAGTGAAGCTCTTCAGGGATAATTATTCCAGCCTATAAACATCGCGGACGACGTTGTGGAACCCGTTCTCGTGATTTCCGACACGTTTTAGATGAATGACAACGCACCGCAGGATGGGAGATGACCAGATAATGGATGACCAGTTTCGGACTGCTTTTGCCCCAATGACCGCGGTGGAAACAGGATATACAGGGGATTCTGGATTCTGTGGCCTCATGGATGTCCAAAACGGTCCATATTATCGGAGTTGCATATGGACATCGACATTTACCTCGCGTATCAATAAAATTGTTGCTTTTGCCGCCACGCATTATTAAGTAACGAATGGGGCGGTCAAACCTCGCCATCATGTCTGTCCGAACAAGTGAGTGCCAGTTGAATGGTTTCCAACGACCCCATATTAGTGCTAACATCCCTGAAAGCAAGGAGAAATAAACTTTGAAGTTGGGGAATGTATTTTGAAACACGCAGCAGAACTCAGTGAGACTGTACGTCAATCCGATCTGCGATATATTTCCATTTGCTCGGAAGTCAGGTTGGCAGCTTTCTTCGACGCTTCAGTTACAAGTTGCTGAACAGATCAGGATATGGAAAAATTCACTCAGTCAAGCATCACAGCTCCGGTTTGTTCCGGGTATCATGGAGGTTATCTGGGGTGCTGGCGAGTTCATATTGCGTTTGATTGCAGGATTCATGCTCTTCCCCATTGTCTTCTCATACGTTCCACTCCTATGAGTATGGATTGTCTACAAATTGAGAGGAGCGCTTCCAAAATCACTTCAGTCGCTCCTTGCTGACCCAATGAGCAGTTGAATATTCATGTTCCGTTCGCACTGGAGCCGTTAGCGAGAGGGACATCCGGACCCCATGCCATAAAGGGACACTTTCGATCAGTCCGACGCAAACGGGAAGAGAGTACTTCCCGATAATGGTAACTGAATTTATATTCTGATAAACGATCATGGTCTCCAGTGTGCAAATGGGGCTGGAGACCCCTTTTCAAAAGATGAAGGATTGAGAAGGCTCTGGGAGGCCACTTTCCTCCGCCGATGATACCGTTCTAAAAGTCAGAGCCTTTCATCAAGCAAGATGAAACACTCACACAGCTCTTCCATGAATAAATGCCACACCGCTTATTCGCGACGAACTCTCACCTATACAACGTACTTTTCAGTTGAGTCGTGATCTATTCTCGGAACGAATAGCCCGGAAGATACTCTGGCGATGCTCATGCATTTTCGAGGAGTCGACAAAATTCAGTCTCCTCGTTCTTCACCCCAACTCGAATTGGTAGAATAACTTGACAGTTTTGAAGGGTTGAGCTCGACCCTCCTCGATGCAGCGCTTGGGAGATTCCAGAAGCTCATTGCAAAACAACGTGGGCCAAACATCGTATCACATGGAGATGTCCTCGGCTAGCATAAGGGTGTTCAGTGGTTTCTTCTTAGGAGGTTGCGATGAGTGGTTCGTAGATCTTCTCACACAGTGGAGTTTCTTCGCTCAAAATTATCATGATGAGCGACTACGGTTCGAATCTCGGTCGTGATGGCGATCTGACTGAGGAAGCGATTTTCAGACTGGAGTTGCGTTAGGAATTGACTCCGACCGACCTTACTACTGGACGGATCGGGAGTTTCGCCTGCGCTCAGATCGGGCTGCCGACTCTTTCCGGGTTCCCGGCTACCTTCACTGCTATCACTGCGACTATTGTACTATTCAACTGCGGATAGATAGCGAGGATCCAATCCCGATTCGATTCCGTGAACGAGAAGCCGCAAGAGGATCAGACTAAGAAGGGCTCTCTGTGCGCTCAGCACTACAGCCTGGCAATTCCTCCAGTCGAATCCTTCTCGAAGTTATTCGCCAGTTTTGCAAAATGAGGTTTGGAACGTGAAGCTACGCGCCATTGGACTTGGCAAAACTCCAGGATTCTCACAAGGAGGACGATGAATAATGCTCAGTAGAGGAATAGGTATGAAAGTGAGCGAGCGAGTCGGCTGCGACTCAAGAGAATGCGGCCGACGCGCCAGTGGGCGTATCAGTCGTCACGAGTCGGTCAAAGCAGCTGTCAAACACACGAAACCATCTGGATTGACTCATACAGGTCAACAATGAGCATTCAGTACGATTGTTTCCAGGGTAACCACGTCAAAGACGAATGTCTCGTTGCGGCAGAGTGGCTATCATCAACGCGAGAAAGAATCGAGGAACGATCGCGTTACCCGAAGGAAAAGCTGTCACAGATGTCGTCAACCGAAAGAAGACCGTCTCAGCATGGGGAGCACAAAAACCCCAGAGGCTACGCATCACTGCTTCCGCTGACTCATTGGGGCTAACGCGTCCCATTAGTGCATCTGCAGGGCTCAACCAATCAGGTAAGTTCCTGCCGTTTGTCCCTTCGGATCACAAGATATTCGATTTTGGGCACCCGGCCATCCACTGGAAACTTTGAACATGTGGACGCGGCATGAGTCGGGCCTTCCGAATTCTCTCGGAGCATTCCGGGACCCACATGAATCGTAGGAGTCGGCCAACTCTGAGCGGTGATATGACCGAGAGCCATATCGCAGGAGTTCATATAATCGAGGTTGTGTGTGGCCTGAATGTCCTTTCACTCGTCCCCGGCGTGAGGCGAGTGGTGACCTTTAGCCACGCGTTCCGGCGCCGGCTCATATCTGCACGGAGCACTGGAACGGGATCCTGCTGGTAGTTCTCCGCTCGATGGGGATCCGAATTTCGAGAGGGAAGTGAAGGAGATCCCGTCGGAGAGATACGTCCCAATATCGTAGGTCGGAAATACAGACGAACCTCACTTATTAGAATCCTCGAAATGAAACTGAAGAGATCACTCCCCGCGAAGGAGACTCCTGGTCGGGTGCTCATAACCCGAACCACTTCAATGTTCTGCTCGGTATCACAGCAACGTTTGCATCGTCTCGGCGGGCCGGGAGGGCGTCGTTCCTAGACTCCCACTCCTCTCAGAGTGTGAACTGGTCTCGGAATTCCGAACCGCGGCCTTCGATCGAACGAAACCAGAAAATCCATTGAGACCCTGTCTAACAGCGGATCGCACTCCACTCCGCTGTTACCGGTTGTCGCAACTCTCCATCACGGAGTGAGCTGCAAGACGGGAAGTTGCCAGAGGACGCGACAGCCTCCTAGGCTCCGTTCAGGTTTGTGAATCTGGTAGAGATTCCCTTCAGAGGAAACCCTCGCCAACTCCAGGAACGTCAGGGAATAACCATTCGGCGTGAAGACCACAAACAGGAGGCTGTGAAACTGCAAAACCGCTCTGTATCTTAGGCGTTGGGCAGTATCCATCCCCACTGGCACCGTGGAACGAATGGGAGCTGAACATGGTCTCTGGTTATGCAATCAACTATTCCAAGCACGTCTCAACTCTATTAATAGAGGCACTAAGGGCTTCGTGGGAGGGAAGACTTGTTGAAGCTATCCTCGGCAACACGTGAAGTGCATTAGGCGCAACAAATGGCTCACTACAAAGGCTGTGCGCAGCCTCTTCCAAGACTTTGCGAGGATCTCTTCAGGACTGGGGACGGATGTCCGTCATGCCTCTATGATAAAAGAGCTAGACAGCATGAGAAGCCACGTGATCCTTCGCTGGAAGCCGTGAAGACCTCTTTATTCAATCTGATGAATGTTGGCTGATGGCGACGAAAAACCGGAGGAACCCCTCTGAGGCAATCATCAAGATCCCGCGCCAGAGCTCCATGAGCTACGGAGACTCGACTCGCCACGACAGCGGATATGGTAGCTTGGAACACTTGAGGGCTCCTTTCGTGGCTCAAAAACTCCGGCAGAGCCTTAGCGTCAATGAGGGGCTTCGTAAGCCTCGTGCGGGAAAGAGCCCCGCTCATCCGCTTCCCTTCCCGCAAACTGGCCTCCCCGAGCATACCACATATTGGGCGGAAATCGTTCCATGTGGTATTCGATAATTTTCGCGTACTTGAAAGTCTGACCCAAGGAGGCCACGGTCCAAGTCTCAAGCAACGAGTTCAGACGCGAGCTTTTTTCTTCATGTCCAGTTGCCCCACGTGCTTCCTGCCATTCCTCGTTCTGATTCCCTCCTTGTCTCGCATCTGGTTTATTAGAACTCTGGAGCCCGCATGAAAGAAGGCCAAGCTCAGAACAGGGAGACGATAGAACACAAAAATAGTAGAGACTTGGAATCAAGAAGTCGGATTCCCCGCTTCATAATTAGCGCTCCAGACACGATCATGAGTCTGCTCGGGGCCTGATCGCTAATGCCTTTCAATGCAAAACCTTGTTTCAGAGTTCTCCTTGATTCTCAAAAACAGAAAGTCTCGTTCCGCTGTACAAGATCTCAAATTCTTCATTAGCGTTTCTTTGATAATTGCAACGTCTCAATTACGCACGAGAACAGCGTCAGCTGGGGACAAATTGGACCATGTTGTGATCTCGGCCGACCTTTTAACTGAGCTTCCGAGTACGAGACTCAATTTTCGGAGCTGCGCCGCGAGACGAGCAACTCGAGACCCGCTCCCAGGTAGGTCGGAAGGAAATCCGTCCTTCTTCGTCAATCCCCACCAGTTTTCGCCGTGCAGTGAGGGAGGCTGTTACTCGAGAAGCCTCCCTAGTGTTCCCTCTATCTCGGTCTCTCCGATCCCCTTCTCCGTACTCCAGCGTTTGCATAAGACCACCAGGGGAACGAGGGATCACAGCCCATTGGTCATCCTGCAAATCTGCATCATGATCGGAGCTCTGTCGGAAGGACTCGCTCGGAGATCTGAGAAGCCGAAGTCAGACCGCCTGACTAGGAATGCCGCCGAGAAAGGTTTCGTCGTCGCAACATTTCTCATCTGCAGTATGGGAATGCTGTACCAGGTGAATCATTATCCATTCCCATATGATTGTCAAGCGTGAAGGCGCGCCTGCGATTGTCGAGTTTCAAATAGGTCTCACGCGATATTCTTGTCTCGTCCCCGATCAGGTAGGCTTCACCGTCAAAAACTACTTCGACTACCCTTCTGTAGTGTCCTCGATCATTGCGAAGGAGTCCGCCGAGTTTCCAGCGGTCACTGTTTGTCCTGAGAACTGGTGAGCTCCTCTTCCAAACCAATCTTGAATTAAAACCCTGAAGGGATGACAAACGTTCAGGATTACTGATTCCTCCCTACTCACCCGGACAAGGTATAACATGAGCCAGGTCTGTCTGTATTTCCCGAAAAACTGCACGAAGAAGGATGTGGTGAGTTACGTTGCGAGTTCCGGAAACCGAAGCTAGCGGTGCCATTGGAAGGTACGGAGCTGTTCAAGGAGCGTCATTTCATGCGAGGAGACTCGTTTCCAGATGTATCGGTATCAGATTCCGAAAGCTTATCTGTACGCCGCATGGAGGTATTTCGGTCAGCCAAACATCAGACAGCTGTTCGATTGCCGGATGGTCAGTCGTTCCGAGGGCTGTGAATCGTTCGACTGTGAGAACTTGTGAGATTCGTTCCGCGGAGGTGCCGAGTCGTTCTTCGGAAATCGAAACTGCGCGGACTCTCGCGCCGGTTCTAATTACGTAGTCCCTGCTCAGAACCATCGTTCTCCCTGAACATTGACGGGAATGACGATAACGGATTGCTAATCGTCCCATTCTCGCAACAGCCTCCGTCGAGCCTATTTCAAGAACCCTGTCCGCTTCTGTTTCGTGTTCGATGCTCTGAGACAGCTGCCTGCGTCACATGAGTTCCGTCGATGCCCGTTTCCATGGCTCTACGGTAGGTTCAGAAACCCGCATTCGAGCGGTCACATTTCCGAGGATGAGCCTCAGTTCCTTCCGTATGACTGATTCAGTTCGAATTCAGTCAGGATAAGGTATGAAAGCACACTCCTGCAGAACTCCAGGTGGATGTTGAGTGGAATAGCACATACATGTTGTCGTTCCTCGGAACAAACATGCTACCGGTCTACGTTCATCGATCGTCGACCAACCCGCCAGTCACAATCGAGGATATTTCCATGTTTCCTGGTGTTCTGGTGGAAGCTTCGGTAACTCAGGTATCGAGTGTTGTGGGCCAAGGCGATTCGCTCCTCGATGAGCTCGTTGAACGTTGATCGAATTTTTCCCTAACGTATTCTCGCGGCACTTCCGCGGGGCCCTCTCCACTACAGCAAGTTGTGCAACGGCTACCGCGCCCGTTCCAGACCGATTGCGAACCCTACGAGGCCGGAGAGTTCAGGCCCTTTCTCGGAGGTTTCCGCACTTTCCCGGGTTGCGTGCAAGACTGTGAAATGGCGGCGGAATCACAGCTGTGCAACTGCACAATGCCTACTCATGAATACTCCGGATCCTATGCAGCGAATCTCTGCGAGTTCGTGAATTTCAGTGAGTTGCTCCGGATCTGCAGTCTATGTTACCAAGATGGGATTTCTCTCGTCTCCTGGGCACTAATCACGAATTCGCGCATTTCTCAGAAAGTTGTGAGGACGCCGTCATCACTCATAAAACCTCGGAGCGATGCCAGAAGAGTTGTCGCCTCGGCTGCAAGTATGTCATCAAGCCTTGAGGTGAACGTCGTCCATAACCAAGCGCGCCTTGAAATTCGAATTCCTTCTTTCTAGCGATGTTGTTTACGACGTCAAGTTAGCGGGACTCGCGAAGATACCTCGGAGTTCCCGGGATATGTGAGTACTCTACATTCGATAACCATTGCCGAAGCTTCGAATCATATTGAAGTGGAGCTGTCCGTTCCCAAAAGCAGATGCGGTTTCAGGCACAAGTCGTCGTTGATCATTTCCTTCGGCTCGTCGAATGTGGAGATACTCAAGTACGCTCAGGCCGTCGGCGTACGTAGTTTTGGTAGCTTTTCAACGAACAGATGGTCGCCTCTCCGTTGTGGCATCCTCGGATTTCATTCACGAAGCTGGGCTGTTCTAAGGTGAAGCTCTGGATTTCAGTCGGAAGTCACTCTCGGCTACGTCAGCGGCTACATCGGAGTCTGGACTGGCGTTTCTTTTGTCGGACTCCTCGAAAGGCTCTTCCAACGTCTCGTTTTGCTAGACCGAACCCCACAAACAGTTTAGTCGGATTACGGTGCCCGCTCGATTATTCGCGGCAATGCTCACCGAGTTCCTACTCAGTCCGGTTCGGAAAGTCCTCGTGATTCTCCTGGGAATCACTTCTCAGGTCGGATTAGCAATGTATTCGAGGATCACGTAACACGGCTCGCCATGGCAGAGTCACCATGGAAGTGCGGAGTACGTTCAGTCATGACTAACTGTGGTCATTACGGAGATAAAACGCCGTACATCTTTTTCGTGTGTTCTGTGTACGTCTCCATTCATCAAAAAACAGCCTTGTTCCTCTATTCGTGACTCATTCCTTTTCTGAGTTTCGCCAGTTGAAAGACGTAGCCATCCTGGGATGTTGTGTCACTCGAAAATCACTCAGTACACGAAATGGTCCATGGTTTTGTGAACGCGCACCGAAGGACCGACCGCTCTGGCGGGAAGTATCTCCAGATTCTGACGCTCCCGCCGCCTTATTCAACTCTGAGGATGTCGGGCTGTCGAACGCTCATTATTCTGTAAGACGAAATCGAGATGAGCTCGTTCCCATTACCGCAAAGGATTCACGACCGCTCCAACAAACTCCAGGAGTCTCAGCTTCCGATTCTTGGCGGATATTAATTCTACCCTCGAGGCTTTCCGTCCAAATCAGTGTCGTTCCATCATAGAGACGTTCTTTTCTATATCGTGGTTTTCGTTCAACTCGTTCGCGATGAGTGAGGCGCACCACTGAGGGTGAGTCAGCGACAATCTCCGCGTGGATGTGTCGGTTACTCGGTTCGGCCCATTGACCCCCGCTCTGCTTCTCGTTCTCAAGAGTTCTGGGGGCTGCCGGGAAATTCTGAATGATTTCGCGACTCACGTTCGACTCTCCTCACATATCTCCGACCGCTCTTCCTTTTCAATCATCGGGGATCACTCGAGTAACAGTCACGGGGAGACAATCCGACGAAACATTTCTCCATTTTTCGCTTGTTTCAGCTTATGATCGGGGATTCGATGTTGTCATCCGGTTAACATCGGGAGACTGTCATCCCGAGGAGTCGGACCGAGTCATCGAAGACATTCGCTTCCGAGGGAATGTGCTCCACAGGAGACATCCGAGCACTGCTAGGTTTCTCGTGGCGAATGATGTCTTAGGAACCGAACGGAATCCTGAGCCGAGGACAGTCGAATCGGAGCAGCATGCCGCATCCCACCGTGAGTGAGAGTGGCCATTGGTCGAATCTGTTCACAATGCGCTTTTGGTGCAAATAGTTCAAACGAGAATTCTATGAAAATTTCCACGCAAGTGATCATTGAAGCCTCGCTGGCTCTCAGCTCCAGTGCCCCCCACGATTTGTCACAGCGTGGAGGCCTCGATGTGACTCGAAACGAGGAACGTCACAACATGTCACCATGCCCCCGACAGCATCAGATAGTGGAGTTTCCATTGTTTTACGAGTACTGATCGGGTCCTGATGATAACACTGGTATTCAACTTCTCCCAGCATAGAACGAGCTCAGTTTGAGAACGACCAGAGCCGATCTCGTCTGTTGAGCGTTTTTGATGGGGCCGTTTTTTTGGCCCTGAAGCGCTCCGCGAATTCCTAACAGCTTGTGTTCCATGTCGTCGTGTTTTCGTCCTCCCTCCCGGCTGGTCCTGCCCAGGACGAGGAACCTTGGTCGAGAACTCATGGTGAAGCCGCAGCCATTCTCTTCAGAGTACATGTTGCCATTATGGAACTCTTTGGGAGAAAGATCGGATGATGAGGACAAACTAAAATTCTGAGTCAGGAAAAGGTTCGGCGGGAGAACAGTTGATTCCGATCCAGTTTCTTGGAACGTTCGATTGAGGCTCAAATCTCCTTCCCGAGGGCAGCTTGAGGGTGCTGCAGAAAATACAACTCCTCTTGGAGCGGTTAATCATCGATGTTGAGCGTTTTTCCTCGATTTTAGATGAAGCATTTCCAGGGCAGCGACGAGCGGGTCACTCGATCACGAAGGCTACTGTGCACCACTTACCCTGGATCCAATCAGCGAAACAGAGAGAGATTGTCCAAGCTCGTATGAAGAGACTTGTCGAAGTTGCTTCTGGAGATTCCATCCAGCGTCGGGCCCGATCAGCAGTTCCAAGAATGCGCCAGTGCGAATCATTGAGCTTCCTACGGGAGATTGGTCAGAGAAACTGGGTTGCAATTGGCCGCGTGTTGAGAACCCGATACTGACCTCGTCTCGTTCCGTGACCTGAGAATAGAATCCACAAACATCCAACCCATGGACATTCAGTCTCCTGCATGCATCAGATAATTTATGATCGGGACATCGCATATCCGGGAGACAGAGAATTTCGAATTTGTGAGGTGAAATATCAAGTCGGCCGGAGTGACGGAATCACTGGTCACTTCACAACTCTATGCAACAATCAGGACGAGTCAACACCCGCTGCAATTCACGCTTCTAGAATGATTGTCTGGAGGTCTGTGATCTTCGACCTGTCTCTGGGTGATCCCGTAGTTTGTATTAGATATCAGGAATGATCGCCGATATGCAATTCCCTGAATACAGTTGGGATTCTCCTACCGTAATCGCTCTGCTTGCTGACGTTTTCCTCCATGGATGAGCTCATCCCTTGTGGACTCGTTTTTGTCCTCGCAGGCTTCTGTGTTTTTCTCTCTCCGCAGTGTGAATAATGGAAACTCGATATCGTCGCGGGGATTAGCTACAGGAACACGGGCTCGCTGAATGCGGGGAGCATTGTCGCGACCAGGATACCGTCATCGAGAATGATTCTCTGCCGCGACTGCAGTTCGTCACCCGAACGAAGAAGCCGAGTAACCAAGAACAGAGCAGGAAGTGATCCGGAGTTTCCAGATCCAGGAGCGCGGATAAGATGTTCCCAAAGCTGCATCTCCCTCTGAAATTCATGCTGTCGGTGCGCGAGGCTTCCCAATCTTTTTCCCAGCATTATTCTCCGGCGTAGCGCTGGGGACGTGAATTCGGAACGACTCCATGGATAGAAAGTTCTGTAGAAGACGCGCAAAACAGTGACTACGGGAGACAGAAGAGATGGATGATGGTCTAGAGCCACAAACTGATGGCTGAACGAGACACGCGCTCGTAAAAATAAGCCTAAGTAGAGACCGACGCAAGTCCTTGTGAGCGCGGAGCCTAGGGTTCCCAAGTTGAAGGCGGCAGGTCTACTTTACGAGCGAATTCCGGCCCTTGGAAGACGCCAGAAATGGGGCTCTCGCAATTTACAGCCCTCTACGAGAAACAGCGCTTCCCGAGCACTCGACGCGAGCGACGAGGATGCGGGAGCGAAATGTTGTAGAAATGACGGAACAACGGAACGGCGCTTCTCGGGAGCCAACATGATCCCGGACCATGACATTCCAGCCTTTGTCACTGGTCGCACGCAGCTGGAACTAGTCTGAGGAATGTCTCCGATCCAAGAAGCGAACTCTTCCGAGTCTCTGTCCAGCATCGGCATTTGGAATCGTTGCCGAGGCGCATAGAGCTGGAGGATGGCAAAAATCTCCCATCGGCAGCAGGAACGGATCCTCTGAACAGCTACCGGTGGAGACGAACGGGATGTGCTGCTGAGCCACTGGGCTGGTGGCTGAGCAGCAGCCTTCCCATTGCCAGGTTTCTTGTAGGGTGAGAGACAGCGGCGGGCATTAACTCCCCGACCGTTGAGATTGCTGAGTAACCGCTTGTTCTCATCAAAAATGGGAGGCGTAGGCTGAGATTCGCTTCAGACGTGCCTTGTCCACTTTATTTTTCATTTTACGGCGCTCGGGAGTAGTATGAATAAGACCGCTTCACTCAAACCGCCTCCAGTCCAATTTTTTTGGCTTTCCCTATGGCTATTCTTCTCAACCGGTCGATGAATCCGTCTCCACCGAGGTCTTGCCATCACGCGTTCTCCGAGAGCTCCTGGTTTCAACTCCTTCAAGGACAACATTCTGTTTCCGATGAGCCTTATGCGCTCGAGTTCGAATCATCCCTTCTTCGAGAGGCCAGACGAGTACTTTCATTTAAGTTTCTCCCAGAATAGGTCCTAACAAGGTAAGGAGTAAAACAGCGGAGAACTTTCTCTAGCGTCGAATTCTCAGGCTGCAAGATCATCATTCCAATCATTCTCGACTTCACACATTTTTACGACCTCGAGAACGATTGTTTGTCGCTTGACCCTCGTTTGAGGAAATTGCGACAGCTGCAGCAGAAAGAGAGATATGAAACTTATCTTCCATGATTCGTGAGGAACTTGACTCTTGCACCGTCTCGATAGCAGCGTCGAAGGCATTTTCCCTCTCCAAAAACGCCGAACCAAAGCGGGGAACGGAGCACCTTGGGCCGGAGCTCCACCTCCGCGCTGCTGCCAACAGTGCCGCCGCCAACGAAGAAGTGCTCAGGTGGTGAAAAATTAACCTGTCCACGAGCGGATTCAACCTGATGAGGCCTATCAATTATTAAACGACCGATGGCAGTGCCTACTCCTACTTATTATCTACAGGATGAGAGAGTCTCCCTCCCCGTCCGCTTGTCTGTTAGTCTGCGTGGTGTTCTGACGTAACATACACCGCCGCACTCGTCCAAACTCGTTTCCAAGCTAGTCTGGAATATCAGCGTCGAAGCTTCAATCATCAAGGCTGAATGAAGCCTCTCGGAGAGAACGTGCGCAGCGAGTTGGCCTTGCGATGTTCACAAAAGTTGTGGAAGAATCTGGTTGCATGTTTTGTTTCTCGATGACGTTTGCAAGGATTTCCGAATCGGAAATCCTGAACACTCACAGCAGGTGCGTCTTCGAACAGATTTATTCCTCCCGCGTGGAAAAAAAGAAGTAAAAATCGGGCAGGGTGCCTCACAGATTCTTCCGTGCCCCACTTCTCTAGCTACCACATCCGAAATTCCCCACTGTGCGACAGCTAGAGGTCGGTTATCCCGTTGAGGGTGTCACTCAGCTCGACCGGCTCAGCCTGGCGGTGGGAGCTACTTCGGCTTTTCCGTCACGAAAACGAGATACGTATTCCACCCTCGAAGTCCGTGGGGTGTATCCGAAGGAGAGTTCGCATCGATAAGAAGAACAACTCTTGTTGTCGTGCTCGGTTGACAAACTCCACATGGTGAGCCGAGAAAAGGTCTCATAACTAACGTCATCACGAGAACCCGTACTTTTTAGAATCTCTTATCGCATCTGTCGCCTACCCCCACGGGACTGCGAGATAGGTGGATGCTAGGAAGTACGGGCTTTAGTTACCAATGGCAATTTCACCTCCTTCCGACGGCAGATATCGAGCAGTGAAATTCCAAACTTGGTTGAGGGAGTAAGTCAGGTCCGCGATCCGTGAAGAGACCGGAACGTGGCGGTCGTATCGCTGCTTCAGGCAATTTTGCAAGTTGCACAACCAGCGAGTCCGGGGTTTCGGGAATATTGCCTGGGACTTGCGACCTATCATTTCCAACGCCCGCTTGTCAAGAACGAGTTTGGGGGTTTTCGCAATGCGCGCGTTCGCTTCAGGTCCCCCGGGATAAGACGTCAGCGCGCCCGAAGATAGAAGGCCTCTCCGTAACACATGCTCTTGATGAAGTTTCAGAACGAGCTCTGGAATAGAAAAGGCAATCCACAATATTTCACGTGCTGGAGACCCCGCAGGATCTTGCTCAAAGAGGATTCGTCGGCCAAAAATACTGTGATTAGTCCTCGATCTTCAGTTCGGCATGCGGGAGCCTCGTCTATAGCACCGTCCGAGGTCTCGGTTGTTCGACGACCGTAACGTTCCTCGTATTCCACGCGCTTCCATCCAATTCGGAGCGTTTTCCTATTTGCGAACTGCCACAACATTGAGAGCTCGGCTCCCTTGGGCATCGTCCGATTTCGACCGCCGTTGCATAAAGTGCTTAGGACATGGTGTTTGAGCGGGGATTTTTGAAATCGGGATGTTCTATTTCGTGAGCTCGAGAGGATTTTCACGACTTCTAACAATGACGCTGATCGAACAATCGCAAGTTTGGTCTCTCGGTCGTTTGCCTTCGCGATGGCGCCGGAATGCTTGCTGCTTCGTCTCCGATCGCGAGAAAGCCGCTCCGTCGGTCAGAGGGGCCGCTTGAGAACTGCGAAACACAGCTGGAGCTCCCGTAAGTCGTCATTTTCATCCTATGAGACCTTGGTGAGGGCGTGACACATGATTCTGGCGGGAGAATTCCAGGAGCATCTTGGAGTTGAACTTAAAGGGAGTCTGGCAAATGAAGATGTCATATTCGAGCAAGACCGCGTTACTATTCACAAGTCGTGTCAAAGGGAAGCTCCGATGTTTGGCCTTCCCCTGTTGACAGTCTGAATAGGACTCAAATCCCTGGGGTGTGCTAGCGTAACGTGTTTACATGGATGGGCGACAGTTCAACATCGTTACTGACCTCGGGAACGCAATCAAGGACGGCGTGGCGTCGATCAACGAGAGAACGGTGGGAAAACCCATGGAAAACATGCGCCGGAGGATTTTCGATGTTATGATGCGACCGCAATGCGGCCGCAATGAATACTTGAGTGAGCAGTTCATCTCCTCCGGAGTTTTCATTGTGCTCAGTGGAATCGATATGAGGGTGGCTCCAAGCGATTTTCGCAACCCAAATCGAAAATTCCGCAATCCTTCCCGAGAAAGCAACTCAAAAATTAATTCACTCATTGAATCATTTTCTTCCTGGTGATAGTCATCCTGGGCACTCACTCCTGACTGTCCCAGGCTTGTTCGAGTATTTTCCTGTGCCTGACTTGGCGTGGTTCCATTCATATTTCACTCACATTTCTCTCGTCAGCCAGGGATTTTTCACGTTCCCAGATTCAAAACATTCTCCATCAGAGACGGGTTCCCCACACCGTAGATAGTTGACTCCGCGACAGGGTATGACTCGCAGTTATTCAGCGGCAGGAGAACATATTCATGAAATTCCATCATGTCAGTATCGCACAGTCGGAACCCGACGGAGATGGGGACTCCCGAAAGACTCAAAAGGTTCGGAATTTCTAAATCTGAATTAAGCCTCGATGAATAGAGCTCCTCAGCAGACCGGGGTTCGGCCGCGCTGTGGGATTCTTTTGCCTCTCTCGTGTTCAGGTATGTGCTCGAGTTCCTCCCTCGATCGATCACACACCGTCTCAAAATTCCGAAAAGCAGCCCGGGTTCCCGAAGGAGGGGATGATTCACCCGTCCCTTGACCAAAAACCCCGAACATCGGTAATGCTCAAGTTCAATTCTCCTCCCAGTGCGCCTCGACTGAGCTTCGAGTCGCGAAGAGCCTTTCTTCTTCCAGTTCGTGTTCCTGTGTACACTGACAGAGCTTGTCCATTTCGGCGTTTCTATTTCTAGGACATCAAGAGCTACTGCTGAAAGTCGACACAGGAGTTCGCCACCCTTTAAGCCTCTTAGTTGGGTCGATAAGCGGCTCTCGAGTGATTCGCTCGACTCCCCCAACCTCGTCAAGAGTCACATTGCGACATCTCGGACGAGATTCCCTCTTCGCAGCTCAGGCCACGCAGCGCACCGGCAATGTCTGCTTTCCAGTCGTCGAAGAGTGCAGGTTCTCGGACGGAGTATAGCAGCCCCATGCTCGACTGGCGTTGGGTAACGAGCTTCCAAAATCGCTTGCCATCAGTTGATGTAGCAGAGCTCCCGGCCCGATCGCGGAAGGGCTCGGCGCCGTGGATCGTTGCTCTCGTTCGACCAGGCACTGAACCTGCACGCGTGAGCATCCACGTTACTCGGTGCATCTGATATTCCGCGATACAACAGTCGGAGAAGTCTATCAACGCGTCAGCGTTCTTCCAGCGCAGAGTGCATGCATTCGTGGAAGCACGGAGAGCATTGACAGCTCGGCAATGCTGATTCCTCTCCGAAACGCGCTTCGCTGAAAGTGAAAAAGCAATCTCGATTTGGCAGGAGGCTTTTCACCTCCGCTTCGGAATAAGCATTCAGCCTGACATTGTAACTGACTTTCGGTCTTGTCATTCGAGCGGAACACCGCCTTCACCATCGATCGCGCCTCTTGCAGCAGCTGGCTCAGGGCATTTTGTCGCACAGCGGGGTAAGGCTGAGAAACACGGAGGCATAGAATTCGAGGAATCAAGATTCATGTTCGCATCACTTGTGAAGAAGCTTGGAACGCTGATCGAGATGTCGAGTAGGTTCGAACGGGAGGCAGACCACAACAATTGAGGGTCAGGAGGGAGGAAGGTGTCCCTCCTATCCACCGGAAACCTCCCAATCTCACATGATTCGTCTTCGCAGGGTCAGCTGAGCGGGAACAGAAACTTATGGTTAACAGTCGCTACACAACTGCACCGTCCTTATTCGTCGGGGGTTTTTGCTATTTCCCTTTTCTCGTCAAGTGACGCTCATCAACAGTTTCGTAACGAAGGCACGAGCGGAGTTTCCGAATCTTCAGTTCAGTCACGTCCATGGACGCGGCAGGGACAAACCTTAAACTTGGCCAGCGCTTCCCGACGATTCAGGTTCCCCATACAAAGCAACGTTCCTTGTGCTCAGTATTTGTGTTTCGTCCCTTTTCTCGTCGCTCCTGCAGTCGCCTCGACAATACTACCGCAACACAACGGGGTCACGACTGCCCTGCTCGTGATGATTTCGAGGGTCAGGGATGGTGTAATGGAACTCTAGGTTGTCCCGAAGGAAGGAGACACGTCGCTCGGATCTTTTTCGCAACGAATAGGAGGAGCCGATCTGTATTCTGGTCGGCGAAATCGGTGGGACGGAAGTTCAACAGAAATTTTCCGCTTGTTTATTCGTTCTTTCCATTGGAGTTGTTTCTTCGAAACTGCCGGACCCGAGAAGTGAGAGCGCCGCTTCCACCGATTCCAGTGTCCGGCCGGTGGCGAGAAGTCTCCACGAGAAGTCATCCGAAGTTTCGATCTCTGACACGAAGAGCGCAGGAGATGGAGACGGAGAAAACGAGTTTCTTCCTCAAGGAGAAGAACATCGAGTATTGTTCTTTGGCAACTCACCCTCAATACTTCGGAGTCAATCCATCGGGCAGTCATTCGATCCGCTATTCTGGCAGTCGCTGCGGACGTATGTGCCCCGACCAATCCAATCGTGCTCTTGAGGACGAGGCGTAGACTCTCATTCCTCCGATCGCGAACAGAGTATTCGCTCGAGGCCGCAATCTATAATCCCCTTCCGGCTACGCTCCTACTCGTCCACGTCGCTTCATTTGGCCCCTGTTAACGGGTCGCCCCCATCCCCTTGGCTCTCTGTTGGTAAGTAGTCGACTCGCCTTTCACTCCTGCGCCTGTATGCTTGCTTTCTCTCTCGCTCGCCCGTCCGCCTGCGGAGGAATCGTAACTCGTTCAGTGCTCGTCCGAACGTATGCTCGGTCGGATGGGCGAATCTGACGACATCGGGTGAGCAACCGAATACGTGTTCTTGCTCCTTGTGCTGGTGGTGAAGCCGCGTCGGAAGGAAGTCTGACGATGATGTCCTGCGGCCGCAGCTCCTGCGGCAGCACGCAGTCATCACGGGCAGCCGACGCGACGTGGGACCGGACATAGCACAAGAACGAAATCACCGAGCATCATCACAAGCGGGCCAGCAATTGATGGCGCGCATGAAAAGACGGATTCGCTCACCCTGTTCTTGGGGCGTCCGTGAGTTCGTCAAACAAGCTGCTCGGAAGCAGCCCGACAGCGAGCCTTCACTGAAACTGATTTCCGCAGATTACCCCTGGTTCGAGGCGATTCTCTCCGGCGAATATCTGCCGTGGACTGGAATCATGAAGGCTTTTCATTCAGTTCCCCAAAACCGATGGCATCCGAGGAACTCGAACCGGGGAATAATGTTTCCGTCGTTGGAACTCAACGGAGGGAAACGTCGCGATTCCGCCAGGGACTCTCGACTAAAATCTAACGACCCGCTCTTAGTCATCAGCTGAGTCTGCTCATCGAATCGAGGCTCATGTGTCGATTTCATATAAATCAGGTACTGCAATGTTTCACCTCTGTCCCGGTGTGCATACCTTTTGAGAAAAACGTGTGCGTGACCGTGTCGCCGTTTCCCTCCGTTGGCTGCGAGTCAGAACACGATCATGTTTGGCGGGATGAGTACGGAGAATCTCACAGCAAGTTGCAGTTACTCCGGAGTGTTCGCTTCCTGCATGCTAAGGTCGGTGCACCTTGGAAACATCCCGGAGCCCAGGCTGATGGGTTTGTGAGTTAGGGAATCATTCGCTCAAGAGCGTCGGGTTCCATTGCTCGGTCGTCAAAGGTCGCGGCTAGACTTGTTGATAGGTTCCTACCGTCGCGCTGCCCTCACAGACTTGAATAACTCAGAACGAAATCATTGAAATGGAAATATACTATCTGGAAACTTGCGAGAAGCGCTTTCGGACGATTCGAGCTTCCGAACTCGAATCTGTTTCGAACAAATCCAGAATCGTTCGCCGCTCCCTCGGACCCTGCAAGCAACCCTTCCCGTATTCAAATGAAGGTCGTTGGAGCCAGTTCAGCGAAACCGAATCGAGTCGGATTCCAGCAGCTGGATTAGAGTGAACTCTACTGAAGCGTTCCAACATCTCAATGATCTCATCGGAAGATCGCGGTTTCGCGATTCTGTTGGAGATATGTTCCGGGGAACAGCCCGCACGAAGTGACCTTGCGAGGCTGTTGTTTGCACCAAGTTCATCTCTGAGCCAAGCTCCACACCGACGGAATTCGCCAGATGGCCCCGTCGAGGCCGTTTCAGCTGCCAGTGATTCGTTCCAGGACAACAGCGGAGATTCCGCCCCCTCGTGAGGAACTATGCGTTGCATCCTGATCCGTGAATCATTGCCATGTCGGAAGCGACCAGGCTCTCAATACTGCGACCGCGCCTGCGGAAGAAAACTTCTCTTAATGATATCAAGAATATTCCTCAATACATTTCAAGGACCCTCTGTAAACTCGTTGCAGCCGAGCGGACGGCCATCGTTACCTCTCGATCGTGGAACGGAGCTTTGCCGCCATCGCGAATCAAGCCCAGATCACCGCACGCTCCCAGCAGTTGCGAAGCCGCAGATATCGCTCGTGTGCCACGTGAACGACGCGAAGTGAAGAGCGGGCACGGATGATCTCCGACCAATCAGCGAGGGTGGCCTATGATTCACACTCAGGGCAGGAGTCTGGGAAGGCGGGCGGACTCGAGCGTGCAGTCGAAGGTAATCTCGCTTGCTCCGCTGGTTGGAGCTCCAAGATCAAAAACGGAGGAGACCACCCTCTTATTCCTGATCTGTTTTAAATTCATTCAATTTCACGCTGACTGTTCTTCCTTCTGCCCACCAGCCGGTCGCGAGGTTTCAGAACCGGACAGTCGGTCCATCGGTGCTGCCGCCCCCGCCACCGCCTCTTCCTGCTCTATAACTCGAGACAGTCATGTCCGATGTCATTCTGATTCGAGTGGGAAGTTCGTTGTGGCAACCACATGAGCTTCTAATCGGATCTTCTCGCGGCGCTGGAGGGGAACGATTGCTTTTTTAGGGCGAATTAATTCCACTGGGCTTCCAACCAGCGAAATCCATCGACGCATTTGGCTCAAGCGAAGAGCACTCTTCGTTGAGAACAGCGGCTGTGCCATCTTCGAGCTCTCAAAACTGGAGCAGCCAGATTCCTAGAAGAAGTTCTGCCCCGCCCTTGCAATCACGTCGCGGTCGGTAGACGCGCAGCCAACAGCAAGGAACCAAAAGCTGAACCCGATGGAACGGAGAATCTTCAACACGAGAGGGAGAATGCTGGTGAGCTACCTGAACTCTCCCCTCGCATGCATCGCCCACGAAACGTTGGCGTTCCCCTTCGTGCAGAAGCCGGTGTCGCCGATCGAAACGGGGTACCCAAGGAGCACACCACAAGCTGAGGAAGCCTGAGAGGAAGAGAGCCGCATGGGCGACAGCCGTAAGGACAACGAGCTTCAACTCCATAAAGAGAGGGATACCTTTCGCCGCCGGTGATTCCAAAACCTGTCATTGCGGGAACTTCTGCGGAGTTGGAGTGCAGGTTCTGTTGGTTGAAGATGCACGTCCAGGCGGGGCGAGTCTGACACTACCTGGGTTCCACTCCCAGATTTCCGAAAATGGACTAACAACGGCCGGATACGCCCCCGCCCCTCTCTCCCCCCCTCCTCAAAAGAGGGACCCCAGAGCCGCGTATCAGGTTCATGGTCACAGTGGATCCGGTTCGGATTCCGCCAAGCTTCTCGAATCATATCAGGGGCTCGAAGAGAACTTGAACGTCAGAATGATTCGTCGATGGTTTACCCCCAGCAGAGCCGAGATATATGCCGTCCCTCGTTTGGGCCATAACTCGATAATGTGTGCCAAATGCCGCAGGAACCACACGAAATGCGCCGGGAGCTGTTTCGTCTGATTATCATCGTTTCCTTAATTCACTACTTCTCTTTGGGGTTCGCCATTACGCTGCGATGACCAGATCGTGTTTCGTTCAACTAGAGAGTCGAATCCACCATACAGACCGAGCCAGCTTCGAGATGCTGAAAGAGAGCTCTTTCGAGCCGAGAGTGTGAGAACTGAATTGGCATGATATCGACGAGGAATGAAAACGTTTAGCGCTACTCTCTGAATTTCAATTTCGACTGGCGTTTTCGTATCGCTGCCCGGCTGCTGCGTAGGCTGGCTGATTCGTGCGATCGCGACTGCTACTCCGAGCGCGGCTGCCTCTCTGAAAAAGAACTCACTCGAGCTAAAACAGGTTGAACCGTTGAAAATTGGATTCTGCCGAATTCAAACCACCGATCCGCTGGCGCCTTCGCTTTCTCGAACGGTTACCTTACCGAGCGTGCTCCCGCCGTAGCCTTGCGCACACAATACGGAAGCGAGCTCGGATCTCGGAGAGGAACGGGGGAAGAAGCGTTTTATATAAAACATCAACACTTATTGCCCGGTTGGGTTCAATGACCCCCTTCGTATTTCGATCGGCTGCATGAAGTTTCAGCCCAACCGGTCTCACAAGAAATGCGGATAAGCGAGCACGTAAAAGCAAAGAAACGTTTGAGGAACTCGGAGTACTTCGAAGGAAATCGCCCCTTCCCATGCATGATGGATGCGTCCCCGCGAAGAACTCGGAGCGCAGCCTGTAAAAACTGGAGCCGGGGCAGAGGATAGCTTCCACACGGAAAGGGAGCACGCACAACCAGAAAACCAGCATGACTGAATTTATGGGGCTCCAGGAGTGTTCCTCTGGAGTGGATTACGGCTCTACAGCCCTCGGGAGACCTCCAACACACTGCCCTGCCGGTCGACTCGGTCGGGCCTGGAAAACGGACAATAGCATCCTTTACCCACTCCCAGCATTATTCCAAGCCCTGTGATGAGCTCGGAATGCATATATACGGCGTCTCTCGGTTTCCCGCAGGCTGAACAAAAATTGATGTTGCTCTCCTTTCGCAATAGCGCATGATGACCTTGTGTTCCAGTGGTTCAAAGCTCACACATAGCTTGAGAAGAATGCTCCTACCAGGGGCAAAGAGACGTGATCCGTGAATGTCTCAATGTAACTTTGATAATTCGCCTTCCGAACCGTGGGAAATGGGAATCGCAACAACGAAGGTTCCCGTGTGGGGATGATCCGGGGCATCCGGGTTCCTCCGAGGCTCCCGCGGGACTAGATCGATTGAGAAGCAATCGTGTTTGCAGGATGGTCAATCGTTCCTCCCCGAGTCAACCACACTGCGTTTCCAGCCCTGGAAAAATGCGAGCAGGACGGAATGCCGTAAGTCATCCGGTGAATCTGGGAAGCGTTCTACGGAACCCCTGTGTGTCTATTGCGGAATGAGGAAGGTTGAGAACCTCTGTTTTACGGTGACGACTCTTCTGGGTTAGCAGAGTTTCCAATCAAATACCGTCACGGTTTCTATGGTTGTAACTTGGCTGTGACTCAGGAATGCTCCCTCGATACCACGCCTCACTCATCCCACGCTTATTTCATCATTTTGAACAGCTCCTTTGCTACGGTGCGTTGACGGCTCAAGCTGCGAAAACTCACGATTCCTAGAAGGATTCACGAGTTGTAACTTCCGGAGGGGGTCCATGCCTTTCTTAGAGCTTCCGATGATCCCCGCCCCCCATATTCCCACTTTCTTCGGGCGCAGGATGGGATAGAGGCGATGGGGAGGCAGGAGAAAAGAGATCGAAGCGAGGTCCACAAAGCAAGCAAAACAGTGGCGATGATGGTACCGTCCAGTTGGGTGTCGTGTTGTGCCGTTGTTTACCGTCGGCCGCTGGCGACCGTTGTTCTATAAACAGAGGTAATCTCATAAACGTGAGAGTTGCTTGTCTGTTCGTCCTTGCTCCGTGAACGTCTTCGTCGAGGACAGACTGCGTCAAACAAAGCATGGAGCCGCTCCATCCCTCTGGCGGCCCTTCTCCGATTTTCCTCAAGTGTTTTCCTTGTGCTCCCAGTGTGGTGAAAGCAAATAGTTCTCCACTTGGGAGCGCTGTCGACTGCGACCGACTCGGAAAGACGAGGTCCGAGGAAGGCCGCGAACGCCACGTCGACGTCGACCATGCCAACGATGACGACGAGATCCAAGTCTTCCGGAGGAACTCACGTCGCCTGCTTCCGTGATGACTCAGAGCTCCGTCGGCTTAGCTTCAGTTTCTCCCCCATCCTAAACGTGGTTTGGTAGAGCTGAGAAGAGGGAGTTTGCCGCGGCTGCTGACTTCAATGGTTTTCGAAGAGTCCTCCACTGGTCGTCGTCGTTCCTCCCGACTGAGTGCACGACATCAACAGTACAAAGCAGGTCATGGTCGCTCGCAATTGAGCGAGTCGCATTCTGACTTCATTGGCCTCAATAAATAGGACTCTGCCGGAGCGGACCGCCTTCCCAGATTGATTGTTCGGGTAATAGATTGACGTTCCCTCTTCTATCTGCTCAGGAATCCGTTCAAGAGTGAGTCGAGGTTTTTAACCATGTTATTTCCGGATGGGTATCCTCAGACCAGCGGTCGTCGGGCTTCCTGGATCCCCGTATCGACTTCTCCGGAATGATTCTTTGTAAAATATGCCTCCAAATCCAGGTCTTTGGAGTCCCTCGGCTCTCGAAGTAAGCTTACCTGGCCATGGCAGAACTTCCACGGCCGGAAAACTTCTGCTGCGGCTTTTGCCTTACCAATATCGAAGACGCCAGGATCAAATCCGCAGCGTTAGTCAACGAACTAAGTCGACACGGCCATGCGAATGAGATCGTATCGTGCAGGTCGTTATAGCACTCGGCAATATCATCGTCGAGGTCCGATGGTTCAATCAGCTTTCCTCCTATCTCCCGGCTCCTCACGCTGTACTATTGTTTGGAATTTCGTCGTTTCGAATCAGGCGGTAGCGGTGTTTTATTGCGAGCAGATATCGGCATCGCTCCTCCTTGTGTTCTCATGCTTCATCTCATGCTCATACATCCGCCGACCTCATGGGGGAAATCATTCCCTTGTGGGTGGCCCCGATTTCATTCAGAAGGAGACATCCGTACGCCCTCGAAGCTGTCGGATATCAACGGATTGCAGGAGTTCCCACCTGATTCGACATCGCATTTCAGAAAGAGCGAACTGTCAGGCGAACGCTCAAAAATGTCACAGAGCGCTCACGAGCCCAAGGCTTGACCGACTGGATTTGAAACATCACCAAGCGTTCCGATAGCGGGATCGAGGGCTTGGTGCCTGGAACCATCTTGACAACCAACATACGCAGCTTCCGACTGCCGCGTCTTCGTTTCCGAATTGAGTCACAATATCCGTTGGGCGCACGCCGGGCGAAGAATGATGAAGAAGGGGGAAGAGGGGCATTCCACCCACAAGAGCGCTGTGAAGCGTATGAGCCGTCGACAAGGATGTGAATGCTAAAAAAAACGCTCACGTCCTGAGCGCGGTTCAGGAGCCACTTATCAGCATTCTATGATGTTCACGCGGCGTCGGAGGATCTCTCCCCACCCAACGAAACGAAGCTGTTTAAATCCCACAGCACGTCGTCTTCGTCGCGATTCTCGCTCCTTGGAGATGCAACCGGCGGACGGCTCGGAGATTGCATCATTGAGCGCCAATCTACCCACCGCTCTCCCGGTGTACTCCCATCGACTCTGTTCAATGTATCTTCCTTTGCATTCAGTCATACGTCCATCTCTCGGTTGCTCCTGATCGCGATTTTCTCCTTCTCTCTGCCTCTCCCTCCGTTGCTCTTTTTCATCTTCCGCAACCAGAGCCTCGTGAGCCAAATAACAGACTCAAACGGAGTCAAAGCAATGGCATGGTGTGCACCTGAATGAGACTACGTTATGAGACCATGATAGTGTCTCCAACACACGAAGGTACTCGAGCTCACTGTGAAAGCAGATGCGGAGGGCGGCTGAAAGCCCACGCCGAGAGAGCTTGCAGGGCAGGTAGCCGTATCAATTCGGTCATGCTGTAATTAGATCCACTGAGGGCTGGTAGGAGCGCCACGTCCACTTCTACGACAACACAGCAACCGAGATACATGAGGAACGTTCGAAACAATACAATAGGAACGGGGAGCCTAGGGCCAGTGAGAGGGATGCGGGCAAGCAGAAGTGTGGTTGCCAACAAGGACTCTTCGGTTTTCCCTCTCCTCTCAGCAGCAGGAGAAAAGCCTTCGTGGTAGAAACCCGTGAGGGCTCTGTGGGAACCTTTCTCTGTGTGTCCTCAGATCCAGGCCTGTTTTCACGAAGGCCATTCAAATCCTCGTCATGGGGCTATTCCAGGTGCAAACGAGACCACAAATAACGAAGAGTCGGCTTGAATGCCTACTTCTGATGTCGTACATCATGAATGAAGTCTTTGGCCAATCATTTCTTGAAACGGACATCTGAGCTACCAGCCCCATTGAACAGCCGAGCCTGCGAGCCCAACTATCCCTTTTTCCACCCCGACGTTTTCGGAATCAAATGAAGCTTTGGTATAGACTCTCAGCAGGTGGGCGGTACACGGTACTCTCTATCTCACGGTACTCAATGATTGGACGCCTCCGCCAAGCGGATCACCCCAGAACTCCAGGATGTGGAGAACCCGTTTTCAGAATAGAAGAACTCACAGTGTGAGGAATTAGTCAGGAACGGAACTCGTCGTATGAAGGACTTATCAGATTCGAATCACTCTTCTCAACTCAGCGTGTTCTCCCTTCACAACAGCTCCTCCAGATCGGACGGGATCTTGGGTTTTCAGCCTCCCGATTTTGTACGATGCCCGTGCATGTTGAGCTAAACAAGTTCAGTGATGAACGCCGATGGATTCCGGGTTCTTTAAGAATCGACGCGGCTGTTGCAGAGGCTGGGATCGGTATGCAATGGAACGCGCTAGAGGAGCCATTAGGATTGGAAAATGAGGGGGAGACAGTCAACACTTGCGGATTCCAGGTATCTAGTAGGTGGACCCCACCGCATACCCTGGGCTTCTCCTCGGAGCATCTCTCAGCAATTTCAGCGTCTTCGCGGGGCCATCGTGGTAAGTGTGAGAAAACAGATTTCGCGACTCCGAGGAGAGAGGCTGAGATCGAAGCCTGAGATTGCATCAGTCGCGTGAATTCCTCCCATCGCGAGACTCCTCGAAGTCTCGTCAGGGACCCGCAGAGGAGGAGTTCTCAACGCGAAACAGTTCTTGATGAGTTTTTGATTGATACCTCCTTCATACGTCAAGTTATTCATCTAATAGGTCCTTTATACAATGAATCGTGAATCGGAACAATGCTTCAGTTCACCTGATGAGTCCTTCACAGGGTAAGCGCCTTATCTGATGAGTCCTTGATACGATGAGCTCTTTATCTCCGATACTCCAGGTTGGCTATGTCACTTGTCTTAACAAAACAGCGGTTACGATTCTCAAGCGAGCCAAACCAAGTACAAACAGATAATGAGCCCGTAGGGAATTTTTGACGTAACTCTTGATGCAGCAGCGAAATCATCGATGCGCTTGAGCCTGAGAGATCCGTTTTTCTGGAAGTTTTCAGTGAGAGAAGCCGGGGTGGTTCAACCCTCCAGGCTGACCTTCCGCATTCATAGACGAGCTTGACTTTTACGACCCTCACAGCCAGTTGGAATACATCAGCGTGAGTGACGTTTCCAGCTTTTGCGATTTGCATAATGCAAATCGGAAGCATATGGAAGCGATGGGTGAAGGTCGAAGAGGATTCGTGGAAGGATCCGATACGAAACCTTTTCGAAACGGAATGTCAAACGTCGCAATCATCGGCCGAATTCCAGGATGCAATCCAGGCGCGAAGGTTTCAGAGCGTCGGGAGATAGGCCAATCCTCGGGGAGGCACCTGGATGAAGACGAACTAGGGAGGTTAATGGTCTCGAATGATGCCGATTATTTGACCCACCGTTTCGGAAGATCGTCACGTATCGAACGAAGGTGATTCTTGTCACAACAACTCACTGGGCGCCAAGCGGTGTGAGATCGATGTCCATGGGAGAGGTTATCAACGGAAACGACCGTCGGGGAGTTTCAAACGATACGGTCATTTTCCAGATGAGTACTTCCCGGGGTGAGTCGGTGACGGACACACTAGCAGACAGCCACAGACAGCGCTTCTAAGAGTGTCGATACGGAAACATCTCAACAGGTCCGAGAATCCAGTTTTACGTCCGCCAGAGCCCCCTTTCAAGGCGAAGTGTACAAAGTGGACATTCAATCTTCTTGTTGCTTCCCCCGCAAAACATGACATTGTCACCGAGTGAATCATTGGCCTCGAATCTGGTTTGGGGTTTACAGAGCTGAGCAACAGGACGTGATCTCTGAGCCTTACCAGCGGAGGTGGCAATGGATCTGCACTTCCCGAAATCTCACGAGCTCTGTGAACCATGACCAGAGCAGCAGGATTGCTGTTCCAGATACTTTGTTGCTATGTTCAATATCATCTCTTCAGAAATCGCTGAGCCGCTGAAAATCGACGATTTGCGGGCCGGTTGAAGTTGGGGCTCAAAAAAGCTCCCTTCCTCCATGAGCAGCCTTCTTTCTAGTCTGACCATTCTCGAATCACAGAATTCTGGAGCGCTATTTTTCCCGCGTTATCGGAATTCCTGAATGAGCCACGAACCAAGAGCAAGGAACCGAAGATTCCAGAGCACTAGCGTAGCGAGTGGGGGAGGGGGGTCTCCCCGCCGGCCATCAAGGTCGTGGGCTCGGGGTCTGCGGCAGCGTATCGCCACGCCCGGGCATCGCGACGTCCTTCTGGAATCCAGCGACGCCATTCGCCAAATCCTACCTCGCGTCCCGAAACTTCCATAGGCCCCAAAGGTGGCGGGATCTCACTCTAGCGGACTTGCTATCGGATCCTTCGTCATGAGGGGCATCAGAATGAGCTTCCGCCCGGATATAACCGAGGGTCGCTGGGCTACTGTTCCAGAGATTTCATTTCGGACAATCTGAGAATCTTGCGGACACGGCGCTGAAATCCTGGAATGCTCCTGTTCTGATCAGGAGTTTTGGAGCTGCGAGAAGCTTGATCCAGAACGGGATGATATGGCATTCGACGTGGAAGAGACTTAACCACCACATATAGTTCCAGGAGCACTCGGATCGTTTCGGTTGGGGGAGAGTTTGGCCTACCCTGAAGATTTACAAGTTCCCGATGAACCGACTGAAAGTTGAGGTCTTCATCGCTCCCAAAACCTCATTCGTTGCTTCGAAGACAATAGACGGACTTATTCTGTGCTTTGCCCGAGTCGGAGCCATCAGCACGAGACTCATCTATTCTGTAGCGTCCTCCTCTCCCCGAAACAATTATTATCTCAGCTCATCAGGTTCAGAATGATCAGACGTAATCACCGATGAATGAGAACGCGCAGTTTTCACCGACTGAATGAGGTTGCACGGTCAGCTTGACCCCACGACGAGAAGTAGTGGTCTCGAGAAGAAAGAAAAATAATGGGAGTCTCAATCTCTTTGAAGACTCGACTGCGCAGGCCGAGATGTAAATCAGACGTCGTAGAGCGCAGGGCAACGATCTCAATTTTGGGAGCTGGATCGAACCCCTCGAGGAACGGTCGGGAAAATCGAGCGTTGTAACGCAGACGGCTGGTAAAACGGGATCTGTGCGCATTTCGAAGAGTCCCTCTTACTCGCCGCACCACCGAGCTCAACGACGATCCTGACTCCCAATATTCGCAAGCTTGCTCTCAGTGGAGAGTGAAAACTCTTGATGTGTGCAGCCACGGCCTACAGCGATGAAACGTAAGGAGGATTTCCGCTATAACGGACGAGAATTTTTTCATTCGGCCGGCTCCATAGGTACAAACATCTCGTCACCGAGAAGGTCACGACGGAACAGGGAAATTTCAGGTTCCCGAGGTCGAGACTCCGGACTCCACCAGTGATAACAGCTACGATGAACGACCAAGGAGATGAAACAGCGTGATCAAAAACTACTAATGAAAAAATCTGCTTGGACCAGCTCTCGAAGCCCTGCGTCTGATGAGCCGCGCACATGATACGACGAGACACGATGTGTTTCCGAACATTTGGAGAGCCGAGTTTTCGAGAAAAAGTGCGGCTCGACCTTATGGGAAAGGGTAATCGAACACTGGTACCAGATGGGACAGCTCTGCAGAAGATGCAACCGAAACGTGAACCGTTGGCGGGATTACCACGCTTTTGGGGCGGAATCCACGAAAATGAGAAAACTGATAACACGGTTGAAGTCGATTATCAATCACGGATTCCTGATAATTCGTGACAGTGCCATTTGCAGGCGTCTGGATGGATTTGACATCGTGGAACTTCCGTATTTCTTCTCCGCAGATCCAGATTGGGTACCGAGCTGAAGAGTTCGATCATATAACGGACCGTATTCCAGGAGGGTATTGCCGATCCCACGCAGTGAGGTGCGTTAGTGAGTCCTGTTCGTCAGTGGGAGTTCTCGACCTGTTCGAGGGCGGGAGTACTGAAGGCATGGAAATGAAAGGAGACCGAACCCGAGCGCGTCGCGCAAATAAAATTGAAATTTGGTCCTCATGGGGCCATGGGAAATCACTCGGACTGTATCATTCAAAGCTTGTTCTCGCGGAGCTCCAGGATTCAATGAAGCCTCCTGCGGGTGGTTCAAATATCTGCGCATAGTTGTCCACTGGGAGTCCCGCAGAGCGTCGAAACAGCCATCCCGGTGATGTTTACGAGCATCGGCAACTGAGTTCATCAACGACCTCCACATCATTTCTCCCCCGTTGAGAGTTTGCCCACAATGGACAAGCCCCGTCGAGAGCGTTTTCGTTTGAAGAAACATTCACACAAATGTACTCCCATCGTCGGAATTCCCCTCCCCCCTTTCTAAGCCATGACAACAACTCTGCTAGCGGTACCATGCTTGATTAATTCCCCTCTGAGAGCTGGGGGACGGCGGCGATTCCTTCCAGTTCGGAGACATGAGACGGTTGTAAACGCAGCTCGAGCGGAACAAATCCGCTACGACCATCACGCTCACACCCATATCTTCAGGGCTGTCGATAATATTCGAGTCGGTCGGTGCAGCCTGGTGTCGCTCCTGTTCGAGCTAACGAGTTCGTCGCCGGTCTGGTAGTAAAGCCGAGGAAGGAAGGGGGGGGGGCTAAAGTCGTCCGCTCCTTCGGTTACTGGGACTGAGCCGAACGGACCCGAGCTTGGCCTTCACGAGGGCGAAGAGAGCCAGGCAGAGGAATATACGATGACAGCTGAGAACGGTGCAACACCGGTCGCATTAGAGTAATGCAGATCCATGGCGGCTTTTCGTACGTTGACATCACTCCTCTCACCAGAACAGCAATGATAGTAGCAGCGCACGGGCACTTAACCAGACGGAAGTGTTATGATCCTGTGGCTCCATCCTTTGCTTCGAGCTTTCTTCGAGTGTCCGCTCGCGGGCCGGAGTTCGTATATTCACATGAGATGATAAATGATCATGTTTGGAGCGGAGCGAAAGACAGCGAGGAGCTCTCACGACCTTCAAGCTCGACGGGGTGAGGAGGGCGTCTTGCTTATCTCGGAGAGACAGTAGACACCGTGCCTCGAAAAAGTTTCGTCTTCTGAGTCAACTTTTGAAGCCGGCCAGAACCAAACGCTGATAACCGACCCCGGCATTCAGGCGGACGAGCGAGCAGACAAACGGGCAGCTTTTCTTTTCTTTCCCTCCCTGACAAGAAGCTGCCGCCGTCGTTCATCATTTTGGCAAATTTTCATGCTGGGGATCTCCTCCAGAGTGACGAAGAATCGCGCAGCGTCATATTCTCGATTTTCGCCGAGGCACTATCTACGTGCACGACCGATGGTGGGATATCGTTCCATCGCGACGATCACCTGAACAGAAGAGCGGAAAGTTTTGAAACGATTACAGACTTCAGCGGGGGCCGAAGTTCACGGCGGCGCGCCACGAGAATTCGAGGACAGAGCAGCCTTTGTTTCCGCGAAGAATGAGGTGTTGTCTTCGAGGGCAGAATTCTGTTCGAAGGGACACGGCGGGACTGACCGAACTTGAGGAAGACGCGATCAATCTGGAAACTGGAGTTGAGCAAGACGGGTGGTGAAGCTCAACCCGCCTGGAGATCCGGAAGTGTGTCATTGTCTTTGAGGCTCAACCGTCGGCGACCGATATTTCCTCAGCTTACTACGAGTTCCCCCAGGCGCCGAAATAGACGAAAGGGATAGCCTCAGGTTCGACCTGGAAGTAGAGAAAATAATACGGCTACAGAGGGCAAGAAACATCGCTTCGTAATGTGTTTGTTCTGAGCTACCTGAACGAGGAATCCAAACAAATCTGTGTAAACAAAGCAAATGAAAAATCTTTCCAATTTAGCGAGCAACCGCATCAGCAGCAGCGAAAGAACACCGACGCCGGCGCCACGACCACACGCGGGTCACAGCACAGAAATGAAAAAAAACGACTTCGATGAGATCGAGCAGCTCCGCGTGCGAAAGTGCGAGCAGCTCCGCGTGCGAAAGTGCGAGCAGCTCAACGGAGCAAAACAGCTCGAGTCTGCGCGATACTTTTATTTCTGCCCCCCGGTCCGCCACGAGATCGCCGCCACGTCTATTCCAGCCGTGGGAACGAAAACAACCATTTTGGCGAGGCAAGCATATGAAGTAGCACAAAGATCCGCCAGCGCCAAACGGGCACGTCCATAAGCTTCCTCGTCGTGCGGCTCTTATGATGCCATGGTCGCAGCTCGAATCAGAACTATGTTCTCCACAGAAATGCCAGAAACGAGGGAGGAGGAAAATTCAGCCTCGGCGATATTTTGAACTGGAAGCGATCCCCTCGACCGATTCATACTGGGTGGTTCCTATGAAACATTGCCTTGCTCCGATGTGGAATCCAACGTTGTGATCTATGATCTTCCATCACATCCAGATAGAAAACCACAACTGGATACTCACCGAACAAGAAGAAACTACATCTGGTCTGAAACACAATTCTTATTCCTTGTCAATGGTCACTGACTGAGCTGCGAGTTCAACTTGAACCAGGATCTTGAGCCGAAGGTAGCTTTTGACAACGGCGTAGCCAGGATTTCCTCCGGGGGGCTGAGATTTTCTGCGTCCGCCTACTTTCCACGCATTCTGCGACACCCTGAAGAAGCCTTTCCTTCATCGTCTCCCAAATCCGAAGAGGATCTATGAAATCTCTCAATTTATGGAGTCCAATGACAACGGTAAGTTCGCCTTGTCCACAGCAACAAGAGAGCTCACGTTCGACTTGAGAGCTCGACTGAGACAGTATGAGCCCAAAAGTTCCGGGGATGGGGGGAGGCGGCTGAAGGCTGCCCCCCCCCCTCTACGCTTGAAGACGTTGTGAAGTTGTGATAGGAGCGGTCACATACTTCCGAATCAGGCGCGACCCACAGCGCCACTACGGAACCCTCGTTCTCGGAAGACTGGTAGTTGTTCCAACCTTTTTTTATGACCTACGTGCATGACTTCTATTAACGCCGCCTCTGAATCATTAGCTCGCTCAGATTGGACAGTCTTCCTACCCGTTGATTGAACAGCAGAGACTCACTCGATGGTTCCCCTGTCACCCGTCCACGCTACCAGTACGTTGTGTCTGCCTTCGCCCTGTGGTCATCACCACCGAGGTTCACTTGCTAGAGTCCAACAGCCTCCCTTCAGTATCGGTCCGGTCCGGCTCGACCATCGTCACCGTCGCTGCCGCCGCGTGTATTATCTTCATCATCAGTGGAAGTCTCGTATCACCGAAGGCTGTCTTCGTCGTACAGGAAGCGGGCCAAACACAGCCGACAGAGGAAATGGCGTCATCCGATGTTCCTAAGCACTTGCAGCAGTCAGAGCGGGCGCAGCGAAATAGCTGTAGGAGGGAGGTGGTCGTCATTGTTATCATGTTTCGACAGTTATTCAGCGGCTCGGTCCGCTGAGCCCCCGAATCGCCGCTCCAACGACTCACTTAGTCCAGCAGTTCAATTAGTCGATGCGTAAGATACGAATCGGGAAAAACTCTCTCCCCTCCTCCCGGATGGGTCTCAGCCTGTTTCGAGCTGCACTCATAGGTGATCAGTGCTCGCTGCGACACAACAAAATGGAGTTTCGACGAATCGCTCGGCAGCCTGCTGGCCGCTCGAGCGTCCCACCGGGCGGAGATTCAATCGTAGAATTCGATTCCGCTCATGATGACAATTTCTAGCTGTACCAAGTGTCGCAAAAATTTCATGGTCGGCACCCTCTCCCCATTACGCAGAAATTTCCGGCGGAGGACTCGAGTGAACAGAGCACGAGAGGTCTTTTGAATCCAGGGAGGGGCCGTCCGAACGGAAGGAGGGCATTCCACCGCATGGGCAGTCGTCAAAAGAGTTTTATGTTTTTCTCTGCGGCTGTTAAGGTCGCAGATACGAAATGCGAGTGACGGTTTTTACGTCGCATCTCCTAGCCGTTGCTGGCTGGCTGGGCGGCTGGATGACTGGAGGCCTAATTGAAGCGAGGGCTCATACTGGTTGATAGTGCTGCTCGTTAACTGGCCATCGTGGCCTGCTAGGCCTTCGGCTTCATTTTGTTGGCCGTCCGCAGAGCGTTGTTTGGCCGTGGCGCTGACTCGAAGCCTGACGGTCGTTCTCGCTCCCGCCGCCTTCCTTCGTCGACCCTGTATACGTCGGCGGGATCGTCAAGAAATCGAGGACGGCTAGAGGAGTACGGCAGCGCGATCAGACGTACAGACCGAGGGGAGAACGAGGAAGAGTCGAGAAGGCGAAGGTTGATCCCTTGATCCTCTTAATTTGAGGCGCTGCGACGTCTTTGCTTTTGTTTCACCAATGAAGACCAGTCGTATTCTTTGCTCGTTGGAACTTCCTGTTTTTTGACGTACGCTCAAACAGCTGGTTTCGAATTGAACAGCGGAGGATTTCTTGGTTCTATGTGAGATTTCTCCAACGCTTTCCTACGTCCGTCTCTCGCCCTGTCGACTTCCGGCTCGAGTCCTGTCTCCGACGAGTTGACATGGCGCTATTAATTTGCTCCATCTCTCGGTATCTGGTCTGTATCTGATAAAGCGATAGCTGTAGAAGTTATCCTACTCAAGCTGATGCGGAGGCGTCGACAGTTCTGTTACTCAACGAGTCGAGACGAAATCAGTGGTGGCTCGATCCAACACTGTTCTTGGAGGTTTTCCAGGAGTCTGAATTCACTCGCAGCCGCCGAACCAGAAGGATTAGTTGAAGTGAGCGCGAAAAGATTAGTTGGGACACGGACCCAGCCTGCACGCAGAATGATGTCACCAGGGGGAGCAAAGGCGTAGAGCCGGCTGAGTTTCCCGCTCTCGGTGTGGATAAATATGAGGATTACTGTAGCGTCCATCATCGAACTCGACTTTTCGCACCATCAGCAGCGGCAGTAATGACCTCCTTGCTCAGAATACGATCGACGCCAGCGATCTACTTGGTCGCCCTCGTCATCGCATATTCATCCTTTTCGCCCGAAGTTTGTCTCACTTCCCTCCACCTTTGCTCATCTAGTTTCGGAGGTCCTTGTCGACGAATCGAGAGGTCTCGGCCTCGCTCTCCTGCAGCCCGGCGAACTGTCTGCTTGTGGTGTAGGGTGGTTTGCTAGATAGATGAGCAGATGGATGAATTCATGAGTCGGCCAAGATCCGCTATCTGGCGAGTAAGGTGAGAAACCTGCAGCAGCAGCAGCAGCGTCGGCAGCAGCAGCAGCAGCAAGGAAGCACCTCAGTCGGCACTCAAGTGGTTTCCGATATTCTTATTTGCCGCAATGAGTTCTCGGATCGGACTCATCGATGAGCGACAGAGATGGCGAGTGAACACAGCGAGGACGGCGGCGACCGGTGCGACAGGCGAGGAGAGGAAACGAAGATTTCGTGTGGAATCTCACAGAACAAGACAAAATAGCGCAGAGAAACGTTGTTCTGTCATCCATGAGCTTCCTAATTATCAAATCTCGGGGATTCGGATGCAAAAACGAGTTTACGGCTCCATGAATCATAGAGGGAGACCCGCCAATGACTGCGATCGAGAACGGTTTGTGGAATCGACATCTCGCATGGGTTGTGTGCACGTTGAGAGGGAGCTATTGCATGACGCGTCACGGTCTTTGTCTCTGAGGCGCTGCGCAAGCTCGCGCAAGCACATCTGGTGCCGTTGTTCCCATATGATCTGCATATTAATGGAAAGGAAGAAACGAACCAACCAACCAGTTGTCTGAGATATGAGCTTTCGGACGGCCGCTTGCCCCATTCGCTTGCCGTACCTATCTCCTCGCCGGCGCCGCCGACGCCGTTCGTCTTGAGGATTTAAAGCTTCAGGCCGGGTTCTCGCTCGGTCCTGCGTGTTTCCCGGCCCCTGCAGCTCTCTATTTCAGCCTCAGCCACGGGGCACTTCTTCACACACATTCATACCGAGACGGACAGACTCTCTATCTTCATTCCCTCTCTCGCGATCCAGAGCGGAAACTCGACAGCGGGGCAGCTGCACAGCGAGCGGAAGCTGCTCTCGCGCGCGAAATCCATTTTGTAATATATTTCCTCGCAACACCTGTGCATAAGCTCCAGTGTGTTTAGTATGTATAATTAATGGCTTACTCATAAGCCGTTAGCGTGGGATCATTGAGCTCTCCCACGGGATCCACGAGCCAATACGGCGCACTAGGAAACGTTGAGAAGGGATGAGCTGGACAGCTCAAGCTTTCACTGCATGTATGTTGCTGATGCGTGACTCCGGTCGTTATACGCACATTCAAACTCCTTATTCCAGAGCCGCACGAGACTCCTCTTTCAATGAGGAGGGAGGAAACAGGATCGTTTCCAGCGAGCTCCATTATGGGCTCAACCAAGAGCCCCTCTATCGCTCCGGCAACGTTTCCGGTTATGTTTAATCCCCATTGCTGTGCGGTCGAGTGTTTGGAACGGATAAACCAGATGAACGGCTTGGTAACGATGCGCTTCCTTGGTCGAACGCACTTTGCTCGCGTAGGTGGTAACGCAGAAATAACAACGCAACATACCACCGACATGTGTTGCTTACCTGTTTATATTTGTGACTGAGTAGCGCGCGGGCGGGACGATTGTTCCGCCACTTCGAGAAGTTCGTACGAACGATGTAGCCTTTTTCCGGTCGGAGGGCGCTTCGGGGTTCGCGGCGGCGAGTAACGCGGCCTAGTCCGGGCTCAGGGAAGATTCGTCTCAAACAAGCGACCCAGAGGAGACCTCGCCCATAAACAACTCAGCCGAGTAGCAGCAATACTCGAACCGAAACCCTGGTTCAGGAAGAGGAAAAGTGAAGAAACACGTTTATGTCGTTCCATTCACGTACCGGGAAGTTCATGCTCATGCCAAGTTAAGGGCTTGAGCTCTTGATTGACTCGTATTCGGTAAGCTATCTGTGTAAGGATGAGCATTCACCCTGACACAGCTATTCGCGTCGCGTCCACAAACGCGTCTCTTACATCGAATGATACAACCGATATGAGACGAGAGATCGAGTGAAGGTCGGGACTTTGTTGATCCAATGACTATGGCAAAGAGGATCTCAAACGTACGAATACAGATTTCAGCCTAACATTCTGTTGTCTATCGGAGGGAGGGTCCTGGAGGAGCCTCCGCGGCGCGCAGCTGCAAACCGGAGTCGGTCAACTCCGGAGCAATCGACAGACAACATTTCGTTCAACTTGTTTTCTAAAGCTTGAAACCTTCACGAAAACTGTCGTCGTCGATGCTTTGCAGTCGCGAGCCGCTTGCCGTCGAGACCTATCCAGCAGCCTCCTGTCGAGGACTCGCAAGGAGCGGTAGCGGGGTCTGGACGAAATTTTGTTGACAGTAATACAAGGCTCGAGATTTCTCGGGACAGGTGCAGATATCAAGCAATTCGTCCACTCCAGCACATATTTCCCGTTGAGGCGCGGCACGATCATCTGGGACAGAGTGGCACACCCGCTCAACAAAACTCCTGCACGTATACCGTCCATTCGACCTCCACCAAAATTTCGAAGCCTGGAACGCTTCCCTACCAGGATAGGGTAGTCGCTCTGCCCTTGAAGGGTTGCCAATAATTCTCATGGACATACTCGATAATAGCCCGGAACGAGACGAGCGACGACACCGTCCGCGAAGTCCGGCACAGCTACCTCGACGGCAGGCGATAGCGATCTACAGTCTTCTACCTTGTTCGCTTCGATCTCTGAAGTGAAAATTTTGGCGAGACAGTGATTGAATGGCGCGATCAAGAATGATGATCACCGGAACGAATCAGCGGCTCTATCACATTCTGGCTCCATGGCTCCCGGTCGTGAGTTTCGGTCATGGAGGCACGATGTTGGATTCGGCGAAATCGTTCCCCGTGTGGTTCCTGCGATAACAGTCCCGCCCGTGACGGAAGACTCCTCGGAGGCCGGTCTGTCTCCGGTCGAGCGAAGCGGGTACGTACCATCCCGAGATACTCGATAACATCCGGAGCTTTGTCTTGTCCAACGCTCTCATGCTCCTCCTACCAACCATTGCCCGAACGAAGAGGAGCAACGGGCACACTTTTACAAGGTCAACCACGACGAACAATCTGGTCGCAAACCTAACGATATTTGCACCTTGGATAGTAAGTGGTACGAAGATTGCCAGGCTGGCATGTTCGTGCTCGGTCCTGCGAGCGAGTTATTGATGGAGAATTGGCTTTCCAGGCCGAAGAATGCTGATAGCTAGAGCTGGGAAGATTAGGCATTATCAATCGGCATCGATCAATCAATAGATCTATGGGTAGATAAATGAATAGACAGATGAATCATGCATTATAGTCATGAAGACTAATGAACACAGCCAGCAGGAATCATTTTTTCCATCTCCCTTCATCGAAAGTAGTAAGGTGTGAAACGATGAATACCCAAACTTCCAGGCTCCACGAATAACGCTGGGTGGGGGGAAGTGCGTAGCGGGCCTGCGTGACCTTATAGCTGGTTCCCAGCTCGTGAATCCAGTTCAGGGCCATTCGTCACCGCAGGCTCATTATCGGGAGAACAGAATGGAATCAGCGTACACAAAACGTTTGAGTACACGAGCATCGTACAAATGAAAAACATAAATGTGGGTGCATCAACATCCCGCTGCTCTTTCGGCTTGAGAATGGCTGGCTCTGATCTTGCTATCGTTTCCGAGGCGCACCCCAGTGCGAGCCAGAGTTTGGTGGTTCACAAGACGACTCGATGTTTTTCTGACTTTGCTTCTGAGCCCGGTAGTCTGTGCGATCATTTGCTGACCATCCCATGTGTTCAACCAGGTTTTGTTACGCTTGGCAGGACCACCCGAAGGCTCGGAAGGAGAGCGGAATTGTAGGTTCAATGTAGCTCCTCGAACGTATCCGAGGTTTCCGTGTCGGAATGACAAATTCGATGAGTTTTGAGAGAATAAGTGCTCAATGAGATTTCAGGAAGGGGTGGGAAGGCTCACAAACGCCTATCCAGGCTGAAAGGTACAGCGATCCGAGCGATTCCGGAACATTGGTACTGCTCTCGTAGGACAACTACTCTGCCCAGAAACCATGAGCGTCTGGGGTCATGACGCTCAGAGTTTTAGGATGGAGCCGAGCTCCTACTTCCGTTTGATTAATGACGAACCACTATCAACAGGCAGAGAGTCCCCAGGGAGAGCGAGACGTCAAGATCAAATACGAAGAGTCGACCCTGGAAATGGTGGTCGAACTTTGTTAGCTTCGATTACAGACTGGACGACTCGGATTTACTCGGGGATACTTGTTGAATAATTCGATTGAAGCCGGGAAACGAAGACGGCAGAGTCGAGAGGGAAATTTCGAGGAAACGGGGAAATCGAGTGATCGCACTCGACTTTCGGTAGGGGACATTCGAACTCGACTCCGTTTCATTTATGGGGTCGGCTGACTGGCTAGCGGGCCACGCGATCGTTCAGTCGTGGAATCCGATCGGTGATTTACAGCCCGACAGTCGTTGTCCCTATGTTGGTCTCTCAGTCCCCTCGTTCGACCCTATGAGAACGAATGTTGGAGGAGGAGCAGCAGCTTCGTGGAATCCTCCACGGATACCGAGTCGTGGCAGAAAGGGCTTCATGGAGACCATCGAAAAGGACACTAAATATTTCACCAGAGCGCCCAACTTCTCCCTGGTGCGTTTCCCGTGCTCTGGCTCATCTCATCCAGCATCATCCCGTCCAATCATCCTCTGCCGGCGTGGCGCTATGGTGTCCATCGAGGGTACTCGCTTTTTGAGGGGAACGGAATATGAACCTAACCAGGGTCAATACCCGAGGCTCAGAGGATAATCCCCTTGGTAGTCCCCGTCTTGGTGTTCAACTCTGACTTTCCAGGTCGTAAAGTAAGTTCTGCACTCTTGAATCCGGTGGACTTCTCTACGTCCTGTTGTTTCGGATTCTTCAAACGATGTTTCTACAGAGCGCGCTCGAGGAGCACGAGACGAGTTTGATTCGTAAACAGCGAGCTGACCGCCCGGATTTTCCTTCCGGGCAGTGATCATGCTATGAACTCATCGCAGTTCATATTCCCCAGCAAGAGATAGCTCAATCGGACGTTTCATGGAGCGCATCTAGATCGAGTTGGCCACTATCGGCACCAATTCCTCATAATTATAAGAAAAGTCCGCTCTGCTCGCCACCAGGATGCCCTTTGAGGCGGACTCAAACACTCCTGTGTCCGTTCGCGAGCTCCTGTATGAGGGTTCGAATCCGATAGGAGGGAATCGGAGGCAGGACCGCTGCTCAACGCCTCCGTTCGCTCGCTAGCACCCTCAATAGTCTCACAGCTTTGTGCAAGACTCGCAGAGCAAGCTCTCCTCCACACGAGTGTCACCCGACTCAATATCAGGCTTGGAATTATATGGATCTGAAATGCCCTTCTTGTCATTCGAGCACTCGAACTCGCTTCTGTGCTTTCTCTCGTGTGTTTCCACGTCATCGCCGCCGTCGCATGTTCAAAATGTCTTATCTCCCTTTTTCTTGGACAAAGTTGAAATGGTGGTTTCCGGTGTCCCGAGCTCACTGGTGCTTCAGTTTTGAACAACGCAAGAGCCGCGACCGTTTGTGCCTCAGTCGTCGATAGAGAGCTCCTCTCTTATCGCAAATTGTGGCCTGCGATGAATGCGGTCGCCAGAGCATGAATCGAGATTACGTGCGATTGCAAAGTTGCACGAAATGGCGCGGCAAGATAGCACGGCCGAAAACGCGGCCAACAGTCTCCACCGCTCCTGATCGTGACGCTCTCCCCCCGCACCGTTTTCCCCACCCCCTCGGAGCCCTATAACTGGCGTTCTTCTCGGAGGAGATCCACAGGATTCCAGTGGACCTGAGAATACCTCGTGTCCGAATGAGGTGAAGAAGAGGGACCCAGGTTGAGTCTGTTTCAGGTGAAGGATCTTAGCGGCCTCACGGCTTCTCGTTCGGAACGTTCCACCTGTCGATGTTTCAACTCGGTCCCTTTGGGTTATTTCAGTTGGCGAATCAGGCACCAGTTTTCCAAGCTATCGGGATCTGTGACGCATGGTTTGCTGTTCACGCACGAGATCGCGCGTACGTTGCGATGACGTGTACATTGTTCGATCGCATCGCATGGCGTGCATCCTGGCAGCACTGACGATCGACAGCATGGTCCCGCTTTCTGACACGAGTTCAAACGACTCCATCCAACGGTGCAAGCACGCTCCCAGCGGGTAGAAACCAGCTCAACAAGAAACGGATCAAGTTTCCGCCAGTGTCTTCGTCATCGCACAGACACAGGCCCCTGCCAAAGAGACCGGCCGAGAGTTTTGAGCAAATGAGCTTATCCAGCATCTCGACGTTGACTTCGATCGTGAAGTCCCCCGGAATTCACAAATGATTACAAATGTTATTCTACGGGCGGCGAACCCGCCCGTGATTGAGCTCGGAGCTCACTGATCCGGCTTCACTACAAAGTTCTGCGGCGCTTTGTTCTGAGCAATGAATTCTGTCAAAATGGAGGGGTTTATGCGGCGCTTCAGTGAAGCCTTGCCTAAGACTAACCTCGGATGGCTCAGCGAGGCCCTAACTTGATTACCGCCAAGCGTTCGCGCACGCTCGGTCGCCGTCCGGAGAGCTAGTTTGCACAGACATGAATCCGATTCATTGCGCAGACCGAAGCGATGGCGTGTAATGGGATAGTTTCGATTGCGAAACTCTGTTAGCAACAACTGGAGCCAATGAACGGAAGACCGGACGCCTGGTGAGGGAATTCGGCCGCTTTGAGCTCCTCCTCAACCACGCGCACCTGGAGCGAGAGCTCATCAACAGTTCGGTTGGCGAGCTTTCTCAAGGGAAAGAAGATTGAGTGCTGCCGCTCCCGTGATGGTGTAATACAGCCTCGCTAATAGCGCAACTCGCCAGCATTCGGAGGACAACTTTTAATATGCGTGGCCCCGATCTGCCGGCGCTCTGGTTCCTCGACGGTTCAGCTCTCTCGACTCAGATGGCGCGCCTTCCATCAGTTCCATGTCCCTTTCACCGCTGCATCGGATGTGTGGACATTGCTCGCCACTCTCATCCCGCCATCCGGCGCGGCGCGAGCGGCGCTAACAGCAAGGGTACCAATCGAACCCCTCGTCGTCGAGAGCCGAAAATAGGGAAAACGCGTCGCCGCATCGGCTGTGCCGGTGGAGGCTTATTGGAACCACTTAACGAGCCTTGCGCATGGAATTCCTCTCTTCGGCTGTAGACGCTATTTTCCGCGGAGGATCCCGCTCGCAACGTTCGCTCGGTATAACCGTCCTGCGACGTGGTCTCCGGCTCGTTGGAACGTCTTTCATTTCCGGTACTGAACGTGTCAACGTGACACTGCAATTCCGACACGAAATCTGGGCGAGACAACGGAAGTGAATTCTGTAAACACCGTCGATCGTCGCTCCCCTCTGCCCCGTACGTTGAATACATTTATCAGCTCGAAGGATGGGAGCAATGAATACTGAATCACTCGGCCGCCTCCTCCTCCTGAAGTTCTGCCGCTGTGGAAACTCGAGAGGTCGGGGTGAGCATACCGGACTCCAGCCGATCCATCAGAAGCTCAGCGGTTTACCCAGAAGCTCGCGGTGGCTCAGAACCTCGCCAAAACTGGCCCAACGAAGTTTCGGGAGGAGCTCCTCACTTCTAGGAGCACGGGATCGCTTCAGACGTGATTTCCGCGGCGAGCGTTTCCTCGAGGTTCTCGCCGCATCTCGCAATTAACACTCCTGAAGCATCAGCGGAAAAGAAGGACGAGTCGTCGGCTTAGGTAAATCGTGAACAATTTATTGAACAAGGTTGAAGGAGATGATGGATTAATGGCGGGTGAAGAATTGGCGGGTCCTAAGAGCAGCTCAGAAGGGCTTGCTCTGCTTGCGCGACTCGTACTGAGGTCCGTACTTGATGGCGGCCTCTTCGCCGGTGATGGCGGAAGACTGAAGGGCAGCGTCGGCGGGGGCTTTGCTCTCGGTTCCTGTTTTAAGAAGCCGTTAGTACAATGTTTCAGCATCTCTGAAATTCTCGACTCACTTAGTTCACTTTGTACGCCCTCGTAGCCTCTTCTCGCTCACCGAGTTCGTTCGTCGAGATGGAAGGACGGAATCCGTTCTCGTCGGCGACGTATGAGACAGTTCTCACCCGACCGTCAGCGAGTTGAATCGTGTAGGATCCCTGGAACGTCGAGATCCAGGAAATGCGGACGGATGTCATTCGAGGACTTGGAACGGGAAGAGGTGACAGCTCCCCCCCCCCCCCCGAGGGACAATCCTCAGAAACCGCTCGAGAGCTGAGTGTTATGAGACAGGCGCTCGATAAATACCTGAACGCGTCCGTTGCCATCAGAGGTCTCCTCGGCTGAGTGGCTGCCTTCGTCTCCTGTAGCGCTGTAGGCGTACTTGTAGGGGATCGGGGCGTACTGCTCCTGTTGGCGAGCATACAGCTGGGCACTCTGAAATACAGCGGTTTTGAGCGCCAGACTGAATCTAACCATGTTCGAGCGATGAAAACTTCTGAGCGATGAGTTCATGCGACTCATCCGCAACTCTGAGACGGAGCGCCGGGAGGGCCGGACTCGGATCCGTCCACGCAAGAGGGTAATGAGGGAGTGACAGGGTGCTCTGCATGCTGGGGCAGAGCTCTCGGGTCGAGAACGCAAGGCGCCGACCCTGGCTCGACGAAAGTCCCGATGGGTACTCACGGCGGCACCGACGAGGGCAATCACGATCAGGGTACGCATGTTTCAGATGGACAAGACGATCTCTGACCATGGATTGCCCTGTGAGGGCTTTTATGGCAGCCGTCCCCTTTCCAGCCGACAGCCTTCGCGCGCTAGCGACCATCTCCTTCTCTGGCGTGATGTCCTTATCGGACGTTACCTGCAAGTGCCCCTCCGCCAAATCAGTGGTTCACTGTAGATTTTCAACGGAATGATTTGTCATTGTTACACCGACGCCGGCTTTTCTCCCCGAGCTCTCTGCGGGGGGCGTCCGCTGGCAACGGAACGGACTGCGTTGGGTATCGTTGGTAATGACACTCCGAGGATGCTAAAGAGCATCCTACAAGCGACACTGCATGTAGAACAGCGAAATGGAGCCTCGTAGAGTAGAGGAGAAAATTCAGCCCCGGTAAGGATGCTCCTGTAATTGTGCTGGCGACTGATCGGACACAGAAGACGAGCGATCGGAAAGCCTATCGGTGCATGCAGAACGGCGGCTGTTCGGAACAACGGTCGAAATTCGGAGTGCCGGGGAACTCATTGAAGTCGAAGGCGGGCTCGCCAACGGTCGATGAATGACCGGCCAACGCCTTGTCTCGATGTTTGTGCTTCTCGGCATACCTCTATCTCTGAGGCGTCTTTTCGCCGATCCGCTTATCTATTTAATTACGGATCGAAAAACAGCCCAGGAACGAAACTCTCGGAGTCGGTTTTCATGCAATCTATTCGAGATGATTCTCGGCATCAGGGTGAAAAAGAAGAAAGAATGCATCAATGAGCCAAAAGACCCCGTCTCATACTGATTCATGAATACTTCTCGATAAAAATCTTGGATGAGTACCGCATCACGGTCGCTGCGGGTCGGATCGTTGAGGCTTCTCGGTTGCCGCTATCTTCGAGCGCTGGAATCTCCACATTTCCCGTCTTGTCCCCCGGAATCGGAGGGAGGAGCACCATGGATTCAAACCAGAGACAATATTCTCGGATATAACATTCCGAGCTTGCGCTCCAGTACCGTTCGCCTTCCACCTGATTTCTTTCAATGGAGCTCGAAATTCATGAGAACGTTGCCCCAGACCGCTTCTCTGATCTTTTTTCGGAAATTTTGAAAATAAAAGACCCGATTTCGAACTCGATATCGACAGTGGATGAGGGCTTGCCCTTTCGGCACCGTTAACAGCACTTCGCAGGGTCTGAGGGTACCAGGGGTACGGGCATGTCAAAGTTTATGGAAAATAAACCAGGTTCCGAGTCGGATGAATTTTCAAAAGTCTTGACAATTCCGGCGAGATAAAGTCGCTACTGATATCAAGTAGAGACAAGGTCAAGTGCCAGAACACGCCTTTGGAACCTGTTCCAATCGGAACGCATCCATTCCCGTTTCCGCTTCAAGAGAGCGGCATTTTCAAGTAATGTTGGGCCCCCCACGAACAACGCTTCTTCATCGAGCTGTAGTCACTATTCGGCCTATCTGGATCGAAAAAATATGGGGCTTAGTCTCTTGGCACGAATGCATACTGGGAATCAAACCAATCCACGCACGAATCAGAACTGACAAAATTGTTTCAGCAAATTTATTGATGGGCTCCCCAAAAGAAACGGATTTTCAGCGGATTTCGAGTTGCACGATTGATGGCTCCCTGATCTTCTTTGACCTGTCTGGGTACAGTCGGGGCATGTGCGTGCCCGCTGTACAACCGAAAAATGTTTGGCCGTAAAAGCAGTATTCTTCGTTCGGAAACTGTGGCAAGATCAAGGTCAGCAGAACCAGAAAAAGCTCTTGCACCCCATGGTGCATTCGTCAGCAAGTCGGCTATCCGGATAGATACTGCGAGCCAATGAAGGCATGAGAACGCCGCTAGGGCCATCCATAAACTGGATATTGAAAAGTAGAGAGAACAGTCATTGAGTCGACGCTATCGGTTGATCGTAACACGCACAGATGTTCCAGAACAGTCCCAAATCCCGAAGGTCATCGCCGCGATCAATAATCGGATCCAGGAGGAGATCCTTCTCAACTCGTGTCCGATGCGCGGGCTGCGTGGACGGGCTTAGTTTGTCACCCGAACTTCCGATCCTTCTGATTCGACGAGATTTTCTGAGCTTGTGGCTTTAGGGACGGCGTTTGACACGGAAGATATTTTTGGTCCAACCACTGCGCTTCGAGCAGAAGATACTCTTCAATGAGACGTGATAACTCCCTCGTTTTCCGTTCGGTCCGGCTCTTTTCTGATCAGACGTTTCGACAGAGAACCCCAACCGTGTTCATTAAGATTCACTTTACACGCTGACAATGGAAACTTCAACGCTCCTTCAAGGATTCGGGCGATGCATCGCTAGGCTCGACAGTTTCTGAAGCTTCGGGCTGCGTTCTCAATCATCGACACAGTAGGTCATCTCGTCCTGGAGGGACATTTTTTCCATTCTTTCCGGAAATTCGTTCCGAGTTTGTTCCGTTTCGTGCCAGGGTCAGATGCCTCCACCCCGAAATAGCACAAAGATATGTTCGTTATCAGCTCATGGATGAAAACCAGTGTGGAGTCAGCTTCGAGGGAGGATGCGAAACCCCTCTTTGAGTTCTCTGGTGTCCGTTGAGAGAGAAATTCGGAATATAGGTGGTTCACCAGCGTAACGAGGGGCTTGCTTGCTGGCTGACTGTCACCGCGAAACGGCAGAGCCGGTGATCCCCTGAGGATGAAGCGCTCGAGGATGAGACGCGCGTTCGCTGAGCCCAAGATGGAGGAAATGCCGTCTAAAATTAATGACATTTCGGCGCTGTTAGGTCCGTTAATAAAATTACTCGACGAGACTCGAATCCCGCAGGACAACCGGGAGCCGCGCGATAGCGACACCGCTTGCGCCGTCGACGAGTACCGAGGGCACTCCGCGACGACGGAGCCGAGAAGGGCGCTGCAGAATCGTGGAGTCATGACAAGCATCAGGAATGAGAAGCTGAGACCCGCTGCCCGGCTACAACTCCTACTTTTCAACCTGCCCGGGAGCAGAAACGAATACAAACGGTTCGCTGTGCAAACATTCGATCATTGCCTTGCTTCACCAGGGAAGTCTGAGTAACGTGTGGACGTGTTTGAGGCCTGATGCTCGATCTGAGAAGTCCTGTGTTCCTTTCTGTCGTTGACATCCGGCTGATTCAACAGCGGACTTGCGCAAGTGCCTGCTGCCCTCCCGTCTGCGTTGGTTGTTGCTTTTTATTTTTGTCCGCACATACCGACCGCTCCACAAAGCGAAAGTTAGCCACGACATCGCAGCAGACGGCTCGGTTTCAATTAAAATGATTCATCCGGACTCGTTCGCAGTGAACTCTTTTCGGAAGCGCTTAATGAAAACTCCGCCGGTCCCGTCAGATGGAAGAAGTGTAAGCAAGCCCTCACGCAAACGGATGATAGATAGAGAGAGAGGGGAATGGGCGAGCGAATTTCCCGCTGTTTACTCAGCTCTCCCCGCTCCGCGCTCCCGCTCGTTGGTGCGCTCGATGGCGTACGACAGAGTATACACGCAAGACTTCCGACTCTCCTGATCTTAAATTCCCGGATAGCGAACTTTTTTTTCAAACGTCGACGCCAGCATTCGCTTGGTCCAATAAAATCATCGGGCCATTAAAAAGTTATCTGGATCATGAACGAGAGAATGAGGGAATAACTTGCACTGGAGCTTCCACGCTCCGAACGCAGGATCTCTGCCCTTTCTGTCATTACTTTCTCTTCCCTGGCCAGGGGAAGGAGTCGCACGGCGGGAACTCAACGAGCAAGTTTCCTAATTCCGCGCCGAGCTCGAGTATGCTCAACCATGCTTCATCTGAATCGAACCACGTCATAATCGCAAACTTTAGTTCAGACTAAGAGCAACTCTCACGGACCGCAGCGAACAACACTGCGCAAACTATTCCTCGGGGAGCGTTCATGGACCAGCTGGCGGGGTTCCCTAATAATCTAGGAGAACAACATTATTCCATACGGAACCATTCGAAAACCCAACCTCTGACCTCCTCAGGTTTTCGTGCTCCCATTACACAGTGCTGCCTTCTTTTGCTGAACCGGCAAAAGGCTATGCAGCCGCCACAGTTGGCTCGCGCTTCACAGTGATTTTCTCATGAAGGCCTCCAAAACTCTTCTTGAAATGGAGCAAACTGCGAATTCCTGCGCCTGAGCTGTAATCCTTAAACACGTTAGGACCACACCGATCATTGTGTCGGCGGGGAGCGTGCGCCATGGAGTGTAGTGATTGAACATGGAAAGCATAGACCATCCACAGCCAGTGCCGTGTCGAGCTCAAGCCGTGCCAGTGGCAAACCGGCAGAAATCCCCTCTTCCCCTCTCAGCCCCCACGAGGATGTGGTGTGATATCGGAAGAGATTCTCAGCGTTGAAAACATGATCCTGTTCATTTGATGTCATCACTAGGATGTTGAGGCATTCATCATTCTATGCGTCCATCGATGTGGAGAGATGGGTAGATGAATTTCTGATGGCTGAGTTCACCAGTTCTCATGACAAGAATGCATAACTTATCAATCTATGGATGCATCTACCCAAAGATCTGTGGATTGATGGATGACGATCAATGAATAATGTCTGAACTCCTCGGCTCGAGTCATCAAGGTACTGCGATGATTGTATTGTATGCGTATTGTACACGACGGGCCTTGACTGCAGCGAAGCTTTACATAAGAGCCTCAAAGTCTTCCGTTTAATTCCTTTCAATGCTCGAAAGCGCTAATAGGCATCGTCATAGTCGACCCAATGGAGCCCTGAAGTAGATCATGAGCAGCTTCGGATTGCTGAAAGACCTCTAACGGGTTTTCATGCGGCAGGCTTCGACGGGGAACAATTTGATTTCCAGGCTCCGAGACAGGCTATCATCACCGTTTTGGATGAATTCCGGAACCGCCATCTGTTAGCCATTTGGCAGCCGCTGTAGACTGAAATGGAATACGTGCAACCTACTCTTGAGTCTCTACGGGCATCTCCTGGAGTCGCCACTCTCAGCTCTATGGGACGCGTTCTGTTTCTGAAGAGAATTGGATTCCTGCTGCAGTAGAGTCGATCGATGAAATTCTGATTCCTTGCGCCCTCAGTTTGCAAATCCGAATTTGTGCCACCTTTGTTTATAAGACGAATCGGATTATTCCGTCATACGCCTCTGCCCACAACTGACCTCAACTGTCCGGAGTTCGACTCGACTCCACTTCTTGAAGAACTCACCCTGATTTCCTCCTCGTTAACTATTGAATTACTACTCTGGGAACCTGTGCAAAGCTCAGATCATCGGTCCATGCCACGGCTGAATGGAATTCGCCCAGCGTAGTTGATAGAACGCTGATCTTGGACTGATAGAAGGACGTTTGGAACGAGGAATCGAGTTTTAGAGCTTCTCACAGCGAATCCATGCCCGATTCAGCGTCTGACGTAGGAGCCTCGTATCATACTTACTCCTCAAAAATTCGATATCATTCCAACATAAGCGTGGTCGTGGTCCCGAGAATCGCCGACAGCGAAATATTCCAGCTTGCAGACGGCAGATCATTGCTTTTCCAGGGATTTGATATCATGGAGCGGCGCGACCGAATACGAGATTCCGAAAACGGAACGTCCTCCCAGGACGACAGCGATTTCCTCCACGCAGTGCTTTCCGAGCCTAAGTTCCTGATTCCGTGTCGGATTTCCCCATCCTCACTCCTCACATACCGGTGAGGCAGTCAAAAGCGAAAACGATCCCTCTTCGTACGACCTTCTCGGCTCGTGCTGATATCGTTGGAAGCTCTTCAGAACCCGGCGGCAGCAGCAGCAGCAGCAGCTCAGACATTTCACAAAGCCTCCAGCGATCATTGATGGGACATCCCACGGGTGACAATTGACTCTTCGCCGTCCTTTCTCCGTTGCGCCTTTGTGTTCCTGGATCCAGGTAGCGATGAATAACCTTGGTCGAGGAACATCGTGCTTTCCGGAAGGTCTTTGTGTGAGTCAGAATATCGAACGGAGGCATCGAACGAAGACACAGGAGGACGGGCGACCTGAGAGGGCAACGATTCGGGCCTACGATCGGTCTGCACGTTCACATAACTATTGGTCAGTTCGTTGGCCCGCAGCATCTCCATCGCCGCCCGCTTCCCCCGCGAGCATGACCTCGTACACATACAAGCGGACCCTATACATACACCGAGAACAAACACACATTCTATGCCGGCTCCCCGTGGCCTTGGAGACCAGCGAGGGTCAATGAAGTCTTTGTGCGGTCCTCCTCGGCTCGTTCCTTCTTCTCGCTCAACCCCTGTTCCTGCTCTCCTATCGTCGGATAGCACGACCCGGACTGGTCGGTGATTTTTGTGGTCCAATCTCGCGGCGAACCACCAAACGAGATGAGAGGATGACGCCAACGACAACGATCATTCTGCGTTGACCGGCCAACCGACTAGGGTACGTTACCATCAGCGAGCCACTCGGGCACCGCAGCCACATTCGCAAACGAATAGGCGTAATCGGCCGATTCTCATCTTGAGGACTGACCCGAGAGCGATGTTGTTCGATCTGTCTGAAGCTGGAAGGGCAGGAGGAGGAAGACGAATTCCCGCGAGAAAACCTGGAATCCGAGAGAGCCTGGAATCCGACAGCTCTACTGGAAAAGGAGAGGCCTTGTATATGTCGTCGGTGAGGAAGGTGGAGGAGCGAGACAGGATTCCACCCTCCCTGACACAGCAGCTGGCATGCTCGGGGCTGCGAGGCATTTACCAACGAGCTTTCATTAATATGCGATACGTTAGCGCTTTTTATGTGCGGCATGTTTTACCCCATCCACAGCCTCGGTTCCCGGCATCCGTCCGGTAGAGTCGAGGCCCCGATATTCGCTCATACCGTCTGGAACGTACATTTGGCACTCCTTTTCGGCCTGATTGTTCTGTTCTTCGGATTCCGAAAGGGGACCATCAACAAGAATGCTGGCAAAATATTTTTTGTACACCGGTCATTCGTTCGGATGCACGGTCTGCGCGAAAGCCTGCCTGTCTGAGTCGTAAATCAAGTACTAGGGCGCTGAACTAAACGCTTCGGTTAATGCAGGTCCTGATATGGCCGCGTTGATGAAAGCCGAGTGAGGGAGTACTTTGCCCCAAAGTTCTCGAGACTCGGAGTTACCGCGCCCGACTCGACGAGTCGAGGATTCCATCCGCTCTGGAAGTTTGAAGTCACGGGTCAGCGATCTCGACTGTCGGATCTGGGAATAGTTGTATGGGACGAGTAATGAACAAAGAATCTTCGAGCGCGAAATATTCTGCCCGAGTTCATCGAGAAGCTCCCGATCTCTCAAAGCCGCGTCTGCCACCGGAAGGCCGAGAAGTCGGAGGGGGCTCCAGTGACACTTTATTGAGGAGCGAGTCACGCTAGTGTTCCCGGGAAGCAGGTCACGGGGAACGAGATGAGAAGCTGTGCGACGTCTCACTTCGAAGTGGGCTCAACAATCCGAGAATATTCTCACTTCCTCCTTTAGTTGTGTGGAAACGTCAGTGGGCCGCTTTTTTTGTGGTCGATCAACGTTTTCCTCCCCCTCGTCTTGTCTTGCAGCTCGATCGTAACTCGTCAATCAGGACGGAGGGAACGAGAGGGATGAGAGGCGTAAGAGGTTAAAACAAAGCCAAGGCCAAATACGATCCTTGGCGTTCCGTTGTTGACGACTCGGAGGGGGACCGGGATGCTGTTGCTCCATGGAACGACTTCGACCCTCGATGCGGCGTCTTTTCGTTTTTATTCCCCTACTCCGTCGGAGCCTGGCGTGGGTTCGTGTCGTTTGTTTTTTTTCCACATTGCGTTTCGGGGTCGGGTCTCGTACAACTGCTGTAGAGAGTGATTCCGCAAAAGGCTTTCCTTCTGAGTCTAACAATTTCTTCATGGGTTTCCGTGTTTTCCTTTTCTCCCTGTTTTTGCAGGTGTTGTCTTTACGAAGCGCACGCAGCCCGGAGAAACGAATGTGTAAGGCACAAACACCCCGCTTACGACAGCGCTACCCAGCAGCGGAGAGATCGAAGATTTGTGTCGATGTGGGTCGGCTACCAGTGGAGGAGACGACGATCGGATGAACAGAAGGATGTCGGAATACTAACTTAGATGAGGCAACGAAACAGGAGCGGTTGCCTGGGATATGCCGAGTGCCGGCCGAGCGTTTCATCAACGCAATGATTCCCTCGATAGCTGCTCGAATCCCTGGAATAGACTCCGACCCTTTCCCCGGGAAAAATCTTGTCGAGTAACCACAGAGTCAGCCGAATGGAACTGGCCTGATTCGCGTTGTCGTTCGAACTTGGCATCGGTTCCGACTCGCTCCTGGATTCTTCGCCGCTCTAGCCAGGTGAGGCAGGTTCCGATCGGGCGAGGGAGTCGAAGCCACAGTCCTCCTCCAAGAATTCCGTTCGGAACGTCCGTCCCGCATCGCCCCCGCCATCAAAGTAGGCAATATTCTAACGCACCCGTTGCTCTCGGCCGACCGCTCGAGGCATCCTGGAGGAAGGCTGACGGAAGCGGCCTCGTCTGGGACTGACAAGGGCACGATTCAACTTTGATGCGCCCGATCGAGCTGAGACTTTTCTCAACGGGCTGGGTCAGTCCCACGACCTCTCCCTCATGGTAGCGGTGAAGCCGATGCGTTTTTCTTTTTCATTCCATGCGCCTCCGAGATATGCTGCCGTAGAGCAATCAGTATTCAGACTTAGCTGGAGACTCAAACGTAACTGAAAATCGGGAGCGAGTAACTTGTGCGAAAGACGGACGGGGCAAACAGCTGGAACTCAACTCCGGCTCAAGGCCGCTTGGAACTCGATAAGACAAGGTCTCGAGGAAAGTAGTGGACGATTCGATTCTGCCCGATTCTATAATATTGATTGGTAGTACAAAAAAACACACTCCGGTTCCAGTTCGTCTCTCTCAATGAGGGCGACGCATCTCCTCCAGATCTCCCGTGAGGGATGAGATCCGGCACCTGAACTGTTTCGCCTCATTCGAGCCCAATGAATGATTGAACAGATGAACGGAGTATCGCAATCCTGGGCTCTACTTGTAGCTCTCTCGAGCCGAGGTTCCGTGGCATCCTATCGTATCGATCAACTCGGTGTGGAGAGATTTTTAGGGTGGATCGAGGCGAGACTATGGTCGCCCTAACCTCCGACTCCATTCGATTCAGAGCATTGGATAACCGTTGAGCAGACGAGACAGACAATTTGTCAAGCGATGTGAACGCCACGCGCAGGAAGGACGGAGCTCCGAATCCCAGATCCCTCAGACTCCTGTAGATTTGGCTCCAACGATGTTGAAGCAAACGTCGGAGAAGCTTCGCAACGGAGACGACTGACCGCCATTACTGGATCACCGCGCGATACAGGCCAGAGAGGCCGCAAGTGCAGGTGCGGAGCGGAGGACGACCGACAGAGAAGTCATCGAGAAAGCGCCTGGTGGAGGAGTGCTCCTCGGAAGCATCATGCAACTCACGACTCGAAGCAATTCAACGACCTAATCGTACGGCACGGAATCTCGATTTCCTGCTCAACGTTGTTCTGGAAGTGATTCCCAGAGCGGGGGTTGCGATTCCACTGGAGAACACCCTCGAGCCTGCAGTGTGAGGGGTCACCGCGGCCCTCATTTCTGGACACTTGAACCTGATGACGATCACTTTCTGTGTTGTGGATTTCGCGTGATCCGACGGGGAGCGGATTTGTGTCGAAGCTCACAACCTCTACGTAGAGAATATCCACACTCCCGCCGCAACCTCTCGCATCTTCGTTTGTTACCCTTTCGTACCGATGTTTGCAACAGCCGATGCTGTCTGTATCTGTCTTCCAAAGGAGCTTGTGCAGAAAGTTGATTGGCTCATTGAGCGCACCGCCGCCGCAGCTCCCGTTCCCATTGCCGCAGCAGAGCTTCGTTTAAAACAGGACGACGTCGGGCGAGTTGATTTCCGATAACGCACGCGACACCAAACGAGCGGCTGACTCGGGAACCGCGAGCGTTCTGTGCGTCTCCGTGTGAAAGTACGTGCGCCATACGCCGACATGCGAATCGAGTTGCAGGAGACGGCTGGTGAGCGGGCGGACCAGCCGCTGCGTTGTGGAACAGTCGCCATCCTGCGTTTGAAACTACCCCAGAAATGACGCTCGGAACAATAGAAGGCAGGCTGGGAACGATGCAGGACGCGAGCATGGAGGACGCGTTCGTTTGAATGGATAAATGGAAAAACAAAACTTCCTCAATGGATCTCGAGCAAATAGAGCGAGACGCTGCAGTTGCAGCTCCGTCTCTCTCATCATACATCATTCCTGCAAATCAATTTGTTGTTACTGAGACTCACGCAGCGACCAGCGAGCGTCTGATGTTCGTTCGGACACCCAACATTTCTGCTCCCGATCCGTTTCTCAGATTGCGAGCAAAATGGAGGGCTCGAGTTCATTAACCGGTTCAATGGTATTGAGCAAAGAACCTTCCCCAAGCGACCCATGATCCATGGGGTCTGTATTCTCATTCGAACCCCTGGTGTTCATGAACCCCTTGCTGTCATCTCCTGTGCAGGGAAGTATTTTCCGTCGAATCCGACCTCATCCGAGATTACAGTATCGATTGCGTGCCTTGGTACCGAATCGGTTCGTCCCGTTCCCGCAGAGATTTTTGAAATCGGAGGGTAGGCTCTCACAGTTTTAGCTCGTCGAATGAAGGTTGCACTTTTTTGTATAGAATCTGGAGATGATTCTCCCTCCGAGGAGACGAAATCTCGCAGGGTATCGCACAATGCTATACACGTCATCGTTGCCTAGTGTTTGTCGAATACGAAGCGAGCACGCTACTTCGGCGAAAATTCGGTTCATAATTCAACATGGTGACTGTGGTGGCAGTTTCGGCGGCGGCGTCGACGGTGGAGGGGGAAGGAGAGCAACTTTGAAGAGTCTTCTGTTATTTATTTCACGAGGCTTACGTCGCACCATCGGAGGCCAAGTACCACATGCCGCCAACCAGTGTAGCCAGTTCCAGTTTCGATCATCCGCAGCAAAACGACGAACATCTCAAACGGGGAGAGTTCCATGTGGAGGCAGAGTGCAAGGAAACGCATCTGAACTAGAGATGGGAGCACCTAGCGCGATAATTCGGGCTGGATATCTAACCATGGCCAGTCGGGGTAATTGTCAGCAGGAATGGGCGGGAACAAGGTTATTCGAGGGGCCTCAATCCGAAACTCACGTAAGCCGTCTCAACTGCGTTTGAGCCTACCCTCACGAAGGATGCACCACCGCGCTGTTAGCCCCGAGTCTCATCGAGAGAGATTTGGAGATACCGGATCTTGTTTCGCTGAGAGCCTCGGTTTCCCAGGAGGGCTTCCAAGGACCGACGCTCCAGGAGAGGGATCCAGAAACTGAAACCGAAACCAGTGGGGGTTGACATAGTCATACTCAAAATGTCAGCATTCGAAGGGCTTTCGTTGCACGATTCCGTAGCGCTCGTGTCCCCTCAGGGTCACTGAGGGCGGAAGCAGTGAGGTGAATAAACTCAACGACGCGGGGTTTACTGAAGTGTTCGTCGATCCAACGGACGGTCACGTGAAACGAACCCAGGCTCATTGGCGAGGTAGACGATCTTTCTGATAACTGGGGGAATCGAAGATGATAAGCTCGGTTTCCTGCCGGCCTTCCAGCTCCATATTTCCCAGGAAGGCATACTGCTGATTCAAAAAGAGCGCTTTAGCGATCATTTTGAGCTTGCTCATAGACTTCGCTCCAGTTCTGGACCGCCGAGGGAGCACTTCGACTCCGTGCCGGCGCAGCAGGCGAAGCGAATATCGGTCTCCGCGAACGGTCTCCTGTGTGACTCACGTTGTGAGTCGGAATCTGTCCCTGGGTCGTCATTTCGGTGAGCTGAATGCGTTCTGCTCGAACTCCAGCGGAAATTCCGAAAGGAAACGATCTTCTCAAAAGAGGTAGCGCTGGTGAGTCGGAAGCAGAAGCGGAACTTGGTGAGAAGCAGACCAGGGCCGAACCCGGAAATTCACTGCGGCATCCACAGCCACCACGTGTATTTTCAATGGGCTTCGAGATGGCCGGTGACTCGTGTCATGGAAATCCGCCGAAGCCCCGACTTCCCGCAATTTCCGACCGAACCGGCAAGGAATGCGATTTTCCCTTGCGCGCACCGCATTGTGACTGACCTGCCTTTTGAGTGATTGTCCAACAATAGCTGTTGGGAACTGCGCTCCGTGAAGATTCGATCGAGATGAATGTCTTCGAATCTTGAGCGGGTGTCGCAGCATCATTATGGACAGACCTAATCATCAGACAGTCTTTGCTGTAGTTTCCGCTCTGCTGGCAGGAACATTTATGTCGTGCTCAGTCGGGTGGATGCATTACGCCACAGCAAACGGGAAGCCGGGAACGGGTGGGATGTCTTTTGTCTGTTCCGCTCAGCTCTCGGCGAGCTGGACACCGATACAGCGAGTAGAGTGGAAACGAACGGGGAAATAATCGACAAGGAATGATCACACAAGGATGGAAATCGTTTTCGGGTGCCCTTCCGGACTTGGGTAAGATGAGCGTTCACCACGAGAACGATGAAGATAACTCGCGGCCACGGTTGAAAATAATGTCTAGCAGGGCCGATCGTCGCCGCGGTGGGAGCGAAGAGTGCATCGAGCTTGCAGTCGCTCTTCAGCTTGTCTCGAACTCGGTTGAGCCTCTACAAGATCCGGATTGAGATGACAATGTTGCGTGTGCCATTCAGCCCCGGATATCCAGAGCGGGTGCTGTTCGTCCCGCTCGACCAGTCGGGTTTTTCGGAACTTCATCCGCCCGGCTCGATCTGTCCGAGGGAAACCAGTCTCCAGGCCGAGTGAATGCTTCGTTTATTGCCGTTTTTCGCCTGCAATCCGTTTTGCGAGTGAGCGGAAAGAGTCAATCAGTTTTTGTCGGGCGGAAATTTCTGCAGCACGCCGTAACATCGCTCAAAGGACCTCCGGGAGTTGTTCATCGCATCGAGAGCAAAACGAGTTGTACAAGCTACGCGATCGAGACCTGTTCGTCGGCTGCGACCACCAAGACCGACTCTATTTGTATTACGCTCCACTTTCTTCTCGCGCAGCCAACACCTTCCGAGAACCATCTCAAAGGAATGCAAGAAGCCACGACCAGGTGGTGCTTGAATTCTGGTGGCACCGATGTATGCGCGTTTCCTCTTCACTTCGCACGGACTCATTCCGCTGAATTCTGCGCACAGGTGCTCGCGCTTCAACCCCAACTCGACTCGAGATGTTCTCCTGCAAAGGACAAGAGGTTTTCTCTCCAGATAGGAGCTCAGGCTAGATTGCGCCTGAGCTCTGCTGGAGGGTCTGGAACTATTCGGTAACCGTCTTTCGGTAGCACGGTGCTTGAAAATTACTTGTGATGTTCTCTTCTCAAGGCATGCTCTCGCTCGCGAGCTTGTTTTCTTCCCCCAGTGCGTCCGCGGTCCAGTTTCGGGGTCAAATAAGCAATAACACCAGCTCTCTCCCGAGGCAGCCTCCCCGCTAACCAGCCCTCTGAGACTGAGTGAGCGAAACGGTCAGACCATGTCCGACCGCCTCGAGCTGGAACTCCGGTCGGCTCAATTATCTCGGCGGGTGAGCCCGCAATGACGTCATCTCGATTAGTCTATCAACACCGACGGTAAACAATGAGCTGCATGTCTGCGCGTTGCTTTCGCCTGCGGATGCCTTCTTTTTCCGCTCTCAATATATATATAAATACATGTATGCCCATCGCTCTGCCTCTTCCGAGCTCTCTTGCTTTGTTAATAAGTGCCACTCAGTTATGCGGCTGGAAAAGTTACATCAACACAGAGGGCGGGCCAAGCTTCCCGGTGTTTAGGCCGCGGATCAGATCGCGGCGCAGGTCTCTCTGTAGAGCAAGCGAACGAGTCGTGCGGCTGGCTCAATGACCACCGCCACGCTCGCAGCACTCTGACTAAGGCCTCCATCATGGAGCAGTTTCCGTTGTAATCGAAGCGGAGCCAAAAGCTCGGAATCTTAGTGACAGTTTTGTGGAACCAGATGTCGAAGGAGGAGCTTGATGGATGTGAGTCCCCAGGCGTTCCAGGAGACGACCGCAAAGAACGGCGGAGAACCCACAGCATCAACAGTGCTTTCAGTCGACTGCGAGCTCACATTCCCAATGTACCCAGGTAAACCGCTTTCAGGTGAACTTGCGAACACTTGACAGAATTTTCCTCGGAGAATTCCATCATTCGATGCATGTAGGAGCCGGTTGTAGTTCAGTCCACAAATTCCCAGTCACTTCATCCGGGAAGAGCTTCTGATCGGGGAATCTGCAGACAGAGCCGTGAAATTTGAACCTCTAGAAGGAATGTTTCGATTACCCTCGAATATCCGTGGCGGACGACCTCGCTCCGCAAAATAGTTCCAGTAGTGTTGGTTGCGAGCCCTGAAGTCTTGTTCATGAAGGTTCGGACAGCCCATTCTCGGAAGGAGATTTGTTATGCAAATATCAACTTCCCGATTAATGCCTCAACTACGAGCTATTCTGACTCTGAGGTTTCGTCGCTTCCCTTCGCATTCTCTCTGTCTCTCTCGGCATGTCGGCGATTGTGCATGGGGGTGAATCTGGTAACATCTCCAAGAGCTGAAACGATCTCCGATTCCCTCTTCGAGACTGTTCCGTAACGCCAGATCATGGACTTAGCTGAAGCCTGCGAATGATCGAGTGCACTTGAGTAAAATGAGAGAGTCGTTGTCTCGGATTTGTTAGAATCCGTCAGGTTGTCTCACCTATCCGCGATTCACCATCATCACATTACACAATCCTTTCCAGGGACACGAAGCTATCGAAAATAAAGACGTTGAGACTCGCCATTGCTTACATCACGTACCTGCAAGATGTTCTCAAATCCGGAAAGCCGTGTAGCATTTCAGAAGGTTATGGCTTCGGGGTCAGTGACGAGGAGGATGACAAGGTGATTATCGAATTCGCTGACCGATTCCGAAGGACGTTGACTACTTTCCTGGTTTTGGAGCGAAACGGGGGGGGGGGGGGGGGCGGCCGAAGCTCACTAAATCGATGACACTACATGTTCTAGAACGATCCTTCTCTTCATCGACTCGGCCGAGGACGCACGGGTTGGCCGCACCAAGTTTGGGCTTCCGAATTCGCCAGCGACAGATGCCTGAGCAAAAGCAGCGACTGCTTCTTCTAGTCCACCCATATGATCTTTCCGAGCGGACGGCTGGAAGTTTGCGAACTTGGAAGGATTGCGTGATTCTACTAGTCAAAGAAGTATCATCTGTACATAACCCCTCCGCGTGTTAGATATCGACACCGCCGGTGAACTCTGAATTTCAAGCGAAAGAAACCCGATGCTTATCTAGGTGACATCCAGGGCTCGTCTTTGTTGCCAGTGGCCATTGAGGGCGGCACAACGAAGAAGAAGATACGTCTAGAGGAGCGATCGGAGTCGCAAAAGCTATCGGCGTTCCGTTGCCGGAATCAATAAATTCGTACGAGCTGAGCCGCTAGGTTCTGTCACGCAATCAAAGCGATCGGAACAACTCTGCAAAGATAACTCAGAACTGTACTATTTTAGGAAATCATCACGTGACGATCGTCTTGCTCTCTGTCGAGCGAGATCTTCGTCTCCACTCGTGAGGTTTTGGGGGATTCCCAGGTTTCAGATGATTCGTACGAGTGCAGCACCAAGATCTCGCGCCGGAGCGCCCGAAGAGATTTCCCTTTCCCCGAGAAAACGCTTCATAGAATCCCCCTACATCGATGCTCACGCGAGGCCACGCCCTCTCTATTGCAAGACAGCGCTTTAATGAGCGTCGTCTTCGGCGACCGGGACGCTCCATATTAAACAGTTGAGGTATCAATTAATGAATATGCTGTTTTTGTCCTTGTCAAGGACAACGCCTATTCGCTTAGCAGAGGCGAGCAATGCACTTGACGTGTAGGGTGATCAATTAACAACGACGGAATAGACCGTTCGTCGTTGACGATGAGGATGCTGGTGATGACGACGACACTGCTGTCTCTGATGATCACGCGAACCGACGTTGAGCAACGGGCGCCCGCCTCAGGAACGTTTCCCTGATGACCTGAAGCTTTTTGCCGAGGTCATATCACCGAAAACTCTGGTTTTGGTGCGATGTTCTCATCGAAAAGTCGAGCGGTTCCAGCTCAGGATCACATAAACGAAGAGATCGATTTTTCAGCGCTCTCAATCCTCCTGTATGTATGCCGTTACAGCCTCGGAACTCGGTCTTGGGGTGGGGGATTCGATCGTGATTTCTCTCAAAGGATAACGGCTAGCGATTCTTTGAGCGAGTTCCTGGTACACGAAGTATAGTTACTTTTTCTTGGAAATTAGGATTGAATGAGAACAGGAATGGGCGCCGTAACTATCTCGCACGTCGAGGGTAACAATGACTCTTTTCAGACGGTGTATCCTCTAGAAGAGGGAGGAACAGCGCTAATCTACCGAAGTGCGCTTCCAACTTGTCTCCATTCCGAAATTGGCATTTTCCCTGTCGTGACTCTCGCTGATTCAGGCAGCGAAGCCGGAATCCCGATCTGGAAGCCTCTGACTGCTCCTGGCTTGCCTCCGAGCATCGATGTAATAACGATAGGCTGAATTTCGAGCGCTGGCCGCCACTCACCGACGAGGAATTGAATATGAGGTTCGAGCGTACGGAACATTTATCCTGGTTTTGGCTGGCTGTACAATTGACTACCGTGTTTGTGGTTGATCCGAACGAAATCGACTGCGGACGAGGCCACCCTATAGTTTCCGCCGCTCAATGAGGACGCCAGATCGAAACAAGGTGATTACACACCTCGACCGCAATTTTCTCTCCTCTAACGATAGCCTGCAAGTGCATCAAGACACTTCGAAATGAGGCAACGCCTTCGTCTTCAGCATCGGCGGTCGACATCATTTTGCGCGTTGTGCTTCGAGGGCCGCCTGCGAGACAGTGGCCTCTCGAAGTCATGTTTGACCACAACACCAATCATAGCCAGATCTGTTCATTCGTACTCGAAAACTCTATTCAGGTTCTCCACCTCCATTTCGACGGATTCTCGAGAGCGGAGATAGCGAACTCCGTTCCATTTTGTTCATCGTCGGCATCGCTGATGGTTCGAACGGAGAAGTGTTTCGACGAGCCGCCGAGGATTGAAGCGGGTGGTGCAGTGTTGATCTTCGCTTTTTCCATCGGCTTCTATCACTTGGAAGAGCTACAAATGACTTGCTACCCGTTCGCGAGTGTGTGGTGCCATCTGGACCTTTCAGAGGTGGTTTTCAAAGAGGTGTCGGAACGCTTCTCCGAATTCTGCGACGCGTTCCTCGTTGTACAAGATAAATTCCAATTCATTGCGAGTAACGTCATTCTGACTAGGGGCGGTGTCACGGCTTTCACTCTGGGGTCCCCGACCGGGGTTTGTAACAAAGCAGGAGTTTTGAGCCCCGAAAGAACGTTCCAGAAATCATTCGCAGGTTTGGAACTCGTCGCAAACGGTGTTTATGTACCGGTTTACAACGGACCGCCGATGGAAGCGAAAACCATTTCGTCTTCTCGAGTGGGAGTCATTCAAGGCTTTGAATACAGCATGATGCAAGAGGTAGGCCGTTTCTTCAACTTCAGCTTTACGCGCAGCTTCGAAGGGGCTCATTACGGGATCAAGCCCGATCCGGACTCTCTCTGGGACGGGATGGTTTTGCGGAGATTGCTCACACGGAACGTTCACTTCGTTTACGGCGATATTAGCATCCTTCATCCCAGAGAGCTCTACGTCGACTTCACCTATGTTCACGACGTTGATGTAGCCGCTTTCTACGCCAAAGTGGATATCAAGCCTTATTCGGGCGGTCAATTACTTCACGTCATCGGCCACGCGGCGAGCGCAACGTTCATCGTCTGCGTTTTGGTGATTTCGACCTGGTTTGCGGCCTACACTTTGTTATATGAAGCTCTATGCGACCCGTCAAAGCTTTCGATGACGAACTTCCGTCGCCTATTCTCGTACTTCGTTCTCGAGCTCATCGAATCACTTTGGTACTTCGGGAGCTTCATCCTACAACCTCGTCGCGCAAGTTCTGGAACGCCACAAAGCTCGATCTGAATGCGACAAAGGGTTTTTTCGACGCGTAACGGTTCCAAATCGAGGAGCCGTGGCGTCGCTCCCGATTCTAGAGCTCGGAAGCTTCCCCGAGGGCACTCGAACCGACCTCGAGGTGAAGTTCATGTGGACGGAGTTATCGCTTCGAGCGAGAACCGAGGAATCAGGCCACGGAATCCGGTGAATCGATATCAAATGATGTTCCTGTTGGTAATTTGGAATTTATCCATGCTTCTACTCAGCAAGTCGTTCGAGTGTAAACTGGTGTCCGTGATTTCTGTACCAGCAGTGCAAGGGAAATGCAACACATTCCGAGAGATCGCGGAAGTTCTGAAAGCGGTTCCGCGGTCGCGGATATACACGGCGTTGAATTTCAAACCCGTGTTCGACAGAACTGTAGCCGATCTGCCCGAAGCCAGACTTGAACACCGACTGCAGCTGTACATGGAGGCGTACGACCCTGAAGAGTATGTCAACTATTGGCGGAAGAGTAGAGTCGCGTTTCGTATTTGCTGAATCAGTGCACGCTCGTCGGCAAGTTTGGCAGTACCACATGGAAGACTTCAGCTACCAAAGTGAACAGAATGCCTACAACGTTCATCAGTCCGTCGCCTTCCAGAAAGGTTGTTACATGAGCCATGTCGTGAGTGACGTCATACAGAGATTGGTTGAAACGGGACACGTGACGAACTTCAAACGGCATGGCGGCATTCACCTCGGCAATAAAATCCACATGCCAGTTTCCGAACGACCTCTGACGTTAGAGTCCTTCGCGTCCATGTCCCTCACCATGACCATAGCTTTTGGGACGAGTATTGTGATCCTCCTCGCGGAAATCTTCGCCGAATACCAATTCATCACACCCGCTGAGCTTCCGAGGGGACCGATCGACCTGAAGGCGGCCGTGATCTTCCTGCAACGTCAACGTCACGCGTCGAAGAAGTACAAAGCTGCCACATTTCTTGTCGGCGGCGATTCTTCTTCCGATGGATGCGCTTCGAGAACCAGTTCTGGGATCCCTCAAAAATAGTTTCATACAAGATTCCGTGGTGTCATCTGACTGAGAGCTTCCCTATGTCTCCTCATCGTCGTGGCAACTCTCATCCGAAGGTCCCTGAAACGGAAACGTGGACTCACCGATTCGGGTCGCGTTACGACGTTCTAACACCGGCATCTCCGCTCGGTGGAGGTCGTGATTGAGTTCCCTCCTCAAGTAGTCCCCTCCTTCACCCGACCCTCTGAGAGAAACCGGTGTGGGGTACCGGAATGGAACTCCCGGATTGCTTCAGTCGACCCATTTGAGTCAGGCAAATGAAATCAACGACCGCCCGGAAACCATGCAGTACCTCAGAACCCAAGCCGGCTGTTCCCGGTTGACTTGATGCCGATTTCAAAGCACGGGAACAGCACGGATTTCGCGGTCGCGTCCGCGGGTTCCGAGTATACCGGGACCGTGCGCGGCTCCCGAACGAGACAAGGGGTAGCCCGTCTCGGAACGTCTCAACCGCTGGAGAATCTGATGGAGTCTGAGAGAAGAGTCAAAGCAACAACCCCAGTTCCGACTCACGCTCGCTCATCTCGGAGACCTGACTCGCTCTCGGTCCACGGACTTCTTTGTTCACGGCTGTCGCATGTCGCCGAAAGACTACATAGATGTTTGCTCGACAAGATGCTTCTGCAAACGAAAACTCGAACGGAATATTGCGCAGGCCGGAGTTTCGTGTACTTGGGGCGAGATTCGAATTTTCGCGAGTCGGGTCCGGACAGATTCCCGAAGCATCAGCGAAGAATTAATCTTTCTCAGGAGCACCTGACGTGTGTTGCGAGCTGGTCTCGTTTCACGTGGCTGTGAAGAGTGCGACGACGCGCTTATTGAGATGGGAGTCTCTGGCGTTGTTCATAACATCCCTCATGGTAACTCATTCCTCATCTCGAAGGTTCACAGAGGCCCGAGATGAATGTGTCAGTCAGCGTGGAGCAGTGGGTTCCGGAGCATGGCTTGTTGAGGACTTCGCAGTAGGCCGCAATTGAAAAAAAAAACATGGCGAAAGACTTTTCCGCCACGCTGCACGCAACATTTACCGTACACCGCGGTGGTGGAAAAAGTGGTTTTCGGAGTTCGCGGAGGAAGTACTGTCGAGTCGACTCATAAGTTCGGTACTTCGCATTTTTAACTCCACAAAAATCCTTCATAGCTTTTTCCCCATGGTCGAGCATGCCTCCAAGTGAACCACCCATCCATGAGAGACGGGGAAACGAGAAACCCCCGGAGAGAGAAACATGGAGCAAACCCCATCTGGTAACAAGGCGACAAAAAGCCATCCTAACGAGATCAGACCAACCGAGGAAAAGCCGCGTTCAGTGCGCTGCGCCTCTGCTCGTCGACAGGACCGCAACTACTCCATGCTCTCTTCCCCGACGAAAACGACGATGAGAGCGACGACCAGGATAGGGGCAGCGGCGACGACGACGACGACAAACGTGGTCTTTCACGCATGAAGGAGGCGGAAGCCGAGCGGGACAGCAATGCGGAGAACGGACAAAGTTCATCCGCATGGATGAAAAGGCAATTGTTACGTGGGATTACTCCGTTAGGACTTTTCGAGTTCTTAAATCCTGCGCTATGGCAAACGCACGGCGTTGAAATTCGTGATGGAATGTTCTAGATGTCGGAGGATCATTCCTGCCGGCCTAAATAGTTCGTAAGACAGCACCAACCCTCAGGCCCACCGCGGGCAAACTCGGATGTGCGTTCAGAGCTTCGTGGCTTTCGTCCAGCACCTAACGCGCTACAAATGTCACGTCTAGATTCCACGGCGGACAAAGGCGGGAAAGAATCATCCAACAAGAAATTCCACGTTCCCACATTCGCATACCGCCACTCGAGACACGCGGGAGAACTCCGTCATCGAGCCGAGAGCCCTATATGCCCTTCGCGAGGAGTTCGTAGATAGCTTTCCCCGGGCCTTCTGACTTTTTCTCTTGTTGATCGATAGTTTCTAATCCGACCGGTTGGCTCCCATTCAGATCCGTGGCAGTTTTATAGTTTTGAGGCATCAGCAACGTCTGTACGACACTCTTCTCGCGGAAATCGCGCGTTTCGAAACCGAATCTCTTCTCAGCTTGCTGCCACTATCGCCTCCGGACCTCATTTCGAAAATCTTCTCTCCGTAGAAGTGGATGTCGTTCGATGCTCATCGATTGTCTGTCACACGCAGGTGCTATCAACAGTACTAGTGTTGCCATCTGTCGCTTTCTCTGTTTCGCCTTTCGGGACATACTGCAATACATGTGCAGCTGTTGTTTTCCGGATAGCTTCGCACAGTTAGCCCGATTGTATGAGCAGCAACTTCAACTACGGCTGCAACGGAGACAACCGGCTATCTAGCAGAGTATCGGAGACGGGGCAGAGAGATGGTAGTCCTGTTCCCTCCTGACTAGCGATCGTTGGACTCGAAACTTCGGCTTATTCGTTTCTCACACATCTCTTCGGACGTGCCTCAGCTCCTACTGAGACCTTTTCGTATGCTAATGTCTGCAAATCTGATGGTTCGTTCATGAGTGTTTACGAGGCATACCAACGGCCCTGGAAACTGATTGACCTCACTCACTTCCTTAACGCCAGGACTCTGACCGATGTATATATAAATTCTTGTCCCGCTGCTCCGCGACTCGCTCAAATTCATGGAACCATTCAAACCTGACACTAGATTCTCACAGATCAAGAATATATTACCTGGCCACGAGCTACTCGGTCAAGGCTGGGTACAAGCCACGTGGCAAGCTTCACAGCGATCGGTTCAGTCACCCTCGTGTCATCCAGCAGTGAATGTTATCGCTTTCTGCTCCATTGATACGGGAGATAACGTCAACATATTCCTATTTGTACAAATGGACGCCAATCGATCGCTGAATGGGCTCGGGTGCGGGCGCTCGCGAGCTCCCGGATGAGAACTGCTGAAACGTCGGTCCGTCAGTCGACCGAACTCTGACAGCGGTCCCAAACGTCACACAGTGGGAACAGAGTTTTCCCATCATCGCTCCCACGAACGTTTGGCATCTCCATGTCTTATCAGAGGCTCCGTTGACTTCAGTGTTTCCGTTCACTCTAACTGATATTAGCCGCCATCAACTCCTTCCCGAGTTACGCAAACGGTTCTGTCCGACAGCTGCGCGGTGCACGCGCACGGTACGGTTGTCATCATCCGATGAGCTGGATGACGGGCTTGTTTTTTTTCGAGATTCCCAACCTGCCGTTGCGTCTATGCGTGCGGTGGTAATCGGGGGCTTGGCCTCTTGCACACGGGGCGGACACTCGCAGACAGCAGTGATGCAGAACTCTCGTCCTGGTCGTCATCTTCCTACTCTGCATCGGAAGTCCATCAGCAACCGTTAGTCGAGCCCCTATCGAGAATGGGCTGGAGTTCCTGCAGTAATTGCTCATTTCCTTCCAACAAGGTTCGGTGGCTCGGCCGCGGCTGCGACGACCCAGCTCGCGAAGCGGGATTCGGGGTGTCACGACAAATCACGAAAACCTGGAAATCCGAATCCCGAGGCCACGAAAGCTGCTTCCTTTCCGTGGAAACTTCGAACTGGGTTTCTTTCGGAAAACCGCGACTCCAAGCCCCACGATGGATGTGATTCCCTTGCAGAGTCGACGGTGCGTCGAGAAGCGTCGAGTCCAGGCGGCGGATCGGCCGAAGCCACGCTGCTGGACGCCTGGAATTCCCAGACAGCGATGTCGTGCACATAAGGCCAGCTGAGAGTTGGCGTCATACATCACGGCCGCTTGAGCAGCGAACGTTTCGATGAAGGAGACGAGAAGGGGCGGCCGCCGCTCTCGCCCCAGGGCACATTCCACGCTGTTTTTGGGGCTGTCTAGCTTCGCTCAGGATCACCCAACGGTCGCCGCTGGTCGAGCTCGTTTGGAAGAGGAGTCTCTGGGGCTCTCGGAAACGAGATTCTCCGAGGCGGACAACTTCCCGGGCATCGGGTCCGCACCACCTTCCGATAGAGCTTGAAACTCTACAGCTTGAAGCCCCTCGGAAGCCGAGGGACGCGATTCTACAGCTGCAAACGCTCGCAGAGACCCGTCCGGACATGAAGCCTCGGAACATCCGCGCGGAGCGATCTTACCGGTCCCTGACGTTCTCTCTAGAACCCATGCTCCGAGTCAGGATCGGAATCACTGGAACTCCGTGCGTTTCAGAACCGCTCCTGGATTCCCCACCGTGCTCCGTTGTCTCCCGGCTGAAGTCGGCGCCTCGATTCCGGGATTAGCCCGAAGCAATTCTCCAACTCTCTGTCCGCCTTCGCTGGACCTCAAATCATCCCAGAGGAAATCACCTCTCGTCTAAGTCCCCGCCGTCCCGCTCTTCCCCCCGTTCTCCCGATGGGGTAGCTATTCATCATCGTAGCTCATCTCTTAGGACGCTGTTTCCGGACCAGCGGTTGGGGGCCCACTTCTCACATAGGAGATGAAGGACGTTTTCGAACCAAACTCGAATGGTTCGAGGTTCGCCATTATTAGTGTCGCTCAGACTGGTGCCGGAATGGTTCGGGAGGCGAACACAGTTTTGACTCAGAATTCGCTTCCTGTCTTTCTATGCAATGAAAGTTGAATGTTAGTTAAGGTTTGAAGCCAGACAGACGGCATCCCTCGAGGCGGTTGATAATCCGTTGGAAACAAAGTAGGTGTTTGGAAACTTCGTCAAACAACACCTGTTACAAGGTCATTGTTCGGTCTCATCGTTTCCATTTTCCAACGTTTCCGGATTCAGCTAGGTCTCCGAGGGCAGCAACGTCATCACGGCGATGTCGACGTGACGTCATGGAGACGTCCTCTCGAATCGTCAACTTCTCGGCGAACTCGAGTGGGAAGCTTCCGCCGAGCCTGACCAACAATTTTTTGCCATTGGTCAGACAGAGCTGACCATGTTCGACAGAGTCACGAACTCTTCCTGGCCCTGCCCCAATCCCCAAGGAAGTCTGCACATTTCGCTCTGATTGTGTCGAAGAATGTTATAGAAGCTTCGGATATCCATCCATGGCCCAAAAATCAACGGATGTTCCGCTGGACTTGCCGGCGGGTGCCTGGCTGAAAGATGTCACAAGATCTGTTTCAATTGAGGAGCCTAGAGACAACAAATCCCCCGTTGAATCCCGGTGGCGACCATCGATCAGGAGGCCACGCGCCGCCTGTAACGGCGCTCCGACAGGAGGCGGGCTCCGAGCGTAGGGGGTGCGGCGATAGTAACCAGCAGAGAACCCTTCTGAGATATGGAGGAAAAAACGAACATTTTTCGCGGTAGTCATTTGTCAAGTACGCCGTGTTTGTTTCCGGTAGCTGTGCTCCCTCGGGCGCCCCACCGTCCAGGCTCCTGGCGGATCGGATACTTCCAGCTCCGCTCACGGAACGGCGCACTCACAGTTGAGAGCTCGAAGCGTGCCCATGTTATAGCAAGGAAACCCTGCCCAATGAAACGCTGACCAACCATCGACGGGTCCCGAACTGAGCATTCAAGCAAGCAGCGGACGAATGGAGTGTTCGAATCAATCTTCGGTGGCTGGAGGAGCGACCCGCGTCACAGGGCATCGGGCGAACTCGCTGGAGAAGAAGAGCTCTAGAAAAGCTGCAAGAGTTGGAAGAACCAAGGTGGGAGGCCTCGAGCCATCCGCCACCCAGCGGGCTCAGTAAAACGAGATCCGTCCTAACGGATTGTCCAACCGATACCGTCCTTGTCAAGGACTCCTGATCGATGCGTGGTTGGTCGTCGAGAAATAGCCTGCGACGTTACTCGCCGAAGACGGCGACAAAGAACTTGGACAAGAATAGGGGTAAGGAGAGGCACGGCGGAGAAGGTTCAGCGAGCCTATCCAGCAAGAGTAATGCAGCCACCGGCAGAACCGTTCTGTGGGGAGAGCAGAGAGAAATTTATCCGACGAGAAAAATGAAACCAAGTCGTGGGAGCGAGAGACCAGAGATATCGGATGGTATTTCCTCCCCCGACTTTTCGTTGCTAACATCACTTGAAGATTCTCGTGTGTGTTCACGAGTCCCGAGAGTCGGGGCCGCTGGCGTATCGGAATGTAGAATCTTTTTCGTAGTTCACGAGATCCTGTTTAAGATCCGAATCTCCGCGAGGAAAGTCTTCTATCCTGCGGCACAAAGTTAGAAGTCGCATGTTCGTCTACAACTCGCTCCTGAGGTCTTCTAGCCCTTCCGAGCCCGCGCTTTCGGCTCAAGCCTGATTAGGATGAGCCGGGAACACTATCTCGTGACTTTCTTCCTATCGGTCCTAACGGTCGGACGAGTCGTCAGTTGTGGGGATCAAGCCTGACACGTGCCCTTGGAGCTCGCGGAAATTCGCAATCCCGCGCTCGTGGCCGTCTATTATTATTTTTCCAGAAGGCTTCGTCAGTAAGCTACGAAATGTTTTTCGCGGATAGTTATCCTGTGGGGGGACTCCCCAGAAACTTCATCTATCGCACCATCCTGGTTGCAGACTCTTCGGCACTTATTCGCCTTGATTCACGGTGAACACCGAGCTGCTCGTAGTGGTCAAGATTCTCCACCAGAATGTCAGCAGACGTTGGGAGAAGGCATGCTGCGAACCCCATAGCTGGCTCTCGATTTGAGCCTCGAGCGCGACGCAAACGTGGAGGGCTACACTGGGCGAAAGTCGAATGCAGCTGGTGACCGATTTGCGTAGTCTCGGTGAGAACGAGTGAATACTCTGAAATGCGGAAAGATCAGACTCTTGTGCGATTTCCCATTTCTATAGTGCGCTCCGACATACCTTGGTAAGCAACGTTGCCCCTCGCTCAGCCAAGACGAGGAAATACGAAATCGTCGAGAGATTCTCAAAAGACGTGGATTGTGAACCTACTGACTTTCCTGGAATCCAAAACGATCTGCTTTGAAGCGTTCATCTACGGTTTTCTGACCGGAATGTGTCGCCAACAGATGTGAACTCTCGGCAGAGCTCTAGCGAATGCTCTGTTCTCTGGAATGGTTCACTTGGCCCCCAGTGTACGAGGAGCACTGTTTCTCGGGTTTTTCACTTCAAGTTGACCGTTCATAGCTGGAGCCTGTTTTCAGACGATGCTAGGACACGAACTCGATCTCAGTACGATCCAGTTGGAGTTCCGGTCGACACGAATACTGCATTGTGGGAAGGAACAGATGTATCTTTCCCCTCGATGGAGTTCCCGGGTGTACCAACAAATCGAGATTGAAAAAGTTCAGACTTGAAATGATCATCCCCAGAATCAGATATGAGAACTGGTCCTGGATGCTCAACCGCGGCGAGAAAATAAAGTAGGCGCGGTTTGGGACGAGCATTAGAGCATCAAAGCCGTGCACACTCAGGTTCAATTGAGAACGTTGAACACTCGACCTTCCCCCTCGCACCGATTTTGACGACGCTTCCATACAAAAACTGCGGTGTACCTGTCTGGATTGTTCTCGTATGGAGAATTAGGCGATAGTTGCGGGCGTGGCTGTGCTGCGCTCCATGCGGGAAGCTTCAACGAAATGCTCCCCTCAGGTCTAGGAGTACAATGCCTCAGCGGCACGTCAAGCTCGTGTTGAGCCTGAGCTCCGAAGCAATCGTATGGACCCGATAGCCCAAAACTGGCCCTGAAAGGAGGCGAAGCCGTACTTGGCTTCCTTCCGTCCAACATAATCTATTTGTCATCTCTCCGATACTTTTCTCGACGCTTCTCCTTCCCGCTATTTCTCCCCTCTTATCTCCACTGCATCCTGTATCCTCCGGTAGCGAGCCGCTGCGCATCGATGTAAGTCATCATTTCCCCCTATTCTTTTGTGCCACCTATTTCTTGTCTCCTCCAACGCCCGTAACTATCTCTTCTTTCGCGTCTCTGAACTCTTGCGCTGATCCCACTCGCTGCTCATTCGACAGTCATCGTCATCGAGATCATGCAGTTGCAGCGATAAGACCTAAGACAGGAAGCCTAGGTCACCTATTCCACGGAACACTCAATCGCTACTTTTTGGAGGATATTCCGGCTTCATCGTAGAGAGCCGGTCGGCCTCCAGGGTGCGATCGAGAAAATATTCTGGCCTCGATCAAGAATGATGAGCTGCTCATTGTCTCGCTATTCCTTTGAGATAGGGAATACTGAAGCGCCGCTTATCATTCGCTTGATCGTGAGGAACACGAGATCAGATCGAAATCAGCTTAGGCCGAACGGAGTGCTCAGTGGCCGGGAGGAGAACCGGTTCAAAACTCCGGGACACTCTATTGCAGTTCAATATATTTGGCCTGTGAAGTCTACTTTCGAAACCAGCTCTGAGCGGTGGGACGGTCGACAAGGAACGTTTGTGCGAAGCAGCTTTCGAAGTCGGTGATGACGCTCAGGGGAGTCCTTCGGCTGTATTTAATAGCCGACCGCCGCCTCTCTCAGACCAGTGCTAACGTTATCCCGGTGTGCCTTCACCGTGACCCCTTCTTCTCCAAACGGCTCACCTACGCCATAAGGAGACAGGATATCCTACCTATGTTGTCGGTTGGCTCGTTTGGCTTCGCGAACTCGCTTTGCATGGTGCGGTTTCTGCTCAGCTGCTATCGTACGGTTGGGTGGAACTTTCGCGTCCATACTGCTAAATAGGGTTCGCTTTCATCATTCTTCTGCGATGTCGCGTTCGTCGTATCAGCATAACGCCTCTTTAGCCAGAGGAAGTGTGCTGCAGTGCATAAATATTCTTGTGTGTGAGTGCAAGTGTGTGTTTATACATGCTTGAAGCAGACAGAGCAAGGTACGTGAAAGGCAGGACTTTCCTCATGTCCATGCCTGCAAGAAGTTTCTCCAAGCGTTAGCCGAGCCCGCGGCAGCCCATTCCAAGGGCGTCGGGAGTCAACTAATCCAGGAAGACCGTCTTCAAGAAACCTTCTTCTTTGCATTCCTCCCTCTGCCAGTCGCTACTCTCCTCCCTGGAAGCTTTTACAGCCCGTTCCGTTGCCGTATTCCTCTCGTGGAAGCATATTTTTCATCTTTATGGTTGCTTATCTCACGTCACCACGTTGTGTGAGACTTTCATTTTGCACGTATCGTCCGAGGCTCTGAGGAACCTTGGGAGCAATGTGACGGTCTCGCTGCCAAACGCTCCTTTACGGGAATGGTTTGGGATGTTCAACTCGTCTCGAGGAGGAGTCCAACCCGAGGTTGAGGTAACGGCGAAAGTCTAGCGGAGTCCGCCGGAATTCAATGACTTTCGAAAATAAGCTGGCGCGACAATCGGAGATCTCGGTCTACAGGCCCTGCTACTTCGTTCAGGGGTTCAATGAATGGGATGAATTTTCCGCCATCGAGGACATCGCCATCTGACGTTATGCAGAATGGACGGTCGTTCTTCTTATGAGAGCACCGAGCACGTCTGTAATGCGAACGAGCGCGAAGTAACATGAGGCTCTACTCCACCCGGGCAGCGAGTAAGGGAAGGAACGAGCGAATCCCGAAAAAGTTTTGAGTAATGACCGGAGTCCAGTCGTAATGAATTTTGGGCGAAAAAAACAGATCGCTCTCCGCTGTGTTCCCGCTTGCATGGTTTCCTTCAAGGCAAACCATAACAGAGGGTGAGCGCCGCATGCTCTTTGCTTACCTTTTTTTTTGCTCACCTTCGCTGCACAAACGAGATGTTCTGTGGGAAAACATTCTTCCCAAGAAGGAAAACAGGCAAGGATCAGTGGGGAGTCTTCACGTCGCTTGTTGATATGTACTTGTCTCACGAACCGGATAGTCGCAGCTGAAGACGAGAGAGCTTGAGATGTCGCATCCAAGCAGAAGTGAGGGTCCTGAAAACCTCCAGAGTTTCACCTCTTGTTATGTACCGCAATCGTTTCCCCGCCATCAGGTAGGATCGCTGTGGGGCAACCGGTATCCTGGAGCGATCCCTCTTCGAGACTCAGCGCCGAGCATTCAAGAGGGTGAAGTCGTCTTAGAGCCGCACCGACGGATCACATTGCTCCGCTTCGATACTCGAAATTCAAAGAACATTTCCTCTTCCGCTTTCTATCTCATCATCCCGGACAAGAGAAGTATCGAGCTCTTGTGTGTTCCTTCCCTCATTCCACTGCCCGAAGTATGGAATATGGAATGTTTCCATTCCCGTAGTCAGCCGAACCGGTTGGAGTCTGGATTGAGTTTATCCGCCGGCACATATCTCGGCGAGGCATCACCTCAACGAACTCGGGGAGTTCGTGTTTCTCTGCCACATCCCATACTCTGTATGGAGCTAATGTCATCGGACAGTAGACAGAGCGCGTCTGGCTGGCAAGCCGTCAAGTTAGCTCGGATCGCTCAATGAATGTCTGCAATGCGATGTCTGGCTCGAGGAATTCGTTTCACTAATCCAGTTTCCGCTGGCAGGAGTCTTGAAGAGCTGCAAGAGCGCACACGCCTGAATGGACAGCCGAGCTGGTTAGAACTCCGACACAGAACACAGTCGGTGCCCTCGTCCAACTGTTTCCCGATCCCCATGGGCGGCAGTCAGCGGAAATGGGGCTGAAGTACCGGCTGGGAGGGTGCCGATATGAGCCTTCAACGTGGAACCGAACCGGCCCCAGTGATCTTAATGCGTTCAACGTGAGACGCAAAAATCCTGCGAATCGGCAACGAATATCGCTTTCGTTGGGAGTCCGTCTCATGGATTGTCGACAGATATAAGCCCGGAAGACGGTGACACTCGAAGCCGAACTCCCGTCTCATTCAGCCTTAAAGCCCCCGATAGCGCGTCGCGCGGCATCGACTTCGGGGCCGTGAGAAGCACTTGAAGCAGGCCCGCTCGTGCCGAATGGAGCAAGTGAACGAAAAATACGGGAGGAAGAAAGGAAAGTCGATACTCCGATTGTCGAGCCCTGTTACGAGGGTTCCCGAGTTCAGAGTTCCCAGATGTCTGTTTCCTGCAACCCTCTGACTCGGGACAACAGCGCTGTAGCCGTGACGCTACGGCCGTGACCTTGTACGTTGACATGGCGGATACCCTCGCGTGTGAGCTGATATTTGTCAGATATCACTGCTTCTCTTTCGAGACTCCCCTGGGTTTGGATTTGGGAACTCGAAACCGCCCGCGAGATCTCCGCTGATGTTCGCCAGCTCGTTTCGATTTCCCATATTCTCTCCGGAATCTTGAACTTCAGGGTGACTTACGCGCGTCGGCTCCGAACCAGCACCGATTCCGCCGCATTTCTTCGTTGCTCGGCTGCCCCCGGAAGAACACAAAGCAACCAGGTGAGTGTGAGCCGAGGAAGTTCCCTGTTCAAGATCGGGGACAGGTGTTGGCATTTGCGTGAAGAGGCAGCCGTGGAAACCTCGAAGGGAGAGCGTGCGCGTGAGATCACAGGAATCGAAGTCGCCTCCCAAACTCTGACCTCCTGCCTAAGCCCTCGTCGATTCGATACCACTAATCCGTGTCAAACAGACTGCAGTAGTCATTCGACCATATAGTCAAGAGAACTCCAACCGTTTGCTACGTCACTCCCGTTCTCAGGAACTTCCGGAAGTTGACGAAGTGAAACATTAGTTTGCTCATCGGTTGAGATTTCCGTGAGCTCGACTTCATCACTCTGCCCATTGAACTTCGGACCCAATATCGAACGAACAGGAACGAGGCGCGGTGGGACGACAAAGTTCGCAACTTCTGGGCTTGGAACATCTCCTGCCACCGATCTGTTTCTAGAGTTGCACGGGTTTCGGAAAACGGCACTCCAATGTAAATGCCAACACCGAGCCGGTTCCAACTCTCGGTGCGAATCTCAATCTGTTTTTCTCTCGGCGAGGAGCTCTCATTGTTATTCGGAAACAACTTGAATACGACTGAAAGAGATAATGACTTCGCTCCTCCGAGGAACATCTTTTCAGCTGGAGCCGGGGAACGCTGCGGTTTTCGGAAGCTGGATCGCTCAAAGACGAGAATCCGGGTTTTTCACGCTGTGGGAGGTTTGCTGACAAACCGTCTACGGCTCGATTCGAGTCAGCATTCTGCAGTCATTGCGTTCATTGTGCCTCCAGTTGACGATTCATTCCCTGGGAGAATCGCAGAGGGGAAAATTTTCGTAATTCGCAGAATTTCTGGGAAAGACTGCAGAAAATTATCTCGGCTCTGAATTCATTCCGCCAATCTGTTCTCATTTGAACTTCTGCGCTATCGCGATTGAAGCTCATTGCGTTCTTCGATTAATCATCTTGATGGAGAATGCTACAAATAGAAACCTCTGAATCCGCGAGGGGCTCTGCGCGAGACTGCTCAGGTCGACGAGCTCATCTCCCACTCTATTTATTTTTCATTTCCGGCTTGTATCTTGGCCTGGTAGATTTGAGAAACATGTTGTACTTTGTGCGATGAACATTTGCAGAAACGCCCACTTTCAGCTCCTCGAAAAACAAACCCGGCTCTGTAAAAACTTCCGACAGAGGTTTCAAGTAACGAATCGTCCCGTTCGGAGGTTCCAGGGGAGACCAGCGGGGACCTGGCCATGCGACCGTCGCCGCTCCCCGCCTTACATCGCCGGGAGATGGAATCCCCTCAGCTTGATGCTTGATGAGTCCCTTCTCTTCTAATTCGGGCTCCACGTTTCTCGGAGGGGCAGAGAATTCCAGAAGCCCGCTGTTTAGCTGAGGAAAGTGTATGCGTGGCAAGGAACACGCTCATTCGCAGACGCTGCTGGGAGGAATCATGGGGACTCGCTTAAGCGCTCCCGAACAGAGCGTGTAGCAACTTCGCAGTCACTCTTCCAGAGCGAGTCCTCTCTCTTCCCACTCGACCTCAACTAGATTCTCGCGCTGCGGAACCAGAGCCCGAAATAGGTTGCGACTCAGACCGAGCACCACAAATCTCTTTTGAGTTCGATTGCTCAAGCTTAAATCCTCGAATTCCAACGTCCTTCCAGCGCGTCGCAGCCGGCTCCTTGCCCATTCTGGAAACTTCCAAGACATCAAGGAACGAGCGATGCGTCACTTTTCTTGACTCAAATAAGGACCTCAGACGATGTTCTCTGAGAGATTTATTGTCAACGAAGGCATCCAAGTGCATCGGGAGCTTTCCCGAACTTGGACATGGCATTCGAGCAATGAGGAAGATTGTCTTCCTCGACAAGGGGAGCGAAATTGCCCAATTACTGTGTGAGCGCTGAAGGGAGGGAGCGCTCGGGTCTTTGGCGATACTCGTCAGAGGAAGGTTTTGCATTGTGTGCGCCTTGATAATTTCAAGCATCGACTCGTTCTTCCTCGAATGCCGGCCGTTCTCTTGTGACCGAGGCGGATTCCTACCAACTCTCAACGTGCTGCCAGATCCTAGCTGACCCGGAAGGCCAGTCTTTGAAATGATGACAAGCTCGATTCTGCGGAAATCAGCCTCCTCACAAAAACCGTCCAAACGAGAGGAACCAGTTCTCTCAATCGTATCCTGGAGCTCATCGAGCGAGTTGCTTCATCATTTCATGTTGAAAATCGCCCTGCCGTCGGCTTCGTCGGGTCTATACTCTGATGTCGCTAGAGCGAATATCCACCCACCCATCCATGTACTTTCAATCGAGGGACATCGACTGACCGTTTCAGAAATACAATCATATGGGCAGACCGAGCGAGTCGGACCTTGATTTTCTTTCGGAAGCGGTTCGCAGCAGAGTCTCTTGTACGTCTAAACCATCCAGAAACATCAGGGGGGCCTCGGAAATGATCGATTGATGTTTCCCGAATCGGGATGTTTGTCCGCGAACGCCTGAGTCCATCGGGCGCATGTGGAATATTTCAGACCGTGGTATTATCTCAATCTTCTGAATGTGGGTACATGTTCAGGTATATTCCTTGAGCTTGGTGAATAAATCACCGGAAAAAACTCCGGAACTTCCGAAGCCACATCGAATGCGTATCCAGAAAGTTTCCGAGAACGAAAATCCGAAATCACATCCGATAGAACATTGCAGAAAAGGTGCTCGATCCGAGCGAAGTCAGGGTTCGGCAAATTGGCGGTGAGGCACGACCAAACAGGGATGGCACAGTTAAGCTCCGCGATACGGCGACGAGCGGGCCGAGTCACTGAGTCGGCAAGCTGTTGGGGTCAGGGGATAATGAAGCCTCCGCTTAAACTTGATGGTCTTCAGCCTGAGCGCATTCATCGTTTCCCCTACTTCAACAAACTACCCTCACAACGCTTCCCAACTTCAAATATCCAGTCAGCCCTGACGAAGTTCTCGTGTCGCAGGATGAGGGCAGGCATGATTCAATGGCTTGATTCACGCTGTCAACGAACGTTTTCTCTCCCCTTATTCGGAAATGTCCGAGACCAAGCTGGTGATCGTAACTAGGGAGGTTCCCAGATGCCTCATATTATCCTCCGCTTCGTCCAGGTACATTTTGAGATTGTGTTTCGCATTTCGGAGCCTCGATCGCGAACACACGTCTGACGCAATAATCGATTCGAGAACGAGAATTTCCACGCTGATTGTTGTTGTAAAGCTTTCCTGCGTCCCGGGTTCATTCCGAGCCACTATCACTCTGTTGATTACAACAATAGTGGACAGCTCCCAACGCGATTGGGACACTGGCCTCTTTGGTACTCCCTGAAAGGAGATTGGTGAGCCTGAAGCCATGGCGAATGGGAATGATGAGAATGAGGGAAACTGCCTCCAACAGTTCCGCATGTGGGCCGACACGATTTCCGTGAGAGCCTTTCGCCTGAAACTTGCAAAACCGTTGACTCTTTTCCATCGTTGGTCGACCATCCGAACATTTACACATAAATTACCGACTCGACATCCCATCCAACCTCCATCACCACCGAACGGGCCGACGTCGAGCCGGACCGCTTGTCTCGTCTATTGGAAATCCTGGCTGCGGGCCAAATTCGGATTGTCAAGTCGACAGATGTCGCTCCTCAAGTGGCATTTCGTGCCCTCGTTCCATTTTGTCTCTTCCCGACTACAACTTTCTTCTGCTGGGAGTTCTTCCCAATCGTCTAACGTCACTTCTGTGCTCCTTCGGAACCGGATGTAAATCGCACGCTCCCAAGCGATTTCAATATTACCCTGCCCCCGTCTCATTGCATTCATGTGTCGACGCATTTGTCTCCCGAAGTTAAGTAAGAACGATTTCAGCCGTGCAGTGGAAGGAGAACGTGGCATCTACGAACTCGGCTGAAGGCATGAGCGAGTCCGAGGAAAAGAACGATCGTGCCCTGTAACACCGCCCTGTATGCTGATGACCACACGGAGTGAATGCCCTAACAGTCACGTTCCAGATCAAGCGCCTCCGGACGGAAGCTAGACCCTGTCGGCAATGATTCTTGGACAGAGCTGCAGGAATCATATGAAGTTGCATTCCTTCGCTACCAGATGCAATGGCCTGAGGTTTTGTCAGGAGGGAGAAAAGGGACTCCTTGCGCTCCTGCGCCTTGTATGGTGCATCCAGAAGGAGGCTGGATGTTTTTCAGCTGCTATCCTTCGGAATTGCTGTCGAAGTTGAGAGAAGGTCGAAGCATTTTCGGACGGGGCTGTCATCCCGAAGAATTCATCCATCCATTTACAAAACGTTTGCGACGTGATAATAGCCCTTAGAGTCCAATACTTCGGTCGTTGAGGATAGCAAACTCATCTTATGGCTTCTCCCATGTCGATTGCTTCAGGAAGACCATCCTCCATGGAGACGATCGCGGAGCTCGACAAACGCAACTCACCCACTTCTGACCTTAATAGAATTTGTACTGTGTGAGCTCCGACGAACTTCCATCACAGGTGACAGACCCGGGAGCGATCATCTACGGGGTGTCTTTTTTTAATTGGGAATTTTTGAGCCCGATCTTGTTTTGGCCATATCTTCCCCAGCTCAAGGAAATCAAGGAGTGATCGATAGAGGACATCGACGCGATCATTTTTTGCAAAATTCGAATGGATACGATGAAAATTCGGGGTCAGGAAATGGTTCTGAAAATCACCCATTTTTTTTCAAGGTCTCCCTAAAAGTCATAGTGGAAACGTCAGTATTCATCCGATCGGACTCGTAGGGATCGCGTTGGACGCGCGAAAGGAAGCCGGTCATTCGCCGGGAAACCGATCGAAGTTATCTCATTTTCTCGAAAGATGGCAAGGGATCGTATGCACCCCTTTTTCAAGGGCCTGACCGTTGGACGATTCCATTCTCTTCTCTTTCCCTCGCATTTCCTCTCGTAACTCTTCAACGAGGCAGAAATGAAGGTAACTCCTGCGATGAAAATTGCTCGGAAATTGGTTAATTCTCCGAATATGGAGCTGCAAGGTCGATCTGACGATTATTGTTTTTCACCGGAAACGACTCTCATCCAGTTTTCCGTCCTCGGTCGCCAAAATCACCCTTGACGACCTAGGAATTCTTGATACGATCGCTTGCCATTTTTCGAGGAAATGAGATAACTTTGATCGGTTTCCCGTCGAATGACCGGCATCCTTTCGCGCGTCCCCTACGAGTACGATCGGATGAATCTTGACGTTTTTATGATGACTTTTAGGGAGACCTCGGAAAAGAAGGGCAATTTTTGGAACCATTTTCTGAACCCAGATATCCTCTATCGATGACTTCTTGATTTTTCTTGAAAGTCCAAGAACTGAGGAAGACATGGCCAAAACAAGATCGGGCTCGAAAGTTCCCGACAAAAAAAGGTCACTCTGTAGACCAGGGGTCGTCAAACTGTGCGTCGCGACACCCCAAGGTGCCGCAGTTGCCGGAGATGTCGGAAAAGTTTGACTACCTCTGATGTACACTCTGGAAAACTCGTGAACAAACGACCCTGATCGCTCCATGACTCTGTCCCGTTATTGCATTCCTCTCCTGGAGACCATTTTGGTCAACTTTGTTGCTCTACCGCATCCATGTCAGGTGGAGCATTCGTCAGATTGCAGGTTGCATTTTCGTCAAGGTCGAAGAGGAATAGAGAATAACGTTCTGAAATATCTTTACAGACCATATAGACGACCTCCCTGATGGGGAGAACTCCAAAGATTGTGTCTGGATTTGAAGTACATAGGCCGCCATAAGACAGAGCCACCCTTAGAGATCAGAGCTTTCATCCAACCATCTTCAGCTCTTCTGAAATGTCTTGAATCTCGATAGTTAGAATACATCTCGTGAAGGAAGATCAGAGCTCCCCAAGGCGGAGAGCATTGAGAAAAGACACTTTATAGCGGAGGGAATCGTGCCGAGGTTCGCCCATTTTCTGATTTTGTCAGGTCGTTTTCAGCGTACGGTAATTCTGGAAAACTGTTGCTACACGCACCAATGGTTAAAGGGTGGTCAAATTGGGTCGGGAATTTTTTTTCGCCATTCTTCTTTCGACTGTTATCCAGAGCTCAGTGAGCAGATTTCGTCACTTTTTTTGGCAAAATGTACCTCATTCATCCGACTACATGTCTTTCGAGAATTGACGATTTTTTCTCCATCAAATATTGAGGGTTTGCAACTTTCCCACAGGCGGCGCAGCTGAACTCGCTCTGTGTGATGCGGGAGGCTGTCCATTCGACAAAAAGTGACCAGTGTTGCCAGCATCCCGCTCTCAACTGGGGAGAATTAACGGAGCAAAGCATAAAAATATGGCCACTATAGCGCCAAGCCGCGGAAATTCCGAAACTTGACATAAGATCTCTTCAAGTTCTCGAGAACTAGTTCGTAATCACGAACCCCATGCCGAAGTTGAGCATTCTTTCTCCCATCCAATCGATTAGACCTTTCCCGGCCGATTTTTACGATCCATCAAAACTCGACTCCCATCCCAGTGGTCAGTTTCCGGCAACAATACCAGGAACGAACGATTTTTCATAGCGACTCCCTCTACTTTGCCTCGTTAGTTCTCCGCAGTTGAGAGCGAGCTGGTAATACCGGGCACTTTCTGTCAGATGGACACCCTCCCACATGACATCGAGCGAACTCAGCTGCGCCGCCTGTGAAAAATTCGCGAGCCCTCCGAACTTGAGGGAGAGATAACATTCGCAAATTTTCGATGAATAGAGATTGAGATGAGACGAGAAACAATAGAAGGGATTGATTCGCTCGAAAATGTAGTCGAATGAATGGGCTACATTTTGTGAAAATAATTTCCGAAATCCACCAAGCTCTGAATAACAGTCGAAGAAAAATTGGCAAAAAGAAATCCCGACCCGATTTGACCAGCCTGTATGTCAAATTGTAACACGCATACAGAGCCTTTGATTGCAGTTTTGTTTCTCGAAATCGGGCCACTATGCCGAGAGCGACGGATGTTTCTACCGGTCGGTCATCGGTCGGAAAAATAGACCCGCCCTAACCCACCGTGATGAACGCTCCAAAGGCGCAAGTCTGGTCTGCCTTCAACATTCGAGCCTGAAAGTCGAGTGGGTCAGGAGAAACACGTCGAGGCGTTGGAGCGGTTGTACCGAAGTCTCAACGTTGATCGTCGCGAAGCGAGAATTTCGTTTGTAGAATTCATTTCCTTTGATTCACATCAGCTCGGAGCTTGCACCTCGGAGGCCTGAAGTTGGGTCGGCTCTCTTTTTCTGACCGATGACCGAGCCAAGTAGGAACATCCCTAGCTCTCGATCTAGGAGTCTGACCTCAGAAACCGAAAGAACTAACGGCAGCTCAACTTTTGCGCGAGAAAATATACATATGGGTGCGCGCAGCCACCTTCGGCCCGACCCACCTGACTTTGAGGAGGGACTGATAAAATCTGGAAATCGGACAATGTCGGAGTCGACTGCCCCTGCTTTGAAGCAATTTCCCGGAAATCCTATCCGGATCGGATCAACAAGATGCTTTTCCATTCTCGACCTTCGGGGTATCTCCGAGAGAGGCTCCATGGGGGAGCTCCATCCTATTGACCTTCACTGTATTTGAATTTCAACGCAGGATCGTCATTTCGGAGGATCAGCGATGGATGATGAGGAACGAAGCTGATGGATTGTTGATCCTGAATACCAAGTATGTCGAGGAGCGTCCTGTAAGCTCTCTCTCTGCCTTCCTCTCTCTCTCTCTCTCTCTCTCTCTCTATCTCTCTCTCTCTCTGTCTCTCTCGCTCTCTCTCTGTCTCTTTCCCCGTGATCGCTGGAAATCAGTCGTGCCTGGGAGATGAGGCCTTTCCGATGCCGCACGCATCCATCGCGCAGTTGCACGGCAACAAAGACTCAAGGAAAAAAACTGACTCATTCCTCTCATAGCCTGATTCCCAGTGTCCCCCGCCTGGACGAGCTCGTGACCAATTCAGCCGACCAGTACAGCCTCAATGACAGCTACGACAGATTCAGTGAATGAGTTAACCGTTGGTGAGGAAGCGCGTTGCTTCTGAATGATTGTACAAGACACCCACAGACAGCTTCTCCTCGGCGTGCGAGAACCGGGCTAATCGAAAGAGCTCACATGGACGTCTCTATGGTGCCCGCATAGTTTGTCGCAAAGGTTCCGGCAAGCGGACTATAGCTTGCTTTTCACTCGTTTGGCACGATCCAATTTATCTTGTGATCCGAAGTCTGGAAATTCCACTGGATAGCGGACTGCGCGTGGAGCTCTTCTCAAGCATCACGTGCATTGATCATCAGCGCAAGTTACTCGACACATCGCGTCCCACATCGCAGGACCAAGTACAACCACGCGCGAGATTCCTGCTGCACCACATACTCGATGAGTTCCGAAGAATCCAATCGGAGGCTTCGCTCTCAGCCTTAACTCTGGTCGTAGAACTCGCGTTATCCGCGACGCAAAACATGTGGCCATTCATTCATCACGCCTCCGGGGAGAATCCCATAACACCCATTAGTCGCTTCCACAGTATGGCTCACGTTTCGCAATTTGTTGAGCTCATGCTGGGAATCGCATCCGCTACGAGCTTTCCCGGCTCATTTCAAGGATGCAGCAAGCGGTGTTCCGGGAGCTGAGATCAGATTTGTCAAAGAACCGATCGCGGTCGTGTTTGAAACGTGATTGCTTACACCTCGACCGGGTCAGAGATGCTCGAACTGTTGAGACCCAGCAAAGTTTGCATGATCAGTTGTAAGTTTTCGGTTGCCTCGATGAAGAAACAGATCTCGAGCCTCGCAACCTACGATCATTTGTACCCACAAGAAAGAGACGAAATCGATCGCGGAACTAGGTGTGGACTCAGCTCACTTCAACTTCAAAGCGTTAGGCACGGAACCGCACTGCATACGCGTGGGAGATCTGGTCGTCCAAGGATGGAATTGGTGTCCGATCCTCCCTCTCCACGTCAGTGAGGAGAACAACTCCAAGCAAAACAAAAACGGACACGTCCCATTGTATCCATGATGTTTGAACAGTGTCCGTCTGGGGTCAGTCGCCCGATCCTTACCCGTTATCTCTGGCTCATTTCCAAGTCGCGAAGGGAACAATATGTTCATCTCGCTCAATAGTATTTTCGCGGACACAATGCGGACTCAAGGTCTGCTAGGTGCCGCGCATTGGTGCCTCGCTTTCATGCCATAGGAATCGTCGTCTTGACACGCAATCCATTTCGAAAACGGGTGAGGGAACGCGACTCGTTGCTGGTCAGATGGATATTTTCTTTGTGCTTGAGCTCAGATATTCTTTCATTTGCCTATTGCAACACACATTGTTTCATGAAGCGGCTGATGCAGATTCTGTGTGATCCCTCTCCGCTGACGACCCCTCCGTTTGAGACCATCACAAGCTTACTGTCCTCCCGATCCGAACAGGTACCGCAAACACTTTCCACACTTATGATATACATATCAGCTCACCAACCGAGGTCGCCGAGAGGCACGGGACCGAGAGATCGTCCACCGAGGGAGCGAGCACTAAGCTCTTCCGATTCATAGTGCCGTCATCTTAGGCCGCTGGCTTTCGCTGTGAGGAGGAAAGAAAGATTCATACCAAACTCCTGTGCAGCTTTGTAGCGGCGAGAACTGGCGATTACATTCAATGCCCTGGATGGTTGGGCGCGTGAGAAATAGCGCAGGCAGTAAGGAGCAGGCATAAAGGCTCTCTCCACTGATATCATTTCGGATATTCGGATCGGTACGCCGGTTAAGCGGATCTCTCAAGGCGAAGACCTCGGATCTCACACCCGAAAATACAACCATTGCTTTGCTCCAACAACCTCTTCACGTTGGGAATTCTGGCCTCTTTTCAGTCGAAGTTCCACATTAATCGAGCCGGGGAGACGGACTCTGTCCGAAATCCGCCGAATTCTCATTTTCCAGAGCTGCACAAGGAAGAGTCCCAGAGTCGTAATCGGCACAATCGAAGGCTACAAACCTGCCACGCCGAACTCAGGTTATCGGCCCTTGATCTCAATTGAGCTCTCGTCTTGGGGTCGATGGTCGATTAAGTTGTTGTGAATGCAAACTTGTCAGCTCAACTCCGAGCGATTGCCTCAGCCTTTCGAATCAGCTGTGTTTTTTGGCAGACCTCCGACTTGCCGCTCTGCTGCTAAGCTGGATCGAAATGATGTGGTCCCGATGTATGCGATGAAGCAGATTCCTCTGTGTTAGCGGGGGAGTGGCGAGGACAGACGAGATGACGACGGCAGCGAGAAAAACAGGTATAGTCGGTTTCAATCGTTCTCATTGGCATGCTTCGTCCTTTTGAGCCGAATTCTTCTAGCCGCAACGATCGATGGATGAGACATGAATTTTATAAAGAGGATGGGAGCGCTGATAATGAGCGCAATGAGCTGTATCTCTCCTCTCGGAAAGACTTTCGGACTGATTGCTCGTGGCGATTGAACGGAATTCAGCATTATCTTCAGCGAGTGACCACCGGGGATGACGCGCGGAAATGATGACTCGACATCCACATCTGCTGAAGGAGCATATTCAGATTATTTGAAATTCGCGATGGATTATTCCGGGATTCTTGCGTCGATGTGATTTGCCTCAAGCACTCGGTCGATTCCCATGATGGCGACCAGACCTGAATTGCTAGAAGGTTGCCCGAAGCAGTAGTGGTGCCGGAGGGCTTGGCGGGTATTCGAGATGCCTTATGAAGTTTTGGGAGTCGGAGGAGTTGGATGAAGCGGAGCTGAGATTAGGTTCCAGCTCGGTCTCGCGCATGAGCTCTTGGGATTTCCTGATGGCGGCTGCTTGCACGGTGTCGAGCTCTTTCACAACACCGTAAACTTCTACAAAGTTTTCCGCCTGATATAACTTAGCTGAAACCGCAATGCCTCAATGTGGAGGGGGGGGGGGAGGGGGTCAAGGAGAGGGCTCTGAAGACTAGACAGCTGAAGGCCTGATTTCGCGATGACAAGTCGAGGAGCACTCTCTCCACGTCCGCAACCAACGAGCCCCCATCTCGTGGTAAAGAGCGTTACTTCCTCGCGCACCTTGAACTATACTGGTTCCATCCACGAGTTCCCGGATTCTTTCACATAGCGGGCCATTCCGCTGGGAGATAGTCCCTCCCTTGACATCCGGAGGATACAAATTGGGAGCGTACTTCTGTGCGATTGTCGCACCTCCCACATTGTCTCGCAATCGAGCGAAGGAGTCGGTACTTCTGCGAGTCCAGCAGTCGTTTTATCGATGAATCTGCAGTTTTCGCTGGTCCACAGAGACGAATCCTATCTTCCGAGAGCTTCTGCGTGAAGTTGCGGCAGGAACACGTCCAACATCTCACGGTGAATTGAATCATTCGACGAGCACCGCACAGCTCGATTCTTAAGATGCCCACATTCGGCGATCCTCGAATGGACCTCGGGGGTCGCCTCTCGCGCCTGGTTTTCGACTCGGCCCCGTCTGTTTCCTCTCGCTTCGTGTTCCGACTTCAAGACAGCTGGCATGTCCCAGGAGCGTATACGAGCCAGTTACGAGCTTATCAGAGGGGCCACTTATCAGAATCCCTCTGACGTTGCGAAATACTCAGGATAAAATTCACTTTGGGTAGAAGTTCCCATGTACATCGGGACGCTTCTTCCGTCAACGTTAACTCGCTGACCTGAGAAAGGTCCATCAATCCATAGGTATCTGATGAGATCAATCCCACCGCAGCTCCCTCTGTCGACCTACAGGGAGTGAGTGTTGGACGAAGCTTCTTCTGAATGTGTCTGGTTCGAATGTCTGGTGCCGGGTTGGTGACGAAACTGCTCTAAACATCTCCTCAATGCCATATCGCATCGTCGTGGTGCTTGTGATCCGTCGGAACCCTCCAAGGTTCTTCTCAAACCTTTCAAATCTATTCGTGCAGCCTGTGCATCCGAGTGCTTTTGTATTCCTGTGCGTTATTCTACGCACTTCTCTCAAATTCGAGAGCTCATCGATCGAGTCGTGGAAGCTTCCTAGTGGATTAGACGATATATACAACATACAATATATCGCAGTAAATAGAAACGCTAACTAAAAAATGAATCTAGCTCGGGGCTTCGAAGCTCGTAGCATGAACTTGCTGTGGAATATCCCCTATAACTGGGACTCACATCGGGTCCTAGAAGATGATTCTCGGATGCACCGTGCCGCGGGACCCGTTTTTCTGAGATTTCGCGGGGAAAACTCGTGAGACCTCGTGTCTCCAATACTTAGCCAGTCTCGATTTGATTCTTCTCAAGTCTCAGATAATTATCCGCTAAGAAGTGTAGATTGCTGTGACAATGACCGAGTTCGCTCCACCACAGGGGAATACAAGGAGGAAAGTGACTCGCAGCGTGCTCCTTCGCGGCTTGCTTCCTGATAATGATCCCAAAGGTCGATATCCGAACCCAAGCAACAATGCAAAAGCACTCTTATCGCGAGGGTATTCGACGTGGTTGTTGGGAAGAGATCAAGTCCATGAGATTCGGCGTACACAAATTAGGTCCACTCATGATTGTCCATCGAGGAATTTTGACTCCATGTTCATAGGCCAGGAATCGTATATAGGATCCACCCCTCGGCTATTTATAACCACTGCTTGGAGTTATTTTGTCGCAGGGCGCGGAAAAATCGCAATGCATTAGCGGCGACGTTGCGGCTCCCACCTGGAATAGTCGGATCTAAGCAGAGTTCCTCTGTTTCCCAGATGAGGTGGCGAGAATCTCTGAATACGTTTGTTTCCCAGCCTGTTTTAGGGCACATGGTTATCGGCAAGTGTTCCGGAAAGCCCGGCAATTGATTCCTCCGGGGAGTGCGAGCAAACTTGTTTGCAACTTTGTTCTTCGAACTTCTTCGCTCGACTCCCCGTTGAGATCCAAAAGTGTAGAAGTTCCTGCTCTTCCCGGAGCTTGTCATCTGAACGACTCTGATGTACAATTTTTCTCCCGATTTCTATTGGATTAACGCAGCATTTGCTCACGGCCTCTGTGTTCACGGGCTGAGATGCAGCGACAGCTCTTGACTGTGTGACTGCGTCCTCCGCCGAACATGGGCTCCCTTTCACACTAATAGGCAAAAACGTTAGATTTTTAGAAATGTATGAAGGTTGCTTTGATCGGGAAGAGCGAGAGAGATGCTTTCATGGAAGTTCGAGGTCGCAATGAGTTCTGAGAAGGAATCTCCGAGATTCACGACATCGGAGGAGAGTTCTCGAGCACCGTCGCCACCGTAAGTTTCGCGTCCATTCCCAAGCCCTGCTAATAACGTGGATGTTTTCGAAATCGACCCCTCGAAAATAATGACGAGTCAGGTGGAATCGAGCACCAAGACCGGCGAAAACGGACCAACTTCAGGCAAAATGCTCCTTTCTGCAAATCAAGCGATGCGCCTGGAAATGAGAGCGCTTCTGATAACTGAAACCAGTTGCACGGAGTCAAACTTTGGACTTTGCTCTGACGCTAATGTGAGCTGCCACGAAACAGAACGTCCAGTGTATGTATCGGCCCCAGGGGAAGCTCCCGGAAGCAATCTTCGCCTATCCGAGCAAGAGGCAGCGATGTCACCAGTTAGAAAGCGGCCGAGTTACATTCCGAGCGGCACCCAAGGCCCCATCATGGTTCGTCAATCTCTCCCATCAATTCCATGGAATACTGGGATAAATGAGGAATATTGCTGGGTAGGAAGTGTATTCCTCTCGTCGGAAAATACATTCACTGCACGCGGAGAATGAGGTTACACGTTCACCAGATCCAGCGCGTCGCTAACCTGGTCCCTCTTCCGCCCGCTATTGAAAACCGAGTCAATAGTTCAGGCGAGAGGATTCGACGAGCTTTTGTCCTGAGAATGCTCGCAAGTCTCAATCGTGCTTTGTGCCACAGATATCAAATCATGGTCGCTCTCACGTGCTCCATCACCAGATATCGTGCCCTCTTGGAATGGCTGTCTGTGTTCATCATGGCCGACTATGAAGCTCGGACTGTACAGGGGATACGAAATCGCCAATTCTGGTTGTCATTGTTCTCCTGCCTCGACCGCTATAATGTTGATCAGGTTAGAGAGCAATGGTTCAGACAAATGCTCCCGTTGCTGAATCGCACGATGAATGGCTCCACCAGTATACAATCAACCGCCTCGTCCTGTAGTTCGCAAGGGCGGTTTTCAGCGCAATTCACCGGTTTCTGAGCCAGCCCTGCTCAATGCAACCCGCATGAGCGAATCGCCGCCATCGGTCTATGGTTCGGAGTATGGTTCTGATCATCGACCTCCCGCTGGGAACGAGTTCGTTTTCAACACGTTCTTACACGGAATCAATGAATTTCGACCTGGAAAGCCGATTGTGAGCGGGTTGTCTGCGCGGAGTTCCTTCAGCACGGAGACTTTCGAACTCTCAGAGCGAACACAGTATGCGTATCCCGGTAAGAAGAGAGAAGCGAAAAGTACCAGTGAACAGCTTGTTCCGCTCCATTCCTCTGGACGAGCCACATTGCTGCTGAGGAAACCAACAGCGTTAACCTCGCCGAGCATTTTCCTCCATCATCGATTCGTCTACTTATAGTGACGTTCTTGGTCTCGTAACATGGAAGTATTGACGACGAGCGACTTGAAAACGGGAACGACTTCATGTTACGGATGTTCATCACCAGCGTTCGAGCTGTCGTCGAGTCATAGTTCGGAACGAGCCTGGTGTCACTGTCGAGGCTTCTTCTGACGAAGAGTGATCCCCTGAATGAGTTCGGCTTCTTTGCGTATTTCCAGCGATCGAATGCGGGGATGCATTGGAGAGTTTCAAGTGTCATACCGTGACTGAGCTGGACATTCGTTGCACCCTGGCTTGCACCCCTTTGCACGACAGAACGAAGGCTCGTTGCATGGCCTTCTCCCTTCGGAAGGTCTGCATTTGTTAGGCCCTCGGTGTTCCTATTCGATCTCATAACTGAAAACAACCCTCTTCTGGTGCGGCATCCAGAGACTGACTTATGATCAAAATTATTGCTATCCCCATAGACTCCCAGAAGAAAAGCGGAATGATTCGAGCTCGTGGAATCAGCGGCCTATTCTTACAACGTGTCCTCTAACGCGCAAAAGGTCCTGTCCCGGGGCTAAAAAAGCGTTTGCAGCATTTTAAAAGCACGCGACAGCCATGATCCTCGAGCCGGTTAGTCGAACCTTCAACAACGTGCCGTTCAATCAAAATTCCCCGTTCGTTTAGATCGAGCCCGCAGTTCCAGGCGTTCCTCTGCTCGGTCGAATTCTCAGTCAGTGCATTGCCAACCGCTATCGCTTCCTGTTTCTTGAATGGGCCGATTGAGATCGAGGCTTCGGAGGTCGACAGCTGAGCCCGTTCCCCTGCGTGAGCGCGTGGAGCTAGTTCCCCGGTTGCATCTGGAGTTCGTAAAAGCTCGAATTTTCAGACCCGCAAGCTAGCGGGCGCCGGCAACTGCTGCGTCAGGACCGCAGGACCAAACCCACGGGCTTCAACCACAGAAGCCGGCAGATCAACTATCATGACTATAACTGTTCAGATAACTATGATCAAACTCCGCTCACCATTAGTAAAAGTCGGTATTCCTGTGGGTGTACGATTGAGCCTGCAGGGAATCCCGCGGTTTTCATTTGCGGGCTTTCTATTGCGATTACCCACAAAATTCAGACATCGCGGGCTTTCGGTCGTGAAAATGCGGGCTTCCGCGAACCCTTGTTGCATCGTCCTCCTATAGTCACTGACTTGTCGTCGGCCGCGAGCGCGCTATCGGCTCAAAATTTCTGCAACCGCCATCCTCCAGCCGTTGGATGATGCTCCATCAAGAAAACTTAAGCTGAATCAGAGATTCAACATTGCAAATTTCAGACTGAGAGCCTCAGGAACGTTCAGGCTCCGAAAGCGTAATGCATTTTTCCTGCTGGTCGTGCCGATTCCGAGCCGCTGATTCCGCATATACTTAATTATTTCGAAAACGTGGATGAGCAAAAAGCCTCCGGCTTCTTATGATTTCGTTCATTCCGATCGATGCGGCTCTCCATATTCGACGCGATCCCTTCCCCGAGTCGATCTCAAGAGTCTAGAATCGTAAGTCTCTTCAAGACGCTTTTGTTCAGATATTTCTCCATGGGAGACTTCATTGCGAGAAATCCCAGGATAGAACCTCTGTCGGGGTTCGAGCAAATCATGGAGCTCAGTGATCGCTTGCGAGAGGCTCCCATCTGCTCGTAGAGTTCGGATCTTCGGGATTGGCTTTGAGATGTATAAGTTTCGATTCCAGTTTCGAATTATCCGCAAGAAACACATACGATCCTGTTACACGAAAGAATTGTGACTTCTCATAAGGAAAGCAACCAAGCCGTTCTCGCCTGTTGGAACAAATCGTGATTCCCTTCGATGACAAAACAGATGTCATTACGAAATATGAAGGCCTGTGGTGGCCATGCATGACACTGAGCTTCCATGAACGTATTTGGTCATACAGTGTAACTCTGATGACGGACGTCAATGCTCGTTGACCAAGAGAACGTTATCGGATTTTTCTTCCGCCTCCCTTTTGGGCCTCGCAATTCACTGGCTTAATTCCAGACAGAACTCTCACGAACTAGAGCTTCGACATGTCCTGTTTTCTCTTCTCATACCGATAGATCTCATACCGTCGGCCGTTGGGAGTCGAATTGAATTGAAGCAAAGAATCAGTATCTACGGCTGGTTGGCAGGGTGACGGTGAATATTAAGGGAACATATTTATGGACTTGCTAAGTTCAACATTCAAGGCTTTTGTTGTGAAGCATCGGTCAATATTGACAATCGACCTTTCAATCAATAGGCTGCGAGACTATAAACGCAAGTGTTTCCAACAACCTCTAGAGCTCTGATCCCGATTCCTCTCTTCCTGTCGACGGGAATTCGGAATTCTATCGGAAGTTCACGACGTATGTTTTTGACTGATCGGAAGTTCACGACGTATGTTTTTGACTGATCGGAAGTTCACGACGTATGTTTTTGACTGATCGGAAGTTCACGACGTATGTTTTTGACTGATCGGAAGTTCACGACGTATGTTTTTGACTGATAGAATGTCACTCCGCCAGAGCTCGAGTTACCCTGTGCTTCCCCGACGCGTCGGCAACATTTCGGTGCAACGAAGTGCGAATATGACATGGTGCATATTTCGAGCCGTCATCCTTCTCAACTGCCTTCTTTACGTGGTCTGGAACATTGTCGCCGGTTCGATGTGCGCTATGAGAGAAGATTTGGCTGCGTATCAAGCCCCGATCAATCTCGATCGTACGCTGCAGGTTCTGAAAACTGTTTGCGTTGTTCTCGACTTGTGCGCGAAAAGGGTTGACACTCTCCGCTCGGGGTTCGAAGACTGGTTCGTGTTGCAAGTGCTTATCGCGTCCTCCTTGAGCACGCTTGCTTTGGTTCAAAAACTCATCGAAAAGGCCCGAGCAGAACCTTTCTATCGCGTTTACATGGTTTGTCGCAAGGGTTTCGAAGAACGGGCTGTAGCTCGGGTTCTCCTCGTTTGGGACGCAGCGGTTTACCTCGTGATACAGAGTCTGGAGGTGCTGATAGTTTGCCGACTGCGCGTGACGCTATTCTCAAGCGTGAGACGGATCGATGGTCAGCGGAAGCTCTTCGACGAATCGCGGCTGAAGTCACCGGACCAAGTACAGTCTCGCGCTATTCTCCTGCTGGGCCATGAAATCGATGAATTCCGAAAAACCCAATCGGAGACTTCGCTCTCATTGTTCGTTCTGGTCGTAGAGCTTGCGTTATCCACAGGCTTTAACGTGTGGAGATTGATTCACCACGCGGCGTTGAAGAATGCTGTGACGCCCATCGCTTTCTTCCACATCATATCTTACGTTTCGCAGAGTGTGGTGTTGATGCTGGGCATCGGATCGGCCACGAGCTACTTCTCGGCTCATTTCAAAGATGCAACCAACGCAGTGATTCGAGAGCTGAGAGCAGACTTGCCAGAGAGATTGGCCATCGGTCTCGTTTTCAGCGCGGTCCCTTTGACTTTGACGGGATTGAATACGATCAAGCTTTCGAAACGCAGCATAGTGCGTATGATCAGCGGTATACTTTCGGCTGCCCTGATATTCCAACAGATACTCAGCAACGAAGCTTTCGATTATTTGTACCAGAAAGGGAATCCAATCGATTTCAGCAATCAGACCAACGCCGCAGAACTCCTGTAGCTCATCTTCGTGACGAGAGGCAAAGGATTGCACGACATCCGATCAGGATGCAGAGCTTGTCGTGATCGTCTGAGCTCTATTATCTCCAGCTCACTCCCGTCATGGGCGGAACTGGTTAGCCATCTTGTTCCGCGACGAGCCTCGCCGGAGAAGAATCCTTTGACGACCACCTCATGGGTGAAAACAGCAAACACGAGTCAGTGCAGCAACGATAGATTTTTCTAGGCGCCCTGCTCCAAAGATCCCGCGCGGGTCGATTCACGCATAGATTCATCGAAGCGGTTGATGCGAGACCCGATTGACCCACTCGGCGGGAGATTCCTTTCTTTGACATTATGATGAGCTTGCCGTCCTTCCGATGCAGACGAACGCCACAACTTCTCACGTTCGTCATGTCAAACGGGATGGTCACGCTCGGGATAATGCGGCGGGTAGCGTTCAGTGAGCTCATCCTACTCGGAGGTTCCGATATCATCACTTGAAACTCTCGATCCTCCGCGAACTGGAACATTATTTTTCATCTGGGATCTCTGTGTTTTTCCCGCCCGGTTCCATCAGTCTCATGGGATGATTTGGAGGAGAGCGCGCTGGAGCCGCATCGGATGCTCGCGAGACCCACTGAGTCGTTCGAAAAAACCGTAGGACGGAGAAGGGAGAGCCGAGCAGAAATGGAGCAGTTCTGCGAGCGGGCAAACAGGGAGGAGGCAAGTAGGTTCGGTTAGCTTGGACGTCGCGAGTGGAAAGCTTCATTAAAAGTGGGCGTCTCACTTACGGGCCTTCATCGAACTCCGGACCTCGTCCGTTCGCCCGCCCGCCAGTCTTCCACTCAGCCGTCTGTCTCGGAGTCTTCGCGTCTTCGGGTCAATCCGCGGCTCGGGTCCTCTGATTCGCAATCCATTAATGCTGGATTTGGCCAACTCTGCTCGATCGGTCGGTCGCAACGCGCACTCGCTGTTATCGATGATGCGAAGCTATGCCCCAAATGCTCCATCTGACTTCGCCCGAGTTTTTGCTCGTTTTCAATCAGCCGCCGGTGTCTAACGTTTCCCCTGGTCGTATGCAACCCCTGAAAATACCTGCGGCTCGTGCATGCTACAGGAGGCTCAACGAGGCCTGGAAGGATTTCGCTCCATCATCCGAGTTGACCTCCTTCACCTTGTGGTGTGACGGAGCAATATTTCATTTTCTGGGCATGGTCCTCCTCTGATCTTCCGCAGAACTTCACATGAACAGAGGACGGCCTGACAGGTCCACGTTGTGTAACATATTGTTCACTCTCTTCAGCTCCACGCGATTCAGGGGATTTAAAACCAACCAATCCTTCTGGTGAGGCTTCTGTATGAGTTCACCTGAAAATGATTGAGAACTCGATTTTCGCTTTCTTTCCGCAACGTACCAGGCATACGCAGGAGGAATGAAACCCAGGAAGGCACGGCAGTTATTCTGCCGCGAAAAGCGCCACGCTGCCTGCGCATTTTGCGGACGAAAATACTCCAGAATCTCACGAGAATGATTCATTATCAAGACCTCTTTCAAGCAGCCGATTTTGGATCGAGAATAGCTATCCCACCGTTATTTTAGCTCGGATTATGCTATTGTGTGGTAAAACTCCTCTAGCTCTCCCTCTGGTCTTTTCCCTCTCGAAGAGGAATCCAGGAGGAAATAAGTGCAAATGACCCGACTTCACAAAAGAATGCTGCTCCGTTTGGATGAACGACCTCGAGAGGATGTCTGAATTCATGAGTATAGGAGGTTATGGTATGCAAAGGCTGATGTGCGAGCTTGAATCACGAATGTGGACACTGCTGTCGAATCCGATGATAACTTCGCCCTGCGTATATCCTTGCATAAGACGCGATTCGAATCTCCAAGATGGCGGAATGGGACACGTAGTGGGAACAAACCACCGGCAGACCCGAAGCTCCTCAGCTGGCATGGCTTCCACAAGGATGACTGACAGAAGACTGCAAGGAAGGAAGGGACCTTGGGGAGACGAGCGAAGCACGTGAGGGAAAATTCAATAGACCAGGAGACGCTCACATGCGCAGAGCCGGACGCACGGCACATCTTCGGCTGCCTCAGGCAGGGTGGTGGAGCATCGTCCGCGAGGGAGGAAACGTGGTTGGAAATCACGACGGAAATTGTCCGTCGTCCGTGCAGTGACCACCTATCTACTGCCTCCAGCAGTCGACTGGCTATTTTTGCAGGAATCCACCAATCCATCAGTCGGCGTCAGCTCACTATCCCTCCCGAAAATATGTGGGGCGCAGAGACGCTCGTCGGCGTCGGATATCCCGAGCGTGCGAGAGATCACTCACTCCGGGAGGACGGGAATCCGACGCACAAGAGGGACGAGTCAGGGAAACTAGAACGCTGGGAAGTCTCTGGCTCAGGAAAACCATCGAATCTGAATTCTGTCCACGTGGGAAGAATGAACAACAACAACGCGCTGGGGAGAGACGTCGCTCATATCTCGTCCACCACGGTCCCTTTCGCACGACCACTACCGACAATATCTGCTCCTGTCACATCGTCTCGCATCCGCCAGGGGCTCTTGGTCGCTTTTCTCGAGCCAAAGGATTCCGAGACGGCAGAATGTGAGGAACGTGAAGATACAAACATATTGAAAAGCGAGCGGGTCTCGCGCCCTGCCGATGAGATTTGAAAGAGAACTCTTCGCGAACTCGAAGCGATGGCTTCCGAGTCATGTTGAATCGTTCATCCTCCCGCCGGAAAAAGTCTCTGCAGGTTCGTGTCAGAGGCGTGACTAGCCCGGACCTCTGGACGAAAGGAATCCAGGGACTTCTCGTGACTTCACGCGTCCGAGGGCTCCTCGCAACCGGATCTCTGTCGCAGGAGCCTTCTTCTCCTATCAGCGCCTGCTTATTGGTCATTCGCACCCAAGTGAAATCACGGAGGGAGGACGTGGAACCGTGGGAGCTTTTCTCGATGCAGGAATGTTTTTGCATCAAGTACTGAATCTCACCCCACGCGAGGCCGAGGAAAGTCGAACCCAAGGACAAACTGACGTGGGCAGGAAGGCACACAACGGATGAATGCAACGTCTGCAAGAACGGAGGAACAAAGCGCAATACACCGGGGAGCTCACGTCAACTAAACGAGTCTGAGCGTAGGCGCAGAAGGGCATACGAGCTGACGGCTGCAGTCCACGCGAGGAGGTAAAAAAGAAAGATAGATGAATTGCATGTGACAAACAAAAAGTCGTACCCACCTAATTCTTGCACGTGCCCTCGACCACTCCGAAGCAAGCTTATTGACGCTCCTCGGATGTTTCCCGGATCTGAAGCTTCATGGGGTTCGGCTTGACCTCGCGAATGGGGCAACCATCGGTGGGTCTGACAAGAGCTAAGCGCATTCAATGCTCTTCAAACATTCCCGTCGTCAAACTGATTCGCCACGGATAATGGGCAGGGCTGGTGAGAAGTCGTGGTAAGCACGACTGTTCCAACTTTTTCGTACCTAATTCATTCCAATTTTCATTCTACGTCCCGGAACCCTTTTGTGTTCGGAGGCGCATTCCATCATGCCCAATCTCGAGATTATTCACCGTTCCTGGATACGGTCCCGAGCAAGTCGAACTTACACGATTCTTCCGTTTCACGTGATTTCCAGGCAATTTTCCACCAGCTTTCATGTTGTGTCAGTTGGAGGCGGCGGCCACGCCTGGCTCGTGCTGGGCACGCTGCGGAAAATCTGAACAGGCCTGGTCTGCGACGCTTCGTCCTCGTTGCCTTCACTCGGTAGTCGGCCAGAGGGTTTGTTAGCTGGGCCCCGGAGGCTGGGCAGCGGAAACTGATCGGCTCCAGAGATCGACTTTCACTGCCGAAGCGAATGGAAACCATGGGAGCCAACCTCCGAATCGGAGTTCCTCTACGATCCTCTTTGCGGCCCACACCCTGACCCCCTGTTTAAGGCCACAGGAGCGTGAGTATGCGCCTCTATACGACTGTTGTAGAATCTCAACCTGGCCATGATCCCGAACGAGTGAACACATTCTTCCAGCTCAGGTGAAGCTCCCGAAATCGTCCTCGCAGTACAACGCTTCGATCATCGAGTTATCCAAAAACGCCAGCAACCGATTGTTGTCGAAGGGAAGTCTCCTTCATGTCGCCAATAATCCAGAATGAGATGATCGCTTCCTCAGAGAATAGGGTTCGGGGGAAAATCTTGAAGCAAGGACTTCAAGCCAAATGTTTTTGCATCGTCTTGGACAGCACGGCAGTCTCGTCGTCTAACGATTAGATGAGCTAGATACTGCGCTACGTGGGGATCGATGGTTCCCAGATCAGCGAGGTTGAATCTACCGTTGATTTCACTGAAGCGGAGAGTTAATCTGCAGAGAAGCTGACACACTTGGTCCTTCAGAAGATAGAATCTGACAATATCGACATTGACGAGGAAAAGTTCGAAGTCGAGCGGGAACGGCTTCGGGAACTGCTTGGAAAACGCTCAACGCAGGGGAGAGATGCGATTGTCGGAAGGAGTCCGCTTGAGCTTCTGCGGTGAACGAAGAACAACAGGCTCGATATTTGTGTAGCAAACGGGGTCGTTCGCTTGAGAATTCCCTCGACGCTGGCGGCAAGCTGTGCAAGTTGTGAGAGAAGTTTTTCGCAAAAAAAGCTGTCCTTGTACAGCTGAAGTTCAAGCTCATCAAGTCCTATCTGTGCTCAAGTAAGAGCTCAATCTTCGAAGCTGGCAGGATTGGACCCTATTATTCGGGTGCATGAGGTCTCAAATTCAGCTTTTCCAGTCCCTTGATAGCGGAGGGGGCGGCATCCGCAGAATCTCCAAGTCACGCCCCGGGTGGCACTTCGCGATCGAGTCGTAAAACTCAGTTCTACTCAATGTACGATCGAGTATTGAGGATTCGTTTTTGTTTTCGCACTGCCTGTCGTAGCGATGGTCGGGGGCGCCTCCCCGAAACATTCCCGCAAAGTCAGTGATGGCGCGAAATATTCACAGCAGTAGTCTATGTATGGTGCTATCTAGAAGCAACTCTATCGCAAGCTCAGTCTAGCCTACTTTATTGGCACTCGAGCTCTAGCCACAGAGACTCTTATGCAAGCGTTCATACTCCCCGATGTCGTCGCCAACTCCGCAATACTATGTTAAGTGGGGAGGTTGCAGGAACACCATCGCATATGACTCGCTAGTTATCGAGCTCTCTGCCGCCTCAGTCCTATCTCATGGGAATACCGCAGTGGATCCTTAGGAGCGTCGCTTCAACTTCAACGCTCACACCGCTGGCCGATAGATGAATCTGTTCGATGAACGGGTTTACGTGCCCTGTTCGACAACAGATTATCCTCCCCAAAATTCCTATGACCTCTGAAAAGAGAAGCCCAATGAGAGAGTGAGCGGTTGTGATGAGACTGTTCCAGGCTCCCAGAATGAACCATACTCGAGCCGCAACACGCTCGAACGAGTGCATTCGTGACCGTCAGAGGCGTCTGGTAGCACGGTTGTGCGGAAAAATGTTTTCCGTCAAACAGTGTCTTGCCAGAATTCCAAAGCATCAAATTTTTTTTGAACTCAGGCCGGAAATAGGCCAGACTCTCTCGCATGCCCATGGGCTCAGAGAGGCCCTTTACGGTTGCCTTGCCAGCGCTATCCTCTCCGAGTCGCAGTCGGGAATGCTCTGAGCACGAGGAGCTTCGAGAAGGTTACTTCTACTTTGTCTCAGTTGGCGAAATATTTCCGTAGGAGGAGGGTTGCGAAAGAGAGCGAGGAATCGCAATCCCTCGGCTCGTCTAGTGTAATCTGAGCTCTCAGAAAGTATACGAGCCAACGCCGGGCGCAGCTGGGAGAACGCATTACGTAACGCTCTCCGTCGACTACCCTATACCCATCTCCTCTTTTTTGGGAGACTCGCTGCCTCGGATAGCTCTACGAAACTGCATTACGCGTCGAATTCGAGAGCAAGTTTCGCTCACTCATTCAGCCGGCCATTCGCTAACTCAAATGAGGCAATCCACTCAATATGCCGCCGTCATGAAGCAGCGTCCTGACCTGCCCGCTGTTTCCCTCCTGCAGGGACGAACAGAACTCACCTAGACACCATGTTCCACCTGATGACTGATCGGTCGCTCGGAGCAGCTAGCGATCAATCGCTGAGCCGAGGACGGTGAAACCTTTGCCCTCGCGCAACCAGTGGAAACTGACTCGCGTAGTCCAGAGGAGCGAGGATCCGTAGCAGGAACTCCTCGGAGTCCTTCAGCACGATTGAGTTCCTACGCAACCTCACTCCAGGAGATCCAAAGTCATGGCGTCGATGTCCGACAGAACCACGTCCCGGATCTCCTACAACCTCACGATGTTATTCTGCAGAAAAAAAAAAAACAGTCCGACGATGATAGGAAGCTGTGCAACAGGGTCATCGTTGCAGCTCCTGTTATGCTACAGGCTGAGCGAGAGAAGAGCTCTGCGAGAAATGATGGAAGTTATGAGTGCGGTCGTTTACTCCGAGAACTCTGAGGCTCCACAACGACAGGTTATTGAGACACGTATCTCCGTGTCTTCACCTCATTTACTCCGTCGATCCATTCCCTTTTGATTGTCCAGGCGCTCGCGCTGGGTTCCTAAAAACGACCGTGGGGCTTGACAGGAGGCGAGAGGAAGCCCTCACTCCGGGAGGAGACTCCAGTCAGTTCCACACCGCTTCATACAGATCATTAGCGGAGCGGCTCATCCGCTGGACTGATTGTCCTCACTCTAGGTCACGTGGGAATGGAAGACTAGATGGAAAAACTCGACTGTCAAAAACATAATAAATTGGAGGAGCCGGAGAGAGCACCGTTGATCATGACCTCCCCGATATTTTTCTTCAATAGAGCTCCCTTTCGAGAGCGTCCCCGGGTAACTCTCTTACTCGGTATCTGAATCATTGTCTAGGTGGGCGGCTCGGTGAGGAGATACCAGAAAGCGTTCCGAAAGTACTCGATGTGAGTCTGGAATGAAGAGCTGCCCCCCCCCCCCCCCCCCCACTCTGACCCTGAGTTCAACATCGGATAAGCATCGTGTGATTCCGCCGGGACGATGCGCAGACGAACCGCAATGAGCGCCCCAACGCTTTTTGGCCCATGATACGGCTCCTGGGCCGGACAACGGGTGGTTCCAGTCCGGAGGAGAATGCGAAGGATTCGAAGGATTCCAGAAATTTCAAGACACACGGGAGGACCAGCGACGCGGATGAACTCCGAGAAAAGACTCTGGAATGCTGCGACCTTCCTTCCGGCTCACCTCATAGTCCGAGAGTCGGAACCCGACTTCTCCCTGAGGTGCCCGACCTCTCATCTCTCGAGTTGCAAGTTCGGATGACGTCGTGCCGTGGAGGTAATTCCAACCCGGACAAGCGACGGTAGGGCTTGAATTCACCCTGTGATGTCAACTAAAGCCACACGAGAGCTATGAAGCGATCTCGGGCCTTCTGTCTCTACAACCGGGCAGCCGAGACGGAGGTTCCTGATACGTTGGAGAGTATCGAACTTCTTAACACCCAATGATCAAAAGGAACATGAACGTTCATTGAATTTTTTCGCTCTTGAAGGTTCGTTCGGGAAACATCCACCACGGAGTCACTGCTTCGTGCCCGCCCGGATGAGCAACAGCGATCGTTGGGAGGAGGATAACATTCGCAGGCTTTCAGGAATGCGAGGAGATACTGAGTGAAGAGGTGAGTCAGGAGGTAGTAAAACTCTTCAAGATTCGCCAGACTTCGGCCTCCTCGGATACTGGTGTCCGATCGATTAATCCGGGATATTTGCCATCACAACGCTGGGAATGAGACTCCTCTTTCGTGCGTGAACACGTTATCCATATCTCCCTCTTGGACACTTCCGCAGCGAACCGAAGGCCCGCGTTCCTCGTGGGTAGTGAAGCAGCCAATATCCTGATCAGCCCAGTCGGATAAGATGGATCGCGCTGGAGGACTCAGATGACAGATGATGTTGATAGTTGGGAAAGGAAGGACGACCCCCCCCCCCTGTTACCACTGACCACTTTGAGTGGAAAATCTTCGATTTTTAGGTTCTGCACTGAACGATACAAGGCGAGAGCTTCGGTTCATCTGGAGATCGAACGACTTGTCGAGTCTGACAGAGAAGACACATAACATGAGAACTGAATATGAAGCGGGTTCTCCGATCGACTGCGGCTGTCCCACAGGTCAGGGAATCCCTGAACGAATCAGCCAGTGATGTGCAGACCTCAGGAGATAAACTTAAGTCACGTTTTAGTCATTCTCACCATTGAGCCGCTCGAGTCTCGCTACCTAATATTCGAAAAGGCTCCTAATGTGAGGAGATGTGGAGCGCCAGGTCCGAACGAAGGAACGTGTTGTCCTCCTCCACGTCAAGATGGAGCAGGTGTCAAATGGAGTGGTGTCCTGCGCCGCATCGAGGCGTGGTTCGAAGTTTTCGAGCATCAGGGTTCAAGACGTATGCTGTCAAACTGCAGAGGCTGCTGGACCGAAGTTGGGTTCCAACTCAGCGCTCAGCAGTGGGGGAACAGGGATTTTCCAAATAGAAGAAAGAACCGCATGTGTGCAAAAAAATCAGCTCTGAACTCAAGGGTGCCGTCGTGTACATCCCTACACACGCCCACCTTCGAAGCGGAGTGGTTGCGGTTTGCGACAAGCCTCTATTAATTTTTTTTTCAATCTCAACGCCAGTGGAGTCGAGATCGTGAAATTTAAGTTCACGTACTCTTCCCGAGCCCCAGTCAATGACATCCGAACGAATTAACTCATATGAACACTCACATTCCGAGCAGCAAGATCTTCCATTTGGGCATGTCCATGACTCTCCTATCGAGCTCAGCGGCGATTCTCTACGTGTTTGAGAGTCTTTGAACGATCAGCGACGGAAATTTTGTCCATTCTTCCGCTCCGTCTAGCGGCCGGGCTATCTTCATACTCGGTGTCGCTGCTTGTCGCTTCCTTGGAGAGAGACGGACGTTTCAGGATATTAGGGTTCCTGGGCTGACTCGATCGTCTATTCCAAACGACGCTCCCCATATTTGATATCAAAACGACTTGCGGCTCCCTCCAAATAGGTTTCCGATGCTCGCACAATATACTCGAGGATCGCTCAGTCCACCAATGAGAGTTTCGATCGAGTAATTGCATTCTTAGCAAGGGCGCCCTCCATTCATTCGCTCCTTCGTGTTGACATCTCGGGCTCCTCAAGATCGGAGCCTGAATTCAGCCAAGGTCTCGAACAATATGAAGGAGTCGGCGCAAAACGAGAATCGGTTTCCAACTTGGTGGACGATGCCCCACATTTCCTCTCGCGGCACTCATAATTCATCCACTCTTGTTGTTCCTCCTTCCGCCTGAGGAACTTCACATAGTTGTCCCAATCAAGCAAAGAACAGGAACAGCAGCGGACGGATTAAGGGAACGACCAACCGGAGCCGTCGTTCGTTTGCTCGCCTGCCAGACAGCCTGTCTTCTGCAAAACCAACACACTTCTCGAGCGACATTGTATGTTTAATTACACCGACGATATTTAATCCTCCTCTCTCGAGCGAAACACAGCGGTCGCAACAACAGCGGACCACAATCAATACTCTTGCAGCGGACCCGCGCCGCAGACCCAAATATTGTTGTCGTTGTCATTACCCTTAAAAGAGCCAAAGACGACTGATCGGCTCCGCTTGCTTTGTGTGCTCATTCGTATATTCATCTTGAGTTTCTTTTCGAGAACCGTGGTCGCCCACGTATTTTGGCAGGCCTCTGATGTATCCTCTGTTACGATGGCGGCTCAAAATAACGATGTTCCCGTTCAGAGTCTCTATCTTAATAGTTCCCCACGAAAAGTTGGTTCAATACGGATTTGGCAAAATTATAGAAAATGTCAAGAATTATTGGGGATGGACACCCATAAAATGTCAGAGGGGAGGCCGCTGGTGCTTGGAGCATGAGCACTGGTCTCACTTCTCTCAGGCAGGGACCTCGGTTTAGGATGTGTGGAACCTCCGCATTCCCTCACTTTATTTTGTTCCCGCTTTCCATCCTTTCCGGGGGCCCAGGATTCCCCTCGCAGATTGACGGCTGGTGGTCTGAGAGAATCGAGAGAGCCACTTTATCTGGAAAGTCATGGAGCGGAAGCCGGATGAACAAGAATATTAACTGGTCCCGTTTCTCCGCTTCCTTGGACCCATGGCTCCATCTCAGCCCATCCGAACTCTTCCAAGAACTCCGATGCGTTCACAGGAGGAGGACAGCGGAATTTCCCCCACCAGACGAGGAAGAGAAACATCCTGCTCCCATCCTCCTCGTTGCGAAGGGAGACCCGGCATCCTGAGATATCCGGCGAGTACCTGGATCCGCACGGGAGCATGGCAGCGAACTAACGTGAACGCAATTCGTGTCAGATAGGGGATTCCCCGAAACTATTCTCACTCTATGAGGAAAGTGACAAGCTTTTGCGAAGATGCCACGAATGCCGCTTCTCGACTCCTTATAGAACATTTTTGGTCTCAGCTGTTCCCAACAGTTTTTGAGAACGATTCCTAATTCCCCGATTCCCTATTTTCGCCGCCTCCGTACGGGCGGTGGGTCAGGATTATTCTTCTATTTCTGTGTGTGTGTGTGATCGGAACAGTGAGCTGCACTTGGCGCACTTCCTGATCCATGAGGACGAATTCCCCATCTCAGCGACGGACGAGAGCGGCTTAAGTCAAAAGTTTGATACCAGACCCCAATCAATGGAAATTTTCGTCCGCAAAGGCTCTGACATCTCGAACGAACCTTTCAGCGGGAAAACGCTGGAAGTTCACCGTTAACACTCTTGGACCTTATCCGATAATAACCGATCGCTCCGATCAGGACTGGTGGCACAGGAATGCGACAGACTCCTCCGTGCATGAAGAGTTCGGAGAGCTGGAAGCGCGTGGAGAAGAGTCAGGCCTATCCGGAGAGACGAATATGAGAAACCATAGGCTCAGCCGAACTGCCACCTTGTCCGGAACCGCGCACCGGTGGTGGAAAGGAACCGTATCCTGTGCTAAACCTTATGAGATATTCTGCAGTGGAAGACGGCCACAGGAGGGAGAAGGAGAAATCAAGCGGGATCGAAACGAGCTCCGCTTCTTGCACACTCTACAAGTTGCATCGAGAGGCGATTCCGCTGATTCGGCTCAATCAGCAGCCGATTTAACACAGGTCAAGTATGATTCGAGAGTTGTTCTCTTCGCCAGCCGAAGAAGCGAGGATGGTGAACCATCGAGCTCCTATATTCCAGTCTTCCATCGAATTACGTTCGATTTTTCGAACTAGGCTTTCCATCGAGCCGGAATGTAAACGCCTCCCGCTTCTTGGCACAGGACTGGGCTATTTCGCTCGATTCGAGAAACTGGTTCGGACCCCGGCTTCATCGAGGAGGAAACTCAACTCCGATTCCGCTCCTTGCATCGCGTTCACTGCTCGCTGTGCTTGTTTGACCCGCTGAATCCATGACTGCCCGAGAGCGCGGCTATGGTGCGCTGAATGATTTTTCGGCGCGGATCTCAACTCCGGGAAGAATGAGATCATCCGCAGCGTTCAGCAACTCTCTCATCGTTTCGATTTATTCCTCTGACGGCTTCCCGAACGAGCGCATGGGGAGGCAAGCGATGCGATACAAGCGGAGGCGGGTAAGACGTTGGTCGCGGAGCATCCGGCCCGGTCGAGGCTCCGAACGTTTCAGCTGACTGTTCTCCCGATGCAAATAGACTCCGTCACAGGACAACAAGCAACGGAAGCGAGGGAGAAATACTTCTCTGTCGTCGGTGTGGCAACAGCGATTCGGTCGTGTTCTCGTTTGCTGCTCCCCTCCCGGGTGGGAATGTCTCGTGCCCACCGCGGCTGCAGCTGAAAAATGGCTGTGGCCGTTCAGCGTTTCCTGGATTTTTAGTTTTCATCGACTTGTGCGTTGCTCGCACGCGAACGACCGAGAAGCCAGCTGAGGAGCACGACAGCCAGGCGGGGAGGAAGGCGAGCGGGCTGCACGCATATGCTAAGCCTGCGTGCATGTGCACGGCGCGACGAAGGAAACCGGCTCGGTGGATTCGTTGTCTGTGCTCTTCTGTTGCAACGTCGAAACGACAACGCGTTCACGGGACAGCTGCAATCAGATCTGAAGCAAACGTGACGTGAGCCACGTCGATTGGAGACACGTCTGATTGGCGATCGCGAAGATGTGACATTTCCTTAGCACTGTTACCCATATCGTCTGTTGCAGCCGTCCCTGCCGGTCGGAGTCTGCTGTCCATTCCGCTCCCGTGTCCGTTTTTGTCTCCTTCTGGCATTGTTCTATCCCTCCCAAGGTTACCATATGGTGTCCTGCCAGCTAGGTCACAAGCCCCTTCCGTTCTGCCTCGCGTAGCGAGGGACAAATCATTTCATTACCACGCGATAGAATGAGCACAAGAAACGCAACACTGGATGTGTGTCAAGTGTCACTTTGCCTCGCTCGGCATCGTTGCCTCCGTTCCCTTCGTTGCCACCGTCGGCATCACATCGTCACCGGAGTGCAAGGCAAGCAGCATTCCCGGCATTCCATGACGCCGAGACAAAGCAAACGGACGGCCTTTTTGAAATGCAACTTCTTGAAACGTGAGAAGGGGGCATAGCGCCAAGAACTCAGGGTTTTTATTTCCCCCCACCATCATGAGCTACGGGGAAAGGAGACAGCCCAGAGTCTGTGTCTCGGAGCCCGTGTTTTGGATTTTCCAGCAGCGGTGAACTGGAAACCGCCCGGATGAACTGATCACGTTGCGGTCAGACTGGATGCGGAGATCCTCCGGAGTTCCCGACAGATACTCCGTTCCACTGCGGTCCATACGACGCGGATCTCGGCTCGTGATGAACACATTATGGAATGAGAAGCGGGAACGCAGCTGAATCGAGGCTCTTTTGGCACGCTACCGGTGCGGTTCGACTGACTTCCAGACACGCTACCTGATGGCATGCGGTGTGGTTATCTCGTTTCTCGAGTGGAGGGGTTCGAAAATGAACGAGCGATTCAGATCATCGATGAGCTGGGACTACGATCCGGAAAGTCGCGATTCTCCTTTCAATCATTCGAGAACATCGCGTCCGAGCCCCAAATACTGTTGGATTAAAAATCTCACAGGAGTCTCGAAATCGAGAGAAAGGCCACGAGCGCGTTTCGGAACTGAGTCCTCCAAAGAAGCTCTCCTCTCTTCACTCAAAGTGAGCGGTTCTGTGATCGCAGATCTGAGAGCTGAGCAAGACGCTAGACGTAATAGACCGTGTTTCCTCATAGCGCGCTGCATCGGCAATCCCAGCAGCGGGTGTCTTGTAGTTTACCGATAGGGCCGTTTTTCCGGCTGGAATCCCGAATCGGTTTCCGGGAGAGTTTAGAGCTCGCGACTCGAGTCCTCTCAGTTCTCGATCTTGCGGGGTAGCGACCCTGCAACGCTCGCTCCCGATCGGAAGACAAATGCTGGGCGCACTGAATTACTGTCACCTCATTCCCGTCCGCTCACCCGCATACTCGGTCGGCTCGCAGTGCTCCCGCCAGAGGGAGGTCATCAGCTCCATTTCAACAAATCAACGTAGCTTCGCAGTCCCTCCGTCGACTGGTCCTGGCCGCTGAGCTTTTTTGTGGCTCTCAAGGGCTCTTTTTCGGTTCCCCTAGATATTCACGCTCGAGTGCAGGGATTCCGCCTGCCCTCTTCAGTCGTGTGAACTTGTTCTTCCCACTTGTTCTCAACACGGAGCGCGTGCACCGATCTTTCCAATCGAAGAGGCTTTTACCGATTCCTTCTGCGCAGTTGAAGCCTTCGCGTTCCTCCCTCTTCAACATCGACTCGAACGAGCTCTGAGTGGAGTGGCGGACGCATTCCGAAAGCTGATGATTGTGATTCGCGCGCGGAAAGCTACGTTAGCTCCAACAAGTCGTGGTCGGGGTTGCGACAGCAAACAGGACACGAGCCACTTTCTCAACGGTCGGTGATGCGGTCGCCGTGCTCATCGCGTCAGCCAACATGAAGGCTCACATGCGCGAGACGAATTGGAGATTTTTTGGGGCTCGCCTCCCCATGCTCCTTTTAGGGAGCGTTCCGCACATCATATCCGATGATCCTGGACCTCTCCGAAGCAGCCGGCGGTGGGAGAGGCGGCGGCGGCGCCGCCAAGAAGAGATCGGCGGTCTCATGGCGAGTTGTTGCTCTAATGTCACGGTTCTAGCTGCTTCACTCGACTCGCTGTGTCTTGACATGTATTGGATCCGTTGAACAACTGGAAGGCACTTCTGTTCGTGATGAGAGTTTTCCTCTGCCCCCCAAGCGGGGCTGGGCCGAGGCAGCGAGACACGTAGGAGTTGGAGCATCGGCGAAAACGGAAAGGAGAGGCTTCTTCTTCCTGCCAGGACCCGCCTAAGATCGCTCCCTCGCCCGGACTCAGATCATCCCGCCCTTTCCGCGCGATCCTCGTCACCGACTTGTTCTCGAACAGCGTCATGTCGTCGTCGTTGTTGATGTCGTCGTGTCGTCGTCACGACCGCCGCCAACGCTGTCGCCGGTGTCGTTGACGTCGACTCAACGGTAATTCAATAAGGCTTCAGGCTGTTTCTCCTTTGGTCCCGACTCACTGCTGGGCTTTCCAATCGACTGGCCGGTTGCTTGGCTTGCAGGTTAGCCGTTTCCGACTGACGGCGCTCCGAGCAAGCGTCAAACTCCGTCCGAAATCGTAAAAACCAATATCCTCTGGGTTGAGCACGGTCGTCATCAGCGCCCTTCCTGCTCTTCATAATCATCGATATCTGAGAAGAGCGTCGTTCTCTCACCGCCGATACACCTCGATAGTTCCTAGCGGAAACCGTGGTTTTCCTCGGGATTCCGCTCTTCGGTGTGCATGCAACCGATGTCCACAATATCAGTGCCACGAATGACTCGTCAAGGCTTGGCGACATCGGGAAACTGAGAACCTGGAGTCCCCATTACGTTCTCAAGAAAGAGGACAGTTCGCTGAGGGTGTTCGGCAAGGGATCCGATCGTTCTCAGGTTATCGCCTGATTCGATTCCCGTGCGGTCTCATCGCGGATTCGAGGGCACTCATTCTTGGACTCATAGCTCCAGGGGGTCCAGCGCCGGCTGAGGACGGAATTCATCAACGTGTGCCGCTTATGGTAATCTTGATCTTTTAACTTGATTTCCTGATGCCGAGTTGGGTCGAACGCTCAACCTGGAGCCGCCTTGAGAATGGCCAAACACCTGCGATCAACACAACCATGACTATCGGGAATATCCGAGTGGAATCTCAAGGAGGCCCACCACACCGGAAGGTTGAATTCGTTCGGTCGAACCACGGTCCTCAAGTCGCCTTCTAGCCAAGAAGGAGGGAGTTCACTATCGGCTGCAGCCGGTGGAATCATTTCCCTTGAGTCGACGTCCTCCACAACGGAATGGAAATAGGATTGAACAAATGAATAAATGAACGGATGGAGAAAGGTTAGAGCCCTGGGAATGTTGGCCATACCCGCCGCCGCAGCAGAGGACGACAAATTCTATCGTGTGCATTGATCAATGGCACGCGGATGATTGAGCTGTCAGTCGCAGATGTCCGGCGCTGAGAACGAGGGGCTCGAGTGAACGAAGCGTGTCAGCATCGATGGCAGCTGACCACCGTCACCACCTGCACTCGTTCGGCAGCGGGCTATAGTCTGGATGAAAGTTCTCTATTCAAACCGGATTCCAATGACGTGCTCCCGCTCAAGTTTTTCCTGCCTCAGCTTCCGAAATTCCCCAGGTCGCCCACTTCGCTCGTTTCCGCAGGCTGGCTCTCGCCTTCCATTGTGACCCTCTCCTACTGGATATTCGTCTTCTCCTTCGCACTTCCTCCAAGTGTCTGTCAGCCGTGTCGGCTCTTCAACGGCGGCGGCGGCGGCAATCGCCCGTCAGATAGATGGGGGTAATATTTTGGCTAAGCAATTTAGTCTCCAAGGAATGTACGTGGTCAACGTGGCCCGCGTGTGGACCGTTCCGCTCATCCGTCCGTCCGGGCGCGCGCCGCTCTTCCGTCCGAGATCCCCAGCAGGCCAAAAGAGCGGCCAGCTCGTATCGGCCGCCGCACCGCTTGCCTTAGTATGATGTTGGGTGCGGCACCTCGGGTCAATCGGCCACTCCAAGACGCTCGGATCTCTTGATCAGCTGATTCCACCATGCGCGTGTTCTTCCGCCAGGTTCAGGAGGATGGCTTAAGCAAACTCATACGTACGGTTCTTCAGTCACGTTCGGGACGAGAACACGGCGGAACCTGGGAAGCCCAAAAATTATAGTTGTCGCAAAGAGCCTGGCAAGCCGGCGGTCGCTTCCCTCCTTGCCTCACGATCTCAACTTCTCCATCGCCTGCTCTCTATCCCCTCCTCTGGATTTCTCTCCGTCTCTGTCTTTTTTCCAACAGCTCTCGAACCCCGCCATCCTCCGACGAATGAACTGTTATCCAACCAACGTGCCCAGCGGTTGATTAAGCGAAATACAGCACTTTCGCTCTCGGGCCGGGAAGAAACGTTCCAGGAAGGAAATAGCGCCTGGAATCTCACTCCTGCGAATGCACTCCTCTCCGATTTGAGGAGGGGACTACGATGCCTGCACTGCACAGTGTAGAGGGGGAACCACAGTGAGCAATCCAAAGGACGACATCGACGCCCCATGAGAAATTTTGGCTCAGATGAGTCCCGGACAGATGATGGCAAAGATCTCCGCTTCAAAATGCATTCGAATATTTTCATGCGGAGCTTGAATGCGACTTTGCCGCGTGGCATAGGCGGCAACACAGGGGTCCAGTTCCCTGCGACCTGCTAGGGAATACCACCGAAACCAGCCTCGGCTCAGCTTGAGACTAGCGCGAAGGGGACCCACTTCCACGAATGTTATTTTGGTTGTATATTTGAGTTATTATCACTCCTCACTTCCCGGATTCGAGGAGCAGCGACTCTGAACTCGAGTCTCCTGGCTAATGAAAATCTTGACCCCCGGAGATACAGCTGTAGGAGTTCCAAAACCAATGTTGCTCCGCGCGTCCAGCATCACGAATTCGGTCTCCATCCCACTCACCCGCAGCAGTCTGTCGGGTTGTAATCAATCAGAAGGATAACGAAGCAGAATGGGAATCTCGACGCGCTGATCAACTCCGATTAGCCGAGACCCACGGCTACTCCCCCGCTGTCTGGAACGCTGCCCGAGTTCTCTGTTTCCGTTGCGCATGAGCTCCGATCTGAATCTGCTCAACGACTGTTTACGGGCTGATCTTCGGGAGACATATGATAGGTATCAGTACAGCTCGCTTCTCGGGATCTGAGCCTGCACGGGCCTGGAGCTGTTCGTTCGGCGGCTCCCGATGTCTGGTGCATCGGATCGGTCCGGCTGGCTTCTGGGAGGCTGAAGCTCCGGCTGACGGAACTAGTGAGCGTCCAACCGGGCAAATCAGAGGACCAACTAGGCAAACGACCAAGCACCGAGTTAGGCGGCCCGATGAGGCCGGGGGCAGTCAACCTACAAACTGCAGCTAGGGAGAGTGGCAACATGCTCGTTCGTTCCTCGGCGTGAAGGTATTTTCGCTCGTCCGTCCGCTCGTTTCCTGTACACTCAGTGCAGGCCCGCTGAACGTGCCTTCCGTGCCTTAGAGCCCAGTGACCGTCTGCTGGTACGGAATTGAGTGGACGGGAGGAGCTCCCAAATAGCTAAGGCGTTTTGATTCACCGGCCTGCCGTTGAATCGGCGTCAAGACCTGCCCTGTCAACATGATCTTGCCAGCTCGCATGAAGCTTCGTCTTCCTCAAGTCCGGCTCATGTTTTCCAAAGTTCTCTCTGTCTATGGTGCGGCCACGATAGCGGATTCATTCCTTAATCAGCTCGAATTTGAAGAGCGATTGCTGATTCCTGCTGGTTGTTTCTACATTCAGGGTGACAGCCTGACAACTCGGGGCTTGAAGAGGCGGAACCAGATAGTTCAATGCGGTCGAGGTGGATCGCTCGGCTTGGACCTCCGACGTTTCCGGAAACGTGATGTGCAGGCCGAAAAGAATGGAGCGATCCGCAAACTTCCTTTGAGCTCGAGCCACTGAAGGAGTGAAACGTAGAACTATTTCATATTTCCATATCGGAATGCAAAATCGCGAGATCGGCGAACAACCTCAGCGACAGGCGGTCAATGAGTGTCCGAAATAACCCTTCAAAGAAGACGCTGTTTGCGCGCATCTTTAGATGACCACATATCTGTCTATTGACTGGACGGGATATTGTTGGAGTCGATTCGAGAAAGGACACAGATAGACCGAGGTTGTCGGAACACGCGTGTTTGCATGTATCGAGCCGGTCTAGACGGTTGGCGAATTCCTCCAAGAATTGTGTTCGATGTCTCCAGAGCTTGTTCTCCCAGTCCTGGAAGGATCACGAAGCGCCGTCGTGGGGTTCCAATCTAGAGCGACTCAATTAATTCTCAGGCGTTAAAATTTTCGTCGATCTTGGCTGACCTGACGCATCGTCGTAACCACTCCGGAAGCCGCGTTCCTTCACCACAGAAATATACGGTGTGATGGATATGCACACGAACTTCTTTCTAACAACCATTTCCATTTCATGCTTATTGGAATAAGTTCTGTTTGCGCGTATTCAGCTGTTAGGTTCTGGCTAACCAACGGTCTCCATGGATCTAATGATGTTGAAGTTAATTTGAATTCCCGAAGCGGGGGAAATCAAGAACATCATAAACTAGCGACACATCTGTATTCATCCCTGAACGGCGGGAGGTCGTGAGCGGCGCATCATTCGATCTGAATCGGGAGCGCACGGCTCCATGAAACAGGAGACCAGCAGCTGAACGAGGCAGGTAAGACGCCTGCGGTGTGGAGGAGGCAAGGGAACTCCGAAGAAGGAAAGAACAAATTTGCTGGAGAACTCCGAATATGATTTCCATACTTTTCCAACGCCCTCTGAACGGGAGTGAAAAGTCGTCGACATCGCTAAACTTGAACTAAGCTGGCGGTAACCCCTAACCGCGACGTATCCTGTTGACAAAACTTGCCGACGTTTACTCTGGGATCAGTGTTTTTCTGTCGCCTCTCCCGTGGTCTTTCTGTGAGCTCTTCCCACCGGCGGCGATTGACGAACCCAGCACTTTCTTCAACGCGGTTGTCGTTTACTCGAATCAATGACGTTCGTCGGCTGCACCAGCTGCTCAGTTCGGCTGCCTTAAAAGTTCGAGCGCCCGGAAGAGGAGAAAAAATGCCGAAACTTGTGGAGAAACAGCTTGCTCGCCGCTTCCCCGAGTTCTCAGTTGCTCGGAGTCCGAAATCAAAACTATGGCCGAACGTTTCTCACGCTTGAGTCAGGCGCCATATCTCCGGTCGCGAATCGTCCCAGCCTCCTCCACGGAATCCTCCACCAAATAGCCCAACATAGCATCACTCCATTCTTGAGATCATGAGAAATCAGCAGCTCGGTTCCAGCTCGGAGATATGGGAGAATAAGAATGAACTCGCAGCGCAGTGAGCTCATCCGAGAAGGCCGAACAATGTTCACTCCTATCGGCCGAATGGCAACTCATCCAGTTCTCCTGGAGCGGTGTACAGCCTCGGCCATTTCCATCCGGCTCGATTCGCCCATCAAGGGGGATAGAGGAAGAGCTTTGTCACCAATCTGTTATTCGTTGACGTTCTGACGGAAATCGGAGAAGATAGAGATAGTCGATTCGATTATCTGGATCGGCCCAGAGTTTTCAGGTTCCGCCGGAAACTCCCCGAGCCCCCCTGTGAGACCGCTGCTCCAGCTGAACCCCTCGACGTTTCTGGAGGGGACCGTTCGCGAGAACGTTCTGATTGCCGCACAGCGAGGCTCCCACAGTTTATGAAAACATCCGATAACGAATCTCCTTCGATCCATCGTTGGTGAGAACACCGGGGCTGCTCGAAATTGTCCTGATAAGGTCGAACGCGTCGCTCGGAACAAACGCTGGCTCGGTGGGAGCGTGAAGGACATTTTCCACACGCTTTTCTGAGTGAATTCTCCTCCTTGGGTGGTAATTTGATGGAAGTATTCTCGGTTCGCCACCCTCTTCACGAAGTCTTCCATGTCTTCGGAGCTGGTCGAGCTGAACTCATTAGGGAAACTTCATTGTTTCGATGAGCTCCTGCCGGTCGACGGAGAAAATTAGAAATCCAAAGAAGGGAGAACCGACGACGGTTTGGATGAATATATTTCTCACCAGCTTCACGTCGAAATTGCGTTTCTCCTATTGATGTCGAGGGTTCCATCAGGGCGAGAATTAAATTAACTGCCTGCGGGAGCTGCCATTGAGTGCTTCATCAGCATTTTCCCCTTTCCTTTTGTACTGCGTTGCGACATCTCGACAGCACTGACGCAATCGCTGTTTTCACCCTGGAAACGTCTCGGGTCCCCTTGTCCTGTAAACTTACATTTCCCCACGGAGTCGCGAAAGTCCTCCCGCGAAACTCTACGGCCCAGCTAACCCTGCGGCCCAGCCAGCCGGACAGATTCCGCGTGCCTGCGCCTCCCTTCCAAGGGAGCAGTGCATGTTCCGGAGCAGCCGCTGTTGCTTACCTGTTTTCGTTGTATCCATTCTTTCTGCCGCCGCAGCCTGCAGAGAGCAGCACCGCTTCAGACAAGAAATGGCGCCCGCTCCTGACAGCACAGACGCGAGTACGGGTATGTTCGAGCATGCTGCCTAAAAGCTGTCCGGAAGCGCTGTCCTCGTATAGTGCCGTGGTCGATGAAGAAACAGAGCTGAGAAAGAATATATTTCTGCCGCACCACGGAGGCCTCGCTGACTGGTTTGCTCATTCGCTCGCCCGTTCGGTCTGCTGGCTGGTTGCTTGCGGCGGTAGTTCGACAGAGGCTGCTGATATTAGCATGACTTTGGGGAATGATAGAAAACTTGTTTGAGACCCAGCGGATCGCCGGGTACTAATTTGATTTGCGCCACAGACTGAGGCCGGCTTTGTAGCAATGAAGTCTCATATAAAGCAGGCTCCGCACTCGAAGAACTTTTCAGGCTCCGGCATTTCGAGTCATCGTATGCTGGTCGACTGGACGCTCGTCCGGATCGATCTTTCCTTTAGTTTATCCGAGGATGGCTGACACGGCCTTTCGGAATGGCGACTAACGGCGCATTTCCCACCAAGCTTGCGAAATCGAGCCCCTCGTGAGTTCCCTGTGGGAGTCCACCGTTCCGCCCCGCGAAGGATATTCAATCCTTCGACTTTTTTTTTCAACGACTGACTTTTTCCGAACACATCCACATATATTCCCTTCCATTTCAGGGGTGAATTGTCTTGCGTTCACAGAACACAATGCATTGTTCTCCCTTTGGCTTGGGATCTCCTCCGTCCGTCACAGGTTGCATCAGGGCGGAGTTCTAGTCGGCACGGGAATTCCGTCTGGGGGTTCTCCACTCCCTCGCATTCCAGAATGACGTGTCGGTCGATTTCTGGGGCTCCACATCCTCCTCTGGCTAGCTCCAACAGACGGCTGCCTTGCGAGTTATCGTCAAGTTCCGTCTCAAGGTCTGTGGATTCTTTGAACTGTCGATAGACCGTCAATGTGTATCTGGACTCCATATTCCCTTTCCACAATAATCTTACTCGACCCGCACTTTCGTTTCGAGTTATTTCTGGACTATACTCACATTGATGCGCTTGATGTATCTCTGGTCCCTCTAAGATCTTCAAGGTCAGATTGGATCCTCAAGTTTTCGAGTCTCTCCGTTGCCTTCACTTTCGTGTTCATTATCTTAGTGGCCTCGATTATAATTCTGGGTCATTTGGTTGGATCCATCTGTCTCACGCTCTCGAAATACATGATTCTGCTGGGAGTCTCAATGGCACCGAAGAAGCTCCAACCTCGTTCTCCCTCAACTAACTATTCCGATACGGTGGAGTGTGATGTGCCCGTGGCACACTTCCCCGTCTCCCTTTGCTTAACTTCGACGAGGTTTCTCAGTCTTCTAGCCATGTTATTACTCGATTGCAAACAGTCAGTTGTAGTCGTTTCTGACCGATACTTCGATCCCCGAGTACTGGTAGGATTCAACCGTTGGTATTGGCTCCCCTTTCATCTGCGGGTCTCGATCTGGATCATGATCCGGGAAGGGTTGAGAGAACACCATTCCTTCACTCTCCAGAGGGTTTATTCTGATGGACTCCTCCTTCCTAAACCTGGCCGTTACCTCAAGCGGAGTTTTCATTTCCGTGATGTTATCTCCGAAAATGGGAGCTGCGGCAGACTCACCGCAATGTTGACTCATTCATATCTGGGAGCTACGAGCTCGTCGGTAATCAGCGCTTGCTCATCCGCGAGGGTTTCCAAGGAGCCACGGTCAGGAATAACGGATCTCGGAGGATAGATCTGAGGACCCAGGAGGCAAATGATATGTTTCGGCAACCTCCGGGTGGAGCGTTCACGTCAAAGAGAACAGCTTTAACGATTCCGACAAGACCTGTGAGACTCCCCGGTGGCTGAATGGCCGAGGACTTGCTCGCTAGTTTGTAGGCTGGCGGTACACCGTGCGGGACGATAGTGAACGGTGGCTGTTGTACATCATTTCATGGGCCAGTGGACTTCGATCCTAGACGCTTAGTGGCCGCTGGCTTGATCCCTCTCCAAGGATCTCTCGAGGTGCGGTTCGCTTGCTCGTCCAGTCGTCCGACGGTCTGGGTCCACTGTCGTCCGCTGACTGCCACTACCGACCGGTGCTTCTACCGTCCCAACTGCAGTGCTTGAGCCAATTCCGTGTGCCGTTCGTCTCCTGTAGTAGTGGCCAGGGATTCGGACGCTATTTATTGCACTACAACTAACACTCTCTTCTGCCAACTCGATCAGGAGTCGATAGAGCAACATCACGAGGTTACCTCGCTAGAACCAGCTAAGGCCAGAGGCTTCGAATACTCTCCATGGGAAAAGGCCAAGCGGGAGGAATGTGGACGAGAAGTGAATCCCACTGTGAAAATCGCATTTTAGTTTCTCCCAATCGGGTTTCAGCTGTATGAGGCAGGAACTTTAAAGGAGTACTCACATTCATACAAGCTCAGAGGGATAGTTTTGGGAGAGACTTTAGAAAAAAGGTCAAAAGTAACTGAATTCGAGCATTTGCCGTCCTATCCGACATTGAGTTCTCTAGGAGGACGAACATAGGTATGCATGTCCCATCAAACTCAGGTCTGAAAGTCCGGAATGGGAGGAGCTTTCGACGGAACCAGAGAATTTCGGGCTGCCACGCAGGTTCGATTGGATGATGCGCAGTCGCAGGAAACAAAAACTCGGTATCGGGATTATGAAGCGGCATCGCTGCCAGAGTCATGGTTTCCTCGTGTCTGGCAGTAAATTCAGTCTCCTGGTCAGAATCAGCCAAGACTCCCTCATCTCACTCCCCCGACTCTAGCTAATTATCAAGAACTTGACAAAAGAACGAAAACACGTCCTCCCATGCTCCAATATCTATGAAGATAAGGAACCACTTTTGTTTGGGTGAGATTATGTTCTTCTTTTATTATCATCTTTCTCTTGCCGCTTTGCAATGGTCTACCGAAGAAAATCTTCTCGACCGTAGTCCAACGCATAGCTAATCACCAGTGGTTTTCTCGACAGCCCCGTTCCCTCTCCTCTCTCGTCGATAATTACAACACTTTTTCGTCAAAATATTTCGAATTCGAACGAACGGACTTTTACGGCGGGGGTCGGTTTTGTTTCGTGAACCGCCGTTTTCATCCTTTCATTCAATCTAGCTGCACCGCAAAATCTCTGTTACTCATAGTTTTTTCACGCGGGAAGGACTCAAAGCCCGGAAGGAGAACTCCGTTGTTCCCGGATTTCGAAAAATTCCGTTAGTCCGATTCCGTTAGCCCACGAAGTAAACACACACTGTGCTTCGAAACAATCTCTCCCACACCTCCGGTGAAGTTTTAGAATGGCGTCGCTCGTCTCATGTTCTTCCAATTTGAGTGGCTGCTTCCGCTTGAAATTATAAAAAAAAAACTAGGATCGCTCAAGGGATGAAGGAAGAGTGTGTCCTCGTGGTCTCTCTTCCTTCTGTCCAGCCCTCCTCAGTGTGTTTCCGGAGGATTATTGGCAGATGGTTGCTGTGTTTATCCTGGAAAATCTCATCAACCATCCTCCCGACATGACTTCTGTCATCTCTATCTTTATCATCTTCAGGAAAGAGCCATAAATTGTACAACAACGCCGCCACGCCTGAATGTGAGCACTGCTCTCCACAATTGATCGGTCAACATTTCCAGTAATCGGTGTCCCTGCTGGTGGGGATTTTGGATCATGGCCAGGATTTGTGGGGTCCGTTTCGTTGTCTCCGTCGAGTGCTTTCGGCGGGGCTCCGAGTTCCCGTATCGTGGCATCAGACGGAGCGGCGTTCGCTAAGGATGTCTTTGGATATACATACAGTAGTACAGAGAGCGGCGTCCGATGGCTCGCTCGTAGTCGATGGACTCTGGGGAGCCCGAGAAGTCAATCGATCAACGTAGATTCATCGCCGTCATCACGATAGTTAACGTCACTAGAAGGTATGGGGGAAACTGGGTTTGTCTTCGAAGCGACAGCGGCGACGACGATGTGTACATCTGTTGCTCCGATGTTTCGCGCGTCTCGGCTTCGATAAAGCGCGACGGGACGGCTGCTCCCCTTTTGAATTCGCTCGACAACGCACCTGGAAAATAATTTCTTGCCTGAGATCGTCTGTTCGATGCAACTGGTTCAGAGTTCCGTGAAACCGATTCCACGACATCCGTTCCTCCATTTCAAGGGTCGGGAGCTGCACCCCACCGAGCCCTGGACGCAGCAGCGGGCCGCGACTACTTTCTTCTTCTCGACTTCAGGTACATACGAATCGTTGGAGTCGAACATAAGGGTCCTGGATTTCGAGGTTTACTTTAGTGTAGAACCATCAGTGTTGCGGCCAGCAGCCGTGAGGGGAATTTATGATGAACCGTTCCGAGAAACTGAAGCAACCACCACACCGCAGAGCGACGTTGTGAGGCACAACTAAAAATGGAAAATTTGCACCCGCGCGGCTCCATTCTCTTCCTGAAGCGCCAGCTTTGCTCAACTCGAGAACGATGAAGGTCTCCGTACGTCTGACGGCGAGGGATATTCGACCGAGTCCAGCGGCAAACATCCGGAGAGTGGCGTCCTATTGATGCGATTTTCGACCTTCGAGCTGCGGAACGGACGTCCGAGCGGAAACTCTCAAATCGTGGACAATCTTTGGATTCGCGGGATCGGGTTCGAACATTGGAGTCGCTCGAACCCGTTCCGTCACTATCCGATCCACCAGTGAAGCTGGAACTTATTCCGGTACAAACCTTTTTTGAGTTTGAAAAAGTCGTCGTCGAAGCGGACTTTCAGCATCGCCGAAAGCTCTACACTGTACAGCGCGTTCGGATCCTTCGGAAGAGCCGCTGGGATTTCCCGCTTGCGACGGCCGAATCCCAACTGTCCATTCCCACACGGGATCTGGAAAGAGTTAATTTGGTTTGAGCACCTGACATTTCTTCGTGGAATGAGGGCTCTCGGCGGGCGGGGGCGAAGGACGCGAGCAGGGGATGTGAGAACCATCCGAACGGATAAAGATTAATACGGATCGCGCGGCTCCAGTCGCCGGAATCCGCCTTAGAGACCCGATCGTCTTTTGTGCCACCACAACGAATCGTTCGAGGGAAACTTGAAATCCGTGTACTCTCCGCTTCCTCGAAATTCCCGAGCGCCATCTTAGTCGCCGTTATGCAAACCATTATTACCGCGGGTGCTGGCCTCACTGAGGATCCATTTGTCAGCGTTAGTCACACCGATTCGTGTTCAAAATATTACCCAATGTTCAGATTCCATCTCGGTGATCATATTTGCGTTTAGGCGCTACGCTCATATTCCCTCGAGCTATTACGAGTGCATTAGAGCCCACTGATGTCACAGCAGCAGCAGCGAGGTAAAAACCATTAGAGCTGTCGATGGTTCACGCATGTAGATCATTGTCGGCGCACGAGCGAGCGTTCAGGAACCTAATGCACGCGCCGAATGAGACTATGAACAATAATCATGGAGCGAACAGCTGGTTCGTCTTGAGTCAAACATAGCTGGCTGAAGTAGGGGGATCGGTGACCGGATAGGAACATCACCGAACATGATGAGCGCAAATGCACGATCCGACGAGCTGCTCCTTGGAAATAGCCTCTGACAAACATCACACGCTGAATGGCAGAGAGACGACTGAGCCAGTCGAAGAGAAGCCCCCGAGTATAACTTGGAGGCAGTGGGATTTTTATGGGGAGGAACTATCATTCGCCACCCCGGAATAAGGTCAGACGTTGGAGATGCCCTAAAAATAGCCTCGTCCTTAATGGATACTCTTGTAAAAGGTAGACACAATCTCACGGGCCGAGCCCTGCTCATCCTGTGTGCTATAGACCCTCGGTCACTGCCGCTGACCGTCAGGTCTAATCCTGGAGCTGAACTGAGACGTGGCTCGCACAACCGATTCCTTATGCACAAACCCAGAGTATTAAGCGCCCAAACGCAATAAGGTTGCCTCCGAGCCCAATAACCGACTATCTGAACGAGTACAAGAGCTGGAAGGACTTACCCCTTTACATTTGTTTATACATATCGACACTGTTCCCGAGAACATGACATAATTTGACTCGGGGAACTTGAACGCCTTAAACGTTGCACTGAGGGTGTCGCCCCCGTCGGGCGTTATGAAATTCGAGAAGATGTAGGGGTCGATCGAACAGCTGTAAGGAGAGGAACAAGTTAGATTACTGCTGCAGCGTTTTCCCAGTCTGTTTCGAATCCAAGAACGTCCTGACCCTCATCTTATCCCTATCGTCAGCGAGCGCGTTATTGTAGCGTCCAAACCAACGGCCTGGAATCACTGGAGCGATGGCCTCAGAAGGAGCTGCCTCCTCCCAATCAGCACTAACATGATTCTGATCGACATCGAAGCTCTTCTAGAAACCTCACAAGCAAAATAGTGAGCTCTGTCATGCTCCGCAGGAAGCCCGATCTCTTCCGATGGACAGCGGCTGCAGCAAGAAGATTGCAGAGATTCGCGATATTTTCACTTCCAGTTGAAGAAAGCTCACGAGGAATGTTGATCACACTTCCGCTCATGCTGCAGACCACTATCCATTCTTTTTGATGAAATTATTCGATACGCTGCGACAGGATATTGCCACGGACGCGGCTTCGGCTCAGCTTTCAGAACTCGACGGCCGCAGAGGACTCAACTCACCCATTCATTATGATGACTTCTTCTTGTTTGCCCGCGCTGTCCGACACCTTCAGGAAGGTGTTCAAGATTCCGTAAGTCGCTGAAATGTCAAAATGTTTTCTCTTTCAGCAATCGTCTGACCAGCTCGCTGGATGAAAAGCCGCATGTCTGACGAAGATTCCGATACAATATACTGAACATGAATGATGACGGCTCAGTTATACTAGTCAGTGCTTCATCTGTGAAGCAGGACGTGTCAACCATCAACCGATCAATCAACCAGAGAATGACGAAAATCGGCCAGAAAGTCGAACTCACATTTGCTTTTCTGATCAAGGTATATGACCATTTCGAGTGGCGTGCCCGGCTGAACGTTGTACGTCGTGTCCAGAAGGCGACCGTTTTGTCGAATCCCGATGTCTAAATAAGGGACAGGCGCGTGCGCCTCAATGTACTCGGTGATGTTCAAATGGCTGCAAGGAACAGAAGAGGGGAATCAGTTTCTCCATCACTTGGCCGAGGAACATAGTTTAAACTGTGACTTCGAGAACCGAATATAGCGGATGAGCATCAGGTAGCATCTGCTCCACTTGTGAGCAGATATCCTTTGCATATTTACGAGATGAATTAGTAAGTTGTGATGGAGTGCTGTTGCGAGCCCTCATGTGGCGCAAACATACGGAAGTAAGTTGGGCCTTCTCTGTCTCGAAAATAGGAGACCATGGAGATTTGAGCTTGTGCAGACCTCACTGCAAAGAAGAAAGCTGCGCCAAGCACAGACCCCGGGGGGAAGAGGGGGAGGGTCAACGAGAACGCGAGGGGGCGCTCGATTTGCACAGCTCATTAGCCGCAGACGATCATAGCGAAAGGCGCGTAGTTTTTTACAACTTCGTGTCGTCTTTCTCGACGTCACGGATGTCCTTGCGGGCGATAACGAGAAACAGACCAAGGAAACACTAAGCAGACGCCATCGGAATTCCGACGATTGGACGAGCAGACACAGACCACCACTGGGACCGACGAACAACAACGGAAGCTGAGAGAACAAAGGAAACTGAGGAAACCTCCATCGCTTATTGTTGCGAGCGTTTCTATCGAAATGCGAGCCACGAACAGACATCCCTGGCAACAACAACAACAACAACGAAAACAGCGACGACAAGAGCGTTGACGACAGCTGCAATCTCCGCATTCACTTGTTCGGGGAGCTGGAGTTAATCATGGATGTTCAAGGGGCCAAGACATGGGGATCATGCCCAGTCTGATGGACTCCCCACTTTGGGAGCACTCCGAAACTGTCTCGACTGGTTCCCAGGGCCGCGTGAAAATCCACCTGATTCACTCCTCTCGAAATGTCCAACCGGACGTCCGAGTGTTACCGAGCGAAGAGTTACAATGGCTTCTTGGCATGATTGCCGGCGGCAAACTGTGCTCCGAAATAATACTCCTGAGAGCACAAGACAGTTGTCTTCGAATCTCCGGGGAGGATGACGATATCAGAGCTAAAAACGCTCCGAGTGCCTTCGGTGATCAGTGAGCAAAAATCGTAGGACCGCAGTGTCATTACGATAATCCATCTATTGAAGTCAATCAGGAGAGAAGGGAGAGAGAATACGGACAACGGGGGGGGGGGAGAGCAAAAGTAAGCAGTCTCCAGTCGAGGGAGCCACGTGATCAGCGTTGTGTCCCCCTACCCGTGTCCCCGGGACGACAACGACTGCTCAGAACGACCCTGGACGCACGGCCCATGACGACGAAGACAACGGGGAGTCGAACAAGACGATCCCAGGATGATGACAGCGGCCAGAGCAGGACAGGACGAGCCGATCAGTGCAGCAACATCTAACCGTCCGAACGACCTTCCTCTCTCCCGCATACAGGACAATGAGGGTGACGCTTCAGTGGACTTTGACGGACGCGCATCGTTTTGTGGTATGAAAGCTCGACCCAGCCCCTTTACGACCACGATCCACAGAATCCCAAGCTTTTTGTTCGTGCAGTCAGAACTCAAACCAGGTACGAGCAGCGTAGGAAAGAAATGAGCAGCAGCTCTTGATTTTTGTCCGAGCAACAATGATGCGGCAATTTGATAAAAGCTCTTGGGATCCTCATGTTCCAGGCTGAGCACTCTCAATTTTTTGCCTCTCGCGAGCCTCTTTCATTGTAGGAATTCGAGTGCGGCGCGCGGCGGCACGGCTGACACGCGGCGCAGTCGTAGACATTCCGTGCCAGCGAGCGTTCTCGCGCTCTGGGCGCATGACGAAAAAGAAAGGAGTCGTCAGCGTAGATTGCAAGAAACTCTGAAATGCAGACGGAGTCGGTCGCCTACAAACACGACTGCTGTGATTGGTGTCTTGCTTCCTCTCGACTCCCTGCTTGCTCGCTCGGATACGCGGCTGGAAGATTCGGTTCTATCAGGGAGTATTTTTTCGTCTGGAAAAAGGAGCTCTCCGCGTTTTTGCTTTTACTCACTCGGGCTCCACAAGCTCAAAGGGGAACGAATTGGCCCTTTTGGTCCTGTTGAGCAGAAGGCGCCTGCGGTCCGCTAACTGGCACTTGAAGAAGATCGTCTTCCTCGGCTTCAGCAAGGTTACGAGGCCCGGGGCGTCGTTTCGGGACTCGTCCTCAAGTACGACGCGATGGAAGTAGGTCTTCAAGCCCTGAAAAGAGAGGAAATTATTGTGTTATGAACGTAGAGTTCCGAGCGCGGTCGCTTCCCCAGTGATCGCGATTCCGGGCGGACATCCAGAGTTCGGGAAAAACGGTGTACCCGCAAACTACGAGCAATCGATTCCCAGGGCGGAGGCAATTCCAAAAGCCATGCTGAATTTGTCTCGTTGAGTCTAGTGGCGGAGCAAAAAGCATTGGAAATATTGATTATCGGTAATGTCATGCCCGACCCGGCCGCCCGCTCGCCCGCGTGGTCGCGTAGCGAACTGGCAACTATAACACCACGCTTCGCTCTTCGACGTCGTTCGTGGCGTTGTGTATGCTCAGGCAAGAGGAAGTCTAGGCGGCCCTCGACACCCGAAAGAAAGAATGCGCTTTGACAGGGTGTGACGCCCCCGATTCCATTCAACAAACTATCTAGAACCGTCGTCTTGGATCGCGAAATCCGCTGATTGCGAGGCATGCCGAGCTTCGCCTTTCGCTGCCAATAATGTAAGAAGGAAGAGATTCGCTGTCATCGGCGCCCAAGCCAAGCCGCGCGGATCAGGCTCGGCGTGGCTTTCGCGGATTCTCCGATGATGGAAAAGCACATCGATTCCTTGATTGAACTCCGTCAAGAATCACTCGTCCCGACAGGTCCAGGTTTGTAACCAGAATAGACTGGCTTCCTCCGGCTTTTATACGTATTTACATCGGCAACATTCTGGGAGCCGGGGTTTATTGAGATGGCATAGAGATCTCTGCGAATGTCCTAAACATGCTGAGGTTCCTTTCGAGCTCCTTCGCGGACCTCGAATTGGACACGAATAGAGAGATATGCGTCGCTGCAAACGAATGAACGGTTTCTTCCGGACTGCGGTGCCCATGAAAACGACCTTGGGAGGAGTAGAGGTCAAGAGGGAGAGGACTCTAGCTTGCGGGGGATGAACGTTGCAAAGAAACGTCTCATGGAGCTTCAGAAGACGAATACGCACGCCTTCCTCCAAACGAAAGGCAGCGTCATCCAGCTCGGCAACCCCCAACTAGGTCGCTTAACAGCTTCTGAGGGCAAGCTTCTGCTGTTGTTCGAGCAACTTCTTTCCCTGTCAAAATAGAGTCTTCCCTGCTGAGACTTCCGGCCCAAGCGAGTGCTCTTCTCAAAACAGCTCCCGCCCGGCCACTGCGAATCTGCACTCTCCGAATACTTTCGCAACGAGCTGTTTTTGATTCGTAAGAGCATTCAGGCCACTCTCCTGGGCTGTTTTCGGCCACATCGCGGCAGCTCTCCGTCGGGTTCGTGCTCTATGAATGTACGGGCGGATGCGAAGTACATATCCGTGTCGCCAGGTACTCTTTTGAGGTTGCCTGCTTTCATAAGCACTTTAAATAATCGCGTATTCGATCGTTCATCGCCGACGTAGCCGCGCAGCGTGGTCGCTATCCAAACATTGTCGAAATCGGAGAAGCGCAACAAAACGGGGAATTCAGGAAATTCCCCGCCTCCCAACGCAGTCCTGGCCGTGGAAACGAAGCACAACATCAAGCGTCAATGCAAATAAGCCGCTGAATGACGCAAAACCGGCAAATGTTGAAGAGTCGCGGACATTCGCGACCAGGCGCACCAAGGCGAGCCGCGAAAGTTGGAAGAGTCGTTTGAATTGCAAGTGTTCTTCCTTCCTCTGTGCAGATGTTGTTGGAACCGTGCTAGCGCCAGTCGGATTCAACCGAGGCCAACCAATCGGACTTGATTCGAATGTAATACACCGGAAGCATCACGGACGTTCATTCTTCTCTGTGGCCAGGTTTGGACAGACGGCTGGGTATACACTGAAGGGAGAAAAATTACGCAGAAGAGGGGCGACGCAACCATATGTTGGGGTTCAACATTCGCGTTTGAGCTCGTTATGGTGAATGAATTGCTAAACGGGGGTTGCTTGCGCTGTTGGTTAAGCTCAAGCATCGTGAAAAGTCTTACCGTCATCTTGTTCGTCATCTTCCCGATGCCGCACCGGAAGTCATCTCGGATCGGAATTTCGAAAATGGCCGCCGTCCGTCCTTCTGTGAAGTTTGGGGCACAACCTGAAATTCCAGAGCGGCGTTGTGTTAGTGAACCGATCTGTGTTCGAAGTTGCCACTCGTCGAAGGAGCATTTTCGATGTTGAAGCCTGTTTATTCTTTCGTTCGCTTCGAGACGCATCCCGCGAGGGGCATCGAAAAGGATGCGAGCTGTATGCAGAACACACGAGCGAAGTCACGAATGATGGAACAAGTCTAGTCCCTGGCTACAAATGGGCCCATCGACGATAAAATAAGTTCACATCAGAAGGAAAAAGCTCTCGGCCTGTTCGAGGTCGTACTCGCGAGTGTGTGTTCATGGATAGAGCGGGTCAGCCGGGAACAATGACGCAGCGAAGGATGAACGGTGGCGGCAGGAGCAACGACGACGAAGCGTGTAGTAGAGGAGAGGAGGTAGGATGGCCGAGCGAACAGGTCATACATTATTAGCTCATCTTCCAGCCGCCAGCCTAGACTGACAGTTCAATCTAGCTAAAGCGGAAAAACGAGCTTCTAGGGAACACCGTGGGTACGAGTGAAGGCTCAGAGAAACCCAGGAAACGGAAAGAGAGAACAAGCTCCGAGGGGAACCTGAGCAACCTGCACCGGCCGTTCGCTCACTCGGTCCAACGGCGGTGTGGTCAGATAACTCGGTCTTATCAACAGAGGAGCAATCTCCGCCCGCAAATGGTGACCAGCGGTTCTTTTGAATGCGGTCATCCGAGCGAGAATATCGATTCGAATGTTGCCGCTGGCTCGACATCGGATACTTACTGGATTTCTTTCTACTTGCGCCCGTCCTTCAGGACTTCTTCTGGACGCGAACGAACCGCTCTCCATGGCGATGGCCACTCTCAAAATAGTCTTTGCAGTTCATGATCCGCACCAGATGAAGGATTCCCTTTCCGTGGCTCCCAACTCATCTCGAAAGACCGGGGCTCGGCCCATTGAAAATAGAAGAAATGCGACCACGCAGGGAACCAGCGGGTTGAAGGACGGAAACGCTGAGTTAATCTTCGACAGGAAAATGCGGAAACGAGGCAGAAGCGCACCTGCGAACCGCCTGATTCTCCGAAATCCAACGCACGCTGATCCGGCGGGTTTCCTCACGCTTCCGTCGAAAGCCGAACCGGATTCGTGCTTGGATTGGCGTTACTAAAGGGACAGCTCGGACGTTGGCCGGCCTAGCCGAAGCGATCGATGGAATTCGAGTTCCATGTCCCGGTAGGATGCGTCCCCAGCCGCGAAATCATTTTTTCGCGAAATGTATCTAATGTCGGGTGGTTTGAGTTTTAAGTCAAGTTCACTTGCCTGGATAGCCCTTGAGATTTTCGAGGTATACATTGGTGAAGTTATGTCCTCCTAAATTCACTCGTATCCGAATTTGTTGCTCACTGCAGTCCACCTTGTAGTCCACTGTGGAAGAAAAGCCATCATCTTAGTGTCGAACAGTCTTCGGTCGATTCGCAGCAGCGAGTAGCGGGTCGTGTTAAATTCTCCATGTTTGTCTCTTGTTCTTCCTGCAGACTGGTAATAACATTTCATCACCGGTTGTCGCCGTGCGAACCCAAGCGGGCTGTTCCCCATCGTTTCCGGTCATTCTGCTGTTTCAAACCATTGACTCACAGATTAACTAGGTACCCGAGCTCCATATGGCGATGATTGAGGCAAGGCGGCAAAGCGAGGAATTCTCTAAAGTCCTCATTCGGCTCTAACCTCGTTGGCAGGTGCCACGGATAACGTTGGTCCGACTGACCTTCAAGTGGGCACACTCTGCAAAATGCTAACGAACTCCAGAAGGGCTGGTTCCGAAATTGTCGTCACGACGTTTGTTCCTCGTTGCCGGGAATGTCGTGATCCTCACTCCTGAAGGAGTTCGCAGGATATGTCGCGGGACAGGTTATGTTTATGGCACCGATCCCGTCCCAGGGAAGTGCCATCGGGTCATGGTTTGCACGATGTCCCTCGAGCAGGCTGAGGCCTGGTCGGGGTTCGTCAGAGAGTTTCAGGAGGGCTCGCCGCTGAGTGACTCGCTCGCTATCTTCGCCGAGCATACGTCCGAAGTCAAACTGAGCGAGCGGCTTGAACGTTTCTCCCGGACCCATGAGAACGTCTGCTGTCAGCTCGGGGTGTGTGAGGGTGAGCGCCCGAGAGAATTTATGGCAGCACTTTTTCTTCCTTGAGATGTTTTATTGTTACCACTGGTCTTGGCCTTTTCGAACGCCGATGGAGTTGCTCGTTCGCTCAGTGCTTCGCATGCTCTCCACCCGCCTGCCTGCCGGCCGGCCCGGCCCGGCTGTCTGACTGCCTTTCCGCCACCTCGATACTCAAAAGCATCGATGGAAATCGCTACAAGCAATGATTTCGGACTTTTTTTCAGCAGTGGGAGAGGCGGCGGCGGCAGGCTACCACACAAGGGTCCCATATTTCTCGGCGCACGTCGACCGACGGAACACATTTCTCGACTCCGACCCGAACGAGTTCCTCAAGAGGAACAAGAATTGCAGCCGTTACTTGGCTCGCTCGCTCGGCCTTCGGTCGCTCGGTCGTTTGCTGCGCCGTTGCCAAGCGCTGGACCGAAGCAATCCGTACGCGGATTTGTAGTGGAGTTGACACGGATGGCCCGGGTCAACATAAAACGAGCATTGCATGAATGGAACAGCTTGCCTCCGTCCAGTGGTTTCCCGAAAAGTATCCTCTGCTTGAAGAAGGTTCTCGGTTGAGCGGCTGCTCCGTTCGGGAGACGTCGATGATGTCACATTCGTAATCTGTTATCAAGCTCTCCGCGCTCGAATGGTGAATTCTCCGTTTCGTCTCCGTTTGGCACGCATGGAGCTTTCCCTTGGAGCGCAAGCAAGCTCCGAGACGGATCGGTCGCAGCCGCGAGGAAAGTCTCCCATCGAACCCTACTCGAGTAAATCGATGCGCATATGCTCGTCGGTACACATCGCTCACGCGTCCCCCTTCCGAGTTGGACCAGATTGCCTTGGTCGGTCAACTAGAACCTGGTTACCTTTGAGCCTGCAGCCTATGTCATCGGTGCTTAGGAGGCATCGGATCGTCGGGACAATGAGTTTCCAGGATGCTTTCATTCGCGCATCCCCGAAACTCAGCCAACACCGCGGATCGAAGCCGAGTCGATATTCACATTCTATAGACAGAGCTTCCTGAATATGGGTTCCTTCTCAATCTGCATGCATCAGATTGTCTTCAAAAACGTTCAGCCGGGGATCCCGCCAAGGTAGAGGGAGAGGGTCGAGGAAGCGTGCTCCGTTGATGCGGGGACTTGTCCCCTCAATCCTCTCATCGAGTGAATCATCGGAACATTGACGGGCTGCCGTCCTGCTGCTACGACTGCATCCCCAAATAGAACTAGCTCAACGTCGACCTTGACCCAGAGGATGCTGAGGAGAAAGGAGGAAACCGTTGCAATCATTGCTGCTTCCTTTCTCAGCTGCGCAAACGTCTTCAGTCAGAAGTGGGCTTTGGCGCGACGGGCTTGCTTGTTGTCGGCTAGTTCAACTGGCAAGACAACGCTGGCCGATAGCCGGCAGACGAACGATGCGGATAGACAACCGTTCATTACGTCGCAGGCTTCCTTGATAACAGCCATTCGACACAATTTGTCAACGACTACCTCTACAGACCAGACCCTTGCAACCTCGGTGTACCGAAGGAGCCGCTGAGTTAGTTCGTCAGCGAGGCTGTCAGTCGGACTGTCAGAGAGCATGAGAGGGTTCTTCGAGCCGGCGACACTCCAATCAAACGCAGCTGACAAAACTTTTGAATACGATTCCAGAACTAATCGTATTTTCTGCGGCCAGCTTCTCACTCGTGCGAATACGCCACCAACGGCTCGCCTGCTGCGTCGCTCGACGACCGATATCTGTTGCTCGCCACTCCGCCTCCGACTAATTTCATTGGAGCCCATGCCTCGGAACAGAATGACGCTGTTGTTCACAGAAAGTTGCGACAACCTACATCAACAGTTGTAGGCGTAGCAATCATCCCGAAAACAGGACGAACGAGTAATCTTGGTCGGCCCTTCAAAAGGTCGTTTCGCCGTCTCGTACAGATGGTAGGTCGACCAACCTCAGCACTGTTATTTCCCGGAAGGAGTCAGAGTTGTGATCTGCCCAGCGACCCCTTGCTCGGAAATGGTCGGGGCTTGTTCTTGTTTGTATCCACAAAGGGACATGCGACACATCCTGGAACCGTAAGCAGATCAGGATGATCATCTGAGTCTTGAGATCCTTTTCTCTTAATTTAGCTACGGATTTAACAATGTTGATTTCAATTAGAAATGGAGAAGCATAACTCCCAGCCTGGGAAACGTCCATTCGGAGAAAATCCCCCGCGCGCAGAAGCATTGTTTCCATCTTTTTGACGCTTCAGAGGAGTTCACAATTCGTTGGTTGCCGGCCGAGGCAATTTTCTAGAGTGTTCTGGGTGCTTGAAGCGATTCTAAATTCGGATGAGCGGAATCACGTCAAATGTTGACGAATTATCTTAACGGAGGGCCCGACGAGTGGCGTGAAATCGGTGAACTGGAAACTGCGAAGACGGTTTCAAGAAAAGGCCCCGAATCAGGTGTTGACCTCTGAAGCCGTTGATTCCCAGAATATTTGCAGCATCGCTGGGAGCGAGTCGGAGCACCGCGTTGTCAGCAAGGCTTTGAATTAGGCCAAAGTATTCAGCCCCGATGCTAGACAGGTTTGTCGCGACAGAGCTGCGCAAAACGAGCTGCGATGGAACAACGGTGTTCCGGTTGAAGCAGCGCATGTACTCGGATGGGAATGAGCTGCTCAAGAGCATACTTTCAAAAAGGTCCAGCTGCTCCCCGAGCTCCCGGAGCGATTTTGCAGCTGGAAGACCGCTGGCCCTGGAGCTTCTTAGAAGCGCAAAAGTATCTCATGAACGTCTTCGTTGCTCCTGGCTCGTGGATCGCGATGCAGATCTCTTGACTTCTCATGCAGGATGAGGATCCTGTCACGATGAGGATCGCCGTTAGACTCGCTTCTTTGAGAATCCCAGTGATAGTGTGAATCGGAGCAGACGATCATATCATCTACCTGATCTGAGTAACGCATTCAAACCAACAGTTCCTCCTTTCCTCGTGTGAATGCTCATTCGGAAGCCAGTTAATCAAAACTCATTAGCATGTCTGAGATTGTCGGACCATGGATGTGTGGCTGCCTGCCCGGGAGGCACGGTGGAAGAAGAGTGGCGTTCGAAGCCAAGTAATCGCAATCGGAATCTTCTGTGAAACTGCTGAAACAACACCGTGTTCGATCATCATCCGTTTGTTCTGGCCGCTCTATTGAAGCGGGCGCACGATGTGTGCGTCCGATGAAAGGCAAGTGTACGCATCAATCAATGAATCGATCGATCGACTGCACAGTCATTCGATGGATCCGATCAGTGTGCGCTGTGAATACTCCCCAGCCCTTCATGGGCCCCGCCGAATCCATGATGGAGCTCGAGAAAGTAAGTGATCGCCCGTCTATTTCTTGGTTTCTCCTCTGCGGACACGCATTCACGGTAGGTGGGTAGGCAGGAAGGCTTGGTGGCATCGGTAGCAACGGTCGCGCTAGCAGCATTGTCATCGCCGTTCAGAATCATTCACTGAGGGAGCCACATCAGAGGCTCTACAGGCCACCAGCGAAGAAACAGGAAAGCTAGCGTTACTGACGCGCGCAGAAAATGTTGCCATTGTATCATCGCCGTCGCGTCGTTGCCACCGACGCCGCCGGTGATGCCGTAAGACCTACTGGGTTTGAACGGAAATGACGGAAACGGTCACGTTGATGGGGCTTGCCGACAAAGCAGTACCAGGGATCCCGGGTGGCCGGCCGGCCAGCCGGCCTGAGGACCAGGCAGACAGCCTCGGCAAAAGAGTGCGCAAAGCTTTCGAGGGGAAAGGGAAACGTCGACGAACACCATTTATATTGGCGCAACCGAGGCGAGCCTGTGTTTGAACTATTTGTCAAACTGGCTCTCGACTTTCCCGGAGGATGGCTTGCTCACTTGCTCAAGCGCCGGTCTGTCCGCCCGTTCGCCCGCCAGTCCGTCTGCCCGTTCGCCCGCCAGTTCGTCTGCCCGCCAGGCCGCCCAGTCGTCTCTCTCCAAAAGGGTGTCCTTGTCAAGGACGCTTGTTTCGCCCTCGAGATTCGCAGTCGCGATCTCGTTCGGTGTGCTTTCTCGAAAATCGCTCGCGGCTCAACGGAGCGTTCAGTCGCACTTAGGGGAGGACAAACTCCATCGTCTCCTATTTCCCCTCTGATGACGTGGATATCATCAGGGTCATGGCCGTCCGGCTCCCGTTGCGTCGGCGGAAACAGCTCCACGCAAAACTTTCGGCTGACCTCAGCCGAAAGTTTGCTTAAAGTACCATATCAGTGAGGTCTCGTGAGACTCCTGCAGTTCCTTTATCTCGATGTTTCTCCTTCCTCCGACTGAGTCTCCTCTCTGCCTCGAGCGCTCTGGGCGTACAACACGCTGAAGCTTTTGTCCAAGCAGCCTGGCTTTTTGTTGTGAAAAATTTAGGGGTCGAAGCAGCTCGAAGTCCTCGAGCGCCTCCCAAAGGTCACATGCAACAACTGGCTGTATCCTAGATAACCGTTAGTTCCTTGCTAACCAGAAAGAGTCTAACGACGAAGTGAGTGCATTTTTTCTCGCCGCAGTCGTTACCGTAACCGACTAGGTCGCAGCTAGTGTGGGCTCAACTCGCAGTGACAATTCGAGGCCACTAACTGGCACGCCCTAGTCGCGATTCGGGGCCTCTTCGACGTTCGCGAACAAAGTCATTAATGCATCGTCTGCAACTGCGTCCCATGAGGAAAGCGAACTCCGTACAGGGTTTGTCCGCAGCCGCCGACCACGCACCCGTCCAACTGGTGGACCCCAAACATTCTCTTTTCCGCCCAGCGACGACTGCCTCTGACTAGCTCGGCTCGCCCCGGTCGCGCGCAGAGACTTCCATGAGTCCCCTCTCTCAAGATTTCAATTCGACCAGCCGTTCATTCCAGCACGCAGCCGTCTGACCATGCATTTGTAGCGAGGACAGGTTTTGACTTGCCGTTGCCACCTGCTGACCCGGACCCTATCTTGCTGCGTATTTATGGAATGGTTTCGAGGTGGCCGAGAAGACCCTGGTTCAAACGATCGCAAGAGCTCCTTCGCATCGCCGCACTCCATTTACGATTCGCGCTCGCGGACAGGCAGCCTGACACATGCTCCGTGCGTACGCGCGAACGTCGAAGGCGGGCGAGCTCAATGGTTCATACGAGGCGGATTCAGGCCGGAGTGCCGGGCCCTGGAGCCGGGAGAAGTGCTGATTCGCGCAGAGGTTTCACATTCCGGAGAATGTGGGCTGCTGGACGAGTCCAGTTTCGAGTTCGAATAGAAACCGACGAGATGGCTGTGCACGTGGTACCAGAGCCCAACACACGTTGCCTCGTGCTTACGCATGCGAGGGTAGTTGCTGATGGGCCGGGTTCGGTTTCCAAGACGTCTTTAAAGAATATCCGACAGGTTCCCGAGGTAAGCTTCAGAACACGAGGAGATGGGCCAAGCATGAGCCTCGTTATCCAGAAAGCAACAAGGACGTCGTGGCTCCGTCTCTTTGTGTAGGGCTCTGCGTGTTTGCCTCGGTTCACACGGGCGACGTCGCCACCAAAGACGCTGCAGCAGTCGCAACAAAGCTGTCTTCAATAACAAAACCAATGGGAGACTCGCTTTGCTCGGCTTGTAGGGAGACGAACGAGCTCGATATTCGCGGGAGGAGAACGACCCGAATCCGCCTGTTCCCCTCCGTATTTTAATCTGATTCCGTTCCGCGGACTGACATGAAGCAGAGCAACCGAATCCACAGCTGGTTCCCGCTGCGGCAGCGGATCCAGGACCGAACGGCGCACCCTGTCAAGGCAGTGCACAACAGAATCCAGATTTTCATCGCTTAAAATACTCGCGCAGTTGTGAAGCGAAGCTGAGACTCAAAACAGCCGTCCGCGAGCCGATCGAGCGCTGGGGTGGAATTTTCCAGAACGACCGCCATCCACCGAACGCGAGAGTGGGGGAGGAAGGGGGGGGGGGGCGGATCAGGAATGAAAATTGGAATGAGCTGTCTGATCGGATGGCCCAACGAACTCCCGAGCTCGAGGCGAGCGCTTTGACTGCAAGATTGAACAGCCTGCTTGAACGAATCTTTCGGAAACTCGAGAGTCCGAACGTTTTGCGATCTTCCCACCCAACTCGATTCGCTCGAGTGACGTGTGGCTGGTTGTTCGCGGAGGCCAAATTGTTCCCATCGGGCTTGGAGGTGGCAACACACAGACACCACGCATTAATCGGCGATTCGTTTGCTCTCTACTCCGACGCGCCAGTGAGAGGTCTACCTCGTGTTCGTTCTGCTATGTTGTGACTTCCCGCAGCAGAGTTAATTGCCTTTGAGCAATCGTCCCGAATGTTGCTCCTGCAATCTGAGTGACCCGACTCAATGTTGCGTTGCACCTCGCCGACGTGTGCAGGGTCGATTCCCTCGTCCTGTCATTTCCCAAGCACTGGAAACTGGAGCCAGGCCGTTAGTCCCATACAGCGCCGGTACGATTGGAGCCGACCACAGTTGCGTTCTCTCCATTCGTTTCGATCCAGCCCAGTTCTGTCTCACTCCGCTCTCTGTTGCACTTGATCAATTTCTCCGCGGCGCGATCCAACGAAGAAACGTTCGTGGCTCTCAATTACGGCATATTCCACTGTCGAGTAATTGCTCAATGATTCACCGGGATATAACAAACAACGGACCGCAAGTCACGAGCGCACGATCTGCTCGATGAAGATGTTTGCCAAAGTCTGAGGTTTTTCTTCGATTTCGGGTGATTAGTGACCGTTGTTGTACTCTGCGGCCCGAGTCGTTTCTGGCACCACTAAGGGTCGTGGGACGACGAGTTCGAAGCCGACAACAACATGCCATTGACCGTTGGAGAGTATTCATCAGTGCATGAACAGCGCCGCGGAAACCTAGCGACTATTCCATCCATAAGACTCTTACGAATAATCCATCCACTCGCGCTTGATCCATTAAATACTCCGACGGTTGATCCGTTCTGCTCGTGGAATCCTTCAATTAGAGCACCGCTGGCGACCAGAGCAGCGTCTCTTCGTTTCCGTTCGCCTGCCTGTCGTTTGAAAGTTGGAGAGTCACGATTTTGTATATCGTTGTTCGCCTGTCCAGCCTACCGCGCTCCAGCGTGCGCTTATCCGTCTCTGATTCTTGAATTCTGATTGATGGATCAGCTCCATAAAATGCCCGTAAAAGCTGGGTACGAACTACGAACTTGATGGATGCGGTGGGACCGGTGGCGTAGCAGAACGCCGGAAACAACGCGAATCGGACCAAGAAGTCTCAAGCGGTTCTCTGAAGACGGCTCGCCACCCGGCTCTGAGCCCGCGTTTGGTTGATGCCGAGCATCCTGAACCAACACGCATGGACAGAAAAACATGAGACCCGGAGGTCCGTATATTTGTTCATCCTTGTTGGGCTAAGTTTCTTGGGTCGCACGAGACTTTTCTCCTTGGAAGTTCCGTGATCAAAGTCATTCGCAACATTCAATCCACGTTCGGCATCTTTTTTATTAGTTGTCGGCTGGAAACGTGCGCCAATACGGGAGGTCTTTGTCTCCTGTCGGACGGACGGGCGCTGAGATGTTGTCTCTGACCAGACGCAACAGAAAAGACGGAGCAACAGCAGATTCGATTCCAGTTGTCACGACGGTCACTATTTGTATAGGAGCAACGACAGCAAACGCTGTTTCAACCGTTGCTCTCGTCCGATATTGTCAGATGTCGCGGACTTGTAATTCCGGTAATAAAGTGTTCCCCATGCAGAAATCGTCGACTGGACCAACTCGGTTTTCTGTCATTTATTTGGGCTCTTCGTCACTGGTGCTGTGCTCGTTGCGGTGTGCATTCGGATCCTCGCAAGTGTTCGTGGCGTACGCGAGCGCGGCTCGACGAACGCGGTCGACGAAACGACCGCTTTCGGTTAACCTTCAGCGCTGGTGCTCAGTCGGACCATGACGATCTCCGCTACTGCAACCGAGAAATGCACCGTTCGAAGCCGACCACACCCCTTCAATAGCAGCCACCAGGCACTGACCAGCAGCGAGTGGATTCTCTCCCCTCCCAAATAACCACGATAAGATATATATCGTCGGGTGACGCAGTCCTGGAGTTGCTGGAAATGTGGGCAACAGCGAGACATTTTCTGATGTGAGCGAAATCGCAGTTCTCGCTCCTCAGAAACCGTTGAGAATCTAAGTGACAAACAGATAGACCTTCACGGTAGGTATTTCCAATGTCGTGAAACACGAGTCTGACAATAGGCACCGGCGGGAAGAACGGCGAGCTGCCACCGCAAAATCGTTCCTCATCGCGGAACAGCATTGAATTACTCACGGGTGGTTCGCATGCCAAAGGGGACGACCCTCGGTCGGCTGGTTGCTCGACCGTTCGGTTTCTGTCTTTTATTTCCCCGCTTTTTCCCTCTGGTTCTTCTATTTCCTCCCATTTATGAGCCGCTTCCATCCGCTATAACCCTTCCCTGCCGATTTATTCTCTGACGATCAGTATTCCATTGTGTTAGTTGGGCCTTTCGGAATCTGTCCGAATGTGAACAGCACATTCCGAATGCCATCAGCATTGCCAACGGAACGACACTGTGAGCCAATCGGTCGCGAGCTCTCCAAGCTGAGCCTACTTCGCTGCACGAATCGGAGTTTAACGAAATTGTCGGCGATGTTGGCCACCGCGCCGATGTGATTGAAAAGCAATCTGATTTGTCGAGCTCGGTGTCAGCAGGTCGGCTGTTCAAGCCCCGAAGCCGGTCCCGTTCCCGATGTTCACTCCCGGTCCAGAATCGTTGAGGGCGGAGAACGCGAATCTGAACTCTTCCCGTTTGCCTCCCTCTTGATCGATTTTGAACAAGCGTTAATCGATCAGTCGGCGACGATGGGTGCGGTGAGTCGAAAGTCAGCTTCTTATGGCTCTTAGTCAATCGTGGGCGGCGAGTCTCATTCCTTCCTATCATTTCCCCAAACCTGTGCCGATCTTCTCTCGATTCACGAGTCGAGGTTCAGAACTATACCTTATGAGAATTATTCACGGATTCAACTGCCTTTCCATCCAGCCCTCTCGTGCCTCCGCCGCAGGGTTCACCTAAGAGCGAACCTCGGATCTATCGTCGCTAGCACGTCCAACCATCGATCGGCGTGTCGATGGGCGTACGGTTTCACTCTGAAGTTAGACGGGTCCAATCCAAGCGAGAACTCGTTCTCACATTCTGGATGGGTTTCGGTTTCTCAGACTCAAATTTCATATCGGAGTCCCAAAAAAATCACAAAATTGGATGCAACGCTCGCTGACAAAGCGTGAGATGGGAGCTCTTCTCGGATCGCCTGCAGACCAACAATGCTTTCACCTCCGCTGAAGTTAATCATACATCGAAGAATCGCTTCACACCACAATGATCATCATCATCATCATTTGCAAGGCGATTTGAATCAATCCGGCGTCTCCTCCGATGGCTCGGCAACTGAAGAAGACTTTCAGTGGGCGCTGGAAGAGGTGAGTCCACCCAAAAAAGGCCAGACTCGTGCTTTTAATTTATTCAAACCGTGAGTCGAGCGGTCGGTCAAGCGAACAACGAGATAGCCGTCTGCCGAACACACAAACGCAAATTCAAATGAGCAATTATTCTGGCGAATCGCTCGGATGGAAGAGAATCATCTTAATTCCATTCAAGTCTCCCCTGAATCTCTTTGAACTCCGCTGTAGGGATGGAGCTGGTATCTAGTCAATGAACGAGAATATCTTTGGTCGATTTGATACCGGTGAAGCGAGCGACTCATTCGTCAAGCATTGAACCTCACAAGGAGTAGAACAGCCTTACTGAGGGCTCTTTCCACCAAACTATATCATCATTCAATGAAACGGAAGCCTACCACGATCCGTCGGCGGCGTGTCCGTGTAAATTTCGCGATCGAAACAGTGAACTTTCCCAGGCGAATATGGGAGATTATTCTTTCGAGATTCTTCAGAATCTATCCGGAATTTCATCAGGTGCCCAAGTTGCTTCGTCGCCTTGAAGTGGATATCGGACAGTCTCTGCTTTGATTCGCATTCGTACAATTAACGGATTGATATTCGAAAATTCAGCTGTCGGTATCCGCCGCAGGAATCACTGATATATGCGATAACGCGTAAGTATTTCAGCCCCAAGAGAGCCACCCGCATCGGAAAGTTCCTTGCCTCGACGTGGTCAGCCACGTTGCACTCACATTGCGGCCATTCTTGCTCTCGATGGGGTCGGAAGGCTAGGCAAGTCCGAGCTTGTCCGAAAATGTCCGTTCAAGGTTTAATCCTCTGACCCCCTCGAGTTCCGTGATCACAAACCTCACTCCTCGGAATAATAGTCGTCTCCAATCAGATAGCCAGGTCGTCACACAGCGAACTTTGCAGGCCGTCCTTGTTGAGCTTGTCTTCTACCACGTTCGTTATGTCTGAGATCTAAGAATATTACCAGCACCAGCCCTTTCGAACGGGATCGCTCCGGGTTTGACTCGGTCGAGGCCCGCCATCGAAGCAATGCTTCGACTGCATATGTGCTATTCAGGCAGGCGGAAGGAGGCGTGCGACAGAAATTCTCTCAAGGCAACAGTTGCTGTGTATCAAGTCGCTTGCCAAGGTCTCGTGGTGCCGTCGCCACAAAGGAAGCGAACTAGCGATCCATCGTGTGAGTGTTTGGAGCGCTTCGTCGTATTTATGGTTCAGCCTCGATCCACCATAAAGTTGAAGATTAGTCCAGGAAGAATGAGCACCCGGTATTTTATGGCCCGGTGTCTCGATTGATTCTGAATCCACGCGAAGAAAGGCTTCCACGCTCAGATCTGTTCTTTGTGTGGTGTAAGAAACCAAACAGTCTCTCGGTGCGGATGGGTTGCGTCTTTCCGTATACGAATCTGAACACAACTCGGTCTTGATCTTCGCCGAGAAATCGAGCGTCTGAATGATCTGGGGAGCCAGGATTGAGCCGTTCCCGAGTCCAATAAGCGTCTCGGAACATCGAGTGGGTAGACCCTGAGGTTTCATTGCCCTCCGTTAGGGCTGGAGAAGGCGGCGGGCAGATTTGAAGCGAATATCGATCACAAAAAAATCGAGGGGCAAAAACCACGTGGTCGTCGCTTGCCTGCTAGCCAGCCAACCGGTCACCGATGGAACGGTCTATCCGGCCGAAGAACTCCCATCTGGGCTTCAGAGCTAGTTTTTCTCTTGTCGCTTTTCCTCCCACTCCTCTCATAGTTCTTTGGATGCTCTTTTTTCTGTCAAGTTGCTTCCGAAAGAGTGGAGTGAACAAAGCTGCAAATAAAAAATAATGAAAGAAAAAACTCTCGAGATGGAGTGCAACGCAACATGCCATTGTGTTTCGCCTCCGTGAAAGACTCGAATCATTGTCCAACGACACCGGCGCGCCGCAGTCACTGGCGAAGGCACGACATGGGAGTTATGATTTCAATTATAGCTGCTCGTTTCTCCTGCCGCAGCACCGCGCTGGTCTTCCGTAACGCCACCAAATCGTCACCATCGTCCTTGTCGGTTCCAGTGGCACTACTTGCATTTCAGAGAGCCACCGCCGTCGGAGAGATGACATTCGTCTCGAACTGCCTCAAGAGGAGAAATTCGATCTATCTGTCATCTCGGGTGAGAAACTGAGAGTTTGGCTCACCGCTCTCCCGGTGAGTGAACAGCATGAGGCCGAGCGGTCATGTGAAGATCAACGAATCTTCAGAAGTGGCTCATGGGAGGATCGCAGTCGTTTCCCTTGATGTTGGTGGGAATTCCATGCCCGCTATTTTGGAAATAATTTTCACTTCCAGGAAAGGATGCAGCACGCCTGCGCTACCGGTCATCGCGGATCAGAGGAGCGGATCTGGAGAAGCAGGTCCAAACCAATGGAGGCTCGTGGCTTTCGCGGGAATGGCTAGAGAAACGCAACGACTTGTTTCGACTCGACAGCATCGGGAATTACACTGTGCATGCACCGACGAGAACTCTCGTGCCCCTTCCTCCACAATGAAAGCTTGAACTCCGGCGAACTCACCTGGAAAGACAATCAATCCAAAATCAATCCAAGTTCCCCGCTCTGGCCATGCTCTACTACCTCACGTGGAATTCGCGACAATAACAACGATCAACAATGATCATTCGATTTCAATTGCTCATAATTTGTGAGAGTAGAGGGAGGGCACATCAAAACGGATCGACTGTGTGCCTCTCAGTGTGTCATCTGAGTTCCCTTCCCCCGTAACGTCCGTTTCTTGCCCGTAACTTGGGGTCGCAGACTCGGACCCGCGAGTCCAAGCGTGGAGAAAACGTCTGCAGACAAAGCGGCGATGCACCGCTGGACGGTCCGAGGAAACCAGGTGCATCGTATCGGGTTATGAATGACAGACAGCATGGCCCGTACGGCACCGTTCGCTTTAAGTTCTCTAGAAAGCCCGCCCGGCCGCTGAAGCCTCCGCCCGGCGCACAAAGGGAATTTTGGACCAAGTCCACTGCGCGCTGGGAACGCCCTTAATGTTTAGATGTATTAGCAGCTCTTCTGGGAGTGACTGTGCTACATGGATAGATGAATGTATTAGGGTTGAGCAGGAGGGCTCCCCGAGAGAAGTTGAGCAAGGGAAAAAGCATACGACCACGGCGGCAGCAACAGCGACGACAAGAGCACGGGCCCATTCGCTTGTAGGCGAGTGAGCAAGTCTGTGCGATGCTAAATGTACACTGTCATCTGGAAGTCATCAGCGGCGGGGACTGAACTTTTCCGCGCCCTGTGACTGCCGCTCGCTTGGTGGCGGTAACAACGGTCATTCATTCGTTCATTCTTCCATCTCGAAGTGGGGTGCGAATTTTGAACGTTGAAAAAATGATTGTTTTCGGAAGACTTCATCTTGATGGAAATCTCCATTCTGCGCTGGATTTGTGTCATCCCCAATGTTTCAAGAAACGTCCTTCTTCCCACTCGCTCCACATGCAAATCCTTCCTTCTAAGGGGAGCCTATCATTCATACCCAGGATGATTCAATTTAGTCTTCCTCTGACTCCTTCCCGCGAAAAAAACAATAATTTGGCTTTGGTCTCAGGTTTCCGAAGCGTTCCCAGAGGCATTCACCTGCTGTCAGTCCGTAGTTCAACTTCGGAAGGTGCTGCAGCTCTTTTCGGTTCACAGACCGGTTGAGCGTGTCTCGAACAGTCGACTCCTATATTCACTGACATCCCCGACGCATCTCTCAGAGGCCGAAAAGCCTAAATCTCAGCACTTCGATCACAACTTGGAAACTCGAGATCCAACTCCAAGGAAGCCTGATTGTGCGTGACAGCCCATCCCACCCAGGTTGTCAAGGGATACTACATACAAGAGGGAGGACAAGAATGTCAGTGACTTCTGAGCAGGCTTTTAAGGTGTAAGAGCGGGTCCACTCATGAGAACGGCACGACTTTCGTTCTTATCGATGAGGAGCAGAACTTGGGAGATTCGACTCACTTCGAATCCCTCCGAGGAAATCGTTGGAGTCATCCGTTCAGACTAATGTAGTCTAGAGGCGACAGAACAGGTTTGAAACTGATTGATTAACTCCATCGATCAATCGTTTCATCGATCGTGTGATCGATGCTTCTATCGGGATATCGTTGAGCTCCACTCTGACATGTTGTCGGTCAAGGGCGTCCTGCGTTGGCTGTGGCCGTCGCCTGCTTTTCTATTCCTCCAACGGAACACTCGACTATCTAGCACAGCCAAAGGAGCGAGAGCAGGATGTGGACACGACACATGCAACTAACGGCGACTCGAAGAGTTCCCAACGATCCGAGCTGCTCAGCGTCTCCCCTTGATCGTTGTCTGCTGAGAGTCCGTTCTGGGAGACACTCTGTATGCTATCTCAAACAAGCAGGAGCTATCTCGGTGATCGTTCATAGTCTCAGAACGCCTACTGAATTCAACCGAATGTTCGAAGCTGCAATATGAGCTAGTCGGCGGAGCTCTAGTCAGAGACTGCAGCGGAGCTACTCTGTCTACGATCCCCATGACTACGGCTTAACATGTCAGCCCCCAAACAGCAGCCTACAACTTTTATTCCAAGCACCCAGCGACCAACATCCAAAAAGAGGAGGAAAGGGAACCGAGGGGACTCCAAAGTCCTCGTTCTGTTTTCTCGCGTGTCGTTGCTTGTTAAGAAGTTTGTAAACTCTCTGGGGTGCATCGTGCTCTAAAAACACAACGAGGGCCGGAGACAGCTTCCAGCGAGACACTTTGGCCCCGGCTTCTGTTCTAAGAGGAGGAAGCTGGAACGACAACCGGCGAAAGCGCAGAAACCCAGAGAATTGAGCGGGACAGAGTATTTTTCTGTGCCGTAACAAATCGAGGATGCTTTGCGGATGCTTAAGAGATCGACTCGTTCTCTCGACCACTCATTAACGCCCGACTGACAGCTGCTGGGAAAACAAACGCGAATCAATTGTCCAAAGCCGCCTCGGACTTGACGGGCGATCGATCGTTCGCTCGCTCGCTCGCTCGGTTTGCTGGGATTCCAACCGAAGCCACCGCTTGATGGTTCAGCCGACTGACTGACGAACGGAGGGACGGCTCAGTCGTCCTGGAACAGCATTTCAGCTTCTTTCCATTGCAAATCCTCGTCTGTTGTAGTCTGCTTTCGCTGCTGCTGGCGAACGGAGGCAACAGTGCTCGCAGATCGTACTGGTGAGGTCAGCGTTTTCGGCTAACCGAAAAACTCAAACTCGTTTTGACCAACAGAGTCGTTCCAGCGGCCAAGCGCCTTGGAGACTACGGGTTGATCTTACGAGCCCTCCGTAGCAGACTGACAGGCGCCGCTCCTCTGCCGGGCTACCCGAGATCTTCCGATCGCGGATTTGTGCTCCTTGCTCTTGCTTTTGTTTCACGGTTCCTGCTCATTGTGCGTCGGTTTCCTTGTAATCGTTTGCTTTCGTCTGGTAGAAAGGCTGCAGAACAGTAGTCCGTCGGTTAGTCTGGCATACCCGTTTGGCCGCCGGACGGTTCAGGTCGGCGGCTTATTGTGATGTTAAGTGGGACTCTGTTCCCCGTAATATATCACTCAACGAAGCCCCGGGAAAGGGCGAGCTGATCGCTCGCAATTACGGCGGCGTTCACACCTCAGACTCTGTTCGGCTCTTTGCCGCTTCAATTTTTCCCTCAGTTTACTCCTCAGCCGGTTCTATCCCGCCGCACAAATCTCCGACTCCATGTAATCGCCCGTTCGCAAATTGTTGTAATTTTCCTCTTCCACCCCGGGTCGTAACCACGTGGGAATGACTTGGCTCGATTGGCTCGGCTCGATTCGATGTTACCCTCGTTCAACTTTTCATTAAACCAAGAAGACCTGAAGCAAGGTAAAGAGCAGATGGAAGCACTGCGGAGCTCGCAAATTCGTTTCTCTCGAGTACCGCAGAAACCCGTTGGAGTTTGGGATGCTGTCTCTCCATATCGATGAGCGCCTGATTTATTCAAATCCTTTGGGATGACAACGAGGTCTGAGAGGGATCCAGCAGATTCCGATGTTGTCGCGACAGCTCCACAACAAGTTGAACGAGGTTGGGAATTCTCTCGTGCTTACTTCAGTTGAGCATCACGCCCAGACTCGGTTCGCTTGGTTGCAGCTTCAACCCCGCAAACGATGAGCCGTCTCGTGCGGATTCAAAATTGCTTAGGGTTCGTTGTGTTCCGCCGTTTCCCATGTTCGAGCATCTGCGATGGTGAATCCCGCTAGCTTCGAAGTCCTGGACCAGCTTCACGTAGCCGTGGGTTCTGAGTGATCCACCGCCTTGGAGACTTCTTACAGTCCACGATGATAATGTCGTCCTTATCTCTACCGAATCCACCGCATCTAGCTCTTAACCGCAGACAGTTCTCGCCGAAGCCGGAATCGGCTTCCCTGTCATCAATCATGCGGGAGCGCTACTGAAACCACCCGAAGCCGACACCGCTGGCCATGAAAATGGCGATGACGACCGCTGGCACCACGGCGCCAGCCCGAACGGTATGGTCAAGGACCCACTGAAGCGAGTGGCGGATTCGGGGCTCCATGCTATTCCAGAGAGAGAACCAACTGTTGGAACTCGACTCTTCATGTATCGTGTTTTGAGAACATGGCTCATCTCTAACTGGTACCCGATCTCCAACCCCGCTGCCATCGGGCGACCCGGGGAAACTGTCAGCGCAGCGTTCGTCATCCACACTGTCACCTTTTTGAAGCAGCCTCGTAGCGCTGAAGATATTGGGAAAGTAGGTGGAGCCCCCGCCGGGCTGACACACGAGCAGGTGGTCAATAGCTGGGCAGGTGAACAAAAGAACGCGTGGACTTCAGCGTGCAAGAACGCTGATCCGTCATCGAACGGAAGAGCGAAAGAACTTCTGCCCGGAACGACGAAGGTCAACAACATGAGTTACGCAACGCTGGCGAACTCTTCATAATCTGCTCGCTCGCTCGCAAAGTCCAGTTATTAGGCGCCGGGTGGTCGGCCGACTTTTCCTTCACTTCACCGGAGTAAATAACTTGGCTCAATCTGTGTGTTTCTGTGCGAGTGTCTCAGGGAGAACGGTTCGTTGAATCTCCTGACGGGTTCGCCCGTGCCCGCCCGCCGGACCGACCGACCGACCACCCACCCACCGACCGGTCTCTTCTCTTGGTCAGGCCGTAAGTTGAACCAAGAGCGTCTTTGCGAGCAGTTGCTCATGCTCGATGCAACCGGCCAGATTGTGATGAAACTTTTGGGGCAATCTTTTTGCAACTGCTGAAGCGCCAGCCGACAGCCGCCCGACAAACGGTTCTGAATCGCCGTCGAGCAAGAAAAACGTAGGAACGAGAAGAAAGATAACCGAGAGGATTAGTTGAGATGAAACGCTGCCGCCGCCGCCGCTCTCACAGCAGCAACAGCAATAATTGCTAGACCGCCTGGGAATATTCTGCCAGAGCCCAGATTTGGCCGCATCGGTGGACCCGATGCGAAAGACGTTGAGTCGTCCTCCTCGAATTTCGCGTTGCCTAAACTGTCCTGTACAGAACCACTCACAGGAACGGTGAAGGCGATCGAACGCCAACGTCTCGTATGACTCAGTATATCAAGTCCGTTGGAGAGTGGGTACTGGACGCCATGAAAAGAGACGGCTCTCAACCCAAATAAGTTCCTCAACGGATGGTGGCAGCAGCGTCGGGTAGAAAAGATTCGGCACTCGCATGGACGGCAGAGTTAGGAGATAATTGAGGGCGCCTCTCCCTGCCGGAACAGAGTTTCTATCCCGTTCGTCGTCAAGAGTACTTCACGACGGATTTGAATCGGCCGAGGGCCCGGGGCTACAAGATAAACGTACCAGCAGAGCTGCACCACACGCAGTCATGATTGAGTTGTCCAAGTCTCTTGCTCGCTCTGTCTGTCATTTCTCCTTGTTCCTCACGCGAGTCACCTCTGCTAAGCTGGCTTAGCTCGCTGTTGCCGGCAGGAAGATCGGAGGGAATCTCGGCACTACCTAGCTAACAAAGTGGCTGACTTGTGTGATTACGAACCGCGTGGCTCCGCCGAGGAGCTGACTCCGCTGTCGCTCGCTCGCAAAGAGCTCCCTGGTGTCGCTTTGGTAGACAAGATCATTCCAGCTCGAACTGAACTGCGTCAGCTGCCGTCAAATCGTGTCGAATCACGTCATCTCGAAGACGAAATGATGTTATTTTTCCGTCGGTTCGGCATGGGGTTAAGCCCGATGCCAGTACGAGGATGTCGAACGGGTCGGAGGTCCTGCAGTATTCTTGGCCTCGGACCTGCCTTGGTGAATTCCAGAGCTGCTGGAAATGATTCGGGTTACATGCTTTCACGTTCAACCCGAAACTTTTCTGTAATCCCAGAGCCATCCTCGATCGAGGTTCCGAGCGGAGTTAAACCTCCGCGACCTCCGCACCTTGAGTTACACCCGGTCCGTTGAAGTCGATGAACGGGCATCCGGTTGCTCAGAATATGAACATGGAGTCGGCCGCCCCTACATTATTGCCGTGGAAAAACCTGAAGCTTCGGTCTCACGCGGGCTCCTTGACTTGGACGTGTTCCACAGGTGTCTGGATTCCTCTATTTTCGAGGTCTGAGACTGAGCTCTCTCTTCTCAAATGAGGACCTGCCAGATCGGGAGATCCTCGAACGGGAGGGAATGAGAGTCAAGGAGGAGCGGTCGATACCTCGATTTGTCTCACCCTGAGGTGATCGGCGGGGAGCAACACGGTGAACATGAGAATGGTATGGACTGTGACTTTCGCGGTGGTTTTTATTCGGCAGTAGGTAACAATGTGATCGATAACATGCACTGGGAGTGAGCGGTGGAAGAGCCCATCAAGTCCTTTTTCAGCGGAACCTCGGACAATGTCCTCAGACGAAATGCGTCATCAAAGATCTACGAGCGACAATAATATTCCAAGTGGCTGCCCCTCTCAGGGGAGTTTTCAGACCCCCGGGATACACGATTTAGGAGCTAATCGCATCAAGCATCCTCGACTTCCGGGGAAAGAACGCAGTCCTCGCTAACTGGTTACGCCTGGTTTCTACAGACAACAGAACTGTGGTCGTTGGATCGATGGATACGGTTCACATGCCTACTACTGAGTGAGGATGAAGGTAGCAATTCTTTTCGGCATGCAAATTACGGTAGCTCACGAGAGGACTTTAAATTGAATTTCCTGAGGGATGCAGTAATGTAACTGTTTTATTCGCCGTGGTAACCCGCGTCAAATGGATCAGAAGGAAAATAGTGGGTAAGGAAAAAAAAGTAGTATCGTGAGTCATGAGCATCATCCCCATATCATGGACGACGCAGATGAGACCGCCAAAGCCAGCAATGAACGATTTCAACGTGTTTCTCCTGAGTTGTGCATCGCGTGCGAACCTCAAACCCGTGGCGATTCATCGCTCTCCACGGCAGCAGACGCAGAAACGGCAGCGTTGAAATTAGTTTGAGTGAATCATTCTGCGAATAGATTCTGGCGGCTTCCATGCGAGATCGCCGACAGCAACCAATACTATCATCGCCTTGTAGCTTCCCATCACCGACACCATCGGTCCCGCTATCAGCACCGTTGAATTCGTACGGACCAGCATCAAAATACATCTCTGATCACGAGTCAAAAAGGAATTCAACGGCACCGAACATAATTGGACCTTCCAATCGCTTCCCCAGGACATCGAGTCTTTTCCCCTCAGTTTGATCCTCGCATTTCCTTGCCAAAGAAAAATAATCACAAATCCGATGTGGGACACTTCGGAATGATACTTCAAGATGTCTGTATCTCAAGTTGGGAGGGAGAGGATCTCATTAGAGTCTCAGCTGATTCTGTCCCGTATGGCGAGAAGCCGCTCACATTGAGCCGTAGTTGAACTTTTGGAAACTGGAGCTAAAAGCCACAGGTGAACAATGAAGAACGCATGTCCTCTCTCCATGGGCGAGCAATCGTCCCCGCAAAGATTAACACAAGCAGCAACAACCGTTGCTGTACCAACAGAAGCGTTGGTAACGTCAACAACAACAAAAGAAGGCGTTAAAAACGTTACGCTCGTCGCTCCAGGCGCTCGTCTGTTCATCGAGCGAAGAAAACAGAGAGGGAGCGTGAGCACTGCTCGTGGTGGCGGTGGCAGCGACGGTGGTTGGATTCTCGTTGTTGTTGTTGATGCTGTTGCTCCTGCGGCGGAGGTGGCAGAGGCAGTCTGTCTTCAAGCTCACCTTCGGCACCGCACGCATCAAAATCGTTGTTAAACCCGTGGCGGCCGTTATTCGACGACGATGACGTGCTGTCTTCGTTTTTCTGTTCCTGTTCGACACCGATTCCTACATAGTGTGCTGCTTCTCGCACCCTCCTCCAGCTTCTTCCGTCGTCGATTCTGTTCAGATGCTTGTTGCCGTCGCCAACCGCGATAATGGCGAATCTGCTTCTGTGTGCTCCTGCACAGGAGAGCAGGATGACGAGCAAGCAAACGTGAATGAAGCGACTGAACTGACAGACGAGTTGCCGAAAAGCGAGGATAGGGAGCGAAAAAGAAAAATGATCAAACATCCTAACGGAACTCTGGCTGACCGTTCCTCCACAGTCTCATGACACAATGCGGCGAGAAACGATTGAGTTGTTATCGGAATCATTGCAATCCGTTTCGGTCACGTGTCACTCAACTCGTAGACTACGGCGCATTTCCGATCGGTGTTCAGACTGTTGAGCATAGTTCTGATCGTGTGAACACGTGGATTGAGTTCGTGTAACGATTCCGAAATGCGACGCGAGGCACGCAACGTATGTGGAGCCTCGGTTATTAGTATTTTCTCCAGAAAACTTCGAATCTCCGGTCGGATGATTTTCTCGGATAATAGCTTCACTATTCTCTCGGGAACTCAGACTCTGGTCTTCAAAAGCCGAGTTCGATACTAGAAAACGGGGATCAAAGGTCACTTTCATTACCAACTCGCCCTGCTCAAGCAAGTGAGAAGATAAGGATACGAAGCCTGGATCGATGCATCCATGGCCTCGGCGATAGTCCTCTTCGAGCGTCCTTTCGGAACTTGATTTTGATTCCAAACAGACCCGGTTCAGACTGCTCGCTGTGCGACATCGAGCTGCAATGATAGATCCGCCAAGAAGATAAATCCGTTGCACCCTTAATGAAGTGAGCAGAATCCGCCACTGCTCGAAATGCATGTGAGGAACGTTCTCCTGTCGTTATTCTTCGTCGTATCTCGCTGTTCATAACTCAGGACGTCATCTGGATCCCTCGCTAACGCAGTCGCTGATGGATATGAACCTTCTGAAACGGAGTCGACACTTTTTCCTTCTTTTTTTGTCGCACACTGTTTCGTACAGTCGCTTCGGAGCGGTGCGAGCTCAAGGTCCTTTTGAAAGAGGCAAAGACCGATTTGATATATAAAGAGTCGAAAAAACGTGAGACTGACGAAATTCGAGAGCAGTAGCTCGTCTCGTCGACTGGGCTGACAGACATATTTGGAGAGTTGAGCACCGGATGAAGCTCTCGAGCGGCTTCTCGTCTCAAGACAAAGAGAAGAGATGGGAGTGTCGTGAGGAAATGTGGAGCAGATAGAGCAGACGGTGGCGGGGGGCTGATTTTCAAGAAACTGCTGGCGTAGCGCGCTGCAAGAGCAACAACAGCAACCGCAACAAAAGCCAGCGGGTTTCACGAAAAGGAGCACGGACTCTTACAATGAACGCTGTCGAGGTCAGACCCGATAACGGTGTCGACTTCCTCTCTGCCATCGTCTCCTCCATGGCCGGCAACCCCGCGAGGGACTCTCGAGTCGCTACTTATCTCACTCCGCCCGCACCCCAACCCTCCCCTCGATCTCCCGGATTCAACCTCTCCGCGTTCATCCTGTTACACATACCCGAAGGACGCTTCGAACCCGAAATCCCTTGCAAACTTATTACCTCCCACGGATTCGAACCTTGATGGCTCGTGATCATTATTGGGTTCGATCGTAAAAGACTTCCTGCGTGTGAGCCACCACATGGCTGATGTTTTTTCGTAGGTGGTATGGAATCTGCGTCCGACCGCTCCAAAAGTCACAGAGGATGAGGAACGAGAACCATCCCTGTCTACAGTTATCGCACTCCGGGACGACGAGCAGACTCCAAGGACCCGGCGGCCGAAAGGCGCAACGGAAGGCCGTACGGCCCCAACAGATCTGAGCTGCTAGCAGCAGCTCAAAGTCAAAGGGGTCTTCTTATTCCCTGACTTCCTCCGCGTTGCCGGCCGACAAATTGCCTCCCATGTCGCCTCCTGATCTTGAATCGCCCGCACTCCTGGCTTCGACCGGCCAACGGATCAATCGCATTTAACAGAGCAGCGGCAGTATGGAACTGAGCCGCCGAGCTCCAAGCCTTTCCGATATTTTTCTCTCATGCTCTGCAGCGTCGCAGGCTTGGAGCCAGTAAGAGTGGATTCTGGGGCGTTGTAGAGCTTCTCCCGGAAGCGGACTCCGCTGCTCGGAGTTGCTCGATGGGAAGGGCACCTCGGACTACGCTGCGCTGTGAGAGCGCACTGCCTGAGTCGAACGCAATCAGGGCGGGCGAGACGCCGGGGAGCTCGAAGGGTTCTTTTGCTTCAGTGTACAGGAATAATTCAAGTGGGAGCGGCGCTTCCAGGCTAAGCTCAAGAGAAACGAGCGTAGCTAAATGCTCGCTGCTCAGAGAGGAGCGAAGCATCACCGGATGTACGTACGTACGTACGTACGATACCACGAGCGGACAGAGAAGGGTTTAGTTAAAGCCGCGTGCGCAATAACAAGTGAATGCCCTCGAGAAGAAAATCTCCTTTAAGCCAGCTAGCGAGCGGGCAAGGCCAGCTCACCCTGAACGGGCGGACGCCCAGGCAAGGCAATTTGCTTGATGGGAGCGTTTTCTCGCTTGTCGATCTTTCTCAATTCGGCGATCACTCCCTCGTTTCCACTCTCGTCGGTTCCTCTGTTTTTTCTCTCTCCAGCCGTAGTAAGCGATAAGGAATAGAAATAGCCTCCCTATTGTATTCGGGATCAGGCTTATTGAAGTTCTTCATTGGTACGCCTGCCGCGAGCGGAGCGAGCTTTCCTCGCGACAACAACGGCGAGCTGAAAGCGGAAGCCAGGGAGAAACGAATCCTTTCTATACATGGATTCACGACAGGAATAGATGACGCTAACTGCTCCTGTGAAACTAGGGGTGGCTTTCGCAATCAATGTTCCGTGCATCGAGTGCTCGAGTACCTCGCGGAAAGAAGTGTGCGGGTTCGCACGGGGTCCCCCTAATAGTACTTCGGGTACTCGAATGCATATGAATCGCAAGCGGCGCCCCCTACAGATAAGAGATTCGGACGTGAGCTGCTTGCAGAAACGTGCAACTTGGAACAGAATATCGCCGCTCGAACTCAGCCATTCTCGCAGTTCAACGGTTCCCGCGCTGCTGAATCTACAATCGAAGAACGAGGATTGCGGCGATCTTCGGTGAACACTGTGAGGGGATAGAGTCAGCTTTTCCGCGAATCGAGCTCTAGCCGAATGATCACGAGGCGGCGTGTCTGTCCGAGAGATAACCATTGGTTTGCATGAATGCTTCCCGCTACTTTCTGTCTTCCTGCCTCTCCAGCCTCAGCATTTTAGTCGTTCCAGCCTTTAAGCTCCAGCTCAAGATAGTCGCCGGCATCACCGTTCCCCACAGCATGTTATGTAAACAGCTGATAAGCGAACCCTTGTTTCCCATGGCATACCGGCTTCGGCAGGCATTACTTCCCATAGCTTTGCCCCGAGCCGCCAGCACTCGCTTGTTGTTATCCTCTTTGCAGCAGGATACCGCCGTCCGGCTCGGATGCATGAGAGCGCGTAGACTCTCAGACAGAGGGTTGCCGGCCGAGCGGGTAGGCTCCACCATCCCGGTTCGGGCGACAAAGTGTAGCGAGGACAGGCCGAGACATAGGCCAGGACACGAGGGTTGAGGAAACAAAGCCTCTCAGTCAGGTTCGGAGTATGAGCTATCCGGCTTAGTAACGGACGCCAGAAGCCGGTTGTGACTTCGTCGGGGCTCCCTCGTCCGCTCGAGCCGAGTCAACTCGACTAGCCGCCTCCGCAAGTCCCCGCCGGACTCCGACACGGGTCGTCAAGGCTTGTAGAGACTTGACTGTCCTCATAAAGATACGGGAAGCGGCCGTTAGAAGTCTTCAGAGAATCTGCTCATCTAACGTTTCGCAACGACTACAGGAGCGATTAGCAGCCGCGCATACTCCGCTTGAGTCGGCGATGCTTGAAATAATTCAGACTACTAACTTCGAACGACATCTCTGCCTCACGTCGGGTCGCTCCGCTCCTTTTCGAACCGAACAAGTTGAATATGCTAAAGGTCCTCATGGGAATGCTGCGGGGACGCAGACCCGGCTCCAACGGACAGCACCCTTTAACACTTCCAGACGATTGTTGTTCGATGGATCTTGCCCCGTATAAGGTATGAGAAGAACCGAGGGGATTATGCTTCGCTCGGCGGAGTGCCCGAGGGCATCTTCGTTGCCGACCGTCCCCGCGCGGAGTGATTTAACCTGTGCCTGGTGTAGGATCGAGGAAAATCAACATCTGGCCAGAGGACCAAATGGTGCATGCTCCGCCCGAGATCCCGTTACACCCGTGAGCTGGAGCTCCAGAATCGGAGCGAGCGGAAAATCGTCGTGCTCAGGCATCGGAAACTTTCGTCCCGAAGTCGGTTGCTCGGTCGAGGGCGCGGCGATGGGGAGCCGTTGAACAGGCGAAGGAAAGGAACCCGCCACCGGACGAATCAGGAGAGCAATGGGAACGGCCTGAGAACACTAACACGTCCAGAGGGCACGGAGTCAACCCACGGAAAGAGACGTGTTACGTGGAACCCTATGGTTATGGAGAGGTGGTGGGAGCGAAGCCATCATTTGCGTGGTAAAGGGTGTCGGGGTCACTTAAGTGGTAAGCGAGGAAACGCAGTCGCATAGACAGACACGAAACTCAATGACAGCTTGTCGTATGCGGTAGTCGCGGCCTGTCTTCGCCTCTGTCTTCCTTCCCTCCGTTTCGCTCCCCTATGCAAATAAGCAGGTCTCATCCCGCTGGTTGCTTGCTCTTCGCATGGTCGTCTGTGTTTTGCTGCTGCAGTTTACGATGAATGCGACGGAATCGTCAACAAGGACAATGACGACGACATGATGTCGATGGTTCGAGGTACGCTTTCGATCCGCGCACGGATTTGAATAACGGAGCGACGTCCGAGAGCTTTGTGGCACAGCTCGGGTGCGGATGAACACGACCGATGCTCGAGTTAGCTTGCCCCGTTCGCGACCCCGACTCCGGACAAGATGGACCGCTGCAAGGTACAATGCCAGCTGGTGCGGCTCGCAGCACCTTTGCGCCGTCCTCTGACGCGGCCATTCGCCTGAAAATCAGGCCCTGCACTCCGATCGTTCAATCGGCTGCAGTTAGCCGCGCTTCCACTGCAGCGAGGGGGACTATCCATCTACTTATTTCCTCATCTGACGCAAAATCCTCTATCAAAACAGCGGAGTCGGACTTTTTTCTGTACGCACCCGCTACCGACTGCCATAATGGCTGGCTGGCTGTCCGGAAGTTGCACTGCTGCACGACCTCGCGCTGCCGACGACGTAACGGGATTGAAAAACTGCGACAAATTATTCCCAGTCATGGAAGGGGAGGCATCCAGGTAGGAAGCTGCAACATCAGGATTGGAGCCGGATCGAGGTGAGACGAAAAGACCTATCGATTCGCGTGCAGTTGTTGCCTTCCCTCCTGTAGCTCCAACTCGATCAAAACCGAGGGTGCACATCTGCTTTTTCGGCCCCCAACAGAATGATGGAAGGTTCACGGCTCCCCGTGGGAGAGCACGCTTGTAATTTTCCAGACGTGGCTAGTCACAAGAAGGGGTCGATGAGTTATTCGAAGTAATATTTAGATGCGGTATGGCTGCTCTCTAGAAATATTTCCGAAGTTTTCCTTGCTTTTGAGCCAGCCTTTCGAGTGGTCTGCCAGTGGCGCTCAGGACTCTGCAATTTGGGTGCTCGGTTTCCCTCGAATAAGCGAACCTATACTCAAGACGCTGTCTGGCCCGCTAGTTGGCCCCGTTCTCCTCTAGCCAGGTTTTTTCAATCAAGTTTCCCTCAATGGCCTTTTACTTTTCCGTTCCCTCTCGGGCCGTCTGACTGCTTCCCTCGTTTTTCGTTCCACTCGCTCGCATGGCGTGCTTAGCTCCGAGTTCGGTCGTTTCTTGCAGAATTGCAGTCCGGCCGGTCATGGGTACGGTCGGCTGTTAGTCGGTGAGTCCCGTTCGCCAGACAACGGACTCTGTCCCGCTAAGTTGGTATGATTGGACCGTTGTGGTTTGTCGCTCCGTTCACCTTCTCCGTTCTGCCGAAAAATCGGCCTCTGCGTAAATCATTCCCAACTTCGCCCATCTGAGCGCCGATCCAAGTGGCCGATACCCCATGGGCTCCCCTGCCTCGTCCTTTTTCCGCGAAGGGGAAAACGAGCAATGAAGATTTTCGAACCGCGATAACGTTCAGCTTGGGACCGCGTCGATCAAGATAAGGTAGTTCGACCTAGGTTCTCCAACAGATGAAGAATCGAGGCCTCGTCGAGATTGAGTCATTCAAGATTATCGTTGGCTGATAACGTATTCACCACGAGTGTATCATTTGGCCCCGTTCCGGAGCTGTCCCATGCTCGGTTTCCTGGAGGGAATATAACGTCTTTCTGTTCCTTCATCTGTCAGTCAATCTGCCAGTCACTCGGTCGGCCAGGCGGGCGACAACCAAGAGTCCAACAGTTCACAGAAAATGAGATGCAGCTACTTTATTCAGTGTCTCCCCAACATTGTCCCAGCATTGTTTCCGAGAGAGATTCCGATCGTTGTTGCATGCATCTCTTGCGTACGACGGGAGAAGCAACAACGGCAGCTTGGAAGCACCGTTGAGTTGAACAACGGCGTTATTCACCTTGCCTCTCCTCGCATGACAACTTCAATGGGAACACGCCTTCCACGTGGCTTTGCTCAGAATTATACTGTCCGCTGGTTCGCAATTGGCTACTTCAATCGCAACTTTGTTATTTGAATTTCTTCCGAATGCTCGTTGACGTCCCCAGGTGCTTCTCCTTGCGAAACTTTGATCCTTCCAAGCTGGAGTTGCGCTCGAATGTGAAGGTCGGGTTCATCATGCTGCCATCGGCCACTGCATCGCGAACCTTTCGTGCGGCCCGAGTACCATGCATATCAATCGATGAAGCAGATAATGAAGCAGAATAGTTCACCACAGCGGGGACGCATACTCGAAAGTAGGACAAGGAGTTGCCGGAAACGACACTCAACGACACATGGAGGTTAAGGTTCAACAAGCACGTTCGCAGAACGTTCTCATCGGCGGGGATCGGAAAAGAGAGAACCCGGCTTCGGAGCTTCCTGAAGTTCATGCTTTGACGGCGCAGGAATCGAAGAGGCGGGAATCGCCCAGCCCCTCTCGCTCCCCTCGGATTCGTCGAACCCAATCCTTCTCCGCTCATCGGGCGGTTCGCACATCCATGGAAGCAATCGTCTTCGTCCGAAGTTAAGTGTTGATGTTGATGACAACGCGCCCTTGCCTATTATTAATTGTGCACAGGACTGTTCTGTTTAGCGCCAGTTGACTGATTACTGGCGAGAGAGCACGCCCGAATAACTGACAAGGAAATGTAATCCGAACGGAACAGATTTGCCCGACCTCGACCGAGGGACGCGACGTTCATATGCAGGCTTATAAACACACGGCTGCAGACACTCTGGCACACGCATACGAACGCACCTCTCTTGAAACTCTCGTGAATAACAAACGCGACTGAGAAGGGTTTCAGGTGGGTCGGCAGCTGAGCTCAACGAGCTGCTGCGAAAATAGGAGGATAGTGGGTTAGGGGGAGAGGGGCGGTGGTTTGTTACGTTCCGAAAGAACGAAATGCCCGACCACAGCTTAGCAAAGTTCCAGCAACAGCGGCATCCTCTTGCTACTCATCTGCCACTCACACCTCGCTGCTCGGAACCCCGCTCAGTTCGTCGAGAGCGTTGTGAGTTGCGTTCCTGCATAAGAGCACACTTTTCACGACTTGCACGCCTTTCACTTCGGATAGGGCATGCGTTTTATGGCCGCTAGCCCCTTCGCACCCCCCATCGAAGCGTTTTCTCGGGACTTCCCCAGAAACCCCAACTTTTCGTGGACACGCCACTAAGGTCGCGCGCCCCGCTGTCCTCGCCCTCGACGGTCTCCGTGGAGAAACTCCCTCGACAGCCTTCCGGCTGGAACAGCGGTGAGCCGAACGGCCTTCCCTGCTGTTTCACTCTTAGTAGTTCCGCTTCCTTGAGTTTAGAGAGATTTTCTTGCTCAAACCCGAAGCAACGAGAACCTCGCCCATTGACTCAAAGATGCAGCGCTTTGGAAAGAAGGGGATCAACGGCGGGCGCTCCGTTAACTGGAGTCGAGCCGTCGGACTCCTCTCGTCGAATCTTCGCAGGCTCGTTTGTCGCCGCCAAATAGGTCCTTGATATTCCATTTCTTGCCGTGAGTTTTTCCCAGGGCTCCATTGAACGAAAAATATGAGATAGGACACCGGCACTGTGTGTACGTCTTTGATGATCTGCGTCGGTCTGTCAGTCGGGGCAGGCTCCCAAGACACGGCTCTTCCACAGGGAGACTTGAGAAAAAACAGAACGGTGGAAGGCTGGGGGCTCCCATGGACGTGGCCAAATGAATGGCGGGTGGCGGACCCGCGGCTCCATTCACTTGACGAATGTTACAGATCTCGTCCGAACAGCGGCAACAACAGCAACAACGGCCCGACGACGACGGAGATGAAGAAGATGGGAAGGAAATTCACCAACGAGATAGCTGATAGCCCACGACATGATGACAGAAAGCTTTCCGAGCCATTTGTACGGACAGTTGTCAATCCGGCGAGCCAGTCAGCCCGCGGACATAAGGCTGGACAAACCGATTGAGCGAAAGCCAGAATATCGCAGCTGAATGGCAACATTGTCTGCTGGACGAAGAATAGGCGAATTAGTGAATAAGCGTAAACGTTCAGAACGGGCGAGCGACTGACCGACATACGATAACTGTGGTCTGTCGGACAGATCGAGGCCGCCGAAGTGGAACTGGATTCCCGCGACATCTTCCGCATCGGCCCATTGTTCCGGCGAGACGGTGCGTTGCTGCCCCCGGGTGTGTTTCCCCCTGGGCGGCGGTTTTGGAACCGACCAAAGTCTTCGTAGAGGGCATCTTTCGGAACCGGAGCGAGAAGAGTCGGAAAGAGTCCGGATTTTTGTCCGACCGCGTCAGATCATGGTGTTCAGTTAGCTGAGCGATGAGTGGGTGTTCAGACACTGACTGCTCCGGACAGTTGTCGGACGAACACAGATGACGGACTGGTAGGACACCAGCGGGCGAACTGAAAGGCTGCTGTTGCATCAGATGGAAGTGCAAGGCTTCAAAATAATTTATGATGTTGACGGCTCCGCTATCTTGCCGAATGGACAATGACCATCCAGCGCGGAGCGTTCGGGGCAGCGACGGGTGAGCAAGCAAGGCAGCCCTTTCATTCCGAAAGGTCGCCCCGGCCACAATTTACGCTCAGGGTCCGCTGCGCGAAGAAGACGTACGTTTCGAGGACTCGCGAGATTCGCTAAATTGCCGGATCTGGCTGAGCGACCACATAAGTGCTTGAGTGGCACACGTTCCCACCTTATCGCCCGGTGCATCTTTATGGCTGTGGCTCTCTCAGTCAACCCATCCATCCGTACGTCTGTTCTCTGAACTCCTACTCACTCATCCGACTCCGGGAGTCGGCAGGCACTCTTGGCGTCACTCATCAAATGGGGAAACTCGTTTAGCCCTACTGACAGCTCGTTGAACAATAGCTTACGGGGAAGAAGACAAAGTGGACAGAAAGGATGGGAAAAATAAAGAACAACATGAGAAAAACAGCGTCAGCGTCTGACCACGCGAGCGTATCGGTTGACGACCACTGTCGACCACTGCCAACTTCAGCCGAGGAGTGAGCACCGAGCGGCGCTCTCCGTAACGAAACTGAATAGCGATTTCGTCGCACAGGGTGTCGCCCTCACCGTTACAGTTTATTTCACTCCTGAACACACATTTTTTTCATTGGATCTTGAGTACCGTCGTTGCTCACGAGACTGATGCCGAGAAGTGAGTTCCTGTCTCATTGTGATCATTGAGTAATTCATAGTTGTCGTTCAGTGGTACTCGTTAGGTTTCATTTGAACCCTCGGAAATCATTCAGTTCGTCGGTCGTGGTCATTCTGACACCCGCGGACGAGTTCGGTCTCCACCTTCGGACGGTCACGTGGAACTGGTTTAGCTGCCATCTGGTTGTCTTCTCGCGGAACAATGTCTCCGTGATGCGGATGTATCGTGGGGCGGGAATATACATCGGGCTCGATAGAATAAATATTCGAACCAAGGATGAAACAGACGAACAGACCTCATCATCAACCTCTCCACGGTGGCTATGTAGTATGACAGGAATGACGACTTGGAAATCCGATCGGAGGGAGAAACACTCCGGCATTTAATGAGAAAGACTCACACAGACAGACTGGCCCAGTTAAGCGTTATCGGTCAGTCACTTCGACTTGATGGTGCTCGTCGTATTATTCCGCTCCTGCATGGAACAGAACCGAGTCCGGAGGACTACTAGCGGATGCTTGACTTCGTCGGGCTCATCCGACTCGTGTGTGATTTCCTCCATGTCTGACTGTTCAGGAGAAACTCTGCGACAAATATCATCCTGGTACGCCCGCATGACTCTGAATTCGCCCATTTTAAAATGGAATTGACCGCTCCGGACATGTTCTCGGCTAACCATTCGAGCGTTCATGTTTTTGGCGTCTCCAATTTCCTTCAACGGCTTGGGTAAAGTTGTCTCTGGTTGTCGGGCGGAATGAGGTGAACAAGTTTATTTGTCAGTATGTTTCGTAGGCCTCTCACGTTTCTGGCTCACAGAACAAGGAACACCAACGAATCAAGGCCACTGCGGTTCTCCTACAACGGGCTCGCCATATGCTGTACTGTATATCACTCCGACTTTGCAACGGTCATGACTGATAAATGTCGTTCGAAACTGTGGGATGAGGACTCAGCTCAGTTTCCCGACGAAGAGCCACTGAATGGAGCTATAACTCACCGGGGTGCGAACTGATATCATCACGTGAGATATTGCGCCTCGTATCGGGTTTAAATAATGAATATGATGATGATAATGATGTTGAGGGGTAACAAGGAGGATTCTAGCAACTAGAGAATCGTTTCGCAACAGCCGCTTTCGAGTCCCCTCAAAATCCCCAAGCAGAAAGACATTATTGGCTCGATGCTGCTTGAGAAAGACCGCATTCGTGTGGGCAGACGTCGAACCAGCAAATCGTCAGCTGACGCAAGAGCTCCCATTTCGTTAGTGCGACTCCTGACCACTCCGAATATCTACTTCATTTCTCGGCAACGAAGGCACGATCCTGCAGTTCCGGAAAGGAACGCTAGGATTGTCCTCCAGCACCTCGACATCGAGAGACGAAAGTTGATCGGATTCTGAACATTCTGAATGTTCATTCGAGCGTCACTGTCGATGGGAGTATCTCACTTCAATCGTGAAACATCTGAGCTCCTATGAGCTAATAGATGTTTGCGCAGGAAGACCGCTCAAAGTGCAAATGAGAATAACTGGAGAATAATCGCAGTCAATTCACGCTGATTGCGTGCTGTAGTCCATACAGCTCATCGTTAACCCGCGAGAAATTCCCAGCGATGCTATAGAAGTCGAATATTAAGCGAGTCGTCAAGGGGAGGATACAATTTGCAAGTCAGAGGTCATTTTGAAGAGATGCATAATTTCGGCAAAGCTCCCGCACACCGCGTCGGCAACGCCATGCCTCAACACCTTCAGGCTACGTCAAACTTCAACGCTCGGCTCGCAGCAACATCGGCCTTTCCGCTTCGTACCGTATGCAGATGATCCTCTAGAGCCATGCGGCTCCATTCTTCCATATTCCTCCTTTCCTACCAGTGTCCAGTGAACTTCTGGATCGGCAACTTGCGGTAAGCTGACCGCTATCTCGGAGAAAGCACAAGATCTAGTTGAAACGTCCAATGAAAAGTCTTTTGTTCTCCGGAGCAGAAAATGTTCCGATACGCAACCGTCAACGATCCCCGACCTTGATTGATCAAGAGGGACCACCCTCTGCGATCTGTTCTGGCTTGTCCACTGCGATACATTCACTGGTTGGCAATGAGACTTCACCGGTTTGCCAGCCAGGGCATTGATTTTTTTTCGGTTCTCCCGTTCGGCGGTGCTGCCGGTGCCAAAAATCGGCCTCTCATGTATTTTTTGGCGTTTCCAGCCCTCTCCGAAACTGCAGTGGCACGATCCGATTGCCCTTCACGGTCGATGATCGGGACAAGCTCTCGACTTCGAATGGAGAGAGACTCCGCTCATACGGAGATGGGTTCCGAGTTTATCGTGGTGTCACCTCCACCGTGAAGGTCATTCTTTTAAACCGAAATTCAATGGAGTCCGGGCCTGGGGTCATTCGGAACCGAGTCTTGATTCGGTGTGTCATGAACGAATGGAGTGAATGGTGTGAGATCAGGTTGGATGAAGTGAAATTACAGTTGAACGCGGGATGACTCAAATAATTAGCAGATGAATGACTCCTCGCGGCCGCTGGAATGACTCCGGAATGGAGGCTAACGACGCCAGGTGACTTGGCATCGTTCTACCAGCCGACAAAGAGGAGACTGTCCGGACGAGCGGCTGACAGAAGACTTGGCAGAATAGCCTTTCGGATCGGAGAGCGGGCCTCGGCGGTGGTCTGCGGTGAATCAAATTGAATTCCGCTCGAACGTCTCTATCCACGCGGGTCACTAGGTGTGTCTGGTCTGCTGTGACATTGAACGAAGACCCAGTCTAGGACGACGTCGGCGACTGCTACAGTTCTTCGGACCGAGTTCTCCCGACCGTCTGGCGGACCCATGGCGGCATCCGATGCCGTTCAAACGGTTGTTCCAATACCATCATTCACGTTATCTTGACATCGTAGTTGATCAGCAAACCGACGAGCGAGCGAGCAGACCAGCGAACCCAACCGTGAATTCATCCGGGTACTCGATCCACGAGTGCGTCTAGTGATCATTCGGGGCCGAACTCTGACGCAACCCATCTCTTAGTCATTGGCGTTTTCGTTTACTTTTCAGCGTTCGATATCTTCGACTCGAAGTCTGGTTATTTTCGTTCCCCCGTGGAGTGAGAAGGAGGAAGGGCTCAGTCTTTGAAGACAAGTGGCCACTCGGATCCAGGAACCAGGATGCACGTTCCGCGACCAGGTACATATTTATGAAGTGAGACCGGATTGGGAGAGAGAGAGAAGATAATCTCAGGGCTGTGATAGCAATGAGCACTAGTGATTTGTTCGGCGGCTCCGGTTTTGTGGCACTTCCCTTCGTTGCTTTGCACTTCTGTTCGCCCAATGCTCCATATTATTACTATTCTTATAATTATCGTTATGATAGTATGGATGATAAATCCCTGACCAATTAAAGCGGAGTCATTCCTTCAGCAGAGCTACCTCTGGCTGCCTTGGCGGCTGCTCGGCTGGCTAGCAGGGCGGCTGCCTACTTTATTTCATGAGGCTCTCCGCTCATCAAGTTAAACGATCTGAGAAAAATCTTCGTCTGACTCAACTGCTCGGGCGAATTTCTCAGTGTCAATTTGGCCCCAGCTAATTCGTGCCATTCGGTCTCGTAAGTCGGTCCACGTGCCTCGCTTGTTGTCAGACGAAGATTTCCAACGAACACCGAAGCCATGGGAATGGTTCAGCCGACCAGTCTCTACAAAGTTCACTTGCTCCACTGAGCGCGGTTCAGGAGCTACAAATAGAAGCAGGGGAACTCTGGAGGAGAGCGTAAATCCTGCGGTGTGTATCTCCTTCTAAAAAACCGGACATCGATCGAAACTTCGAAATGAACAAGAAAAAGTAGATCAGATCTGAGCTTCCCAAGGCCGACAACGAAGCTCGTAGCCGACGTCAGTGGATCGCGCAGACGTTTGTGACCGACCCGCATAGCGTCTCAGTCGGTCAAGATGGAACGACTTCAAAATAGGATCAAGCTCACTAAGAAAACGCTGTCGTCCTCAAAAAAATAACAAAGCAAATGACGCACCCGTTTGTCCGGACGCCTCTCTCCGGTCGCCTGGACCGGACAAAATGACTGACGAAGCGGGTAAGTGACCAAAAGAGAGAAGAGTTCGGCTGTTAGCCTGAATAACCCTTCTCTTGGATTTGTTTCAAGTCCGGCGGCACCGCCATCATCAACGACGTCGAATGGATTCCCAGCGATGCTACCTAACAATCACCGACGAGGGCGCCGCTCACCTGACTCCAAAGCAGAAACTGCCGTGATGACAAAGAGCGTCCACAGAAGAGCAGACGTCATTGTGTTGCAGATGGCATTTACTGCAGGTGTTTGTAAGAGGCCCGACTCTGCCAGCTTCATCAGTTCTGCAATCTCTTGGCTGCGTGTGACGAGGAGTCGCACTTATCGACTGTAACAAAGAGAAAATTATTTAGATTTCACCGGAGATGAGATCATCCGTTGGTATCTCCGTATGTGCACAGTTTCCTTCGCTTGTCTAAGGGCATCGCTGCCGCCGGAGCCGCGACATCCACGAACATGCTAAGAGGTAAGACACGCTCCCGCGGCTACGGGGAAAAACTTTTTTTGATTCTCTCCGATCTTCATGCAGCTCCCATTTGTGCTCGATCAGAGTGTAGGACGGAGGTTTCAATGATAGTGGAAAATGGCAGCAGACAGTCAAGAGACTCGAGTTCGAGCACCGTCAAACGTGAACCACATCTGCAGGACTTTGAGATAACATTGCCTTCTTCGGCTTAGTACTGTCACCTGACAAGGTTCGGAAAAGGTGATATGCTGCCATTGCAGATGAGCTCTGCATTGAAAATAACTCTCTGAAGAGTGTCGCAGCGCCACCGTTGTCAAATGCGTGCGCTTGCAGGAGGCGATGATACTGAAGACGGTGAAACCTCATCGTGAACCGGTGCATTGGTTCGCCTTCCAATCATGGGAATTGGAAAACGTGCGAACTCAACTAATTGTAAGAGGTGTCAACTAAGAAGCTAAAAGATTGTTGGTCGCTATGTCGATGAACATACCACCCGTGTGTCTGGGAATCGGGTGTTTGTAGTTCCGGACAAACGATCCCAAACCATCAGCGGGGGAATATTCAGTCCTCGTATAGCTTGTTTTCTAACATCCGCTAGTTTGAGCGGAGTGTTGAATTGAGTGATGCAAAACTCATTTTGGTCATCTGTTCCTACGAGGCAGCAAGTGTTTCACCACCGCGAGCCCCGTGGAGCCGAATCGGGTTGCGTTACACGGTCGCAGTACACTACCAAAGCGAGTGACGAGGTGATTCGGTGATGGAGCCAGCCTGACTTTCGGTTCTTAGGACTTCATCTCAGCTCCGCAAGTCGCATTGCCTCGATCTTTCTGCTGTCTCACTAAAGTGTAAGCGCCTGCTATAGAACAAAGGCTTTCGGCGAGATTTCTGTCTCGAACCGAATAGTCGCTGATGAAAATTCCCGATCCTTCCGCATTTGCGATCCCAAGAAATACTGGAAATATGAGGAAACCTTCGAACGGCAGCCGGCAGAAGTCAGAACTTCACGATTCCAGTAACATCCGAAATGGGTTCCGTTAGTAGTCTCGTTCGTTGTTTACAATCTTATACAAAACGAGCCCAGCTAGGGCAACAATGAAACTGCATCAGTTCATGCTTGTGGTGTTGCGCAAGGTGAGAAACGTCCTTGCTACCACGAAGACGACTGGCGTTCTAGTTCATATAGAGCTTCTGCCGGCGCGGCATTATCAAGCGGGTAAATTAACACACGTCTCACGTAACGGCTCAAAACAGTGGCTGAAGTTGTCGTGGAAAGTTGTCTATGGGGGAAATTCGCGGGAGTCGTGAGTTCTTTGCACGAAATCAACTGTCGCGCCTAGTGTTTACACGAGGTCAGTTCTTCCTGAACCCACAGTCAAAGTCAAGCACCAAAGCGCTCCGTTTCGGTACTACACGGGAGGAAAATCGCGGCAGCCAGGCAACCCGGAAAGGACGGCCAGTGATGTGAAACCAACTCTGAAGGACGGTTTCTGTCGAGGCAGTTTCTCTCGGGATTCGGCGGGAGCCCACAAGATTTTCCGACGGCTTCGTTGTGAGAATCGAAATAGGAGTCAGAAACTTCAATTATAGCGGAACCCGACCGAACCGTTAGATTCGCCAGCAGGCTACCTCCTGAATGGGTGACCGATGAAATCATTCAATCCTGATGGATCAATAGCGGCCCAAATGCAGTCGATTCTTCTGACTACACTCCACACAAGCCTGGTCCGAAAGTTGAAAGGTGACACCTACGGCACATATCCATGGAGTCCGACTAGCAGTGGACACACTCAAACGTGTTTATACTGTTCATCGATTATATCCAGAGAAGTGAGTTGTCAACAAAGTGGGACACTATAGTCGTCAGACTTGATTTGAACACATAGCTCTTCGGAACCGAATTCGCTCAGACTGCCAGCAGCCGCTGAATCGTGTGCCAAGAGAAGGAGCATGCCATGCTGAACACTGAAATGGGTAAGGGTTTCAGGAAAGGACCGAGGGAGCGCTAGCTGCGGCTTTGCTCTGGGGCATCGGGAAAGGGTATGCTTTCCTTGACAATTCTTCTCAAAATTCGATCACTCATCTCGGTAACAATGTGATGCCGCAACGATAGCCAGGCTCTACGCGTAGTCTCAAGAAGACCCGGTTGACGCTGATTGATCCATCCGGTATCGGTGGTTCGAATTCTGAGTCCACAATGCTGATTTGTCTGTCGTAGATAGTTGTGGGAGGGTAGGATCGATTCTCGGAAGAAGGGAACTCGGAAGCAGAACGCCCCTGTCAAGGTTCCGGTCCGAGATCCTTTCGAATCACCCGGCCATCGATTGAGAGGTTCCCGCAGGTCCTCTCTGAGAACTCCGGCCACCGAGCTGTGCTAGGAACACCACAATGGTGATTCTCCTGGAATCTAGACTATTCGAGAATGCATTCAACTCGTTCTGTAGCCGGTGCACACAGAACAGTTCTCGGACTTTTACTATTCACTCGGTGTCGAGCCCAACACTATAGAAGCCCTGGAACACCATGGGGGCTCCGCGAGAATCTTTCCTAATGAGCGGCAATAACAAAACGAGAAATCCCAGCGTGTATGGGGTGTGATGCAACTTGATGTACGGGCATCAACATTGTTCGAATTCAACTTCGAACAATCACATCGAACGCATCACTGATGAGGCCTGCGGGATCAAAGGTACATCATTGGAGGGAACCAAATCAATGGCAGAGGGATGACACTGCTAACGCGACTCGGACCAAACGACGAGAAAAGGACAGTGGACCGTGGTACACAAGAAGAATGGTCAAAAATAATCTGAAACAGGCACCCTCACACCAAGTATATCAACAATCACAACGAAACGAAATACAGATAAAACTTCGCTGGGCTCTCGATCAGCGTGTAGAGGAAGGGAGAATGCCTACTTCCACGAGCGGAGAGTCGGCGATTGCAGCGATTCGACCCGACTGAGCATTCATATGAGCAGAGAATTATCGATATGGTGATACAGGAACGACCAATTCAGCCCGGTTTCGTCATAGGGACCTGGCTCTCCCAGACAGTGTACCGAAGGAAGCCCTGGACATCGGGGCGAGGTTCGGTAGAAAATAAATTGGTTCTGTAAGCCGAAACCTTCACTGAGCGCCTCAATCGATGTGGGGAGAAATCTGACCGAGGTCGAGAGATTCAAAACGTTTGTTGGAAAATCGCTCAGCTCCTTCTGCACGTAGCGGTTGATGTCCGACTTCCGTTGAACGACCTTGACTGAAATCAGACTCCAGTTTCCAGATTCCTTCGGCATGAGCTCTATTTAGTTCCACAGCGACTAACCTCCGCTCCGCAACCTCTCTCCGCTTCCGCTGCTACCAACCCTCGGAAATCCAGGAAGCTTACAACTGGAGCTAAGAGGTCATCGCGGCATTTCCGCCAAGAAATCGCGTTATTTCGCGGCACCCTTCGGTTTTCTGTGAGGAATCCCGGGATGCCACGAAATTTTGCGGAATTCGCAGCGGGTGAGCCCAAAGCCCTAATTATGGCTCTGTTGGGAATTATGATTCAATGTCTTGTCTTTTTGTCGGTCTAGAAACCAGATCTTATCACCCATATCATATCATCATCTCAGTTCCTAAATCGTACGTCAAACAGTCAACGCCCATTATCATCGCTACGTAGAAGTTTTAGATGGTCGTTGACTTTTATCGGAGTGTTCAACTGTTGGAGCTTGTTGATGATAACGGCAAACGTTCCTCTTCTTCTTCTCTGCAAGGATCGTTGACGCCATTCCGAAAGTTCTCCGGAGCAAAGGAAGGTGGCGTAAAGCGAACATTTTTTCTACTCCGTGCTTCGTGGCAATCGCTATCAGAATTTGTCCGGAAACTTTATGCGGAAAAAAAGCGCGGGATGGAGCCGACACCCAGTGCGGGGCCCGTACTCGACTCTCGCCAAAAAGGTTTTACAACTTCAGATAAAAGTTGCTACGCCCACGGAGCGTCAAGAAGAAGGGGGAGGATAATTCAAACGAATCTACCCCGATCCCGGACCTCCACGTCTCCGTCCCTTAAACGAATACGCCGGTCAATTCCTGTATGATGAGCTCAACTGTCAACGTCTCGAGAACGTTTTTGGAACGCCGCGAAAATATCGAGTGAGCGATCAACTCGGGAAACTCTGACTGTTAACAACTCACAGCCGCCAGAAATACTTCCGAGCATAGTTGCTTTGTTCAGATAATTCCGTAGCGGTATAAAAAACGTGCAGCAGTACAGGAACTTGAACGAATCTCGTCGCAGCGTTGTTGGTGTAAGTCCCGAGGTGTACTGTCATTCTGTTGAGGCAGCGATTGACCTCAAAACGGCCGCAGTGCTCCTAGAGTCATCTGCTGTCCGAGCGAATGTTCTCACATTTTGCTGGCGAAGCCCTCCTCACAAACTGAGACGTTTATTGTCCCCCAGACCAAATTGCTTGCCCTCGCGATTCAACTTGGAACATGTCCCTTCTCGGACATTTTCAACAAGTTACGGCCGAGGAATTCCATGGGCAACAATGTCGTGAGCTTCCACACCTTTTTCATTTTTCTCACGACTTTTCGGAAAGAAAATCGCTGCGGGAAGATGATCGGCGTCATGTTCTGGCTGTTAACGCTTCCAAAACGTAGATTTCTCGTTTTACTTTGTAGGTTGTTGTGGCAGTCGTTGAGCGTCCACGGACAGAGCCATTCTTGGCCGGTCTGATCTTTCTGACCCGTACAGATCGTAAGGGCCAACAGGAAGTACAGAAGCGAATCCGATATCACGCCGAATAATTTTCTGCGAAAAGCAGAACATTTCGCTCACCTATTACGTGCATCGCTATATGCTGCTCAGCCTCCGCGACAGTATCCTGAGAAACTATCCAAACGACTGATCTCGAATCGATCGAAAAGATCCATCTGAATCGCAGTCGAGCGACGATCAAACGGCCGCAACCAAATGGGGTGCGCTGCTCTAACGCTATGCTCGGTTCAAGAAATCAAGAAACTCAAGACTTCATTCAAAGCCTCCTCTCTCCGAAGCATTCGAGTTTTGACAGCTCCGATCGGTGCTGGGAGCTCGTGCCGGCAGACCAAGATTTTCAATTCCCTCACGATTACATACAGAATGGAAGCCAGACCAGCTTGTGTTGAAGTCGGTTGGGTCGAGGAACAGCAGCTAGCCACCGATTCGAAGCATGTCACGGCACGTATTTTGGATATTTCACGGCTCGTTGACGATGATCCGATTATGCGGGAAAGTCGTGTTCGATCGGTGATGCAACGAAGGAGTTAGCTGTTGATTCTTGGCGCCGACGTAATGGGATTATTCTTCCAATTTGACACAAGCCGACTCTAGAGCCGGGGTGAGGTTCCTGAGTCCAGAAATCCAGTCGCATCGTGTAGCGCCGTGGGTTATTTCCGTATGGAAGAACGTTGCAAATCGAGAATCGAACATCCGGTTCTGGTCATCGTATAGACCTCGAATCATGCAAAAGTTAACTATCGGAAACTGCATCAAGAGAATAACCGCAACTCGAACCTTGAAGGGAGCAGAATTCGATTTCATCTCGACGAAATCGTAGCGGACTTCCGAGCCTTCAGAAACGCTCCTCCATAGAATCGTTGTCAGGAGTCGAATCGAAGGAGATAAGAATCCATTTTTTATGGAATTTGTGTTCTAAATCGGTGTGAGGACATCACCGAGCGGCTTTACGAGGCATCAGCGCATCGATCAAACACATGAGTCTGTCTTTCCCGGAGGCATGGCCGATCTTTATCTCTTGGGCTTGCGACAGCGTGTTGATGATCAAACGCTTCGTTTCGTGTATCCGCCTGCAGCTCACGTCTTCGCCGCGCACGTGGAACTCGCACATCCGTTCTGAAACCAATCGCTTAGAAGTGAAAAGTCCACTCCGAATCATAATCAGAAAGATCAAACGATGTCTGGCACGTGAAGACAGTTGCCAAGCGGGGACGAGCGCTATTCTCCACCATCCGTAATCAGCCTTTCATCCGAAAAGGGAAACATGGTCACCGGCTTGAACAATCAATTCGGCTTCAGGAAATTCGCTCTTCAATAGACTCAAGATCGGGTCCCTAATCTTCTCGAGCTGAGTTGGTGTTGTTGAGTTGAGCTAAAGTAGCAGAAGATTTTGCTCGAATGTGCTCACGGGAAAACATACAGGAATCAAGCCCAAGCTCACTCTTGTCGGCTTGCGAGACGTTCAAACGAATCGTCACATGATAGCTGTTATGGGTCGCGAGGAGCTCAGCCGGAGTTTGAATGGTCAAGAAGTCGCCGGAAACCAGCACGGCAGCTCTGTTGAATCCGAACAAGGCCGCATCGTCCAAGTTGCACGAGCTGATGATTATTATAGAGTCTAGAATAAATGATATCTCTCTTCAACTGAATATTTTGGTCATTTCTCCAGCGCTTCTCAAGAGAACGATGGGTCAACGCTCGGTTGATTCCGCGTCTTTCAGAAACGGATTTCGGAGCCAGCCGCTCTGGATTGGACGTACCTCGTGATTTGAGGGAGTTCACAGCTTTGACAATGCGGCTCTTGTCCTCCCGATCGACGTCTTCCAGGGGATCGTCCGAAAGGATGATAGCGGGAATCCCGACGAATGCTGAAGCTACACAAACGAGCTTCTCTTTGCTCTCTGGCAGGGATCCGATGTTCCTGTTGGACGAATCCAAAATACACGATCTGTTCTTCCGCATCGAGCTGCTCACGTTCGATGAAAAGAGGAGACAACACTTCGACTAGTATTCTCGAGCTCGTGACCTCATGGGGTCAGTCAGATAACAACTGCGATGAGATCACGGCACCTGTTCTGAATGTCGGTGAGGGTTAAACTTCCCAATGCAAGACTCATGTGATAACTCTGCGATGTTCTCGTGACCCCTCGTATCGTCATGAACATTACGAGCTGCGCTCGGACCGTGAGGTTCTAGCGGATGACCCGCGTTTCCACAGCGTAGCCGACGAGAGACCTGTGCTTGAATTTGAGGGGCACGCGTCGCTCTCCGATGGAAACATAACTTGATTCCTCAACTCTCACCACGTCCGCGATTGCTTTCAGAAACGACGCTCGGCCGGAGCCTCCAAGAAAAACCCGACATTTAACGTCAATGGAGGACACTCTTGAGGAGGAGAAAACGGAACGCTTGCACTCTCTGACAGCTTACCACTCTAGCCGAAAATGCCAAATATCTCTCCGGCACTCAGAGTGAAGTTTATATCTTTCAGCACGGAGCTCTGCCCGTCGTGGAGACACAGTCCCCTCACCAAATCACCATCCCAGGTAATCAGATCGATGCCTCCAACGTTCCGCTTCTCCAACTCTGCGAATTCGTCAATATGACCTTGACGTTTTTGCAGACGCATTTGTTCCTGTCTCTCAGCCGAATTCGGACGAGTCGGGCTCAAATACGTTAGCGGTAGAAAGGCAAACAGCGAAGCATCCAGCAAGGCGAAGCTGAAGACGAGGTAAGCCCGGCCGATTCCTCGAGAAAAATGGGAACGCTGTTAGAGATGGGCAGATCACGCATCAACCGCTGCGTGTGAAACCGTGTTAGGGACGCTTGCTAACCTGTCTGGGCGAAGCATCCAAATCCCACTTTTCGCACTGGCTCGCCCCCTCGGGACAAGTCGCTGGACAGCAAAGGTCGGCGTACTGCGGGTAACTGGGGCAGACCATCTCTGATATTTCAGGCTTGTGGCATAGGACGGACAGCATCCGTTAGAACTTGTATCGTCGAAGCACATAGGCTATATCTGAGAAGCGAAAACGGAGAAAAAAACTCGATTTCGACGGAGATTCGTTTACTACATCTGATTCCTCCTTCTCGACGGTCCGTGGGTACGGCCAGACGGAGCTGTCTAAGAAATCCACTCACGAAACGGTGGCAATAGGAAAGAGATATAAATCAGATAGTCCGCCAGCTCATCGTGTTACCATGTGAATATGAAAGTCTCAAGCAGGAAGATGGTGCATGAGAAGAAGATCAAGAACAAAATCAAGGAATACTATTTGACCGATTACACCGAAGGAGACATGGACATCAGAGTCGTCATGAGAGCCACCTGGCCGACGGCCAACACAATGGTTGACAGCTGAAACCGAGGATTAACATCCTCAATCCGTGACGAACCCCATGGATCCAATCTCGGGTCAGGTAGTCTAGCCCGTGGAGTTTTCTTACCTCCGGAGCGGACTTGTTCACGGAGGTCACGGCCTCGAAAACAATGACACAACGACAATCTGGAAGAGCAATCATGGAGCTGATGAGAGACAAATGATTCCATCATGGAAGTCACTGGATGACTCCCGAGCCATGCAGAAAAACAGATAGTATCCTGCATCCGTTATATCTCTCGGAGAACCTCACTCTCCGTTATGACGAAGGCTATCAAAGCGAACCAGAAGGTCACTCTCGGTGAGCCCTATCCCTCAAGGTCGCTGTCAGCGTAGAATATCGCTATCCGCCCCCGGAAAAACAAATACGTTGAAATAGGCATTGAAGCGAATACGGTGAAGTCGAACTGCAGATCCTTGAAGAACTTCTTCGTGCCTTCTGTGAATTTTCATCTGACCCGAGTCATGTCTATGCCTCCGGCGGCTCCTCTCCGAGGACAGATATCATGTTTGAGGAAAGAATCAATTTTCTTGAAATCCAGAGCGAACCTACCGGAGAGGAAGTTGAAGAATCGCTGTTCCGGGGTTATGTGCCAGAAGAAGCGGACTCGATGGTTCCGTTCGAAGAAGGAATTGTACAGACGCCCCAGAAAGACGAACATGTCTCCACTAGCCAACAGAGGCCCATGGAGAATACATTTCTTGTTTAAGATGACCTCCAGGCAGATCTGAGAGCCGTAGAAATTTGAAAATGAGTCTGCACAGAATAAAGGCAGGATGGAGTGCGTGGCGTCACTTAGCCCGCCTTGAAAAATCACGAGCGGAGAATGTTCACGAGAATGATCTATGTAGAAACTACTCACTCGTAGTCGGAAAACTCTTCGAGAATGCGCTCGGAATGCTCGGCAGACTCGAGAGATCTCCTGTCACAGAAGACTCCGTGAGGGATTTTCCGGAACGAATTCATCTAATCGGGATACCTGCGTTGATGCAGCACTCTCGAGATGGTTTGACCGATGATTATGAAGCCAGTCACAGTTATCATCAGCGCGAACACGTTCCGACTGGTGTAGAATCAGAAGCCCATCCCTGGAATGAAATACTCGTTTCCGAGATTGTCCCGCGCTGGAGCTTCCGGCAGATTCTGCGTCCTCACGGAAACTGAAGTAACGATAATCGAACTCTCGAGCTGTTTGCGTCAGTTGGGAGAGCATGATTTCCAGCTGGAGCTTGCACTCTGCGACTGGTTCCAAGCCTTGCAAGACTCCCACTCATTTTTGATTGCTCGATTCATTCTCCTGAATTCACCAAGCGTAGCGACTTTCGCCTATTAACGCAAAGCTGTGATGAAATACGAGCCGCGGCGGAAGCCAGTTGCATCGAGTGGGGACAGAATGAACGCACGCTCATCTCAGACTCGCCATCGAGAACCGCGCTCGGATTCGGCTCACAAATTTCGATCTTTTGTACGTCCGCTTGACTCCTGTGCAAAAGCTCGTAAACATTCTCGACCTCATTGTCGGAGCCAGGAACTCGCGAAACTATTCGATGCCGACTGATTTGCAACGGCCGAAGCCCCCCCCCCCCGCTTCAGATGCGAATCGTTTCCGAGATTTTCAAGAGACTGGAAACGGCAGAGGTTGCGTGTCCTGATTTTGTCGGAGATCCCTCATCTCCTTTCGGCTCACGCCTAGCCGGCAGTCGGAGATAGATCACAATGGTGGAATGGAGTCCCGAGGGAAGGATAATCGTTACTTGAAGGAGTGGAATCATTCTAGCAACGGAATCCGCTGGGAATGTGAAACGGAAAAAATCCTACCGAGGAATCTTGAGGCCGCGGTGACAGTACCGCTGGAGACGATCTGGCCTTTCTTGCAGATATTGATCCGCTCGGATATCATCTAGGCGAAGCTCGAATCGCTCGTTATGATCACCACAGACCTACCCCTCTGCTCCCGGTGGAGCAACATCGCCAACTGGATTGATATATTCAAATTTGAGGAGGAGCGAAATGCGTTCAAGTTTCCAGTTATACAATGCCACACGGGAAGAAATTATGCATCTACAACAAGTACAAAGAACTTCCTTTATCATGAATACCCCTGTATTCAACATCACAGAAATGAAAATGCACGTTCGAACGTCGCACATGCGGTGGGTCTGATTGAATCGTTATAAACTTCCGGAAGATGAACCCGAATATGCAAGTTTGCACTCGGATTCTCTTTTGTGTACAATCGTATGCACGCGATCATGTGCACCATGCGCTGATGTGCATAAAATGAATGGATACACGCTCGAAAAAGTGTGCGTGGTTAAAGTGCGTACAATACAATCTCGATTACACCAGCTGATTCGTGCAAAGTAGTGTTGGGATAATCGGAGGTCGACATCCAGAGGGCTGATATATTCGAGGGTGGAATGGCGAAGAATGATATACTCTAATCGAATGCGCGGAGTCTTGGCACTCAGTACTGTCCATTGGATGCCCAAGAAAATCAAATAGTTATCGCAGATCGGTTGTAGCCTTTCCGAGATTCCTTCCCCTGGGGTGTGGAGAATCATGAGGAAACGCCGCTGCGGTTTATTTGGAGTACGGAACGTCGTCCCGAGTCGAGAGCTTTTCTGGTTCAACACTCACTTTGTTCGAATCTTCCAGACTCAAATCCCTTGTGGGTTGTTCCAAGACAATGACGTCCATGGCTGCTAGAAGAGCGACAGCGATTCACACCTTCCGCTTGTCCGAGTTCGACAAATCCATGGAGAAGTCATCCACAACGGCTGTCACACCCAGCTCGGACAAGAAGTATGAGAATGTTGAGGAGAGGTTCATAAGGGAATGTAAAAAGTTCGAATAACCGTGCATTTTCGAACGCTCAGCCTGGTTGGAATTTCTCTTCAAGGATGAGTATGAAGCGAAAATATTCACCTCGACTCTTCCTATTGTTGAGAAGGAGCGATGCATTGTCAAGAAGAGTCATTTCTTCGAACAGGATGAAGTTTGCGGGACAGATGCCCACTGCTCTCTGATCCAACTTTGTTCGAAAACTCCTGATGATACCATTGGCCTGCTGACATATACCTGCCATTATTGCTATCAGGTATTCACCGACTTCGAGGGCCTCCCCGACCACGGACACTGTGTGTCCACGAGGAACCACCTAGCTGAAATTGTGCAATATTTGTGCACCTTCAGGGGTCATGAAGGTGATATCTTCAAGCACCAGCGCTAACTTGGACTCTGTAACACGGATCGAAACTGGTGAATATCCGCCAGTTTTCGAAATCAAAAAGAACTCAAACCGATTGAAGTCTATCGAATCCGAGTTGATCGTGGGGCAAGGCCGGAGCCAGGCCATGAAGCCAACGACCCGCATCCGAGGGCCCGGCATAACCGCCATGCCCGTTGTGACCAGGCTCTACAGTATCATGTTTGGGTCCCGTGTGCGAATTCTGCTGTTCCTGGAGCACTCGAATTATCAATTTCAGAAGATTTTGAGAGATGGGACGCTCACTCCATGTTTGATCCAATGTGTTTGGATTCAGGCGGAGTCATCTCAGGTCTGGAACAGTGAAAATTGGTCAAATCATGCTGAATAGAGCTGTCTCAGACCACCTTGGAAGTTCCAAGGCAACCGGGTCGAATCCAAGATGCGAATCGGTCGCTCGACGGCGGAGGAGAGCTGCATAGGTTGATTCACATGAACTCAAAGGCCTTTGGATTCCTGCTCTCTGAGACGAGAGCACCGCCTGGAGTCGCCAGGAAATGGATAGATGGGAATCCCCCGGATCAAGTCGTAGAGCTTCGCCGTGGTTCTCCTGAAGCTCCCCAACGAGCATCCCTCCTCTGTCTTGAGCATTATCTTGGAAGATTCCACTCATTCGAATATTTTCGAGTATTGGTGAAAACGGTGACGGGAACTCGTACACCGGGGGAAAACTTGAATTCGAGGGAACTCTTCACAATACAAGCTTGGGGAGATTTTGTTGGAGAACTGTCTGAGCAGCTCAAGGAACCTCGTGGTCGATTTGTACTGGTCGGATAGCGGTCGAAACGTGTGGTTACCGGGTTTCGCATAGCTCGCCAATGTGGCAATCGTCGCGAGGATCAAAATCCAGAGCACCTGCACACAGACCATGGACGCGTAGCTGAGGGTGTCGTGTCGGCCCCTGAAGGCGCAAGACCTCAGACCGAGACGATCTGCGAATGTGAACCTCAGCTTAGCTCCCGGCTTTTGCAGTTTGCTGACTTCCTCCCTGATGGGCTCAGCTCGTCTCCAGGCTGGACGATGCACCTTTTTTTTTTTTTTCCAGCCCTCAGAAGTGTCCCGGAATCACCTCTCGGTATTGCTTCAGTGACACTCCCTATCGCCTCGCAAATCCCATTGCGGGCGGTGGGCTTGGGTCTCAAGTTGGTTCAGATTTAATTCTGATATAAATTAAATCCTCTTTTTACTTTTTACCACATAAGAAATTTTTGTTGTCGACCGGGGATCGAACCCGCGATTGCTAGCTTAGCATGGCACCAAAGGCGTTGGTTTATGCCACACGGCCAACGAGCCGACCTGGACGATGCACCTGCAGTTATGGGAAGATTCTTGTTCGAGCAAAACGTGATACCAAACGCGAGTGCAATGAGATCCGTATACCACAGCTGGCCGCCGTAAGGTGCCCGTAGTACAGCGGAGGAAGAGTCGTCCCTCGGTCATAGTGAAGTGGATGACGTCGATCGCGGCCACGGCGAAGAATACGTAGGTGGCTTGCTGACCTGTGAGCGTAGATATCTCGCGGAGCGGTGATGGATCTTACCTATCCCCTAATATAAAGTGTACTGCCATTCTCCAAACTATTCGAGCCGGACAACTCTCGGAAGATGGCCGAACAGCAGATTCCGAGCAGTGAGTGCTGAATCGAGAATAGCGACAACAAACAGGAGAACTCCATTCTGTTCATGCCCGACTGGAAAATCCCATCAGCCGAGTGAATATCTGATATCGCGAAGAGGATATCAGGATACACAAAACAATAGAAAACACCTGGAAATAAGGATCGTCCAAGACCCATTAGTCGATGAGAAGAATAAATCGAGGACGAAAACCTTGAACGGAGCTCGACTTGTCAATATGTTAACCTTAGGATCTACCCTTTGTGATTCGCTCAACCAAAAAAATGTTCACGAGAAGGGCACACAGATGCCGTTCATTGCCTCAAGAATAAGGGCTGCGGCCCGAGCCGATGGGAAACCCTCAATACGCAAAAGCTGAATACGGCGAAGAGAATGAACGGCAGGAGCGTCCTATAGGCCTTACGAAGGAACCATGCTATCAGACAGAGGAACCAACATCTAGGGAAGAACAATTTTATTTCAAGATAAGAAAATATTGAACCCGAACAGAAGCACCTCTCGAAACGGGCCGAAACTCCTTCCGTCGAGAGCATCGAGTTTAATGAATGTATCCGGTAACGTGCCATGTTAATCAGCGAGAACCGGCGCCACAATCCTCTGCAGGAAAGCGAAACCATCTCGTACGAATGATGGACTCATGGATATTCTTCCCAGAAGGTCAGCCTGATGTGAAGATTGGAACGGAGAACCTAGTCTATGGTAGTCCATGAGAAGTGGAACCCACATCGCAAGCATACTTCAAGGAACCCACAACTCCTCCAAAAGGAAGGAGAGTCGATCCTTTTCAAGAAGACTCCCGCCAGCGTAACGTGCGGTGAACCGTCAATCCTTGAGAGATTTATTTGATACTTTGGCGGCAACACATCCTTCGAACTTCGAAGACTGCCTCTCTAGACATATCATGAGTAAATTAGGGTTCTCTCACTCATCGTTCTCCTGTATACAGAATGGGTCAGTGCACTGATGGGCCATCTCAGATTCTCATCCGACGTGTAACCATTTTGCACCTTGGACTGATCCCAGTACGATGAGCAAACCTAGCGACTTCGCTGTGTGGCACGATCAACCCCAAGAATCCGATTTGGAGAGGAGGAAGCGAAATTCACTCCCAACGCCTTCAGCAAGGTGCCGTTCATGCTGGCGAAATCGAAGGCAAAACCCTCATACGAAAAGTCCCCTTCGACGGTTGGTGGCTCCAAATCCGTCTCAATACCCATCGAGTGTGCGACACCACCCGGATACAGCGAGTGTTTGAACTGTGAAGTTTTTAGGCTCCTGAATCACGGCACAACGAATGATGACACTCTGATAGAGATTCGAGCGCTACAGGCCTTACCAACGGGGACCGTTTTCCCCAGATGGGTTTTGCACCAACTCCTTCCAGGTCTCACCGGAGTGAACGTGTTGTCGGTGACTTCTACAGGGTTGAAGAAAACATAAAGAATCACGAGCACCGGGAGAACGGAGCGCATCCAACAGAGGAACAGGGAAATAAGAAAACAGAAAAGTAGGTCCCCGAAGAACCATTTCCATGATTGTTGCACTCCACCACCAACAAGTAGAACGGTCGGACCCATTGAGCCTGCATCTCAGAAGCTAATCCGTAGCTCATTCGAAACACGTGGAACTTTGGATCGGAACGCAGGTGTTCAAGGATCGGCTCACAGGGAACAGTCTGGTACTCGCCGGAAAACCAACGAACGCATAGATTTCGGGAGTCGGCGAGATCAGAATGAGCTCTGAGCTCTGATGCTCATTCTATCCAGTTAGCTCATCTCCTATTCTGAAAACATCCAACGAATCGAGGATGCAACGTGGTCTGCACAAACATGAACCCACTCTCCAATTGAAAATACACGTAACCAAACTCTCGAAAACGATACCCTTCTTGAGCTCCACGACACGAGTCTTCGATTTCAGAGATAACGAAGTTGAGCTTGCGCGATGGAGTCCGGCCCTCGTCTGTGACCATTGTGAGATCTCATGACGGCGCGTCGCGATCGAATGCTTGTTTCAGATCGCACCAAACTCCACCATGGACTCATTTGAGGGCTCATCTCTTCTGCAAACTACCCTGATGTATTCAGCTGTTCGAGAACGCAGCTCAGTGAAGTGGAATATCCTCTACAGTCTTGACTAACGGTTCGCAACCTTGTATCTTGTCCCTGTCGAAATTTTTCCGATCAACCCAGGAACTGCCATTATTTGGCGCGTTGGATCGCTGCGGAGCGCCGCGCGGGGTTGTGCTGGCAACCACTGCTCTGGACAAAACGTTCAGTGGAGCTAGTGGAATCGTAGAAGTTCTCAAGTCGATGTCGTCCGAGGAATAGTTGAACGGGAATCCACGCTCCTAAGAGGACTCCATCTCGAGTGTTCCCTCATCTTGGATGTTTCCTCAGCCAATCCAACGCGCCGTAGGGGCAGTCGTTCCGTTGGTTGGTCGGTTAGTTAGTTATCTCACTGCACCTCGTTTTTCCGGGTGGCTTATTCTCGATTCCACTCGAATTCCCGCTCTAATTGAAAAGCTCGCCCGTGTGCCTGGCCAGTCGTTTCTTGTCCGCGACTGCATCTTTTTATACGCCCTGTCGTCATCAGCCAATCCTTGGTTGCAGCGGGGGGAGAAGTCGGCTCGTTGTTTGCGTGAAACGAACACGGAATCTTCAAGTGTTTCCGCACATGACAACGAGCTCAGCATCGCCCTGATAACTCCACCCGCAATATCACCCCGAATGGCTAAATTGTAAATTGAGTTCGCTTGAACCAGAGAACGGACACATGTTGAAGAGAAAACCAAATCCAACATTTACGTATTTGACGAATGTAGTTGACAAGAGACCAGCTATCTTGCCCTCTCCTGCGGAGTCCTATGCTAGTTGTGAAACGTCGTTGCACAAAGAGCTCGTAACAAGAACACACGGATTCCCATTCGTTAGTTGACAACCGACTGGGATCTCCGTGGAATAGCGAAACCGCAGGGGAGCGTTCGAGGAGAACTACGCGTGCTCGATCTAATCGGGTACAGTTGTGAGATACATACGGCAGCCGATACCCCTAGCATATGTACAGGAATGACTCCATGAACCTTGATTCTGAAAGATTGCATCCATAGAGCGATGCAACGTGAGAGAATCGCGAAGTCTTCAGGTGGGTTTATTTAATATGAAAGACTCTTGTTTCCCGAGCTCTCGGCGATCCCATGCTTCCAAGCTGGCGCATAGAGTTTAGCATTGTAAGTTTTGAATATCAAGAGACTAGCGTGTGACCATCCCAAAAGATCTGCTGATTCCGCATGGTGGCCCCGCAGCGCTCCATCCCCTTCATTGTTATGACGCAGCGGCTTGAGCCTTCGCAATCAGCAAACCAATGACGCGATGCGTCACATCCAACTGGGGCCTTCAAATCCTGCGTCGAGGCGTCGAGAGCGCCCGGAGGGCGTGCTACAAACTGGTGTTCGCTATCGCAGTGAGCATCAACAGGTACTGCTTCTTTGGATCTTCATGATTCAGGGGACTAGGTGTCGAGGAAGCCACTTACATCGTGTGAGGTTCTTCCAAATCGAACCGCGCGAAGGACAACGAGTCTGCCGGTTAGTATTCTGCTCTGAAAAACATAGCAGTGAACTAGCGCTAAAACTCATCCCCGTTTCAACGTTACCCCGTCCTCCGAGTTTGAAGGGTTATACGCGTTGACGGCGTAACGATCTTGCCGCTGCGGCCAGCGAGTGAGCCTGCCAGCTAGAAAGCAAGCAGAACTGCGGGGCGCGGCACGAGTGTAGCTTGGGTACGCGGCGATCTAGACTGAATTCGACTCACGTCTATTCCTCAGACGTAGGATTAACATCAAAGACTCGAAGCGAAAAAATACCTTCTCTCCGCTAGCACACGAACGTTCACAGCCAACGGCCCAGCACTCGAGCAAGCGATCCGAAAACAGGTTTGTCGGAGAGCTAGTATTGAGAAATATTTGGAGTCTGCAGTCATGTGTATTTTCCAAATTCCTCAAGATCAAAAATCTCCGCTGCAGAGGTTCTGGTCGGAATTTATGTCTCACTCCTTCCTTTGAGCAACTAGGAATTGTTCGTTGCTGCTCTGACTCTCCGTTCTGTTGTGTTCCGAACCGCTAACCATAACCGTTTCGAAAAGAATAAATGTGACAGCAGGCTGGAAGCTGGTTTCGGCTCTCATTTCTCACATGGCCGTCATCGCCGTTCCGTGCAAAAATATCCGAATAGTGACGAGGAAGACCGAGCTGAAGCTGATTCCCGAGCCGGTTCATACATAGCTTATTGATGGTTATGCCGTCGCTGGGATGAGTTCATCAGAAAGGAAAGGCGATAATCAACATCGATCGCGGCATCGGGGTCTCTCACCTCATCATGTTATGCTAACGACGGCCAAAGGCCATGGTCTGTGGGCTCTCTTGTGAGTTTGCCGAGTTCTTCATGGCGTGTTGTTTGATAGCGGATTCTGTGAGGAGGGAGTTCATATCGGGTCTTTTGAATCATATCATGATAGGAATATTCCATGATTCTCCATTTCAGCATCGCGAGAGTTGATCGGAGACGAGATCGAATTATGGATGCTGGGCAGGCCCATGGCCCAGATCTCGCCCAGATCAAAGAAGAGATATGACGAAAAAGCAAGAGCTGGCTCCTGAGCTTTTAGCAAACCTTTCTCGTTCACTGAAAATTGCGCCGTGAAGAAGCTTTTAGTATGCCACCCCTCCTCGGAGAGAAAAATCCTACCGGGCGCCTCGGCCCACGTCGATTCTCAGTAATCTCGATTGGGTGACAACGTTGAACGGGGAGAATCCAAGACTTCAAAGACAATATCTCAATCAAAATCCGTCGGCGACGTTTCAAAAAAAAACCAACAATGAAATTCCCTCCTCCGACACTCTACGAACCCCGAAACTCGCTGGGTGCTGAAGTTCTTGGAACAAATTCAATAGAGCTCGCAGAGCGGTAGCTCTAGCTTTCCTTTGAGCAACGGCAACGCTTCAGGGGATCCTACCGAGGAAGATGGCGATGAGGGGCATGTTTTCGCCGCTGCCAACTGAACTCCTCTGTTCGGCCATATGCAACCTGGATATCTCCTATCACTGACCATAGGTATTCCGAGGCCGAAGGATCGAATGAGGTCAGAATGTTCAGAACGAGTCCCGAACGTCAGTGACAAATAATTTAGCACGACGTATAGCAGGGTTGAAAGATCAAAACGGAGACGACGACATCGACGACCAACGTTTCACTTTTGATTTGAATGAGCCGGAATATCCGGCCTGATAGCCGGTAGGAATCGCAGAAGGGGCGATACGTGAGCGATTTCATTCTCCTGAAGCGCTCGTAGCAACCGCCTCTACTTGCATCGCATTCAATTCGGATTTGGGGACGGGCCCTATAATTGGAATTTGACGCTTTCAACAGCCTTCAGCCGCGTCCTCTTGATGATGGTCACAGGTTATTGATCAATGAATCTCCGAGTCTCTCTCTCAGAGGATTCCGAATTGAGGCTTTTATTGGCACCTCTATCAAGCGATAGAGACAACTGACAAAATGGTCGTGAACATCAAAATCCGCCATTCAGATGGCCACATGCGGCCGCTGTCGACAAGTTTCCAGCCCATTTTCAAGCGACCTGGAATCTCCGGCAGCTACAACGGCTGGGGGCCCTTGACCGGAGAGTTTTTCTATCGCGCCTCATGTTTGACGGATGCTTCGTCCTGGAACTACGATGTTGGCCCTGGAAATTTTCATACTCAACCCGACTCGGACCTCGATCGGCTCCAAAAGTACAGCCATATCATTACCAAGCGGAGAATACGGTGTCGAAACCTTGGCTGATGTTCCCGCCGGTGAACTGAAGTTTGGTGATGGCTTAGCTCTATGAGCTGCGTGAGACTCTAAATGCTCAGTAAAACTCCAGGTCTACGACACGAAATTGAGCATTCCAATGATGTCTCTTCAGTCCCCTCATCCTCCTGGTGCTTTCTGAGCTATCCACTTTTCCCTTGCAGCACACAGGGAACGACGGTGTGTTGTTGAGGCTGCCTCCGCTATAGTCGACCCCACCGGCGCAACAAAGAATCGGGGGAGCAGAGTGCCATATATGTACCCTCCCACACCTCGGTGGCCATTCCTGGCCCGATTCCTCCACGGGCCGAAGCCCATACCATAGCCGCCTTCACATCGAGTCAACCAGTCAGGCGTCACAAGAAAATATTGCCAAGTCAATAGTTCATAGGAATTCGTGATATGTTCTTCCTCCTGCAAGTTCAGCATGATAGCACACGTGGACCGGTGTTTGCGAGCAACTCGAAGTCAAGTTTCTCGGTTCTTCGATGTGTGATCTGCGACAGCATTGACAAAGGCAACGGGGAAGCTCTGCAGGTTCGACGGCTGTTTCCCAACCGAACAAATCATCCAAAAGACTCACAGCGGCTTGACAAGGCGGGGAGCTCGAAGTCGAGGATATGCCAAAACTCCCCGGAACTGCTCGGGCTTCCAAGCACCATGGTACAAGCTGAGTATCTGAGGAATCGGGATTACTCCCCCATGTCTCAAGTTCAGATTAGTCCTGGAAACAGCGAATCACCTGTGCGGCTCCGCACAGGTGCTACTTGAGTCTCGCCCGTATCGACATGAAGCGGTTCTCATATAAAACCGAGTCCTCCCAGTGTCTTCTCGACTTATAAAACCCTCGTTTCTCATGAGGCCCCTCGCAAGCGCACTCCAGTGTGATTCGCCGAAACAACAGCTCTTCGAGAATATCTGCGGATGTCCGACGGCGATTGTGGCAATCACCCCAGGGATTCCACGTAGTTTGCGCGGTTTCCGCAGAGATCGAAGCCTAGAACAAATCTCTCACTGGCGCCATTTAACAAACCTCAGCCACCATTAGCTCCTCAGTTCGAGGAATGTCGTATTATCCAGATGAAAGAATGAGTCTGATGCTTGCCCCGGGCTAATCGGACTATCATTGCTGCTGATTCGAAGCTGTAATTATGGCTCACCAAGGGCCGCAACGAACGCGTTCCCGATTTTTCTCGCCACCGGACTTTTGCAACTGCTCCTTAGCGATCGAGCGGGTGTGAGCAAAGAGGAAAAAGACGCTGCGACCCTGCGGTGGATTTCCGAGAAGCACGTGTTAGCAGCCGTCATCCCATATCAGCCTCCCATGGTGTTCTACCTCTCCTTCGGGGAAGCCCCATACCGATTCCCGCTATTCAGTCGTCGTGCCGGTATCTATCGCGCATGTAGCTCCGGCCCCGATCCCAGCTCAGTCTTTATGCAGACCAACGCCAAAAGCTAATTAGATTGCTCTCCGGCGAGCTCTGGAGAGTTCCGAGATCCGCTCAACGTTCGGATAGGCTTCGGGTCTCGAAGCCCGCGATTCACGCAGGAACAACGAACCGGAACTGATTGATTAGGAGCAAAGTTTTGATGGAAGATCGAATCAGCTCTTAGATGGTTCTCAGTCGTATGAAACAGCCGAGGCTACATAACTATAAAAGCGAAAACGACAGGAGGCGCGTCAGCTGGCCCACTAATCTGGGTCTCATCGCAAGGAGAGCCCAGCAAGTCATTGGTTCACTTGTCGAGTTCGTCAATGCTTGGCAGTTTGATAACGCACACTTGAACGCCGTCGACTGCATAGCTGACCACGGAGTGCTCCGAGTCATCTTCTTTCCCGGTTGTCGCGATGCTGAACTGTCTACCGACAACAACGGCATTTCTTTCATGGGCATCATTGAACTCCTTGGAGAAGCGATGCACTGCATCTGCAACCTGCGTGAAACGGTTCCCCAAATGATGCCCCACTATCCTTCTGACGGCTGATGTCAAATCCTGGCATTGGTTGTCGTCCTTAATGGAGATATCGAGAACATAGCTTGGAGCTTCCGAACTCAGAGGCCTGGGGGGTAACAGTTCTGTGGATGACAGACACATATAGCCATGAGGAAATACTTCTTCTAGGTATGCTCGAAGAGACGAGTGATCTGCTTTTGAACCGACTCACAGATTCCGATTGATGATGTAGTTGCCCTTCAATGCGAAAACGAACAGGGTCCTGTACTGCGCCGCGAAGCCTATGTCGTACTGGGGGTTGATTGTGCGCGAACTGAGTTTCTTGCCGGCGGCGATAAACCAACGAACGCTGTCCAGAATTCGAGCAACATACTCGAAAACTCTCGTTGCCAACAAGCCGTGGTCGTTGAAATAAAACGCCATCAATTTCTGGATATCGTTAACTTCCCATGATCGCAGGCAGCCATTGAGGAGACATCGAAAATCACTTTGCGGCTTTGCCATGCACTCAAAAGGGTTTCCGCTCTGATATATCCGAAGATCCTCCACCGAGCTTTCAGCGGACCGATTGGAGCTCTACCGCTCAAGAATCAGATCTCTCGATTTCCGCTCAATCTGACTCAATCAAAACCGACCCGATCAGGAGGCTTCGTTGTTACTCCAAGTCCGAACAACGAGCTGCTGCGTGAGCTGACCACCCTCGATACTCGAAGTGGTAGATGCGACGAAAGGAACAGCAGGAGCAAGAACATTGATTGTTTTGCTGCTCCAACCCGGTCCGATCGAGCTCATTGAGGATACGAACTCCTCCAGAGAGCAGATCCAAGTACCACCAGTAGCGGCGGAGCCAGCTTCGGAAAGCGTCGAGAAGAATCTTCCTCTGCGGTAGTTTCCTCCTTGTCTCAGGGGATCCTTGCCACGCATCACAAATAATAAGAGTCCGTCCTCTCTGTACTCTCTCCTCGCTGCTCTATGTGGTCCCCATTCCTCCTCGAGTTGCCCCCTCGCTGCCACCGACAACCCATTTCTGCTTGAGGGCGGGGAGGAGTGGGCTGGGGTTCTGCTCCCATGCGTTGCCTCCTTTTGCTGCGAGTTCATGCCCTCCTTGCAACTGTTCTTCCTCTTCACGTCCAACGCTGTTCGTAGCGGCTTTCGCGAAAATGGGCTGTTAGAGGCATAGCCGCGGCGGCTTCACTGCAAACCGACTGACCGCAAATAAGCTCCGCCATGACCGCCTGCGCCAGTACAGCTCGATCGCCGACGAACTTCATTGATAAGACTTCATATTCGACAAGAACAGAATTTCGGTCCACATTCGGAACAAAAAAACGGGTCATGTGCTTATTGTTGGTGACGTGCTCGGAGAGAGACCTCGGAGGGCATTAGGAACGATCTCGAAAAGGATTCCCGAGTTTGGATTCGCGATTGCATCCGAGGGCCATGGAGCATAGTGGCTTTAGGGAAGAGAACAATTCGGAGATTCACAGGAATTCTGGAACTCCGGAAAATAGTATTCCGGAAGGATTCCCCAACAGTATTTTACGGTCACCAGTTCCTGAGCCATAGTCGACATCTAAGATGGAGTCCTCTCGAGTGACCCATTTGAAACGGCCGGATGTCAATCCTTACTACACGAGAACACTCCTGGCTTAGAGAACGAGGCCCCGGGAGAGTACATCCTCGCGTGGTTCTTTGCTTCTTTCGATTCGTTATCTCATCAAGGAGCCCCGGAATCTCAATAAGGGCTATCCAGCCACCTTCTGAGCTATTTCGAGCACCGCTTTTGCGCACTCTCGAAGGTAGTCGCCCATAGCCCGGTCATGAACATGCTCCTAATCGAGAAAGGAACGTTGTGGTTCGGCTGTGGCAACAATTTCGTTCCGAGGCAGCCGCTGAGATACAATCGAACAGATGCTCCACGACCACCAATCGAGTTCACCGACCGCTTTCCCAGTTTATTTTCGAGCTCGTATCACCAGAGTTTTTCATCGTACTCTTCATGTGAACCTCCCCTTATGAATGAAATCCCGTGAAGCGGAACGATTTCATCTGACAGGCTTACTCGGGGCCCTGGAACTCCTCCATGATTCCAGAATCTGTCAATCTCAATGGGGAATACGCGGCTTTGCTTCAGAGAGCTGTTTTGGGAACGAATTGTCGAATGATTCAAAAGCTAAGCCGCGTGATCAGTGCGGAGAATCGTTGAGGAGCCATCTCGAACCACTCGAAAACGTTGAATGTGACGTCGAGTTTGGGTTGGAAAATATTCTGGAGACGGTCGTCACGCTGTCTGCCACATTCGCAGTCTTTGTCATCGCTGTCTCTTGCTCTTATGCTCTCAGACGAGGGCCTTGAACCATGTTTGAAGCCTCTGGACGCTTCCGGGAAGAATGGGCCAGAATAGAATGGGGAGAAAAAGACGAACCCACAGGGCTGGCCTGGTAGTTCCGTGGTGGGACAATCGCTCGACAGACTGAGTGAGTGAGCAAGTGAGACGGTCGCTCCCCTGGCCGACCAGCCTACTGGATAAGCGAGACCAGCATCAGACCCATGAGCTTTCTGGAAAGCCTCAGCTTCAGGTACGAGTGTCAAAGGAAGACATACATCTCACGATTGGTCACAGTTGGTTGGCTGGCCGTTAGGTCGGGTGGTCTGTGCGCTAGGCACCCGCTTCGCCAGGAAGCTCATTGGCAAGAACATAGGACTAGCCGAGTCGGATAGATAGACGAACCGACAGTCATATTCGAGTGACGAAATGACGGCTAGCACCGTTACCTGACGTGTGACGCCCAAGAAAGCTCTGGTTCCAGGCGATCGCGCTTCACCCGGATGTCTCCCCGACGACGCTCTCCTGGCACGCAGTTTGTTTCGTTTTTTTTTTCCGTTCACCAACTCAAGATGGGAAGTATTGAAGTTTTCGAATATCGTTCAAGTGGGCGAATGCCGCCCAAGACAATCTTCACGATGCGTTCGATCACTCGCGACTCCCTTCTCAGCGACGGAATATCGGAGCGGTCGCCGTTCGCTGTTTCTTCTTGGGTATCCCACTTGTTCTCAGTAGATGAGTTTCCTCGGGTTTCTACTGTCCCTCACCCCACAACGGAGATCCGTGACATCAACGGGCTTTCCGGTTGTGTTCCCACGACCAGTCTCTGTCGTCCATCGTGGATCCGAAGGAATCGTAACTCAGCTTTCCCGTGTGCGACTCCCCGGGTGTCGCCTATACAACGACATCGGGATGCATCTTAAGCAACAAGATGCCAGATTCCTTGCTTTGTGTTTTTCTCTCTCGCATAAGATTGCGCCAGCAGCGATCCCTTCCGCGCGTGTCGTACAGGCGTGCTGCAGCCAGACCGTCACTTCGGTATCGTTCCGAGAGATGCGTCTGATGCTGTCGCTCTACCGAAATCCGCGTATGTGTCTGATCCACTCACTTTGACTCGGGCTGCGGCCGTGAAGACCACGCTCGCAACTTTGGTCTCGTTCATCCCGAGCGTTCATGCTTATTGAAAGGAGGACCTTGATTCTTTTCTCCATGATATGTCGAGCTCCAGTTTCAGGTCAAACTCAGGGGTAGGAGTGGGTTTGACCTGCGCTCCACTCTGAAGGTTCTCCGATATCCGGCAGGCTGAATGAAGGGCGAGAGCCGGTGCACTTGAATCCGACAACGGTCACTGGGTGTTACGAAAAATAAATTGGAATGGAAAGACGCTGAAACGCACGGAGACCGAAGCATTCTCGGATAGACTCATATGATTCCAGGCCACCCTGATCCGAACTGGTCCAATTTCCGCAATCGAGCAGAAATTGATGCCCAAACATAACAAATATGATGAGTGGTCACGTTGCCCGATGATCCATATTTTCGGTGAACTGTTTGGTTCCGCCGTTCATCTATCTGTGCCCCGCCATAACGACGTTTCGAAAATTATTCCGTTGGCACTGGTCATTATTTCAAAAATCGAAGTGAGAACCGCTGACGGCTCACTTCTAAATCGATGGTGGACCCTGACAATCCACATCGGACCTATGCAGACCGTATCACCGCTTACCATTTTACACTCTCTTTGCCATCCGACTCCACGGACGTTTCGGTGATGATCAGGGAAGATAGCGGGTGGCCGATTCCAATTTTAGCCAGTACGATTGTGAGAGACTGTTCGGAATTCAAGGAAACGACGCCATTCGAATGTGCCATTCAGCACATTCTCGCCGCTCCAGTATCTGGGAAGGGCGAAGCTCGGCACATGAACCCCATTACGGAGGACCAGAGGTTTCTGAAGCTCTCTCCCCAGCTGCAACGGCGCCGTTACGAAGTCTCCCCACCCCCGGTTTCAAAGGAGACGTCACCCACAGCGCGAGTCCCCGAGTTTCCGCCTGCTTCATCGAGATGATGTTCTCCCACGGCTGACTCGAAGCCCGGAAGGTGTGACGAAGGGCAGGGAGAGCTGAGGTTCGTCGGAGTGTCCGCTCCCAACGAGACACCGTAAAGGCTCTGATAGTTTTTCTATCGACATCACTCCTGCTGGAGAAGCACCTGTATCCGAGGCAGCCGTTGTGTTGGAGCGTTTACAGTGATATGGCTCCTCACTGGAGGCACGGGCTCGCTAGTGTCCTCGCTGTGATCACATCACTTCCTGATAGCTCAGTCCCGTTCCCTAGACCTACGATAGAGCTGTGCTTCGCAGTTCCATTTTCGCCTTCTCCTATTTTTTACGAGACTGTTTTCCGTCCTTCAAACGAGATGCACGCTGTATGTGTCAAACTACATTATTACAAAACTGTTGAGGTAATGCTCGAAAGATTATTTTTTGGCCATGTAGATGAAATATTCTGGGGAATGAGCCGGGCCCGAATACACCGTAATAACGAGCCAACATAAGTGATGATTCTACGATCACGTGTTCGAGCTTGGAGCCACCTCCGATTAACCCGAACAGAGGTCTCTCAGAGACTGCATTCCCTCCGTAGGTCTGAACGGAGGGAACGTTTCGAATACGATCCCCGACAGTTCCTCTCTGAAATCTCAGAATCTCGTCCTGATTATTAACCTGCTGTGACATTTCAGTGAATGTCTCCAGAATGCCGATTGGGTGAAAATGCCGGCAGAGATAATCAATTTTGATTTCAAGCCGTGAGTCCGGAGAGTCACTGCACCTCGACCACTCTCGGACTAATTTCCTATTCAGCTTGCATTACAGAGTAGAGACAGATCAGACCACGAACTAGTGAACAAGGTCGCGAGTTGCATAACGCGCAACCGACGAAGCCCATCTCTTCTAAAGATCTCATTCTGGCTCTAGACAGGGCCTGGCTGACGACCAAGATACTTCCTGCCGTCCCGCCCGACCGCCAGCTCACTTTGCTCCCTGCAATACCTTCTAAGATCTTCAGCATGCCGCATTCTTCACATGTTCAGACAACAAGGCTCAATTCCATCTGTAATGAATGTCATTTGGATCTTCATTTATTTTTCAGAGTGACGAACTGGGCGTTTCAGATATCTCCCCTAGATGGTTGGGGAGAATGCTTGCGATAGGGGAATGATCCAACCACTTCACTGGCTAGCAGGAACCGGACTACAGGGACTCGTGATACTTCGTTCACTTTATCCTGGCTCCGTAAGAGAATGGCCTGAATATCGATATCATGGCAGCCATCATTGAATTCGCTGCGCTGTTGCTCGGCCGCTGCATTCTGTTTTATCGTCGGGGAGTCGATGCAGCCTTTTTTCTTCGAGATTCTTTGAAGCGGACAGAAACAACGGGCAAACTTATGACGAGACCGTCGAGTTGAAGCTGAGCTCTCATTCTTCCCCTACGTACTAGCATCTCGTCTTCAGAATGTCGGCGGCACTTTTGCACTCGCTCCAAAATGCTGCGGTCAGAACTCCACATTCAGATCGCCCGCCCGACTGGAGAGAAATAACCTGACGGAATCGCCAGCATATTATTCTGGCGGCGAATGAACCCTGATCGCATTGAGAGCAATTGTGGACCAGAAGAAAAAATTAGGCAGAGCTTCTCACTAACCACGTATTCGGGGTTTGGATTGAAAACATGATGCTGATTCTGAGTGGGTCTTGCGCGCATCCGACGCCGAACGGGCAGTCGGAGTTTGCGCAGATTTCAGAAGATCGGCGGAGTGCCGGAAAACTGATTTCGCGTTGGAATATGACGCATACGAAAGGGTGGCTGACTTTTTCGGCGAGAGCTATCGGAGTTCAGAAATGTAGAGAATCTATCCCGTCGGTGCGCTGCTCGGAAGAAAGGGACCGATCTTGGAGCCGATAACAGAATGGTCTCTTACTTTCCGGAACGAACTCCGTGCGGTCTATAAATACATGATTCCTTCCTTCATTCCATCACTCCCTTCCATGTATGAAGCTTCCTGGAATCTTGGTGCGGAAACCTCTTCTCGATGAATATAAAAACTCGCTGCGCAATATTTCCTAAGTGATACGATCTGGCCTTTGTATGGATCTCCGACAAATATCAGAGCGTGTCATAGAGTTCCCTATGATTCACAATCCATCCATAAAGTCGGCGATCAAAATCTCATAGCGAACGCTCCTTCCGTAGGAGCCTCAGATTGACGGTTCGAGATTGGTGGCAGCCGATGGTGACACGCGACACAATGCTTGCAGCGGAGGGTCATATGAAATCATTGTTTTCGAATCAGACATTGACAGTATGGTTTCTCCGAGCCTCCACCGTTTCGAATTTAGATTCCTCGCCCGATGTTTTCCTCATCCTTGGAGTTTTACTCCCGCTATGCTGCACTCGACGCGGCAGTGGATGCGATTAATTCTTATATTCATGCTGTAAATCTAAGAACAGTTCGTGGAAGGTTTCCCGCACTGAACTCGATTCGCTCCTTGATTCATGCCTTCCGAACGATTCTTTCCGAAACAATAAGAACTTTCAGAACTTGGGCGAAGCCACGATATTGAAGCGTTGTCGGGAGATTAGTTCTTCCGACGAATTTGTTGAAGTCAAACAGCTTAGCGAACAATTCCTGAGGGAACGCCATTATACTGAATGCGAAGGCGTGCTGGGCGACTATCAAGTTCAGCGGAAAAACGCGGATCCGGTCATACCTCTGCTCAGATCTTTATCAACCGCGCTGCGGGATTGGAGATCAAACCTCGTGAAAACTATAGAAACGACCGCTCACCTGCTGTAATGTGATATCATCGGCATGTTGAGCTCCCTTTGTCCGTGGTTTACCTCCGACCGCCGATCGAGCATTCTTGACAAACCGAGACTCGTCGAAGCATGCGGTCCGCACTACTCGCCTCATGTACACACGGGAGATCACTTTTCCGCGCTCTTTCGGTCGTAGTCCTATCCTATAAGTCGATATTTCTGCGCGAATGGTGCAGATAGGAACGTTCTCGGCTTGAAAAGATAAAGATAAAAACTTGAAAAGATATATTCAACGAACAAATCGCCGACCATCTCTACCTTGGCGTCGTACGAAGATCCAAAGTTGTTGGTCATGAGATCAGAACGAACACGCGGCTCAGTCTCGATTAGAATCGCATGAATTTCGACAGATTTTACGCAAAGCGTGGAGAAGCTCCGATTGTATACGATCACTGACACGATGGCTTCGATGCCCGCAGCGAGCCAACATCCGACAAGAGCTACCGGTTAAGTCGTGGTTAGCGTTTTCCACATGGTAGCGCCCATGAGCCGCCAGTGCAGTGTTCTTAAAAACTATGATGATCGGCCCCACTCGGTCTGGAGGGTCCTTCAGGGCTCCGTTCGACGTTCCCAAAGAGCTCCGGACGTTCTATTTCATTGGGATCAGTATATCTTGCCTGAGTAAGAAGCGCATAAAAGTCTCGGAATTCACAGTCAGCGCAGCAGTCGTAGATTACTGGCCGGATCACCGGCATTCCGATCTGTGGGGCGCAGAAAACCGCCGTAGAGAGAAATATCTCATTGTACTTTTGGTGTGCGATCTCGTCGAGAATCATCCCATCGCCCCACATAAATAGATAATCTTTGATGTCTCGATCACTACATCTTTCTTCGGCTGGGAAAAATCTGGCACAAGGAGACCCTGATGCTTGCCAGAATTGAGGGAACTCAGACATTGTAATCGTTCACTCCCTAACTATCTTAACACCGCTGAACACTCTCGTCCTCTGTAAACCTCACGGAATTATTCGGTTTGTCGGCGCTGACCGCAGTTCTTGAAACTATACACTACGCTGCCCGAAACAGTTCAAAGCTGTCTTCACCTGATCCATTTGAATTATAACAAGCAACCGGCAGGCACACGAGCTAGCAAGCAGTATTTGTGGCCCATTTTGAGGTTGCCAACCTTATTCGATGCCCTAGCGGCAGATGGCTGACACACGCGCCGAGGAACCAGCCTAATGTCCGGCCATCGCACTGCGAGATCTGACAGGCCAGTAAGCGGGCAGGCAAGTAAGCAAACATACAGTCGCCCTAAGCCTGAGTAGCACGATCGAGACGAGACCACCGCTATTTCTATTGATCTTTTGCTCGAGAATCTGTTCAGAACTGCTAGGCTCTGCCGCCGGCTTAATAGTTTACGGCCAGGCATTGAGTTTGCTGATTTGAGAAGAAACGCACCTCATCGGGTTCTTTCGGAAGTTTGGTCGCACGTCAAGCTCGGCTGCCCTCAATACATCGGCCCGTCCGTCCGTCCGCCGATTTGTCGGCTCGTCTGTAGCTTCTTGGTTGCCGCCCTCGCTCATATGCTTGCTCATTGTTGAGTGAGTGGTTTGCACCCTGTTTCCTGGCCTCGCGAGCCGTCAAACAGACAGACACGCAGACAGGACGATGCACGGTACAGATTGAGCGGCCAGCTTTCATCGATTGCAGGAGGGCATTGCACAGCCCCGAATTCTAGTCCAGTCTCGATATTGGGAGCGTGCTCTCCCGGGAGAGCTCATCGCTCCAGGGATATTCACGTATCACTCTTTAATCCGCCATTCTCAGAATCTCCGATCGTTCGGTAATGTCGGCATCAGTCACCTCGAACGTGTGAGCAAACATGTCATCAATGTCGACTCATGGGCGGCTCATTCATTCGAGTCCGGAGACTCATGGGGAGCGATTAGCTTTCTAATCACCGGTTTGGAGGATCCTCCTCTTCCCGGCTTTTCTTCCAATGAAGTCTCTCCCGACACGAGCAGCTCGATGAGAATGGCGCAAGAGCTGTGCATGTGAGGAAAAGCGTATTCAGCTGGTGATAGGGGTTCTTCAGAGACTTCTATTACTCGGGAAATCGTTTCCCTCGGGGAATCGTTATTCCTCGCGAGAGACAGCTGTGTTCTACTTCTGCGATGTCCCATCACACTTTGGAATTCGGCATTTCGATGCCCTGAGTCATTCCAGGATACTTTGGCATTATTCGAGTGTCTTCTAGTATCAACTAAGTCGCTCAGCGAGCTAGAACAAGCCGCCGATCTTCATGGGCAGTACATCAACAGTATTGCTTTCTTCTCTATCGCAGTGAGATACGAAGAAACTGAAGCAGACCTCATATTCGGCAGCGAAATATTCGCTTGTTGCTATCCAGCTCCGACAGCTTCGACTCAACAGATGTTTTTGGAGAGATCAGCTGCCGAATTCCGCTCCATTTGTGCGAGGGGCCGCGGGAATAGCGCGCGATCGTCTGCTGCGTATCGGGCAACCGACTTTGTCGAGATTTTCCCATCGAGAACTTATGCGAAGCCGCCTCGGAGCGGATCCCTGTCTTACCGACGATCACTCCAGACCATTTCCTCTCTTTTCTACCCGAAAACTTCAAATGGAGGAGAGCTCCTCGCTCGTGATATTTCCTCTCTGCTTCCGGTGTTTTCCTATTTTTCTGAGAACAATAGTTCCAGGCATATTCCGGACTTCCGCCTGCGCCGTTGTGTTTGGAATCCAAGAGTGGTGGAAATGTGTCATGGGCTTTTCCGGAGAAACTCATGCTGCAGAAGCGGTTCTCGTGCGGCTATCGACTTGAGGAAGAATGTTCAGTACATGAGACAACATTCAGTCGTCCGTTCGCTATGGTCAACATAGGACACGAGAGTTCTGACAATATCACGCTACTTCCTGGCCTTGCTGCCTGTGCGATTCTCGCATTCCCTCATTCGAAAGGGGCCGGAACAGAGCTTTTGCCGCCGGCCAATTTTTTCCTCGAACAGAACCCCCATCCTCGCGCGACGGATCGCCAATCTTCTGCGAACAGTTATCCACGCTCGAATAGCGTCAGAGCATGGTCACAGGTCGGGTTTTACTGATGATTCCGGTGAGATTATGGAACGAGAGTCGGAGCTCGGAGAGTCTTAAATTCTACAACGGCGTACCAGCCAGCGCAGTGCGTTGTTGAGAGCTCACACTGCACTGGTCATGATCGTCAGATGGACGGATCGATACATAGCTCCCTGGAACGGAACGAAGTTTATCGCAAGAGTTGAATGTTGATGCTGGTTGGCAGCCGACAGAGGAATTCGAAAAATGTGTCCGATATCTACGAGTGGAGACCCATCAGCTCTTGAGCGGACTCGTTTAGAGTGGATCTAACCACAACGGATGTTCCCAGCCCTCTTGGCGAGCTACCTTGGAAGCCAGTTATCTTACGGAACGATTAATCTCCGCTGAAATTATTGTAGTAACCTGTGGTATCGTCACGGTTCCATGCTCCATCCATTATTCGGAGGAGGACGACAAAAGATGGACGATGATCTTTCCAGTCGCTCCCCGTCATGATAATACGCTAATGATCCACTCGATGCGCACAGGGAACACAGCTCGATAAGTGAAGTAGAAATGAGCATCTCGAGACAGAACTTGTTTTTCCGAGCGGACGGCCTGCTCCACCGAAAATCTGCTCTAGTTGTTGTATTTCTCAAAACATTGAGCACGGATTGCTCCTCGAATGCTCAGAACTGATAGCGGAGGAAATCCAAAGAACTTGACGCTTGCTCCCGTAGCGGACTTGCATTCATCGAGGACATTCTCGTGTCCCATCCACGCATCCATATTGATACGACTCCCCAACTCTTCCATCTAACGACCTGCACCCGCTGGAAACTTATGATAGTACTCAGAATCCTCCTATTCACGGAAACGAGGATAGGCTCGTCTCCTGCCCGGGAGGCCGCTGCTCGAATGAGAAGTCGGGATTTAACTTGTCGGTTATAAAGCGGGAAAAGGCGACACTTGTGTAGGTTCGTCCTTGCCGCCAAACTGTCCTTGTTTTCATCGTTTACAAGTCGATAATCCAATGCCCTACTCAACCTCGGCGCAGCCTGACGCTGTCTTGAAATCACCTGATTGGCATATTATGCCGTGGCATTGGCCAGACAATCAGTCGTTGAGCTTTGCGCCGCCGTAGACGAATTCCAAGGGAACGCAAAGGCTACGCTGGTTGAATGTGAGACTGCCGTCCAGCAGGATTCTTACTACCGTAGAAAAGTGCCATGTGGTGATTGTCGTCGAACAAAGAACCCCTCCCAGCGTCAAGTGTTTCTTGAAGGGGATAGCATTTTTTCATCCTTACGTGGAGTGAATTCAGAGCGTCAGGATTCACCCTCAAGCTCTTTGCTCTAGGTTTCCAAGCTCAATCAGTTGCTCGAAGGCAACTCTTACCCCACTGTGATGGAAGATGGGGAGTGGATTGGATGCAGAAATCCGAAAAGCATCGCTCGCGATCCCAGAGAGGCTCTAGCTTATACGTTTTGGTTTGTTTCCCCCTCATTGAGGGCGATCTCTGCGATACCACATTGGCCTGCCCCGCGTTCACTGGAAATTTTATTGAGTGATGTTCGGCGCTGTCTCATGCAGAAACCGTACGGCTTTGGTTTTTTTAATCGGCATCGGATCCACAGAGAACTGCTGCAATCGCCGCATGTTACAAGAGGAACAACCTAGGGAGAGGACCGGAGCATTTTTTTGACGAAATTGTGAACTAAACAAAGACTAATGTTTGCTCTATACGCTGCGAGCGCAGTCGGTGTTGATGTTTTGGAAGCAGAACGGATACAATACGCGTTTAGATTGCGCCACCCTGATGTTTGATCGAGTCTGAGAAATCTAAGAATAGGTTGTTTGGGTCCGGTCGTGTGCTAGCGAGCGGAGGCTTCCCACATCTAAGAAACGCCGAGTGCGGTCTCGCCACGAGTCGTTCTTATCAGTGGCCCAAAACCGGTGGTTCCCCCCAGCCCCCTCCCCCCGAGTGGCGGAGTATTCGGGAGAGGTGTGCGAAATGACTTGGTTTTCTTCGCAGCATGCACAGCGAATAGAAAAAAATGGAGTTCACGATGTCTGGGGGAGCGTCATTGGCTGCTGGGAGTCTTGATGATCGCGTTGCAGATGCTCAAGCAGCGAGTGAGGGATGCAATTTTCATTTCACAGGCTGTCTGACAGATTTACTGAACATTGCGACCGACGAGCCATTCATACACAGCGTTCGGTGGACGGAGAACGGAAACATTCTGGGAGAGGAACAGTCTCCGAGCATTCATGCAATAAGATAAGAGTCAAGCTCCGCAACCGGATGAGTCGCGATAAGCGAGATAACCCAGTTCGAGTTCAGGACCAGCAGCGCCCTTAAGCACTCGCGATCTGGCAACCGATGGAAAACCAACGTGAGCATGTGCGTGAGCGTGAGTGTAATTTCGGTGAGGCCCGAAAAGAAGCGACTCTCGACCACTGAGACCCGCAAAAGGGTTCCCATTGTCAATCGCTCGAATGTATGTATTGGGCCCGCGACGTTTATCGTTTGAGTTGGCGTTGATCGGTGCTCGAACACGGTTCTCGCGAATCGCTTTGAGCGACAAGACCGGGTCGAGCGAGTTGTTCCGAAGGCTTTGAAGAGGTTGACCTGGAAAAATGCAGAGCGGAGTGTCAGAGGATGTAGTCCAAGGGACAAATGAAGTGACTCTGAAAACAAAAGAGAACGTGTAGGAATATCTGTTTTCCACTTCACTCTGTCTTGTGTACGATTGAGCGAGATGGCGCAGCTGCATCGCTTGAGTTCGATCACTGATTTGACAGTGGTTGCTAATCCGATCCAATACTGCAGAGAGATCACATGCTGAAGCAAATCACCTTTACCATATGACTCGAAGCCCAGAAGTCAGAGAGACCAAAACAAACCCGACTGTGTTCTTGCTCCTGACCCAGAAAGAGACGGTACCGAATTTCGCTGACACCAATGCCGAAGATTACAGGGGAGGAAAAAGATCGTGTTTACAGTGTATGAAAATCTATTTTTGACTCTCTCGAGGGCGGTTTCTTCCTAAGATGGACTGATTAGTTTGAAACGATGTTCAGTGAAACGAGGTGTTCACGCCTCGTCTAGCATTCAGGCAGAGTTGAATCGGCGAGCAGTACCTATTCCCTAGGACAGATAACGAGGTCGAATTTTCCCTCCTGGATGGCGATGGACGGCTTCGGTTTCCAATGCGCCTGGTTGGGAGTTCTGCTTGATCCTCGATTTTGGGAGACTATGATGCGTTGAATCTTTAGTTGACCCATTTCTTCCCATTCGGTACGGCCTGAAGCGAGATGATGTGGTGGGGAGACCTCCGCCACTTCCCTAAAGTCGAAAGAATTTCATACAGAGCCGAGCGGGGAGGATTCCATGATGCAATGATTGATTTTCGCCCAGGTCCGTCCGGTTCGTCAGGAGCGTACCGGCAGAGAACGTGCAGCATGGAAGCGTCGAGCCATGACTCTCTGAGGCGGCATCCTCCCTGGTCGCCCCGTACGCGCGGTGAATATCACCGCTGGACCCGCGCAGCAGGTTTCTAGCCTGGTTGTGGATGACCTGTGTCAGTGTGGTGGTGAGTTAGGCGCTGGGGCCGAAGCGAACTCAGCCCCGAAATAAAAACCACTGTTAGTGACCTCGACAATGTTCCTTTTTTCTAGGTAAAATATAGTTGGGCGCAGTGGCTAGAGATGCGCTCTCGCAACTGTTCCGCTGTGTCCGCGTTTCCTCCTACCTTCGCAGAATTGAGAGCGACAGCCACTCGAACAAATGGGAAGAGAGCGGGAAACTCCGAGACGCGCGGATGAGAAGAGAGAGGAACGACTACAGGTCGGCGAGAATACTGGCAACCTTGGCCCAAAGTTCGAAGTGTCAACGGTGTCGCGGTTGCGGCTGTCTCCCTCGTTCGCAGAGACAGCGCGGCGTCTTGAACAACACCGGTCTGAGGCGATCCACATCTCTCTTAGATCCCAATCGAATCTATCGGTTGACCCAGGTGGATAGCGTGGACGTATCTTCCCCAACGCCTCGCTTATCACAAGTGTTTGGATAGATAGACTCCAAAGCGCCATGTCCATAGAGACAGCCATGAGGGCTCACGCCGTGTGGAGAGACGGAAGACGCGCCACACGCGCACAACTACACGCTGGAAGTAACACAACTCTCTGGGGCCCGTTTCGAGCGTATTGGGCTCGTAGAAATGATTGAAACTCGGATCGAAAGTTCACGAAAGATGGCCAATCCGATCTGCAAACCACACTTCCCTCCGCCTCTGTAGATACTGGGAGACGATCTCGTTAGACCCACTGATGAGGAACGCATAGAGGAAAACGATCGAGTCGCCACAACCATGTCCTCACAACCCACGACTGATAATAATTAAGTTGGTATTCGGATCCCCAAAGTACCGGAAGTGCCCTTCCAGAACTCTACGGAATGAATCCGCTCGTCGGATTATATCGGGACAAAAATGCGCGCGTGTAGGCTTTGTCGGATGCACAAAAAAACAGAAGAGATCTGTTGACTTCTGCACTCACGATTGATTCGAGGCTCCATGTTAGTGTCATCAGTTGATCTGATAGTTCAGTCACTCGAACTCTCCCACAACGGGAAGTTTCATCACCCTCCACCATCGAATCACAAGCACTTTCAGTTTCCGTGGGATGCATTGTGGCGCCATGATCTCTCTAGTCTCAAACTGTGTTCGGGAATCTCCTGACCCGGAGGAGTTTCTCCATCGACCGGCGGATGTGAGCTTTGAACCCGAGGGCACATTCCAAAGAAAATCTTGACTGACTCCGGATGCCACTGAAATCGCGATTGGTTCAGGTGGCTAAACATGTTTTGTGCCACACTGGGGTTGTAAACGCCTTTGGAAGAATGGCACAAGAGATAATCCCTCGGGAAGATCTAGCGCGATAATTCTCAGTTATCCTCCGACCTATGGATAGCTCGTTTACCGACTGTGGCACGTTTCTTGAGAGCTCAACAACTTCCCGCCGCTGAAGTACGATAGCAACAATGTCGTGCGAACCGGGCTCCACCGCGTTGCCTCATCCGGGATCTGGGGGAGGATGAACGGTTTCCTCCGAGGCTTGGTCTCACTGCAGAACTCCAGTAGCCGTCTCATTTATCTGATTGCTACGTCCAACAGTGAGTGTGTGGCCCTGTTAGCGAATTTACGTCGTTGTTCGAGTTGTGATCGCTTCAAGAACGCTAGACATAAGTGACGGATGAGTTTATCTCAGGACGCTCAAGGTTGAAATACTGATCTGTGCGACTGTAGAAGACCGTTACGCAATCTTTTTTACCGTTCTCGCTGGTGAGGCAGCAGGTCGTTTCGTCAGTCAAGTGAAACGCACACTAACCCTTCTTTCGCTTTCTCGTGTACATGTTCTTCCCGCGGACTCAGCCGCTCGGCTCAGGTACACGGGACTAATTATAGGTTCTGCACTCGATTTATCAAACTGGTCTCTCTGATTTTGTCGGATCATCCGCTTGTATTATACAACTCTTCTTCGTCTCGTACACAGACTTCGATCATTGTCTTCCCTTCATTAGGGAGGCAACCGTTACACATCACTTACATAATCGGCGACCGTTGCATTCTACTTCGTTTCTTCCCAGAAGCCAAGGACGCTAGAGTCGGACTCTCGGGAATTTTCCGAGAATCTCGGATGAATCACACGCACATGGACAGTCATGTCATTGTCACCATGTCATGTTCACTATTTCAACGGACACATTGTTTGAATGGAAACGGATTTGGTCGCTGTCAATCAGGGGTTCACTCTCCTAGGCTCCCGCTGTAATCAAGGATTTACGCTCAGCCATCTCAACACTCTCCATCCGCCTGAAGCGCTGCATTGAAGACTGCATGCGGTACCACACGTTTCGTTCAGCTGATGAGCAGTTCTGCCCGAAATCCGCATCTCTTCAAACATCTCAGGTCGCAATGTTGATGATAATTTATTCAGGGAGATTCCGCCACATGGCTCCATGAAGGAGCGAGAGTCTGGAATTCCCCGCGAAGGCTACGAGAACGATCGGGTGATTCCCGAGCTCAGCCTCTCCCCACCGGCACATCTTGGTTGCAAGCAACGATGAATCGATCGAGCGGAGAAAACATTCCCTCATAGGCAATGAGGAACTTATTTTGAAGGTTCTACGCTAGCTCGCCTCTGAGGTACCCCGCGTAGCGTTGACAAAGAAAGATAAAGGGGGATGCTTCATCGATCGATGACCCCTTCCTCGTCAGCAGGTCCACGGGAGCCACCCCCTAGCGGCGCCCGACCTCCCGCTATTCTGGAAAGTGCTCCATGTGGGCATTCACTCTCGATGAATTATGGTATACTCCCAGAGTCTCATCTGGAAATGATTCGGAAGAGACGTTGGAATAAATTTGTCTCTCGAGCCCCATTTGAAGGGGAAGATGTCAGGGAGTTGGATTCTTGCAGGATACTCCTGGAGACCAGAACTCGGCCGATTTCGGAGATTAACCGATTCATCACTCGGATTCCTTGGAACGAGACTCACTATTTGCGTTCTCATTCTACCGAATATGTAAGGCCAATCATCCCATGAGAGCGAATCCAATGAATTATGAGAGACGAGAGAGCCTGGTGTTGCATCATGGCGGAACCGATATGGATATTTCTCGAATAACTAGGGAACTGTGAATCTTCGTGCAATGCAGAGCGGAAAACGTGAGACAGACGAATCCTCGGCTCGAATGAGCGAAGTCTATAAATGGCACTCCTCCGCGCTCGAAACTTCGTCCTCGACAATCTCATCGAAACAGAGAGTACGAATCTTGCTCATGATGAATGCTCGGTGACAGCGCACTTCCACCTGATTCTCCATCATGGGAGTCTTGGAGAAATGTGACGTCTTGGGTCAACTTTCCGATTCGATCATTTTGGATTTTTTTCGAGGCCCACCAAGATCCTAGTGATAGGGAACGCTGTCGACAAAGAGAGTCTCTTATCGTTGCTCTACCGTCGAGCGTCGTTTCGACTCAAACTCCAAAATCATCATAAGATCAAAATCGAGAACGAGGGTTTCCGAAGACTGCGGCGAAGAGCCGACCAAAGGGCGGCAACGGGTTGATGCTCAAGGCGAACTAACGCGCGAGCAGACGAGAAGACAAGCTGACAAACGGACTGAGAGACCGAGAATCGCAGAATCGAAACATCGTTTGCACGACAGCTCTATCACAATAGCGATTGACGTCAGCGAGGTGTTCCCGAATGACACGAATTCGCTCGCTCGCTTGTCCGCTTACTCAGTTATCCGGGTGGTCAGACGCCGCTTTGATGCTAATGAAGTACTGATGCGGCGGACCAGCGGCACGTGAGCGCCGTCGCGTAATCTGATTCCTGCTCCCCGAAGTTCATCACCCTTCCAGAAAAACTTGTACTGAATGAAAGAGCCGTGATCACGGGATCGTTTCGTACAGCGGATTTCCTCGACTGACGCGGGGCCGAGACGAAATCTCGAGGCACTCGCTGTTTCAGAATGTTGTCTGATACTCCGTAGCGACATGTGTTCGACTCAGCATCGACCTCAGACGTTAGCTGAGGTGGAAATCGCTGTTTGGAACGATGACCTTCCTGATACGTTGAGGAACGTACTAAGAAAACCAGATGCAAGAAAAGAGACAGTGCCCGTTCCGAATCTGTCGAACAAAACGAAAACCGCAACGGGGACGAACAGAGTTCAACGGGATTCTCAGAAGAGTCTTTTCTCGAATATCCGAGAATTTGTTTTGCATCCCTCTTGGCAGCCTCTATCGATTTTGACACGCAGCCCGCGACCGCAAAACCAAATTTCAGGACTTGTTGGGTTTTCCTCGAGTGAGTAAGTGAGACGCTATAGGCATTGATTTCCGCGGTTTTGGTTCTGCGGCATCACAATCCACATGTTGGATGGAGCAGAAGCTCGACATATTCACACCTTTCATCGCACGGCTCTCCGGTGGATGTTGGGCTCAGTTCCAAGCTTTTGACCGTGCTTTCGGAATTCGGCTCCCGGTTTCTGTCCAATACCTTATCCGCCATGTTACGGCGGAAGCAACACCCGTCTGTCGTTTGGGGGGACGCAGCCAAGATCACTAACTCAGGCGGGGAGAGCAATGGTAACGAGCTTCCCCTCGGAAAATCCAATGAAAAATTCTGAGGAGCCAACTGAGCTTTGGAAACTTGATCGCCAGAGGCTGGAGAACGCACTGACTAATTTGAAAGCTGAGCAAGGCACGGAGTCGAATCTTTTCCAAACTTTTCATGCAAATCCCGTTCCAAACTCCCGAGACGCTCCCAATTGAAGAAGAACATTCGAGGGTTTTCCCGAAGTTTACGAGCTCAGAGCAAAAATGCCCCGATCGCCGATCTTGAATAAGCCTCCGAACGGCTTCTGTAATCCGCTCAATCTGAGATTTGAACTGTGAATCCTTCCGTGGAGGAGAGAATATTCGAGTCCAAAGGTTTCGCTCGTTGAGGTTATTCTCGGCATGTATCCCGACGATTGTTTCGCATCCGTCCGTCTGGAGCCTGGCTGCATAAACTCGAACTCTTCAGAGAAAAGTGAAATCTCTGGAGCAACGATGGTTGACAGATCTTTCTGTGTCATCCGAGGGCAAGACAGGCTCAGAGCGGACTATCGGAGCCCCTGCGAAGTTCTAGCTAGGAATCAAAAAGACAAGAACCCTCCCGAGATCACCAGAGGCGCTGTGCTCGTTTTCCGCTCGCATCCGCTTCAATCGCGCAGGAACTTCTTCGCATTCGGGAACTCTTGCCGCTGCCTGTGGTCACTGGAGTCAGTCTCTCGCGAGGATTTGGGAGCGTATCCGCCCGAAAATAGAATCGAATCGATGATTGATTCCAGAGGATCACGGGGTAACGGATACCCTGAACCTGGATCGATAGTTCCCCGTGGAAAGATTCCGACTCGATTCAAGCTGCCAATCTGCTCGTTGCTATCAGTGAATGCAGATATAGTCTCACGAGTCGATAGCTTCGAGTACCGATCGACTCTGCAACTCACCCAACTTTCCCCCCTTTGACTTCGAAAATCCGTGTCAGAGCAGAGAATTCCCTGTGGAGGAATGAGTGATCGAGAGCCTCGTTCACATCCTGAGCTCGAGCTGAAGGGTAACCAAATGAGATTTTTGAGACACCAGATCATCCGGCAGAGTTCTCAAGGTCAATGTTTTCCGACCGCAATGATGGCGCCGACAGCTCTGTTGTCTTTGGATCACCACGGGCTCTCCGAGCGTGATTGAGCTGCGCGATCCGAGCGATTTCAGCTCAGAATCATCCCCAATCTCAAAATATGAACAGCAGTAGCCTGGCGGGATCAATCGGACCCCTGTCTCTAGTCGTCCTCAAAATAGACTCCCGTGTGGCTTGAGAATCGCTGGAGATTAGTTAGGAAGGTAACGGGGTGTTTTACACTTTCAAGGTTTGCAAGGAACTATTTCGGCGCGATGTGAGTCGCTCCTGTTCTCTCGGGCCCCATCCGTCTCACGAACGTCATAGATGTCTGGAGATGCCGGAGACAATCTCATCGAAATCGCAGGTTTCGCCGGTGATCCGTAGCGAGGGAAATCGTCTGGAAACATTCGGCCGCCGGGAGCCTAGTGGAGGAACATCAGATGGGTCTTTCCGAATTTTCGCGCTGAGCTCTCGTCTTTGGAGCTTGGGACGTTTCCTTCATACCGCAGTTTCCGAAACGGAAATGAATTGGAATTATAGATCGAATCCGATTTTGTCCGGCGATACCTTCCCAATGGAAATCGGCTTCCGGTCTCAACATTGTAGCGGTCGCCATCACGGTTATTGGTGCCATAAAATACTTGAAAGTCGCAGATATTGGACCTCTGTGACGAGCACCCAAGATCTTCTATCGCAAAATCGCTGAAGTTTCGAATAAACCAGGAGTGTGAGAGGAACTCTGTAGAGCCTGCGATCAGTTGGGCCGCGACAATGTATTTCTCGTGAAACGATACATCTAAGAACATCTGCCACACGCCTCTATCGAATGTGGTTGAGGAAAAATTTTCGACCGGTGAGAACTCAACTCTTTTCCATAGCTTCACCACGATCATAAAGCGAGGCTCCAAACAACATTCTCTCTGGGAGATACTTTGTTATCCCGTTTACGATTCTCAAGAATGGAGCTTCCGTGGAAAAACAGAGAACCGCCGGGAGTGCGATTCCAGAACCGACGCTCCAACAGTACCGGCACTAGAAAGCGCTTTGAACAATGTCGTGGTGTCAGGCTGGGATCAAGGGAAGACGACTCGACCGCGGCGGCGATGCGGCCAGCGGGCTGTCCACTCACTCGGAATACGTGGAAGCGCAGCCAATGGTTTCACGTCCAGAATATCCGACAGAAGACAAGGCCGCTCAAAGCGACGAGGTCAGCTGTTATGTAACGTCTCGACAGGGCGTTTGTTGGATTTCGATCAAAAGGGTCCTTCGTCTGTCCAGTTCACTGAGCCAATACAGACTGAGGAGCGCTGGAACCAGAACTCGACTTGGTGGGCTCCGTTTCGATGAATGCGATAACATACGACGACCTCGATCGAGAGGTATTGATTTTCAATCTTGATTGCTGGTATCCAGAGGACGAGGCGCAATCACTGTTTGGATTCCGCCAGCCCAGGCTTCGTTCGACGGTCTGTTTTTGTTTGTTTTATTCACTTTGTAAGGCGACCCCAAACAGCTCCTCGTCTTACGGACATTGTAGGCCTCATTGGATTTTTTCCAGACGAAACAAGACCCGTGTACTTTCAGTGTTTGTTAATCATATCAAATTTCAGAAATCGTCCCGTCCCTCCTCGGCAGCGCTCCATCTCCTCTGGGTTCGATTGCTGCTTTCGGTGGCCGAGTCCGCTGACCAGCCTGCAGTGAACCGATTTCCGCAAGCATACGATTCCTCGTCAATCTCCCTCTTTGCATCGGACGCTTTGGCATCCGCACGGCGGAGCTCATAGCCACAGACATCCAGGCAGAGCATGCGATATCCGACGCAAGCTCTAAGGCGGAGTGGGACGGTGCAGTTTTCACACTCAACAATATAATAATATATGACGACATGGAGGCCGAGTGTCCGCGTTCGCGGCAACACGCTCGATTCGAATGATACGCGCCCTCGAGCACCAACACGGAGAGAATATCTCTAGAATGTCGTCGGAGACAATTATATCCGCTGATTTGGAGCGCATTTGCATTTATTAGCCAGATCGACGCCATATCGACCCGATTACGCGTACAGTTGTAGTGCATAAATGCCTGTTGTCGTATAGAAGTACCGCTTAGCTTCTACAGTTATTCTCGGCGCGATCGCCGTTGCTCACAATGGAGGTTTTATGCGGGCTGGTTTTGTAAAAAGCGACAAGTCCTCATTAACCCAGTGGGTCGGCGTCACGCTTCAAATTGGGAGTAAGGAGTCCAATCACTCGCCTACGTTAATTTTGAAGCTCGGGGAACATTGTTCGTGGAAACACCCCGGCTCTTAGTGAGTCTACCGTGAAGTCATTTGTGTGAAACTCTCTCGCGCTGGGGATCCATTTCGTGCTTCGCCTCGGGAGAGTACAGACAAAGCTCGGGAAGCTCGATCCGGTCGTATTTCAGCCGATTCGGTCGGCGAGATTTCGCAAATAGGGTTGATCTGGAAGATCAACTCACGAATCTCGGCAGGGACAACAATGATCCTATCAGAAAGATCAGGGAGAGGATTTGTCGAATGCAACCAGAAGGGATGATTTGGGCCGTCCACCTAAGAGCGGCTGTTACGGTGGACGGAGACATCGCCGTCGTTAATCCGGCCAATGAAAGCGACAGCGTCACTCCAAACCATCAGGGATCGCGGCTGCTGGTTGCTCTTAGGAAGATCGCATCCCAGTTCCGATGTTTCCGCCCTCGTTCACTGAAAATCACGAAGTTTCTTCATCAGCCAGGCTCGAACATTCATCGATTCCCCTGAAGACAACGTCACATGTAGCTCGTCTGTCGCGGTCGACTGATGCGTGCTCCATTCTTTTCCTGTTGTTACTTTCGCAAACAGTTGCGACGAACGAGGGGTTCTCGTTTCTCGATCCTGTCGAGCGCCAAACGCAGACGGCATCAATGTGCACTCGCTTCCTTGACACAGGGCTCCGCGGAGCCGGGAGGCCGCAAAACTAATCAATCTTCATATTCTGCCGGTCAGACTATCAAATCCGACTTCTTAACACCAGGGCGCCGCGTCACGTCAATTCCATGAGCGTCAAGCATTGCTCCACTGAGTGCCTAATGTGGAAAAAAACCTAATAGTCCGAGCTGAGTCAGTGACTCCAAACAAATCTGCCTCAATTAGCTTCTGCATCAACGCCTCAAGTAGGGGTTCCTTCTCGAGGAATGTGCCGCTCTCCCTACTGTCTTGATGTGTCCAGGTCTCATTCGTTCTCATTTCTAGAGATTCTGTGGTAGCTGCGATCAGGAAACCTTCCAGGTTCGGGTTAAGGGCTAATTGCCGAGTATTTTAGGGAGGCATCTCACGAACCCTTCGGAAGACTCATGCCCAACCGTTTTCGTTCGTTGAGGCTGGCTTGGTGGAATGAATGGACTCCGAATGATTAGATGCGTCGTCCCTTCCTACTGAGCGTCGTTTTCCATGACGCCATAGACGACAAATTCTGCGCTACTATGATAGCATTGCTGGAATCATTGTTGGCATAGATCCTCAATGGATCAATCATTCACTCCGTTAAGGATTAATCATTCAACGATTCCCTCCGATCAGTGGCACATACTCCGCGACTGCGCGCTCGGGTTAAGCATTCATCGCGATTGAGGTGGATGCCACCAACATTCGCAAAAAACCCTCACAGAGGTGTGAAATCTCTGTGAGTCGGCTGTGACCTTGCTCCCATCTCCGCTCTTGAAAAGCAAGCTCAGGTGCGGCCACCAGAGCATGAACTCGTGATTGGGCAAGATTCTTCGCCTGAGCCCACCATCGATCGAAAACACGGGTTCAACACTTGGACGGGCAAATCTTGGCAAACATGGCCCACCGGCCCCGCACGCTTGCGAACTCATCGCGGTCGCTGTACAGGACGTGTCCTTGGTGTCGCAGACCAGTGGTTGAACAACAGTATTCGACTGTATTTCATCCTTTTGATCAACCGACTGTGAGATTATCCGCTTTCGATACTGAACTCTTCGCATTGAAAATTCCGACTGTACTGGACGAGTCGAACCGATCGTTACTAGAGCAGCACCCGATCTCTAGCTGATATGGCGGAGGCGGACTCCTTCTTGTGCGTTCGATGCCGAGTCAGTATTTTTATTCAGAGTCCTCGGTAGGGGACAGACAGAGTGAGACTCTGGAGCCCGTGGACACGGCGAGCGAGATCCCTGTCCACGGGACAAGATGCTGATCGCTCACCCGCTTTTAAGATGAACCCTCTGTCGCCCGGAGCTACGTAGGAGGGAGAGAACGCAACGCATGTTTCTGCGGTTGCGATTGATGCATCAACGAGGAATCGGATCGATAGCATTATTCACTCTGATAATGACGGGAGTCATGAAGACGATGTTGATAATGGAAATGTAAATTGTCCGAGGCACTCTACAGTTCGATACTATGACCACAGTCTTTGAGGAAACGCCGATGTATCGTATTATGAAAACACACTCAACGTCTTCCGGTCCACGTTTGATCAACATCGGAATCTAGCAGGATGAGCGAGAGGGCCAAGGAAACCGTCGTGTTTTGATCGGAACATCAGTGACTCGAGGTGGAATATCCAGAAGTCTTACTTTGAAACGGATTCCCCGAGCGGAAACAAGCTCATCGGCAAACTGCGTACCGAGAGCGGCATTGATTCCGATGATGACTGCGCGGGGGAGCGCCGCTTTGAACCATAAAGGGGCGGAAGGATTCCCGAGGTTCGTCATAGGAGCCTTGAGTCCTTGCGCGTGGTTTTCCACAAGCAGCGGAAATCGCTACGAGCCAAAGAGAATTCTCGTCTTTGGGTGGCGTTTTCAAATAATAATGACGCGTGACGGATCGTTTTCCAACCGGGGATTCATGCAACGTCAGGTGTTTTTCTTCTTGTTGGCAAACACGTCCTGCGGGATGAATTCGAACTCAGCTCGGAACTCACAGTTTGCATCGCCGATGCCAATGTGACCTCCGAATTTACTCACGGCAATAATCATGCTGCGTGCCGGCGTGTTTCAGCATGCGCCGACGAATTTTTGCTCACGTGTCTCTGGTCACTCAGCCGTTAGGGTGTTGAATAGAAGGCCGACTCGTCAAGCGGAGAAACTGTCAGGTAGCCACGAAAAGGAGTCGGGATCAGCTCCAACCGTGACTCGCATTTGGGCTGCTGGCTACGTTTTCCAAATATCAGGTATCTTCTGAACTCTCGGTTCTCTCCTCACGTTGTGGTGATCGAGTCGGCCTGTCACGCGTGAGCGATATCCGCTGGATTCTGTTTCCACGGTTTGCGGGAGACTTCAATCTTAGAGAGATTAACACCCTGATTATCCTGGAGAAGCGAGAGACAAAATCCAGGTTAGGTAGTTCTCTGATTGGAATATCGACCGGCTCTTGGAGTCCCGCACGTAGCAGCCGCTCAAAGCCGTTGGGTCTCATTAACAGATGCTCTGAAAGTTTCATCCAATCATCTGCAGTCTCGACCGGAGTAGAAAATCGTGAACCGTCGTTCCAGCTCGACACTCTTTGAGACATTCTTGTGCATTCCTCGCACATGTTCCAGAGCGCGCGATGAATCATGGCTCCATCTGCCATGAGAGATCTCCCTATACCCGGCGCTGTCCGCACGAGCTCGAACATCAGTTTTCTCAGCCGTTGCATCTGACTATCGACTACCTGGCGCGAACAAATCGGACCGCGCGGCCCATCCGATTCATCCAGAGTCATATATAGACGAACTCTTTGTCCGGACCCAGAGATGGGATCAAAAACGCAGCGCTAAGGTCGAGGGAGCGAGGGAGATCAGAGACTCGAGCAATCGGGATTGGATCCCGCCATGCTTGAAGTCGATGATTGGCGCAATCCAAGTTGAGTAGGAGCATGCGTTCACAGTCAGTTTCGTCCCGCGATGGATTTTTCAATCGAATTCCCTTGAACTTAAAAATGCGACTTGGCGGTAGCTTTCGAAGTTGTGATGAATTCGATCAGAACGGAAACCAGAACCGTTTCATTCGATCACAACGAATGGAATTCAACGCATCGAGAGGAGCAAGATGACGTCGCATTCTCTGAAGCGAACGCAGCACCACGGCAGGAAGGGAGCCATTGGGAGTCGAGCGAAACGAGTGGGCTTGGCGAACCTCAAACTATGCAACAGTTTTTTTCGGTGAGAGATCTCGAAACACGGAGTGGTCGGAGCTGCCCTGCTCGTTCGCGGCCACAAGCTGAGATGGATCGTGAATCAAGAGCGCTCCTGGATGCCTGAGGGACGGAACCTCGAATCAGGTCTCCGACATCTCCTGAGAAAATCCGTTCACCCAGATCGTGTGAAATGAGTGAGATTAGACAAGCAGATGCTGGTAACTCTTGTCATGGGAGGGCGTTGAGCTCACCTCTCAGACGAGCTCTACAACCCTTACAGTTTTTCCATCCGTAATTAAGACCGGCAGCTTGGAGATGGGGAAATAGAGATTCCGAGCCATTGATCACACAACCCACGCATCCCAACTATGGAGTCCACCAGAAGAAAAACGAGTCTCATTCTTCCCTGCCTGAATACAGAATAGAACGCCTAGAATGGACGACTCCTGTTGCTATACTCTACGTTTTGGAATGTTGAACGCTTTAGGAACTTCCATGGTAACTCTTGGGAACGGAGCTGCATTTCAGTCTGCAGCTTGACATTGTAGATGCGCTTCCCAGCTCCACCGTTCCTGGCAATTTTGATGCTGTCTCACAATCTTCTTGTGAAGTGATTCATACTTAAAGGAAACAGCGGTACATATTGGGTAGAGGAACAGATATCCATGTTAAGTCGAGGGATCGCAATTATGGGATAGAGACCGGGGGAACAGTGTCAAAACTCGATGAAAACAGCGGAATCGTTGATGGGATAGACTGTCCCGGTGGGCGCTACCCTCGGAGAAATGCCTCCTGCATATTCTTTGAAGGCATCGCTAACAGCCTGAAATCTCAAAATTCAAGAATTCTCTGGTTTCTTGAAAGCCTCAACTTTCTCCATGCTAGGAAAGCCTTCCTGAGCTCAGCTGAGAGGAGTGCATCGGTCAGTCGCAATGTGTCCCACCTCCCGAATGCTGTGTTCGATGGAGAGAAAATTTCCGTGAAGTTCATCTGCGACGGAAAAAACGCCGTCTCACAAAGATGCCTTCACAAGCAGAGCGTTTGTTTTAGAAGGAAGGGCGGATAAAATTTCCAGGTAAGACATCAGTGACACTTCGTGGTAGGAATCACTCACACTCTCGGGAGAGCCGGGTATACCACAGACACGAGTCCATTCTCGACAAACTGTAGGCTTCTCTGGAACTATCGAGCGAGAGTCTCGGAAAATCGGAAAAGACACAATCTACTCGAGTTTTCGGAAAATAGTGACAATTCCGGGACTATCCACTCAGGCAACGTTAATTGATCCTTCTTGTGGTCGTAGTGGACACACACGACGCATCTTCCTGTTTACCGCGTTATACCAGACGGAGGTTTCCCGCGGAATTAAATGATACCGAATCCCCTAATGCTGTTGTCTGCATCAGGTCTATGAACTCGCGATATGCACAAGGTCTGCATCTAGCTCGCATCCAGGTCGAAAAAAAAGTTGCTGTGGCTATGTGGTTTGCGCAGCTCCGATGTTTCTTCCACGAGTAGTTTCCCCCTCAGCGGAACCTGTCGTGTTCTCAGAGACATCCTCAGCTCGTTCGGACGGCGTCGGTGACCTCCTTGATGGCAACGCCACGAATCAGCGCCTCTCCCAGCCAACTCTCAGAACCCATCGAGAGTTTTTAACCTGTGTTGAAGTCTCCGGTCGAACTGCTTTGAGCCGAGCTGCCTAACCCTTTCAGTACACAACCTTATGGGAGAAACACACCCTTCCCGCAGCTCTTATGTGGTTCTCTCTGAATCGAATACTATTTTAGAGTGAGAAGGAGTCACTCAGAGAGATGCAGACCCCAGGCAGGCCGGAAATATCTACCCCAATTATAACCACACCGAGGTCCGATTGAAATTTGATTTATTGCTCCGTTTCTCTTGATTGACGTACGAATGATCCAGCTAATTCTTCGGGAAATTTCGGGAAATTCTACGGAATTCTTCTTGTGAAAGCCCAGTTCTTACGGAATCTCCATCCGCCTCATCGACAATGAACTGCGATCGATCCCTCGATCTGAGGAATGTGGCGGAGGTTTCCATCAAGTTGAAATGGTTGACGTAGGAGCTTGCCATTCACGAACAATCGATTCAGGTTCTTGGAAGGTGCTTCCTGAGAAGTTCACTTCAGCTCCCATGTATCAACTTGCGGAAAAAGTTTTCCAGAGCTTGAAGCTCCTGCCAGAGTTCTCCTTGCAGCGAAGTTCACGTAACTCTGTTTCACTTTGTGGTTTCGGTTGTTAGGCCCGAAGGGAGTTCCAGCGGTGTGGTCTCGACACCCTTGCCAGGCGATTTGGATTGAAACTTCTCCTTTGAACGTTTGCAGCCCAAGGGCCGTGATGATGGTCGAACCTGAGTCGACCAGCTGTGGCGAAATTCATGGATTCGTTTCTCAACCAAGCCAATGCAATGTTCCGAGTGTGGGCCTCTGTGCTGGCTGGCTTCCAGGTTGGCGAGCGAGCCAGCGACCGAGTAAGGTGAGTAACTGAGACTAAGTCAATCAGTCGGTCGGTTGGTCACTCAACCCGTGGGTCCGATGAACGATCGATGGAACGTTCGAGGACGAGGATCCCGGTTTCATGACCGTCAAGTTCGCGCTTCCTCGATCTCGTGTCTGAGATGAGTTTCGGAACGCTTGGAGTCGATTCCCTCGACTCGGACGGAACTCTTCCGTGAGTTTTGAAGAGCCTTTGAACTTTCGCTCATATCAATTTGTGGCAGAATGTCTCCAGGATTGTCTTTAAGTGACGACGAGCGAAGAGGATTCGCGGCGTATCTTCTGGTAGGACAATCCGACGAGGGCGGATTTGACAATACTGGTGGCGCACTTCATCGGAGGAGTGATCTGTAAGGTCAGAAAATAACACTTGTCAGCTGTGCTCTTCTCCGCGATTCCGCTTCCCTACTTTCAACTCGAGGTTTCGGGAGTGTCAGCAGGAAGGGGTCAAGGCAGGGGTTGCCTGGGGAAGAGGGATTACGGATTGGGATAGGGAATAGAGGGGGAAAAGGGGAAGTTTTGCAGTCTCCGACGTTTCTGTGCGGGTTCGAAACTTACGTGGCTTATGCTGCTGCGTGACTTGAAGCTGGCTTTTGTTGTATTGTTTACGGGCGGGATGTTCTCCTTGTTGAATGCGTAGAGATACGACGAGGAGTCCTTGAAATCTTCAGTTCGTCCTCGCACATCGTGGATGATCTTCTGCTCGACGAACTTCTGCATGAGCAGGACGACTTTCTGTCTGGTGACTTCCTGACCGTTGGGCAGGAGGTTGCGGTTGTTTTTCAGATATTCGAACGTCCACGATACAGCTTCGTTTCCCAGGAAGCAGTTTTCAAACAGCTTGAGACCCTTGCGGTGGCGTCCCAGAGGCATGTCCTGTTTGACAGCGGAAACAATGGTGTTCCAGATCTTGGTTGCGCGGAAGTGCTCCGAGCGAGCAGAACTGTAGTTACCGTTGCAGTCCATATCTTCACTATAGTCGACGACAACGATAATCCTATTGGCACTTAATCCTAGAGTTTGGTCACTAAAGTTTGCTTTGTCCGACATCAGCGGCTCTCTGTTGGTACAGTGCGACGCGACGTCTCTTTTAAGACCGCGCCTTCTCGCCGTGGCGAGGGCAGCGTTTTCGCACTTGCACTCTGGCGGCTGCAGCCACCGCCGCTCTGCTCTGCCGTAAAATCCTGAGGAAATTTACAAACCGATCAGCTCCCATGAGTTCTCCCCAACTCTCCGCATTGGATTAATTTGCCATAAAAACACATCGCATTCCAGACCTTAGGAGCGTCACGGGAGACACACATCATTCACTCCGAATTTCGCAAGCAGAGCGGATTCCCCAAGAGTGGATTCCGGAGGTGAACTTGCCAAATCCAGGTGACTGACGCCCGAATAAGCGTTGATGTTCGGGTCAGACGCCGGGTACCAGCTCGTGCACTTTGGTTCCGGCTCCTGAACTAACGACGATGTTCCTGCTCTGATCTGTAGCCTCCTAGCACGGAGTCGGTTTCTCCGTTTTTCCGCATGATTTCGTACGTGTGCATAGTGAGCTTGGATTTTCCTCAAAATTTTGAAAAAAAATCTGTTCCTATCTCCACGTAGTTTCTTGGACTATTTCACGTGGCTCTCGAAGTGTAAGGGTCAAGAAGCCGCAGATGAGACTGATTGAATGATAGATAGGCAAACGAGACGATTGTCACGTGGAATGAGCTCAATCAACGGGGAAGCGGAAACGGGGAAATTATTCGCGAACTTTGGATCCATTGGCAACTTTATCCTCGCGGCTTTCGAGCTACAAAGTCCACAGAGACAATACTTTCCGAAAGATGGAGATGCTGTTCGTCAAATAAAAATTATATTTATAGATATATACATATCCCTAATTGCAGCACCACAACGTCAGACCATGCGAGCTTGGCAACTAATCTGACGGCGAGCACAGGATTCTCAAGTCTCGGTTTCTGCGTGAAGTTATCAAGCACCACATTCTTGTGTCTTGGTTTGTGTGTGAAATCTCCCAGCACCACATTCTGGAACGTATAGGTGATCCTCTTAAAGGCTGGAGGTTCGGTGAACCACGGTGGTTTTGAGGTGCGCGATGCCCCGCGACCGAAGATACCATATTACAATGAGCTCTACGAAGCTGTGTCAGCACGTCACGGAGCCGTGCGAGTAATCCGTTGACAGGAGTCGGAAGTTCGGGCTGTAAAAATTTTGGAATGACAGCACATGGTTCGTAGCAGGAAGCTAATGAGTGGGCTTTTGTAGAACCGCGCGGCTGCATTGACAAGTCGCATTCCTCGCAGTTCGAAGCACAGGTGACGTGCTCGATCTCCGCTTTCTGGTTTGTCGATATCCCGATGTTCAGGATCCCTGCTCGAGCCAGCGACCACGTCTCAGTCCCGATGAAGAACCGTCATTGGTTTTACAGTGTCGTCAGTGTCACGCTCTCTGTCTGTGCAAAAGTGAATTGGTTGGATTAAGAACTCGCTACGATGGTTTTGTTTATGGGCGTTTCTGGGTCAGGCCTCCGTTGAAAGAGCTTTAAAACGGACAGAAAAGACGCCACGGATCCTGGCCAGGCGGGCGTTCGGCTCTACATTAGACCTCGCTAGAACAGCTACAGCAACTACTAGAAGTACATATCTATTCCCGAACGACCTTCGAGGCAGATCTTAGGGTGCTGTCAAGGCGTGAAACGAATCTAGGATACGTTTCCGGTCCAGATTCCCCGCCAGGATTCAACGAACTCCTCATCTGAGGGTAGCCGACCCAGTAGTCACGACATCCTGTACATAGACTAACGGCCCTTGAGATTCCTGAGGCGTTCACTTCCAAGGTCATCAGGAGTATAGCTCGAGCTGTTACATGTCTGTTCTTCCAGCTGTGTGATCCCTTCCGCTCCGGGGCGGGTCTTCTTCCGATCGATGCGTGAGCCATCACCGTAGCATCGTGCGGACATCCTCAGTGTAGGGCCCGCCAAAGTTGGGGAGACGCTTGAGGCCCTTGTCCTTCCCTTTTTGTGAGATGTCGTGAAGTCCTCGGAGATAGGTATCAATGACCGCTCTTCCTCGATTCGTTGAAATGAGCCTGGGTCGACCTAGCGTACATAGGTACGGTCTGTGTACGAGTGATTTTGGCTTGAGTCCAAACTATTGCGTTACAAGTTGAGGTTTTCGAAAACGAGGATGATAATCGTTCAGCCCAGAGCGAGGAACCAACATCAAAGAGATTTCCCAGTCGAGTTGCATTGAAACTTTGGTTGAGCTCGCAAAATCACATTAGTGATGATCCGACATTCGAGCGTAGTCTGCGGGTCAGTTTACTCGAAAACGACACGCTTAGCGCCTACAGTGTGCATGAAGCCTCTCCTGCTTGAAGTCTTTGCCGTTGGCAGCGAGTGGAGGAGTCGAACGAGCGTGACAAGCTGCGAGTCGGCGACAAATCATCAGGAGAAATCCTCGAGAATCAAGAAGTCGGATGACATTTTTCAGCGGAACGCGGCGAGTCCCAACGATTTATTTGATTTATGATCATTCATGAATCGATCTCAAAACCGAATTCAGTGAGGAAAAAAACCGATGAGCGCAGAGGTCAGCTCGCTGACATCAGCCGGATAACGCGACAGAATCGGAGCCGGTGAGCAAAATCTCAGCCGTGATCTTTCTCATTGGAATCGCCCTCATGACGAGGATCATCAGGAGCCGCGTGCTCGAGCTGAGAGGTTCCCGCGGAAATATCCCAGATTCCCCGCCCGATGATGTGGGAGCCCATAACGCTTTCTGAGAGGGCAACGTTCTCAGAGATTATTCGATCGTGTGCACACCCGATGAGTACCCTCGTTCCCAGAACTCAGGAGAGCGCCGCTCAGACCTCTGGTCTCTCGGCCCTTCGAACGCTGGCGAAGGACTCCACTCTTTTCCTCCCCTGGAGTTTCCTGGATTCATACGACATTTCGATTCATTGTGTAATACGTCCATATCGCTATCGATTTCCAGCTGTGCGCCCATGCGATTTACAGGACTCTTCTCCGGGAGGAAACAGTTAGCAGCAACGGCTACTGGAATGCAAGTACAGCGCATCGGCATTTTACGAAACAGACACGTTCCTGAGAACGTGACCAAGTCCAATGTGAGTGTATGTGGGTTCCAATCTACGTTAGCGAGTCTGATGGTCAGCGTAGATAGTTGCTGCGGAGCAAAACAAAGTCCGCGCACATTGATGATCGCTTCGCTCCAGGCGAAGTTGAGCTGGAGTGATTCCTACGATTCCAATCAGACAAATCAATCAGATCGGATAACCAACGAGATTGCTACTTGAATTTTTCCGTGCCAGAGCGGGAAGAAGCGCTCTCCAATCCGTTCTCCCTTGGACTTATGAGCCATCGAGACGGGCAGTCCTCGCAAGCAACACGCCGCAGCTGCTGTTGGGAAGTATGAACTCCTTGGAGCACAAACGTAGTTTATGATTGATAAGTCGACTTATCGGAATTCGGCATTGTATCTTTACGACGAGCAGTCATTACGAACGGTGATCTCAGCGGGTACTCGGAATAGCGGATTATCTTCGTCTGGCATTCCTCAAGTTTTCGACTTCGAGACAAGAACACCTGGGAACGCGGCTTCTGGAAACCGCACATTCGGCCGCTGACTTGCTAGCTTGATGACTCAAATCGGGATGATCAACGACGAAAACAGCCGAGATCTACCGATTGAGCCGGACGTGTTCGCTTTTCGATCCCCGATCGGGATCACTGGATATCGCAGCCCCGGAACATTCTCAGCTGGTTGGGTCTCGAGGACTTCTCAAGATTTTCTGCTCTGGTGGAGCCGATCGAGTTCAGTTTTCCGTTCATTTGCAGTCATCGATCGTCACTTGGTCAGTGATGTCCAAAACCATAGGGTGGCCATTGGATCGTTGATGTCGTCGCTGTCATTGCTGCCGTAATCGCCGCCGTGGTCTGCCCTGCGGCACCACTGCACAAATAGAGGTCGACTTCGCAAAAGCATCAGGCTCCTTGACGAGCCAACTTTCGTGAATTGAGAACTCAATGGAAATCTCATGAATTCATCGCTGACAATCTCTTGAGCCTCTTTTCCGTCACTTAGTATGAAATTTCACCGCATCGATATTCCGCTACGATTCCAAGTAGCGCCTTACAACTCTGCGCGATTCCAGAGTTCGGCCACCGAGGATCTGTGGTTATTCTCGAAATTAAACGACACACGAATCAAGGTGGCTCAATTGTTGAACCGTTCGCGAATCGATTCAACGCGCGTTTCCGTGAGAACGCCGCAAGCGAGTTATGCGGTTGAATGTGTTCCGTACCCTCCATTGATCAAAGATTCAGCACTCAGCAACTCGCGTTCCCATACTCGCAGTGGAAAGGCGATGTGCACAGCGAATCGCTGGATAGGTATCCGACGAATTGTGAAAACGAGTTCGATTTTCTCGTCCCGCGATCCGCCTCATGAACCAATGTTCCACCCCAGCACACTAAATGGTTCCGATGCATCCTGCGACGAAGGATCGTCAGCAAAACTCGAGGAGCTCCGGAACTCCTCCCGAGTTGGCGAACAGGCGCATGCTGAGGCAGGTTTTCTGCAATTGCACAGGCAAGAGATGTCCGAAGAGCTTGGATCTAGTTGAGCCGCCCCTAGAACGGGGAGAGATTATCGTATCCCATCCTATTGAAAAACATTCTCCGAGAGATTTAAATAGACGGACAGCCTTAGGGAGCACTGGAAAACAGACGAACATGCCCTTCAATTGAAAAAATCACGGCATATCGTTCGAATCAACGACAGAATCATTCATGAAAAAGGCTCGGTTCAGTGTCTTACTGTGGGGGAATCCGGCTCTATGACTCGTATTCAATGCTTCAACGTCATTCAAATTCTGAGAATACGGGAATTCGGGAAAACATGTTCTCAAAATGAGCTCCCAATCTCGAAACGTCGATCAGGTGAGCCAGCGGGTCCTCTTCTCGGTTTCCCTTTCCTGAGTTTGACGCGCGTTCCATCAATGTTTATGTAGGATGAAGAGAATCGGGAGAGTTTGCTGATTCAGTCTCAAAGGTCCGATCGTTTCCCACGAAACGATTCGTTGGAATCGGACAACTTTCGACAATTGCACATCGAGAGCTGCCGATAGAGATTGGTTGGAGGAGAGGAACCTCCCTATCGAGAAGAAATTGGCATTACCCTAAACTTGTTTGACATAGCATCGGCCGTGTTGCCGGCAGTGGAACTTTCTATCTATCTCGACCAACGGCAGTCCCCAGGCCGTGGAAGCCATGCGAGAGGGAACAAGTCCTGAGTTTGACTTCCGGTCATCGTGAGTAGTTCGGATCCAGCTCGTGATTGGCTCGTCTTACATTTCGGGCAAGTAGTACAGTATCGAGCGCTTACGAGAACTCTGTGAGAAGTATTCGCCGCGCAGGAGCTGAATGTCAGGGACTCTTCCCTCCTTCATCATTGAGGAATCGGTTCAGAATGGATTCATTCGAATCAAGGCAGTCTCCTTTCCTGAAATCGGAGTCGAGATCTGTTGACACTCGGAAAAAAGGGCGTTCCAGTGAGCGTTCCAGCAGTGTGACCTCTTATTGCGCTGACATTTTGCTCGTCGGGCGCGCGAAAAAACTCAAGTCAGGGACATCTTGCCGATCAGTCTTAGGGCAACGAACTCTCGTTCAGGAAACCACCTCGAGGATGCTCAAGGTTGAAGCATTCAATGCTTCTAATCTGCGGACTACCCATCCATTCCAGCGGCACGGACGCTCAGGCAACAACCGTCACGGCTCTTGGCTGAAGTGTCATGCCATTGTAGCGTTTTTGATTGGTAGGCAGAACTTTCAATCCATTGCCATGAAGGCTGCGTGAACTCGCTCCTGACAGGCATAGCATATGGCGCGGCGATGCGCACGTGCCATTCCTACGAGGGCGCATCTCTTTTCGGTCCCACGGACCGGTGTTTCGTCGAATCCACTACGAATCCGATCTTTTCAGAGACCTGCTGCATGCGTGCAGGATCTCTTTCGTGAGTTATAGACTCATCGTCGCAGACATGGGGTTCGGGACAGCTCCATCGAGAATTCTGCGTGACACCTGGATACAAGAATGTGTCTTGAATCTTCGACCGTTCCCCGATAGGAGAGGGCGTTTCAGCAGAGACGTTTCCCTCATGCCACGACGTCCGAAGAGTACGTTTCGAGGTTATTTACGCACAGTCCAAGTCGAACGACACAAGTAGCATGGCGTTTCTCCAGAAAGCGTTGAAAGTTGAGGAGCAGAGAGCGGCCTGACCCACCGCGCGTATTTCTCCTATATTGCAGAGTTTGGACAGCCCTCCGTGTTTCGTTGCATCAGTATTGCGGCAGCTCATAAAGCCCACTGCCAACTTCGTCGTCATCCCAGTTGTAGTCATCATCATCAGAACACGAACGAGCCATTGATCCCCCAAGATATCGAAAAACGATGCCTTCACAGAACAGACTGCTGCGCCCACCGATCTTGTGCAGACGTTCTCAAACATATTTTTGAATCTTTCGTTTTTACCCCTCTAATCTGCTGTCTTGCAGTCGGCCATGTGTTCGAAATCATGTAGGTCTTCACTGAATTCGGGAAGCAGGAATGGGCGAGACCTCCGCATTGGTCTGCGCTTCGAGCAATTCGGAGACGCTACTGGGGCTTGCAACATCGCCGGGCGACGTCATGCACCGTTTGCCGAAGCCAAACTTTCTGAGAACGATTAGGAGAGAAAATTCTCCGGCTTGAAATTGTCCAGAGAATTTTTGGTCGGAATCTCTGACAGCTGGCGTTATGACCTCGCCATCTTCGAGAACGACGAGCGTTGAGAATGAACGTAATATTCTTCCTTGCTTGCTTCTTCCATACCGTCTCCAAGAGGAACCATCGCCGACCGAGCCAACCGAAAGGAAGCGCATCCGGCACCCTGTTCGAAGCTCCCGAAATCTCGCGCGATTCGAAGATTCGATCGTTAACACAGGTGATGACGCTACATTTCAATTGCACCAAGGAAATGACTCAGGCAATACGGGCGGCAACCACCGTCGGTCACTCAAAAATCAACGGATCCGGCAATCGTTTTGTTCAACTGAATAGAATTATCAAAGGCTGCACTTCCGCGGCGACCGAACCCCTAACACTATCACTGATGAGCTCACATTCGTTTCAGGAGTCAGATGATGGCATTTTTCTTCTGTCATTGGCGAACCGGCCGGGCATATTTCCCTCATAGTTTGATTCGGACAGCTGGGATTGACGGAGATTCGTCTGACGTGATGAGCATGTGGAGGAAAGTTAACCATGAACTTTCCAGCCATGAATGATTTCTTTCCCGCCGCAAACCTACGAAGACTTCCGCAGTGCTCCAGTAGAGAGCAGATTTCTAACAACTCGCATTCTTAGGTGTCCAACGAACTCATTCTGGAACTCTCAGCAAGCAGGCAGCCCGTATCGGGGAACTTTCCAAGAAAATTTCAACTCCCTGAGTCAACTGAGCCACACACGAGCCAAGGTAGCTCAGTTGTTGAACCATTTGCGAGCTGATTCAACGCGCGTTTCCGTGAGAATGCCGCAAACGAGTTTCGCGGTTAAGAGTTCCGTACGCCCCGATGATCAGAGATTCAGCACTCAACAACTCGAGTTCCCATACTGAGAAAAGAGAGTGGTAATGGAAGACGAAAAGCTCATTCAATGTCAGGCAAATTTCAGGAGAGAGTTTGATCGCCTTCCCACTCTGCCGGGCGCTTTTTCCCAAATGTTGTAAAGTTATCGGAATATTCGGAATCTGAATGCGAGTCGATCTCGCGTGGGGAGAGCAGAAAGCTTGCCGCTTATCAACCATCTTCCCGTAACCGGAACGGAGCTGTGAGCTCCCGACCTGGACCTCCGCGGACGACGGCTCCGTACCGTTTCCGTTATTCAGATTGGCTTGTTAACGCTTTTTTCTCCAGCTGAAACTCCGCGTCCCCCAGTAGCCGTGAGTATTAAAGTCTTAGGTTCTGCGATCTGAAGTTCCCTGCGTTGGCTAGATGGACATTTCATGGCTGGGGACAGACTTCCTCTCTCTCTCTCTCTCTCTACGGAAGAGGAAGATACATATACTGGAAACCTCATCCGGCGTCAGGGTGTCTTCGGAGCGAAACGTGGTCTCGCGGGCCCCGGAGACCGAAAGCCGAACAGAACGTTCAGCCCTGCTTCGGATCATCGAGTGGCGCGGTCACCCTTCAAATATTGAACACATATTTTTTGTCTGCTCACTTTAGTCGGTTTATTCTTTGATGGAACGGCAAATACAGTCGAGACTTCGACATGACATACGAGCGACGACGAAATGCTACGTGGGTCGGGTTGCCGGCCGGCGCAGCGTTTCTCGCAGTCGGAGGAACGCTATGAACCTTCCCCCTCTCGCTGAAATTTCTCCCCCCCCCCCCCCCCTCACCCGACGCGGGCAGTCAGGTTAGGCTCCAAAGCATAGAGTTTCTTATCACCAACACCAAGCAACGAGCGTCGGATGTTTCCTGGATTTATCCAAGAAGGGATGTACTGTAATATCGGTTTGAAAGTCTAGCAACAATGGATCCGCAACAGAACTTGCATTACTCATTCCGTTCAATTGGAACAACTTCTCTCGCGGCCAAGAGAGACCGAGAGTCCACCTGAGGCGTAGATCAGTTTCGAACTCGAGCTGTTTTTTTGCTGATATCGGCTGGGTTTCTTCAACCGGGGTTCGAAATGTCGATGGTGCGGGATCGAACTCGGCTGCTTCCGAGGAAAACGATATCCCGAGTGATCCCACCGATAACTTCACGAACCCCAGGTCCGCTGTTGGGAACACGGGGTTGAGTCATTCTTTGTTACCCGACATTCCGAATCTGGCGTTCGTTGAGGAATGCGGGGATAAGATTTTGTTCTGTGAAGCGTAGGGAACTTTCGTTTCCGTTCGTCGGCGCACGACAGAGACTCAGGTGTCTGATGTGAAAAAAATGGAAACGGTGGAGAAGCCGTCGCTGACGCGCAGTTACCGATGGGATGATCCCTAAGTAACTGTTTCTGATTCCGTCTCTCTATCGATCCCTGAAATCACCAGTCAAGTGGAAAACTTCGGGAGAGTTTCTCCCTCACACGAGAAATATTGACTTGGATTTCGCGTTCTAGATGGAAATATTGAGAGATACAACCAAGGGCGAAGCTGCGAACGGCATTACTTTTCAATGGAGGACGACAGCGAACGAGACAGTATCTGATCTATCGATCTTATTAAATTCCGTTATCCAATGGTCAATGAGAGCGTCATCTCGTAAATCAGATTCCGCCCGATTAGAGCGGTGGCTCGATTTGAGCGAAGGCCCGTTTCGAGCGGAAGCCAACAGCGGCTATGGTACTATGGCTCGCGCTGGAGTCGGGTCTCGGCTCTCGGCACCTTTTGGTGGCGATCAAGAAAAGCTGCAGCTGCGAACCTCGTTCCTTAAGGCTGTCGCGGACGGAAAAAACACCGCTCCCGGCGTCGACGAAAACCTATGTTCTCGGAGTGCAATTGTTTTAGGGAGTTCAAGACACCGATCGCTACTCTATGGGCTCACGCCTCGCCGAAGAACTGGCCATCGGGCCTCCGCTCAAAATGGTACTCCGCTCGAATTGGACCTCCGCTCGAATGTAGCGGCACCCGTGAATCACACTTCTGCTGGCACGCTCATCGGAGGAATTAGAGGTAGCGGGAGGTCACAGAATTCGCGTCGTGAGCCTATTCAAGATTCTGCTGATGTGAGTCACATCGAGGTTGTCCTGCTTCGCTCCAATTTGGGAACGATAAATAGCAGGCGCTCCAAGTAAGTGATATTGTAAACGCCCTCGCTTCTTGGACTCAGCGTAAGAATGAGCGATGTAAATACGAATTTCCACACAGTACCCGGACACTCCGATATGGTCAGGGAAATTGAAACGGTAGTCACTTCCCGATTCAGGATTCAATGGGCGCTTTAACAAAAGGAGAACAGAGATCTTCGTCTGCCGCTTGTGATGCCCGAGAGCGTGGTTGCGGTGACATGCCCAAAGGGCCGAAAACGCAACGTGGGATTAGCTACCAAGCTCGTTATTGCATCGAGTCCAGCATCCATGACTACTCTGCGAACTGATCAGCGCATGTTGGGGAGACCCTTCCGGGATCAGGTGTGATGCCAGTGAACGCATCTTCAAACGCTCTACGGAGCAGTCCCTGTCTAAAATCTACGAACGTGGTCTCCCAATGAATGCGATCAGTTCGGGCGGAGACGTACTTGGACGAAGAGCCGCCCGGGGAGGATCGCGAAGCAGGCCGCCCTCTCTGCCTGCGCTCGTCCGGGGCAACAACCGATAAGAGCGAAGGCCCTCCGCAGGTGGCCTCCCACGGCTCCAAGGGAAATGGCATCTACAAGAGTCTGACGTCCGAAACTCACTGCATCCATTCCGCGAAATCATGAAACGTATCCGCAATGCTCAAGCCCGAAACGGAAAGCACGATTCCGGAGAAGTTTCAGCACTTCAAGCAAAACATCCGACATCAACGACCGAAACTCGAGCCAACAAGCGACAGTGATCGTTTCCAGTGCTTTTAGTTCTTCGCTATCCATGACATTCGGCAGATGATGACATTTCTCTGGACGTATTACATATAAGAAACGGACAGAATCCCTCATTTCCTGAACTGCAGCCACGGAGAAAGGTGCCCGGAGGCCAACAATATTCACGCTCATGTGCGCGGAAGACCCTTCCCGTAGGCCGCATATGCCCGTGCCGGTGCTCCTGCTCCGAGCGAGTAACCGAGCTCTCTCGTGTCGGAGAACCCCGTTCCACCACTTCGCGAATCGGCATGACATTGCCCCGGCGGGCGTTAGCGGTTGGTCCGAGCTCTCCTAAAAAGCCTCACTGCGGGAGCAGGAGCATTCTTCAAGGCCTGACACCAACCTGTGCCCTACAGGAGAGACCAAAGAGAGACGAGGTGATCAACGTTGTCGGACAGGGGACTATCGAGGCCTCGAACTCTCACGAAGGCATGCCAGACGCGCCCGAAGTCGGTGACGCATTGAGGCTGCGCCCGGAGGTTCGGGGAAGAACAGATGAATAATGTTTTGAAGCACTGGCTCTAATCATTGATCATGAACCTGCTGAGCGATGGTGGCGCCAGTTCGCTCGAACGCTGTGGGACGGAATACGAGATTGCTTAGAAATTATTCCCGTCACAGGCCGGAGGCACGGGCACATGTTCCAGCTTCGTCGTCTATGGAACTTCGGATCGCGCAGTACGAATGAAAGGCAACGCGGGATGGGTGACGTTGGATCAGCCGACTGAAGTCGCGAACGGCAGCGTGCGTATCCGTGTTTCGACGTGTGAGGACATTTCGGTTATCCAAAAGAATCGATCCTCAATCATCTCGTGTCCCATCTTGGTCCAATTTTCCACGAATCTCTCCAGGCAGAAAGATACCGCCGTACTTCCCACCCGCCGCTGATCGACATTTAAATGCCTAAGATAGATCTAGTTCAGTGAGGAGCTCTCGTTGAGAAGTCCATCTTGGGCCGGCTTTCAAGGATACAGTCTTCCTTGGAAAGACGGGCGATTCCCTCGGGGAATGAGAGGCAGATGAATAAACATTTGTCGACAAACAGCAGTAACATGGGATTGACTGCCGGTTACGTTCTGAAACGGAATGGAATGACGTCGCGCAGCGAAGAATCTATTTTTAGTACTCGGTAATGTTTGATAATTGATGTCAGAAAATCCTTTGCGATCACTGGAAATACGGTTTATTCTGGCTTATTCTAAAGCTCGGCAACGTCCTTGATCTTGGTTCGCTGATGGACCCTGGGTTGCAACGCTGTGACCCGACAGCAGCATTTGTTCGTACACGGTTTCCGCAGGGCGATCTGACAAGGGGAGGCATGAAGAAAGACTCGAGCGGCAGCGGGGGGAAACGCTGGAACGCCTCCGGAATCGAAGCGCTGAACTCGACCAGTGCTCCTTTTCCGACAAAGCGCACACAGGAAAACGACTTTTTGCGAGCCCCAATCGATGGAATCGCCTCGTTTGAGCTTCGCCGAGCTCAGTTTGTCGTCATGGGTCCGAAACGGCGTAGGTCGTTCTTTTTTGAGGAGCAGGTGGTCTTGATCTGCCTTTCATTTGCCCAATATTATTTCGCTGAGCTGTGGCGAGGGAATTCCCGTGAGCGAATAGCTCGGGGGTGCGGAGCTCTCACGACTCGTCCTCAAGAAAAAAACCGCCAGTGGGAAACAGACCAGAAAAAGCGATTGGCCCTGGCAAACTTCGCATTTGTTTCACATGGATGGTCGAATTGAACCTTCCGAGAAATAACGATATCAGAGCGGGTCACTTGTGGAGATCAAGAGATCTCAGGCAGCTATCGTATCAAGCTGATCAACTAGCCAGCATCAAGAGTTCCGCGCAACCGTCACGGGACTCCACGATGATTTGAATTTACTGGAAGACACTCTCGACTATTGGTCACGGTTCCTTCCTCAAGCCCAGTTTTTCTGAGTCAAGCCGCGTCAAGAAGTTTTCTCCCCGTTGGTACCCTCGAATTGAGCGTGGAATAATGCGAACATCAAGGACTTGCCGAGCTTCTTCGGCATTCCGACTGATCCTTTTCCTATTTCGAGCGTGTCCTCCTATTCCGATCTGAAGGAAGTCTTGCCCCGAATTTCCAGTCACGAACAACTAAACCATCAAGATCCACTAACGAGTCGTAAAATTCGTGTCCATGTCTTGAAATAGTCTGAGGTTGTCATGATTATCGGAGTGATCGTTGCCTACATTCGTGACGGACCCCAATCATTTCCCAGATCAGAAGTTTCCCCTCAGAAAATCCGCGTTGTCTTTCTGATGCCAGCACGTGTAACGACGAGATGTAATCATTATTGTCAATGTCTTATAAGCCTACGTAACGTGAAAGGGTGATTTCCCCGTGAAGGTATCAGAACTCCAAGTGGATTGCTGCTAAGAATACGCGGCCGTAGGTATCGTGACGGCCTCCTGAGCGTCGTGCACTTCCTTCGTTGTACGCATTGACATTTTTTCTGAGATTCCAGTCAACTCGGTGCGTCGGCGACCTATGCCCCCGTAAATGACACGCTGTCTTATCCGTGGCTTCTGTTTCGAGTCCACTCTTCCGCAGACACCATAAGAGAGCGTCCGAGTCTGCCGCTTCTGCGCGGCGCTCGGGCTCGCCTCGATCGATCAATCTTTTTCCGATTCCGGATCGACGTGGAACTTGTCTTCATTTGAATAACGTGCGTCCTCAGGCGAAATTGATATGCTCCGCACATATAACGCTTCGAATCGATGCCGAAGCACGCAGCAAGCTTAAGACGAAGGCAATGCCGGGGAGACCTTGTTCCTCCATTTGTATCTGACGGAACTTGAACGCGGCTTCATACAGCGAATTCGATCTGCAATCTTTTCTGGAAACGACCCCGGATAGCGCGAACCCGGGCCAGAACAAGTAAACAGTGATCCAGAAACCGTTGGAGGAGCATAGTTGAATTTTGCAACAATATATAAGAATTGCGCGCCCTGCCGCTGGTCATGACTCCAGCAGGAGCGGGGGGGGGGGGGGGGGGGGGGGGAATTGGAAGTCAAGAGGATTCCAAAATCAATGAAGCAGAAAGTTTTCTGAAGTAGAGGAAAGTTGCGGAAACGGCGCTTTTCCCCGCGTACTGAGTCGCAGCGTTCCTAGCATCCAGCTCAACGATGACATCGCTGAAGTTTCATGGGCATTGTTATGTCTACTGTGCATTGAGGAATGCTTTAATGATTAGCATAACATCTGAGCGATGACTCGGCAAATGCAACCTGAGTCGATGCCGCATGCGGCCTATCCCCTGTGTAACTAAGAGGAATAGATCTGCCCCAATCCGATGATCCAAGAGGAGCGCCAAAAGTGGAGGCTACCCGACTAGGACTCGCAGACTCGGACTCGCGGAGGGTGCAAAATCCTGTGCTTGAAGCCAGACTCCTGTCTAGGTATTGCTGATATTGGTATTGCGTTGTGCTGATAATCTCGGAGGTCTCTGAGGTTTTCGCGGCCCTCGTAAGCCATGCATCGTTGAGGCCCCGTCGTGCCCGCAGAAGTTCGAGTGTCCACCCGCCTGCCTGCCTGCAGTCTCGTGAGGCGACGTCAGATGACGTTCGTCGAAGGACGATCACGATCGGGAGCGATTGAGGGGGTGCGGTCGCGAGATGATCGAATCACTAGGCCGAATTTCGGATTCTCAAAGCTTTGTGGGCCCGAATGAGTCAGAACAGAATGAGACCGCGAAGGTCTATTCAAAGCGAGACAGAAGGACCTGCTTCTGGAAGAGCATGGGAATCGATCGACCACAATCGCGCTCAGCCTCCGATTCTGGTCATCACTGCTCAGAATCAGAGATTTGAGGATTCGAACCCGTATCCGAGATTTCGCACCCTCACCCGGACTCGTGTGCTCGGATTCGCGGACGGTTCTGCTAGAGGATGCTCGTATGTTGACGAATGTCCCTAAATTATAGAGTTATGCTGTTGTGTAACAGAATCAGTATTCACCTAGTCGTCATAGCCTCGATTCTTGAGAACCGCAAGAACACTTGGCTATTGGAAGTCCTCGTTGCATTATAATGCCCGAGCGGTCATTTTTCCCAGAACATGGTCTATCCCTCAATGTCTGTCACACGATGGTCCACATCCGATCAATCGGATCGTACGCTCCGCCATTTTCTTCGCTTGTCATGACATACCTCACAACTCAATTGAGAGTCGCGATGGAACAAAACAACACCGTTGACTTTTCCGGATTCATCATGAGCCCGTTGGATCTTGACGGGAACACGCCTCCTCTGCTTCGAAAGAAACTCCAGTCAAGTGTCAATCAATACTTCGGGATGCGCGGTCTCGGTGATGAATTCCCTCTTCATGTTTTCCAGTGGCATCGCGTACATGGCCCGTCTTCCATGTGGAGGTCTGACCCTCAGCTCTTTCCGTGGCAAGAGTGAATGTTGTTACCAGTGGCGGGCGATAGTGGCAAGGGCCGGCACTGGTCGGAGGCCTGAAGATCGAAGTACTTCACGCGTCGCTGAGGAATATTCGATTCTAGCATCGCCGTTTGCGACGTGTGTCCACAATTCGTGCAGAGTTCGATCGGACGCGTCTTCGTATCTGAGAAGAATCAGGCTCAGACATTCTGGCATACCGAGTGACCGGCGACGTTGCGTTTCGACAGGATTAAAAATGTTCCTAACAGGACTGCCCCGATGGGCAACTCTCATCCTACTGATCGCCTCTATCGTACTCTTCTCTTTGGGTATAACGGGCTTCATTGTGATACCCAACATCATAGGCCAGAAAATCACCGAGGTATGTCTCCTTTCCCATTTTTCTAGGTTCAGGTACCCCCTCCCGGGGGTCTCATATTCGGTTCTCAAGCTCTCATTAGTAGCTGCCACCTTGAGATTTTCGAGAATTTCCGATCATTCCCTTCCCTGATGAAGCGGTTCCCGAGCTCGGTCAGGTCACCTCCATGACGGGCCCGTTGCAAAACGCACTTTACGTCGTTTATGGAACTGATTCCGGAACAGTCCGTCGTCTCCGGGGTATTTCCCGAAATCGCTCCGATCTCCCGCTAAAATCAGAATTTCTACTATTGCGATTGCGCCCAGTTTTTTTAATAACATTTTTAACATTCATGATTTAACGCCGTGTGACTAAACGTGGCTAGTCGAAGTCAGAGGCGTCTAGAAAACACATAGGACGGAGACTGGATGTCTAGCTCGACATTCGACCGATAGCTGCCATTCAGGATGGTTTTGTGCCTCCCCGGCAGATGTTCACGAAATATTATTGGTCCGCACCGGACGGTACGAGATCGGCAATCGGAAGTAATCTTCTACCCAGAGGTCGCAGAAGTTCGGTCAAAAGCCGGGGGATGAAAAATTACTGTCCATTCAATGACCCTCGCGGCTCGTTCGGACTCTCTTTAAGAATTCGCGAATTTGACCTGATGATAGAATTGTAACGCTGTGGGATCACCAACCAAGTGATACCGTTGCCAACATCGGGAATATTCCATACGGTCCATGACTCTTGCATTGGATTTCGGTAATCGGGACACAGATCATCTTCTCTCGGGATCAACGCTCTCGCACATTTTGAACCGAGCCCATGACAGATCTCCTAGAATCACAAGTCAACGCGGAGCATCTTCGCAATGAGGATGAAACTCCCTCATCTCGCTCAGATGCAACGCCACCAATCCCGGGGAGTGCTCCGTTCTTCTAGCGCTCGCTTTTTCCTTGGAAAATCATTAATTCCGGAATTCAAGAGCGAGTCTCAGAGAAATTCTGCGAGCAAGGTCGTCTCGAATACGATATTCTAAGGGGCCCCCGCCTTCGACATTCTCCACTGCCGACGCCACCTATGCCTCTAAATCGGTCGCTCGCTCACAGTTCTTTACTGTAATTCAATGATCTGGAACATGACTTCCAGGGTGCAGATCCGGGGATCGCGAGTAGATTGAGAACCAGCGTGCTGATACCAGTTACTGAGTTCATAGGGGGAAGCCTAGTTAATCTTATGATACTCTAATTCCTGCCTACCGCTGTGTACTCATCCAAACTCAGATCGGATACGTCTAGCGCTCTGTCGACTCCATCGTATTTAATACCGCCCCGATAAAACCGAGCTTCCTGGAGCTTGCTACGAACATGGTTTCCTGAGTTCGCAGAAACAGGACTCATCGTTGAACGACAGCTTCCGTTGAGGAGTTGGCGGGAAAAGAATGTAGAGGAAGCCAAAAAAGATGAAGCCTGAAGTGAAGCGTATAGAGTTTTATCGAAGATTAATGGCTTCCAGTTCGACGTTCGTCCAATTTGCGTAGCGCGGCCGGTTGATGCGATCGTCAAAAAACATCAGAGCCATAGTCCGTAAATCACATGTCAACAACTCCATTCTGCTCTTAATTAGCATGTTGCGAACAGGGGTCTTCGAAAATAGCAATCGAAACTCATCGATATGCGTGACATTTTCGCAACACTGGCGACGCGACGGACCGCCTTCCCCGGTGACGGAATCGGAATTTATCATGTGTCTACCTTACCAGACTACCCAGACTGAGATAAGACTTCTAGAATCGGTGATCGCGTTTATCCGAATATTCTCGAAGTCTGCAAACTCTCCACACGGACGCTTCCGCTGTAACTCTTGCGCCGGTCTCAAGTCGTCTCCCGTTGCTGTGATATGCGCCGAATCTGAGATGATTATTGTGAAAACTGGCGAGGAGTTCACAGAGCAGAAAAAATTGGACGAATTCCAAGTTGGACACATCAATCGATTGTATGATGGAAGATTCGAATGAGCGAATGCTGATACCGCATCACGGCTGATTGTCTCGATCGGCAACACCCAGATGTAGCGAATGACTGTTTCCCGCTGATTCTGACACCCGTCCCTGCGGCTCATGAAGGACTCAGACTCTCCATGAATGTGCGGCTTCGGCTCCTAATGTATGGAGCAGCCTTTCAAACATGTCGATTCATCGCAGTTATCTCTCAAAATTTTGAAAAGGTTCTCAGCCGTTGCTTAGACACCGGAATGAGCAAACGAACACCCAGTTTTGCAGTTGCAGTTCGAATCCATCCATCTCTGTGAAACACTTGCCCATGTGGTATCCTGAGACTCTATGATCAACCAACCGATTGCATTAGAGAACTTTCCGAGAACCTCCGATTCTCTCCAGGCGCGGGGAGACAGCAACTCACCACCAGAGCTTCCTCCCCGCTTATTCTTCTGCTGTGAGTGATTCTTCATACGAGAAGCGACCTGACTTATAATTCCGAAATCAGAGGTTCCTGACCGTTCTCCGAACAAGCTTTTCATTCTGGCCAAATATCCGCGGCTCGAACGTTGACTCCGGACACAGCGCAAAAAGGGATCCCGAACATTGACTCAAGAATCACGGAGGATTCCGGAGACTTGCGTTAATCATGAGATGGAGCTTCTCCCAGAATTTCTCGTCACAATTTGCCTGCTCTTAGACTTCGATGATCCCTGCTCTGGCATGCGTCGAAAACATCAGAGTAACTGGTGATATCATCTGTGTTTGTTATCCTCGCTGGAATACGTTGTACGCGTTATGTCATGGTGAAAAGTCTGTCAAGCTCAATATTTCGGGACGACTCGATAGAACTGCTTCCCCCAATGATCGGGGAATTGAGCGCAAACTCACGGAGCTCCAAGTCACGAGGCAAACGACGAAAAAATGGGAAAAGACTCCTCTCGAAACAGAGGGTTTCCGGTGTCGACGACTCGAGGGAGATGGTAATGGTGAATCGGTTTCGGTTGTATGCTACGTTGGCGATTCAGCGTCATCGCGTGCGGAGCCGGTTTATTGCACGATATTTTCTCCTGTGTATAGTGTTCAGCACCTGTCAATGTTCTGGGAGCTCAGACCGCGGTTCTGGCCGACGTCGAGGTCGTTGGAAGACCCGAACTTGAGCTAAATCGTCGAGAATTCTGGACGACCGAATAAATGAAGCTCCCGTTCTCGCCGGAAGAACATTCCGTGGATTTGATGCGCACGCGCTCATTGACAGACAATGGGCGGAGAGAAACCAAAATGAAGCATCAAGCGCAGCGCGCGGAAATCTGCGAAACCTGCGGTCCGCGATTGGCTCATCAGGAAGTCTGCTGTGCTCGAGTCGAATGTCCAGCTGATTTCTCCTCCGAATTGAACAGATTCTTGGCCGTCGCGGACCGTGGGCTTGCGTTGACAGCTCCGCTCGCATCCACCGCAATGCTTCTCCGTCTTATAAAGAGTAATTTTCTCTGTCTCGGAACCCTTCAGGCGAAATGGGACCTGTCGCTGTCATACCTAAAAAGAGGAACTTTGCTATTTTTCGGAGAGTTGACCTCTTTTGCAGCTCGAACGAGAATTATCGATGGCGTATTCGATCACCTAAGTTGCCTGACCGCCTATATATTCCAGAAGTTCGTAATCTGATTGTCCCATACGTGAATACCTTGGTCAGAAGGTTGATATTCACCAGAAATGAGTCGTCGCGGCAGCAATACCGAGCCGGTAACAATCAAACGGGAATTTTTTATTGGGCGATTCGAACCGCAGACACCTGAATTGCTGTGTTTGTTACGCTTGTCATTAAGTACCGTGGCGACGACGCCTTTGACGGAGCCGTCGCGCCTTCGCGTCATCGTGTTGTTAGCAATGAAGTAACAGCTCGCGTCGATACTTCCTTTTGTGGAACTTAAGACGCGCGAACGGCAGCTTATTTGTTCATGCGTCTCGGGGATTCAATCGTCAAGGCAGCCTAGCAGGTGCGGCGGTTCGCGTTGGACTACGTTCGCGCACAATTCAAGTTCACATTCCACTATCACAAATTGATGATCGCGTTCGATTAAGAGTCATTCCGAAGATGCGCATAATTTCGTTCTGTGCTAAGACATCTCTCCGAATTCACGCTCGAGTGCGCAGCCGAGATCGCGTTGGATAGGGAAGTTTATTGCGCCTAGATCTCATTGATACGACAGTGCGCTCGTCGGATCGAAGCGTGAGAGAAGACGAGATTGACTCTTTTCCTTCGTTTGGGCCAAGTTTTCTTTGGCGGCGGAAGGCGATGCCAAACCTTAAATGCTACGGCAGCGTCGGGATGCTTGTAACAGAAGCTGATGCTCGATCACGGGCTGAAGTTTGGATTGTATCTGAAGACGTCCCTGAATCGATGGATATCTTTGTAGCAAAATACGGACCAGAAATCTCATTCTCTGGCAGCGACAGATACAGATATTCCCTGCCTCCATCCCGTTTTCTCCAAGCTCCCAGTGATAAGGCAAGTACGAGCTTCGTGTTGCCTTTTCTAGTGGTTCCGAAAATAGAGGAAAACGGAAGCAGGGTTCGGGATCCAGCGCGGCGTTCACGTTCGGTTGCGATCGCGTTCTGAACCCGGGATCCCTCCGACAGGCGTAGTTTATGGCTGATTTCTGTGAATGTCTCCCATTCATGATGTCTGCTGAGAGTTTTTCGCTAATGGCATGGGGAATGCACGACCTTGCATTCAAACGAGCAGCCAGGCGTCGTTCGTCATTGGTGCGGCTGGCTGACACCCAAGCCGCATATCATTCTTCGTTCTAAGCTTCCCATTTGAGGCATTCCTCCGATGTTCTCTCGATCGCCATTCCCAGTGCTCAACACCGCCGTCCTTGCTATAGCCGCAACCCGCATCGGCCTCTCCCGAATCCGAGTTGGATATGTGAGCTTTTCCGGGGAGATTGCGACCCGGAATTCGGTGTGTGAATCGATCGGATTGAGTTTCTTCCAGGAGAGCCGGAGAGGTCAGGTGTGGTCTCCGCGCGATATGCGCAGGGAAAATCTGTGCGCGAACATCAGCATACAATCGATCATCAAGCAGATGGGAGCCGCGAGGAATCCTCCCAGTTTCCAGGTCGATGATATGATAATCTCCGAAACCTTACTCCTGCTGATGATTGAAAGTGGCGTTTTCGCGTGACAGTCGCCTACCCTTGAGCGTTCCCACCAAGATTCTACGCCATCCGGGATTGTGTAGCAGCATGTGATAACTCAGAGGACTTGGGCGAAATTTGCGCTGTTTGGAGAGTCCTCTCAAAGTTCCAGGGTGACAAAGCGTCATCATATGTCTCTGGATTCAATCATACAGAACAGATAGTTTTGAATGGAGGAAAACTAGCCGGAAGTAAGAGGCAGCGAGGGAGCCTCGGAGCGAACACTGCGCTTCAGTTGTTGATTTTCCCACCATGGATCAGAATAACTTGGAATTTCGTTAGCTGGTCGAAGGGTTGAAACACCAACATCTCTGCTAGCTATTCCTGTGCGTCGCTCCATTCAAGGTTGGTCGTTTTATTGATACAAGCCTTCTGAAATAGCTGTTATGACCGGGGACACAATGAAAGTTGAGATTCATTACCTCCGAGTTAGTTGCGGAGCTCAGGACCAACGGATAGTGGACTTTCTTCGATAAGGCTCAATTTGAACATCAAGAGAATTCGGGCTTTGGGTAGGAAAGCATAATACCATTACCCCCTTCGAACTCGAAAGGAAAACGACGGTTGAATTCAGGCTTACCAACTTTTGACTTATCCGCTTTCTGTCACTCCAGCGTCGGCAATAGCGACAAAGACAATGATTCAGACCTAGGGCGGAAATGATGCGAGTTCGGAACTCCCACCAATTGGCAGATTACCCGAATCGCCACTTTGTGTACAGTGTTACCGAACTTGGGGCAACCGGTTTGACGTCAGCCGATGTTCCAGAAGATTTTGACATCTCGCAGTCAGTGTTTCCGACAGAGTGCCTCATGGGAGCCATTCTCGATGAGATGCCAGACCACGCTAAGGTACCTGCGTGACGACTCGCTAGCGATAGGATAATCCTAATGTGCTTTAGAAATTGGAGTTCTCGGCTGCGGGTCTTCCCGCTCCTGTTGCCCTGTAGCTTTTGACGCGTTGTTTCGAGAATGCTGCCGCTCCGAGAAAACGGTGTTGATACGCCTTGAACGTAGCTGAATACATGAATACTCGATTCCGACCGGAATGTGAGTGCTTGCCCGTGCTGAGCAGCCCTGAACAACCCAAAGTTTTGCAGATGATTTTTCTCGAAACGTTTTGACTCCGTTTCCGGTGTGCCATCTCTGCATTCTCGTTGAATTTCGCATCGAAAAGCCCCGCTCCTACAATGACAATTGACGTCCGCGAACGGTAGTACCAATGTGAAGAGGCGATTTTGACGTCGCCGTCTGACATGAGAGCAGAACTTTCGATGCGATGCCGGCACTGATGTGGAGACCGTGCCAACAGCAGCTAGGATCTGAATAACAACATCTAAATCAATCGACCGATCAGAGCTGCCGGAACCCTACAACTTGAGGACGAAGCTCTCAGAAATTTCCTCCTCTTGTCCTGAACACAACGACGGAATTTCTCTCACCTCGACTCGAATCGTTATTTTTTTCTACAGAGTTTGGAGCGAATTATGGGAGAGAAGCAGTAAGGTGTTTGGATACTCGGTTCAAACCTCGATCAGCTAAGTTGGAGCCCTTAACTGGGGAATATTTGTTGTTGAATCGGACCAAAGATAGCTATTTCGTGATGTTGTCACTCAAACATCTGTTTCATTCATTCAGGAGCGCCATCAAGTTTCTCTACACCGCCAGGTTCCTAATCAAATCCGTGGAACCCAAGTGGCGCCGGTCGTGTTTCCGAGCAGGATCGGAGCAACCGTTGCGTTTCATGTTCGACGGTGTACAGGGCTAGAGTGTCCGATGGAATCGTTCCTCTGTCCGCTCATGCAGTCGAACCCTCTGCCGAAATTTCCGAACACAGAACCTCGTCAGAAATCGTTGTGGGCTATCGATTCCCAACTCTTTCTCGGAGATTATTGAGCAGAGGGAATGAGTTCAATTTTACCGTCTGTGGCTCACCGGTTCGAGCAGAATACAGGAAAGGACGTTCTCATTCTGGGAACGTTCGGGACTATCCTCCGAATGCAATCGTTTGATCTGGTGCCAACGGCCGGTAATTGCAGAATGAAATGCGAATCGGAAGGAAACTTCGATCTCGGATCGTTCCGGAACGTATCGTTTTCCCTCACGAAAAGCAGTCCTGAGAAAAAGAAAAACAATTCAGGCCTCAATCTATGTGAATCCGTTCATGGTGCTGTTTCGAACCGCTTTCTCGTTCTGCGTTCAAGGATGAATGGACGGCAGGAAACAACTCGTGTCGTGTGGAGCGAAGATTCCAGCGGAAAGCACTAAAAGTTCTTGGTCTCCTCTTCTTCATTTCGGTCATGTTTACATCTCCTTCTCGGCAACGACGTCACGGCGAACTCGGAAATCGTGTGCGATCTTGGCTCTGCCACCAATCGGAGTCGATCAGGACCAGCTTCTTGCTCACAACAGACTGCGTTCGAGTCATCCTCCGCAAGGATTGTGAGCTCAATAATTACCATTCCAGCCCGCAAGCTCAGATAGTCCATGGATTTCGATTATCTCATCGTCTATCGGAAGAGCCTTCCATTCGTATGCGTTGTCGTATGACGGATGGCTGATTTTGGTGCCGCCATCGTTCGTCTCAGAAAATTCTGCTGATAACAAGTCCTTTCGTTGAATGATTCAAGATTACGCGTCGTTGCTTGAATACGTCAGTCATTCCCAGATCATTAATGTTGATCTATTTGCTGGCACACTCGACCATATTTGTTAGTTTGATCATCTTATTTTTCTGAGAGTGCAACTCGTGTTTCGACGGCGAGTTTTGGTGCATGGCCAGGAAGATCAAGTCTTCAAATACTATGGAACAGAAAACTGCCGGACTCGAGGTGGGATATGCTGGGTGAATTCTCGGAACGTTGGCGAGACTGCTCGATGGGGCTCTGTTGATCATTGCGAAATCATGATGAAAATATGACGGAGGGATCAGGATTCGACAGATCAACCACCAGATGGAAACCTCGCCAGGAAAACGAGTGAAATGAGATGATAGAGTTCAATTCTTAGAGACTGCCGTGAATATGGAACATGAACTTATACTACTCGGTGGGGAAGTTCCTGTTTTTCAACGAAACCAGAATCAGGCGCGTCAGAAACCGATGTTTACATTTCACTTTTCTTTTTCGTCGTTGTCGCCGCTTGTTGAGTTGTTTTGTCAGGAGCGGATTGTTCTTACTTTTTACGATGTTACAGAAATCCGCGCATATATTAGCATACATACAAACATCCATGGTCATGAATAGGGGAGAAACACATGGAAGAGATGTTCGTTGGTGAATTCCCGCGTCGAGCTTCACGCTCGCTTCTGTGCTCCTCTCGTCGCACAGAAACCTATAACGATGCGCTGACAGAGGCGACCTTCGATATTGCGGAGTGAAAGTACATTCAACATCAACGAGACGCCCCTTGCAGCATGTTTCTCACCCGGTGGCCGAGCTAAATGCGAATATCATGCCTTGGCACCATCTCGGTCCTACGCTTCTCCACCGATCTTTCCCAACTCAATCTTTGATTACGCAGAGACTCGAGACGGATTGAAGTTGGAGAGGACTGAACTGAAGAGGGCAGGACTCCTCAAATATTCAGGCGAATCGAAGAATGTACGCGCGACGTCAGGAGGATCAGGAGCGACTAATTTACCATATACCTCCCGTTTGTGCTTTTGCGCCGATCCGTGTTGAATTGATTTTGACAGGATGACAAGCAGTTCCAAAGTAGTGAACGATGCAGTGTTGAAATGAAGTCACTTGCTGAGGACCGCATTGACCGCCGATCGGTTCGAATCGACGCTGCGAGATTGAAGATCGAGAACGACCCACCAACTGAGCAGAAACCTCGGGATCCCGTGATGTAATCCGAACCGGGACCGAAAAATTATGCGTCGGCCGGGAATCGAACCCGGGTCAACTGCTTGGAAGGCAGCTATGCTCACCACTATACCACCGACGCTCGCAATTCCTGAGAGCACACTTGGATCGTCATGGGCGACCCCTGTCGGTTCAGAAACTCATTCGGGATTGAGGGAACGAAATGATGGCAGCTGATCGAGCTCATTTCCTGGGCTGCACATAGCGGTTATACCAAGACGGCCATCTTGAAAGACTATCTGTGAAACCGTTCGTCAACTGAATAATTAAACGCTGAAGGGTCAGGAAGAAACAATCCAAATTCGTTCCAGCAAATGCGACTGGTCGAAAACAGCCCTACCCTATCGCGTTGGGCCAATGTCAGCGTTCCCATATACTTCTCTGTATACATCTTCAACTTGACGAACCCCAACGAATTCACCGCCGGGGAGAAACCGATTGTCCAGGAAGTGGGTCCTTTCACTTTCATTCAGAAGCGCCGCAAACTGATCCAGAACATGGACGCCGACTCGGTGAGATTGTACAGCCATCACTAATCCGTGCGGAAATATCCAAATCCGTCGAAAGTAGCGAGGATGCCCGGTTCCTTCTGAGCGCCAGATGTTTGTCACCGGAATCAATTGCCGCCACTGATCGAACCGCGCTCGTTACAGGTAAACTACCTCGATCAGAAATCCTACATTTTCCAAAGCGAGCTCTCATCCGGCTCACTGGACGATATGATTTACACGCTCAACATTCCACTTGTTGTCATGGAGAAGCTCGTGAGCTCCAAAGTTCCAGGGGACCTTGGCAAGTCTCTCCTCCAACCTATTTTGGAGGGCCTTCTCGACAAACACGACGAGAAGTTAGGTGAGGAGTGCAGGCTCTCGTTCAACCGATTGCTGAGTTTTGTCGAATCAAATCGCTGGATGTCGGGAATCCCATCATCCTTCAAGTGTGTTTTTGCAATTACAGTGGTGCATCGTCGCGTTAATCAGATGTTGTTCGAGGGGTACGACGTTCCGATGCTCTCTGAGCTCGCGAAACTGGCAGCTGCCTTCATTCCGAATGCGAAGTTTCCCAAGACGAAGCGGTTCGGTCTCCTCTACAACAAGAACAACTCAGCGGAACAATCTTTTACGGTTGGGACTGGTGCTGGGAAGTATCCATTCACGAGCGTCCTCGACTGGAATAATAACACGTACGGTCGCTGCCAGGTCGAAATTCATGTATTAGTAGAACAGCGACATATGAGTTATTGATTATTCCGACTTGAATCTCATACGCTTTGATGACGTTTTTCAAATTCAAACGAACTCGATGTTCAATGTGTTTGCCGACTTGTTCCTCTAACCGGGGGCAGATGCGAGGAAGCTGACGCGAAAATTATTTCATGAATTCCAGCGAACTCGAATTCTGGGGAAGTGATGAATGCAACCAAATCAATGGGACCGACGGAGCCCAATTTCCTCCATTCGTCAAAACGAATCAACGATTGTATGCGTTTGCGACAGATTTGTGCAGATCCATTTACTTCGAATATGAGAAGCCAAGCGACGTCAACGGATTGGACACTAAAAGGTATCCGGAGAGGATTCTGATCTGAAAGCGATCAAACCACAGGGTGAATATTTTAGGCGCAATGAAATGCATCTTCTGCACGTTCCCAGGTTCACCGTACCAGCTTCGATGTTCGCTAGCGGCAACACGGTAGAAGAGAATCGTTGCTTCTGCGAACAACCAGACAAATGTCGAGAAGGTGGAGTGATCAATGTCAGCAAATGCCGCCGAGGTGCCCCTTTGATGATGTCGGCTCCTCATTTCTATCTGGGCGAGGAAAAACTGGTCGACGACATCGACGGCTTGTCGCCTGTTAAAGAAAAACATGAAACCTATCTCGACGTTATGACGGTGAGCGGAATTCGAGCAAGCCATACGACGCGAGCATCGACTGCTCCAGGCGTCGGAAACCCTCCCGACTTCCTGATATTCAATTTTCAGCTTCGAACAGCTATTTGTATCGATCATTTGGGGTTGTTCTGTTGGAGACGCCGCAATATTCATGGACGATTGCTAACAGCTTGCGAAACAATTTTCAGATGACAGGACTTGTTTTACGGGCCGCGAAGAGACTCCAGATCAATATTGATCTCAAGCAAAGCGATCTAATTTAGTGAGGATAATTTTGAGTTTTTCTGCTTTTTTACTCTATCATCGTGTGCATGAACTCATATTCATCGGGTTACCCGACTGTAGATACTGGTAGTTTTTGAATCTCCGCCTTGCTGGTAAGTAGGTCACTGGTTATTGCCCGCGGTCCTCCTCAAAACCGATTCGATTCGCGTCCGTCCTACTGAGATCTGGAAGGAGCATGCTCGGCTTCCTAGAGCTGCTTCAGTCTGCAGGCTGAAGTGGGTGAACTTACTCACTGCGACCCTGAGCTCGACATGCACATGCGAGGTTATCGAGCTTCCCGCCGCGTTTGGCGCACTGCATGACAACCCATAGTTGAACTGAACGCTTCTGAATGCACATTTCGTTTGAAACCTTTCATCGAGCAGATTGTGTCAAGGGGAACCCACAACTGCAAATCGAATTAGTGTCTAAGTAAGATGAAGATAGTCAAATGTAAGGACTAACACGAATGAACAATGTAGCCCTTTAGAGAATGTCACGGACAGGATCTTTCCGATCTCATGGATTGAAGAGGTGAGTCTTTGAAGAGAAAGGCCACCCAGAAAGAAAGACAATATTATTCACGGATACCATTCAATAATATTCCGGTGTTCTCCGCCATTCGGAGGCATGAAAACGTCTGCAACGGTCCAACGAGGAAGAATTGGTTTCAATGGATACTGACAATTACAGATAGTGGAAGCCCCTCAGAAGAGCACGAATCTTCTCCAGGAAAAATTAGTCTCACCTCACAAGATGGGCATTATGGCCAGTTCATTGGCCACCCTCGCAGGAGCGATCGGTGGCATCGCCTCAGTTCTAGTCTTTGTGGTACTCCAGTCGAACTCGTCACGTTCGGCTAAGTTGTATCCTGTCAAGTGAAACGATTCTCGTCTCTGAATGGTTGTCGCGACTCAACTCAAGGCAGCTGCACTCACCGGCGTCGAGGTGGGACATCCATTCAGGTTTTTTCCATCAAATGCTGTGGCTCGTGCTGTGATCGCCGCGAATTCGAAGTTCATGTTTCACAGATCCCGTATTTCCCCTTCCAGTATTCTAGGTACTCATTCCGAAACGCAGGCTGCGCCTGCCGAGCAGCTGCATCCTAGACAAAGAATCGGCAAGAGAATACGAGTACGGAAGCCGAAGTCACTTCACCCCATATTCAGCACCCTCCGACGCTCCCTACATCATCGTATCGAGTGGGATTCGTGAGAGACTCTACGAAATATTGTATAGTCTGCTCCCAGTACATAGTCGAAGAATTGATAGCTGAGAATGATTCATTTGTACATAATCGATACTCAAGAACATATGATTACCACTCGGAATAAAAAGCTGTACTCGGGGACACAACGGGTATGGCACCTTAATTTCAATCCATCGTTCTTCTCAGCATGTTGCCGAACTCCTCTCGCGTCTCGGGGGGGGGGGGGCGTGCCTGAAATTCATCCGTTGTCTACGACGGATCTGTTGCCTGATCACCCTCTCAAATTACTCCACAAAAACCGCAATCTGAAATCGGAACAAGCATTTGTGGAGTAGACGACTGAATTCAAAAGAAAGGATCTAGAACTGGGAACCGACCTCATCACGTTATATCATCAGGTTTCGCAAACAGGAAAGAACAATTAAGGTTTGATTCGGCAACTCGGATTTAATCACCAAAACCGTGTAACTCAATACACCAGAACTCAGTACACCACAAACACTGTACACAAATGTCCTCGGAACTAGATTAGGCCAAATGGAACTACTTCTTCTTCGCTTTGAGCTTTTTCAACGAATTGAGTTCGCCTTGCTGATTTGCGGCATCGCCAAATATCATCTTAACCTTCCGTCGTCGATCCGCATCCATCTTCAGTTGCTCTTTGAGTTTGAACTGAGCGATGAACTGATTGTCACGACGCACTTCGCGCATCGCGCCTTTAAGCTCCTTCCTATATTTCGCTTGAAGTTTCCTTGTTTCAGCCTTGACACCTTTGCCTTGGTGAACCTTACGAAGTAGATCGACTCGTTCCTCGATCAGCGGTTCATACAACTTCAACATTTGTGGTTTCTTCTTCTCTCGTCGGAGTGGTCCTCTGGTTATGCCTCGACAGAGCTTTTCACTGACTGAAGTCAGCAACTCTTTCAGCGCCTCCGGATACCAGCTGCTCTCTAGTTTTTCGAGACGTTGCTGAATTTTTCCAAATATTTCCGGGAACGAGGGAAGCTCCTTGAACACGTCGGCAGCCAGGTTTATCACATTCAGAAGACCGAAAACAACCTTGCAGCGATCTGTGCGAGGTATTTCTTGGTCGGTTGATCGGTACAAGTCGGAAACGCGGAGTCTTAAATCCTTCTCCCGAATCTGCCCCGAGACAGTTAACCTGTGAGATTCCACGAGGACCCGCAGAATGAATGCGATAACCTCCGGGCAGTATTTAGCTCCGAAAGCAACATATTCCAGCATGACCTGCGCGAGGAAAATGCCTCGGAGCATGTTCCGCGCATCGGTCACCTTGCATGTCGTCAGCATGTGCGCCATGCAAATGAGAGCCGGCGTGCCAACAGCGTGCTTGGAGTCTGAGACAGAGAAACATATTCCGATCAACTTGAACATGATCAACTTCTCGAAGCCCGGGAAGTTGGACTCTTTCTTCGGACCGCTGGAGCGACCGTCATGATAAATGTTTTTTATGACTTCAACGAAACAGCGCGCTGAGGCTGCAGGCGAAACTTCAACCAGGTGATGAATGTGAGGAACAAGACCGTCGATTCGTAGCAGAACCTCAGATGTGATCGTTGGCTCGTCGGCAAGCATGAACACTCGGTCGATCAATAACTGTAAGAACTTCTCCAGACGTTTGCGGTTCTGCTCATGGAGGGATGGAGCGTTTCCTTTGATGATACGATCGACGATCAAGAGCTCCTCTCGTGGACTTCTCCCTTCCAGCAAGGATTCGAAAGAGTCCATATGGTCTGGGACAGATATCAGGTAGGGTATGTCCTCGGTGATTTTATCCATCGCTGCGGATTTGGCCGAGACAGCGGTCCCCAGGATGCTCTTCGTCGCCTTTGGAACAACGTCTCGAGTCGGCTTCGAATAGACTTCGTTCCCACCATCGGAGCCGTCGTCACTCTGTAACGAACGAAATCGGTTGAATTGGTGCTATGAATCGTACTAGATGACTTCTGAATCTGAGTCTCATCCATCAGTATTGACGGAATATTCATGGCAATCTCACCCCGAGGTCATCGTAGCTGTCTGATTCTGAACTCTCGTCACTGCTCCCTTCCCTCGCGATGTCTTCCCCATCTTCTTCTTCTGCTTCGTTACCGTTATCATCGACTTCATCGTCGTCTTCCTCCTGGTGCTCGTCGTCAGAATCTTCATTGTCCGACTCTTTGAGGGCTGATTCGGTCTCAGCGTCGTCTCCATCTGCGTTGGAGGGACTGCGATGTTGAACACCCTCTTTCCCTCATTCGTAATGACCGAATCATCGCGGGGATTACGCGGGGACATGGGAGGTAACTCACCGTCTTCTGCGATCTCGAGGTTGTCATGGATATCGTCGGCGCTCACATGCTTCATCTTGGATTTATTTTTCGTAGTCTCGTTTCCTTTTGCTCGCGCTCTCCGTTCCTTCTCGAGCTCCTCAAGACGTTCCCTTTCGTCTTCCGCGATTTCTTCTTGAGTTTTGGTCTTGTCCATCGCAACTCCGGCTCTGGGAGCGTATTGGAGCTCGCTCACTAGAACATCGAAGGAATCGGGTTCTGAAGAATCGTTTTTGGTTCTCACACTCGTCTTTTCGTTGTGATGCAAGAGTGAGTGCAAGTCCCGCCATTTCGAATCGAGTTCTTGCGTGAGCTTTATATTCTGATCCACCTCCATCTGCCGTTCCATTTTGGCTCTGCAAAATGATGATACTCTGAGTTCAAACTTGTCCACGCGGAAGAAGGGATTCGATCGGTCACTGCGAGCGTTCCCCGTCTACTGATGCTGAATCGATCGAGCTCCCCCATAGAGTTACCTTTTGCTCTCAGCTATCAGATCGTCAATCGCGCGTTTCCTGCCTTCCTCCCCTCCCTTGGATTTCGTCATGAAACCCCCAAAATGAGCCTCTCTCACGAAAGCAGCGTCGAGTTTGTCGTAGATGTCTTCATCGTCCGATCGAGGATCATCGTTGGCGGGATCGACGTCGTCAAGCGATTGTCCCAAGTGTGTGAGAACCTGGACGTACCGGATAGGAGGAAAATTAGGTTCTCCGAACGTGCTTGATATTGTAACGTTCCGATACGCCCATTGGTTTCTGTGACGCTGATAGTTGCAAGTCGCGAAGAAAACGAAAACGGCCCAACGTTACCTCATCTTCATTAAGATTGAAAATATTCTTCTTCTTGTTGAGTTTTCTGTTGCTCTCCCGTGCTAATCGCAATGCTATTCTCTCCTCCGGGTCCATCGAGGTGTCGCCTTCTCCGATTCTGCGATCGACGAGCAAATTGTCTCTGTGTCTTTGAGAGTACTCTCTGAGGAGGGTGGTCTTCCGCTTCGATATAGCTCTGTCTCTGGCGACCCCGGGCAAACCCCGTTCGGATTTGAACTTCCGGTTGATCACCTGTCAACAACCCCACGAAGTGAGCTCGATCGGGTCGATATTCGAAGAATCATGGCGGGAGCGAATCATTGAGGAAAGAAGAGTGTTCACCTGATGTTTCTGACGGTTAAGCTTGACTTCGAACGGATTCTTGTGAGCTTCGCGACTCGGTTTGACCTTGATCCGGTCCGGGTTCAGTTTTTTCTTGGACTTTGCCATTTCCCTCGTTTGGAGTAGTTCCCTGTGGACTTTAGCTCACAGCATACAACCGCTGGAAGCCCAGAAGTATTTATCCGTCAGAAGAGTGCGGGAGTAGGCTCCCCCTCAACGATTGCGGCGATAGGCGCGGCTTGCTCAGTATCCTCTGAATGTCTCAGCTCACCCTTCACGAATTACGCGGGCAACTATTGCGCACCAACTATTTCTTGTTGAAAACTTGTAGTCCCCGAAGCAACATGGAGTGATACTCAGTAATAGCACTCGTAAAAAATGGAACTCTTCGTTTACTGACGCACGTGCATCTCGACTCTGATGACCCTCTCCCAGAGCTGTAAACAAGCATGCAGTTATCGGCTGCTCACACTCAATTATTTCGAAGAGGTGATCCGACAGTCAAACTGCTATATGGTGCCCTAAAACTCTTGAAACACGATTTTCCGCGATCAGTAGGAATATGTGTGCAGTATGTTGCTTGAATCAGGCCAGAATATCCGGATAGAGAGATTTCTGCATTACCCTCTCCCCAGAATGATGATCAAAACAGCCGTGAAGCGACGTGTAGACATACCTCTTTGACAAGTGTTCGATCGACGGTGTGACTTCTGAAGAGACTTGGATCCCGGCCCGTCGAACCAACGTGCGCTCTTCATGTCCTCGTCCTCGGCGTTTGGGGATCTGATTTCATAGTTGTGAGTACGTCGATGCTTTCCAATCCGGAACATCTAATAATAGGAAGGGTTCTAGATGGGGTCGTAGAAATTTCGGGAGCGAGCCAGTGTGACCGCAATCAGCGGTCGATGTTCTTCCTCACGTATTCCGTTCAACTCGATTGAGTCTAATTTCCATGCGGTCAGGAGTGAAGCATCGACCGTGAGCAAAGCCCTTTCTCTCTGCGTCTGCTATGTGACCCAAACAGCAGAGCGCTCGCCCTGTGTGTATATGTATGTGATATTTTAGGACGACAACATTTCGATTCTCTCCGGAGACGGCAGTGAACGACGAGAAGCTCTGTAGAACGAGTCATGTTACGTTAACGGATTCCATGTATAGTTGGATATGTTGTCAACGATGCTGGTAAGCGTCATTAGGGTTGAAACCCATTGTCGATCAGCTGTCAGCCGTCTGAGAGCGTGCGAAGCTCTGAGTTCCTCTAAGCTGCCCGTCTAAAATACGGAGCCTAGCTGTGGCCTGGATATGGAGACTAGGGAGTGAAAATGTGATCTGGAACCGTGTTTCTGGCTAACGACCTACATAAAAATCGATTTGCGGACATATGTCGTCTGAGTGCAGTTGCGGATTCTGGCGGGCCTTTGCTGTTTGCCATGACGTAGAGGAGTGCGCGCAGTTCAACAGAACGGTCTGGAGTGAATCGTTCCACAGGACGCAATTCCCACATTCGAGGGAAGGGTGGCATCAATCTCTGTCACTCTGATGAGTCACTCTCAAGAGTTTTTTTTATTACCGAGTGAAGTGATATAGAAGTAAAAAGTAATATCAACGTACCGATGAGCTCTGAAGCGTGAGCCACACTGATAGGCAATTCTTGCATCATTGTTCTCCGAATCTCGGACTGATCATGACGGCAAAATTGAAAACTTCTGCCTCCTTTCCTTGCCAGTCACTACTCCGCCATTTCTGTTTCTGATCTGCGTGTACTTGCTGGCTGTGCGATGCCCGAGGGCCGCTCATTGTCGGACCTATAATGACATCACAGCGAACTAGAAGAACGGGTAACGAGCGTGAAGCTGGCGAAAGAGATTTTTTTCCGATCGCTTCCTGGTCGGGTCGGGTGTAGTCTTCCTGGGATCGGAATTATGAGCATGAACGAAATCCCTCATGAGCAATAATTTTTTACATTGTCGAATACGGGAGGAATCTTCCATCGTTCGTGGCTGAAATACTGCTTAGACGAACGACCCTCGAGTTTAGCGGCCCAGCGCGCAATAGGATTTTCTTTGAGCAATTACACTTCCGCGGCTGCGTAGAGGAAACCGGAAGTGAAGATTGGGGTCCGGTCATCATTACATGATCACGGCTCGTATTTTCAGAGTAATCTTCGCCGAAGAATGGCTTCAGCACTCGGTTTTGACACAGCTCCGGCCTCAGCTATCGGAGTGACGTTCGGTGCCTGCTGTTCGAATGTCGTTGTTCTCGAACAGCTTGTGCGGCTGGATCCGTCTTGCACATCCCTCGTCACCTTCTCACAGTTCGCCTTCATAGCCGCTGAGAAACTCGTCAGCGAAACCAGGTGAGTTCCCATCATCATGAGGAAGTCACTGCACAACTTGTTATCTGAAATACTTGCACAGACCGACAGCAATGAGGATCTAGGTATGTGAGACAGCTGGCTGGATTCGGATTATGTGTCACGAAGGGATCTGTGTGCTCCAAGGCACTAGCGTGCCGTGAGAAGGGGCGCTGGGGCTGTCTGCCCCGGGCAACGAGGGGCATCAGGAGGCCCCTGTTTGTGACAGAAACGCGTTCACACACTCCGCGAGATGATCCTTCTGATCCTTCGCAAACCTGTGGCCCCAGGAAATCGGGGCGCACGCGCGCACCGAATCTCGACCCTCCGACGCCGAAATTGAGGGACTCATCTTGAACCACTTCATACCATTAGACCCGCTAGAAGTTTTTGGCTCAATGTCTCCCTTCAGCCTCAGTCTACGTCGGGGATCTTGAGTTCCCCGCCAACTCGGCTCCAACCACCCTTTCATGGTGTCCAACACCGATGTCGCGTTGCCCCGTTGATTTCTCCGTAGCCTCGCCAGTAGTTCCGTCAGAACGCAACTGCGTTTAACAGCCAACCTGGTCTTTCCTCGGAGCTACAGAAATTAGGAGCAACGGATATCATAGAAAGCTCTAATGGTTTCATAATATAGAGCGTGAGAGCTTCCACAATCGAATTCCTCGTTCACTTCTCTGGCGCGATTCCCAGGGAACTTATCGTGAATCGTCTAAGAATATAATCGCATCAACCGACGGAATTTCTCACGATCTCTCAATATTGAAGTCGACTCACACGTCGAACAATAATCGGATTTCGAGGTCTCCCTCGCGTATTGTGTCTTCGTCACATTCTCACATATGAATATGGAATACAATGTTATTAGGTTGTTAAATCATCTAGAATCGGAGGTCCGCGAGAGCCCGCATGGGGCATAAGACCGGGGGTCCGTCCCGAGCATCGTCGAAGCTCGGCACGCTAGTGCTCCCAGCCAAGCTCAGACGGAAGATCTCGTTCTCCTCGATATGTTTCTGATCGTTCGTGTTCTGATGTATTCTCAACCCGTTCGCGCTTTGTCGATTCCGTCGAAGATTCTAGGAGCGATCCGATTCCCCGCTCGATTATATAGTGAATCGCGTAAGGGTCCTGAACGACCCTCGAGTTTCCGTATGGATGACGTAAAGCTGACATCGATCGCGATTCTTCCTCTGTGGCGATTCAAACCCAACCGGCGACAAACAGATTCTTATCGCTATCGATGCTATCGGAAAACGGAGTGTTCATATAGAACTGTATTCCAGGTTCTTAACGAAGACGAGAGCCGTTCCACTGAGAAGATACTTGTTGATGGTCATGGTTTTCTTCGCATCCAGCTTTCTTAACAACTATGCGTTGAGTTTTGATATTCCCATGCCCCTGCACATGATCTTCAAAAGTGCTTCTCTCCTATCGAATATGGTTCTTGGTATCGTCATATTGAAGAGGTATGGAAGATGGCCATCAACGGAGAATCTGATATACCTCAATTCGCTCGACTGCGAAGTGTTCGTTCACGACGGATTCTTCCCTCAAGGTCGTACTCGATGCGGAAATACTCGGCCGTGGGTCTGATCACTTTCGGAATAATTCTATGCACTGCGGCAAGCAGAGGAGCGTCGACGTGGTCGGATGATGCAACGCAAAACGTGCCCAGTTTCAGTCTGACCCAGGTGAGGAGAAGCGAGGGTGATTAAGCTCCTTGAATATTCGAGGGGCCTTCCTCCTTGGTACACTCTAGAAGCGCAATATTGCTCCGATTTCTCACCCCACAGTCCTAAACGTCACATCATTGAAGACATTTGAGGCTATCATGTTTTCGCGAAGTTTCATCGCTCCAGTGTCCAGCAGACATCACAAGGGACTTTCTCTGGAGCACCCATGTCCCACAGTTATAGCACGGATCTTATATCCGATCGGATGTGGTGAAACATAACGCGAGTTCTCTTCCAGATTCTGGGTATCGGAATACTTGTGATAGCTCTACTCTTGTCGTCTATGATGGGAATTCTACAAGAGCAGGTGAGAAGCATGCCCACAGCGCGTAATCTCAGGCTTTGAGACCGTGCGCGCAGTGTTGATTCGTCGGTGGGGGAGGGGGAACCATAGAATCTCGCAGATACGAAACTCTGATCTGGAAGAATTCCAAATCTTTGAAGACCAGTTGCATACAACGACATTCTTTTGATGCTGACTCTATGAACGTGATTTTGTACGGACGTGAGGTTTCTCCTCCATACGGCGAGATTCCTCGGAACAATACGAAAGACTCGGCTCAGTCATTCTTGATCACTCCTCTCCAAATCATTCCAGGTAACGGCTGACTACGGGAAGCACCCTGGCGAGATGATGTTCTATATACATGCTCTTGCTCTGCCCGGTTTCTTGTTGTTCACGTTTCAAATCAAGCGATCGTTCGAACTTCTCATGCTGACAGAGAGCGTTTGGTACACCGCAGGCATGCCAACAGGGTTGATTGCGTTAATTGTTAACGTTGTGACGCAGTACATCTGTATAAGTAGCGTTTTCAAGTTGAGCACGGAGTGCACATCACTCACGGTCACGTTGGTTGTTACCCTAAGGAAATTTGTGTCTCTGGTCATTTCGATCTTCTACTTCGGTAACGAGTTCACCCCCCAACATTGGATAGGAACAGCGCTGATATTCCTGGGAACATTCTTGTTCCTAGATATGTCGAAAGATGGCGGAGCCCCCAAAATAGACGTCGAGAAGAAAGAATCGTGAAGCATCAACAAATTCGATGTCATAACAGATCCATTTCACTTGAGCACGAGTATATATATTCTTGAAAGAGTTTGACATTGCTCTAGGAATTCTAGCTTCTCAAGATCGAGACAGGAATTACCCACCGCGTACAAGTGCTCTGCGAGCGGAATCGAGGCATACTGCTCGAGGAGAGCCTGACTGAAGAGGAAGCATGAGTCCCCGTGTGCATTATTCAAATGCTCATTCATGGGACTCATGACATTTGACTTGACGATCAAGTCCATCAAATCGAATCTCTGTACACTTGTATATGAATCGATCGATGATATTGTCGATACTTGTTACATTCAAGAGATAATATATACCGAGTTGAAATCAGTGATGCTTGCCCTCATTTTATGTCTAGCTTCCTGGGGCCAGGCGCTCCTGAAGCTCTCGATTGGGTTCTTACCGAGAATCACGAAGTCTCACGAGTCATGTTCGGAGCGGATCGGCATCCACCAGTAGGAAACTAATTAGCCTGTCCCTTCAAACTCGATATGTCTCCAGGATATTCGAGTCACAGAGCGGAGCCTCGCTTCTCGACTTGACAGCCTGGGACTTGGGAATCCGACAAGTCACCATGAGCGGGGCATGTCGGTGGACTCCTATACCTCCTATACGATAAGATCCGTGCGCCGTTTGCGAGCTCCCAACTCCCGTGTGAATCCCTGAACTTTGCTGATTTTCAAAGTTTCAACTCGAGTCTTGATCCAGTGCATGCATCGCATGCGACGTCTCAGGGATCTCTTCCAGCTCATCTTCTCACGAAAGAGGTCTATCGTAACCGAATCGGGTTACATGGAAGACCCCATTGGCTCGACCGAGTGACGATAATTGAGTTTCCGCTACCATCGAGTCCGTTTTGGCCAAGTACCAATACAATGGAGCTCTGTCTAACGGGATCCGACCGTCTATGCTCTACATTCCAGCGAACCGGGAGGGGGCAGGTGCGTAACGGGCGAACGCTTCGTAGTCCTTCGATATGGCAGAAAGTTCAATGTTATTTAGAATGAACATCCTAAGCGATGGTCCTTGCACATCTCGGCGACTCGACATGATATGCATTTTATTGTCTCAAAGATGAATGAATATACAGTTCTTTATACAGAATGTTTGAGTACAGATCTGTCATCTAACATCATTCTGCGGATGGCACCCATTGCGGAGAATTGTTTAATTCCAATAGAACTTCGCATACGAATGATGTTAGAAAACGACGAAAAGCTACGAATCAGCCACTGTATCATAACTAGGCGTCGGTGCATTCCAGAGCTCCTCAAGATCCGGTCTTGGTGATGTGGTGAATTTGTACATTCTTGGCTCCCAGAAATCACAGCGGCTGCCCACGTTCTCGCGGATAGCGGTGTCTTTCCCATTGAGGTGAACATATGGTTTTGTAATGCGGTTGAACTTCGGCCATTCTTTGCCGAAGATATTCGGTACTTGGCTGCAAACGAAGCAACATATAGTCGGCGTTCCACAAGCTTCTTCGATTGCTGAAGGGGAGCCGCTGCTGGGCTCAAAAGCAGAACAATCCTTCGTTCTGGGGGTTATTTTTAAGGAACTAAGAAGGAATGACATACCCGGTTTTGGCGAAGTGAGACCAAGTGTGCATCATGAAGAGCGTGAAAATCCTCTCCTCTCGAGTCACGTTGAATTCCTTGGTATCGAGATTCGTCCCAAAAATGAACGGAATTTCATCGAAGTGGGCAACTCCCTGCCACCTTTCGTTCCAAGAATACCCTGGTCGGTAACCGAATTCGTAAAAGTAGACGCTGTTATTCCTCTCGGCGTAATCGGCCGCGAAATCTACCATGGGACACAGAAAACCGAAATCTCCCAGGGAATGACCGGCTCTTCGTAGGAAGTCGGCGTTGCTCTCGTTCGGGTCCGAGTTCACATACTGATCCGCGATCTCGTGCGTCGATCGCTGTCTGATGAGTCTGAACAGGAAGCTCAGGTAAACTTTGAGCGCCTTCTTGCTTATCGATTCGGGATCAGTGAAGTCTAGTACCGACGACAAGTAATACTGGATGAACAATGTGCCTTCATCCATTGTTGAGCCGACCAGGAGGTCCATATCGTTGACGTTGCCCGATCTGCATCGAACCATGGTTTTAGACAGATGACCGAGTGTTGAGCTTCATGGAATCGTCGTGTTTTGCTACGAAACAGCATATGATTACCTTATGGCGTCCGGGAGATCTTGTGGTACGAGGTCGTCTCCAGGCCAAGGAATGTAGGTAGTTTTGACGCGATCATTGAAATATTCTAGGGCAGTGAGGATTTCTGATGTGTTTTTGCTGAGCATACAATGTACCACTTCATCCATGTCCTTTGCCTCCTCGAAATCTTCTTCCTTGGCGCAAGCGAGCTCTGTGGCGGCTTTCTCGAACTGGAGCCGAGCTTCTTCCGGATTATCCGTTATCTTGTAGTAGGGCGCACCACTTTGAATAATGGCGCGGTGGAATAAACCTTTCGAAAGAGGCGAAACCAAATGGAAACCCAACGATATGCCGCCGGCGCTATGACCGAAAATTGTGATAGAGTTCGGGTCACCGTTGAACATCGCAACATTCTCTTTTATCCACCTGGAATGCAAGTATCATGGATGCCTCAATGCAGATTGTTTCCTCTGTTCTCGGGAGCGCTAATTCGCATGCGAGATCGCTCGCCGGAGCATGTCGGAGTTTTGACCCGCTCATTCGCATATGAATGAAATCCCGAATGAGGCTCCGAACAGGAGGGTATTGCCAAAAAGGAGTAGAGATCAGGAAAACGAGGATCGGACTGGAGGGCTCACCTGAAGGCAAGATGTTGGTCCCAGAGACCTTGATTTCCAGGAATTTCTGGAATTCGTGCGTTCATGAATCCAAGAGGTCCAAGCCGATAGTTCACAGAAATGACGACAACATCGGTGAGGGCTGCCAACATTGCTCCGTCATAAAATCTATAATTGGTGCTGCCGAAGAAGAACGCGCCTCCGTAGAGGTAAACCATGACCGTCTTAGGACCTTCATCCGGAGTGTTGTCTGATGAGAAAACTGCTTCAGTGAAACTTCTGTGCAGGACATGCATAAACTGATCGAGCGTGGAAACACTCATCTCATGCGAATAATTCATGGAGCTAGCGTGAGATAGCAGTACTTTTACGAATGAATGTTGCTTCTCACTTATTGTTTACTGATTGAAAGAATCACTCCGATTATACACTTCGTTGATCACTGACTTTTCGCTGGAGACCAGATGTTGAGATAGAGGCAGTCTTCACTACGTTCTTCATTCGTGAAGTTGAAAACGCTGTTCACGATGACATCCGGCTGAGCGCAAGACGGCGGGAGGAACATTGCTTTCAGTTCGCGCAGCCATGGCTTCACCGGCACCGGCTTCCGGAACCGGAGTTTTCCTGCAGAATCACATGGAGTGGGAGTTTCTGTCTAAGACCAGGATGACCAGTGATTCGTATCTCGTCGCGCATATCTCCAAAACAGCGGGACAATCCTGCGCGATTTGGAGATCTCGCGGAACAGTGACCAGTCTTCGGTGCACAAGCGCATCTCTCTCGTGGAGGCCCTGAATCAGAATGCTGGCGGGCGGTTCGACGGAGCCCGCGAGAGGCTCGGGAAAGCAATCGGATCGGAAACTTTACTCACCCACGGGAGGCTGCGCGAACGGGATCCCCAAGAAAGTGTGAACTTGTCGTCCGAATTTGTTCTCTCTGAAACCGCGGATCCTTCCTGTGCGCGTTTTAACCAAAGGATCCGAGCGCTTGATCTTATAAACATCGGCGAAAAGTCCGCCGAGACTGATGGATATTACCACATAGCCTAGAAGCAACATTTCGACTGAAAACGGAGGCGTCTCAGGAGAGCTAGTAGCGGGCCGCGAAAAAAAATGGGGGATGGAAGACGCACCTCTCCCTGTTGTCGGTCAAGGTCGATGTGTTTCTGCAGAAAATACGTCAGAAACAGAAGAATCATGCTAGGATATTCGCATCGATGATAGTCAACTTGTTGTGAGATAGCTTGTTCCATATCACTACACACAAGTTCGCCTGTTGTGTTGCAGGTATGGCGCAACTCTTTCTCAGTCAGTGATGTAGTTCTAACACAACAAGTACCTTCAGAAAAAAAGACAACGCCAAAGCGAGGAGAGAAGCACCTGACGATGATGCCAGACTGATGACGGCGAAGCAGAAGATCCAGACATCGAACAGTGCCTCCGCGGTAGCTTAGAAGAGCTTGTGTAATCTGAACGATCGTTTCAGCTTCCCGTGGAGAGCGGGCACCCGATGTCCTGGAATAGTTTGAGCTACCTTTCAATGTCGAAGTCGGCTGAACAACACCTTCCCCTGATGAGTCGTACGACAGGAGCTAGCTGATTCTCTCTTCTGATCTCCCTTGCCTCCATCCATATGGCGAGATTCTGCCGTATGAATGGAGGAGTTCAGAAAAGTGAAAAGTGGGGTTGGACGCATGTCCGTGGACTTCCGAATACTTTAGCTCACCCAAATCCAAACCGATTTCGGATTCTTTTTTCTTCCTAGGAAAGCTCAAAACGAGAAGCACATTCCGGCCGTTCCTTTGGAGGGCACTAAGAACGTTCCATACCTCTCCGATAGTGCCAAGAAAGGGTCACACGTTGTTGAGGAGATTTATCGTTCATTGTGGGCGATATTGATGATTTTCGGTTCCGGTCATACGTGGAAAAAGATGGCACTTGCCGTGTCACGGATTCATATTGGCCTTTGATTGGCCTGATATGGTGTGTCGTCGACGCGCGATTCGGTGAAACCCGTGACATGGCAATGAGCATACCTGATGAACGCCACCTCTCCGCACCCGGATTATTGTCATCGACGATCTAGTCGAAACAGGAAGTACGAAGGAATCATATCACTGAATCGTGGCGCACCGGAGTGGTAGAGGTTGGTCCCGTTGAGGTATCCAGTAGCCAAACGTTGGGAAGAGTCCCCCCTCGCCGCCCACGAGTCCGCGAGGAGAAGCACTTTTTCGCGATACCGGGACATCTTCGGCCACGTGGGGTAAGATATAATAACTTCAATCTCAACCTGCTCCCATGCTCATGCACTGGTTGGAGGGAATCGCCATATATGTGGGGGAACGGGAGAGCGATTTTTTTAAACTCTGAACCAGATAGACTTCCTATTTTACGAATGTTCAGCACTGTGAACCGTTTTCGCCAGTAGGGCACCGTTCGTGAACGTCCTCGACCTTTCTGGCGGTCGCACAACGGCAGCGAATGCCATTGACGATTTCGGGAATATTAGTTTGATCCTCGACTCGATCGGAGCAGACAGAAGGTGCAGCTGTTGGAACGAGATTTGCAAGAATGCCCAGGTGTCCTCCACGGGAACACTCTTGGAGCGCTCACATGACGAAATACTGGGACAGCTGGTTTGAGTTTCGTCTAGGAGGATACCAAACTGATGATCTGATTTGCAAAGGTGCAAATTTGGTCGCTCATCGTTCTTATAGATGATGACGCAGTGACTGTTCCCCACAGAAATTCATCAGACAAGTCCCTTGAACGCACTTCCGAACAAGCTTTCGGTCAAGGAGACTGTTTTCGCTGAAGGATGCCATTTTTCGGGACTGAACGGCTGCGCGAGCCATGCGCTTCGTCGTACGGCTCAACCAACAATATTGTCGAGAAAGTGCAGGATTGGGATCCGACTCCAAACTATTCGAGCTCGATTCTCATTCTTCTATTGAGCACTGCTCGGGGAATGAATCGAGGCCGGAATCGCCATCTTGGGGCTCAATGTGCTCAGAGTTGGTTGTCGTTTGTCATTCATCAAAGTTGCCTCGCTCGGAGGGCTAGACATTCAAAATCTGTTCTGGAAGCTCGACCCAGACAGTGTGAACTCAGAATTTCTGGGGGGGGGGGTTCAAGGCTGCTCAGCCACCTTGGCTACGGCACCGCTCACGAACGATCGCAAAGGATGCCGTCACGAGGGCATGGAATCTCCCGTATTGACAAAAGACAAGATACCAACGAGGAGGATCCGTCGGTCGTTCCGCAGTCGTTTTCGGATCCATCGACATATCAGGCTGTTTCCACGACATGGCCCCTGGAGGGATTGCTGGAATAGTCTGGTAGACTGTCGAGAGGTCATGAGAACAGTTGAGCAGTGCGCAAACGTGATGTCCGGGGAACTGTGAGTACTGGTATGACTTCATTGGCTCACACTTCAACGAGCTGACGGCTGGGAATCGATAAGATCGACGTTGTCCGCAGAACAAGTATGCGTCGCAAGTTTAAATCTCAGGAGTCCGGCTCCTTTTCGAATAGGATGAGCCGGTTTGAGGTGCAGGTCAGTCCTTCAGACAAAGTCTTGGGTATATTGACTGTTCCGACGTCAGCCACAGAAGTCGCTCCTCTGAAATATCGAGCAATAGCTTGATTCTGTGAACGGTTTGTATGTCATGGAGCCGTTATTTCGATGCTTCGGATTTGGAGTTCATCGACTGACGGCGGATATCTCGTGTCCAGGTCCTCATTCCCTCTCTGATTGAACTTTCGGAAGAAACAAGCGCACTGTGAACATCCGCTCTGACCTTCACCGACTGCTGTTCGATTCAGGGTCCTCCACGCCCCGGCTTATCAGATGCCGACCGAACAATCTTCTCGAGCTGATGTCAGCAGCGGCGACAATAGTTAAAAACAGATTTCGTACCTTCCCTGAGCGAGTTCGTTTCCCGACGCCGATTCTCGGTGTCGGTTCTTTGCGGGATGAAGTCTCAATTCACAGAACTTCACAATGGCTTTCTCGGATGGAGTATCATCATTATCGATTCGCTCGGAAGCGCCGCAATAATCGTCACTTGCAGTGAAAGAACTTCAAACGATGACCGCAAACGACCCATTTAAATTCAAGTGGGATCTCACTGCCGAGACCTTCTTTCGAGTTTCTCGTGGATGAAATAAAGTTTTTCTGACTCTCTTCACTCAGATCATCAATTTTCTGCTTGATTTCTTTCTTTTCCGAGGGACAAAAGAAAGTCGATTCCTTTGGTTTATGGAACGTTGAAGTCACCACGAACGAAAGATGAATCCGCGCAACAACTGAATCAGCAGAAAATGCGAAAAAAAAAAGACTCGGTCCCGAACGCATGGGTCAGAGTTCTTTGTTTTCCGAAGGCTTCAGGACTTAACGAAGGATTATTATTGAAGTCGCTCTCCCGAAACGAGCGCATGGTTCTCTAGCTGCATTCGATTATCTAGATAAATGAACGACTTCCGTACGTTTTCCGGGTTCGTGAGAATCCTGTATTATTTTCTTCGACAGACTCTCGATCGGATTCATGCAGCCCCGCAAGCTGACCCAGTTTGTCCTGGAATATGCTTCCATGTGCTTGTAGACCGGTTCTGAAAGCCTCAACGCCAATCATCACAAGAAGAATATTTGGGGAAGAAGATCGATGTTTCTGGCTGGCAGAACTCACAGGAAGAAGCTGTATATCGACAGGCTCTGTGCATCTCGCTCACGCTTGTGTTCTCAATCAAAGTGGTTTCGACCTTCCGAATTCACCGTATGGATCTCCGTTGGATCTCCAGACAGCGCAACGAGGATCCCCCTTCCGCACCTACTGACATGAATAGGGATCCGAATCCGCGCTAGGAGAGACTCTCCAGCTGAGATGATGGTGTTTAAAGATGACGACGCGGTGTAGACTCCGTAGCGTGCCGTGAGAGGGGGCGGTCTGTCCCGGGCATCAGAGCTACACTCTAATTCTGGACTGGAGGTTTCTCGTTATTCTCGCTTTGTCCACAAGGAACAGGACCAATATGACCGGCTCTCTCCGTCTTCGCCTCGTAGATTTCCCTTGAATCGACTCTAGGAATCCCATGCACATCAACATGGAATATCTTTCACAGAGCTTGGAAGTTCAGGAATTATTCATCAATCATCAGCAACCAATTCATGTATCTGTGGGTAGATAAATGGATGGATCGATGGATCATGCATTATCGCCATGAGAACTCCGCCGTCAGAAACTCTTTTTCTCATCTCCCTATGTGGATGGATGTGGATAGTTGGGAAATACGTAGTGATCAATACCTGAATTTCAAGGTTCCAGTTATCATACATCATCGGGAATACGCTACTAAGTCGACTCAATCAGTTCAATGCCCGGAACTACTTCCCTGGAGTGGTAGGTATATTTCACTAGAATCAGGGAAAGTGGACAATCTTCACGAGTCGCCCGGGAACCGAACAAGTCGACCAGGAAATGAAGTCTCCTCCGGTGCGGCTGCCGAATCACGGAGTCGAGGGTCTTACTGATCTGGGGGGCGTTGGCACCGAATAAAGTCGCCTCCGCCGGGAGTCGGGATTCAGTTCCGCGAAACTCAAGGAATTCCGATTTTCCATTCGAATTCCGGTAACAAAACACTGCGGTGTCAGGAAGTTTCGATACTCACGTGATAACCTTGGCAATCGCTTCCAACGCGTCTCCACGACTGTACTGCGTTCACTAATAAAAAGTAGGTCTATCCGACATGACCCCCCTCAGAGCGATCTCGCTGTGAGAATTTTCAGCGATCCAGACGAGCTCCAGCCGGGTACACTGCGGTACCGATCCACTTGGGAAAATGAGCAGCCAATGAGTTGTTGAGGGGGCGATGAACTCTGATGCCCAGTGCCGAGCGTGTCGGAACAACGCATTCGTATGCTCGAAACGGAACCAGTGCTGCCAGAACAACTCTGAGATCGCCCGTCAAGAGACCGTGGTGCAACCGGCGGCAAACAAGTTTCAACATGATATAGAGGGCAACTCACAAAATATTCGAAGGCGGGCTGTTGTGATGCGGGACCATTGGAAGAACCTGGTTTTCGCAATCGGAAACGTTCTTCCCGCCAGATGTGTCAATTCCAAAAGCTGAAGAGCTCATCAGCTCCAACGAGGACAAGAGTTCGGGTATGAAGCTCCAAGAATGGGAGTGTCGTATGGAAAGCAAGACAAGGATGACTCAATTTTTAGGCAGAAACTCGCGTTTAACTTTTATTTTGTTCCCGGATCATGGGAACCTGAATTCATACAGAGCTCAGAAGATGTGGGTTTTGATAGGAATTCCAAAATGGCGGTGAAAAATCGGGCACCGCATTTTGCTATCGTGTGCGAAGTACGCTACGAGCACTCAAGTTTTTCACGCACTTCCTTCTCTTCGTCAGGACATAGATATAAGCGCACGATTTGATATCTAACTTTTCTAGAGCATTACCTCACATCGTTTGCAGTCGCTAACGACGAACGTAAGCGTCCTAAACTGGCGGCTTGCAGATGCCCGGTCCAACGGTTAGTAGACAATCTCCACGTAAACTCTCAAAACTATGAAACTTGAAAAGATTCAATGTGGCTTCTTCATGTGGGAAGCTCTGTCGGATCGCCCTGACTCCGAGTCGGTTCTTTGTCTTGCCTCATGAGTCATGATACAGCCAAATGTCGTTCGCGGCCACGTTTGCGCTCCGCTTGGTTGAAAAATGCTGCCTTCCTTGGCACTTCGATTTCAATGAGATCGATCATGGTCACTTTAACCGACGTGTCTCAGCTTTCCAGGACTTTCTTTGCATTTTATCTCCGTTGTGAGTTCTCCCCTTCTTGGACTCCAATCCGGTGTCTTCCCGAAAGGAGCGCGAATCCGATTTGAGCCGCCAGAATCCTTCAGAATCTCTACAACGATCCAACGTAAGTTGATACGGCAACGATCAGCACAAACGGAACTCTTTAGACATGCAGTCAGTTTCGAACAGATCAAAACTCGATGTGTACGCAGCAGACGCGTGAGACGTGAGGTTATTCCAGCGCAAACATCAATGAAACGAATGATGGAGAATCATTCGATTAAGTTCACGCAGGGTGGGGATGAGTGCTCAGATCAGTCAGCGTTAGGCAATCGCAGAAGTCGTCCGGGATCACACAGTGAGTTCTCATGCTGAAAACGCAAAAACGAGCTTTAGAACTCCGTCCTGAAGGACCGATTTAAGCCGTCTTCCATTTTTATTGCCAAATCAATATGGAAAAGTTATTCATTGGTAGAAATCCAAGCTAGATCACCCCTCTCAATTTCCAATGAGAGGGGGCTGAATGACGAGTGAGCTGCCTTCTGGACGAACGCAAATACTGGCATTGAATTTCGATCAAGTTTCTCTTTTCGAAACGATTTGGCACGTCGAAGTCGAAGAAAGAGCTCAAATCTGCGTCGATTCAAACTTTGGAGTGGACGATGCCTAAAATTCGCCCCTGAAAACGGAACTTGTGAAGGTCCATTGAGGGCGGACACGACACAGCTCCCCGTGCTCCATTTCGTTTGGACTAAAATCTGGGACGAAAGAGATGAGGCGTCTCATACATCCCCTTCAGCTTCCTCTTCGCCAACTTCGTCAGCTCCCTCGAGAAGTTCCGGAGGAGGGGCGCCCTGTTTCACAATTTTTCTCCGAGTTTTGCGGGTGACTTCAAAACTTCCGTCTGGCAGCTCTGTCACTATCTCCTCAGTATCCACGACCTCGCCTTCATCTCCGTCTTCATCTTCCTCTTTGGATCTGCCTTGGAGCAGGTTTTTGCGAATTTCAATCGTTCCATCCTCGTTCTGAACCATGACTTCCTCGGTGACACCAACGAGTTCCTCTCTTTCCGAAACGCTCTCGAGCACTTCGGTTCCATCTTCGAGAAGCTTCTTGGTAACTCTCCGCGCATCAACGCCGACCTGAGAGTTGTCGGTTTCAGTGTTTGAATCTCCCTCACCTTTCTCCACGGATGCCGATCGGCTCTTCTCATACAGGAACTCCTGTAAAAATCAGACGTTACTGTAATTTTTCCCACGCATTCAGAAGTCGAATCGATAACACGGTCTCGCGAGAGAAACTCACGAATTCAGCAGGGTCCAATTTGAGGAACCACGGTAGCCGATCGGATTCTGTAGCGGTGTCGAAATCCTCGAAGCTCTGTGAGAATCATCGCAAATTAAACGGTGTCAAGGAACCGAGGGAGGAATGTAAGTCGGATATCATGATTTTTGGCTCTCGTGTGACTTGACTTTCGGATTGCTGTTCTTCATTCAAGAAAGTACAAATCCTCGGAGAAAATCAGCTCACCCCGCAGTATTGGCCGTCGTTGAAGAAATGCGGAGGCGGGAGCGGGTTGCCCTCTTCATTCTTGCAATGTTTTTTGACAAGTTCTCGATCTTCCTCCCGACCCGGTTCCGTGATGTCGATTTCTTCAAACTTGACGCGAATAGAGGTGAGAATCATGGCAGCTCGTTGCTGTCTCTTCTTTACCTGCAATAAGAGAATACAAATTGATCTCGATGATCTCGCGCGGCGCGAATGAGATCGACGAGCAAACGAATTCTCGGAATGATCCGACAGCAGCTCCGCGTTGGCTTGCGAGCAAAGAGGGACATCACGCTCTTCAAGAGAGGGAGAGAGAGCGCTGAACTACAGGGTACGTGAATTCCAGATGACTACAGTCCCGTGCGAATTATAAGGAAGCGCATTTACCTATTCCACAGCCATCCCATGTCGACCGACTTAGACTTGAAGGATCGCACTGGTCTCTTCGAGGAATTCCCTCGCCGACGGCAAAAGAAGCGAAAATGCTTCCGGTGAGACTGCGTCGCACTTGGCGCCTTCACAGTCGTTTGTGCGAATCGTGATTCTCTTTCGAGCCGCGATCCCAACGCTAAGCAAGGACCGAGAGTGAGAGTGGGGACATGTCTGGCACGGAAATCGTTTAAATTGGAAATGACGGTGCAGTAACACCCGCGAGAACCTGAGTCGGAGGACGGGATCGAGCAAGCGTGAAGAGTCCCATATAGGAGTCTCATACCAAGAGGAGCCATAGAGGTCAGTCCTCGACATCGTCACATCTGCGATCGCTTCATTTTGTTGAGCCTTTTGACCCCGTTCGTGATCAACCACCAGTTGGAGAGACCGACCGGAAGCCACCAACTATTTCGGTCTCGAGCAAAAGGATTCAGCGAAAAAACGGCTGCGGAATTGACTCATCTCCACTCATTTGGAGCCGGAATGATTCAGATATCCGAGCAATTGATTCACATACCACACCTGCTTCGTCTTCACCGAGCGACGAGAGTGACTCCACGGATGTGGACCAGTTGCCGAGGTCAATATTCGAGAACCTTGACATTCGATGAAAAGCCTGACTGCTACGAGCAGAGTTGCGTCCCACTGTTTCATGCCATTCAACAACCCTATTATCAAAGATCCCGACACTCCAATCGTTTCACGGCTTGTATTCTAAGGCATTAAGCTAGGCTGTGATTTCGATGCGGTCCACAAGCAGCCCTCGCGGAAGATGATCGTCGGAGCTCACAACCTCTTGAAGAAGGTCTCTCTCTCTGCTCGCTGAGCTATTTGATGGAAAAAACACGATCTTCATCGAGGAATTCGATCTCATTCAGCTATGAACGTGTGGAAGGTGAGAGAGAGTCGCGAAAAGAAAAGCAAGCCTAAGTTCTTCTCACTGATGGCGCCTCGTCTCCTCACAATAAAGTCCAGTCCCTTGGAGCCGTCCGGCTTCAGTCGGCTCTTTATATGTGCTCATTATGACAAGCTTCCTTCTCTCATAATTGAATGCGGCAATACAAACTAAGAATATGACCACAGGTGAATAAGATCAAAAGGTGACCCGGTTGTCCGAGAAAAGAGCGCTCCTAATATTCAAGGAATGGAATGAGACCCACAACGAGTCTATGTATGGATGAAGTCTTTGTCTCTTCGTCTCGGCTATTCGAATCAACAATCATTCACCGGCCCACACGTTTCTTCAGGAGAAAGTGAGAAGAGCCCGCTACAGACACTGGGCGCGGAACGTGAGGAAGCGTCCAGAACTCTGTCTTGAATGCGTACCGCCAATCCACACACCGCCATGTGGGCGCGGGAGTGAGAGGAAATCAAGAATTAACAATTTAATGGATACGATGGATGATTTATTGCTGTCGACTCAGCTCGTGACTAAGTGTCAAACATTCGGTCCTCTGACCGTTTCGCTGCTGCTTTCTCAACGAGCGGTCGTCCTTCGTCGAGCCTTCTCGTCGCTGGCTAACTCCCGCCGTCGGAAGTCACCATGGTTTTTCGAACGTTCGTTTCAACGAGAAGCTTGGGCGAAAAGCTCGAAATGGTTCAACAGCCAGGTCTTAGTTCGTAGAAGGAAATCCGAAACAAGCATCCCAGCGAGGGAGACGTAAACAGGAACAACGAAAATTCGCCCGCCATCAAGTCATTCTTGGGAGTCAATTCAGGAAGTGAAATGTCGCACAAGCTGCGTCCCAGAACGGTAGACGCCGCTTCTGGACAATGAACGATGCCAGTTGCACTCCCAGATCAAGCTTTACTAATTGGCGGTGGTGATTAAAATAATTGAGTATTCCCAGGCGGGTAGAGTGGCAAACCTCCAATGACTTCCTCGCTGGGACGAGCCAAGAAGCTTGAAGTCTCGTCCCGCGAATCTGGTTCGTTTGCTTCTGATCTTCAAGCACAAACGCGAAGGCGTATCCGGAACGTGCTCTACATGACAAAGACAGCACATCTGGAAGCGTGAATCAAAACTACCAACGCAACGAATGCCGTTGATGCAGGAGTAATTCCTGTGAAGACACTCACGAAATGAGCAAGGCAGAAAAACCGGCGCGCAGTGGAAACAGAAAAAAGCGTGGAAGGTCGGCGTTGTAAATTTCCCAACAAGTGTAAGGCTCCTTTCGTTTCTTCTCTGATCTCGTTCTCTTGAAGCTGGTGTCGACGCGCTCATCGACGCCCCCGGCTTTTCGTTCCCAAATGACAGTGGCTGAACGAGAAACGACGAGCACCGAAGTCGACAGTTACCAATTCGAACATCGAGGGTGTCTTATAGGCAATATCGGGCTTTGCGGACGGCCAGCAATCGATCGGAGAATAGGTTGACCGCCGATTTTCAAGATACGAATGATTGCGGATGATTCTAGAAGAGGTCCTTCACGCGGAAAAGTCATCACGATTAACTGGAAAATAGTTTTGGGTTCCCGAATCTCCGGGGAACTTGAACATTGCGAGCCTTGAGATAGGAAAAGCAATGGTTTGTCATCCTTGACAGCTCATGGATAGCAGTCATCAACCTGAATCGTTGACGCTAATCAAACGTCGGTGACAGCGGCGTCGCTGGAAGAAGTGTTTGTCAGCGCTAAGCGCGGAATTGCCTACGCCGTGGACACGCTAGTTGAGGCCAAACAAGGCTACGTTGTTGACGTAGACTAAAGACCGCAGCTAAAAACCACGCCGCTCCGACTCATGCAGCCAACAGAACGTGGACCCGACGGACGGAGCAACGATCCGATAAAAGGAGGCCCCAGCAGAAACGCGCAAGTACCCAATGAATATCGGAGGAAGGGAAAAGAGTCATCTGAACAGCACAGCTCTCGGAATTCATAATTGTTCGAGCCATGGACGGAGCTCTCGCTAACCTCATGGGATCTAAATATTTGTCCAAACCAGCGATCGAATAGAGAGCGCTCGCCCATACGATGGAATCCGGTTGCTCCGACAATACCAAGAGGTACATGTGGAACAGCGAAGTGCTGTGAGGTGTTCTCAGGCCAAATTCCAAAAGGGCACAATCCCGATGCGGATATGAAAGTCGTCGGCTGTAACCGTGAATGAACTTCGCTGACAGTTTTCTGCCGGGGAGAATGCAAGGAAGCCGAAATATCACGACCGGTCGAGTCGGGTAGCTCGTGGCAAATATGAGACGTATGGAGACCTAGATGCATAATTGCAGAAGCTGCTCCGAGACACATCGAATAATGATTGAGCTTCGCTCGCTTTTACATTCCCACTAACGAGCCGATGGGCGAACGAACGGAGGATCGATGCAATGAAGTCAGAAGAAAAACACAGAAAAAGTTTGCCGGGTCATCAAGGAGTATCGTATGATGCTCTACTCGCGTATGATGCTATTTGAGCCGTTAATCGCCGCAGAATCACCTCGTCAAAAAGAACTTGGAGCTCTTCACTTCTCCGAATTCCTTAAACAGGTAGCCATGGAATGTCTCGCTCGTCAGGAATCGCCGCACGCAGCCAGAGGAGAAAGTACTCGCTGAGAATAGGTCAGTCCTTGTGGACGATAGGGATCCGTGCCGCTCGGAAGTAAATCCCAGTGTGCAGTATGCATGCCAGCCGCTGTATTGCCTTATGCGGCAATCAAGTCCAACGGATATGGATGGATTTCCGGAACGCCCTACCACGCTGAGCTCTGACGGAGAAGAAAACTGCACTTGACAGTTATGGGTTGTTCGGGACATTGGCTTGATATTCACTCCGACGTAGCTACGGCGAACCGATGAATCTCGATGATCTGCCTCGGAATTGAGACTGAACTTTTATTAAACTTCAGGCGGCCCCTTCCGACGCAGAACTGCGAAAACGGAGGGACAAGGACTCCGCCTACAGTTTTCGCAAGGATCCGATGCGATCTCGCCACTGTAGCCGTGGAATCGGGAGGTATTGTCCGGATGAGTTCCTCAGAGGAGATAGTGTTCGGAAAAAGACAAAGGTCCCTTCCCAAAAGCCAGAGTCTCCCGCCGCTGAGCCCAACCCATTCATTCGTCTCGAGTTGCGTTTTGTTTAGGAAGCACGAGAAACGGGGAGAATAACACAGACTGACCTCTTTGCTTGCGCTGATTCCACTGACGAACATCTTGATAACAGTCGGCCTATCCTCAGTTTCCTGACCCATCGCGCTCTACTAACAGCTATTCGCACACGGAGTAGTACAAGATATGATAACTTTCGTCTCCTCAGAATGTCTTCAGCCAGCTACAGTGAATGCGACCAGCTGAACTCGAGACTTCTCTCTTCCCACTGCGAGAAGTCGGCCACCAAAACATTTGCCCTCACCACTCACTAGACAACTCTCACACTACGGCGCTTCGCCCTATTAGTGTAGCGCGATATTCGAAAAGCCGGGCCATACAATTCCGCAGATTCGAGTAGGAATTCCTTGCTTGCAACATGAACAGGACTTGGACAACAGAGGCACCGAAATCGTGTGCAGGTAGCCGATCTTGAGGCTGTCGAGGAACTTAGCATAGAGATCTTTGACAATCGTGCCCGAGAATTAGAGCGACTTTCAGGCATCAGGACGTAACGACCCAAGATTCATGCTGGTATCCAACCTTGGTAGTCGCGTTGCAGGAAAGTGGTTACCATGTTTTGTGAGAGTTATCAGACGCTGCGAGATTTCGGTTCTCTTCGAGAGCTTTTGAAAAACCATACAAGTGTACCGGCTCACGAGAGGATTAATACGAGGCTCGCTGTCACCGCAGCGACACAGCTGAAACATTCTCTGGAAGTCGATTAGATTTGAACTACAGGCGTTGAGCTTGAAGTGAGCTGCTGCAACGGTTCTCGTAGGCTTTCGCCCCAAATCAACATTGAGAGAGCAATGACCGCCCCCCATAACATTCCGTTTCCATTTAGCCACCGATAATGACTAAAGCTCCCATATGACCGGACATGTCCTTTTCCGTCCGTTTGTCCGGTTTTCTTGAGCAACCGAGGAAATGTCCGGTTTTCAGGCTCACAAATCGAGTGGCCAACCATGACTTTGAATGAATTTCGCTATCGAAAAAAACGATGGGTTTCGGGCGATAGAGCGCGAAATGATTCCGGGATTGTAAGGGGATGAGTGAAGAGCGGTTTTCCAGCAGCCGGAATGTCGATCCTCGCTCTTTATCTGCGGAGCGATGGAGGTAATGCCCTCTGGCGGCCTCGTCGATATGAACCCCCCTGAGCCAGTGATTACACGCTGGCTACATTTCTGAGCCCCGCATTCCACCCTCATGAAAATTTTGAGGAAATCAAATTGTTCGTCTCGAAGATAAAAGTAAAACCTGCGGACAGCTCTCGCTGAAACCCTAAGTCGATGACCAGTTTCTTTTCTATGTAAAAGAACCTTTTTTCGGACAGGACACATAGCTTGTCACGATCGAACACAAAGGGGCCCTTATCGATATAGTTTATGCGGACCTACTTTTCGACGAATAAAAAGCCTGTGACAGTACCTGAGCTAGTCCGATAAACGGGGTCCTCATTCAACACTCTCAAATGTTCAATTTATCTGGAGGAAGTCCGAAATTTGCATGTCCGCCTGCTTGTCCGGTTTCAGGCAAAATGTCCGCCGTGCAAATGTCCGTTTTTCGCAAAAAAAATGTACGGTCATATGGGAGCTCTAATAATGACTCTCACAGGCTCTTCTGCGATGTCGCCCTCCGCCGAGGCTGAACTCCGAGTCAAAGGTCCGTCGAAAACGGCTTGGTGGGGCACTTCTGTCACGGAGTTCAGTTAGGCAGCAATCCATTCGGTTGCTACTCTTCTGTTCCACTTCGTTGTCGACAACTGGGTCCGACGTATACATTAGCTGGAGAGGTCCGTCAGGAGAACCAGCTGACGCTCAATCTCCGGAAGCGGTTGAAACATTGATTCGATCGCCGCTTCGTGCTCACGAGTCGGTCCTTGGGTAGGTCTCGGCCGTCCAGCCGAGGACCTTGTATCGAAAACGGATGGAATGATAGGGTCGTCATCATATCCCTGTTGCTGATACTGCCTGAGCATCGTGTCTGGAAGAATTTTCATTTCATCTGCGTTTCCAACCGAATCTGGGAATGCCGATACCGTGTGTTTCTTTGAGCTCTACTTCTTGTCGAGCTCATCATTACGATAGGTCTGAACCCCTCGCTGGGAATGCCGGCCCTAGAATGCTTTCGCTGCGACCGTGAGAAGTTTCCAAGGAGTTGAGCTCAAGCTCCCTACTCTGTTCGACCCGCACCACGAAGAGTCTCTATGATGGCTTTCAGGAAAGGCCAGCGGACAGGAGTTATATCAACTTTGCCGCGGAAGTTTATTGGCCAGCTGCGACGGATGCGCCGCACAGGGCAACACTTCGAACGAACGATAATGTTGACATCGATTGCGTCCGCTTCCCATAAATGACACTTACTCTTGAATCGTATAACTCCAGAACGATATGGCGCCCGGGCTTCCCGAGCCGGACGCTTTCCCCGAAACACATGAGCATCAGCTGCAAGTGCCATTCAGACATTCCATAGACACTTATGGAGCTTTTTCTAGCATCTGAAATTCCGGCCGGACTACCCAGCGACAATACTTCTATCATAACATTGCTCAGCATGGGTGCTAGCAAGTCTGCCGTCGCTCTGGTGACATTCATGAAAAGGTCGTCTGAAATGACGGGTCTTTCGGAACTCAGACAGCCGTCTCCCAAGGTGAGGTTCATGGATGTCAAAGCCGATGCGTTCAGGTTATCCACGCCTTCTCCCATGAGGTAAGCCCAGAAGGTCAGGACTTCCTCAGGAGCTCCAGGGACTTCGGCCTCAGCGAGATCTACTAGACAGTCCGGTATTCTCTCTCTCAATCCTTCGAGCAGAGGAATCATCCGGATGTAAAGCTCCTCGACACCACCCCCGAAAACAGGTGGGAACATGATGGGCACTGTCAAGTTCAGTCTCAAACCGGAGATCCATTCTTCGCTAGACTCATACACCCAAGGGTCGGATGTTGTCAGCCAAGTCACGCTGGTCGGCCCGTCCAAAAGGTTTTCGTATTTTGACTTCAAAACGGTACCGTCTGCTCGTAATTGCGGCCTCGATTCGGCCAGGAGCGCGCCGGCGTCCAAGTCCAATCCTGGGAGACGAACGAGAGCGTTCCGCGCACCAGGCCGCACGAGAACAATCAAACGGCGGACGCTCTCGAGAGACTCGACGCTGATTGGAGTTTTCTCTTCGCCGTCGCAGGAAGAGTTTGGCTGGAACACCAGGTACACTATTCCGGCAAGTATCGCGACCAGGACCACAACAACAATGCACTTGAAGACGAGACTTTTTTGAATCATCTTCGCCTTCTTCGCGGTCTGGACGCTCATGTCTTCTCTGTTCAATACACAGTGCAGCCTCCGGAATCCGGACGTGGGAGTATCTGTGAAATTTACAACTCGCTCGAGTTTACAACACAGAAGAGAGGCGACTTTACCAAGACAGGGCACCTCCAGACGGCCCCATGAGTCTCTTTCCCTGCTCTAGCGATGGCTGAATTACCTGTGAGCGCGATCACAACTTCAACCTGTTCCTCGATCATGAGAATGCAGGCTCTACCGAAGCTTCCTCTCCGGCTGTACAACTTGAGCCTTTCGGAGGCCTTGAACGCGTTTGCCCACATCACGGTCCGCCGCGACTTTCTCCGCCGCCGACGGCGACCCCCAGGCTTTTGAGTCCCGATCGCGGAAAACTACTGTCGAAGCATTCGTGATTGCTGTTATGCTGTCGAAGTTGAAGTGTGGCGATACTTGATCAATCACGCATGAGAGAGAGAGAAGTTCTGAATGGACGACGCAGGTGCCTGACGGACATCTCATGATGTTGCACAGGGCTCGCTTACATCACTGGTGCAGGACTCGACGCCGGATTTCCGATTCTCTCATTCTTGCCTCATCCCTTCCGAATTCCCATTTGCTTCCCCTCCGCTCTGTCTTCTTTTTTTTCGAATAATTGTCGAGATTTGTCCCCGATTCGAGCGCGGAGGAATCCTATGTGTCCCCCTCCCCACACAAGAGAATAACACTGCATCAAGTATTTTACCATCCTGTGTTTTTTCTCTATCAGAAACGAAGAAGATCCTCCTCGCCTCTATAATTGTGACGGAATGAGAAAGACCCAATTCTCCGTTCGGTTCAGCCTTAACATCATTTATTCCTCCCGGGTCATGAGCTCAGAGGCTCACGATCAATCTGTTAAATAAAACATCATTAAATTCAGGCTCGCATTCACTTTCACTACCAACAGCTCCGCGCGTTGACGGTTCCAAGGATCGAGGAACGCTCGATGACTATGCTCGAATTGTCGCTCCATATCCGGTCTAAAAGTGGCAGTAATTTCAATGAGTACAATCAAAGTAGCAGTAATATTCATTCATTAATTCGTATGTACATGATGGCCTCCACACGCAGAACGGTTCTCATTTCTCTCCGAGCATTCACATCCTCGCAACTGTATATTTTCGTGTTCTCGTTTCTCCTCCGCATCGAGGGATACGGATTGATCCTCGACCGAACCCCGGCATGACGCTTCGCAAATGAGAAGAATCACGTGACAGGACTTGCTGTTTGAGAATTCTCGTATTGATGGACGTTCTCATCGATACCTCAATCTTGAAGGACGGTTAGGAGCTGCAGATAACATGGCCTCTTGTGAAAATCCTAATCATATGGGAGAAGCTCCCTGAATATTTTTTTTCACATCTCCCTTGACCAAAGACTAATTATCAGTCAGATGGTTTCACAAAACTTTTCCAAAGGGGGACCTGCATCGTACACAGGGCGGGGGCAGAGGCGACCCGCCCATTTTCATTCGGGCCAAGCATGATGATCTCTGGCATCGAGAACTGCTGCGCCCGTTGAGTTCGTCCCTGAGGGAGAAACCTTCCCGACTGAGACCCTCTTTCGTTATTCTACATCGAGAGTTATAGATGAATCACGAACTGCAGGGGGAGTTCGCTTCTCTCCACTCTGTGTGTTATGTACATATACGGACGGTTCACTTCGAGCAGAAGATGAACTGTTGACTCGAAGGCGAAACGTATGAGGGAGTGAAAATTTCCGTCTAAATACACACATGTTGTGAACATATCAGCAGCGGGAGAAATGACGGGGGGTTTATCACAAGTTGTTATCGGCTTTTGAAGCCCTCATAAAGTCTCGAGAAGATCATACATTTCCGCCGAGGTTCTCGCTCGGCAGGACATCGAACGGTTGTTGTAGATCGATCCGAACTTTTCAACATGCATGAAAACGTGTCTATCCTCGAACTTGACCGGACGAGGACCGCATAGGCGTTATTGGGGAACCTCTGGTCCGATTTTTGCCGATAGGTGTCTCGGAGAACTTTGCGAGTCAATCAGCGAAAGTCATCGCCAATCACCTACCCACCCCCCGTTCAGACCAATCTACCCATAAGTCTCGGATGAAAACGCGCGTCCAATGGGGCGAAAGCCTGAAATCTCGACTAAGGGGTAGATGCTGTTATTCTTTTTCGTTGCATTCAAGCTATTTGTTCATCGGCTTCCTCCCCCGAGAGAGTCTCTCACGTATAGTTCAGTTTTGATCGCCCTTCCGAGTCAGAATCCCTGCGGGCGTTTGTTTGCTTAGCTTCAGACGAAATGCCAACACACGTATCAGATGAACGTTCCTGGCGTCTTTGACGTCGACGTCGCACTACAAGCACGCAATGAAATTAGCGTACAGTGTGTATCGCCGCTACTTCAGTCGCTCCTCGATCACGCATTCACAAAGTTGGCAAAGATCCCCGCACACACTCTTCCTTTCTCTCTCACTTCCATCAGCACCTTGCATCTCACACATTGAGCTCGAGATTTCCGGGAAAAAATGGGAATTCAAATGATTTGGGAGGGAATCGATTACTATCGTGCCTAGGAATATACGGAATCGAAACGACATATTTTTGTCGGAACCAAAGATGAAGAGTGAACTTTCCCTCGAGCGAGTAGAACGTCCGAGGCATTCGTTTCAGTGATTGGCGACGACACCAATCCGAATGATCATGGAAACGATGAGCTCAGTCAGTCTCACATTCAAGCTCATCTTGCATTCGAATAACTTATCAATCAATCTATCGTACAATCGAAAAATCAACAAATTTCAGCTCCTGAAGATCGGTACAGATTACGCGGTTATACCACAAAAATTTCTCCTCGAAAATAGCCGGTTTCCCTCCTCGATCTAGTTTGTCCGGTCCCGGCTCGACGCCAGACGCGTGACAAGCATTGAATGGGACTGGGGCCATCCGCAGGAGATCCTGAGAGCAACCAGACTGAAAATTCTTCAAATCTATGATACACGATTGAGGTCAGTCGTGGGCTACTTGAAATATCTCGAACATGCTGCAGGAGCTCGTCTTGAACCAGACCGCTGTAGGTTGATATCGTGCTGTTGACCAGAACGAAAGGGTTGGAGAATGAACGAGCGCCAACTGGCACGCACGAACAGGCAGATGTTTCACGGGACGTGGCTGAGAGTGGTGTGAGCAGATTCGGGATTGAGCACGGTTAAATGTGGCAGGTGATCACTGCCATGCAACATCGATACGGAATCATCTCCGGATGGGATCACCTTCTTCTGCAGCGACTGTAGATAGCTCTGTGGAATGGAGAAATAAAGTGGCTTGACTCGAACCCGGAAATTGTGCTTCAGGTGATAAGTAACTGAGACCACACGCATGGTACAAGAGGAATCCTGCAAGCGAAACCCATCTGCATGCCTCACCTTCTCATTGCGATATAATTTCAAGTTAACTTTTGTGTCTGCTCATAGTACCTGATTTATGTCTTTGGTGCGATTCTCAATTATTTTTAAGGTCATCTAGAGATTAAACCTAGAACCATGTTTTCTTCGAAAGTCATGTGGCAAGGAACCCTTGTGTCTGGTTTGTGCAGAAGTTTTCCAACCCGTTTCCCAGGGAGCATTCACAGTTCACGCATGCCGACGTTCTGTTAAATGTTCTTGTTGTCTGACAACGATCTAACAGTCCAACAGGATCCTGTTATCTGTTTATTCTCCCTTTCGACTGCTCAGAATCATAGGCCAAAGTTTCCTCAGTATGTGTGCATCGCGTAAGAAGGGCGCAGAGGAATGTACTGCAGATGGGTTGAGCAAGCCATATTTTACTTCTTGAATTAGGAATTCAGGATCGATATTTTCATTAAGGCATTCTATGGTTCTTATCTTTTTGATATCATGGCTGGATACGCCATGTCTGAAAGAACTGGAGTTTCGAGGAGAGAGAAAATGAAGGGTGATTTCATTACCTGCGATATCACGTCTCCGTGCGATGTTCTGATCTGATAGAGATATCGGTATTTTCTCTGTTGCTGAGCTCGACTTTCTTCATGTCGGACGCGCTGAAGATTGAAATTCCGAGCGTGCCTGGCCGGAGTCACTGTAACATAAGATGATTGTTCTCAGCCCAGAGAGTCAGACTTGTTTATGGAAGCTCGTGGAGCCAAGGAAAAGCTCTTCTCTCTCTCGTTAGCGGTTCATTCCAAAACATGGATCTGGACGTGGAGCGTGGAACGCTGATCTGGACTTCTGAAATGGATCCACATCCATTCCTGATTCCGTATTCCGACGAAAAAAGAGATTACCACTTCCTTTCAGTCGAGATATTTCTCTCAAACCGAAAGACGAAGCCAAGAGGTTCTAACAAATAACCTCCTGAAGCGCAGAGCTTGACCATTCCAGCATGCTCGGAAAGGGAGTTCTCGACAACAGCGGAAACTTACCAACAGGAAGTGAGTTGACATTTTGAGGTGCACCTTAAACACGATTGTGCAATTGAGAAACGTGCTTATTACATGCATGCGAACCAACAGTCTCCACCAACTGTGCGATGGACAATAAACGACCAAACGAGTCTCTAGTAACATATTCTAGTAAACAAGGCCAGCCGCCACGCACTAAGTTTGTTATTTTCGAAATCTAAGCCATAGTCGAAGAGCTCAGCGTTCAGTCTTGGGATATCACTCGTGAACGGATTAGGTACACTTCCTGACAAACAAATCGAACGACACGGTCGAGGTGACTCTCACGCTTCTCGAGTCATGTCGATGAGAAAATCTGATACAAATCCGGTGACTATAACTCGAGCGTTTGAATGTGCAGCCGCCTGGTATACTCACTTCGCTCATGGTGAAGTCCTCTGCCGGTCAAGAAGAACTGTGTTACGATGCCAATCAATACGAGGCCCGGCCAGAGACCCATCGCGGCCCAGGAGAACCAACAAACGGGTTGCGGAGTTTTCAACGAGATCATCGATAACACCCAATGACCCATTTTCGCTCGAGACAGAAAGTAGTCTGCCGAGAGTGCGATCAAGGCGCCGCCGTAAGTTGACGATCCAATTATGGTGAGGCCTGTATCGGAACACGTGTTATTTGAAAATTCCCATGATTCGTTCCGCCGGAATTTTTATCTCAGGCAGAGAAACGACTGCAAAATTATTGAGATCATGGTGTGATTGTTCCTCCATTCGACGTCGCCAAATCAACAGAGACTGCTCTCGAGCTCGATGAATCTTTAGCCAGCATTGAAACCAGCGGAGCGTAGATGATAACGGTCTCAGGAGTGGAAAGGGTTAAAAATATCTCAAACGGGTCAGTTCAACGCCGCAGTCAGATGGAACGTCATACCTTTCTGAAAGTATAAATTCGCCATGGAGCCGGCGATTCCAGATGCCATGAAGACTCCGATGCAAACCCACATTGAATCCGGAGTCTGCCCCAACAATCGGCTGATAACGATTCCTGCGATGCCACCAAGCAGACCCGTGTGGAAGCCGAGAACGAAGAGCCCCACGTGTTGAACGAGCATCGTTATCAGTCCGAACAGGAGTCCCGCACCAACAGAGACGCCGACGTTTCCGACCATTGGGAGCAGGTCTTCAACTGTACAAATCTGCAGGATTTCGAGAAGATTAGATTCTGATGGATACTCGTGGCGGTGTGGGAAACATGCAAGCATTGGTGAAATACAGGTTTCGCGCAAGATCGAGCACGCCCACGCTCCACTGAAGCGTTTTGGAATGATGCCCAAGGGTTAGGAGCACGCGCTCTTGTGATCCGAATCGATGAATCGCTCTCTCTGAATTGATGAAACGGATTTTCACGTTTTGCGTCGATCGCTTCCCGTCGACGCGTCTCCCGAGGCTCAAACTCCCGCATGCAGTTACGAGCCCGCAGCGATGTGCAGAATTTCGAATGAGCTTTACACGACACAACTCCCCCGATTCCCCGCGTTTCCCTTATGACCACCACCTGATTCTCCGTTCTGTTCGACTCAGACAGGAGCCCGTTCGTCGATTGGACATCGATTCCGAGTCGAACGTGGAGACCATGTACTGACCTTATACACGATGAGAGTGGCGAATATGTAGCCTGTGAGGGCCATGGTCGTTTTGAATGCTCGATAGCCGTAAAGAACGAGTATCAGCCCAATCAGAGCCAACGTTGTGTATAAGGATGCTGCCGAGACGCTGTAATCGAGGGGAATCGTCTCGCAATCGGGCAGCATCCCCGAGGACACATTGTAGTCATGTGCCTCGTCGAAGAACTGATCCGTGTGGCGTGTGTAGTCGCCCATCTCAGAATCTGCAAGCAAGAAAAATCGGGTCACCTAAATGTTTCCAAGGCAATCTCTTGATCTGAAATAATTCAAGTTCGTTTTTTCGATCGGAATCATCGCTGCCAGAATGTGAGCGGGATCTGAAGCAACGAGGAGCATGCGTGCGTGCGTGCAAACGCCTCTAGGCGGCACAACAGGCTCATTAAGAGCGGAGGCTCAACCCTTCACGCCCACGGAGGGCCCGGCAAGATCGCGCCTGCCGGCCTGCCCACGATGATGCCGCTGAATCTCGCCGACTACCTCGCGACTAAAAATAGACACGCTCCCGCCGGTTCAGCTCCAAAATCATCTCAGGCTGCATCAGATCCTCTTCCTGTTCCAATATCAAGCCAGAATTCGGACAAATCCCTGAGCAGCGACCGGAATCCTGACGAGTCACTCACCACTGTAGCACTTGAGCCCGTCCTCCCAGGGCATCCAGCCGCCACGCCCAGAAAGATCGATAGATTTATGGCTGTATCAAGTGACGATCATAGTGGACGATCGTTCAGCCTCAGGTAGGGAATCGACGATACCCCCACCGAATCGGATGAGCGCTTCTATTTACGGCGAATCGTACGTTGTTCTGTTTGACCAGTGAGGCTTGACGTGTTTCTGGAACAGCTTGCGCCGTAGAAGTTTCCTCAGTTTTGAACGACACAGCTCTGATGCTCCTTTCAACTTCGGAAGACGCTCCGAAAAAATCCTTCACGCTAGATCGGAATCTTCGCCACGCGCTCGAACAGTCTGATCAAGAGCGGATAATGACGCATAAAAAGCGATGGTTCCACAAACGTCGCTGGCCCGCATGCTCAGCACCAGCTCCGGTTCAATAGATCTTGACGGAGCTCTTTTCGTTTCTGAATCCCATACGCAATGACGAGTAACTTCTCTCGAAATCCTCAACAAACTCTTTCTCGCAATCGATATGAGCCATGTTTGGTGCCGAGCCAAATTGAGGAAATGTTGACGTCGTTGAGAGGACCTTACTTCCAAGTAATGGAGGCAATTATCATTCGTCGCTATGGTATGAGTGGACACGCATTTCTTCGGGTAATGCCTCGGATAGTTGTCGACGATACTCGGATCTCGTGGAAACCGCGAGGTGGCCGCGGAGTTCTGGGCTACCAGAACGAACAAGATCGCAGTTTTCCTGAGATCCACTCTTGGGAGAAAGGAGCGGCGTTCGAGAATGAAAACTGTTCTCTCGCGAACCTCGTAACCGAACTCCAGAGGATGGCTGATGGTCGCACGAACTAATCCATGGAGCAGACTGGAACATCCTCAGTCGTGACCCTCGGATCCGCAAGCGCATGCGATCAAACTGGGCTTTCTGTGGAGCGCTCATAATAGCAGAAGATGACGAACGAGAACAGAACTGATAACTCACCTCATTTAGTTGCGAAGATGTCAATTTTCGCTCCGCGTTCTCATTGCAGGTCTGGCTGCACCACTCGGAGGCGAAGTGCGTTTTTCTGTAAACGGAGAGGGGCAATTGAGAATATTGAGCTTCAACTTCTCGCCAAGTTTCTTCTCTCACTTTATCGACGACGGATCTTTGAGAACTTTTCTTGCTCCCCCTCGAAACGGGTATGAGTAAAAGTTCTCCCCGCATCGATTCAGACGACATCCCTTCTATTTCCGACGTGTCTGCCTTCGCCCGGCGATCGCAGAAATCGGCATTCATTGAGTTCTCAGGAGCGGTTCCTGCACGAACCAAAGTCTGAGTCTCCGACTATATCAGCTTCACCGATTTTTCATCTCACACGACTTGTGATCATGGGATGCGCGAGGACCCTCGATACTTGGAACCCTGATTCTACCATTCGCACCCAGTTTGGGACAGCTAATTCAAACATCGTTCCATCAATATTTATTTCAGAGTTCGTATCACTCGCGATAGCCAAGTTCGCCGTGATCGGTAGTCAGTCGTGAAGATTTAGGTTGGACGAGACCCGAAGAAATTTTCACCGCGGTCTGTTGTTACGACCTGATGATGAGGACCTGTGTGGCGTGGCCTGCGCCGGGTCACTTCCGCATTTACTGAGCGCTAGCGCAGAACGGCATAGGTTTCAGGCTAGCCGGGAGATAGACAGTCGGCCGGCCGACCGACCGACCAGCCAGACACCCAAACTGATACACTGAATGAGTGACAGGCAGTTTGCCACATTCTAGCACAGTGGCATTCGCCCCCACAAGCATTTGGAAACCAAGGGTTGGTGGGTGGGCGGTATTTCAACGCCAGTGACACGCTTGATTTGCAGACAGCTCCCATGTTTTCGCTACTGAGCAGGGTTTGATCGAGACAGCCATGACGACAATCTCACTGTTCCGTGCCGCGGTCAGCGGCTCCGATATCGCTGAGAATTCTGCTTTGATTCCGTCGAACAAAGTCCGAGTCCAAGTCGAAGAGTTCCGGTCCATGGAGATCAAGATCGAGCAGAATTTAGGTCCAGCAGAATTATCTCGACACGGGATTCCGCGCGCGCTATGGTCTGTATCATAGAGCGAACCTCTTCCTAGGTTCCTTAAACGGTCCTGTCGACATTCAGTTCCATTCCTGATAGGCTCCTTCAAAAATGACTGCGCAGAAATGTTGTGTGCTATTGGCACAGTTTCAAAGTGTCGGCGATTCATGATAAAGTTCCACGGGGAGGGGCTGCAGACTAACGACGAGTAAATAATAGACTATATGTTGATCCTCGCCTCCGCAAAAGACAGCGCCACAACCACGCAAACTTTCGAATAATAAGCTCCCGCTTCTTTGATGATCCTGTCGGAATCTTCATGCTCTCTCGAACCTGATAAGTTGGAAGAATGACCACGTTCTCGCGCTCGGCTTCGATGCGATCAAAAGGTAGGCCCTTTCCAAAAATTGAGAATCGCCCACGTAAGGCCGAGAAATGGATCTTTTGGTTCAGCATCTACTGTTTTACAAAAAAAAAAAATCGCTCCGCCCACCCGATGCATCGACAAAGGCAGTTTCCCAATAAAAACAAAAACCGACTTGTTTGTGTCTCCACGGTAGTTGAGCATTTCGTAATTAGCTCTATACCCCCCGCCGAGCACGTGTGTGACTCATGGAGTTGAACGTTGCCAGGGAGCGAGTTGAGCGCATACGAAAAACATTCAAATTCAGTTATGTTCGGATGCAGCAGAACTCACACGCATCTGACTCGTTCTCCATGCTTCCCACCGTGAGTTTGTATGAGAGTTGCTGCAGCAGACGCCACTCATGGAATGAGTCAGCCAAGATTCAGCTTCGCTCGCGTTGACCGTGCTCTCCAGGGACGAAGGCTCTCGAGAAGTTTTGGCTTTCAGACTTCTTGGGGCTGAGCGGAGCTCGAGTGGGGTTCCGATAGCTTGGGAAGCTTTCTCGGATGAAACTGATTCTGGGAAATCATCACGACACCGTGGAATAACTGATAAACTGGCATATTCCCTCCTAGGAAAACTTGAACACTGCAGCGGATAGAGTGAGCGAAACACAGCTGAGCCCCCCGCCAGGGGTTCGTTCAACTTTGTGGGGACTCGCCGCCGTGACTCATGGGGACCGACGGGAACGCGGCCAGCCACGTGTAGCGCTCTATCTGATCGATAATTTGGAGAACACAAAGTATTCCAATTCGAGCAAGCAAAAGCACCAGCTTTCGTTTTCTCTCTTGTGTACTTAGAGCTGATCCACAGGAGGCCTACGCCGCTCGAGCGGGTGTTTTACGGCTTCTGCGGAACGCAATCCTTTTTGCTCAAAGCTACGTAAACGCCACAAACCGGTTCGAGGTTGGACTTCGAAGTCTGGCATCCGACGTAGTTCCACGAAACCACTCGACTAGCCACAGGAAGGTGTGAGATTTCATACGTTCCTTCCTCATTCGGAAACAACATGACGGTTCCGTATGGGACTCCGAAGAGCGAACGCAATGAGACTCCTTGAATTCGAAGACTGACTTGACTTACGGTCGGATTGAATAACAATTCACCCGTTCTCCGGCACAAGAGGCGAGATAACAAGAGGCAGCTTGGGAGAATGCTAGAACCGCCGGACCATTGTTGTTAAAGCGAACCCCGTCCGGCTTACCGAGGATGAGTCTCTTGGTCTCGACGTTGTTTTTAGCTCTGCGGCCTAATCAGGCTATCGGCTACCCGATTCTAGCTAGGTGATGATACCATTCAACTCATCCCTTCTTCCGTACCATATGCATCATGACAATTCGATCCATTGTGTGTCGCCCCCTGCCACACAATATCACGGAAATGTCCGATAAACCATTGGAATGATGTTGGTCTGGGCATACAATGATTTAGAGCTGGTGACTTTACGACGGCACTGAACGAGCTCAAGTAGGCCGTAGAGATAAACCCTTTGGGTGGGGTCGCAGCCAAAGCAGAGCAGAATATCCACGAAACTCGCACTTTCGACACTGTGCTACGTGACCCCTCCGAGCGAGGACGGTAATTAATTTAGATCATGGCGAGCAACACTGTAGCTCAGCAATATTGGTCCACAACTGCTGGGAGGAATGTTTCTGGTTCCCATCAGCGATTCGAAATTCAGCAGCCGGTTCGCGTTGAAGCCTCCTGTCCGGAGCTCTCTGAGCATCAACTCTCGGGGCCGCCTGACCGTGGCCGAGCACCATTTCCATGTCCACTCGATTTCTTCTGGATGAGTGCCGTGTGCCAGGATTTTTCGCAACTCGTTTACTTCGGCCAACAACGAATTTTTTGCAGCCAGCGAACGATGAGCACTTCCTCATATTCCGATCGTGGGGCGAGCGAAGAATGCCGCAACGTTCGTTCGACTTTTCTGCGCGCAGAAAACGTCCATTTACACTGATACGGCGGCAGCGAGTGTGGCTGCGGCATCAGTTGCTGAATCAGCAACGTCAGAAACCCGATAGAAGAAACGGAACAAACCCACTGACTGACCAAGCAACAGACCGCCAGAACGACCGCCGAACTAAAGGCGGAACGTGCCACTGTAGGAATCGACTGGCCCGCCAGCGTCGACCACGGTCTACTTCGGAATCGCAGGTTTTCCGGCGGCTGCGATTTGCCCTATCGCTGAGTCGTGTGACAGAAACGTAGACCAGGGGCCATGATTATCCTTCTGCTTCGACAAAAATTGATTCGTACAGAAAATCATTGGCGCAGTGTCTGAGTAATGGCCTCGTTTCCGAACCCCGGTCCGCGGAGGTTCCAAGTGGCGGCAAGTCTGTTCGTTCACTTTCTCTGCATCATCCCGAACGGATCGAGACTCGGCCTCCCTTCCGAGTCGGAACCCATCGGAGTATCGTGCTTCGAATCCCGAAGTTCTGGAAGTGCACCAGTAATACTTGCTCCTCCCGTCCGAGATCGAGAAGATGCGAAATGCGGAAGATCCATGAAGCTCACGTCACACTCCGATAAGAGGGAGCTCACCGGTCCGTCCCGGTTCACATCCACTAGCTTTCTGGGTTTTCAAACTTTCGTAGCTTTGCAGCAGTCCATTCTTTCGGAAAATCAGGGCCCGTCAGCCACAACAATCCCTCGGCTCGTGCTTTGATTCAATCTTCCAATCCCCCCAGTTAAGCTCATTCTTCCCGTCCCTTCAACATGAATCCGGTGTGGTCTTCCGTTTAGTTTTCGGGAAGCGGTAGCTCGCTACCGAAAATTCATATTTCCCGAAAGGCTATCGCGGAAAACATAGGATCCCATTCGAAGTTATGGCTCAGATCCCTGCCAACCGGATCTTTCCCGATGCGTTTCAGAAAGCGTGTGGTTTCCAGAAGGCCTATCGAGAAAAACCGGGCGAACCAGTATCCGGAGCATTCTTCAACCGCCAGTCGAGCGCTGGAACGTCAAGCCGAATTTTCCTCCGGGAACCAATTGAAAGCTTGACATTCAGTTTCACACTTCTCAATGTTGTTTCAAAGTCGTTGGTTCATCATTCATCGAGTTTGAAACGACGGAACGAGTCCAATCTCCTTCCGCAGCCGCGTTGGCCGGCGGGCAGGTTCACAACTCGCCCGGTATCTTCTCTCGAGCTTTCGTTCCCAAGGTGCCGAGCTAGAATATCATTGGTGGTTTTCTATCCGCTCGTCGCTCCCAGGCCGAACGATCCGCCACGAACTTCCATGACTCTGTTGATGCTTGAGAGTTCGTCCGTTCAACAGAGGTCGTTCGAATGGTGTCCGCGCCAGGTTCTCGGAGATTCCCTCTGCTTGTTGTGGCACGATGCGATCCTGTCGTTCCTCGTTTAATTGTTCAACCTAGGGCTCGATGAGCGTCTTGTACGCCTGTGACGGATACAGGCATCCTACAGTCAGGCTAGCGAGAAACCCAACACCACGAACCGTTGAGGCTCCAACCGCTCTGAGCATCTTCGCGCTATGGGGGGCGAAAAGAAAGCCGACGAGCCTGCAGCCACCAGCCCACGAGGCAAGCAAACTGTGAAAGCTTCTAGGGTGGCCTGTTGTGCGCTGCCACCACCAAAGCAAGCGACAAGGGGTCTTAATGCAGCCCCAGGCTTTCGTGCCTTGAATGCATCGAAAGTAGTTCGGAGTCTTCGGTGATTTAACGACGGCAGGCCGCAATCGAGTTTCGCATTTTCGTTCGTGAGGGAAAACTGGGGTCGGAGTCCAGGATGCAATTCACAATGCAGACAGAGTCCGCTGTCTTTTAACTGCAAAGGATTCCGAAAAGCCCGGGCTGGAGTCCGGAGCCACTCGACTATCGAGTTTCGCGACTGGTCGGGGTGACCTCGCGCTTGCCTCTCAGAAATTGCTGCTCAAGCAGGAAAAGACAGATCCCGGGCTCCAGGTGGAATCACGGTCCGCTCCGGGTCAGAATAAAATCGTTGCGAGCAAGCCAGTCGAAGATCCAACGAGCGCCGACGCGGCAAAAGTCGCCGAAAACAGCAGACCGCAAACCCGGCTGGAATGAACACATTTCCAGATGGCGGAAGTATCAAAGCGTGGAAATGGGAGAAAGAGACGGACCAACGAAGTGAAGACACAGAAATTTGAAGAGTTGGCATCGTTTACGCCCTAGTAGGATTAATGTCAACAACGGAACATGTCAGATAAATCCGAGGAGCCATCACCTTGTGGAACGAACTTCGTTCACGGCTCTATGCTACTCGGCCGGAGCGTTCTGGCGAAGGAAGTCGAGAAAATTTTCTTCTTTCGTTTTCTTCTGCCTCAAGAGATCTTCTTCGCACGTCCCGAATCCCAACCGGACGACCGAGCGAGCAGCTCGGCGAGGCCCGCATCCACAGAATTATACGATGGAAAAAATCAAGAGATAACGCGTCAGCGAATCTCGTCCGCTGATCTTCTCTGGTGATGAAAAGCTCGGATGCAAACAAAAATAAAATCAAGGGGCGCTATGGTATTGGTTTTGTGATTTTATTAAGCTCTCCTACTTTCCCCACTCGGCTGAACGATCGCCAAACAGTCCTGAGACGCGATGCGGCTCACTCGCAGCCGGTTCCAGGAGGACCATTGGTTTCTCGGGGAAAACCATGGGAACATTCCTCCCGGAGTTCCCACAGCCACCGGTGCTTATTTGTCAGTCTCTCTATGTGAGTTTGAGACTTCTTCTGATTCAGTAAACAGCTTCTTTCGGGCGGCCCACGTCGCCCCGAAAACGTTTCATTCGTGTGTTCGTGTATACGCCGCAGCACTTCCTCTCCTGCACCAGCAGCGCCTCGGCAACAGTGGCGAAGTTGCAGCACCACCCACAAACACCGAAATCGGCACAAAACTCGATGTTCGCGAACTGCCGACGGGTTTTCCTCTCATGTCGCTGCAAAGTACTCTTCGACTCTTACTTCTCCGGAACATCACCAACATGGTCCCGATGCTGAGCGCCTGGCTTGGAGTGGAGCCCACAAGCGGCCGGCTAGTTTCAAACGCTCGGTCTAGCCGTCGGTTCCGAGATGAATATCACTGATTTGCTCTCTTGTACCGAGATACCGTAGATACGGAAAATGAACGCTAGCTTCGGATAGCCAGGCCGAGCTCGTGGTCGAAACTCTCTGCTTTGAGGGCAGCCGATTGTTCTCTCTCCGAAGATCGCGAAAACGAAGCATCTGCGTTCGGAACGGATTCATCATTGATCCGGCTCAGACGTGCTCCTTTCGGGATCTGTTTCCTGAGAGAAACCAGATTGCGTTTGCGCAAATCGCTCAGATCTTTCATCAGGGCTTTTCATGTTGAAAATCCGACTGATGAGGTTCTCATTGCGGTTTCAGCCCCATCAGCGATCTGCCCCCTCGTCGCGGTATCTGTGTCAGTCTGTCGGTCGACTCCATCTTGGTTGAAATAACTCGGTCGAAGAGACGCCCACGAATCCTCGATCGGTCTGTTTGCCTGCCGCCCTACTGTTCCATCGCTCCACGATGTTAGGGACGGCTGGTCGGATGGACGTAATTACGAACTTCAGAAAGCCGTCGTCGTCGTGAAGGATTTCACCTTATTCCGAAACGGGTTGATCCCTCTTCCGATTCCTGCCGTCGTGCTCGATCTCGAGCTGCTCAACCAGCCCGGGGCAGTTATTCATGACTCGATCGATGTTGAATGTCATGGAAGGGCGAGCGAACTGTAACGTTGCTCAACAAGCCCTTCCCTCGAGTACTGGCCCGAGGAAAGAAGAGCTCTTTCGTAGGTCATGGGTGATCGATTCAACCGCACCGAATATCCGAGAATTTAGCGAGGAGAAAGTTCACTTTTTGGACGGGCCCGGCTCCTATCAGCTGAAAGTAACTATGGGCTAGGGCGTTTCAAGGGCGCAGCTCCACACAAGGACCTAAAAAACTCACGGAGCCCACTCGTGATCCATAACCTCGACTGTTCGTGTTGCCTGCCGAAGTTTCGCGGTCTCGTACTCCGTCCAGTACAATGAATCGGTGAGTCTTCTGCACCTGTGCACGATGCGTTATTGTTCTCGGCGCTGCTCGCCGCGGGTTCCGCCGCACAGCTGCTGATGGAAACACTGAGCAAAAACTGCAGGTCCACACAAGCTAGAGCTCAGCTCCGTGAACCATTAGGCATCGTAACGGATTCTAGGATCCCGAGCAATGAGAATCAGATCACGGAACAGCGTTGGTTGTGGCACCCAGGTGATTCGTGAGCCCTGACTTTCGTGCACGCCGCACTGACGGGCCCGCGCAATGTCAAGTCGTGCACTTTCCGGAAACTGTAACATGAGCCGAAGGCCTAAATTCCGACTGTGAAATCAGTTCGTGATCCGAGGGTTCTCTAGCTCTGACCGAAGGATCTCGGCACGCTTGCCGGACTGGAGCAGTGCGGAGCATGCCTCTCAGTTGTTGAACGCCGTGCAGCATTCCCGATAGGTTGAGGACAGCCTTCGCAAGAGAAACGTTTCCGTAGGCGTTGATATAACCGGTCGCCGTGCGAAACGGTCGTCGTCCCCTGGAACTATCGGATGGGCAAACTGTCTTGACACAGGAATGAAGTCTGCATCTGTAGAGCCTCATTTGGCAACAGCAGCAGCTATGTCTGTGTGTGAAAATATTGAGGGTCGAATCATTCGAAAGACATCATTCGGATTACGCAACAAGTAATGCAGTTGCTTTGGACGTCGCCCATTCCCAGCAGCAGTACATTTGCCGCTGATGATGGACGACAGTGGCGACAATGTTATATCCGCTGGAGAATGCCAGTTCTCGATTACACTAGAACTTGGCTTGCCAACGGAACTTGAGAAATGCTGGAGCGGTCTTCGAAGAAAGGAATCTCTCCAGAAAAGCGACCCAAAGAAGCCGCACTGGTCGGCAGGTGACTCCTGAGCCGCTGGGCGAGGAGTCAACAACCATAACGACCGGTCGCGGTGGCCGTGAGCAAATGAAGGCCAATCGATACCAATCATCATGCTCGAAACTCCAAGCATTCGAGACTCGGATGTTTGTCCCGAGCTACATTCGGATCATTTCAGCACGAACTCCGGCAGGATTCGAGAGGAGCACTTCATCAGTTTCTCGAAGGTAGTGGGCCAGCGCGACGGACTCGATTTCCTGACTTTCGCAAAGCACCGCGCCACGAGGGATGCTCGGGTAAAAAAAAATGAGAGTCTCGCGGCGGACTGATTGCTGTGCGAGTAAATGCTCCTCTTCTCCGCCGATACGCTTGGCATAGCTTCCAGAAGATAGAACCGACGGACAGAAGACGGCGGCGAAACACGAAAAGACGCCACTTCCCTCCGCGGAACGCATGATCCAGTTTACAGTAACTTTCGTTTGTTCTGCCTGGCCAGCTGTCGTTGAACGGCACCTGAATCGGTGCTTGTTCGGACGGAGAAGCGGAGGCAGGAAAAACTCCGCAGAACGCAAACGAGGAGCCGCGAAATCTTTAGCTGCGATGGCAATGCCCAAATATTCCTTACCAACTACTCGCCAATGTTGAGGAGCTTCTCGTTAGGAGGAACGTAATCGACCTTGCCAACAACAACTTCCTGAGTACGCTCTTCGGATCATCATAATCACAACCCTCCTGATTGACGGTGGAAACGATGATGAAAATCGCGTGACTTGCTCCGCCACTGATGCTCGAATCATTCATCCCACGACCGGCAAAGCGAATTCAACTTACAACTTCGATCACTGACAGATGACATCAGCCATTGAAAACTCATCTCTTCCCGTCTGCCCGCCGTCATCGCTCTTGTTGACGTAGTAGTTGATGAGTCCGATAGACATTGAAGTTCGGGTTGCCGTTTCTCGTTTCGAGTGAAAGCAAGTCTGTTCATCGAATTCTCAGCTCGACGAACGAAACGCCGGTGACTTCCGAAAGAACCGGTCAGGCCTTTCGGATCCACCGCGTGCGGGAAATCCATGTGGACTTGAAACCCAGGGCACGTGTGCGGAATCGTTTTGCATCTGTAATCGAGTGTGCGCATCTGCTTCGCCTGATTCGATTCAATTTGATTCGACCCGCCGATCTCGAGTTTAGTAGAGTTCCATAATCAACGCTGATCGAACAAACAAATCGTAGTGTGGGTCAGGTTCCCAAGAGGCCGCGTTATAAAGGAGGAAGGAGAGAAATCCTCAATCGAAGAAGAAGAACTCACTGATCAGAAGGCGAAGATCAGAGGTGCGCCGCTCGACTCCTGCGGTAGCGCCAGGCGCCGTTGCCCCAGACCTCCGGGCGCCGAAGTTTTGAGCGCTGTCAAGACAGGGTCAGGCGACGCGCTACCTTCGAAATCGCTAGCGACGAATTTGAGTAACAAGACACAATGGGGACCAATCCGGATACAACTAACGACAGCTAACGAAAGCCGAAGACTGGTCTCGTTACGCCACGGACCTTTGACCAGAAGACCTTTAAGCCGAGCTCAACGGCCTTCGCGCCTGCCTATTCTCAACTCAAGTAGCGGAGGAGACAGCATCGATCTGTTGCTGCTGAAGCACTGTAGTTAAACGAGGAGCATCAGGACCGCGTCAGCCGAACGAAACATGTGGTATCAGCAGCTGTTTTTCTCGCTGTAGTCGAAGCACAAGCAGATGATGCCAAGGGGTTCGAGTAGTCGAAGCCCCCGGCGGACCCGACTTCCTGTTGACGCACAACAGGAGCATATCCTGGGGACGACAGCGAACCCAGGTCGTGTTGGTTCCTTACAGCGACATCAACGGCTGCGGCACAGAATCGGTCGCTGTTCTTGGAAACAACTCGGCTGAGGTGCCTCTCTGGGTGCCTCCGTGGTGGCGGCTTTTAAGCACCATACGACAGCGCTAAGTCGATCGCCAATTGCGACCTAATCATTTTTAATCTCCACAACATTCTACAAGGCTCTTCTGAGGGGAACCCGTCTCCTGAGTGGGAGTCTGATTGATCACAGGTTGCTCGCCTACCCTGAATCACTTGTTTTCGCTCCCCTAATTCCGTTCCCGATCGCCGGTCATCCGGTTGGTCGCTCGGCCAGCTGATACCCTAGTCAACGTTCTTGTTCTTGCGTGGGCATTGTTCTGTCATATTTCACGAGCCGTCTTCTGAATCGCTCGGGAAGATTGATCCCAAGAACGGCCTCGATCTCTCTCCGCGTCATTGAGATTCCATCCGGAACTCGGTCACTCGGATTCGACGCTAGCTTCACAATCGGGCGAAAACATTGGATCAGATGAATGTCATCGAATCGTCCGAACGATTCAGGCGTTTGCATCGTGAGCGACTCCGTCCCGATGCCAAACCCGTTTTCATGAGAGAGAGACCCCATCCAGTGGATGACAGAGTTTCCCACAATCGCATGACCAACGGAAACTCGTTCAGAGAAGCAGGTTCCGATGTGCCGGGGGCAGGGTTACTCGCCGCCGCTTGAAGTCGGAGTCCAGCCAGCAAGAACCGAAGCCCAACTGCCATCTCGAGAAAATTATCTGGTTTGCTCCTCCGGTAGTTTTAACTCTCCGTTTCATTTTTTTTTTTGCGATGGGGTTATTCGGAGAATTCGCTGGTCTACCTCCATGTGTCGTCGTCGAGCGATCGGCTCGCGCATTGCACTCGAATAGCGACTACAACCAGGCCTCCGACGTCGCATGACGCGAGCGTCCTCCACGAACCTCGCAACGTCTTCCGGAGCCTTTCTCACTGAGCAGGTGAATCTCCCGATCCGAAAAGCCTTCCACGACGCGGTGCGTATCTCAGGAAGCGCCATCTGTTCTCCTGGGGTACAATGCGCGGATTTGTGGAGCAGTTTGGGATGAGACGTTCAAACTCCAAGCAATTACACGCGCAACGCCGACGAAGGTGCGCTCGGAGTCGAGCCGGAGCAGAGGGCTTTAAAACGCAAAGCACTCTAAAACTTGAAACCAGCTCCAAAGCGAGGTGTTCGACTACTCGAGTCACTCCCACCCAGGGTGGGGCACTCTCACGAATCCGAAGTTTCCCCTGCTGACTCGCAACAGCGATGGGAGCTCTGCACTTCGCTCGTCTCTCAAACTCACCGCTCCTTTCTCCCGCCGTTCCGATACCCCTGTTTCGGCTCGCGATGCCGAGTTGTAATAGCACGATGTTTGAATTGCCAGTGCCCGTGGCGGTTGGATCGTCGCTCTGCGTTTTCCGACCGACTTTCGATTGAGCGTGTTCGTTCAAGGAAGAATCTCGGCAGCATTCGTGACCCAGAGAGCAAACGCTGGAACAATCTCTTCCGCGTTCGAGTTCGGTCACAGTTGCTCGCCGGCTCGTTCATAGTCCGGCCGACAAGCGGTCAGTAGTCCAGCGGCTCGCTTTCGCTGATCCGGCCCGCCGCCAGTTCCGTCGGTAAACAAACCCCTGCGCGCTCGAGGTTTCGTGTTGGCGTCGCTAGATTCGTAAATTGCTCACCGAAAACCCCAAGGTGTCAGTTTACCCAATTACGGAAGGCAGCTGGAGCAACGACGAAGATGAGTATTAAGGAGCCAGCGCCAAACAATACGGGAATGCCACACGGCTGCGTCGACAGCGGGCGTGGAGTGGGAAGAGTGTCCGCACTTGAAAAACCGTTGACGATTTGTTGAACGTGAAGAGCTCCGCTGCGGGAAGATTCGTTTCGCTTCGTTCTCCGATTCACTTGGGCCAATTGAGATTCATCAGAACGAGGACTGTCTTCGCCAGCAGGTCCTAGCTGCTGCCCGGGTGTACGAACTGATAGGAGGTCCTAACTGCTGTCGTGTACAAAGGCTAGAGAAACAGGAAGGCTACTCGGAAAATGGCGACGGTTCGAGAAGGACGAGTCATGTGCCAGAGGAGTGGAATCCCTAGAGATTCGCGAAACCGGAAAAGACTCGACAGCAACAACAACAAAAGCAACGAAACCGGGCAGACTATGTGGTCCCGCCCGCGGTCGCCAAGGTTCACAGGTCATCCATTGAGGCGGATGATGATTTTCTCTCCGGGTACCTCAACAGCTGTCCATGCTTAAAGTCGGACCGAACTGAGCGACTTCCGCTCTCAGAGACAGTCGGCTAGCCAGTCATTCAGGCCAGCGAGTATCGAGCCTGGGAGGGATCGGACAGCGGAGCGGGCTGCCGAAAGGAAAGTACAAATCCCGAACCTGTACGACGCCCCAGATCTCGGGTCGAGATTTCTCTTCAAACAAAGTGGAAGGGCCTCATCTTTCGATTATTCACCGGTGTTTTTTTCTTCTAAGCCCGTTCTTGATCAGTTCCATACGGCGATTCTGCATAAGTCGCGGATCGTTTATAACCATAGGGTTGTTTTTGTTCTCTCGATGCGAGAACCTCGTCTCCGACTCCCTCATAGGCCGTGGTCTCGATTTCAAACCCAGCATCGCCGCCGCACCGTCGAGATCGAGGGTGGAACACCGGGTTTCAGTGCGAGATTCAGCCGATCTGTCGTGCAGGAACCCATCGACGGCGGCCGATGAGACGAGAGCAAGTTTTAGACCCGTCCATTGCGATTGAATCGTTTGCAGAACAGCCCCAATGGCTCGAACGACAGCTCGCATGGTCGCACAGCGAGGACAACGTCGAATGGACTTCCCGTTGGATTCTACGGATTCGTTCCCAGATTCTCCCAGAACGAACTGAGAACCTCTTCGAGTATGTTCGTCGCTGGGGGCATGTTGAAGCATTAGACTCAGTACGCAGACGGCGGACCGACGGGGTCGGGACATGTTCTGACAAGACCGAGACGAAGGTGAGAGCTACAGGAGCGGGGCCGTTATGCATAGGAGTTGTTCACCCGGGAAGCCGCGACCAGTGCCCTACCGCACGCTCCAACTCTCCATGGAACGGGCGGGCGGCGAAACGAATGAATATTTAACCTCATCTCTCGATGAACACCGTCTTTTGCGTCTCGTCAGCTATTTTGACGACCGAGCGAGCGGAGCTGTGCAAAACGCAACCCCACACCACGACAGTATCCATCCGAACATGAACCGATGTTTTTTCGAGACCTCTCCAGAGCTGAAGGCGCAGGGTCACCATTTGGGATCGAAACCCTCGCTGCCGTCTCAACCTACCCAGGGTTCGAGCCAGCGCGATCGCGGAAACGTTCTGCATATGGCCGTCTCATCAACCACGACTGACAAGATCTCCATGAGACATTCGATTCGCAGCCCGAATCTGAATCGTCGGGCCCGCTCTCCCTTCGTTATTCTTTTCCGTGTCTCAGACCTCCGCAAAAAACCGACGTTTCCCTACCTGCCAATGCGATCGGCTTTGGAAACGTCATAAAAGTGGCTTACGAACTTTGTCTCTTGTTTCTCGATATCAGATCGCGATGCGCTTTCGCGAGTGGCGAAGAACAGAGAAACACGGATAGCGAAGGAATAGAAAAGAGCTGATAGATGAGCAACGGCAGCTGGTTGTCACCCGCTGTCAAAAAGTCAAACAGCGACCTTCTTCTTCTCCCTCTGCTTCCCTCCTTCTTCTAAAATGAACTTCATGAACGCAGACCATGGTTCTTCTCGCTCTCGTGGAGCAGTGTCAGCAAAAGCATTCCGACGACCGAGACCATTTACGAAAGCGACTGGAAAACTGAAATACTCAAGGGTGAAGGTTTCCACAGCGGGCGGATGAGTTTCGGGAAGCTTTTTCCGGAGACTGCAGCTCGGTTAAGCCGATCTCGACCCAAAACCTCGGAAATATTCTCTTTTCATTCGCTGCCAGACAGAGCTCGCTGAATTCTATCCGGAGAGCAGCTGTCGCAGAGGCGTACGTTTTCTTTGTTCTAAGTCGGTATAGCCATCGTCGAATCTAATGAGGAAAATCGAACCAGCCGATGGAAACGAAACACTGGAACAGCAGGTGTGAATCTTCTGTAGCGATGCCTGCAGTATTGTTAGATGTCCCTGGTGGAATTGTCGACAAAGTTGACTTTGTTGTTCAGGTTTCGAGAGCCAGTCGGAAAACAGTAGCTCCGACAGTGACGGAAGGCTTTGGGAATTGGTCGAGTAAATACATATTAGACTAGATACCGCCAGGGCTCCACGTTGTCTGCGGCTATCCGAGCGTGCAGCTTGAACATCCTCTTCAACGTCGTTTCATTGCACCAGAAAGGGAGTGCATGAAGTGAACAATATCAATCGGGAGGCTTCCTCTCCTCAACTGATTGGCCGCTAATTTACCTCATCTCGAACGATCACATCACGACAGTCGCAGCGCGTCAACCCGCGACTCGTTTCGATCGCAGCATCGCGAAGGGTTTTTCCTCGACAGATTCGCAGTCGAATGCCCAGGCAGCTCGGATTGACGATCCGATGTGCAAATGAACAAAGCTCCTCGCGCTTGCGTGGTTCGTCATTGACGCGTCGTCTCGGTCGCAAACGTTGGTCATTCAGTTGGCCGAAGATGCACGAGCAACCGATGCTTAGCTTCCAGAAACCGGAGTTGTACTTGTCTTTCTGTGAGGAGCGAATCACTGGACCGTTCGAACGGTTATGACAGGCAGACATGCGAACGGGCTCCATCCGTTGCGATACAATGCGTAAGAAAGTGATAGACCAAGAGGCCCTCCTTTCAAGGAGCACGCCGAGTGCCGCAGATATTCCGTGGAGTTCATGTTGACTCTCATCCAGAGACCGATGGATAATTAGAATCCTGTTTTCGCTTTTCGATTAGCCACAGCTGAACCAGGCATTCTATCCTCCAGCTCGGCATCGGCTGGAGCTTCTACATGGATAATCGGAGATCTTACGCGGAGGGAAGATGCTCATTGAGCGAGCTCTCGTCTGTGGGCTTCCAAGGAATACTTGGCCCTCTAGAATCACTGCCGGATGTCGGGGCATTGGCGCGAATGGAGCTCGAAAACGTATGATCTCACCGACTCGGATCGACGGAAACTAGAGAGAGGCCTCCATGTTGTTTACTTTCCTTTTCAGCAGAAACGTCTATTGGTTGAGGAACTGCAGCAGGCGAAGCAACATTCGTGTTAGACAGTTAGTTGTGTCAATAGAGCTCAAACGAAGTCAGCTCAGCACATAACTGTGCCACGGAATGACATCTCGAATGAGAACTCTACTCGAAACTCACTTTCGTGGGGGTCGTTCATGTGGAAACGACGAATCCTAGTCGAGAATCGGATCAACTTCAACTCGAACGAATCATTGCTCCCCAAACCTTCGAGATTTTTCAGGTATTAGCCGCTTTTTGCATCGTTCCCAGAAACAGTGTGGAAATGAACGAAGCATCCCTCACACGGATGTGCGTTCGGATGACATCCATCCGCGGCTGTGTATACCGGCCAGTTGAACTGAAGTCCGAGCGATCAAACCGGCAGTCCAAGTGCAGTCCAAGATCCACTCGTTTTCGGTAGAGCAGGCAATGCTCAATGGACTTGACGATGTGCTGAATCATTCACGAGTCTCCGGACCGAATCTGACAGGTGAAACTTAACTGAGCGTTCGGCTGCGTCTCGAGCGTTACACTGGGCTTGGCCAGCGCGACTGCTAGCGGAACGATTCTGCGAGAGTGAAGAGACCAATACAGAATCGGCCGGTCACGCGACAACCACAATATCCAGATGGGTCCCGGCCAGGCTTCATTCAAAGGGTTTTTCCACACAGTCTCACACTCGGGTACGCTCTGCACTCCACAGCAACAACCCGCGCGACCAGAACTGGATACAAACACGAACACCAGCTGCTCCAAGCAGCCGCAACTTCACCCAGCAGATGTTACGTGAGCCCGCTCATGATGATTATGATGATGACAGCGGCAACAACAGCGAAAACTGTCCCGGAGAAGGTGCGCCTGACTGCACAATGAACCTGAAGTAGACTCCGGTTCGCAGAAATCTGCCCGTATTCCAAGAATCAGCGCTGTTCGACCGCGCTCGCACGCTTCCATCCGCTCCCACGACGAACCACTTTGCAACTGCGTGGTTCCGGTGGGCAACGACAGCGGAGTGACCGTTGTCTTCCGATTCAAATTTTTGGAAACTTCGTCTTCCTCCGATTCCCCTTCAGGGCGACCACGCTCGAAAAATCCCATTTTGAGAACAGGTCGGAGGTGTTGTCTCGACGAGAAACGCAGCCTCTGTCGACTTGGAACGATGAGGGGCGGGGATGCCAGTGAACTTGGCGATTATGGGGTTACCTCTCTCAGCGAAGACAACAATCTTCCTAAGTCTACAGGATTATCACTCACGGGGGAGTCCGTTGCGTGTTTCCGAATGTCGTTGTTGGTAATCCAAGTGGCGAATCACTTGTCACTTCACTCACAATGTCGGATAGAGCGCATTGCTCGACGTTGGCTCGCAAGACACGTTTCCCCTCAGAAGACGAACATCATCACAAGCACAGACTAGTTTTTTCGTTCGGAAGGCTCCTGAGAATCTAATTTCCAAGCCCAACTAAACATGAGCCGACCTGGAACTAACGGATGACCAAACCAGCCAGCGAGCGGGCGAACCACCATCCAACCAACACCCTGTCTGCCAGCCTGCGTTCGCTGCTCGGCTGCCGCTGGGACCCACGACCCTCACCCTCCTGAACACGGAAAGGGAAGCGCCTGGATGCGAGAGGAGGCAGATCAAGCCTCACTGGTGGCGCGACATGTTCTGCCACTACTACAGCTGCCGCGGCGACGACCACTACGAGCACAACTACTGCTCTAGCCGCGACTACCCAAGGAAGGACACGGGCATTCTCCCCCTCATGACAGAAGAGTTCACACCTGAGTCCTCGAGAATTCAGGGAGTTTGAAGACCTTATCATTCATCGATCGTATTCGCTTCGGAAGCGAATTCGCTTGCGAAATTCTATCAACGATGTCAAAAACCTGTATTGAACACGAAGGCCGACTCGCGAGGGAACAGAGGCGCAGAGCAGGCCGAGGGAGACCGGAACCCGATCTCGACAATGCATTCCGTTAATGTTTTGGGCGTTACTTGGGCCGAGGATAGAAAACCATCGGGAATATTCCGTGATCTCGCATTGATTTCTCGTGAAATCTACAGTTTCCTACAGAAGCCTGTTGTCTTTGCATCTCTAGCTGTGGATATCTCCGAGTCTGATACGTTGGCCCACGATGGGAACAGGACAGGAAGGAGAAGAGTCTCGAAGATATCAGCAGCTGCGGGAAACAGCAGGAATTCGCTCCTTATTCTCTTCTGCCTATAACCGATTCTGGCTTTACTTGGCAATTGAAGTCTCGGCTGCATCTGAACCTGGGAGAGGGCAAACGAGCAAATGCATGCGCCTTTCATCGATCTGATTCAATCTCAGATCCACCGGGATGGAGCTCCTGGTTGAGGCTCCTCTGCAGGTCCTCCGAATGGGAACATCGACGCGAAAATTTCCTTACCCTCTAAGCTGAATTTAGGGAGACCCGCTCGACCGGGTAGTTCGGTGGACCAGTGATTTCATGAGATGGGAATCTTGGACTTCATCTGACCCCTTGAGCTCTCTGGCGGATTCCGAGAAACACTTTGTTGAAAGTTCTCTTCATTGAGGAAGCTGTGCAACTAGATCACAACGGAGTCGACTAATAACGGGGAGACGTTGAAATTCACTCCGAGCGGGATAGGGAAGCACCCAATAGACATTAGCATAGTATTAGACGTGATTCCTCGATAGACGCAAGCATCTGTCCCTCGGTTCCTGTGTATCCTGCTTTCGCTCTCTATGGGTTCTCTTGACATCTGACGGTTGCCCTGCTAGAGTGCCGGCTAAGCTAGCGTTGAGATTCACTCTTTCCAACGCAGCATTGGGCCGAACTTTCCGAATGGAGTCCGTGGGAGTCTGCAATGAATCAGTGGACAATATTGGCGGAACAGACACAATTATCTGAGAAGTTCTTGGCTGTTGTGTGGTGCAGTTGATCCATCCCATGGGCCAGATGAGAGGGAGCCGAACGTTCGGCTCTTGGAACGTATTTCTGAACTTGAACTTCACGCCTTGGAGAATCGAAAAGTATGAAAAATGGTTGCGTCATTGCTGAACACCGGCCAGCGAGGGCCTTCGAACGGTGCCATGGTCAATTTCTCGTTGAGAATCCGAAGCGGATTCCAGTGAGGCGAATTCGATATCTGCAATGATTCCGTGGGAACCAGGAACGAAAAATAGGGATGTCGCAAAAAAAAACACCAGAATAGCAATATCTGTCCGTCTGCGGATCTACACGCCCTGGGAGCATGTTCGGTGTCTTCGACTCGATTCGATCGGATCTCTTCATGTTTTCAACGGAAGAATACCATACGCCGCCGGGGAGCTCCACAAGATCAGAAGTCTGTCAGAAGGTGTGTTGAACGAATAGAGCAATTGTACCTCCTGGAGTCTTGAATTTTTCCTCCAGCGTCGTCCCGTTCTACTTCAGATGTGATTTTCCTTGGATCGTTCCATCACACGCGTCCTTCCGAAATCCGATGAGAGAATTTTGCGCTTGCGGATCGAATGCTACGCCCATCCGGGGTGATTTACTTCGGAGCGGCGTCCGACGCTGAACGTTGCGTTTCCGATAATTAGGAAGGGGGATATGTTACGTCTCAAACAACAAAGCTTTTCCGGATGCGACAGCTTCCCAGTCAAGAACGCCCAAATGACGCGCAACATTGGCTTAGGATCGCGAGAGAAAGAAAATCTGAGAAGGATTCTCAGAGGTTTCATGCATGAAGTTAGTCAACACATACGCGAACACATCAGCCGCATATGGTCATAGAGCGCATGTGATGCATTCGAACCTTGTCACGTTGCCTTATCACGACCGTTCGTGACGGAGTGGACCCCGGCTTCCGTCAGACCCTGGAAGTCTTTCGATGCAGCCATGGGCACATTATACGCCACCCGTGAGAGCTCCATATGGCACCTTGGTTAGGATTCACTTCCTCAGAGTTTTCTGACTCGATCCATTCGAGTCCGGGTTCAGTCGTTGTTTCACGCGCCGTACCTGGTCAACCCCAGCTTGGAGTGAGCGGGCCAGCGGGGACTCGGAGGGGAGAACGACTGCACTCATACCCGCTCATTCACTCGCCTGCCTGGATACCGTGGGAATCAGCCGGAGAGTCCACCATCGCTCGGTAGCTGTCATTTTCGTTCCCGAGCTGTCTCATAGTTAGCTCAGTTTCCACTTCTCTGTCAAGGACAGACTCGCCCGGTTTGGCGGTTTTCGAGAATGCAGTCCTGAGATTCTGAGCTCCTGTGGAACGGGAAACTCGAATGCTCTGAGAGCGAATCTTCGCTCACCGAAGAGTCTCGCTCCGTGAAGAGGTTCCACCTCGGCCGAAAGGCATGTTAGCTCACTGCGTATTAAACCATGCCCGAGAGAATGTTCTGCTCCCACTTCGGAATTCTAATTTAGGCGTCAGGCACTAAATGACGCGCGAACGGGGAAGAAAAGACGACGCACTGTGGAATATGATGGATTTTGGGAGAAGTCCCATCTCGTCATCTCACAATAAGTTAGCTCAGCTAGAACCTCACCAGGCACAAACGTCAGGCCGTTTCATCTCGCGAGAGCCGCTGGTGGTGAGACTCTCACAAGTGCCCCCCCCCCCCCCACGAACCGATGAGAAATTTTATCCCGAGTAGAGTCCCTCCTACAACACAGAGTCCATAGAGAAGTGGTTAAGGGGACGGGGGGGGGGAGGGGATTTCAGCCCGGTATGAATACAGCGAGAGTTCCTTTGTGCGATCCAGTTGAACGCTGTCGAAGAGCGGGAGACGTCCCGTACCAGTAACCCGTTGGCATCGGAATCACATGTTTGTACTACCACGCATTCTGTGGCCCTCGCGGGACTTCTCCCTTGGATTCTTGACTGACTGACTGGCTGGATGTCTGACTAGACACCCACTTAGTGATCTTCGTATTTTTCTCTCCGTTTCAAATCAAGGCCACGTCAAATAGACCCTTTGCTGCACCCGACGCTGATGTTGCGACGTCGTAGTCGTCGTCGCGCTTGTCGACCGCGCTCCAGAAGTTGCAACCGCCGAACTAGGACAGAATTTAGTTTCAGCATGGTGAGCGAAGTAGCTCGAGCTAACACATATCTGAGACGTCTGGGATTCGCGAAGCTTCGCAGCTCGGACTCGGGCTTACGACCGTAGTGGCTGGGTTCGACTTTCTGGGGAAGCCTCCTTCCTCAATACGCGCAAAACGGAGTCTAATTCCACCCAAATCTGTGGTTTACGAGACGTTCTTGTTCGCAGCGGCTTCATCGTATCTCCTCTAGAAGCAACAGTGTTTTTGAGTCGCTCATGGAAAGGACTCCAGGTGACTTCTCGGTCCAACCGGATCCGGATCGTCTCACACCAACGAAGATCCGAGGGCCACTGATGAATCATGAGGTGGAATCCCTGGTTCCGGGGCAGCACCAGTCACAATTTTTCAGAGAGAATCCTCGCAAGCTATGTTCCGAGTGTTTCTTATTCTTGATGCGGCGCTAAAAATCCTGCTTCTGAATGAGTCATCGAGTGAACTGTTTTCTTGGGTGATGATCTTCTAGCAAACAAGCCGTCAGAACCTCGTCCGAACTCTTGAAGAAGAAAAATATGAGTCGAGGAGCAGGTGAAGAAAACGAATCGGACGAACGTGGAACGGGCCAACAAATCCGACGGTGCCACGGCACAGGACACGCATGGACAGAGAGCCTCGGGAGCTCATTCCGTTCGACCGTTGAATGGTGCTCATCTGCGCCTATGCAAGGGAAATTCGTTCACTTGCGTCGACAATGGCAGCTTTCGCAGCGACCGCTTCTGTACTGTAGGAGGGGGAGGCTCCAACATGGGCGCGCATGCCGTTTTCTGAGGTCATTTCTCGCCTTGAGAAATTGAGCCGAATACGGGATCGGCTCCGATAACGCGTCATTGGAATCCTCTCAACACGATGAGGGCGATACAAGAGATCTTGGAGCTGCTCTTGTATTTATCCCCCTTTCGAACTCCGCTCTCCACGACTGATCATGTGGACGACGAATCATCCACGGCCGATGCTCAAATCCGAACCGAGATTCCCTACGCCGATCGCGCAACTGTGCGCTCCAGACGACTTCACTCCCAGCAAAAAACGCGTCGGCGAAATCCCGTCTTATTCACAGTGGTTCCCGAAACTCCGACTCCGCGACCCCTTGGCGGGACCCAATCTCAGATTCAGGATTGGTGGTCTGCTGCGCCACGAGCCGACAAACCGTTCTTCCTTGCTAAGCGGGTTTCGCTCGTTCGTTCGCGAGCCAGAGATGAAACTACCGCCGTCGTTCCAGCGGATACGTTTCTACGGTTCGGCGACTGCTTCACCGAACGGTGCCCACGCCCTAAATAAATCCAACATTTTGCCACTCACTCACTGCCACATGCAGCCAGGGAATACCATGTGCTCTGTTCAGCAGTAGGTTCATATCAATTCGGGCTAATTCGGCTCTGAACCTTTGCGTCGTTTGGCATCCTGTGCCACAAAGCGAATCGCAACGATCCTCCACGAGCCATAGTTATCCGTCCGATCTTTCAGGAATCTTTTGCTGCTCCCTAGTTAGATACACATCACCGGATGGAGGAGACCAGATCATAAAATACCATAAAAAAGCCCACCAACAGCAGCTTGGTTTTGCATCCATACTATTAAAAGGAAGGCGAAGCTGTGAGGAAGTGAGAGGATCTGAGCGGGGGCGTTCAACCTGATCCCGGCAGGTGCGCCAACAAAGAGGGTTATAGAGCATCGCGTAAACTTGTTCCGCAAGTCTCTCGTTGAGGCTCCCTGCAATCGACCAAACGCCCCTTGAAAAACATATGTTAAGACAGGACCCCGAAGATACTGGCAAGTTGATCACGAAAACAATAGCATCTGTTATCGAATGGCTCACGGATTCATATCCATAGCTCATCAAGATCACGTATGTCGAAGGACAAACATCTCTCGAGAATCTCTCTGTCATACAAAAGCCCAAGAGGGGGCGACTCGAGTCATTCTCCTAGCGCATACCCGGAATCCCAACGAGAATACCCAGAATTTCGAATACCCGGAATCTCGACAACTCCCCTCAAAAAAAGCCTCGGTGGAATGGAAGTCGAGGAGACTGCTATGCTCAGCGATTAGTCCGAAAGAGGACTCGGGAGTATGAGAGGCAGCCAAGGCTCCAGAGAAAACAGCTCGATATCGCGAAGTCGGTGAATTATTGTATACAGTTGGGGTTCACAACTGAGGTTCACTCTGCGGAACCCCAACTGCGACGGGACGACCTTAAATGATCCAAAAATGAGCTCAAGAGGCGCTTTCTTCCTGGAAGATACTTGAAATGAGCACCAGTTTGTGCTTTTGGGGCACCCAATCCGTGGCTTATATAGTTTCCTCTCGAACCTCAGCTTCCTCTTAGCCTCCAAGTCTTCAGAAGTCTCCAATAGCGATCAGATTCATCGTGGAGCATAGGAGTCTCGTTGACTTTCACCTAGGCTATTTGAGGGGAGAGAAGGGGTCGCGACTCCGGGCATTCGGGATTCCGACCCCAAATCATTTCCCTAACCAGAAATATGGAAGTTGAACGTTTCAGGGCGGAAGGACATTTGACAGGGGCAGCAACTGAATGAAATTCCGTCCCCAAACGTTGAGAACCTCTTGCTCACGATGCCTGTCCCGATTCTTCCACCCCAACGAACGTTCAGGATGTATCCATCAATCGACAGCAGCTTCTGTAACGGCGTGGCTTACGTGGACGATACCGTCTCCGACTTACACGTACGTGTTCCCGACTTCATTTCGTGTCACTTAGCATCGACTTCCCCAGTCGGAAACAGCTATTTCCTCGATATTCGCTCCATATCCCTTGATATTCGGGCCAGGCTTCACACACCTGAACAACGAACAAAGCGTTGATGGTTTTTTTTCTTAGAATGGCTTCATACCGTTTTAAAAGCAATATCAATATGGAATCGAACACCACGCTACACCCATTGAGGGTTTTCGAATTGCTTCCCGTTTCGAGCGCGATTCCGTAACAGTTTCTCAAAGTCGAAAGCGAACCGAAGTTCCAAAGTTCTCCTTCTGTATTTGGAATTCGCTCTCCCGAATTCGATGACCCCGCGCACAGCCGGTAGCGAAGATCAAGATGCGATGTGGGAGGAGCCGCTTGAGTCTCTCAAAAATGGAAGGTCTCTTTCGATTCCGGGAGCGGAAGCAAAAGCCAACAGCGAGCCGGTCGATGTTTGAAGATTTTCTCGGCCATCTCTGTATCTTTCTCGAGGTGGTTGTCACGTAGTAGAAGCGGATGTTTGACGTTCGCAACGCAGATCGAGCTCTATAACGATGAGGCTAGCCGTTCTCGCTATCGCTTCGCAGCCAACCTCCAGGATCTGTCATAACCTAAAAGTCCACCGTCGCTCCGACCGGCCTCTATTTCAGTGGTCGTACAAATGTTCCCCAAGCCGCCTGGGCAAAAAGGGTTCTGTATTCTCAGGGGAGAACGGTTGAGGTAGATGCGGTGGAGATACGCAGCATCGGATGATTGCTTCCAAGCTCAGCCAATTCGTCCCTTCCTCCGTTGGCGGGACATGGGCCCAACTTCACCCTTGTTGGCTCCCAGGTCCTTCAATATAATACGGTACTTTTTCTGATTAGTGAAACATCATGCTAGCTTCGTTCGAATATTGCCAAAAGGACCAGCTACAAACATAAACTCGGCGTTGCCAGATTTCGTTCGAACCCTCCGAACGGGCACGCGAGATGTCACCAAGTCCTTGAGACGTCCACCAGCGAATATAACATTGCCTCCCTGTCCCCTTGAACGGAAAGCCTCTTCCGCCCACGTAAATCACCGCGGTGCTCGGAGGCACAAACACCACACGCACATATGGTACGATGAGTTCGTGGGGTCAGCAGGCGGTCAGAGCCCATTTGTGAATCGCACTGCTGTTACGTGCACACCATACTTATTATCAGCCATTAGAGACGCGAGGACCATGTGCGGCTGTGTGGCCTGCGCGTAGGTAAGTCACCGGTCACTCGTAGACTTGAGTCGTTCAGAAGCCGAACTGGAATGCACGTTGCACGATCACCATGCCGACCATGATGATGGACAGCGTTGTGATCGCAAGCTTTTAGCCTGCTGGCATCAATGAATATCCATCGACCGAGCTTCCTGAGCGGAGGGCTGAACCGACCATACAGGAAGTCAGTGACTTCAGCCACGGGGGCGGCGAACTCAGCCCGGAGCATCGAGGAGGATGTTACGGGAGCGGCGATAATTCAGGGAAGCACCGATTCGTGGAGCTTGTCAGAAGTGTAGTCGGGTTGCTGTTTACTCTTCCCGTTCTCGCCGCTACCGTGCGCCCGGACGGGAACTGAAGCAACAGAATAAGATCAAGGAACATTTCAATCCAGAGCAACAATGAAAGTCGTGGATGCTCGCGATCGAATCATCCACGTTTCAAAAGCGTTCCTTGAGTTTGTTTCAGATGGCGCGCATTCTCCGAGGTCATTGCTTCGATGACAGGGCGGCAAGCTCAGAACTGAGAACCAAATGAAATCCGCATCTGTATCAAACTCAGAATCTAGGTCCCGTTAGTGAGCGCCGTGACTCACTCATCGTTAACGAAGAGTCGTGTAATTATGGCTCGATCCACTGAAGGGAGGGGTCAATGAAAAGTTGGGGCAGAGCGATGAGCAGGTCGACAGAATACACGCCATCGTGTTTTGGAACTACATCCATTGTTCCATCGAAACCAGATAAACCTTTGCTCTTGTCTAAATTACATATGGCGTCGCCATCGCCGATGTTCAGGGGGCGGAGCGTCGGGTGATAGTAGAGAAATCGTGGATGTGTTGAAGGGAGTGTGGTCTGTTTCATTAGAGGGAAGTCTGTCGTTTCTTTGAAATTTCCAGGACAGTCTATCTGATTTCTAGCCGTGTCCCGGCCCGCCATTCATACGGGACCGATCCGGTCCTGCCGCGGGATGAAACCTGCTTTGAAAAAAAAAACAGGAATCCAGTTGTATTCGAGGCAGCTGTTGGCGGCAGCTCCGAGGATCAACACTCCATCCCACTTCCCACTTCGAAGTCTGCGGAAATGGATGGGGAGGGAAGACAAAAGCCAAAGCAGAGCAAGATGAGGAAAATGAAGATGAAGCTCAGGAGGAACCCACACGCGTGGTATTCGTGACGTATTTCTCGTGTTTACCAAAAAAGTACCCATGGCAACTGCGCCAGAAGGAACTGTACTGCTATACAGCGTTCATCAATCAGCAACCTACTTGAATGTTGCGTGGGTTTGCGTTTTGAAGTGTGAGAATTCCGAGAACAGAACAAAAAAGAAAGCTTTCCGAGTGGTCATTCTGACGTCGGAAAGAGGAATGTTCAGATAAGGGAGATTTGCGAAAGCTTGACAAGAATAAATTTACTGAAAAGGAATTTAAAACTTTCAACGGACCATGGAGGAGAACTCAGCGAGCCGTAGCAGGATGCGTGCGGCCAGGGATGAGTGTTTTATTTAGGCCCTTGGAGAAAAGAAGAGAAAAGGAAGGCAAGAGCCTACATCCGGCTCATCTCGCCGGTTTGTGAGGTCCCTTCAATCTCAGTGGATTGCCCGAATCGCTAGGAGATTGATGACCATCTGACTGACACACTGAGTGACTGACTGACCGCGCGACCGACGGAGCAATAAATTATAGCAGTCGAAGTTTTGATCTGCGTAAATTCTGTCGGCAGCCAGAGCGGATTCCGGGATCGGTCCGATCATCGGCTTAGATGAGTACACTTTTCTCAAAAAATCCAATCATATCCGTGCGTTGCCATGTGAACTCGCTCCCAAGATGGTCAGCGGCCTGGAGCCGCACGGAGATGGTGCATCCGATCGATGGCACAACCAGAGGGGATTCCATTCAGCTCTACGCCTCGGCGGTAAGAACTGAACTCATCCCGATCTCATTCTCCGCACGCTTCGTGAACTCGGTAGAGCGGGGACAGCTGTTCAAACTTCCGCGGCCTCTCAGAGCCTGAGTCAATTCCAATTCGATTCTCCATCGGGACAACAACTGAGGCATTCTGGAAGAACCTGCCCTGTCCACGAAGTGAGATAATCGAGTTCAGCCGGAGTTCATTCACTCAGGCACAAGAAATATTCGTGCCAAGAAAACGAAGTTGACGCTGTGTTCTAGCTCTTCGACTCCAAGTATGGTGGAGTACATGGAGAGTGATGCTGAGAGAGACGGAACTCTCCCGGGAAATTGACCATTCTGGCTGAGGGATTCCTCCACCAAAGTACCGCCGCATACCAGCAATGCAGCCCCTGATGCCAACGGAACGTTCAAAGAGCAGAATCTCAATCCGGGCCAGAATGGGGGTTTGAATTGCGAACTTTTTCGGAATCGCATCAAGTAGTCGCTGATCCGAATCGCAACTTGATTATGGCTTGTTACAACGACCTGTCTAAGACCCACAGAACGAGGTGACAAGAACATCAACAACGGAAAATGACATCAGTCAAGGCGGCGCGAACGGCGTCGAACTGTCGATCGCAGATTTCGCAGTGCGTCGACTTAGTGAAAACAGCTGAATGACAGAGGAACGAACGAAGCAGCCAGCCAGCGGTTGGGCTCAGATGCATTTGTGCTACGAAAGAACTCGCGCTCGTTAGGAAGTGAATCTGGGTCCCGGCGTGGCGGGAGAAGGCCTCCACCGGTTAATTTTTTCTCTCCAGAATGGCGAGTTGTTCGAAAGTTGTAACCCCGACGCAAAGGCTGAGGTCCCCCCAGCGCATCATGACCGTTTTTGCTTGATCTGCACCTACCTGGAAGCAGGGCACGGATGAGCCAATGCCGACTTTGCTGCAAGAATCAATGCGAAAAAAAATGCGAGGCTTCACGGGAGCTGCTAGGTAAACGATCTATTTGGAGTGTATAGTTGGCCACGAGCATCTTTGATCATTGAGTTCCTGGAATGACATGAGCCCGCTCAAATTCGTGGACGATAGCAAAACCACGTCCTCACCCTTTAAGAGCTTTCATGCCGAGCTGGTAATCGCACAACCTAACATTGGAATCGTAGTTGGGAACCGCCCCAACCAGGATTAGACTTCTCGAGATGAAAAATGTATCGACGACAATCCCCGATTAGTTGAGGGGCTTCAAAAACGCCATAGCGTCAAGATTCATCCGAACAACAATGCAGTTATCTCTGCTCTGCTCTTTCATTGTAGTTGGTCATGTATCAAATTTTTTCTTTCATTCCGTGTCGCATGTTTCCAATTCCTCGTGCGGCTATGGGAGAGCGTCTCGGAAATTCTGCAGCAAACAGCGCTTCGGATGATTTTCTGGTGCAAAAGCTGTGGGTGAGTAAATCGTGACATCGGTGACGACTGATCCATTCTTGTGGCTTTGACCAAGGCCGCTCCCGTCGCCGGCTGTGGAAGAAAGCGATCCGCAAAATTCGGCAAAGTATCGCGAGCCTCATCCAGAGAAGTTGAATGCGACGAAAAGCCCTTCTGTGGTTCTGGAGGAGATGCGGAACAACGCGAAAGAAGAGTCAAGAATCGAATCACAACGGACAAAAAAAGCCAAGAGGAATGAAGTAGTGAGTGTTTGCTGAGACCCCAAGGCGAAGGGCATACCACATTTGGTCAAAACTGACCCGACACTTGTCATGTTCACTTGAGTTTATCTCCGCCCACGCGAGCTCCTCCGGAGGAGGGGGACATTGCAGGTCCCAGCAGGCGGTGGGACGCGGTTGAGCTTCATGTATCCATCGACATTTTTCAGTTGACACTGATCCCTCAGTGGGTACGCGCAGAAGTGGATCGCTACTCTGGCTGTGGTGCCGGCGAAAAAGCTGTCAAGGGTTCTTGGTTGTAGCCAGAACTGTTCGAACGCCAAATCACGAGCTTCAAACACTTGAAAATCCACGGAGCCGTTTGGGAACACGGGAGCCGTAGTTTATGTTCGGCTTCGCCTACGTGTTTATGTCGCCCTGTCTCTCCTGACTGAGAGCTCCATAAAATGCGGAGAGGAGGAGGAGGTAACGATGCTTCGGAGCTATTTTTTATAACCATCTTTTTACGGTGTTGGGGTGCATTGGTTCCCACGTTGGGGACCCTCGATTACAGCCAGATCCAAGCTGAGTGAGCGCCCCTCATTCAGTCAGGTGGTCAGCTACTGAGTGGATCGAACAGCATCCTTGAGTCCGTGGCGACCGCAGAGCGACGATGAACTTCACACTTGGTCGATCCCTTCGCTCAACATCATTGTGAGAGGGGTGCCTGAAGGCGCAATGAGTTCCTGAAGTCTCGTGATACGGTGAGCTTGACTTCAGATGAAAAGTGATGTTGGAGGCAGAGCAAAGTTGTCATATGCCAGTAACCCGAGCAACGGGGACGACTGTTGTCTATGGTCCTTGAGAGCTCTTGCGATTTCCTATTCGTTCTCGCCCCTGGTCCAGCGCAATTAAATTCTTGAGTCTTGACATGTGGAGCGGGTGTCCACGTCAGCGCTTTACGTTTGTTTCAGAATTCGTGCTACCGTAAAGTGGAACGAAAACGAAACGAAGATTGGAGTCCAGACTCTGGAGAATTCCAACAAAATGAAGTTTGAGATGGTATGCCCTTGTCTGGTCACGGAAGCTCGAGCTGCTCTCGTGTTGGACCTTGGTGAACTCGTAGCTGAAATCAGCAACTCCTGATTCCGCAACTCATTCATGCGTCCCGATTCAGTTTTCCTCGACGGAATAATTTCTAGCACAGGCTGCATATTGGGTCACGGGAAAGGTCTAAGATCGCACTTCGTACGGAAATGGGTGATGATTCGCGGTCGGGCATCCCTGAGCCTCGGCGTCTTTGAATGAACAACGTGTAGCTGTCGGCCCGCCCGGCCATCCATCTATCTGCTCTTCGCGCTCTCTTTCTGGCTTCCCTCAACGAGGGGGTTTCATTCGGTCTGCAATGAACACTGACGATGCGGCTTGAACAAGACAGGAACCCAACGACACTATCAATCGATATTCGGGGTGTCGATCGCACCGAGTGCCGCCGACAGATCGATACGAAACCGTTTCGAAACTCGCGTATGAATCGGCGAGCCGCTCTCGCGACCCGTGATCAGCGTTTTACGAACTGTAATCCTTCTCTTGGTCCTTCGTCCTCGAGATACCTCCTAGACGAAAATTGATTCGTCTCTACTCAGTCTCTACCAGGGCCGAGCATTGAACGCAGTCTCCGTTCAGACCCCTGACGTTACAGCCCGCAAATAGCTCTCCTCGTCGGTCCCCAGGAAGCACCTTTCATTCCTGGACGGAATAGAAGTTTTTCGGGATGATATTGGTGATAAATCGCTGTTGAATATACTCGGAGATGATATTGATCTGACATTGCCTCGATTCGAGGCCACGGAAAATCGTCCAGGTGTATATTCTGAGTGTGTTTGTGGACTGAACCCTTGCGGGTCGTCATAAGCTCAATCTGTTGCAGCCGCAGCGTGGTCATCAAGCGTCAAGATCGCTTCTGTTTGGTATGTGTGCGTTGTTGTGTTCGGGTCCAGAGTCTTGACTGCTCACAAGTCTTCACAGGGTGTGGTTTCATCGCCCCTGTGTCGGCTCATCGTTGGTTCACTTTCGGATTTGCATTCAAGTGTGAGTGGCCCTCTGGTAGCCCTTCGCTGCTGATGTATGAGGATTCTGATGGCTTCGCTGCTTTGCTCCTAGTAGAAGACGGTGTTTGAGCACGTTCCCTCGGAGAACCAGAGGGAAACAGTTCCTATCCCGGTACTTCCAGCACTCGAAGTTCCCCGGAAAACCTCCGGTCGAGCAAGTGTTCCCTCTCTGACACGACTGCTTGTCGGAGAGGGAAATCAGATAAGAAGTAAAGAAGCTGATACCGATGGTTGGGGAAGACCGATCCGCGGCATCGGTTCCGTTCCCCTGCCGCTGGATGCGGAGCTAGAACGAGAATGATAGCGGGTCCACCAACAGATCTCTCAACGAGGGAAGAACTTTCAGAACCATTCCTCGCTGTTTATACCTCGTTTTCTCTACGCTATCCGTAGTCACGCATCGTACGAAAGAATAGATGGCAGAAAGTCAATGATCAGACTGTCGGGGCGGACGGTCAAGGAGAAACTATCACAGCTTTGTGACGCAACTTGGTCATAGGGCAGAGCGATTCAACCCAGAATACTCCTGCAGCGAAGCGGTTTTGTTCTTGGTCAGATGTGGACTGCTTTAGAATTTGCGCCGTGGACGCAGATCCGAGCGAACTTCGCTCGTCGGTGGCGGTGATCTTCATCTGCTGCTGCTGCTCGGTAGTGGAAGTGGTGGTTGCTTGAGATTGAGTGGCAGAATCAGACGACGTGCCCGCTCACTTCTGTTAGCACAACAGTTTCATCATATTGAACGACGCGACGCCTCCGAGGCCCCGACCGACGACTGCTCAACTGAAACGGACTTTTATTCAGCGGGAGCGTCACCGACAGCAAAGATCATTACCCACACCTCCATCCTCAGTTACTCACTCATCAGTCCAGCGCTCAGGTTCAAAAACCTCCGGCGGGGAAAAATAGGTATCGTTAGACGACCAAACAAACGTTCTTAACCAGGGACGAGACAAGTCAAAAACGAATTCCGAACGGGGAGCCAGATCTGCGAGAACCCTCTCAGAGCAACGTCCGAAGAAGCAGGACCTGAATCGAACTCCGTTACACAGAGTTAGAAGTAGAAGGATGCAGCAGAACACGGACGGGATTGAAGTTTTGAACAGGATAGGGCTCGGAAGAGCATGTGCCAAGGAGTCATCGAATCGTGGAGCTCCGACTTTTCTAAGTACCGATGGTGCTGCTGGTCGGCAGCGGCAGTCTGGAGCCTCGTCGTCGAACTGAGTTCAGGTTTTGAGTTTTCTCAGCTGAGTGGGAGATTCTCGTGGCAATGAAAACAGCGGATCCGACAAGAAGAGCGGCCGGGAGGGGCTACATGTTAAAATTGAGTTGTGTTCGGTGACAGACTCAGTTGGAAAGCTGCGTGTGTCGATCAAGTTGACAATAATCTCGAGTTCTCTCCACGCCGGAGGCCTCCCCCGGATTTTCCTAAAGAGGAGGCAGAAAGCATTCGACGACATTTCTTCGAGCGGCAACTCAACACTGAAACATTTTTTCCTCGATACCCGCGTCGCCGAGGCGTTCAGCTTTTCGTGACTGAATCAATCCCATTAGACGAAATTTCGAGCTCCTAGCGCTATCACTTATAACGCCGGATCACTCGCCTCGGTCGGAATGTGTCATTTTTTTCAGGGCACATTGGAGATTGCTGTCTGATTCCGTTCCGGAAGGCGTCGGAGCTGCCGGAATACCCGATATCGTTTGGTGACCGAGCCGTCGACGACACACGATGCGTCGGGCCGTGGAATTTTCGAGCGCAATTTTCGCTTCCAGTTCCCGGACCAATTATCCTCCTGACTCCAATCCTTGGGCTACCGATGAGAAGGGGCAGTTTTTCTCGTTGTCCTCATAGTTCAAATAAAAAAGAGGTTTCCCGATTTGCGTGAAGGGGGACGATCGTTTTTGCAGTTTCGACCCCGACAGCCTAGAAATGGCGTAACATCTGAGCTGGCCGTAGTTCTCCAGAAAATAGATCGCGCAGCTGTGAGCTCGTTCTGTGATAACGTTCCCTCTGGATGAATAAGCGGATGAAAACTCGGAAAAAGCATTGTCAAAGCAGCCAAAAAATGTCTTAGAAAAAGCCGCCATGAAAAGCGACAGTTGTCGCGCTACACGTGCACGCTTCTTTAGAGAGGTTTCCCAGCGTTTTCACTCATCGTAACAGCTTTGCTTGACCCTCATGGCCTTCGAGAACGTGTCCAATTTGTTCACGTAGCGTCAATTATTTGTTTCATCCTTAAATAACATCCAAGCGGGGAAGCGTACGGCGCACTTTACGTGGAGGCGCTGAAGACGAAACAGCGATGATTGCATTACCGATCGCATGTCAGTGAGCCGTGCCCGCGAGCTTCGCGCGCTCAATGAACCAGAAGTGTAGCAGACTGAGGCCTTTTATGGTATGATCTGTCAACACAGGCTCGCGATCGGAGCAAACCTGAAGATGAACCTGTGGGTAGACGAACAAAAGCCACATTTCCGGGCCTGTTCGGCCGATCGCTGGCAGGCGAGTCTGCGACCCGGCAGGTGAGCCGCTTGGGCATCAAACACACGAGCCTTAGATCTGGACGGACCACGACAAACATGAGATTCTGTCGCGTCGATCGGAGACAGTGGCGCAGGGCTCGAAGCTGTTGTCTGTCGGGAGCTTCGCTCATTTCCGAGCCCGCGAAGCTTTGTGCGTCGCTCACTACGGGCGGCAACGCAGCCTTCGTTGCGGAGATTTTTCCGGCACAGACGAATGCGGCAGAAATTTGGGCAAACGCCCAAACTCGTTTGCGGAGGCGTGCTCACCGTTGGAGTCGTATAAACATTGCCAACCGAAAGCGTCACCGTTTCCGATGCGAAGGTAGTCAGTCACGAGACTTGTGTGCGACTGATGAAGTACCTGGACAGCTTTCAAAAATATGGGAAGTGACCGCTGACGACAAGTGCAAATCGAGACGTTTTGCGCATTTTGTCGACGACAATGGGTGCGACGCATGGGGAGAATGCGACGGAAGGGACTGGCGTGCATCTCATCAACCGTTGAACACGCGTTTCCGGTTCCTGATTGACGACAGTTTGATAATGATCGACTTTCGATGGCTCTACATAACGGCGCACGCTGTGACCGAATTCTCAAGGGAGATATCGGGACGGAAACCGAATGAAACCCAGGAATGCTCAAGCATTCGAGCTCGTGCGAAGTTTTCGGTTGGTCCGCGGGCAGAGGAAACACGAGTCGGAAAGTTTCTGGAACAGCGAGTCTCCCGCACGAAACTCTCTCCGTGGGCGATCTAGGCCTCGGAGGCGTGAAGGACGCCACGGCTCGAGTCCGTGCAGTCCGACGTCAAGCGACACACCCGGCTGCCTGTTTGACACACAGCAGATCCACCGAAACTCCCACCGAAAACCACTTGTGGACGCGACCGCTCTGAGCCACCGACGGGCAGAACTGATGGAGCTTGTCGGGTGCCCGTCTCCCGGGACACCGCTACGTCACCGTTAGCTTCTAAAATTGCCTGAACCGAAGCTGGTGTCTTCAATTTGTTCTGTTCCTCTCCGTTCGTCCGGCGCACGCTGTGCTTCCGTTGGCTTGCGGCCCCTGCCCGTAACACAGGGGACTTTGGAAATTAACGCGGTCGTCCAACGCACCAATCTAGTTATCGTTCGCTTGAGGAAGTCCCGTCATAGATCCCGTCGGACTCTAGCGGGCTACTCCGCCGTCGGAGGAGTTTTCTGCCACGCTCGGTTTGTAGTCGGCGATAGGTGCTTTGGAACAATGCGGCGTTTTCAAATTCCATACAAGTAGCTGGTTGTGGATGTTTGCACTGGCTTGGAGAAGAGAAGGTCTCGTCGTGTCGCCATGGCCACCTTCTCTTCCGATGCCACAGTCCACAACAACGATAATAACGCCGGTGTCAGCTCGAGCAGGAGCGCTGTTGCTCTCCTTGGACTATTCTGGCGCTCGGAGTGGTATACCGAGACTGTTCGGGAAATCATGGAATGTCTCGATTCATTTCGGACCCGAAGTTTCCGTTGATGTTCCCCGGCGGACCGCTGGGTTCTGGGTGGATCACCGTAGTCAACGGTGCCCAGATCATGAAAAAGAGTGCCGAGGATGCCCCTGTCACACCAAACAACTTTTTCGTTGCGGAGCTGCGGTCAAACTCTGGGGACCGACTGATTTCTGCGTTTTCGCGTGCTTTGTTCTACGGTTTGCAGGTCTCGTGGCTCCCTTCCAGGCGGGAGCAATGAACAATCTAGCCACAGTAATTGGACCGAAACCAAAACCAACGGCAAAAAGCAACGCCGCCGGAGGAATCACAAGTCTGTGTCCAGCTGTTGTCGAAGAGGCCTGAGGTCCGAAGAGTCGAGCGGCGACAACGTCAACAACAACGTCCCATGGAGTGCTCCATATTTTTTGATTGAAAAGTGTTTGCGGTTGACAGCAGACGCCTAGCTTTTAGACAGAAAAGTGTTGTAGCGGCGGACGCTGATGGTGTTTTTCGAAGCACGACCATTCTACTGCTCGGACGAGAGCGGAGGAGAAAGAAAGATGCCACAGTGGAAGTCAATCTCGCCATAGAAGTCCTGACATGTTTTGCAGCCATGCAATTAGACTCGACATCTCAATCGTGGACAACTTTACATTGTACCGTGACGTTTCGTCCGTCGACCGAGCTCCACCCCGATGGAACTCCACGCAGAAGAGAACTTCCGATGATTTCGGGAGGAAACTTGCCTGGTTGATTATTCCGAGTGCCCGTTTGCAGGTCGCGATCGATATTTAAGAAGTTCATGGGCTGCGTCGACATGTCTATCCAGATCTCTCAATTATTTCGCTGCCTATGTCCTGTGCATCATGTGCCTGATCGTGAGACCGGATATCTGCCCGTTTTCCTCAAAGGGTTCCGACCATAAAAATGGCAGATTCCACTCGAGTTCAGAGTCTCCTTTAGGAGTTCGTTCACCAGTTCGGGCATCCACTGAGGGGCACGAAGAGTAGGCGAACGAGCAGTTTTTTTACGCGAGCACATGGATGAAACCGTGCCCTTTGGCTGGATGGCTCGAGTTAATCGAGCCATTCACCAAGTTCCTCTCGACAAACAAAAATAACTGCCGGCTCATCGCTGTCTCTCTCTCTCTCTTCCGAGCTTCCTCCCGTCCAGTCTACAATCTACGGATATAAACACATGCCTACCATGGAAAGAGTGAGGCGACATCCTCTGAACATGCTCTCCGAGCAGATGACGAGATGGGATGCCATCCGCGCATGATGATCATGAGCGAATTCTCGTTTCATGAAAAATCCCACCATGACGATCTACCGATTTTTTTTCTATCGCGCCGAGTCCAAGATTTCGGATCTCTGAACGCGTCAGGAAGAAGACTGGTTTCTTACGGCGTCGAACGTGACGAGCATGCGAGGATGGGATTTCTTCAGAATCCGTGGTCAAAGCTCCCTGGGTTCGCTGTTTTCTCCAGACTCATCCTTCGATCCCGGCAAGTTGACCAAGTAGGCTATACCCAAGGACGGTTTTTGTCGTTTCCGAAATCGCAAAGTTGCGTATGACCTGAGGGCTTTCGCATACTGCGGGTCTCCGATGGCATTCAGTTCTCCGGCTTTTCGATTACAGTTATCAATCGGCTGGCATCGAAGGGAAACACGGGTGTGCTGCGAAAAGCTTCAAAATTTACGACTTCCGCATCCTCTTGAACGTTGCAATAGAAATGAGTCTTCTGTGCTCTCATTGAAACGTGAATAACTTTGCTCCGAAGAACGTTCCATCCTATGAATCAGGTGAAATTCATCCCTGAAGCGCAGAGTGTGGAACTTGTAAGCCACTAGTCTCGTTCCTTTTCTCGACTCTCCGTTGCTCCTGCAAGTTTGATCATCGTTCTAGACGGACGCCGGAGTCAAAACGAACTTTTCGAGCAACGCCCGGGTTTCTGGAGTGTCGGAATGGGAGGGAGGTTCGAGCTTGTCAAAAATTACGCTGGAAGAAGCAATTTCGAATGAGCTTTTATCTGACTGGCTCCAGGCGTGGGGCGTCAGTGGTTCCGGTCATCGCGTCGGGGCTTTGACCGGACCAACGTTGTTGCTGTTCTGAACGATGGTGTTGGTGGTGCTGTTGCCGCTGTAGGAATTACTGCAAGTCTCTAATGTCGGCACGTCGTAAGGGCGATTTCAAACGCAGTCGAGGTCCCTAGCTGAGCTGTACAAATCAGCCTCTTGACGGAACGAACAGCCCGGCGTCTAAATGGATATTGAGCGGACGGATGGTGAGCAGCTTGATTCTCGATGGGAGACAAACGTCAAAGTGGCGCGTAGAGGTTTTCTGTGCGAGCCACCAAAAGCTCACTTCAATTTGCAAGCCTTACGCAGTCAGTCAGACGAAAACAGGAACGACAGACCAACGCGTTTACGGGACTAACATTCGGTGGACGCTTCATTGCCAGGTCATTCTTCTGAAAAACAAAAAAACTTCCGAATCCGTTCAGACAGCAGGTTTAGCGTCGTCAAGCAATGTTGTCCCCCTGAATTTAACAGATGGAGAGGAAGCACCCCGTTCTCGGCTGGAAACTCATCAAGGCAGGCGACAACTTCATAGGTTCGCCTTATTTGCCTCGGAGTCATGTTAGATCGCGCTGGTCTTTGATTCCTGGCGCATCAAGGCTCGAAGAGCACCTGCGGTGTCTTAGTTCTCTTCCGGCGGCGTCGCCAGCGAACGAGGCAGAATCCACTTTCCTCAGCCGGTTTTCGACTCCTATTTGACACATTTTCTCGGGGAGCTCCTCTCAGAGGGAAAACCGATCATTTGCTCCATATTGAGGAACCTGTCGAGAGGTCCCTCGTGAGGATACGATTCGTGGAAGGCAGTGTCGTTGCTTCTTTTGAGAGATTCCTCCCGTAAAACGGGTTATGTTAGAGTGTTCGCAGAGCCTATGCAACCTTTCAGGACGGTGGGGTCGACTCGCATTTGGCGATCAAGATCCTGATGGTTTGAAAAAAGGATTCGAATGCTCGTCGAATGAGTCCTATTATTTGAACGAGTTACGCTGGATAAGAGGAAAGTGAGCGCGGTGATACTCCGAATCACCTGAACGACACACCCAAGAACATCGTCATGAAAATCAGAGTGAAGACACTATCTGTTCAGGGGCAGTTATGTATCCTGCCATGGAATGAGAATCTCGCACTCATCGGGCTCAGGGCGCATGGTGCTCCCCTCTCGGAACGAAAACAGTCATGGAAACTGTCCTTCGAAACAATACCTCCGTCTTGAGGTCAATGATCATCCTGTCTTCCGACAGAAAGGAAGGGAGAAACGTTAGAAGGAAAAACACGTCGTGTGAAAATAATACTGGGCGCCGAATGCATCCATTTCCTCGTTCGAAAGCGACTTCCGTTGCTCTGTAGCCTACTCCACGGAGGCCTCTGGTGGCATTCCATACACAGTGCCATAACATTGCAAAGCTTCCTCAGCAATGAGGACTATCCACATAATTTCCTCGTTGTCCAGGAGAAAAAAGAAGGAAGACCAGGCCTCGATCTGTCAACGGAGGAGTCGAGGTGCCACGAACACGAGCTGATGGGAAAAGATGAGCCGTGTATATCATACAAACAGAAGGTTCTCAGGCTTCCAAAGATTCCTGGAATAAGTGTCGCATCCATCGAAATTTCTGTGACCATAGCATGCTCAATCACTGTAGAAAGCAGAATTCAGAAAAAAGAGACTGTGGCCGGCTGGGTTGGCTCTGATTGAGGTCCGATTCATTCGAGTCTGGGTTGAGGAATTCTCTCTGACGCGGCACTCCGCATGGCTGCGCATTCGATCCAGGCAACGATGCTGCTTGGAGATAATTCCGAACACGACTGCTGTGGATTGTCCAGCGAAGTTCCCTCATGAGTCATGAGCCAAGTTGCCTTTTTTTTTCTCTTCCCTTCGAGTCTGCTGTCGGCCCGTGTCTATCAGGCAGTATGCGTCTAATAATAGTTGTATAATTTCAGCATCATTACAATAACAACAGCGAAACACCGTCGTTGGCGATGCTGAAGACGGCTAGCGTCGAGTCCCATGGCTTCGATGATGCTGTTCAGCAACATAAGCGGCAGCTTATAAAACAGAGGCGATAAATTGCGTATCGACTCGTCTGTCACAGTAACCGTTTTCCTTCTTGCTGACATTGTTTTCGCTGCAGTCGATGGCGCACGCGAAACGCTGCGGAATCACGCGGGTGGGAACGACCTTGGGAGTATATCGACGGAAAACGAATATACACGGGTGGGACCGCCCTGTCGTCGAAACGTCAAGCAGGATCATGTCCTGGAGAACATCGGGCCGAGCATAGCGAAAAACACTACGACATGGATTGGTGGGATCCATAGGAATTTACTCAGCGACCTGGAATGGGCTGTGGATTGCATGTACCTCTGGCTGATGTCGGTTTCGAACTTGGGACACTGGTTCGCTGGCTATTCGATTCCGACAATTTGTTAAAATCCCAGAAGGCACTCCTGATTTGTTAGATTCCCCGATCCTCGCACTTCGTCTCGTCAAAGTCTGATGAACGAGAAAAGCTTTACCAGAGTTCTCTCCTACCACGAACTTCGAGACGCTATCCCGGAGAACGTTGTCATGAATTCAACGGCGCGCGAGGTTGATGCTGCGATGCCGCCGCCTTTTCCGAATCGGTCGCATCACTCGCGGAAACCGTTCGCCGTTACGATGCTCGACGAAGTTCAATGTCAAAACGTTTATAGGAGGTGACCCGGCAAGGAACCCGAATAAGAACTCTGCCAGGCGAGAGGAGTCAATCACCTTGCTAAACGCTTTGAAATTTCAATGCCCTCCAGAGCACTACCGTCAATGAACGATAGAAAAGTAGCTGAATGGCTTCTCCCACGGGAGAACGGACGAAAGTAGATGCCGCCACATGATCGATTCCGTTCAAAAGACGCGTTGCCGTTCCGAGCGGCAATCTGGTGGCAATCCCTGTCGCGATCCCTCAGCAGAGATTAGAACGAGATCGCTTCGAATCGATCACGCCGGTCGACGCTGCCGTGCGTTCCTTCACTACGGTGAGCGGCGCAAGGATCGCTGGGTTTCAACGTCGACCCCACAAATCTTAGAGCACTTGAATGAGAATACAAATGATCAACTAAGTTGATGTTCTCGGGCCAAAGGTGCCGTCACATGCTCTATTCAGCCTAACAGAGTATGATCAATAGATGGCTATAATCGAAGTTGGG